>JBAIAC010000030.1:56891666-58273333 GCA_037349315.1 Chelydra serpentina
GAAACGGCTCATTGAAATGCACGCAGCAGACATCCCCACCCCCAGAGCGAGAGTGACTGTAAACACTGCCTTAAACAGCATCTCAGAGAGTCTGCCTGCCTGCCTGCTTTCCTTCCCAGAACATGTGTGTAGGAGCTAGGGTGACCAGACAGCAAATGTGAAAAATCGGGACAGGGAGTCGGGGGTAATAGGAGCCTATATAAGAAAAAGACCCAAAAATCAGGACTGTCCCTATAAAATCGGGACATCTGGTCACCCTAGTAGGAGCTGGCAGCAGCAGGGCCAGAGGTGAGTTATGTTTTGCTGATCCAGCTAACGTCTTCCCTGCCCCGCCTCTTCCCACCCCTTTCCCGCCCCCATTCCAACTCCTTCCCCAAAGTCCCCACCCCAACTCCACCCCCTCCCTGCTCCTATTCCAACCCCTTCCCCAAATCCCCGCCCCGGCCCTGCCTCTTCTCCGCCTCCTCCCCTGAGTGTGCCGCATCCCCGTTCCTCCCCCCCTCCCTCCTGGAAAGTCCTAAACACTGCCAAACAGCTGTTTGGCAGCGGGAAGCGCTGGGAGGTAGGCGGAGGAGCGGGGACATGACGTGCTGGGGAGGGGTGAGGGGAGCATGGCTGCCGGTGGAGTCAGCACCTATGGCGGACCACAGGAAATAATTCCATGGGCTGCATGCGGCCCATGGGCCGCGTGTTTGAGACCCCTGTACTAGGCTTTTGGGCCAGATTGTGAAAGACATTTAGGTGCCTAAAAATGAATATCCATATTTGGTGGGATTTTAAAAGTGCCTACACAGATTAGGTGCTTAATTCCTATTGAAATTTATCTTTAGGCACCTAACTACAGCTTTGAAAAGCTGTCCCTTTTAGCATAAACAACAATTCACATTGTAGGGTATCAAAACAACAGCGAGGGGATTGACTGGCTCACGGGGGCAAAAGAACACGGTATAGGGCATTTCATCTTTGGGCTGTTGCTGTGACTATAACCTACATCAGGGGTGGGCAAACTTTTTGGCCTGAGGGGTTGCAAAACTGTATGGAGTGCTAGGTAGGGAAGGCTGTGCCTCCCCAAGCAGCCTGGCCTCCGCCCCCTATCCGTCCCCTCCCACTTCCCGCCCCCTGACTGCCTCCCTCAGAATCCTTGACCCATCCAACCCCCCCTGCTCTTTGTCCCCTGACCGCTCCCTCCTGGGACCCCCCCAACTGCTCCCTGGGACCCCGCCCCCTATCCACACCCTCTAGCCACACACCCCCTGCTCCCTGCCCCTTGACTGCTGGACCCCTATCTACACCCCTGCCCCCTGACAGGCCCCCCAGGACTCCCATCCCCATCCAACCCCCTGTGCTTCCTGTCCTCTGACTGCCCCGACCCCTATTCACACCCCCATCCCCTGACAGCGCCCCCCAGACCTCTGCCCCATCCAACCATCCCCTGCTCCCTGTCTGCTGAGTGCCTCCAGTACCCCCTGCTCCTTATCCAAGCCCCCCGCTCCCCGCCCCTTTATCATGTCGCTCAGAGCAGCAGGAGCTCACAGCCCCGCTGCCCAGCTGGAGCCAGCCACACCGCCATGCTGCCCAGCAGGAGTGGCAGGCCAGAGCGCTGCCAGCGTGGCGAGCTGAGGCTGCAGGGCAGGGGGTACGGCAAGGGAGGAGCTGGGGGGTTGCCTCACTGGCTGGGAGCTCAAGGACTGGGCAGGATGGTCCCATGGGCTGTATGTGGCCCGTGGGCCATAGTTTGCCCACCTCTGACATATATGGTAACAGACAAACATCTTTACTATCTGACAGGTGTTGAGTGACCTATATTAGATTAGGTGACTGTTTTAATCCACCTCACAGTGACCAGATAAAAACTGGAAGTGTTGGAAGCAGTCTCAGGAGACTGGCCAAGGACTAAGGGTGAAGTTTACCCCTGCACATAGGGCCAGCATGGTCAAGCCCATTTTTGAGTAGGGACCCACATAGGTCAAGCTCAGTTTTGAGTGGGGCATAGACATTGTTTTGGCCACGTACATAGGGTGAATTTGTCCCTTGATAAGCATGGCGATCGAACTAGATATGGTCCCTCCACTTTAGGGGTCAGAGACACCAGGGTGGGGCCACTTGTACTGCTCTCATCCTCTAACTTGCTGCTTTACTTGGACTGTAACCTCTTTTGGGGGCCAGGCCTGTCGATCTGTTCCCTGTTTGTACACAGCCTAGCACAATTGGGTCCTGGTCCATAACTGGGGCTCCAATGTGCTACTGCAATAAATAAATAAATATGAGGAAATCAGTCTCTAGAGCTGCCAAACCCTCAGTTTTTTCCTTCTAGCTGTACATTCACTAATGATGCTTTTAATATATTATTATTGTGACGGGGCAAGGCCAGAGGGCTATAGGAAAGTGGTAAGGAACCAGTATGTTTTTATTGGGATCCGGGAAGTGGGTGGGCAAAGCCCGCCCACTGCTAAAGGATCCCCCCCTTCAGCCTAAGGGGAGGGATCCACAGGACCTGGATGCCAACTAATTCCGGGGGACAAAAAATGAAAAAACAGGAATGGGAGTGTGGTCAAAGGGTCAAACGAAGTGAACCAGATGGGGACACTGAGCAGAGAACCCCGGACAGCGCCCACTGCTCCTCAAAGGTGTCAAGCGAGCCAGTGGACGCTACCCAGAGGAACTCTGCCCGGATGCGTGAACGAACAGAGGATCGAAAATAGGCCCCACAGTCACAGGAGCCTCCATCGGCCAACCTCCTCACCCTGGTTTTGTAGATGGCCAGTTTAGCTAGGGCCAGGAGGAGGTTGACCAGGAGGTCCCGTGACTTCGTGGGGCCGCGGATTGGAAGCGCATAAATAAAAAGGTGAGGGGAAAAGTGCAACCAAAACCTCAACAAAATGTCTAAGAGGAGCCGGAACAGGGGCTGAAGCCTGGCGCACTCTAGATAAATGTGCGCCAGGGTCTCCCTCACACCGCAAAAGGGACATGTGTCGGGGATAGGGGTGAACCGCGCCAAGTACACGCCCGTGCTCACGGCTCCATGAAGGAGCCGCCAACTGACGTCTCCGGCGCGCCTTGGGACTAAGGAGGAGTAAAGGCTGGCCCACCGGGGCTTCTCACCCTCTAGAGGTGGCAGGAGGTCCCGCCATTTCGTATCGGGGCGGGACGTGAGGGTGAGGAGATGAAGGGTGTGGAGCACGAGCGTGTATAGATGTTTCCTTGGCGCGGTCTGGAAGCGGACTGGCTGCAGTTCGTGCAGCTGGCTCACCGTGAAGGGACAGGGGACCCGGTTGGGTCCACAGGGCAGGGGCCCAATAAAAAGGTCTGGAGGGCTTGGGGTGAAGGGAGGGCGGGGCGTACCCTCTCGCAGGACCCGGTCGAGGTAAACCCGAGCAGCGGGCGGCAAAGCAGCCTTCACCTCCTGAAGTACGTGCCGGGGAGTACGAGGTCTGGAGAGCCCCATGCACTCAGCAAGCATCAGGGGATCCAGCCAGTCTCCCCGGTCGTAGTCCAGGAGGTCTCCGACCCTAGTGACTTCTGCCAGGACCAACCTCTGGCGCACCGAGGGGGACTCCGCCACCTGCACACGGAACTGGGGGTTGTGTAGCAGGGGCTCCGCGAGGAGATCTGCCCCCTCGGTGGCCGCCACGGACCTGGTCGCTGAGAATAGCTTCCAGGTCCGGAGGAGGTCCTGGTAGAAGCCCGTACAGGTCTCGCGGAAGACCTCTCGGATGGAGATAAAGGAGCTGCCGGTCATATCGGAGCCCTCGGAAGCGGCGTAGGAAGGTGTGCGCCAATACGCTCCATGCCGGACTACCTGCACCATAAAGGAGCCTCTGCAGGGCCTGGAGACGGAAGACATGGACCTGAGTATGTGGACACTTCAGGCCCTGCCCACCCTCCTCTAGAGGAAGATGGAGAACCCCTGCAGAGACCCAGTGCAGTCCTGACCAAAAGAACTCCAGAATCGACGTCCGGAGGTTGGCCAGGAAACCCGGGGCCGGGACCAGGGTGTTGAGCCGGTACCAGAGCATGGACAGGACTAATTGATTGATTACCAGTGCTCTCCCTCGAAAGGAGAGGCACCGGAGTAGTCCTGTCCATTTCCGGATCCGCTCTATCACCCTGCCCTCTAAACCTTGCCAGTTCTCCGGCGGGGATGGATGCGTGGCAGAAAGGTAAACGCCGAGATAGAGCAGCGGACCCGCGCTCCATCTGATGGCCTGAAGCGCGGGTGGGAGGGAGCTCGACTGCCACCCGTCCCCTACCACCAGGCCAGAGCTCTTGACCCAGTTGACCCGGGCAGAGGAGGCCGCCGAGTAGATTGCCTGGCAAGCCTCCACCCGCACCAAGTCGCCCGGGTCCTGGACCACGAGGAGCACATCGTCGGCGTACGCCGACAGGACCAGCCGCAGCTCCGGCTCTCGGAGCACCAACCCCGTCAACCTCCTGCGGAGGAGACAGAGGAAGGGCTCGATCGCCAGAGCGTACAGCTGGCCCAAGAGGGGGCACCCCTGCCGTACTCCTCGCCCGAAGCTGACCGGCTCGGTCAGGGTCCAGTTGAGCCTGACCAGACACTCTGCGGAGGCGTACAGCACCTGGAGAAAACCCACAAACTGGGGCCCAAAGCCAAACGCTCGCAGAGTGCTCAGGAGGTACCCGTGATCCACCCTGTCGAGCGCCTTCTCCTGATCCAGAGACAGGAGGGCGAACGACAGACCATCCCTACACCCAAGCTCCAAGAGATCCCGGACCAGATACAGGTTGTCGAGAATGGTGCGGCCCGGGACGGTGTAGGTCTGGTCTGGGTGGACCACGTCCGCCAGCACGGACCCAAGCCGCAGCGAGATGGCCTTTGCTATGACTTTATAGTCCGTGCTGAGGAGCGAGACGGGACGCCAATTCCGTAAATCGCGGAGGTCCCCCTTCTTCGGCAATAAGGCGAGCACGGCTCGCCTGCACGAAAGAGGGAGGACCCCGCCCTGCAAGGACTCGGCCCAGACGGTGACAAGGTCTGGGCCGAGGACGTCCCAGAACACGCGGTAGAACTCCACGGTCAGCCCGTCCAGTCCCGGAGATTTATTAGTCGGCATGCGACGGAGGGCTTCCGAGAACTCGGCCAGAGTGAGAGGCAGCTCTAGCCGGTCTCGGTCGCCCGTGCTGACCGTAGGGAGTTCATCCCAGAGCACTTTGCAAGCGTTAGGATCGGTCAGATCCGGGGAGAAAAGGCTCGCGTAGAAGGCCTTGGCCCTCCCGCACATCTCCACCGGATCCGTGAGGGGGGTGCCATCTTCTGCGAGGAGGCAGGTGACGTGTTTCTTAGCCCCCCTCTTTTTCTCCAGGGCGTAGAAGAAGCGGGAGCCGCGATCCATCTCCCGAAGGAGACGGATGCGGGATCGAACGAAGGCGCCCCGGGCCCGATGATCTTCCAGTTCCCGGAGCTCCTCCCGCTTCTCCCGGCACGCCCCACAGAGGGATGGATCCTCAGGGCTGGCGGCCAGACGCCTCTCCAGCTCTAAGACCTCCCGTTCCAACTGCTCTATCGTCGCATCCCTCCGTCGGCTGGCGCCCCGGGTGTAATCACGGCAGAAGAGCCGGGCGCGTACCTTCCCTAGATCCCACCATCGCCGCGCCGAGGGAAAAGCGTGCCGCTGCCCTCGCCAGGCCAGCCAGAACTCCCGGAAGGACGCCACGAAACCCACATCCTCCAGCAAACTGTTATTAAAATGCCAATAGGCCGGCCCCGGCCTCTCCGCGCAGAGAGAGGCTGTCACGGTAGCGAGATGATGATCAGAGAACGGGGCCAGCCGGACGCTGGAGGAGTGGGCCCGCGAAAGGTGAAAACGTGATAAATAGATGCGGTCCAACCGGGAATGGTGCGACCGATGGGCCTCCACCCGGACAAAGGTGAAGGTTGAGCTGTCGCCCGGATGGTGGTCGCGCCAGACGTCCACCAGGGAGTGATGTTCGACAATCTCCCTGAGGACGTCCGCGGCGGCCGGGCACTGCTCGATCCCCGAGCGGTCCCGTTTTTCAAGGGTGTTGTTAAAGTCCCCGCCCAGGACCAGGCACTCGCGAGGATCCAAGGTGCCGAGGAAGGTGGACGCCTGCTGATAAAAACGAAGTTGTTCCGGGCCCGGTGTCGGGGCATAGATGTTGACGAGATTGACCACGAGCCCCTCCATACGGACCCGTAGGTGCAGCAGGCGGCCCGGCACAGCCTCGGCAACCCCCAGCACCTCAGGCCGTAGGTCGGGGGAGAACAAGGTCGCCACTCCAGCCTGGCGAACAGAGAGATGGCTGAAGTAGACTCTGTCCCCCCATTCCAGCCGCCAGCTGTCTTCAGCGGCTGGATCCGTATGGGTCTCCTGCAGGAACACTACAGAGTACCCCCCCTCCCGAAGGAAGGAGAGCACCTGGCTCCTGCGGAGACCCATCCTACAGCCCCGGGTGTTTAATGTTGCGAAGAGGAGAGATGCCATGAGGAGGGCTGGGGGGGATCCTTGCTGGCAGACTCACTCACGGCCCCCATCGGGCCGCGTAACAATCCGTGACCCACCCCGTAGCTGAGTAGTGAGTCACGGAAAAGGCGGACCCGTTGGTAGGCCGTGGCGGCCTGCTTCCCAGTCCCTTTACCCTCCCCCATGAGGGCCCTTGCGGCCTGGAGGATTTGGTGGAAATCCCCCCATCGCTGCAGAGCGAGCTGTACTTTGTTGCGGGAGCCCCGGACGTCCTCCAGGAACTCCCGCAGCTCCTCTCGCAGCGTATGGGGGGCCGGTGTTACTGGCTCCTGGCTATCGAAAGAAGGGGCCCCTGACACAGCCCTATAGCCCACCGAAACAGACAGGCAAGGGGCGAACCCTCGACGCAGCTCCCGCTGGGCCGGCACCTTAGGGCCCAACCCAAAATTCGGCTTAGTTGGGGGAGGTGGTGGAGGGAGAAGAGCAGACTCTAGTGGTTCGGGATGAGGAAATACTGGAGCCGCTCCCTGGGGGTCACCCTCTGTTAAGGGGAGGGAGACAGCCCCAGGGGCGGCAGTGTCACCATGGGAGGTGTAGGAGATTGGGACGGCATCAGGGGCAGGGCAGGGATCAGAAGTAGGGGCAGGGAAAGGGACATGAGCAGGGCCGGGCTGAGGAACGGGTAGAGGATCGTGAGCCGCAGGAGCTGGGCCACTGGGAGGTGGCCTCTCTTGGTGTGGCTGAGGGATCTGGGAATTGGGAAGGGGACCCCCCACGATGCCGGGCTCTGGTATGATGGCTCGTGTTACAGCCACGGCATCGGGAGGTGGACAGACATTTGCGGGGTCCCCGCCTGGGAAGGAGAACCGTTGTCCCACCCCATTGAGGGGTACCCCCTGGGGTTCGGGTCCCGGCCGCAGGGCACCGGCCGTCGCTTCAGGAGGCTTGGCGGCCGTCAGCGAGGTGTCACTTGCGACCGGGCAGGTGGAAGAGCCCAGGGGATCCTCGGAGGTGGGAGCGGAACCGACGGTCAAGGGGAGGGAGCATGGGGAGAGGGGGGAAAGGGGCACCGGGGTGAGGTCATTGACATCGAGGCCTGCTGGTAAAGGGTCGTCCTCCCCCTGGGTGATTGGGGTCAGACCCAGGGCCTCGATCTCCTCGTAGATGGAGGGCAGGTCACCTTCTGCCACCCCGGGGTTCTCTCTGCCGGCACCTGAAGCGATGCTCGGGTCAGGGCGCGCAGGGTCGACAAAGGGGGCAGAAGGGGCTCTATCGGGGGCTTCCGAGGGAGGGGCGGTAATACCTTCCGGTGCTGCCACGTCTTTCCCAGCCGGTTCTGGCGGACAAAAGCCACTCGGGGGCAAAGCGGAAGGCTCGGCATCAGTGCCCCCCATCCTGGTCTTCCGGGGGGCTTCCGCATCGGTGGAAAGGAGCGGGGCTCGAGCCTTCCGCTTGCCCCGCTTCCCCTGTACTAAGGCCCAGTCCTCCATGGCTTCAGCTGGGGGCTGGCTAGTAAGGGTCGGGTCAAGGGGGAGGGGCGATTTCTTAGGGCCTCGGGGGGGTAGTGGTGGGGCAGCATAAGGGAGAGAAAAATCTCTCTGGGGCGGGCCCTCTCCCACGCCCGGCGGTATCCCTGCCTCACCCTCCTCCACAGGCCTCAGCAGACTGTTCGCGGCGGGCCTCTCCCACTCGTCTGGGCACACTGGGGGAGGTACTCCCAGGGCCCGAGTGGGAGCAGCGGTGGACTGGGAAGGAGGAGGGGCGGCTCTCGGCACCGGGCATTCAGGGGCGCCGGCGATGACAGGGCCGATGCCCTGCCGGGGCTCGGGGGTCTCGGATGCTCCTCCTTGCCGGGCCAAGGGACAGTCCCTCCGGACGTGTCCCATCGCCCGGCAGAGGTAGCACCGAGCCTCCCCTGTGGAATAGTATACCCAGTAACGGGCCCCGTGATAGGGGACCATAAAGGACCCCTCGAGCGCCTCCCCGTCACGTGCAGCCGGCGGCATTTGGAGCTGCACCTGCCGGCGGAACGAGAGGATGTGACGGAGGGCAGGGTCTTTGCAGCCCAGTGGGAGAGGGCTGACTACAGAGATGGGTCTCCCTAGGGCGGAGAGGGCAGGTAACAGGGCGGCATTGGGGAGGAAGGGAGGGACGGAAGTGAGGACTAGGCGGACGCCCAAGTCCTCCAGCGGCTCTAATGGGACGAACACGCCCCCCACCGCCAGGCCCTTCTCCACCACCTCTTGGGCCGCGGCCTCCGATGCGAGGAAGAAGACTACCTTCCCGTACATTTTGGAGGCCGCTACGATGGCTGTGGGCCCCACCACCCTCGCCAACGCCCGCACATAGGTTTCTATGTGGGGCGAGGCGGGTACCAGGAGGCAACGGACGCCATGCCTCCTGGTCAAGGTGGGAAAGGGGCCCCGGCCACTATAGATGGTAGCTGAGGCGGTGGGCGGGTTAGGTGACGTTGCGGCAGGTCGGGGGGTTGCCGCCACCTGGGCGTATGCTCTGGGGGCCGGGGGTGGGACACCCGCTGAGCTGGTAGAGGGAACAGCAGGGAAGGATGCCGTGGCAGTAGTGGCTGCCTCTGCCATGGAGGGCCTGGCCTTTGTCGCGGGGCCCTTACCCTTCTTTTTACCCTGGCCCTTCCTGCCGGCTGGGGGGGCTCCCCCAGGATCATGGGGAGCGAGGGACGTGGTAGCAGCGGAGGTCTCTTCAGTGTCCGCCACTGCCAGTGCCTCAGCGGGGGTGAGAGCAGGTGGTTCGGCAGTGGCGGTCGAGGTGGAGGCTAGGGAGGGTGACGGGGGAACAGGCGGAGGAGGGGCGGCCGTGCCGTCTGGAGGGGCTCCTCCCTCCATATCGCCTGCCATGATGAGCAGGGGAAGAAGGGAAAACTCTTGAGAGGGGGGATGGGGAGAGGAATTGGGGTGACCACTCCTCCCTGCTAGGCTGCAGGCAGGGGAGGAGGGCACTAAAAGTGGGGACAGGGTTCAGGGTTATCTTGGACTAGTGCGAGGGTAGGGTTCAGTCACCAACTCAAGATGGGAAATCCGGCTCCTCTTGTTGCACTAGGGGAGGGGATGATATAACAGCATGGGGGTGCAGTGAGATAGGGTCAAAATTAAACAGGGGAGGGGCACAAGCGCATGGGAGGGGGCGTGGTTTCACGAAAGCGGGGGGCTAATCAGGGCAAACCGAGCTTCAGGGGGAGGGAGACAACCAACTAAGAATGGGGCAGAAAAACAAGGGACTAGTTTCAGGGCTAGGGTAGGGCAAACAAACAAGGCTGTAGATGGAGAGGGGCGGGGCAGGCAAAACTGAAAATAGCAAGGGGCTGGGACCAAAAAAAAAGGGGGCAAACAACTGCAAGGGGTAAATGGGGCAGGTGACAAGGGACAAAGCAAGGGACGTGCAGCTGGGGGGAAGAGGGTCAGTCCAAGGGGTATGGGAGGGGGCACGTGCACCCACGTGCGCTTGCACAAAGTCAATGGGTGGGGCTGGTTGCCGCTGCAGGCCCAAATGATGTTAAAAGGTTGTGGCGGGCCATGGAAGCAGCTAAGTCCAGAGGCCGTAGCACAAGGCAGATGGTGAGCAGCCAGCAGAGGTTGTGGAGGGGGCAGCGGTGGTGGTGGGGGTTATGGGGGGGGCACAGGTGGACCAGGGGGCAGGCTCAGCGCCACACCCCCTGTGCCCCTACAAACACAGTCAATACCCCCACCACTAGAGCACAGTTCGAAAGATTACTCAGTTCTTGGAGGCCCCCTCCACGGTGGTCTGCAGAGTCTCCGCCGACTGTCTTCCGGGTCTTCCTCCTCTGGGTACCAGCAGCTTCCTGGCAGCAAACAGGGCAGCAGCAGCAGCAGCTCCAGCAACTCCAGGCGGTGGTCCGGTGGTCAGGCAGGACCCCTCACAGATGGTGGTGGTCACAGCAGCGGCTGGAGCAGGGGTCCCTCACACCCCTCCTCTGGGGAGAGGGCCAGCAGGCCCCCTCCCCCCCAAGGGGTTGCTGCAGCAGCAGGAGTAGCAGCAACCAAGGTGTTGGAGGGGGAGGGGGTTCAGCTGCCAGGCAGCCAGCAACCGGAGAGTAGAGTAGTGGGAGGGGTGTCTGGCCCAGCCAGGGGAGAAGCTGGAGCAGCAGTAGCAGCAAACAGCAGCTGGGAGGGCCCAGGGCCTAGCAGCAGCCCCAGCAAGATGAGCAGCAGCAGCAGCCCTCTACCTCCTTCCCGGCCAGAGGGCTATAGGAAAGTGGTAAGGAACCAGTATGTTAGCCCCAGGCTAAACAAATCCCTAATACCTTATGGCAGTTGCTCCAGGTTAATCAAGACACCTGGGGCCAATTAAGAACTTTCCAGAAGGCAGGGAGGTTGCTTGAGACACCTGCAGCCAATCAGGGGCTGGCTGAAACTAGTTAAAAGCCTCCCAGTGAGTCAGTGAGGGGCGCATGTCAGGAGCTGTGGAAGGAGGTTGCGTGTGAGGAGCTGGGAGCAAGAGGCACTAGGAGCTGAGAGTGAGAGGGCGTACTGCTGGAAGATCCTGTGGTGAGGATAAAGAAGGTGTTGGGAGGAGTCCATGGGGAAGTAGCCCAGGGAGTTGTAGCTGTTGTGTAGTTGTTCCAGGAGGCACTCTAAACAGCTGCAATCCACAGGGCCCTGGGCTGGAACCCGGAGTAGAGGGCGGGCCCGGGTTCCCCCCAAAACTCCCAACTCCTGATCAGACACAGGAGGAGTTAACCTGGACTGTGAATTCTACCAGAGGGGAAGATCTCTGAGGCAAGCAAAATCCGCCAATAAGCGCAGGACCCACCAAGGTGGAGGAGGAACTTTGTCACAATATATATATAAAGAAAGAAAATCCACACCCAACTTCCATTTCCCACTGAAAGAAAAACAAAACATCCCAATGCAGGAAAATTAATTTCATCCCATTTTTATAAGAAACTAAACAGTGAAGAGCGTTAAATAAGCAAAGAACACCTGTCATAATCTCTGCCAGTTAGTTTGTCAGGAAATCAAAGCGAGTTTGGGAAGCATGTTTCTCCACTACTCAGAGTTCAGCTGAAGTAACTGTTGCATTAGCCAACACAAATCAAGAAAGCCTCCAAATCTCTGACTTGTATCTGCATGTCAAAGGGAGCATCTGCTTCTGTGATTTGCCGAGAAAGAAGAATATGGCTTAGTTCAGGGGGAGGTTTATAAGTGAGTCACGAACAAAGGATACAACTATTTGAGTGCAGGAGATGTCTGGTCTAGTTTCAGTTTAATCTTTGATCTTGTGACTTTTTTGTTTGAATCTATCACTGCAGAGGGGGAAAGAAAGAGCGAGTGAGCTCCATTTAGTTTAAAAAAAAATGAAAATCATCTACTGCTGAAATTCATTTAAATTGCAATCTGCAGCACAGAGGAGGTGGCTGTAGCATCAGAGGGACACGTTAAAAGGAATCATAGCAAAGATGTGTATACTTTTGATCATAGACAAGCCCTGAATTTTTTCCATATATTGTCTGTACTCTGTGTAAATGTGCTACTCCTGAACGCAAGAGACTAGGAACATTGATTTGAGCCTGGAATAGAGCAGACAAATGCTGTGCAAGTTTCCCATATACACAGCTCTGCAGGAAACCTGCATCAGTCCTGCTATTCTAAACACAGGGCTTCTGGAGCTGAACGCAGGGCTTCTCACTATCTCTAAATCAAATTCAAAACCACTCTTCTTGTTTTCAAACTCATTCTATCCCCTTCTCTCTGGCTCCGTATCCACCTACTTCCCCTCCTGCTCAAGACCACATGCTAATTTTGGCCTGCTCTCTCTTTTCCTGAGACCCCACAATTAGTGATCATTGCTGTTATGTTGTGCTTTCCCATTTATCTGCAAGTTGCCTTCTCCCCCCTTCTCCCTTGAGTTATTTCTCATTTAAAACCTTCCTGTTTGCTTTAGCCTATGACCGACTGACCCTATTCATCCTTTCTTTCTCCTCCCCTCTATAATTAGTTTGCAAGAAACCTGCTTACTTGCATTTTTCCTTCTTTGAAATTTCAGTTCTCTTTCCTTGCCTTCTCCTCTAAACTATCTTCTCTCTTCTGTTGGTATGAGAGTTGCTGAACCCAGTGCTGCACACTTTATTTTATGTATTAATTTATTTTGATGTTTTGAGAAGGTAAAGGCAGTCTGCAAAGGATTCACAGGTCCTGGTCTGTCACAGTGTTCATGAGGGAGGAGTATAAAAAGAAAGGGAAGCTGGTGGATCTTGGAGGGAAGAGCACAGGTTGCAGGAGGGAAGAGTTTTGGAGGAAGCACAAAGAAGTCAGTCTGTGTGCACATGGCTAGAATGCTAGCAGCAAGTTGCAGCATTTCTGTAAATAGGTCTCTTAATAAAGACCCAGCTTAGTTTTAAAAGCATGGAGTCTTTTTATGTTAATACCCAGCATATGGTACATAAAACAGATGGGTCAGAGAGGAATTGAAAACTGTGTCCTCCCATCTTCTTCAAAATCTCTTAAAAAACCCTCAACTACTTCAAGGCCCACAAGAAGCAAGTTTATGACTTTTGTAAGTCCTGTCCCCCACTAAATCATCGCCACTTCTGCATCTCCTGTCTGAACTTGCAAATCTTTAAATAAATAAGTTTATTTCTGGATGAGTGCTTTCCTACTTCCACCTGTCTATCTCTCCTTTTGCACAAGCCCTTAGAGATCTAATTTCAGGTCTTCAAAGTTTGGATGTAGCCTAGTTTATGCTATATATTGGAATAAATTAAAATATAAGAGTAGATATTAAAATACTTCTGTCATACAGTGAGCTGGGCCTGTAAGAGGTTAAGGCCATTGGATGAATTACATATGCTGAATCAGTCAACGCTACTTTCTGGTATCTATGGCCCTAAACATCCTATTACCTTTATTTAAATATATTTCTGCATTGTCTAACCAACATGTAATTCATCCTGCTTTTAAGCAACAAGCTATCAAAAGAAATGGACAAAGAAAAATCACGGAAAAGCGCTTATTTTAAACTGCTTCCAGTCACAATCAATTAGTGCCAGAGGCCGAAGGCCAGATCTTCAGCCGGTGTAAACTGGTGTCGCTTCATTGAAGTTGATGGAGCTATGCCAATATACACCGGCTGAAGATCCAGATCTAAAACAGAATTGGCATCTTACGCTGTGCAGCACTGAAACGCATACACATTTCCTGATATGCATTGATACAGATAGAAAAATATTTTATGTGCTTTGAAGATACCATGACTTGAGCAAAAAGCACATATAATGCTTTTGAGTTTACATATGAAACTGCTTTGTGGACTCATTTAGTTAGATTTATTTCACTGCTGCCTCCCATCCTGTACATTCAGCCTAATACTATAAAAATCAAGCCTATCTTATTGAAAGAGTTGATGTCCTCCAAAGAAATACCTGGAATAAAATATGATTAAAAGGTCCTCTCCTCCCCCTCAAAACAAAATACTAAATGGAGCCCATATTTATTTTTTAAACTTATTTTTTTCCAGGCAGCTCCACCAGTTGTTTTTATAATATCCTGTGTGAGTAGTAAATTTTATAACCACAGATGGCTATTATTCCATTTGAGTCTGTTTTAGGGAGAAAATAAAAGATAGCACAGCCTAATTGCCAGTAGGTTAGCAAACACTTCTACTAAGTAAATAAAGACAAAGAAATAAAATAATGGAAAATAAGATGATAGAAATTCCCCATCAAGTGGGTTCCTTCTGGACTTTGAACATTAAACAAATGTGGGATATTTTGCCAACATATCAGTTGACTTGAAATAAGACAGGAACACTTAGTCTTTAGAATGATAACAGATTAGCAGCCTTTCACTATGTGCATTAAGGATAGGTGAACTGGTTCAGACACTTGGCTCACCCTCAAACCTTTCAACTTGCCAATGGATGCAAGGTATCACAAAGATCCAAAACACAGGTTTTAAAAAAATCATTCCAGACCCACCTTCAGCAAAGCAATTAAGCATGTGACTCATCCCCATCACTATTTAGCCAAGAACCTAAGCACATGTTTAACTTAAGGGGAAAAACCTTGCTGTATTGCAGTCAATGGGAGCTTTGCCTTTCACTTCAATAAGGCCTATATCTCCTTAAAGCACTTTAAAGTTCAACATATGGTTAAGTGCTTTGCTGAGTCATGGCCTCTTTAGCGAAATGTAAATGCTCTGGGATTCATTCTTTTGGTGCGAAGAACTAGTTTAATGACTTACGCCCAAATAAATCTGTTAGTCTTTTAGGTGTCACCAGACTCCTTGTTGTTTTTGTGGATACAGACTAACACGGCTACCACTCTGATATTTAATGATTTTGCATTTCTAGTGTATATAATTTTCAACAACAACAAAAAAACAAAAGTGAAGGAGACACCAGATTTGTGTGGAACGTAGGTACAATAACGTCCCACTTAACGTCCTCTCGCTTAATGTTGTTTTGATCTTACGTTCCTGCTCCATTACAGAACATGCTCCATTTAAAGTTGTGCAATGCTCTGCTATAACGTCGTTTGGCTGCCTGCTTTGTCCACAGCTGGCACCCCTCCTATCGGCTCCCCTACGCGCACCCCCACAACGCCTCCCACCCGCCGGCAGACCCCGTGGATCAGCGCCTTCCTCCTGCTCCCCCGCCTCCTGCCCGCGGCAATCAGCTGGTTTGCGGCATTCAGGAGGCGGAAGGGGGAGGAGCGAGGACTCGGTGCGCAGGCTCCCCATCCCTCCCCTGCCTCCTGAATGCCGCAAACCAGCTGATTGCCGCTGGCAGGAGGGAGGGGGGAGGAACGAGGACATGGCGTACAGCATAAAGGGGGAGAAAGTGGGGGGGGGGGGGTAGGGGAGGAGGAAGAAAAGGCGGGTTAAGGCTGGCTTGCAAATCCTGAGTGTTGACGATCTTGACAGGAGAAGCAGCTCCAAAGTGATTAGGGGAGTTGGCCATCAAATGACTTGCTATGAAGAAATTTACCAAGAAAAGGAAAGCAAAACAACAATCTCTAGATGTGTTTTTTCTAGTTCAGAAAGTTCAGCAAGAGGAGCAGCCGGACAATCCACCCTCTTCCACTCTCTGACTCCACCACCTCAACCAAGCCTCATACTCAGCAATGATGATTGTAGTATTAAATTGTTTCTTTAAAATAGTTTAAAACTTATACCTGTATTAAATTGCTTGTTTAAAATGTATATAATGCCTTTTGTCTGGCAAAAATTTTTTTTCCCTGGGACCTAACCCCTCCTATTTACATTAATTCTTAAGGGGAAATTGGACTCGCTTAACATCGTTTCGCTTAAAGTCTGATTTTTCAGGAACATAACGACAACGTTAAGTGAGGAGTTACTGTACCTCTGAGACTAACGTGAGTCATGTCCCTGAGACTGAAGAACACTTGAGTGATGGTTACTCACATACTGAAACTCAAACCAAAGTGAACTAGACTCCTTTTTTTGTGCATGAGTGGATTTGTGTGTGGTTGCGAATTCTTCTGTTTTATGGCAGGAGTTTCACAACTTATGTCATGAGCAGAACCAATCAAATAATAAGAACAGCAATTTGTGACTCTTTTCATTAAATAACCAAGTGAGTGGACTCTCCTGTTAATTTGCCGGGTCATATTATTGATTCTACATGAGTACTCAGATAACCGATGGTTTATTTAAGAAAATGTTGGCACATGGTAAAAGTTTAATGTATTTTAACTGTGAGTACAAATTAGGCCCAGAGGAGTGCCGTAACAGGGTGGGCTGCCCCTTTAAGGGCCAGGGAGCAGCTGGCCTAGTTCTGCAGGGAAACCCAGCAGGTAGGTTCTGGGATTTACTTGAAAAGCACCTAATGAGTGGGTCTGATTCCGAGCTAGAAGATACAAATGAGGACCAGTAGCGCAGCCGGGGGGGAGCAGGGGGAGCGGTCGCTCCCCCTGTGAGGAGAAGCGGCGCTAAGGCGCCGCCCAAGCCCTGCTGCGGGAGCCGGGCTTGGGGGCACTTTAAAAGGCCCGTGGCTCCTGCCACTGCGGGGAGCCGCCGGCCCTTTAAAGCGCCTCCCTCAGCCCCGCTGCCGGACCCGGGCTGGGGGAGGGGGGCGCTTTAAAAGGCTGGCAGCTCCTGCCACTGCGGGGAGCTGCCGGCCCTTTAAAGCACCCCCCCAGCCCTGCTGCCGGACCCGGGCTGGGGGGGGCGTGCTTTAAAAGGCCCGCGGCTCCTGCCGCTGCGGGGAGCCGCCGGCCCTTTAAAGAGCCCCCCCCAGCCCCGCTTCTGGACCCGGGCTGGGGGTGGGGGGGGGGGCGCTTTAAAAGGCCCGCGGCTCCTGCCGCTGTGGGGAGCTGCGGGCCTTTTAAAGTGGCTCCCCCCACAGCCCCACTGCTGGAGCCGGGCTCGGGCGGGGATTTAAAAGGCCGGGGACTCCAGCAGCTGGAGCCCCTGGGCCCTTTAAAACGCCGCTGGGGTGAGTACAGGGGGAGCCGGGAGGCTCCTTTTTATAGCGCCGCTCCCCGTGTGCTCTAAACCTGGCTACGCCACTGATGAGGACCCCAGTTCACTGAGGGAGCCTAAGAGCATACTCTTGTGTGGCTGCAGCAGAAGACAGCCAGAGGGCAAGCAGGTCCTGTGGATCCCCCTAGGTTGGACAAGTCCAGACCCTTTAATTACTGGAGGCCAGTCTCAGTCCAGAACAGGACTATTGCTTTTATTCTACATTTCCTTATGGTTTTGTGTTGAAGAATAAACTGACAGAGCCCTGAAGAACGGGCCACACATGGAACTGGGCATGGCTGACTGACTGTACCAGGCTGGTGATCAGATCTACCAGTTTACATGTGCTAGTCACTATTCACTATCAGTTCTTCTATAATCAATAGCCCAGTGTTTAAAATATTCAGTCCTCCCATCAGGGAATAGAAACAAAACCATGACCAGTCACACACTGTGAATATTCAAAGTGAACAATTTGCAAACAACTGATCTACTGGAATTTGTTTGGATAAACTGCTTGGCAAATACAGAAAATGAATACATTCAAAGAAATCAAGCTATTTATGAGCAGAAAAAAAGAGCTATATTCATGTAATAATTTATTTCCAACAAATAATTCAACCAGAAGGTAATGAAGACAGATAATAAAAAAAATGTTTTTTTCCCTTAAAGTAGGACTGCATGGTTATTGCTTCTATAAATTAAAAACAAAACCGAAAGCCCTTGATTATTCCCTGATGCCCAGTCAATGGCAGCAGTTACTGTAAAGTGCTTTAATGAACTAGCCATATCATAAGTAAAAAAGAGAAAGATTTCACATAGACACATACTACAGCCAGCATATTGCCTGAGTCCAGAACCAAATAAATCTGTTAAAGTATGAAAAGAGAAGAGAGAAAGGAATGAAAAATACTGGGTTTTTATCATAAAACCTACTGAGATGAATATTCTGACTTCGCAATCAAAACATGCTATAATTGCAAACAGATTCTTTTAAAGGAACAAGGAAAAAGACAGAGAACACATTAAATACCTGCTGATCACAGCAGGATCATACTTTACTATCTTCCAATCTACACAGTCCTGTTACTGCAGATCAATTCTTGTATCCTTTAATTCAAGCAATGAACATCATTAAGATGTCCCTGTACCATTATGCTGCTCTAATTACTCTCTAAAACTACTATTCCAGCAACATATTTCTCAAAACACACCTCTTTACAGAACAGTGACCAAATGAGAGCTTGGAGATTCATTGTGTGTATTTTATTTGGAAGTAAAACTCCGTGCGAAAGAACGCCCATCCAGAGTTCTGACCACCCTTGGCATAGATTTTGAGATACAACACAGGAAACTTACACATTCCAAGCAGCAGCAGCCCTTCTCCTTCCTCACCCCCCAGCCATGTCTCATACCAAGCAGCCGCTGGCAGACCCCCTAGCAACTAAAACTGCCACACCATAGCTGAACAATCTGTGTTGTGCCTCCTGGAGCCCGAGGGAGGACCAATGTGCTTGACTGACTCTGGGCTGGGACTCTGCTCTGGGAACCAGGGGTGCTGGAAGAAATTTTATAGTGGGGGTGCTCATCATGGAAACCGTGTATTTGGTGTTTGTTATTACTACGTCAAGCCGAGGGGTGCAGCAGCACCCCCCCCATTACCCATAGTTCAAGCATCACTGCTGGGAGATGGTGCAGGTCACAGAACCCCTCACATGCCTAGATGTCTAAGGGTTGGTCTTCAGCCCAAAGCAGCTGAGGGTCCTCATAGATTTGCTATAGAACATTGGTTTTCAAACAGTAGAGTGCACTCCCTCCCGGAAGTGCAAGGAGGTTATCGGGGGGAGGGATGGGGGAGGGGAGGAGGCATGAGGTAGGGCACAGGGCTGTAGCTGGCCTGGTGTCTGAGTCGCCATGGGGAGAAAGCACAGGGAGCCCCCAGTGGTCAGGAATAGGGGTGGAATGCAGCTCAGCCCCGCCCTGGCAACAGCCTGCTGCTCTTCTCTTCCTCCCCTCCTTGATGGCTGGGGACTCCCTGTGTGCTCTCTCCACACCTGCCCTGCCTTGGCCTGACCACAGACCTGCACATTTTAAACCTTCCAGCATAGGTGCTGGAACAAGGGATGCTGCCGCACCCCGTGGCTTGAAGTGGTGTCCATTATATACAGGGTTTACAGTTTAGTTCAATGTCTTTCAGCAACTCCACTATACAAATTATTCCAGGATCCCTGGCCTCCAGAGCCTACAGGAGCCAGAGGCTCTGGGCAGGGCAGGCGGAAACGTGAGGAGCTCTGGTCTGCTCTGTGCTGTGCTGCCATGGGCTTCTTTGAGGATGGAGTCAGCCAGATCCTGCCACCACCCTGAGCGTGAGCTGCCCATTCCCCTCAGTGAGTCACTTCCCGTCCCACACAGGTGGGAGTGTGGGGGTAAGGTAGGAGTTTGTTATGTGACTCCTATAGAGAAGGGGGGCACAGCAAAATATGTTTGGGAACCTCTGCTCCTGAGAGCCCTCCAGCATCTAATACACTGCCTCCTGCCCCAGCACACCCCATATGTAACCTATGTTCTACCCAGAGCCTGCACTGGAGAAATCTCCCCAGACTGGATAAAGGGCTTTCATTGCCCCTGTTTTCCTTTGCTGAAAGTCAACAGGTTCAAGCTATTTTGGATCAAAGGGCAGAGCATTCAAAGTAAAGGGGCCCATATGGAGAACACCAACCCTAAAGTGTGTTTTCATATACTAAAGCTTCTTTCTTTAAGACAAATTTCTTCTATTTTTATACCCTCCTCTTTTCAATACATCCCAGTGATGTCTGGAACTCACAACTAATTTGTTACGGGCTAAAGATGGATGAATTTGAAAAAGCTCAGAATTAGCCATGCCCTACCTTCCTTACAAATTGCACAATCAACAAAGCTCCCATTGTGCTCAGGCTAGATTTTGCCTGATTAAGGATGGAATATGAACTGAAGAACTTGGCCTATGGCACTCAAGTTGTCTTCACAACATAGCTGTGATCCAAGAACGCAGCTGGTTGAAATTTACCCCAAAATTTGAAAAAAATCCAAATTATTGAAGTGGGAATTTAAAAAAAACATGGATTTTTTCCTCTTTTCAAACAGCTCTATCAAAATGTGTCTGTATTTAAACTAGGAACTTCCTCCTTCTATTAAAGCCAGTAGCAAAACTCCAGTTGATTTCTGTGGGAGGTTGTGTGCCTGTCTCGGAATTACAGCTGTTTACTTTTCCTGACAAAAACAAAGGGCCTGATTCTCTGTTGTCTTGCCACTTGTGTCATTATTTTCACCAATGCGAAGAGGTTGTAACATGCAATCAAGCCACCACAGGAGTGTTTTATACTCTCTTTGCACTGATGTAAGTAACTACACAAGATAAGGGAGCTCCTGTTAGCCCTGCAGAACCCGTTCAGTAAGCTAGGGCTTTATTCTTGCCTCCTGCATCAGCAGCGAAACTGTCAGCGAAGATTTTGACTGCAGAATTGCTCTTACTAAGTGATGCTGTAAGAGGCACTAGGAAAAGGGCTCTGGTTTGCAGATCACTGTTTGAAGTGGATTTTTTTTTATTTTTTTTTACTTCTAAAGTGTCAGAATCCTGGGTGAAGGAAGGCAGGGCTAGTGGCAGGAGCTTGGAACCAGGAACCAAAGCCCTGGGTCAGAGCTAATGTCAGAGTCAGGAGTCTAGCTGAGACTCAAGCCGAAGGTCAATACCAGGTATGAGGGTCAGTGTTAGGGTTCGGGGGTGGGGGTTCAGTCAAGTCAGAGCCAATGCCAATACCAGTAATTCAGAAGTAGGACAGCAACAACAGCTAGAGATCCACATGGATGCATGGATATTTGTGGGTATGCCCCCATGGGCTTATATAGGATCCAGGAGCCAATCAGGGATCTCTAAAACAGCTGTCAGTTGGATCACTTGAGGTAGAACTTCCTGTGGCATTCAGCCTCTGTGGATTGTGGGTTGCATAGAGAAACTAGATTAGCGTTGTCACAGGGCATAAGTGTGAGGCAGTTGGTGACCTAGTAGTCCTACAGGCCTGGGTTCAAGAGCTGATGATCCTTAGATAAAGAAATGGAATTTGATGTTAAAAGTAGTTGAGAGAAAATAACATGGAGAAGGAAAACATTTCGCTCAGTTCATCAAGCTCACAAGCTTTGGGTGAGATAAAGTAAGCAGAAGTCAGTAGAGAAACATAAAAATAACTAGGATGCTAAGAAAGGAAACCTGTTCAGTCAATGTTCTCAAATCAATATGAGTTTTGCACCAAAACGGGCAACATGTCTTAAAACCAGCCCAACCGTCAATAAAGCAATTAGCATATGGCATATTCTGCAGGAGGATCACCAGTAGAACATAAATTCATGTGCCTTTTTAGTACAGCAGCAGCTGGGCAAAGAATTGGGAGATCACTCATAGTTGTTGCAGAATGAGACAGAGAGAAAGAAAGACAATAGTCCACATTCACTGGGATCAATAATAACCTAATTTCATAAGAAGCTCATTGCTTGAGCCAGAGCTGTTCTATATGCCATTTCCTATCCTCCCATCTTCTCCGCGGGGTCTGCCAGCGGGCGGGTGGCGCTGGTGGGGGGGCGTAGGGGAGCTGATGGGGGGGGGGGGCTGCCAGCTGTGGAGAAAGCAGGCAGCCAAATGACGCTATAGCAGAGCATTGCACAACTTTAAACGGAGCATGTAATGTAATGGAGCAGGGACGTAAGATCGAAACAACGTTAAGTGACAGGACGTTAAGTGGGGAGTTACTGTGTTCCACACAAATCTGGTGTCTCCTTCACTTTTGTTTTTGTTGTTGTTGTTGTTGAAAATTATATACACTAGAAATGCAAAATCATTAAATATCAGAGTGGTAGCTGTGTTAGTCTGTATCCACAAAAACAACGAGGAGTCCGATGGCAGCTTAAAGACAGGTTTCACACTGCTTCATGGATATGTAGCTATAGCTATTTACAGTTAAAGAGCTAGATACATAGTTTGTTTATAATCTAAGTTCACGTGCTGTCCACCATCACTTTATTTTAGAATGTGATATATATTGGTATTTATAGTTAATTATTGAACAAACCATGGACTGTTCACCCTGGCACAATTGTATACTGTCACTGGGAATGCAACTACACACCTAGTCAGAGTTTCTTTGCTTTAGAAACACAATTTGATTTTCCTCAGGCTGGTCTAAGAGCTACCAGCCATCAGAATATAATTATTAGAGGGAAAAAATACATCTTATTCCCAACAGCTTCTTCATTAGACAACACATCACCTTTCACTAGTAAAGGAGACACCTTATTTTGGTTAAGCAAAGCAATATACAATATTTACCACTCTATTACAAACACAGTTTTAGCATACCTGATAATAAAAGGACCTTGAGGGGATCCCAAAGCTTGCATAGCATATTTATGCATATTAAAGGTGTCATCTGTCTCAAAAAATCCTTATCTGTATAAAGACAGAGAGGATGCTGGGAGCTGAATTTTAACGGTCTGATGTTTAGTGTCTGCATTTTATAGCAGACAACATTCATCAAGCTTTTTTCTTTATTTCTTCTCTAGTAGTTACCAGGAATTTCATGTAAGATTTTAAATCTAAACAAGAGAATGTATCCTGGCACGTTAAAACCCAGATGTTGTGGAGGGTTGTGGGTTTATACCTGTTATGACTACTTATCCTGTCTTTTGTGTCTCAACATCTTGCAAATGATAAGTGACCGTGTGTGAAAATGTTCACAGAACTTTTAAAATTATTTTGTCATATGTCCCTTATCACAGACCTGCTTTTGCAAGACTCACTTTCTCCTTAAATAAAGTGCCTTGTGATGGTACTTGTTCTATACATCAGAACAAATCAAACTTTTGAAGTTGTTTTTAAATCCCATTAAAATTCAATTTATTTTAAAAATAGTTACATCGTCAAAACCGAATGACAGCCACAAAGGGACTACTAAATCCAACATGGCAATGCTTCAGTATTATGTTGCCAACTATTTGTATCAGTTCCAGTCTTCAGATTATAGAAAAACTTGTCTTACTCCTGTGAGAATGATAGTCAAGCAAAACATGAGCTGCTCCATTTTCAGGTAAAGCTGTAATAAACAGCATATATGGTACACACACTGGCAATAGTACTCCAATCACTAATTCCCAAACCAGCTTCCAGTTTGCGCCCTTTACACTACTCGGTCATGCCAGATTCAGTTGACATAGCTTTATAAAGCTTTTGATACAGCCTGGCCTAGATTAATTGGCTCTTTGGAAGTGCCTGCAATTGTTATCATAGCTACTGATCCAGGATAATTTTTTTCTTCCCTGTAAAATCTCTCCCTCCCTTCCTCCACTGAGGCTCTGTTTGCTAAATTAGCTCCAGAGAGGGAAATCCTCAGGCCTCTGTGTAAAGTTAAATTTCTGAAGCTTGCAAATTAGTTGTTTTGTTGTTAATAGAGCTGGACAAACTAACAATTATTTTACTGTGAGAAATTTCAGAAGAACTATTTTAAATTTTAAAATTTCCCGTTGAGAAATTTAATCCAAAACCACATTTTCCCCATGAAAAAAAGTATTATTTTTGACAAAAATCTCATTTTTCAGAGGGATAATTTTTCAGCTGAAAAATTTCAACCAGCTTGAGGTCTTAATACTAATCAGATGGTCTCACCCTTCTAGCATGGATGGGGTACAGTGTCTAACTTGAGACTCTGTGGTACTGTTCCCCAACATAATCCCTCATGAAAGCTGTGGCAGTTCCATGAAAACTCTGTGTGAAAATTGTCCCCGATTTCTGGAGTTGGGCCTGTGTTAAGGAGTAGCTAAGGTCCCATCCTTCTATGTCACCATCCCCTGCTCTGCACTCATATTTCCATGGCCTTTTCTGAGGTGGGAAAGGGATCTGGCCAGTGGGACTGTCGAACAATGAAAAAGAAAAAAAAAAAGCTGACAAAATTTAGAAATTTGATTAGCTTTTCAATAAAAATACCAGTAAGAATAGGCACAAAAATTCTGTGGAAGATGAAAACATTCAATAAAGAAAAGCCATTTTTCTGATGACATACAAACCAGCTCAGCAAGCCCTTTATTTGCACTCACAATAGGCCTAAATCCAACTACCACTGAAACCACCAGTAGTTTATCCATTCATTTCAATGGGTGCTAGATTGGGTCCATTGTATCTTTTATCTGAGCTTCAAAACTTTTCACCAACATTAAAACTCTCAGTGTCCTTAAGAGTCAGGCAAGCATTATTATACACAGTTTATATATGGAGAAAACAGAGAATAAGGGACAGAAGCTGCCCACTTACTAACACTAAATGGTATCTGACTCTCTGAGGAGTCCTACCGATTTCAGTGGGATGACTTCCAGATTATGTCCAATGTAGATAAGCATGGCAGAGTCTGTTCACAGTTGATGTTCCCAGGGTCACATGGAGCCAGGAATGGGCCCCAGGACTTATGCCTAGAACTGGGTAAATGTTCACAATTTTCAGTTTCATGGAACTACATATCAAAATGGTTGCCGTTTTGTTCTGTGTAATTTTACACCTGCCAAACCCTGCTTCAAATGGATATTTGCTCCATTTTTTCCTCAAACAGGCCTGTTGCCACTTGGAAAATGGCAAATGGAATTTTTAAGAAATTTGGACCATTTTTGTATTTACAGTGAAATGAGGAAAAACAAGAATTTTGAAGAGGTTTGTATTTACCATTCCTGGCTTTGACACAGATTCTGTGTGAGCGAGGGAAGTTACTTAATTTTTTAAAGGACAGTCACCCTTTTATAGTAATTCCATTTATAAAACTGTTTATAAAGGGTTAATAATCCTGGCTTATAATAACCATATATAACACATACTATTCATATCTGCAACATGCGTGTAATGTGTATTAATCTTTACAAACACTTTATAAATGGAATATTAATATAAACTGTGACCTTTATGTCTATTACAGTAGGCGCAGCAGTTAAGGACTAGTGCCCCACTGCTGTAGTATACAGACAGGTAACAAAGAAGACAGCCTCTGACCCAGAGAAATTACAGGCTAAATGTTAGACAGGATAAGTCAGACTGACAAAACAGAAAACAGAGTGGGGGAGGGTGGGAGACTGAGGTAACAAAAGAAAGAGTTCTGTGCCTCAATTTCCCCACCCACAAAATGGGGATAATACTTTCATATCTCACAGAAGTGTTGTGAAGTTCAGTTAATCAAGGTTAGTAAAGCACTCTGAGGTTCTTGGATGGAATTTGCTATTGAAGGACAAAGCTGACTTCATTGACAGTTTTGCAACCCAGTGGTCCTGAGGCCCAGTCCTCTGCTCTAACCACTTCTTCCCTTATTGCAATTTTTCTTTACACAGTACATTCCTGATTGAAATTTGGACAGAAGAAAATGACAAGGAGATTTATTTGTTAAGTGAGGTTATAGGCTGCTGAAATGTCTTAGAATTTTTACATATTTTGAAAGTGTGCCAGTGGTGGTCTGAGTCTAAATCTTCCAAACTCTCTCTCAGACTGCTTTATAAGGGTGGTATAAATAACTGGCTGCATTCTGGTCTCTTTAAAAACGTTAATGTGATTCTGATGGTTTTATGTGGACATTTGTTTTTTGCATAGGACACATCTCTTGGTTTATCTTTTGCAGCTTTGTGGTTTATAATTGAGCGAGCAATTGAAACCACCCATCACTGGGCCAGATAGTGCTAAACTGCAGGAAAACCTGTGTGTGTGTGTGTGTGTGTGTGTGCGTGCGTGCGCATTTGATGGGAAGAAAACAAAAACACATCAAAATTCTTCCAATGGGAAGGAAGGCCTTATGCCCAGACATCATGGATCCCTGATGTCTGCATACACCTCAGAAGGATCCACTGGAGACATAGGCCTATGCATCCAGAGGCTCTGTGCCTCTGCACCAACTACAGAACTCTTTGCTTCTTACTGCAACTCTGGAGTCCTGCCAAATTAGCGGTTCCTAGGAGCCTGGCGTGGAATAGCAGGTACAGAGTTAATACACTATATTACTGTATGCATGTATTCCGTTTTGGCAGGCAGCAAGAAGGAATTATGTGCACCAGCTATCCTGGACCACCCCTTTCTCAGGCATAGATCCCTGGGCCTGCAATTAGCCCTCCTCTGAGTCTTAGGACTGTGCCACATATATGGCTAACTCTCCCAGGCCAGCTTACGGATAAGATGGAGATGTGCCCTAAGAGAGCTGTCTCTGTGCACAGCCTCAGAGGGTGATTGGTCTCTCACACTGCCCCACCACTGTAGTTATTTGACACTGGGAAATCAAAAAAGTAGCCTGAAACATGGTAGCAGTTGCAAAAATTACAGGACTGATCCAAAACCTAATGAAGTCAATGGGAGCCATTCCAATGACTTAATGGACTTTGGATCAGGTGCTACACAAACCCAATTGCAAATGTAAATCAGTTCTTTCTTTCCCCTTAAAAATAAGCTACTTTCTCAGATCCCTTGTTAAGTGGACCATAGATGTCATGTCAAGCCCTTGATGGAGACATGTTATAAATCATTTTTCTAAATTGCTAATGTAAAACATTATGAAATTTGACCTGTGGGCAGCATGGGCATGTGGGACAGAGCTATTTGGACTATATGTTTGGTGAGTCTGCTCATTAAATGCATCAATATTCATGAGTCAGTGACTAAGAGCCAGAGGAGAGTCGGTGCCCAGGAGAATGATGGTGAAAGTTTAGATTTGAGAAATGAGAAGACTGGGAGAGCATGAGAGACAATCTTTTGGGTTGGATGACACCCTCCGCCAGCATTGTTAAAAGAGAGTGCATTCATGGGGAAAAGCCAATTGTATTCCAAAGTATTAATGAGAGCACCTAATTAAAAATAATGAATATGTATTTTTTTAACATGTCTATGACATTTAAGAGCTGGGCTAGAGTGACTTTAAAGTTCAAAGCAACAATGTGCCCTTACAGGGCCAGATTCTCTGCTTCAGCCAGTACCACTAAGCACAGCAAGGGGTGTACAAAAAGAGCAAATTGTTGATACCCGTTCTAAGCCAGTTGCAGCTTAGTTGGCTCCCATCCTGTCTGCTGGCTGGACATTGCTGGAATGCAGTATGGTCTGGTCAGACCCTCCCCGCTGGCCACTGCAGCAGGGGTGGGGCTGTAGGAGCTGGCTCCATCAGTTGTATGCCACCCAGTAGCTCCCCCATGCCAATGCAATGCCTAGTTGGAGAGAGCTACTAGTTTCCAGCGCCTTTGCACTACTGCTGTGACACAAAAGTGTAGGCATTGGGAAGAAAACCTGCCCCATAGAGAAACTTCTGCTTGATGCTACATAAATGTGAGATAGGTGGAAACTGAAAACCCGGAAAAATGGCTCAGATAATATCTACTTGCAATATAATCTCAATGATAATTCAGAATGTTATGACAAGTCCAAACAAAGGATATTGCTAACAAAGAGTTAAGGTTGAAAGCGTATTTCAGTGGAGTTTGGCTAACATCCAAACACATAATACTATAATGTTCTTTACAACATTCTACCCTTTAAAGAGAATCACAAGCATCAGAATGTCTGGAAATGCATTTCAACAGCTAGGAGCCCCAGTCATGGACCAGCACCCCATTGTGTTAGGGGCTGTCCAAAGAGAACAAGAAGGCACTTCCTGCCCCGAAGAGCTGCCAGTCCAGCGAGTTTCCCACCTCCAGAGAATCCTTTGTCACTCATTATTGCCCCACCTGCCTTACCCCTTCATTGGTTCTCCCAAGTTCCCTAACAAAGGGAGGGAACATCTGCGGGAGAAGGCGGCAGGACAGCTGCATTCAAAAGCACCTATAAAGAAGGCAGTCTTGTAGGGAGGGGCTGCTGCAGTGGGCAGAAAACGACTCTCCACTTCCTGAAGGAGTACTCCAAAGGTGTGTACTTTTGTTTGCTTATTTGGCACTGTGGACCTTGCTTAAAGATGCAGCCTTAAGAACTAAGTGCCTTTATGGAGGGGCTTTATTTTGTTATGGCTCTACAATGAGCAAACAGGCTTCTTTGTCAATAATATTTCTTTGTTCTGTGCCAGACAAAGGGGTTCTGTTTGAGGACGGGCCATGGGACAGGGCTCTGCAACTCTCCTCTTGCCAATACCTGTTAAAGGCACCAGTGTCATAGGCTGGACTTTAGGAGTGGCTTTCTCTGCACAGCTGAGTGGAAATCATTATTTGTTCTGAATGCTCCTTGCAGATGCTTTCTTTGTGCTTCCACAGTCTGTTTACAAAGCAAAAACCAAAAAAACAAACCCCTCCAAAATTAAACCTAACAGCTGTTTGTTTAATTGGCTACAGGGGTAGTCTCCAGTCTGGTGTTTATCTGCCATGTTTGTGTACACAGAAGGCTTTTAGATTTGCAAGTGCAGGAGTTTCCTGGTCAGAGAGACCAGGTGCAGTATTTTTGCAGCTGGTTGCCAGGTAACTCTCCTAAACAGTGTTGGTGACCAGGGAATCCACTGGAAGTTCAGCAGACAGCAAGAATCAGAAAGTGGTGCTCTCTCCCAGGGACTATTTACATTGCACCACAATCTCTGATCTTTGCTCAGGTTTCCTGAGGTTGGAAAAAATAATGGTGTGACAACTAGTTCTCTCCAGTAAACAGATTTTAACCAGAAGAAAAGTAACCATGTTGTTGCAGTGTGCAGCTAGGGTTAGGACTATTCACACATTTCTAGTACCGCAGCCACCAACATCCAAAAATCAGGCCCCAAAATATCATGAGTATGTGGGTTAAAAATCATCAGACTTTTCCTTTGCCTTCTAGTTTCCAAGCCATTAGGTTGCACTTGTGTCATGGGCTCAAGCCTTCCATTGCATTGCTTTGACTCAACAGACAATGTAGACTGCAGAGTGACAATCCTGGAATCTTATTATATAGATAATATGTATGTGATGTAATTATTTTGGGGTAAATGTCAAAACTGCTATTAGCAGTGATCGATGCTGAATTGCAGTGTTGCTAGCTCTTGTGATTTTTCTGTGATAAACTGCAGAGCATGTGGTATGTTGCCAGTGACTTCCCAGATGGCTAATTCCCCACAATGCCTTTCAGGGTAGATTCAGATGACAGGGAAGAAAGTGGATACATTAATACTAACCAGTAGTGTATTGCCTGCTAAAGTCCCAGGGATTTTGGGATGATATGAACATGGTATGGAGAGTGGCCATAGACCCTCAGCACCAATCCTCTCCTGCCTCAGCCATGGAACCTGATACCCACTGGAAGGAGGGGGTTCTCTAGGGTCAAAGTGCCATGTTCACCCCAGCACAGATTCACCAAACCCAAGCATTCAATATGAGATTGGTTTAAACATAATGTTATTTTAAAAAATAATGAAGTGGGGATTCCTTTTATTTTCCTTCTGGATTCTAAGCCTCATTTTTAACTTCTGTCTGCAGCCATGAAGGCTAGAAATTTACTTTTTTTTTTTTGTGAATGTAAGTTGAGATGCTCATGTAACCACATGCTTCTGAGAGCTAGGCCTTTAAGAAAAAAGCCTAATGATTGTGAGACTCATCAGCAAACTCATAACTGTTGAAAACAGCGAGATTGTGACGGAACAGGGGTTGTTAGGTCCATAATCAGTAAAACTAAATGAAGAAAATAATTCTCTTTGTACCTTTGGATAATTGAGAAACACTATGGTATTTGTATAGCATTCATAGCTGGGCACTGATTTTTAATTTTGCAGAATAAATTACTTTCAACATGTTTAATTTACTTGTTTATTTTTGTCCCACATATGTAGCATTCTTTATATAACATCCCTCTGTCTTGCTATGAAAGCAGAAGCATTAGGTGTAGATAGAACAGTATCGTTAGTCTGTTGTAGAGACAAGATAGGATTATTTTTCAAAGGAATACACAAAATGGCTATGTACTGTACAACATAGCATCATTGAAAAGGCAAGAAGAGCCTGGATTTTAGGAGTATCTTGGTAACGCCCCTCACACTGAAAAACTTGAACGGTGAGTGCTATGGGTTTAGATTTCCAGTTTCTTTTATCTGGATCAATGGTTGTAAGCATGCCTCCCACCTCCTTTATCTTATAGCCATCTTCTGTGCTTTCATCCAGATATAACATCAGATAACGGGTTCCATGAGGGATTTTCCCTTCCCTCCACCCCCTTTTCAGTGCAGAGAAAGAAGCTAAATAAGAAAAAAAGGCTCTGGGAAAATCTATGAAGCTCAGATTAGTAATTTAAAACAACCTGTCACGGAGTGTGGGGGAGTCCGGCCCTGCACCCCTCTTCCCTGGATTCACTGGGAGTCTCAGCTAGCCAGTAGAACAGAAGGTTTATTAGAGATGCCAGGAACACAGTCCAACCCGAGCTTGTCAGTACAAACAGGACCCCTCAGTCGGGCCCTTCTGCGGGGCAGGGAGCTTAGACCCCAGCCTGGGGGCTCCCTGCATTTCACCCCACAGCTCCAAATGGGGCAGGGAGGCCAGACCCTGTCTGCCCCTCTCCCCTCCTCTTCCCAAGCCAGCTCCAAACTGAAACTATCCAGCCCCTCCTCCCCCTTTGTCTGCTTCCCGGGCCAGGAGGTCACCTGATCCCTTTGTTCGAACACCTTCAGCGCTCACCTTTGCAGGGGAGGGCCCGGGGCCATCGGTTGCTAGGATACAGAGTGTCAGCCATTCTCTGTGTCCAGGCCCCTCTGTAACACTCATGCATCCTTGTTCCACCACCTAGAAACTCAAGCACTGCATAGGGGAAACCGAGGCACCCACACAGTACTCAGGGAAAACATTAACAACAGTCCTAGTTCGTCACACAACCCCCCCCCCAACCTGACACCCCCCTCAAAAATCCTCTAGAACTTACACTAGTAGTTCACGGTAATTTACTAGTTTGTTTCCAATGTCCATAGTAACTACCCTAATTATCATGGCAACAACCCTAAACAAACAAATATTATCCATCTTTCTGGTCCCAAAATTCACACATTTAATGCTGCTCTAATAACTAACAACAGTAGCAGTTCCCCAGCTGTTGCTCACAAAGACATACCATGGCAAACATATTTTCACTGCACCTCCCAAAATATGCAAGTTGGTGCCTAATACATAATAATAATATAGATGGCTCTAGTCAAACAATTGCGTTTCATTTAGTAACATAGGTACTTTTAACAGTAAGTAATATATGTCGAGGAATTAGCATTTGAGCCAGAGAGGGTTGGTGAACTCATTGGCATGGCTTATCGGTATGTCTAACAGTCTGAGAAATTAAAGAGCTGTTTAGCATGTGCATGAATATCTGTCAGAGGCATATTATGTGATTAACTTATGATTGTAAGGAAAATAAATGCCTTTAAAAATTATTCTAATGGAATTTTCTCTCCGATCACGCAGCTATTTGGCGCTTTTCACCTTGATCTGTTCAGCAGTGTCATTTACATATTTCATAATTTGCTCCCCTGTGTGATTTTTGTTTGGTAGTTTGGTCATGTAAACCATTAATTGTCTAACATGAACACACAGCCCTTTACTTCTGCTTGGTTGTGCAGTGTGAGATTCACAAAGGGTTTTTTTACCCACCCATCCCTGCATTCCTCATTCCCATCTAAGGGAAATACTCCACAGGAGGCGTGGTCTTTAGCTGGTAGGTGGAGAGGGAGGCAAGGAAAGAGACCAGTTGGGGTTTAAAGGGTGCAGCTGGGCAAACAAAATAATGCACATTTGCAACATTTTAAAGAGGATGACTGGAGTTTTGCAAACACATTGAACCTTGAATCTAGGGTCATGCTTGACTGGGTTGCAGGTCAGAGGCAAATATTTTGTTTAGTTCTATACGGTAGCTCCTTGGCTCTGGGCATGACAAGATGTCCCTGCACTGCAGTTTTGCATGACCTTATGTTGTCTGGAAAATGCTTCATTTGCATTCTGGGCTGGAATCAGAAAGTTGGTACAGAAAGGAAGTATTTGTTACCCATGATTTATTTTCACCGTCTGTTCAGTTTACCAAATGTTGACAGTTATTGAGAGAGAATCTGTTGTGCTGGCTTTCAAAGGTAACAACCAGGAAGCAATTTCCATTGCAATGGGAAATGAACTTCCATCCAGGCAAACTCCCTACTATTTTTATAGAATACACCAGCAATAAACTATTGACTCAGCACCTGTTCCTACACTAAACATTATGCAAATGCAAACCAGGAAGGAACTTACCAATGTCATATGGCCATTGTCACTTTAGTTTTAAATGGCTAATGGCCAACTCAACCACCTGCCATTTGGTGAGTCACACTGCAATGTTAAATAGACTGAAAAGCCTTGAGAAAACAAGCAGCCTAGAAATGGAAGATTATTCCTTTTATTTCTGAAGTTTCTTATCCTTTCTCCCTGGGAGACAGTTACAGCTACCGAGGCACCTGCTCATTGTCCTTAAGTTCGTGACCACGTCAGAGCAGGGCTCTCACTGTCAAGGATCCTCAGCAATGGATTGTTCCCCACAGGAGTCTGACTGGCTATCTTTAGAGCCTGGTGCTTGTCCCACTTATTTCACCAGCCTCTCCTTTGACTGTCTTTTTGAGCTTCTTCCCCTGTTCATTTGTACGTTGCAAGCAAGGGCCACTGGGAATTGATTCATTTCACCTTGTGGGGCATCCTACCTGAGGGCTATGGTGTTTGCCAGGGCCAGATCCTTTGGACTGATTGGCATGATATTTGGGCTTTGTATGGGTTTTTATCATATGTGTTTGACTGTTTAGTGACAGACACGTGCTTTGCGGCTCAGACCCCTGTGAAAAAGATAGAAGAAAGGAGCACAAAAACATAAGAATGGCCATATTGGGTCAGACTAATAGTCCATCTAGTCCAGTATCCTGTCTTCCAACAATCATTAGTGCCAGATGCTTCTGAAGAAATGAACAGAACTGAGCAATTATCGAGTGATCCATCCCATTATCCAGACACAACTTTGGCAGTCGGAGGTTTAGGGACACTCAGAACATGGGGTTGCATCCCTGACCGTCTTGGTGAACAGACATTGCTAGACCTATCCTCCATGAACTTATCTAGTTCTTTTTTGAACCCAGTTATAGTTTTGGCCAGCAATGAGTTCCACAGGTTGACTGTGCATTGTGTGAAGAAGTACTTCCTTATGTTTGTTTTAACCTGCTGCCTACTAATTTCATTGGGTTACCCTTGGTTCTTGTGTTATGTGAATGGGCAAATAACACTTTCTTATTTACTTTCTCCCCACCATTCATGACTTTATAGACCTCTGTTATATTCCCCTCCCAAGTCATCTCTTTTCTAAGCTGAACAGTCCCAAGCTTTCTAATCTCTCCTCATATGGAAGCTGTTCCATACCCTAATGATTTGTGTTGCCTTTCTCTGTACTTTTTCCAATTCTAATACATTTTTTGAGATGGAGTGACCAGAACTGCATACAGTAGTCAAGTGAATGTACCATGGATTTAATATAGTGGCATTCTGATATATTCTGTTTTATTATCTATCCCTTTCCTAATGATTCCCAACATAATCAGTTTTTTTGGCTGCTACTGCACACTGAGCAGATGTTTTCACAGAAATCTCCACAATGACTCCAACAACTTTTTTGACAGCTAATTTAGATTCCATCATTTTGTATGTATAATTGGGATTATGTTTTCCAATGTGTATTACTTTGCATTTATCAACAATGAATTTCATCTGCCATTTTGTTGAGCATTCCTCTTATAAGGAAGAGTATCAGAGGGGACCCTTTTTAGGGAGCAGAGAAACTAATAAAATGGCAATCAAATCTTTGTATCTTTCTGAACCCAAAGTAAAATTCAACATCTTAATTTTCATAGCACCTTGCTAAAATTACTGATAGGCACTCAAATTCTACATTAAGGGGTGTTTAAGAGCCTAAATACACAGACAGAAAGTTGACATCCACATATACACTCCTGAAGGCTCCCTAGAAAATTTTCCCTTCAACTGTATTACCCTAAAATTTCTCAGTCACGGTCTGTTTTCAAGTCTCATAGTACTGCCTTATCCACTGTCCAGAGATATTCTACTGAAGGATCCACAGTTATTCCAGATTTATTCTCCAGTTCATTTGACGGAGCTCCCAGGCCTTCAGATTTTACACTAATGCTGGATAAAGTACTTTAGCAATCATGACACAAATACTTGTCAGCAGCTCAGGTAAACTGGGTGCTTAACAAGGTGGTGCCACTCTCAAAACAGAGCCAGAAGATCTGAAGAAGACTTTTGCAGCAGTTCATGTTTCCTCAATTTGTCACTCATTTCCATAGGGTTCCAGAGAATACATCCAATAGTTATGGAGGTTTCCAAAACAATTACAGCAGAGAGGGATAAATGACTTCATCATAGTGGAGGCCTCACAGTGTGATTTTTTTCTAAGTTGTCCCCATGACCACCATCTTTTCTGACATTTTCCTGGTATACATGGAAAAAATGTTGGGGTCTACTTGAGTGCTCATAAGCCTTTGTGAACCAGTACATACACCAGGGATGTTTTCTGCTTGGTATAACAATATATGTGAATCTGGATATCTAGATCACTGAAATGACTAAAGTGACCCTTTTAGGCAATAAAAACATAGGATTTACCATACCAGATCTGATTGCTGGTTCAACTAATCCAGGATTCTGCCTCCAGCCAGATGCTTCAGAGGACAAAAAATCCCCTGTAGCATACACCAAGCCAATTGGGCAATGGTGTACATGGAGAGAAAAAAATCCTTTGAGCCCTTCAGCAAACATCCTACAACCTGAGATTAGATTATTCAGTATTCTAGAATGATATTTATTAGTGGTGCTAAAATTAAGCAGACCCTTTTAAAGTCCAGCAAACAGTATATGTCTTGAGAACTTCAATAGAAACAAATTCCACTGTTTGGCTACACAGGCATAAAGATGATTTCCTTTTATTAGTTTCTAATTTACTGCCCTATCAGTTATGTGCATTGTCTTCTTGTGCTTAAATTGTATCAAAGCTGTTATAAAAACTCTGGCATCTTGGGGCCAATGTGCATAGGTCAATGTTGTTAGATGGTGCTATATTATTATTAGTTTGTGTAACAATAGAATCTAGGGGCCTTATTCTGATATCAGGATGCTATTGTGCTAGGAGCTGTACAAACAGAACAAAACCAACACATTTGCTTTGGTTTAATACAAATATAACTTTTGTAATGGGTTTTAGTTTTTATTAGCAATTATCTGGTTTTGATTTCTGTCTTGGCAAGTCACTAGATATTAGTTATGCAATCCAACCCTAAACCTGATTCAGTATTGGTTTTAATACAGAAAGAGCGAAAGGCCCCAAATCTTCATAGGTAGCAATAATAAAGAAGAACATTGGATTTCCAGACAAGAAAAGTAACAAGCTTTCACTCTATTGAAGCTGCATTCCTTGAAAACTTTAGTCATCAAGGTCTCTAGCAACTTCCTGGCCAAATCCCTTTGTCTATCGTCCATTTTCACCAGGTAACCTTGTAGCCTCATTGGTGCTTGTCCTGAGCATCATGCCCCTACTCCTCCTTACGGTCTTATTACCTTTCTGGTAAAACTGTGAAGGAAAGACATTGATTATCTTTTATCTGTATTGTGAGGTGCTCAGCATACTCTTAGTAGCACTGTACAATAACAATAATCACCCATGGTAAATGGCCTCTATGAAATTCAGGAGCTGAAGAACAGGAGGAAGACTGAAGAACCCAAGGAATGGGATAAAAGGAACATTTTGAACACAGATAAATTGAGGCTGTAAAGTAAACTGAGAAACACTTGAAAAGCTAGGAATGGGAAAAATGGGGATAGGATTGTGTCCTGATTTGACTTCATGGAATTAAGATTTGATCTTTTCCAGAGACACTGGAAGCTAAAATTGATGCAACTGGATTTTGTATCATCCAGGGGATTTTATGATAATCTGCTGAGAATCTGGTGTATTTCAAAGTAAAGTATTTTGCTCTGAAAATCTGCAGCTTTAACTGAATATTTTTATTTTCAGCTCTTTCCAAGTTATTAAAGTTCAAGTGAAGAGGGCAGCATTTCTTGTATACATTGCTTTTATTAACCACCACCAAGAAATCTTAACTGTAGGAGAAACAGATTACAGCATGACGGAACAGTGAAAAATGAAGGAAGAACTGCATCATCCAGTATTAGCCATGTTTTGAACACTGTACCACAAAGAAATCTTCTCTTAGTGCTTTTCCGTTCCAAACTAACCTTCCCTGCCTGGGATCTTTCTATAACCAGCACTGGATTCAGGAACTGAGATAATAAGTATTCATTCATTATTCATCCACTCATTATAATGTCATTATAATATTGTCAGAGTTTGAAAAGGCTTAGTGAAGAGTCACTAACACCAGGATATGTACTGTAGTGACTAGTAATTATTTTTTATGCCTAAGAAGCTAAAATAAACATGAAACAACAAAAGAGTCTAAGAAGTTACCTGCTGATATAGAATTGCATTTCCTTTTGCATAGGGCTTGTTACTAAATAGTGCTGCTCCCACATTCCTTGTGCCTCCAGTATAGACACAATTCAAACAGGAAATACTCCTCTGAACCACTACCACAAGCCCACTCTTTATATCCATGAAATTACCCAGAATCCCACACCTTAAAGAACCAGCCTTTTCCCCCTACATAAAGCTGAAGATAAACTCTGTGCCATTGATGGGAGCTGTACTCAGTGTAACAGAAGACAAAATTTGGCATCTTGAGCATTATAGACAAGATACAGTTCATTGCACCACTATATGACCCAATCATAGAAATAACTCTTCTCCTTCCTCTCCCTTTGCATAGGTGCATGGGAAAGAGTTAGGGCTCCTGGTCACAGTAACAGATGGGAAGAACGCCCAGGGGAGGCAGGGCTCCCTATTAATCAACTGAATCAAATGCTAGGTTGGTGATTATTGTTCATGCCAGATCTCCTGAGTCACAATCCAGTGAAAACTAAATTAAATGACAAATAGAATTCTGCTGCATCACCTCACCAGTTTACTGGCATAGAATCATAGAATCTCAGGGTTGGAAGGGATCTCAGGAGGTCATCTAGTCCAACCCCCCTTTTAAAAAATTTTTTTAATGAAACTATTTTGCATACAGAGAGGGAATCAACTGGCTCATAGTTCAAAAAAAATTAATACCAGATTACTCCCTGCAAGCCTCTCCAGTAGCTATTTCTAAGCATTCATTCTGAAGGATTGAATTGAGTATGTCAAAATTAATGGATTCATGGTGCTAATTGCAGATTCAGTCCTATTTAGTTTTATTTAGTTTGAGAAAATACTGTTACATTCAAATTAGCTTAGTTTTGAATCAAGACTAAAAAAAATAGGTCAAAATAAAACATGACTAGGAAACAGCCAACGGTGGCTTCCAGAACACCTACCCATCTGTTAAAGAGAGTCAGGAATAACCCAAAGATTAAAACAAAATAATAATAATAAAAAAACTTGTGCTGGCAAAGAACAATAATCAGTCACAGCTGATCTTCACCAGAGAAGCCTAGCAGTTTTACTAGAGTACATGAGGAAAAGACACTTTGTGGAATTCAGGGTAAAAGAGAAGCAAAAAAATGCTGTGTGCAATGGGCTGAAGTATAGTATTTCAATAAAGTGATTTGGACTCACTCAAGTCATCTTTCCAAAGAGATCATCTCTGTAAAAAATGTACATATTTTACAGACATTTACAAAGTTCTCTGTACAGCCTCCCCACCCCCTGGGAAGTTTTTACATATTTACAACTGAACTCCCTCTCTTTATAGCTGCATGTGTTCTTTGGGAGTCACAACAGAGGGGGCATATAATGGCCTAAGGAGCTGTACTTGCAGCCTGTTAAGGGTGACTAGCTACAGCAAGGTCAGGCTTCTCAGCTTTCAAGATGACTGTACCCCTTTTTACTGCTGATGGAATGTAGGCATATTTCAGCAAAAGTTCCACTCATCGCTGGTATATCTGATAGCAGTAGGTAGTTATACCCAGAATATACCTTTTTGCACTTCTAACTCAAGACACAAGCCACAAACTTAGAGACTCAATTGGTCCACAGGACCCTAGTCCACATTTCCAGTGAGCTATGATCATAACTCGGAGATAAGGAAATGAAACTCATTCTATATACAGCCATCATACTAAACCTAATAAAAGCCTCTAGGTAGTCCGGAGTAAGAGCTGCTGGTGCTTTTGTTGACTTGCAGAACAGGAGCTGTCTCCCCTTAGTGATAAGACTGCACTTGAAAACAGTACTCTTAGCATCCTTTCACAAGCATCTTCAAGGAAGCAGAGTATTACTTGCTTCATTTTCTGTTCTCATTAGCAAAAAAATCCTCTGGCTGGTAGCCTTAGACTGCACCACACTATCCTTTCTGGGGGGGAAGTCACTCAGTGGGATTCCCAGATGTTATTCTCTATGTTCCCGTGAATTACAGTGTCATAGGTATTCTTCACAGCAGGAAGTGTGCACTAACTTCAAATGCAAAAGAGCTAGTCCACCTGGTATTTAGTCATTTATATCACTCCATGGGTCATCGCATCATGCAGGCCAAACTTGCTTCCAGTCCAGCAAAGCCTGCAAAAGCCACCAGAACGTTCCTGATGCTACCTTCTAGATCCTCTCCACGGAAGAATTCAACAAATCCCTCCCAGCCTCTTTGGTTAACTAGCCAATCTCGTTTGCCTGGGACAATCACATCTGTGATAATCCCTGCTAGTGTGTTGATGCAAGTCTCCTGGTTTATGCTCTTCAGGTGTTTTGCAACAAAGGCACCAAAAGAGATGAGTGTCACAATTCTACCCCATGCTACTCCATCACTGAAAACATGGGTTGCAACAGCCGTCACTGACTTCAGATCCTCCTCATTCTTGATGTCTAGCTTCCGAACCATCCCTTGGAAGGCGATCTGGTGCTTCTCAATGACGCCGTTGCCGACCCTCCGCAGCATCTCCAGCGCCGTTTCCATGGCGGCGGGGCCTGCCCCCCGTGGCCCACTCAGCAGCCGCTTGTAGAGCTTCTTGCCGCCGGGCCCGGCAAGCTCCAAGGCCTCCCGCAGGTAGCGGCTGATGATCTCCAGCGAGTCCTGGTACAGCCAGTCCAGGTTGTCGTCTCCACGGGCGAGGTGCTGGGCAAGGAGCCGGCAGCAGCGGCGGCCGACGGGCCCATCCTCTCAGCGTCGGGGTCGCAGCTGTCCAGCTCCTCTTCCGGCCGCCACAGCGGGAATGGCCGGGGCCCCCCGGCCACCAGAGCGGGGGGATCGTAGGGGAGCTGCTCCACGCGCGGGGCCCCTCAGAGTGACCGTTGGAAGCCCAAGCGGCTCCGCCAATCAGCGTCGCCGGCTGGACGCCCTCCGCCGAAGGGCCGCGGTCCCGCGCGACGGGGGCGGGAGGGATTCCCACGCCGTTCGGGGAGGGCGCCAGTGACGGGCCGCCCCCACAGTACAGGTTGAGGCTGATCACCACGTTCCGCTTTAACGCCAACATGGCGCCGTCTGATCCCCAGCATCCATCAACCAGTGGGCCACATTCAGCAGATCACCACAAAGCCAAAGATGAAAATAATTTCCACAATCAGGATTCAATCCCCGGTCCTGCTAGTTGCCATCTATTGCCCGTTACAGGGAACCACAGTTATCAGAGAAGGGAACAAATTAAGTAGTAAGGCTTTCTAGATGTCACTGAGCATATCTTTGTATAAAGAGAGACAAACAAAGAGAGAGAAGAAAGTCAACACATTGTATATGTGGTTAGAGAAATAAAGTCACCATAATCTTTCTAGGCATTGAGGGCAGCTGTAACTTCTTACCTGTGTTGGACATTGCTGGCACAATGGAACAGATCTTGTACTGGTGTGAATCGGTACAGATCCACTTATTTCAGTGGAGCAATACCCTTTTACATCGGCTGTGGATCAGGTCCATTACTTCCCCAAACAGTGAAAATGCAAACTCCCACAGACTCAAAGATCTTCTTAAAGGTGTGGGATCTATTTATAATGGCCCTTCCCAATGTATTTCCTATCAGATGTTAAGGAGTTTTATGTTAACATAACTCAGGGACACTCAAGAAAGCAAAGGCTGTTTGCTGGCTAGCAAAAGAGCAATCTGCATTCCCATGAATATTGCATACATACAAACAATGCCCTGAGATTACATCCAATACTATTGCACACAACCAGGGATAAATAAGCATAGTGTACTACTATTACCTATACGGTAAAATAAATCCAGGATGGGGAAGATTGTCTCACAGCATCCTTGAAGCCAGAATCCCCCTTAGATTGTCAGATAACAATAGCCTTAAATGTACTGTTTCTCATGATCTTCTACTAAGTCTATTTGCTCGGGAAATGGTCATAAAATCTCATATTTTAAAAGATTCCCAAAGAAAACAAATACAGTTAGAAGCAAACTAGCTAGGTGGAGACCGATGCTCTACAGTTGCTTTTGAATCCCTGGTTTAATGCAATGGATTTGCTTTTTCAAATGCTGCTGCACACAGGGCAGATATCTTTATTCAACTAGCTGTGATGTCTCTTGAGTCTTTTCCCCACAGAGAATAGTGTAAGTTCTTAGCCCAGTAGCATGTAAAAGTTCAGACTATTTTTAGCAACGAGCTTCACTTTCCATTTACCCAAGTCAAATTTCAGCTTCCATTGTTCTGCCCACTGCCTGATGTGTTCAGCTCCATCTGTTTAAACCCACATGTTTCTTTGCAGCCTTCACTGCTATAGAAGAGATGGGGCTGACATGGGTCTATTTCTGCTCTGACATGTTGCTGAAACTTCATATATCAGATATCTAATGGCCTGTTTTTTGCAGCAGTGTCAGCATGGCCTGGCTGCTGCTGGGGCTGTCTCCTCTGTGGGGATTCCTTAGAAACGCTCCAATGCTTCATTGTTGGCAAAGTTGCAGGAGGTGGCACATAGGTTTCGAAGGTGGAGCACGATGCCGTCCCTGGAAGCAGCCCTTGCCCAACCACAGGCCTGGCCCTTGGCACTGACACCAGACTCAATTTGTGCTTTCTGTCACTGCATAGCCAGTGCCATAGAAACAGCTAAGAGAGATGCTGTTGCTGTTGTTATTTTGGCAGTGGCTGAGACTTTACATTTGCTAGTGCCAGCTGCTAATGCTTCCTCGGTTATGAATACAGAGGAAGCTAAGGACTCAATCCTGTGTCCACAGGAGTCAGCCACAACTCTCATTGCCTTTGGTACAATTAGGAGTAGACTCTAAGTTAGGGAGCCTGGGATCTGATCATCCTCATGTGAGCTGTGTGACTGTAGTTTTTGTAGTCATAGATGCTCCATTTTAGTCACAGAGGCTTTAGAATGTGGGGAGGGAGAGGCTGCTGCACCTGCTCCTCCACTCATCATTTTGATAACATTCAGACTTTTCCCGCCTTTGGGAATCAATCCTGTTGCCTGGCATGAGAGGGAAGCATGAGAGGGAACTTGCAGTCTGATGGATGATTAGGACTGGTTTTCTCCTTTTCCCATCTCTTTTGCCCATCCCAACATTTTTGGTTTGTCTCCAAACAATGACAAATAAAACCCTTACACATCAACTACACTCCATAATAGCCATGGGCGGCGGGTATCATAGGCTGGGGGAAGCTGAGCCTCCCCAAACAGCCTGATGTGGCCCCGCCCATGCTCCACCCCCAGGAGTGCCTGTGAGTTCCTGCTCTTTCATGGCCCAGGCTGGGGCCGGATGGCCTGCTGCCGGGACTTGGGGAAGCTAGGGCTGGTGCCTGCCTGGCGCGCCGGCCGGGGGGTGCTGCGGCGCCGCCGGCCGCCTGGTGCTCTGGGACTGGGGTTGGGGCACTGCGGCCACGCCACCCGGCCCACGTTCTGGGGCTGTGGACGGGGGCGCTGGCCTGGGGCGGGGGGGCCAGAGGCTGCGGGGGGTCTCTGCCACTCTGAGCTCCAGTGGGGGAGGGGGTAGAAGGGGAGGAGCAGCGGGGTCTCAGGAAGAGGAGAAGGGGCCTCGGGCAGAGGGGGATGGGATTAGCTTCCTCCAACTGCTGGTTCACCTGCTGCTCATGATAATCACCATTCATGCCATTTACCCCACCTCCTTCCTTCCCCAAGGAAGCAGATACCATATCTTTTTCTGCCATGCCCTAACTAGTGTACAACACAGCTTTCTCTGACCCCTTGCTTTACCGTAAACTGCAGCATCCCTATGTTCTCTCTCTTCTCCTTCACCCAGAAACCAAGACAGCAACATTTACAAGACCACTATGTCTTTAAAATGGTGATTTTGCTGATTTTTACACCATAGGAACAGATGGTGATGCATAGTATGTTATTCCCCAATAGCCTGATTGCACCACCCTTATTTTGATGGGACAACTCCTGTGAGGAAGTAATCACTGGGGTGAGTAAGAGTTCCACGTTCACAAGTTTGTACAGCACCTAGCACAGTGCAGACCTGTTCTGGTGCTACCATAATACAAATACATAAATAATAACCCTGACAAGATGTGTAGTGGGGTGGTTACCTGCTCCAGCCCGGAAGGGCTTAAAACAGCCAGGGGAGGGCTGTGGCTGAGGCAAGCAGCCCAGTCTGATTGGGGAAAAGGGCACAGCTGGGGCCATGCCCCAATCAGGGCCCAGCTGGCCCTTATAAGAGGGCAGTGGGCCAGGAGCACAGTCAGTCTCTCTCTGCTTTCGGAGAGGGAGGGATTTAACTGCTGGAGCTGAGCAGAGTACCTGAGGTGGAGCAGGGCTGGGGGAAGACCAGAGGAACTGGGGAGCTCTGGCCTGGAAACCCCCCAGGCGGCAGGCCTAGTGGAAGGCCGGAAGTGGTACTGGGGTTGCAGGGGGTAGCCCCAAGTAGGCAGAGGCAGCAGGTCCAAACCCCTCCTTGCCTAGAATGACTGGCTTATACAGACTGCAGTTGGCCCCAGTGAAAGGGGGCTGATCTTTGCTGCTTTTCCTTTGCTTATCAAACTTTCCTTTTGGCTGCTGCTCCAGTTGTTATGCTGCTCCTTTAATAATTACATTGTTTCTGTGTGGTCAAAAGGTGAATAAAAATGTTCGGCATTTGGAAGGCGTATTGCTCGCTGGGGATCAGGGCTCATAATCCATACTAGAAACAGTAGTAAAATTAGAGACCATCTGGCCTATTTACCCGCTCATGGAGAAGCAGCGGTCCCCAGGCCAGCTGGAGCTCTGCTTGCCAGCATTGCGGAAGTCCCAAAAGCTGAGATTAATGGCCAGATGTTCATGGAAGTTCAGCATCACCACCCTCTGCTTCACAGTCCTCACACCTTTTGGTCACAGATTCAGTTGCCTTTGGCTGCATGGGATCACAGAAAAATGGCCACAAACAGACTTCCTGAGCTACGCTTTGTTTCTTCCTTGAATAAGCTAATTTTAGACAGTAGTAGAGAATGGCTGGACTGTATCAGTGAAGCTGAGTGTCTCCTGAGACAGGCCTTTGGCAAATTGCAGTCTCTAAACTAAGCTGGGTATTTTGAGGGCTGTACCTTTGACCTGGTGACCAGGCATTGAATGATGCAATTCAAAAAACTATGCCTAGCAGAATGAAGCAGCTTTGTACATATAATATCAACAATTCCTGTTTAAGATAGAGATGTTTTTCTCCCTCAGACCTTCTAGTTCCTGCTTTGAAGGCCTGTCACCTGCATCACAGAGCTAAAGAAACTCCGAGAAGCTTGCATGTAATCCAAATACTGTTTCAGTGGCACCGCTTCCTTCAGGAGACAGTCCATCAGTGATGCTATAGCCAATCAATCAATCTCCTAGAACTGGAAGGACCTTTCAAGGTCATCGAGTCTAGTCCCCTGCCTTCACTAGCAGGACCAAGTACTGTCCCCCTGACAGATTTTTGCCCCACATCCCTAAATGGCCCCCTCAAGGATCGAACTCACAACCCTGGGTTTAGTAGGCCAATGCTCAAACCACTGAGCTATCCCTCCCCCCCCATAGCTCCTGGACAGCAAGCATGCCATGTCTTGCAGGAGGAGGACATCAGCTGCAAAGCTGGGCTGCATTTGTTTTCTCAAGTCAAACTTTTGGCAAGTACTGTGTGTGCGCCATCACAGTACTAGCCACCCTATGGGGACTAATCGGCCATGCCATTCATTGGAAGGAAATTTAAAAAAGAACAGGCCCATATGTGACTTGTAAGGTGCAGAAGGGCGACGCAGTCTGTGAGCTTTTCTGTTGGCCGTTTCCTTGGAAGGTATTTCTGGTAGTGTAGAAATTCCTACCCCACAGGAGGCAGAATTCTGTGCCTGCCAAGTGACCTTGACTGCTGCTGGAAATCAGCGAGAGCTGGATGTTCAGCACCTTCCTGGCCCAGGCCCATAGATAGCAGAGCAGGATCTTGTGGAAATCCCTGGACAGCTATGCACGGTACCTGGACTATTCATGTTTTCTTTCAGGACAATATAGGAGGAAGGCTCCCCTAAGCTTAAACTTGGTTTTCACAGATTCCCAGGCCAGAAGCAACCACTGTGACCATTTAGTCTGACCGTCTGTAGAACACAGGCCAGAGAACTTGCCCCAAATAATGCCTCTTTGAACTACAGCATCTCTATTTCCCACCACAACTTTGGTAAATTGTTCCAATGGTTCATTACCTTCACTGTTAAAAAATTACACTATGTTTTCAGTCTAATTTTGTCTTGGTCAAAAGAACATGGAGACTCTGTAACTTCCCTGTATCTTGATCAACAATCCAGATAAACAAGGGGAAAAAAATCCCTTGCTCTACCATCAGCCAGCCATTTTTTTTAAACGTAGGAGCCAAGCAAGGTCGATGTCTGTTGTTAGTTTCCTATTCTGTATTTAACTTTTCCTGTTACTTCAATGAGATTTTTAAAGCCCTTAACAACTTTGTGTTTAATCTACTGTTGCGTATTTTGCTGTATTCCAGAACTATAGTAATCCCTCTCTTTTGGGATTTAATAGACTCAGTGCTAATTGATTCTTATTCTGAATGAAGTCAGTTTACCTGATTTGTCTACCCATGCCACTTGCATGCCTGTAACATAAATGTGAATGTAAGCTGGGAGTGCGAATGGCTCAGGTGATTATTAAAGGGTATGGAGCCTTTCCTGACTACTAGTTTGAATGTGGCCCGGGTTAGAAATAAATGAATGCTATTGCCACATTTAATGGCCTATGGCTAGTGAGATGGTGGTCTTGGACCAATTCCTAGTGGACAGGTATCTCCACCTTCACAACAGTTAGCACCATTGCTGGCAATTTCATTGAAGGGTGTCTTTCATTGAAGACACCAAGAAATGAATGGGCGTAGAAACACTTACTCCCCTTCTCTCAGGACCTCCAGGTCAAGGTTGAGGCAAACTGGAGAGATTAATATGGGGAATTTTGCATTCTTTCTCCTTGTTCTGTAATTATTTGGTGAAAAAACAATGCCTTAAATGTCCAGGAATGTTACTTTGACACCTTTCGCCAACACCAAGGCAGTCTCTCAGTTTTTCAGTGTCTATGCCAAGTAACACTTGGGCTGTACCATCCAGTTGCCTCTTCACCCATGAAGGAGTCCTCCCACATGGCATAGCCATGACAATCTCCACTGCTGTCCACGGGCTTGCCTACGTCATCCCCACTCCCTAGCCACCCAAGTTTATCTCCGTAGCTTATATTGACCCACCTCCCATAAATGGAGCAAGAATCCAGAATGAGGAACCAAGTTTAAATCCCACAGGGTTTTCAATATATACATCCTTCTATATGTAAAACAATATGAATGATCATACATTTCTTAAGGCAACCAATGGTTGTTAGTGAAGTATATTCTGGATCTCTCAAATTCCATCGTAATATAAACCAGATTGTATCACTAAATACCCATAGAGAGCCCCCACCTTCCCTCCATTTCAATCAGTTCCAAATGTTCAGACTTATCAGAAGGCATATGGGGCATCTCAGCTTCTTCCCCATTTGGTAGTACTTATCCAAGTAAAACATGAAACGCTGGCAGATAAATCAATGTAATAGGGAAAAAGACATTAACAACTCCAAAGCAGCTTGTTCGTATTTAAGTCTGGACATTTTTCCTTTGCCCGTGCTTGCTGCTTCCTTTGCCCAGGCACACCTCCTGCTAGATCAAGAAGCGAGAGATTTCAGAAGCTGGCCTGAAATGGCATGAACTGGAAAATATTCTATTTGTCTAATCATATCAGCATGTCCGTCATGGTAGCCAAAAAGATATTTTCTGCAATTTTACAGTGAGTGGTTCAACTTACCTAGGGCCTGAGCCACAGCCAGAGTCTTTCCACTAACTTAGGCCAGGGCTGATCAAGTGGTGAATTGCCATGCGTATCATAAGCCACCATGTGCTTTAGGCATATGTCAGTGGTGAGTGCAGTCTTATACTGCAGAAAAATATGCACTATGTTCAGTTGGCCTCATGGTTGTGCTGTGTATTATTTGCAGGTTAGCAGTCTGGCTGTATTTCACAAGCGGATGCGTGTCAGTGGTAGGTAAAATGATTCAGACTCTGCCTGCCCTTATGTGGATGCACACTGACTAGAGAAGCGACAAAGGGTCCTGTGGCACCTTATAGACTAACAGAGGTATTGAAGCATAAGCTTTCGTGGGTCAATACCCACTTCTTCGGATGCAAACTAGAGAGGGTACCAAAAGATGGCAGAGCTCCATGCTCTGTGTTTCCTGAAGGTACAGTGCCCCAACACGGTGTCAACAGCACCTTGGCTTCTCTTCGATCTCCATATCAGTCCATGGGAATGAGCAGGACATGGTGGAGAGCATGATGCACCCCATAAAGACATGCTTCAGCAGGTTTGACTCCCCTGCATGCTGGGGAGCTCTGGCAGACAGACATTCTCCTTCCCTGCAGGTCTCCCCTTGGGTGGTGAAGGGCTTTGCCCTAAAGAGACAAGTGCGCTCCTGGTTGTAAAGCACTTTGATCTTAGGGAAGAAGGGCACAATAAGAATGAAAAAATATTCATATGACTCTATTGTCTTAATTTCATCTGCAAATCGAGGGGAGGGTAGCTAAGACTGTGCCTAGGAGACTTGCCAAATGATGGATCAAAAGAGGAATCTACTCTCGAAAAGATGAATGGCCTGAATTCAGGATCGACCCCATTAGCTGTGTCAGGCATCATTAATGTATTTTTTTTCTGTCTTAATTTATTTCACTTCATAAAAGAGCTTGTGAGTGGCCGTCCTGTGCTCTGGCCGGCCCCTCCACTCCTGATTCATTTGAGACCAGACAAGAGAGCAACCTGCTCTTCCCACATAAAAAGAAATACTGTTTAATAATTATCATAAACATGAATGCTCCCTGCAGCATAAAGAAGTCACCAATATGAGGCATCTAGTAGTTCACAACAATCCCGTCTGCCCACCTCCCTTCAGTTGGGGTCTGCAGCATACCTAGAAGATTACCAGATCTGAGCACTGGTAGACCAAAGGGGAAAATTCATTCCAGAATTGAGGGGTCTTCAGAGAGATTATCCAGTGGGCAACCCCCTATGTTTTATATTGAGAGAGCTCCAGCTCAAGTGCCTCTGCTGGTCACAACTGCAGTAGTACGGCATGGTCTCAAATCCTTATGGGCTTTAGGCATCAATATTAGCAACTTGAATTCCACCCGGAAAGGCAGCCCGGGCAGCCCCTGAAGCACTGGTGTTATGTGCAGTCAGTGTGAGTCTCAGTTAATAAATGGCATGGAAGACGACATCTGCGTAGGTCTCTGATTGGACATAGCCCCCTATGATACCTGCATAAGAATAGTCTCATCTCGATGTGACAGAGGCATTGAAGAGTGTAGCAAAGTCTGCACACAAGAAATGGTTGCGCTCGCTTCACCAAGAGCAGATGGAAAACACAGGGAGTTGGGGTTGGCAAGAATAACATTTGGTAGTAATGAATAAGGGTTTAATCTTACAAGAAATTGGTTAGTTCTGCCCTCTAGGGAAATTTGTGGTCTAACATGGGCCAATGAAGAAAATTAAAGATACATAACATGTAATTCTCCAGAAGAAATATACGTTGATGTATACACATTACATGCCTACCTACACACGCACTCACAATATTTAATATCTCAGCCTGAAATCCTACCTCAGATTCCAGTTCATCTATTCTCAGGTCATCATTTCTTGAAACACAATTTATCATTTTAACTTAAAGAAAAAATCAGCCAGGAGAAAAAATATGTTGCAATGGATGAACATTTAAGTTCTGTTTCATTCATTCAGACATTTCATTCCTGGATGAAATCCAAGTGTAAATTCTCCAAGTGTTATAAAAGCTTTAACAAGGCCATTATCGGGTTAGTATGTTTGTTTCACACATACACACACTTTAGAGGTACGATCAGATTAGATGTAAAGTTGGAAAGCGTGGAAAGAAAATTGTAGAGGCCTTTGAAGCAGCAGTGGCAGACTGTTAAACTGAACAGGGCAAAGTACCATATGTGAGACAAGAAAAGGACATCGGGTTGAGATTCTCAAAGTACACCAAGGGTATGTCTGTAATCCGATTAAAAAAAACCTCATGACAAGAGTCTCAGAGCCTGGGTCAATTAATTCAGACTTGCGGGCTGTGGGGCTAAAAATTGCAGTGTAGACATTCAGACTTGGGCTGGACCCCAAACTCTAAGAGCCACCCCCTTTTTGGGGTTTCAGAGACCAGGCCCTAGCTCAAATCTGAACATCTACCCTGCAATTTTTAGCCCTGAAGCCAAAGCCAGATAAATCGGGCCAGTTGCAGCCATGCCATAGGTCTTTTATTGCAGTGTAGATGTATCCCAAGAGGTTTAGCTACACAACACTCAATTAACTTAGAAGATTGAGCCACATTATTCCTGTTATTTGTCTTGGAAAATCCTCATTCTGGCCTCTCATGGTACTGTCTCTTATTGAGCCCAGTGACTAGTGAAAGTTTCGGGCCCTGTTGGTGTTCCAGTTGAGGTGATAGTCAGGTATTTCTTTGATGCAATTGTGTTTATTTACAGAAAATATACAAAGTCCTGTGTCTCTGAACACAGAAGGAATCAAATAGCAGGAAACAGCTTCTTTTACTCACAGCACCAAGAGTGCTCTTTCTTTTCTGCTGGGACCTCTGACCCACAAGCCTCTCCCCAAGTTTCTTCCAGAGTCAGCCACACATGGTTTTGCTGCTCCTTCAGGCTGCCTCTGCTTTTGTCTAACGTCAGCTTGTGTGTGTTCTCTCTTTCCACACATACATACCCACCCAAAACAATACTTAGCAAAAGCTCCTGGGGTGTGTGTCACATGCTTTTTGTCTTAGGTGGGGGGCTACAGTTATGTTCATTGAAGGGTGAGTTCATGCCTACCAATCTCAATAAGGTTTTATCCAGCTTGTAGCAATACATAGTTATACTTAATTTCCAATTGACATTTTTAAATAAAATCCAAAACAAAATATGGATTCTCCAAAATATTATAGAAAAAAATTTAATCAAAGCGTCTAAAAACCCTATCTTCATGGCTATAATACTCATTACCCCCTTTTGTTTTCTTTAGTGGACAAAAATATATATTAAAAAGTAACAATATTTTTAGAACACTGGGCTCCAAATGTGATTGGCAGCAGTAGATATGGATTTACTTTCATGAACTCCTTTTCCATTCAGTACTTTGCATCTGTTGGTCCTCATTAGAAGTGCATGAGCTAAACACATCTGCTGCACCCAGTCTCCACTGGCTATAGTGGCAGCAGAGCTCAAAGAAGCTGGTTTCTGGCTCTTTCCTGGTCACAACACAGTTTAGAGCAGTCTGTGGGACGCTCTAAACTACAGTAATGGTCCCCAAATTGCTGTCTACCTGCTGAAAATGGCCAGAGCACAGGGACATTTTGATATTTCCTCCTGGCATACACCCTACGCTAGGGCTGATAATGAAGGAGCGGCCTCGAGGTCAACTGTCTGTCTGAAGTGTTTCATTCCATGCATCCGATGAAGCGGGTATTAACCCACGAAAGCTTATGCTGAAATAAATTTGTTAGTCTCTAAGGTGCTACAAGTTTTTCTTTCTTATTTTCATTATACCATTTCTGTGCCAGGTGAGAACTCCTCCACACCAGGGGAATTCTCAGATGTTGAGATTTAGATTCCTCAATGCTAAGGGGCCAAGACATTTTTTCAAGTTTGTAAAGGTAAATTTTATAGTGCTTGTGAAATGCACTACACCGCCAGTGCTGAAAAATCAAGTTCTGTTCTTTTGACAGTTCTGCTATGGCTGTGGTAGCAACAAGGCAAATTTCCTCATGTGCTAAGTATTATTATTTTATTCTCCCGCCAACTCTGACCTGGAGGGACCTATAGGACTGAAACAGTAGTTCCATCTCCAGACCTTTTCATTATTTGGCTGCTCTGCTAAGACTGCCAACACATAATGTGAGTTAGTGCTAATTGTGGTAGTGGTTTATGTGGTGTGGGCAGCTGCTCACTGGGAATTGGACTGAGACCAACTCATTTTGTCACTACTCAGTGATTATCAGATAGTAATGAATTTCAAACACTGGGTCAGATATTAACCCATGACCTAGAGATGAAAAGCTCTGTGTCCTATGTTTAATCCTTTGAGCACTGTCTACTCACATTTGGTATGCAGAAGAGGCACCAGAGAGATCCTGGCTCTTTACAGAACTTTTAATAGATTCTTCTCCACCTCTTTGGGGTCAATGATACTAATTGTCTTCCTCGCACTTAAAGTCCATTGCTGACATTTTGTTTTCAGAGACACAGCTTTCACAACTCAAAGCTTCTACCTGTCTATTATATAGTACTTTTATATACAGTAAGGCCATATTAAGTTTCATTGATGACTAAGGCCAGGTCTACACTAGGACTTTATGTCGAATTTATTAGCGTTAACTCGATTTAATCCCTCACCCGTCCACATTAGGAAGCAGTTTATTTCGACATTAAGGGCTCCTTGAATCGATTTCGGTACTCCACCCTGACGAGGGGAGTAGCGCCAAATTCGAAATGGGCATGTCGAATGCGAGGTACTGTGGACGGAATTCGACGCTAATAGCTCCGGGAGCTATCCCACAGTGCACCACTCGGTGGACGCTCAGGGCAGTATTGTGTACTCGGATGCTCTGACCTGCCACTCAGAGAAATCCCCGCGAAAATTTGAATGCTTTTTCCTCTGTGGCCATTTTGAATCCCATTGCCTCTTTGGACATAGTGGCGAGCTCAGCAGCACTGGCAATGATGCAGAGCTCTACAGCGGTGGTTTCGATGCCATCACTGAATAGAAAGAGAGCTCCAACATGGAGTGATCGTGAGGTTTTGGATCTCATCGCTGTGTGGGGCGATGAATCAATCCTAGCCGAGCTCCGTTCAAAAAGACGGAATGCCAAAATTTACGAAAAGATTTCCCAGGCTATGACGGAGAGAGGATACAGCCGGGATGCTACGCAGTGCCGCGTCAAAATCAAGGAGCTACGTCAGGCGTACCAAAAGACCAAAGAGTCCAACGGACGCTCCGGCTCAGCGCCTCAGACTTGCCGATTTTACGAGGCACTGCACGCCATGCTTGGTGGTGCGGCAACAACTACCCCGCCAGTATCCGTGGACACCGATGATGGGGTCCATTCTACGGACACATCGGAGGAGGTTTTCGCTGACGGCGAAGAAGAGGAAGGAGGGCAGGGGGACGAAGCAATCGAAAGTGGTCACCCTGGAGATTTCCCCGACAGCCAGGAACTATTCCTCACCCTGACTGCGCTGCCCTTCGAACACTCCCAAGCCAGCATTCCTGACCAGGAATCAGGAGAGGGATCATCAGGTCAGTGTGTTAGACATTTATTTTCAATACAATAGTTATGGTGTGATAGCGCTCTGTAACTGTGGCTTCATTGGCCTTATGCGCTTCAGCTTTGAGTCGCTTTCCCGTGCAACTATTCGAAAAGTCTGTCAATATGTATGGGGATAGAGGTGTAATCACCAGCAGAGATCTCAGAGAAGCTGTCTTGCAGGTACAGCGATAGCTTGTTTAGCACGTTCACTGGGAGAGCTGCCTTATTGTCTCCTCCATGGTAGGATACTTTCCCGCGCCATGCAAGCAGCAGGTACTCTGGTATAATTGCCTTGCATAGCATGGCAGCATACGGCCCTGGGGTTTGCTTGCATTGACGCAGCATGCAGATTTTCTCTGTCTCCGTAATCCTCAGCAGAGTGATATCAGTCATGGGGTCCTGGTTCGAATGAGTGGTATAATTAGTATACTGCATGCTTCCTTTTCCCCTTACAGACAGACACCCGGCTGTTTACGTTAACGCGTGGTGGTAGTGTGTCGGGAGCAAAACCAGTACCACATATCAGTGCGCGGGTAGGGAAAGTCCCGGGGAGCGGCAACGCTAAACCGGGGATAGGATAGGCGAGCCGTTCATGCTGAGCGGTTCGCGGGCATTTTTGATTCCCTGGAGCAGCCATGCGGGGGGGGGGAAGGGTAGGCGAGCCGTTCACGCTGAGCGGTTCGCGGGCATTTTTGGTTCCCTGGAGCGGCCACGCTGAGGGGGGGGAAGGGTAGGCGAGCCGTTCATGCTGAGCGGTTCGCGGGCATTTTTGGTTCCCTGGAGCAGCCACGCGGAGGGGGGGGGAAGGGTAGGCGAGCCGTTCACGCTGAGTGGTTCGCGGGCATTTTTGATTCCCTGGAGCAGCCACGCGGAGGGGGGGGAAGGGTAGGCGAGCCGTTCATGCTGGGCGGTTCGCGGGCATTTTTGGTTCCCTGGAGCGGCAACGCGGACTGGGGGGTGGTTTAGGACAGCCGCCGTAGATTACCGGTTTGGCCAGCAGCAGTTACTGCCCGCCGCCAGGAACACTGAGGGAGACATGGGAGTAGAGCACTGCTGTGAAGCAATCTCGCAGCAGTCCTAAGTCAGCACCTTACCATGGTTTTCAGAGAGGTGATTTTCTGTGTACGGCAAGGCTTCTGGGATCCGTATACCGGGACCCCAGACACTCACTCAGCCTTAAGGCATAGTATTTGACCTTGTAGTACGTGTACATGTGATAGGCACTGTGTTTGGCCCTATTCACGGTGAAAGAGTATGGTCATTGTTCTTGAAAAAGTATCATTCTGAGGAATTCACTCCCTTTCATTTATCCCACAGCTGTGAGTGTCTCCCGCCCAACCCGTGCTTCTCCCACCCATGGCCTAGTCCAGATAAGGCGGTGCAAAAAGAGAACTAGGGACGACATGTTCTCAGAATTAATGATGCTGTCACAGAGGGAGGCGGCACAGCGCAGAGAGGACTTTGCACGGTACGAGCGAGCAGCCAGGGAACGGGAGCAGAGGGCTGAAGCGCGCGAGGACAGGTGGCGGCAGGAGGATCAGCAGGCGACCCAAACAATGCTGGGCATCATGAGGGAGCAAACAGACACGCTCCGGCGCCTAGTGGATGTTCTCCAGGACAGGAGACATGAGGAAAGAGCACCTCTGTATGTTCTTTCAAGCCGCCCTCCCCCGCCACCAAGTCCAGTGGCTTCCTCCCCAAAAGTCACTAGGACAAGGGGAGCCAGGGTGCGTGGAAATACTCAATCCACCCCTGCAGACCGCTGCAGTAGTAGAAGGCTGTCATTCCCCAAACCTTAGACTTTTCCCTCCTCTCCATCCAGCAGCACCCCTGAGCACCTCCCTTCCCAGGTCCCATGTTATGTTACTGTTCTGTTGAATAAATCTGGTTTTTTGGTTCACCGATGTTTCCCTGAGTGTTTTAAATGGGACCGTTTGTATGTCTGGGTAGTGGTTAACATGTTTTGTAAGTGCAGAGAATGGGAGCACAAACGAGGGTGCACACAGGGTAACTGCTGAAGTGACAAGCACAGTACACATTGCATGCATTAAGCACACCTTTCCTTCGTTGTGCAGGTTTATACGTTCTAAACGTGGGGTTGGGGGTTGGGTGGTGCACTGTATGTTTGGGGAGGGTGGTCGCTGATCTTTTGCGGCTGACAGTAGCCTGCTGGATAGATCAATGCACCGTGGGATCCGTAGGCGATAGTCACTACGTAAAAGGCACATAGACACCACCACACACACATGGGATTAGGAGAGGTTGATGGTCCCTTTAACCAAGCGGAACACCTCTTGGCACTGCGCTTTGGGCAGGATCAAGAGCTTCCCCTTTGAAGGGAAGTGTCCCCCAACCAAACCGCCCCCCAACCGCCGTATGCCTCCACGGTGATAATCATTACCCAATAAGAAGTACAGGAAAAGGTTCAAACAAAAAAATCTTTCCTTTACTGTGACTTTACAGCGTTGATCCAAGGAGGGGGAAGGGGGTTGGTAATGGGAGGATGGGCAACGGGATATGTGTAAAGGGACAGGGGAAGGTCCAGTATCTGTTTACGGAAGTGTAGCAGTCACTGGTTAACCCGCTCTGTCTGGAAGCGAGCTTTCAAAGCTTCCCGGATGCGCACCGCCTCCCGCTGTGATCTTCGAATGGCTCTGGTGTCTGGCTGAGCGTAATCTGCTGCTAGTCGATTTGCCTCAACATCCCAGCCCTGCATAAATGTTTCCCCCTTGATCTCACAGAGATTGTGGAGCACACAGCACGCTGCAATCACAATGGGGATACTTTTAGGGCTGAGGTCGGAGCGAGTAAGTAAGCTTCGCCATCTTGCTTTGAGACGGCCAAAGGCACACTCCACCACCATTCTGCACTTGCTCAGGCGGTAATTAAAGAGCTCCTTTTCAGTGTCCAGGGCTCCCGTGTATGGCTTCATGAGCCATGGCATTAGCGGGTAGGCAGGGTCCCCCAGGATCACTGTTGGCATCTCCACATCCCCAACAGTGATTTTGTGGTCGGGGAAATAAACCCCCTGTTGCAGGCGTCTAAACAGACCAGAGTTTTTGAAAACACAAGCATCATGAACCTTTCCTGGCCACCCAACATTGATGTTTGTAAAACGTCCTTTGTGGTCCACTAGTGCTTGCAGAACCATAGAAAAATAGCCCTTTTGGTTAATATACTGGCCGCCCTGGTGCTCCGGTCCCAGGATAGGGATGTGTGTCCCATCTATGGCCCCACCGCAGTTTGGGAATCCCATTGCAGCGAAGCCATCTATGATCGCCTGCACGTCTCCCAGGGTCACTACTTTGTGGAACAGCAGGTCAACGATTGCACGGGCTACCTGCATCACAGCAACCCCCACGGTAGACTTGCCCACTCCAAATTGGTTCGCTACTGACCGGTAGCTGTCAGGGGTTGCAAGCTTCCACAGGGCTATGGCCACTCGCTTCTGGATAGTGAGGGCAGCTCGCATCCGGGTGTCCTGGCGCTTCAGGGCAGGGGACAGCAACTCACAAAGTTCCATAAAAGTGCACTTACGCATCCAAAAGTTTCGCAGCCACTGGGACTCATCCCATACCTGCAGCACTATGCGGTCCCACCAGTCAGTGCTTGTTTCCCTTGCCCAGCATCGCCGTTCCACGGGATCAACATGACCCATTGCCACCATGATGTCTAGGGGCCGGGGTCCAGCGCTTTGCAAGAGATCAATGCCCCTTTCAGAGTTTAAGTACTCCCGGAGATTACGTTGTCTCCTCTCCCGATTTCTCTGCATCAGATTCTGGAAAAGGTGCGCTATAAGGCGCGAGTTGTTGGCTACGGACAGAACATCTGCGATAATCGCGGAGGGCTCCATGCTCACTGTCCAGTGGCGTCCGAGCTATCAGCCACAGGAAAAGGGCGCGAATTCATTCCCCGCCGGCGCTTTCACGTAGGGAAGGCGGAAGTGTGGGTCGAGTGACGAAATTTACGTATACCGACCCTTGACACAATTTCGTTCCCACAAGGCACTGGGGGCTACACCCAGAATTCCAGTGGGCAGGCGGGACTGCGGGAACTAGCTACCCACAGTGCACCGCTTGCAATGTCGATGCTTGCCCCCCTAGTGTGGACTCGGACATTCGAATAAAGATCCCTGGTGTGGATTCGAACAATCGACCTGGAAATATCGGGTTCACAAGTTCGGTTTCACAGAAATCGAACTAGTACCGTAGTGTAGACATACCCTAAGAGACCCTTTGCAAAATACTTGAATTTACCAACAAATAAATACATTAAAATGAAACTACAGAAAATGCAACTCAGGGCAAAACGTACTTTATTATGCACAGATAGTACATGAAAATTTAGAGGAGATGAATGCATTATATTAATTTTCAAGCTTTACAAAAGGTGGTCAATTAACAAGGTCTCGAAATAGTAAACAGTGCGTTCATCTTTTGACCTCTAATGGGATGCACTTTTATGCCTTTTTTTTTAAATGCCCTCTGCTGTGATATCTGAATGTAAATAAGCAAAGCAGACACAAAAGTGGGTCCAGACTTAATAGCAGCAGGTAAAGACCTTGCCATATCTGCCTCAAAACTGGATAGGCAATTACCTATTGCAAGTAACAAGTAACCTTCACTGGCCTGTTGCAAAAATGTATCCTCTTAAGGTTTCAAACATCTGTACTCCAAGAACTATAGCATTGCTGGTATTACAGGCAAGTCTCATCTTACGCGGGGGTTCCGTTCCGCGGTTAGCGCGTAAAGCGAAAAACCGCGTATAGTGAAACGCCATTGAGTTGAATGGCGGACGGAATTGCCCGCAGTACCGATGCCATTTTAAAATGTTTATTTTTCTTTTTTCCCCCCTGTTTTTGCCGACTGTGCAAAGCTGAATTCGCGCATGTTAAATGCACCTAAGATGCGACTCCCCTGTATTACTTATATTGTGAGGGCACGAGGAGCTATCAATACACACAGAAAGATACTGTCCCCGCTCCAAACCGTTTGCAGTCTAAAATGATTAGCAGTTTGGACAACAAGAATCTGGTCGCCTCTCTGAGTAAAAAAATACCAGGAAATTGACTCCTGTGCAACACAGCCAAGACATAAAGAGGTGTATGGAAAGCTAGTGAACCTACTAAATGCTTGGTCACTAAGAGGATGGACTATCAAAAAAGAACCATAGAGAGAAAATGAAATAAAAAAGCTTTTACTTTTAATGGAATACCCTTTTGCCAATTATATGAGTGAGGTCAATCTATAATAGGATAATATGTTATATATGCAGGCAGGAATAAAATTTTGACCATGAGGATAACGGCTACATGCTTCAATTTAACCAAATATAATGAATGCTTGGAGTCTAATTCTGCCCTTGCTTGGGTGTAATTTTCATTGACTTCAATGCACAGTGTTTAACCTGTAGAATCCTTTCTTCTAACACATACCTGATTTTAACTCCCGGATTTACGGTGAAATCTTCCAACTGCTGCTGGAAGAGTTAGGCCTGGGTTATTAGACTCTATGTATGTCCTACTTTTCTTCATTAGGGCTTGGTTTAAGCTCATGATGGAATTTTATCCCTCCTGTACAACTTTATATAATTAGCCAGGTGTTGGCCATTGCCAGTGATAGACTATCACAGGGGGGAGGGATAGCTCAGTGGTTTGAGCATTGGCCTGCTAAACCCAGGGTTGTGAGTTCAATCCTTGAGGGGGTCATTTAGGGATGGGGCAAAAATTGGGGATTGGTCCTGCTTTGAGCAGGGGGTTGGACTAGATGACCTTCTAAGGTCCCTTCCAACCGTGATATTCTATGAATATTGGATTTGATTGTCTGAGCTGGCATGGCAAACCCTGGGTTCTCTCTTCTCAAACACACAATAAAAACGAGTTGCCTTGTGGTTCTTTTTTGTTCAAAAGGATCTTTTCTTTCTCCTCCCCTCCCACCACCAAAACTGTTGTCTCTTTTGTGTCTCTGGTACAAATGTACAAAATCTTTGTGGCTTCTTTATATCTCTCTCTTACCTTTTTTTCTGTTCACATAAGTTCACAGTATCTTAGTTTCATTTGTTCACTGAAGCTGAAACCACCAAGTTGTATATGGTTTGGGGTTGACACCATGAAAAACCACGGAGTTTCACATGTTTTCCACCCTAAATCATAAAGTGTTGTTCGTTCAAGGAAAGAATCTGGAACTGCTGATCTTCTTACAAAGCTTGTCTGTCTTTCTTTGTAACTAAATACCAAACCAGAGAAGTTTCATGTGATTTGTCACAAGTATTTTGCACAGGTCCATTAATTATCAGATCTAATTTTACATTTGTGTTACCTTCACTTTCTGAAGGGAGAAGGCAGTCCCTTGCTGACTCCTGAAAAATGACTCTTTGTACTGCAGTTAAAATTCACACCAACTCACATTCATCCTTATATTTTATATTTGCATCAATAAATGTATCACTTTATTGTGGTAATTCATGTTAAGGCAGAATGAGCAGCTTAGTATAAATAGAGAGATAACATAACATTCCATATTTTGTGGAGTTCTTGGAATGTAATTGTTAATAAAAATCTAAGGGCAGGGTTGTCAAATGAGGAGTATAAATCCCATTGAGTTTCCATAGGACACATGTGCCTAATTTCCTTAGGTGTTTTTGAAAATCATTTAAATCTTTAACATTACTGATAAAAATCTAAGAGTTCTGTAGAGTATTTTTCTTCATTCTGAACAGCAATATGCTTTGAGATTGTTTAAAGGGATATTGGACTTAATGGAAAAATGACACAAATCAATCTTGTGCTCTTAGTGTCCAGAAGTTACAGCATCATTGGAGGCAAGTGGCCATGTCAGCAGGTTTTCAGGTATTAGTCTACATCTGGAGAAGAATTATTGCACTGCAGGACACCAGAGACAGCTGTGAATGTTTTCCTTTGTATGAGGTAAGGACAACTGAGGAAAATGGATGCGATTTTTCTTCATTTCTGTCAAAGCCCATGCAGAAAGAAAACATTTCATTTTTGAACAGAGTATGAAGCAACCTGTCTAAAACAAACAAGACTGGCTTAAAGAAAATCAGGTTTAAGATGGCAGGGACTCCTGCTGGTACCTACAAGGAATGATTCTGTAGAGTGGGTAAGGTACATTTGAAATGACAGGACAAGATAAATCTAGCTGGATCACACACATCTCCACTGGCTCCTGGAATATTAAGCGTTAGAGCAATGTTTGCCTCTGCTGTTGCTACAGATGGTCTAAAATGAACCCTTTTATGGCCAAATGTGTAGAGGAAAGGGCTGGGAGAGGGAATTATTCTGCTTATGAATAACACACTTGTTTTTCCAACTGCAGTGATCTCAATTAAAATTCCTCTTCCATGAATGAGTTAATTGTTTTAACTTTCATGGCAAAAAATAAACCCTTGACATTAAGATTTCCTACAGCAAGGAGATTACTTTAGGGTTAATGGGAATTATACACGTAAAATAAATTCTCCACAAACATCAAGGGGACAAGAAACTCCAACATTAGCCTTTAGGGATAATTAGTTAGTGGCTTGTATCAATTTTCCTGTTATTAAGTTTAAGGGTCTCACATACAACCAGTAGTGTGATTATAGCATTGAACTAAGGTTATGCCCAGCATTTTGCACATTTTCTACAATTAGTGCACACCCAGATGCCAACAGCTATGAACTGGGATTTTGTGGCTCAAGGAAGGCCCATAATGAACAGAGACATTGGACAAAATGGATCTTCCATCCTTAGTGTGAATGATTCACCTGGGTGCAGAGCTAACTGGTATTAGAATATGAATCCCATTGTAGTTGCTTGCACCATGCCCAAAGTGTGAATAGCTCTCCAAGAGAAGCAAGTCTGTTGATCTGCTATGGTATTTGCAAAAATGAAGTAATCACAATGTCAGTAGTGGTGGAATTTCTTGATAGATATTGCAAGGCAATTTGATATTCTAAATCTATGCGTAAAGTGAAGCAATGACTTCAGAAGCCCAAAGAGATAACTTGATCACTGTCTATAAGTACGTACCCAGGGAAAAGACAGAAAGTAAAGAATTCTTTCATGTGACAGACAAAGGCATCACAAGATCTACTCGCTGGGCATTATGGATCAGATTCTCAATGATGGCCAAAGTGCACACAGCACAAATTAGCTTCAAAGGTGACTTGAAGTGAGGGAGCTGGATGAGACACCACATGAATGAGTTTGACAAAGCCTAGGGCCAACTCTATGTTAATGGCACAGCGAGAGTTAGCTGGAGAAGTTATTTTCTTACATCTCAACCTCTCTCTCCTTTCAAAATATCTTGTGATACAGTAATTGAGAAATGACTCAATACATGTTTATTCTCCACTTGAAGTTGACTGTGATTTTGTGTGAAAGATGCTTCGAGGTTTGCGTGGAACGTGCAAAAATGGATATTTCACAGATTTCTGAAATTGCGAACATTTTAAAGGTTCACTTCAAATTTGGGGAAGATACAAAAGGGGAATTTGTAGAGAAAAATACTTTGTGTAATGGGGTTAGGGCTTCTTTGGTCTTCTGAAGTCATTGCTTCACTCCAAAAATAGCTCTGAAATTTCAAATTGCCTTGCAAATCTATCAAGAAACTCCATGACTATTGACAGTGTGATTACTTCATTTTTGAAATTACTATAGCAGATCAACAGTAAAGCTCCAGACCAGGTGTAATGATGCTGCCTTTGGTGGGACACTTCTGAGAGTCTCAATTCAGGACAAATTGCTTAGAGCAGGGCAGTTACAGCCCAAGGCTGGGGTTTCTCCACTTCTAAGGCACACCAAACCAGCCAGACAGAGAGAAGACTTTGTTTTTACTCCACTGGCTAACCATAAGTCACACAAGCAATTCTCTTAGACACTCCAGTTTTCCAGTATCAGCACCAGTGCCACTCGTTATGGGGATGAATGGTTATGAAAATGAATACCCCAGTAAAAGAAAAAGGTTCTCCCGATCCCAAAGGACTACGCCTCAGACCCAGGTCAATATACAAGTCAGATCTTAGCCACAAGCGTTTAGAATCTAAAATCTAAAGCAGGGGTCTCAAACTCAGTTTACCTTAGGGCCAGTGCCAGTACTCAAATCCTCCCAGAGGGCCAGTAATGTCACTCATCCTGCCCAGAACCCGCCCCCCCAAAAGTCCGCTCCCCCAAAACTCTGCCCCCACCCGCCCAAGGCTCTGGGAGGGAGTTTGGGTGCAGAACGGGTGAGAGGTTGGGCTGTGGGAGGGAGTTTGGGTGGGGAAGGGGGCCTGGGGTACAGGCTCTGGAATTCAGTTTGGGTGCTGGGTGTAGGCTCTGGGATGGGGCAGAGGGTAGGGGTGCAGGAGGAGGGGTGGGGTTGCAGGCTCTGGGAGGGAGGAGGGGTTCAGGCTCTAGGAGGGAGTTTGGGGGTGGGGGTGTGTGTTTGGGAAGGGGGTGCAGGCTCTGGGAGGGAGTTTGGGAGTTGAAGAGGGTATGTGGGAAGGGGTGTAGGCTCTGGGAGGGAGTTTGGGAGTTGAAGAGGGTATGTGGGAAGGGGGTGTAGGCTCTGGGAGGAAGTTTGGGGGCTGTGGGTGTGTGGGGAGGGGCTGCAGGCTCTGGGAGGGAGTTTGGGGGCAGGAAGGGGGTGGGGCTGCAAGTTCTGGGAAGGGGTCGGGGGGTGTGGCGCTTACCTGGGGCTCCAAGATGGTGTGGGCTGGGGAGTCTCCATGCGCTGCTGCCCCCAGGCACTGCCCCTGCAGCTCCCATTGGCCGCAGGGGCGCTCGGGGCGGTGGCATCACCCTGGGGCCGCAGGGAAGGGCTGGCAGACAGGTGGAGTGAGCAGGCAGATGCCGCTCAGCTCTGCTGCACTGCCGGGGCCCAGGGCATTTAAAATCACCTGGGGGGGGGGGGGAGGAGCACCCAGGGGCGGCAGGTGGGGCCAAGGGAGAGACCCGGCCCCAAAACTGCTGGAGCCCCGCAGGCCACATTGGGGAGGTTCGCGGGCTGCAGATGGCCCACGGGCTGCGAGTTTGAGACCCCTGATCTAAAGGGTTATTCATAAAAGGAAAAAGATATAGATGAGAGCTAGAATTGGTTAAATGGAATCAATTACATACAGTAATGGCAAAGTTCTTGGTTCAGGCTTGTAGCAGTGATAGAATAAACTGCAGATTCAAATCAAGTCTCTGGAGTACATCCACAGCTGGGATGGGTCATTCAGTCCTTTGTTCAGAGCTTCAGTTTGTAACAAGGTCCCTCCAGAGGTCAGAAGCAAGATTGAAGACAAGATGGAGGGGTTTTCAGAGCCTTTTATATTCTCTGCCCATGGAAGGACCCCTCTTTGTTCTTACTGTGGAAAATCACAGCAACAAGATGGAGCTTGGAGTCAGATGGGCAAGTTACATATCCATGCGTGGCTCAATTTGCAGGCTGACGCCATTGTTTACATGTTAGTTTGAATGTTCCCAGGAAAGCTCGGATGTGGATTGGCGTCTCCCAAAGTCCATTGTCAGTTAAGTGTTTCTTGATTGAGCACTTACTCAGAATAGTCCTTTCTCAAGAAGCTGACCAAATGCTTCACTGAGGCTCCTTGGAATCAAATACATTTGAGATACAAGTACGTAGCCCATATTCATAACTTCAACTACAAAATTGGTACACACATATAGATAGCTTAATCATAACCAGCAAATCATAAAACCTTTTCATAAACACCTCACATGACAACCTTTGTTCAATATTTGCTGCAAATATATAACAGTGGTAGCAACAATGATCTAAATGATCATAGTTTATGTCAATAATGTCACACCAGGAAAATTGGGATTTGAAAAAAAAAGTGTGGCCCCCATCTCCTCTTTGGGCTACTCTTGCCCTTCCCATTTTACAGAACTTATTGCCAGAACACTGTCTTGTATTGTGCCATGAGATACCCCAGTAGATTGCTCTGTTTTCAGGAAGATCTAGGACTTGTAGAAAAAGCGTGAGGCTCTCTTGCTCCTTCCTCTCTCTCCTCCAGATATTTTATGCGGGACCCAGATCTACAAAGCTGACTAGAGCTGGGCATCACACAGGTTGTTTAGTTGAGCAATGAGGGATGATGACAGGGAATTATTCACAACAGAAAGCTGCATTTGTGGCTCGAGTGGCAGAATGATTCTACTGGGAAAATCCATTCATTATTGTTTCTATGACTGTAGTGCCTACAGACCCTGACCGGACCTACACATAGTAAGAGACAGATATTAAGAGGTTGCAATCCAAATGCACAGAGTGGGAGAAAGAACGCATTATTCCCCATATTATGGATGGGCAACTGAGGCCCAGAGATTAAGCATCTTGTTCCAGGTTACACGAGGGGTCTGACACACGAATGGGACTTGATCTTATATTTCCCAAACCTCAGGCTAGTGCCTTAACCACAGGACCATCCTTCCTCATAGTCCCACTCAGGAATACATCAGCTGTTCCATGAGAGTGGTCTCAAAGAGCATGGTGATCAATTTGCACAGGAGGTACATGCTACCGGGTGGGCTATTCACAATAAACACAGTGAATTCTGGATAAAATTTTTAAAGGAGGATTTAGAATGGCTGATTTGGTTTCAAATTTTCTTGAGTGTGGCCTGTAGCAATTTGGAGGAAATGAGCAAAGATAGTGTTCTGGAGAATTCAGACACACTGCTTGAAAGAGACAGAAACCTCCACTGAACTGTACACTTCAAATACTGCTTATAAAAGGTAATAGCAAAAAATATCAGTCGTGTACTAAATTTAGTCACATACCCTTTTCACCTTAAAGAGCTACCAGCTAATTGAATTTAGGGTTTTTAATTAGAGTATTTGATGTATTCTCTCTCTACCACTAACAGCTACAGTGATATATAGCAGCGAACAACTTGGCTTTGTTTTAAGTGACGATGCTCCTTTTAAATTTAATTCCCTTCCTTTTTTAAATAAATGAAAATGATCCTCTGGTCAGAGATTTCTGCTCACAAATAATTTTCTGCCCACATAATACATTACCGCCCCTCTTTTTCTCCCAGCTAACAGCTAAAATAAATAAATAAATAAATAAAAATACCGTAGCATTAAGAGATGGACCTAAAGAGAATTGAAGTCAATGGAAAGACTCCCATTGACTTCAGTGGATCAGATCCCGAGTGAATTAGAAACAAAATGTTTCTTGTTATTTGCATCAGGACACAGACATTTGTTTAAAAATATGTATATATTACTATTCAGTAAAAAGGAGTTAAAATTGAGATAAAATAACCTAGAATTTAGGGTTCTCTCAATTCTCTCAACCTCAACGCTTTTGGGGACTTGAAAAAAAAATCAGCTTATGCACGCACATTATTTTTCACTAGGGCTGTCGATTAATCGCAGTTAACTCACACAATTAACTAAAAAAAAGTAATTGCGCTTAATCGCAGTTTTAATCACACTGTTAAACAGTAGAATATCCACTGAAATGTATTACATGTTTTTGATGTTTTTCTACATTTTAAAATATATTGATTTCAATTACAACACAGTATACAAAGTTGACAGTGCTCATTTTATATTATTATTAGAAATATTTGCACTGTAAAAATGGCAAACAAAATAAAAAGTATTTTTCAGTTCACCTCATACAGGTACTGTAGTGCAAGCTCTTTATCGTATAAATGCAACTTACAAATGTAGATTTTTTTTGTTACATAACTGCACTCAAAACCAAAACAATGTAAAACTTTAGAGCCTTCAAGTCCACTCAGTCCTACTTCTTGTTCAGCCAATTGCTAAGACAAACAAGTTTGTTTACATTTACGGGCGATACTGCTGCCTGCTTCTTATTTACAGTGTCACCTAAAAGTAAGAATAGGTGTTTGCATGGCACTTTTGTAGTAAATACCTGGCCTTGCAAGGTATTTACATGCCAGATATGCTAAATATTTGTATGCCCCTTCATGCTTTGGCCACCATTCCAGGGGACATGGTTCCATGCTGATGATGCTCGTTAAAACAACAATGCATTAATTAAATTTGTGACTGAACTCCTTGGGGGAGAATTGTATGTCTTCTACTCTGTTTCACTTGCATTCTGCCATATATTTCATGTTATAGCAGTCTTGGATGATGACCCAGCATGTTGTTCGTTTTAAGAACACTTTCACTGCAGATTTGACAAAACACAAAGAGGGTACCAAAGTGAGATTTCTAAAGATAGCTACATCACTCGACCCAAGGTTTTAGAATCTGACATGCCTTCAAAAATCTGAGAGGGATGAGGTGTAGAGCATGCTTTCAGAAGTCTCAAAGAGCAACACTCTGATGTGGAAACTACAGAACCTGAACCACCATAAAAGAAAATCAACCTTTCTGCTGGCAGCATCTGACTGAGATGATGAAAATAAACATGCGATGGTCCGCACTGCTTTGGATGGTTATCGAGCAGAACCCATTATCAGCCTGGATGCATGTCCTCTGGAATAGTAGTTCAAGCATGAAGAGACATAAATCTTTAGTGCATCTGGCACATAAATATCTTGCAACACCGGCTACAACAGTGCCATGCGAATGCCTGTTTTCACTTTCAGGTGACATTGTAAAGAAGAAGCGTGCCTCATTATCTCCTGAAAATGTAAACAAACTTGTTTGTCTGAGCGATTGGCTGAACAAGAAGTAGGACTGAGTGGATTTACAGGCCCTAAAATTTTGCATTGTTTTGTTTTTGAATGCAGTTTTTTTGTACATAATTCTACACCTGTAAGTTCAACTTTCATGATAGAGATTGCACTACAGTACTTCATAGAATCATAGAATCTCAGGGTTGGAAGGGACCTCAGGAGGTCATCTAGTCCAACCCCCTGCTCAAAGCAGGACCAACCCCAATGAGTTGAATTGAAAAATACTTTGTTTTTTACAGTGCAAATATTTATAATAAAAAATAAATATAAAGTGAGCACTGTACACTTTGTATTCTGTGTTGTAATTGAAATAAATATATTTGAAAAGGTAGAAAATATCCAAAACTATTTAAATAAATGGTATTCTATTATTGTTTAACAGTGTGATTAATTTTTTAAATTATGCGATTAATCATGATTCATTTTTTTAATTGCTTGAGAGCTCCATTTTTCACCTTCATCCACCTCTATATTTCCAGCTTCTAGGTTAGACCCATAAGGGAAATACAGAAAAAAAATGCAAGGCAGGCTCTTTGCCCAGTATATTTCTAGCCCAGCTAGGAGCTGGAAATGAATACCGCTATTATTATCTAGCAGTGTCAATTATACACAGCATACATAAGGATGTAAGACATGCATAAGACAAGTTGTTCTTCTTTGCACTAAGTGGAAAATGTGGAGGACACTGCACCAGAGTTGGGATTCACTCCCCCAGAGAGAACAGTGGTGATTACACTGCTGGCCGGTACCAGGTGTTCCCCTAGGGAAAGGCAGCTTTAAGACGCTCAGTTACCTTGGTGATGAGTACAGTATGGGCCTGGTTTTCAGAAGTGTTCAATCAATAATCACACGAAGAATCAGAGGATGAAATTCTCTGGCCTGTGTTAGTGAGGAGGTCAGATGAGAGGATAATAAATCTCCCTTCTGGCTTTAAAATCTATTAATCATGGGAAGACAGTTGGAAATAGAGATAGTCAACCTTTTTGAAAACCAAGCTCTGGATGTACCTAGATTGAAAGAGAGGAGGCCCACCAGCAGAAGTCACAGACAAGAGTTAAGGGGAACCCCTGACTAGTTCTGCCCATTTTTTGAAGCGGAGTCAACTGGCTTCCATCATAGCAGCGAATGGGGAGGGGCTGTGCTTTGCACTGCTTCAACTGCCATCCCCCTGGGAGGACTTTCTGCCATTGAGGTCTGGAAACCTGCCAGCCCGTAGCTTGCAACCCATGATATTTTCTAATTTTACCTCTCTTCTTTGTGTCGGGAGTAGAAGGAAAAAACAGGATCCTCTGTATTCAGAGATATCTTTTGTCAAGGCTACCCCAGGGAATGCCCCTAGTAACTTCCATAGTTAAAGAAGGAAGTTGATCCAAGGTTTTCTATCTCCTTCCACTACAATTCATGAACACTGATTTTTTTTCTCTGACAGCAAACAACTCTCGCCACCTCAAAAAATAAGCTAGAACTGGCAAATCAGAGACATACCATGCTGGTCTCAAACCAACAGTTTTCTGGGTCCAGAGGAACCAGCTCCTTCAACAGGATACTCCTGCACAATTACGCTTTAAAAAGCTACATATTGTAATTATAGTTCCTAAGGCCTAGTTGGAACATTTGCTCCAAGTCCGGGTAAGAGGTGGCACAAAGCCGCTAACATTTCAGAAAGAGCCCCTGGAGGGAACTAGGTGTCTCAGAATCACAAACTCTTTTGGACTCGCTGGGACAGCAGTCAGAAACGGGTCCCGACTTTACTCTTGCAGGAGGTTTTAAGGGATCTTAACAGAAGTGGTAACCTTGTAGAAGTGGTCACAACCACTTAGTGTGAAACTGTCCTCCTCTAGTAATATCTGGGACATATATAGCAGTTGGTGAGCCTTGCTATACCTTGGCTACAGGCACTTTAGTTCAGACAGTAGAAGCTCATGCTTTGAGATCCTGAGGCGCCAGGTTCGATACCTGCTCCCAATGACATGCCCAGGAGGGCAGTGTTACCTCAGGATGTACATTTGAGAGCTCATTTGAAAGAATGTCTCTCTACCAACTGCTATGCTGTGGCTGCAGCTCCGTCCTGATTTCTGACAAGGCAGAAATCCTGATTCCTACACTGGTTCTTGCGTTGGGAAGATTTCCATCCAAGGACTGATCTGGTCCTGTTCAGCTTGTGAAGTCTGACCAGAACCCTCGCCTGAGGAGCTGTGGCTTCAGAGAACATTGCACAGAGGACACACTGGCAGTTATGAAGCTGTCTGCTTCAGCTCTGATTGTAGAAAATGTACATGTCATGAAAAAAGGAACTTTACAGAAGCCTGGGACTGGTAAGCATCAGCCTTACAAAATTGTCATGAAAATTGACTTGTTCACAATGATGCTGATTGAGTAAAAACTACTATCATACTTTCCTGTCAAAGAAAGTGACTTGCCTTGTGTAAATAGAAAAGTATAAATCCCAAAGGTGCATTAAGAGGAGGTGTTGCCATATATATAAAAAATGTATACACTTGGACCGAGGTTAAGATGGAAATAGGAGACAGACTTGTTGAAAGAGTCTGGGTAAAAACAAGGGTGATGTCATGGGAGGGGTCTACTACAGACCATCTAACCAGGAAGAAGAGATGGATGAGGCTTTTTTAAAACAACAAACAAAATCACCCAAAGCACAGGACTTGGTGGTGATGGAGGACTTCAACTACCCAGACATCCGTTGGGAAAATAACACAGCAGGGCACAGATTATCCAACAAGTTCTTGAAATGTATTGGAGATAATTTTTCAGTTCAGAAGGTGGAGAAAGCTACTATGGGAGACACTGTTCTAGATTTGATTTTGACAAATAGGGAGGAATTGGTTGAGAATTTGAAAGTGAAAGGCAGCTTAGGTGAAAATGATTATTAAATGGTAGAGTTCATGATTCTAAGGAATGGTAGGAAGGAAAACAGAACAATAAAGATAATGGATTTCAAGGTGGCCGACTTTAGCAAACTCAGGAAGTTGGTAGGTAAGATCCCATAGGAAGCAAATCTAAGGGGAAAAAACACTTAAAGAGAGTTGGCACTTTTTCCAAAGAGACATTAAGGGCACAAGAGCGAACTATACCCCTGTGTGGGAAAGATAGGAAGTATGGCAAGAGACCACCCTGACTTAATCAGGAGATCTCCAGTGATCTGAAACTCAAAAAAGAGTCCTACAAAAAGTGGAAACTAGGTCAAATTACAAAGGACGAATATAAACAAAGAACACAAATATGTAGGGACAAAATTAGAAAGCCCAAGGCACAAAATGAGATTAAACTAGCTAGAGACATAAAGGGTAACAAGAAAATATTCTACAAGTGCATTAGAAGCAAGAGGAAGCCCAAGGACAGGGTAAGCCTGTTACTCAATGTGGGGGGGGGGGGGAGAGGGGGAACAACAATAGAAAATGTGGAAATGGCAGAAGTGTTAAATGACTTTTTTGTTTCAGTTTTCACCAAAAAGTTTAGTAGTGATTGGACATCTAACATGGGGAATGCCAGTGAAAATTAATTAGGATCAGAGGCTAAAATAGGGAAAGAAAAAGTTGAAAATGACTTAGACAAGTTAGATGTCTGAGTCGGCGGGGCCTAATGAAATAGATCCTAGAATATTGAAGGAGCTGACTGAGGAGGTATCTGAGCCATTAGTGATTATCTTCAAAAAGTCATGGAAGATGGGATAAATTCCAGAGGACTGGAAAAGGGCAAATATAGTGCCAATCTATAAAAGGGGGAATAATGACAACTCAGGGAATTACAGACCAGTCAGCTTAACTGCCATATCCAGAAAAATAATGGAGCAAATAAGCAATCAATTTGCAAACACATAGAAGATAATAAGGTGATAAGTAACAGTCAGCATGGATTTGTCAAGAACAAATCATGTCAAATCAACCTCATAGCTTTCTTTGACTGGGTAAGCCTTGTGGATAGGAGGGAAAGCAGTAGATGTGGTATAATTTGACTTTAGTAAGGCTTTTGATATTGTCTTGCATGACCTGCTCATAAACAAAGTAGGGAAATACAACCTAGATGGAGCTACTATAGGATGGGTGAATAACTGGTTGGAAAACTGTTCCAGGTTTCAGAGTGGTAGCCGTGTTAGTCTGTATCAGCAAAAACAACGAGGAGTCCTTGTGGCACCTTAGAGGCAAACAAATTCATTTGGGCATAAACTTTTGTGGGCTAGAACCCACTTCATCAGATGCATGGAGTGGAAAATACAGGAGCAGGTATAAATACATGAAGAGATGGGAGTTGCCTTACCAAGTGTGAAGTCAGTCTAATAAGACAATTCAATTGAGAACAGGATACCAAGGGAGGAAAAATAACTTTTGAAGTGGTAATAAGAGTGGCCCATTTCAGACAGTTGACAAGAAGGTGTGAGTAACAGTAGGGAGAAATTAGTATTGGGGAAATTAGGTTTAGGTTTTGTAATGACCCAACCACTCCCAGTCTTTATTCAGGCCTAATAAGATGGTGTCCAGTTTGCAAATTAGTTCCAGTTCTACAGTTTCACGTTGGAGTCAGGAATCATAACATTCAAAAACCAGTAAGAGAACACTTCAATCTCCCTGGTCACTCAGTAACAGACCTAAAAGTGGCAGTTCTTCAACAAAAAAAACTTAAAAAACAGACTCCAACGTGAAAGTGAAGAACTGGAATGAGGGGAAAGCAGTGGCCGTGTTATTCCTTGACTTTAGCAAAGCTTTTGATACGGTCTCCCATAGGGAGACCGTATAACTTGCCAGCAAGTTAAAGAAGTATGGGCTGGATGAATGGACTATAAGGTGGATAGGAAGCTGGCTAGATCATTGGGCTCAACGGATATTGACCAATGGCTCCATGTCTTGTTGGCAGCCGGTATCAAGCGGAGTGCCCCAAGGATCTGTCCTGGGGCCGATTTGTTCAATATCTTCATTAATGATCTGGAGGACGGTGTGGACTGCACCCTCAGCAAGTTTTCAGATGACACTAAACTGAGAGGCGTGGTAGATACACTGGAGCGTAGAGTGTACAGATACAGTGGGACCTAGACAAATTAGAGGTTTGGACCAAAAGAAATCTGATGAGGTTCAACAAGGACAAGTGCAGAGTCCTGCACTTAGGACGGAAGAATCCCATGCACTGCTACAGACTAGGGACCGAGTGGGTAGGCAGCAGTTCTGCAGAAAAGGACCTAGGGGCTACAGTGGACGAAAAGCTGGATATGAGTCAACAGTGTGCCCTTGTTGCCAAGAAGGCTAACGGCATTTCGGGCTGTATAAGTAGGAACATTGCCAACAGATCGAGGGACGTGATCATTCCCCTCTATTTGGCATTGATGAGGCCTCATCTGGAGTACTGTGTCCTGTTTTGGGCCCCACACTACAAGAAGGATGTGAAAAAATTGGAAAGAGTCCAGCGGAGGGCAACAAAAATGATTAGGGGGCTGAAGCACATGACTTATGACGAGCGGCTGAGGGAACTGGGATTATTTAGTCTGCAGAAGAGAAGAGTGAGGGGGGATTTGATAGCTGCTTTCAACTACCTAAAAGGGGGTTCCAAAGAGGATGGATCTAGACTGTTCTCAGTGGTAGCAGATGACAGAACAAGGAGTAATAGTCTCAAGTGGCAGTGGGGGAGGTTTAGGTTGGATATTAGGAAAGACTTTTTCACTAGGAGGGTGGTGAAGCACTGGAATGGGTTATCTAGGGAGGTGGTGGAATCTCCTTCCTTAGAGGTTTTTAAGGTCAGGCTTGACAAAGCCCCGGCTGGGATGATTTAGTTGGGGATTGGTCCTGCTTTGAGCAGTGGTTTGGACTAGTTGACCTCCTGATTTCCCTTCCAACCCTGATATTCTATGATTCTAAGGGCGGTTTAGGTTCTTCATTAGAAAAAACTTCCTAACTGTCAGGGTGGTTAAGCACTAGAATGAATTTCCCAGGAAGGTAATGGAATCTCCATCACTGGAGATTTTTAAGAGCAAGTTAGACTCTTGAGATCCCTTCCAGTCCATGATTCTATAATTAGAAAGAAAATGAAAGCAAACAATGGAGCCAAAAATAATACAGTAAAAATATGCCTAAAGCTGATGGAGAAATTAGTGACATTCTACAGAGAAACAGACAAAGGCAACAAACCCTTAGTGTAAAAGAAACTCTGATGTATTCTAGGATGAATAAAAATACCATCATATGTGAAAAGTCAGCTGCATGGCTTCGTCAAAGAGTCTTCTGGAAAAGATTTACTACAAATTACACCTCTGCTCCCTACTCAAGCTTCATAAATGAAGTATAGGATTTTTAAGAGACATTTTCTCTTTCTTTTGTCAGATCTGGAGTCATTAAACAGAGATTAGCTGGATAAATAGAGGAAGTGATTTTTAAACTGTTTGCAAACTTAATGTGAAGAGCCCAGCCTTGCAAATTATCATGTCTAATCAGAGATGCACGCTTCACTGCTCCAGTAATTGTACTAGTATTAGTCAAATTCTTGTTGTCTCCTCATTAGCCATGAAAAGGAGACTCAAGATGTACTTCATTAGAGTATCCTGAATATAAATTGTTAGTGGAAGGAGAGAGAGACATGCACTACATACCATACTGTATATGAAGGAACAGATATTTAGAGCAGAAAGGATCTGGTATCATTCCATTATTTTATTGGATATATGTATTTAACAAACAGCCCCTCTTTAAACTTTATTCATTTCCCCCCCACCCTCTATTTGACATTAGACTGGGTATTTTGCAAATTCAGTTCATAACTGATGCAGCAAAAATTAAGTTAGTGTATTGTATATTCTTTATTGCTTCCTGAGATGGCAAGTTTCAACTAAAACAAGAACTGGTTGTTATTATTAGTGATAAGTGGTAACTTCTCGATCACTGCAGAAAAGGTAAAGAAATCTAATTTACTGTAAACATGGCTCTAATTAAAAGGTTTAGGCCTCAATTCAGCAAAACATTTAAGCACATGCTTAAGTCGATCCCTATTCAACAAAACACTTAAGTGCATGCTTAACGTTAAGTCAACAGAACTTAAAAGCATGCCTAAAAGCAAACATGTGCTTTAAGTGAATTGAGGTCTGGAAAAAATCTTGCTAGAATAGGTTTTTCAAGTGGGTCTACAGCAATGGGTTGCAAGTTACAGTTCAATAAAAGTAAGAGCCTTTCAGCAAATTTCATAGGTCTAGAGACAGAAGCAAAGCAACTATTTCGACCCATGTTTTCATAACTTACTATTGGTGCAAATCTAAATGAGTTTCAGACATTCATAGTATTCAAAGAGTTTTGAAACCATGAATGAGTTATGCAGGGCATCCTAAATAGATGCCGACAAATTCTTTTTTTTACCACCCCTTGTCGTAATGCAGGGATCTCAAACTCAAATCACCATGAGGGCCACATGAGGACTAGTACATTGGCCCAAGGGCCGCATCACTGACACCTTTTCATACAACGATATAAAAGTATAGTCAAAAATGAAAAAAATGAAGAGTAATATAGTATGCTAATAAAAGTCAATGTATTAACTTTTTTAAATCTTTAATGTGAAGAAGGGTTTTAATAAAATATAAACACCTGTAACTATTCCTTATGTGGTCAGTAACACTGATGATGATCTACACTAACAGTCTATCAAGGTAGCTGTAATGGCAGGAACTTTTTAAAGTAACTATTCATACAAAATACGTGGCCACTTTTAACAAACATTCTTCCCAACTACTCACAGCATGCCTTGCTCTGTCTCTAAGGTGGCAGCTCGGTGCAAGGTGGAGTAGAGCATGCTGGGAGTTGTAGGCCTCTATTGAGCGAATTTACTCAGCAGTCAGCACCTGTGTTGAAGCGTCTGCATTCCCTTGGAGGGTCGGGGATTTCTTTCCCACTCAGGCATTGTTGAGGGTGAGAGGCTTGGCTTTTGTAAACTGGAAAATCCAAGATCCCTGTTCCCTTCCCCTCCCTCCTCCCAGTGATATTTCTCTCTGATTCACCTTCCCTTTCCCTCCCTCCCAGTGTTAACAGAAAAGTGCTTTTCCCAGTGACTGACTGCTACTGCTTTCCCCGCTCCCTTCTCCCCCAGCGTTTCACACTGCACATGGGATCAATGGGGACAGATTTCAATGGCGGGTATGTTTGGCCCTCCCTTGAGGGAGGGGAGATTTGAAGAGTGGTGAAGGGGCTGGCCGAGGGTTGGTGTGAGTCGGGCTATAGCTGGAGGGGAGGATTGGGGATGCAGGAAGAGCAGGCTCAATGGCTTGGTCGGGAGCGAGAAGCTGCAAGGCAGTTTGTCAAACTTGGGCAGTTTGACTCAGGTAAACTTCGGAGAACTGTGGAAACGGCTCATTGAAATGCACGCAGCAGACATCCCCACCCCCAGAGCGAGAGTGACTGTAAACACTGCCTTAAACAGCAGCTCCGAGAGCCTGCCTGCCTGCCTGCTCTCCTCCCCAGAACATGTGTGTAGGAACTGGCAGCAGCAGGGCCAGAGGCAGGTTATGTTCTGCTGATCCAGCTAACAACGTCTTCCCTGCCCCGCCTCTTCCCACCCCTTCCCCGCACCCATTCTAACCCCTTCCCCAAAGTCCCCGCCACAACTCCGCCCCCTCCCTGCTCCTATTCCAGGCCTGCACAACATGCAGCCCGGGGGCCGCATGCGGCCCGCGTGGGCTCATTGTGCGGCCCGTGGGGGGGGGGGGTGAGTAGGTGGGCTCACTGTGCAGCCCAAAATCTGGGACTGTGTCCATTGGTCCTTTTTGCTGCTTGTCGCTGGGCTGGGGGTTCTCCCAATGCTGCAAAGAGGGTGTTCCCAAAGGAAGGTGCTTGCTTCTAACCCCCGAGGCCGTCAGTATGTCTGCTCATCTCTAGTCAGCCCACTTGACAAGTCTGATTGTCCTTGGTCTGATTCCCATCCCCTCTCCAAGGGTTGCAGCTGTCTGGAGGTGCCTGCCTTCAACGCCTTCCTCATTCAGACCTCATTCATTCAACAGGGCAATTGAATACAAAGTGGGAGGAAGATCTTATTCTACTTCTAGCAAAAAGACATTTTTCTTTTACCTTAATTATACTACCTTAGGGGCCCGCTATAACATATTACCAAGGTTCAATACAAAGCCATATACAAGTTATATAAAAATGCATAATGCAGAGATTTATCTACAACTGCATTGATTGACTGTTGTGTGCAGTAATATAGTGACCCCTGGGGGGGTGAAGAGGGGTGTGATGGTGGGGCTGAGTGGGGAGGGGGCGGGTCCTATTTTACTGCTGTGATCTGGTCACCCTATGCGCGCTGTGTCTTTCCCCCTCTACAGGCTTCCACACCCCAGCGCTGGGGAAGGAGGGGTTGTTTCCGCGGGGTGGGCAGTGCGGGAGGGGGGGGGGGTTCGGCCCTCAGCTGTTTTCTTTGGAGTAATATGGCCCTCGCCGCTTTACAAGTCATGCAGGCCTGCCCTATGCCAACCCCTTCTCCAAATCCCCTCCCTGGCCCCGCCTGTTCTCCGCTTCCTCCCCTGAGTGCGCCACATCCCTGCTCCTCTCCCTCCGTCCTGGAAAGTCCTAAGTGCCACCAAACAGCTGTTTGGCAGCGGAAAGTGCTGGGAGGTAGGCGGAAGAGCTGGAACGCAGCGTATTGGGGTGGGGAGGCGGGGGGAGCTTGGCTGCCGATGGAGTTGGCGCCTATGGCCGGCTGCAGGAAATAACTCCATGGGCTGCATGTGGCCTGCGGGCCACGTGTTTGAGACCCCTGCCATAATGTATTGTGGAGATGGTGAAGTTGCTACAGAGTTTACAGTAAAATTATTTGTTAAATGTTTAAGGGTTTTACAAACTGTTATTGGTTTTACTTTTTTGTATCCCTTCACATATAACAACTAAGTACCATAGTTACCATAAGATCAGCTGGCTCAGGCCTCATAATATGAGAAACTGCCAAAAATAAGCTAATTAGAGACAGGTCTGGTTAGTGCTTTTGTGAGAAACCTGGTGTGCAGCAGGAGGGAATAACAAGGAAGTGAGGCTGGTGATTCAATAGGCAAGTTCTCGAAGTCCAGGAGCCAATTCCCCAATGGGGTGTGAGGGAACACTCTGCTGCTAGAGTGCTGAAAAACACTTTGGGCTCCTTCTGTATTCTTTCACTATAGACACAGGTTTCAATTTAAATTATCTTTTTAATGCTTTATCACAATGCTTGTTGTTACAATCAGACATACAAAGGAAGAGATGATGAGTGCAATCATAAGAGTGATAGATAAGAGTTGATTACAATCGTACCTAAGATTAAAAAAACCTCTCAGTGGGTCAACCCTATCTAAAATAAAACAAAAGTACCTAATATATCAACATGATCATATATGGTAAATGTGTGTCAGGGCACCTAGATCCATGGCTATGCGTCTTTTAGTTATTTATACTGAAATAAACAAACAGAAAAGATATGGAGGACTGGTTAGCATGGATTTTCACACTGCTCAACCCAGCTGGAAAACTTGAGCCCTCCAGCCTACTAAAATATATAGAGAGTACTGAGTTTCATAATGTCCCATATTCAATGGGACTACTCATGGGAGCAGAGTTATGCGGGTACTTATGTGATTTGCCGGATTGAGGCTGTGATTCCTGCCCACTCAAGTCCATCAAAACACTAAACTACCACAGCTCATGCATCGGCTCCCCTCCAATATACCTAACATCTTAGGTCATCATTGATATTTTTTATTTTCTGTATTACTGTAGTACCTAGAAGCCCAATTTATGAAGCAGGTCACCATTGTATTAGGTGCTGTCCCTGGCCTGTGATCCCTTGGGGAAAAAATAATCTGAAATACTTGCTGGTTGTAAAATTGTGCCTCTTTGAACAATATTAAAACATTTCAGAGAGAATTAACATAAGAACCAGCATCCACAATACAGTAGATCCCTAAAGTGGTTTCCAGAATTTAATTAGACTAACCTTTCCCCCCCTACATTGGTACCACTTTGTAATAAGTGCAAATCATTATTAATTCCTTTGGTGTTAACTGTAACAACATAAATCACGATGAACTCTTTTGGTAGTAATGCATATGTAATTCCATAATAATTTAGCATTGCTTAATATTACCTTGAAATTAATTTATAAAATATACTGTTTGTTAATACATAGTGTACATTGATAAAATAATATTTTTATAGTCATTAGTATTAAGATTACCTGAATGAACAGCATACATAGCTGGACCAGTGCCCCCTTGTGGACCTTTCACACACCCCAACACAGCCACAGGACTCTCTGTGGGGGAAGAAGTTTGTCTCTTCTATCCATTGAGATGGGCTCTGGCCCCCAGACTAATTGTCCCTCTGTCTTATCCTCTGCTGGAGGATTTGGGGGGAGAAGCTTAGCCCCAAAACATTCTACAACAAAAAGCAAACCTCACTCAATACTGGGCTGTCCCCCAGTGGGGTGTCTTTGCCCTTTCCTTTGGGCTTGGTTCTCAAAACAGTCTTTGATTAATGTATCGCTTGTTCCTTGGGGTCTAACTGTTCCTCTCCAGTGTTCCTCTCCAGTGTTCTCCTACTGGTTTTTGAATGTTATGATTCCTGATGTCAGATTTGTGTCCATTTATTCTTTTGCATAGAGCCTGTCCGGTTTGGCCAATGTACATGGCAGAGGGGCATTGCTGGCACATGATGGCATATATCACATTGGTAGATGTGCAGGTGAACGAGTCCCTGATGGCATGGCTGATGTGATTAGGTTCTATGATGGTGTCACTTGAATAGATACGTGGACAGAGTTGGCAATGGGCTTTGTTGCAAGGATAGGTTCCTGGGTTAGTGTTTTTGTTGTGTGGTGTGTGATTGCTGGTGAATATTTGCTTCAGATTGGGAGGCTGTCTGTCTCCCAAGATCTGTGAGAGTGAGGGATTGTCTTTCAGGATAGGTTGTAGATCTTTGATGATGCGCTGGAGAGGTTCTTCTTCTTCTTCTAGCTCTGTCAAGCTGTTTCTTCACTTCAGCAGGTGGGTATTGTAGTTTTAAGAATGCTTGATAGAGCTCTTGTAGGTGTTTGTCTCTGTCTGAGGGATTGGAGCGGCTGTATCTTAGAGCCTGGCTGTAGACAATGGATCGTGTGATGTGTCCTGGATGGAAGCTGGAGGCATGTAGGTAAGTATACCCATCAGTAGGTTTCCAGTATAGGTTTCCAGTGTTTTTGTGACCATCGCTTCTTAGCACTGTAGTGTCCAGGAAGTGGATTGCTTGTGTGGATTGGTCCAGGCTGAGGCTGATGGTGGGATGAAAATCTTAGAAATCATGGTGGAATTCCTCAAGGGCTTCTTTTCCATGGGTCCAGATGATGAAGATGTCATCAATGTAGCGCAAGTAGAGTAGGGGCATTAGGGAACGAGAGGTAAGGAAGTGTTGTTCTAAGTCAGCCATAAAAATGTTGGCATACTGTGGGGCCATGCGGGTACCCATAGCTTTTCTGCTGACTTGAAGGTATATATTGTCCCCAAATGTGAAATAGTTGTGGGTGAAGACAAAGTCACAAAGTTCAGCCACCAGGGGATACTGGTATACGGGGATACTGGTCCTGACGGCTTATAGTCCATCTATGTGTGGAATGTTGGTGTAGAGGGCTTCTACATTCATAGTGGCCAGGATGGTGTTTTCTGGAAGATCACCGATGGATTGTAGTTTTGCAACAAAAAAACGTCAAAAACAGACTCCAATGAGAAACTGCAGAACTGGAATTAATTTGCAAACTGGATACCATTAAATTAGGCTTGAATAAAGACTGGGAGTGGCTGGGTCATTACACAAACTGAAAACTATTTCCCCATGCTAAGTTTTCCCCTACTGTTACTCACACCTTCTTGTCAACTGTTTGAAATGGGCCATCCTGATTATCACTACAAAAGTTTTTTTCTCCTGCTGGTAACAGCCCACCTTAATTGATTAGTCTCTTGGGTATGTCTACACTATCCGCTGGATCGGCAGGTAGCGATCGACCCCCGAGCGCTCTCCCGTTGACTCCTGTACTCCACCACCACAAGAGATGCAGGCGGAGTCGACGGGGGAGCAGCAGCAGTCGACTCACCACAGTGAAGATGCCGCAGTAAGTGGATCTAAGGACGTCGACTTCAGCTACATTATTCTCGTAGCTGAAGTTGCGTATCTTAGATCGACCCCCCCACCTCAGTGTAGACCAGGCCTTAGAGTTGGTATGGCAACCCCTATCCCTAACTGACCAGAGCAGGGACTGCTCCAGGCGAATGAGAACACCTGACTCTAATTAACCTGCAAAGAGTCAGGTGAGGCCATTAAGGTGAAGTGAACACCTGACCCTTATTAAGGCTCTTCTGAGCATATAAAAGGGCTCACTCCAGTCAGGCTGAGAAAGAGCCAGGGAGCCAGAGGAGAGGAAGTGCTGCTGCTACTACTACTACTGAAGGGCTGAGTAAATAAGGCAACTCTCAAGCCATTGGTAAGGGAGCCCTAAGGTAAGGGTGAAGAAGGGAGAAGCGGGAGAGCTGTGGGGAAGTGGCCCAGGGAATTGTAGCAACTCTGGCAGTGAAAGGTCAGCTGCCAACAGCTGCTACCATTAGGGTCCCTGGGCTGGAACCCGGAGTAGAGGGCGGGCCCCTACTCCCCCCGCCACTACAAGGAGAAGACAGGCCTCTGGCAGGACAGGAGGCTAAACTGTTCTGCAATAAGCCCAGAGGGACAACAGAGACTGTGGGAGTTCTCTCACCAACCTCCTGGCTGGCTTATGATGAAAAGGGCTCAGTAGACTGTAACCCTGGCCCTAGAGAGAGAAGGGCTATGTGGAGGGTCACAGTGAGCCTCTGAGGCTAGCATAAACCGCCTAGAAGCGCAGGACCCACAGGGACAAGATCGGAGCTCTGCCACAATATTTATTTTCCTACTGTATGTTCCACTCTACGCATCTGATTAAGTGGATTTTAGCCCACGAAAGCTTATGTCCAAATACATTTGTTAATCTCTTAAGGTGCCACAAGGACTCCTCGTTCTTTTTGCACATACAGACTAACACAGCTACCACTCTGAAACCAGAAACTAACTCGCTCTTTCTACTCAGAAGCTGCTCTCGGGACAACTCTAATGAATTGTCCAGGGCAGAGATCAGAAGCAGTTACCAATTTTCATTTTTGCTGGGGCCCACACTTTTTAAACCAGAAGGAACACCCTAATTTACATGGTCTGCAGCTTTGCCCAGCTTCATACATGGTGAAATCATTCATTCTCTAGTTACTGGACTAAACTCTAGTTCCAATTCTGAAACCAAACATCTGCCAGTTTGAATGCCATGTGTGTTTTTCCTATTTGTAGAAATTAAGGCCCTGATTCAGCAAAACACTTAAGCATGTACTTAAGACCCATTCATTTTAATGGCACTTAAGCATGTGATTTGCTCAATAGGGATGGACTTAAGCATATGCTTAAGTGCTCTATTGAGTGGTGGCCTCTAATCTGTTTGCCTGTCTCTTCTCATTTATACACGCATAATGCCATACTGTTACTCTTGATTTACACTGGTGTTAATGAAATCAAGAATGAGGCTCTGTAAATGTAGGCAATACTGGAGGGCCTCTCCAATCCTTTACTAAAAAGCTGCTAGGTATGTTTAGTATTATAAAGAATTATTTTTCCACTAACCCTGGAACTCATGTAAAAATGAATATATATTTCCGTACAACATGTAGAACCATATATTGCTCTCCATGACCATTTACAAGTCTCATTTACATCAATGGGAGATTCCACCTTGGCACAAGGACAGGGCATCTATGTGTCTCATCTGTTTCCTGGAATAATTTCATGATAGATAATGGGGAGGAGGGAGGGATTGCAGATCCTCAGCTGGTGCAAACTATCAGCTAGCAATCTGTTCCTAGAAGTATTCTCCTTTTGTGCATTATTGTTACAGGAGCACATCTGTAAGTAATTATCCCCATTATAGACGCGTCATTTGCAGTTCTCAGGTTCAGGTTAAACTGAGTTTTGCCTTTAAGCAGAGAATCACCTGCTTTGTTATATATGAAGAATGCCATGTATCCTCGCCAAAGTTATGCTCACTCCTTGAATGAAGAAGGAATTTTCTGGGAATTTACAAGTAAATTGGTTAATATTGTCTGTTAATATCCAAATGACTTGCATTTGAAGAGTCTCTTCAGACCTGTATGCAATTTAAAGTTTGAAGAATTCTATCTAAGCTTAGTCTCAAAGTCCTACAGCACCCTGAGCAATTAAAATTTTCTGGAGTGAGAGCAATTTCCAAAATTATGGCATTGTTCCCCCTATATACTGGACATTTAAATAATTTTTCCATGCAGAAGTGCTGCCACATTGAAGAGCTCTTTCCCCAGAGCTTCATTCTGCACTTCCTTTTTGTGCATCTCTCTCATCAGTGTTTGGATTTAACCACCAGAATTAGACAGGGACAACTTTCAATTGGTCTGACCCCCCCCCCCCCCCAGAAGAGAGAGCAGGGCTCTTTCTTGAACTACCACAGCTCAGCATTCGCCTAATTCCAGCACCATTTCTTATACTTTCTCTCTTGCTTGCTCTGCTGTTTTTCTTAATCTTATTCTGTCATTTTTCCTCTTGCTCTTTTCTGTCATTTTTTCCCCTTCACAATTTGCATCACTTTAATTTCCTCTCCTTGTCCCTCTATTTCCTCCTGAATCCTGTATCTAGCCTTTAAATCTCTCTCTTCCTTTTTCTTTCTTCCATTTTTCTTTTCTCTTCAAAGTTTCCTCTTTGATGCAGACCTTCCTGTTCGCCCCATCCCCCATCAGCATGTAAAAAGAGAAACCCCAGAAAATGTCCTCTATGCACAGACCAAGTCCTTCTTCAAACAGACCAGTTTTTATTGCAACTAGAATGTGCTCCCACTGACTGATATTACGACTTGAGTCGGCTCAAGTCATAAAAAGTAGCTTATATGTTTTACCAGGCCAGTGGTTTTCACTGTTTATTCTCAATAGATGTGAGCCTGCATCAAAATTTCCAATACATGGCAGAAATCACAGCTACCTGCTCGAAAGGAGTGCCTAGTGGTACTCCAAGGAACCTAATAGCCCCGTCATTCCCAGAAGGTGGTACTCTTAGTGCCGATATCACTGCTGAAGACAAGTAACATTTGAAATCCCAGTCCTAATATTTTGTGTGTGCTGTATACAAGCAGCTTTTACCTCACTGAGTCCCCTGGCTCTTTATCAACTATCCCTAAGAAGATCCCTCAGGAGTGGAGGAAAGCAACCAGTTGTCGCACAAAAATGGTAGGTGGAGCAATTTTAGCTACGGACACGGGTCAAATTCTTACCCAAAATGATACAGCATCTTTAAGATACAGAGAGACTCGAATTCTGAAGTCTCATCAGAAATACTCTACAACCAGTACAGCCCGTGGTACTCTGGATGTCTGCCTCAGAACAGACTAATGTGATAGTGCGGGGATTTGAACTTAGCATGCCAGCGAGGAAAAGTGTTTGACACCTGCTGCTACTGAGCTGCCCTTCCATTAATATGGAATCTGCTGGTGCCTTCTTAGGGAGAGAATTGCAAGGGCCTGATTCTGAACTCATAGCAGTATAAATCAGGTGCGTCTACACTGAAGTCATTGGAGTGAAACTGGTGCGAATGAGATCAGACTCAGGCACTAAGGATGAAATCCTGGACCTAATGAAGTCAATGACAGTGGTCCCATTGTTTTCAATGGGGCCAGGATTTCACCCTAAATGATTATTATCTACACTCCTCCCCCAAGCTTGTGCAGTCCCCTGCCTGCATGGATCTATGAGGCATGACCTGAGTCATAATGTAAGAATCACATAGTCATTCACCTTTAGTATTTGTATTTGTGATCAGCAGCTGGTAGATAAACACACAATCATTTTATTAAATTTAAATTGTATCCGTATTTGAGTGATCCTCAACTAACCAGGGAACCTGACTGGCTTCTGGAATAACCTAGAGCTGTGTAGGTTTACTACTTCTCTAGCTTCTCTTTGGAATACAATCAAGACAACAACTGTGAAAAGTCTAAAGTGATGCTAAACTGTTACAACTGTTCAGCAAGATCTAAATGATTCACAAAGCATTCTACAGCTCTGGGCCAGATTCTCAGCTGAAATAAACTGATTGTAGCATCGTTTGACTTCAATGGAGCTATGCTGACTTACAGCAGCTAAGGAACTGCCTTTTGTTTTTGAGAGGGAGAAGTTTTTAATGTTTAATAATGTATAATGTAAAAATAAATGAAAATCAAGCATTTTAGATGTATATTTTAGGTTTCTTGGCAATGAATTGCTTGTTAATGACGTGAATTTGAGCATCCCTTTTTGAATAGAAAATTACACAAAGCGAGAAGATGCACTCAAATATATAAAGAAATTGGACCCTGTAACATCCACACCACAATCCTCCTAAATACAGTTTGCAGTGGCCTGGCATATGGAAGAAACATGATGCTTCCAAAATATCCTGCGACAGTCCTCAGCGGGTGAAAATCAGCCCCACCCTTGTGTTTTTCTTTGCATTAAAGCAACAAGAGTTTATACGTAAAAATTCAATTATTTGATTTAATCCCTCAACAGCAGCCAGAACTTGCGGTAAATGACATGCTCCCACTGTCTAAGTGCCCCTGCAGTTCAGAGTCCTGATGGCCAAAGTGGAAGATGGCCATTTGCTTTCTACAGCTGCACCCACCCCCAGACACAAATGACAGCTCCATCACACAGCTCTGCCAAAGTTAGTGGAGCTGTGACCATACACACCAGTATAGGCGCTTTGGCTTTCCGTAAAATATCAGAGAAATCAAAGCTTTATTTGCTCACTGCTTGCTCTACCTTCTTCAGGGATCTGTTCCTTTTCAATAGGGCACGGGAGATCATTGCAGATCAGGGAGATCATTGCAGGATCAGGGCCTAAGATATGCCTTGGGGGATATGTCTCTAGCATGGTGATTTTCAGAAAGGAAGGTACCTCTATCATGGGCTGTAAGTACATCTGCTGGTCAAACTGTCTTTTAAACTGGAGAAAATATAGTATAGGCACAAAGCTCTTTGGAGAAGGGACTGTGTTTTCTGTGTGTGTATGTGTGTGTCTCTCTCTCTCTGTGTGTATGTGCACACACAGTGTCTTGCTCAGCTGGGCTGTGATCTATGATGAGATCTCCCAGGCACCACGGCACTACAAATAATTAATAATTATTAATCATAATAATAAATGCAGCATTTTGATGAGTAAGAGAGTTTGCTCCATGCCCCTTAAAAGAATTAAATCATGTTTATACTTTTAAAAACTACCATTTGATTTTCTGTTTCAGTTTAATTTGCATGTTACAAATGCCGGTTGATTAGCAGCAGAGACAACAAATGCCCACCTAATTGTATATTTCAGCTGCAGGATACATTCAAACAACAGCTCTGCAAGTTATTATCTGAAATCACCTATAAAAAGCAAACAGATTCTGGCCATCAGCAGGGAGATGGGGGTAGGGTAGGGGAAGGTGGATTTGTTGGGTTCCCCTCAATCCACCCGGACACATCTTTTAGTAATAAACTAATTCAGATGGAGAACATAGTCCGATTGTCAACAGAGTCAGCGTACCAACATGTAACAAAGATTAATGTAAGTCAGTTTGATACTGTCAATTCACATTTTTTAAAGAGCCATGATGGGAGCTAAGGTATAAAACCACTTGCTGTTCACTCACCCAAAAAACACAACTAGAAACTCTTGCAACATCCAGCAAAGCTTTTACTGTATGGCTGCTCTTATACATGTGGACAGAGTAGCAAAGGTATTCGCTTCTGAATATTTTACTGAAGAGACGAGATCTCACCCATACCTTCTGCAAATTCCATGGTGTGCATGCTCTAGGAGTTTTCTAATGTGACAATATGGCTCAGTGAGTAGAACACCAGCCTGAATATGGTTAAAAAGGCTTGGGCTCATTCCCAAATCTGGGACTGCATTGCTGGGTGGGCTATTTTATAAGTGGCAACTTCTCCTTTGATAGGAGGGATATTAAACCACTCTTCTACACATCTCAGGCTGCTTTCCAGGAGGAAGTTAATGAGCCCATGGTATATTTCCATAGAGAGTCATGGTTACGTGTGAAATCCACGTGTTCCTCCTCTGAGAGGCTTGGTTGACATGATTTTGACACCCAGGAGTATCAGGCTGAGTTCGGTTGTTGTGTACACCCACAAACGCAGTAAAGCTTAAACCCAAAGCCAACAAGCATAGGTGAGCTATGTCATTTTACCTATTAAACCCTAAGGAACTCACCTGAACCTCAGAGCTTTCTATATCCTCAACAAGCTCTAGTTTTCCCTTTTTCCTGCTGCTGGGCGGTGGTAGGGTGTGTGCAAGAAAGAAATATCCTGCAACTCTTTTTCCACCCAGTGAAGACTCCTGGAGCTTTAGGAGACATCTAGGTGGGTTGTCCATCTCATGCATGGCTGGCGAGATAAATCCTTTCCTCCCACCCAAATTCCTGCCATTATCTGGAGATGATGGGCTCTCCTGGACTTTTCTGTAGCAAAGCACAGCTGGCAAATGCTCTTAAAGTTCAGCTACTTTCACTTATAGATTTTTACATCATTCTAGGGCTGTGACACCCCACAATACGCCATGCACACTCTCTGGGTATAGCTAGCAGGATGATGGCTAGATATGGGCTGGTAATGTGTCTGTAGAGGCAAAACACTTACTCCTCAATGGTTCTGAAGAGTGTTTAAGAGTGCAAAGAATCATTCTTTCATTGTTCACATAATTGGTGCTTTACACTCATATGAAAATCCCTTTTAAAAATTCAGCTGAGATTACTGAAGTATCATCCATTTTCCATTAATAGTGCAGCTCAGTGGGAAAAAAAATACTGGCGTATGTCTTGAAGCATGAGAGTTTATAGTCCTCCAAAACTCTTGTTTATGTTTAAATAGTTACTAATATAACTCTGGATGTTCTTGTGATGTGTATACACAGCTAATCCCTCTTTGAATCCTCTAACTCAGAATGGCAGCTTTTTACACCCACTTTGCACTGGTGTGAAGAACTACCCAGGGTGCAGGGAAAAGGTGACTTGGGCACACTGTGTGGAGAGGAAAGGGCTGAAACTGAATCTGAGCTAGCAGGTCTAGATAAAATGAGAACCCGCCCACACTTGAAACTCTGCCCCAAACCTAAAAGAACTCTGTAGTTTAAAAGCGTTTGACTGCCTTTTATTTTTCTACTGTTTCCATTCTTTTTGGAAGGCCCTACACTTATGAGTTCTAAGTGAGGTCATACATGTGCTGAGAGCTGGACTCTCCATTGCCCTCTCTCTATCTTGTGTACTCTCAAAGCTGTGTCAAGTGAGTGTCAGATGTTACTATTTGAGCACAGGTGCACACGATTACCCAAGGTGCAAGATGTCAGAGGTCCAGGTTCTGTGAGAGACATGCTGCCAGCTCCACAAGAAGCAGAAAGCACTGGATGTCTTACCAGAAAGCCTGTTCTCACAAGTATTCCTCTGCCCAGTTTGGTAGATCTAAATAGTTTAGGTACATCTGATAAGCATCCAAAGTATTGGTCAGTTGTTCAAAATGAACCCAAACCCTGAACTCTTTAAACACATATCTTAAGAGGAGCCATTGCAAGATATTAAAATCCTCAGGCTGCTATGTGGGTGCTAAAATTATTAGTAGCTTTCAGAGTGTATTTCTAGTGAGTACTCCGCCTCCTCTATTCTGCCATTTGTGCCACAGAGATTAAGCATAGCTAATATGATGCAGTGCAAACACAGCCACCAAGCCCTGCCTCCTCCTGAATGTGTCTCCCATTTTGCAGCCAGTATTGCACAGTTGCAGGATAAAAGCATTAGTGTATGACACAGAAGTTTCGAATCCAGAGGTTGTGCTAGATGCCAAAGAAAGAACCGAGACAACTGAAGCTGGTGAAATTCATTCACTTCCTCTCAGATTAATTTAAATTGCTCCTGCATAATCCCCTCTCACTGATGGTGCTGACTGCTGAGGATCTCAGCCTCTCTGTGTTTCTGATTCTCTCATCTTCCATGCTGCTACGTCCTTACTAAAGCTGCCACTCTCTCTTAATATACTGCTGTTATCCTATACGACTAAACTCCACTATATAATATAATCCAGGGGGTGACAAAATTAAGAATAAAATTATTATATCCTCTTCTAAACCACTTTATATTAGGTTTTTTGTAGAGGGAGGAATCCTTAGTTTTGTAGAGGATGCCCCCTCCCCTCCTATCGAGCACCTTAAATGAATCATTTCCCACAGTGAAATGAACAAAGCAACCACCCATAGTAAAATTATAGCCAATGCCTTCAGTTTTAATTAGCTAAATTCTGGCCAGCTGACTGATGGATCCACTCCAACGAGGAGCAACATGACAGTTTACAACCTTAAGGATTATAGTAGTCCAGATGCTATCATCTTAACTGGAAAAAAATGTTGCCAACTGTCCCTGTTAGAAAATAGAAGGATGCATTGTTATTATTTTTATGCTTGAAATTGCTTAGTGTTAGCTATCAGGCTTCTGCATACTTGTACTCATCACAGTTTGATCAGCTGCTCTTTAGGAAGGGGAAAAAAACAATAGGTGGGTTTTTAGATATGACAGCAGGTCCCAGTTTATAGAATGGGAACGCCGTGCCTCTTCCGCTTTCCCACTAAAAGGGGGGATAGAGCCCTTTTCAAATATTTAAGTTCACCCTCAGAAACAGACTGAGCTCCAGCCTGTGTGTCAGTAAAATAATCAACACACAGGATCAGACTGATCACAAAATAATTATCATAGAATCATAGAATCCTGGCCTAGGGTGCCAGGATTTGGGGGGCGCCGGTTGGCTGCCCCCCGGCTGCCCCCCGGCTCCACACTCAGCCACTGAGCGTGGAGCCGGGAGGCAAGGGGCGGCTCGCCGCAGCTGCCTCCTGAGTCCTGCCTCCCGACTCAGGGGGCAGCTCGCTGCGGCTGCCTCCTGCCTCCCCGCTCAGCGGCTGAGCAGCTCATGGCCCCGTGGCCCCAGCCCAGCAGCGAGCGGCCATGGAGCGGCAGGAGCAGTTGGGGCCGGCGGGCACCGCTGAGCCCGGGGCAAGCCCAGACGGGGAGTTCCAGGCTGTGGTGCAGTGGACGCAGGTGCTGCTGCTGGCTGGGGAGACGTGGGAGGCCAGGCCGTGCTCAGCTCCTTCACCCACGAGGTGCTGCCCATGGCTCGCAGCTCCGCCAGCCTGAGCCGGCTGCCCATCGGCAGCCCCGCGCCGCCCAGCGCGCCCCCGGCCGGGCAGCTCATCTTCTTCCTGTGCCGTGCCCCGTCGCTGCGGGGCCGGGCCGAACAGTTGCAGGAGGTGCTGCGGGGCATGCGAGAGCAGAGCTGCGGTGCGCCCGCCGCCCTGGTGGGGGTGATCATGCAGCCCCGGCCGGAGGAGGAGGCGGAGGCGCGGCGCTGCCTGGAGGAGCTGCTCGTCGAGGCCTTCCAGCCGCGGGTCGAGGTGCACACGGCCGTGTTCCGCGCCGGCCGGCCTGAGGGGGCTCTGGAGGTCAAGAAAGCTGCTTGCGAGGCCCTGAGGAAAGAGCCAGGTGTGGCGGGAGCTCAGGCCGCGCCGGGGCTCTGGGGGCTGCCTGGGGCTGTGCCTGGCCTGGCATGTAGCACAGAGGGTGGGGCTGGGACATGGGGCCCAGGGCTGGCAGGGGGCTCGGGGGGCTCTCCCTGCTAGTGCCCCCGTGCCTGGATCTTAGGCCCCTTCGGGACGCGCTCTCAGGCCTGCTCTACACATAAAAACTAGACCAGCCTAGCCGTGTGTTGCTCAGGGCTGTGAAAAATGAGACACTCTGAGCACCGTCCTCAGGTCAAGCCAACCCCCAGTGTGGACAGGGCAAGGTGGAGGGAAGAGTTTGCCCATCGACTGACCTACTGCCATCTATGAGAGATGGATTATCTACATCCATGGTAACAACCCTTTAGGAGACATAGGCAGCATCTACACTATGGTGCTATGGTGGCCCAGCTGCAGCGTGGTAGCTGTGTCCCTGTAGCAGCTGAAGTGTAGACATGCCTTAGGTGGAAGGTGCTGGGAAGGGCAGAGTATTATCACTGCAGCCAATTTCATCTTCAGAGAAAGCACTGATTCCCCCAAGACCTCTCTTCCTTAGTGACAAAGAATGGCTGCTGTGGGGGGGGGGGGGGGGGGCAGCGTTATCTGGCTGCTGCGGGGGAGGGGGGCGCAGGGCTGGTGTAAGGACGTTTTGCCTAGGGCTCGAAACTTCCTTGCACCGGCCCTGACCCTGACCCAAGACAGGAAGGACGGGCTCCTGGTTAAGGTACTAGCCCAGCCATCAGGAGAGCTGGCTTCTATTTCCAGCTCTACCAGGGCTTTCTTGCTGACCTCTCTCTTTCTCCATCTTAGGTAGTTCTATGCCTTCCCTTGTCCCATCCCCTTCCAATACCACAGTGAGATACTATTATCCTCATTTTACAGATGGGAAAATGTAGTCGCACAAAGTGACTATGTGATTTGTCTAACATCACTTAAGAAGTTTGTGGCAAGGCAGGAAATTAAACCCTTGAGTCCCAGGCCACTGAATTATCAATCCTTTCCTAAGCAAGTCACTTAATCACACTATGCCTCCATTCCTCATCTCTAAAATATAAAACTTCCTTTCTCTCACCCTTGTTTGTCTGGTCTGTAAAGACTGAAAGCTCTTAGATTGTAGACTATCTCTTACTAGGTGTCTGTACAGTGCCTAGCAGTAGGGAGCCTTGATCTTGGTTGGGGGGAGATAACACTCTAGTGTAAAATGCATAGTAAATAATAATTCTGGCGGCCTGTATGTGGATGAAAAGGCTATCAAAAACAAACAAAAAAACGTATTTGAGCCCTTCCTCCAGGTGCCAAGCACAGTTTTCTTCCTTGTGCACAAGCAACTCCTAGAAGAGTGTGGAAAAGACAAAACTTTGGCCCCGCCTTCTCCCCTTTTCAACAACTAGCTGCAGAGAGAGTCTACTCTGAGCTACAGAGTGCAGTTCTACTCTGAAAGGTAGGTAATAATGGCACCTTTCTACTCCCTGAGTGTATTCAGAGTCTTGTCTAATGATGCTGGTAGCTAAAAGAAGCTTTTAGGGTGGAATCTTCAGAAGCACCCAACGGAGTTAAGGAGCACTAGCCCCTTTGACTTTCAATGGGATTTGTGCTCCTAACTCCCTTGGGTGCTTTGAAAATCCCCTCCTTAATTCTATTTGTTCCTGTTAGTCCTGCAGAACCAACACAGCTAAACTGGGGTGAGCAGGATTCTATTCCAGATTCCATGTCACCAGCAGAATTATCTACCACTGTTCCCATCAAAGTGTCGATCAGTTGTGACTGTGCAATGCCATTGAAGGTCATGGAGGTGCACAGGTGAAGACAATGGGATGACCCAGGTGTAAATGAGGGCATTGTTGGACATATGGAACCTGGTAATGATAGAATGAAAGGAAACAAGGCAACTTGGCTTGAAGAGCTTGGGATGAGGTTGTACAGCTGGGGACAGGGAATCATCTTTTTAACAGTAAGCTGAGAATATCTGATTTGGAATAATTGAGGAGCAGGAGATGTGGAAACCCCAGAGGCATTTTTGGAATCTCTTTTAGATTAGAGTCTCATTTTACTGGGTGGAACAGCGAACATGCTGGCCTGCAATGCTGAGACGCGCCGGAGGTATTATGGAGCTGTGCCTGTAAGGCACAATTGAGGCGAAAACATATAGAGGGCTGCTAATAAATAGTACAATAATAAGTGGTGCACAGTTGCTAAATAAAGAAGGAAATTAGGGGGAAAATAGGCATAAAATAGCAAATCGGTGAATCAAATCCAATCACTCTGGCCTATGAGTAAGGCTACGATTATGTCACGGAGGTCACGGAATCCGTGACTTCCAGAGACCTCCATGACATTTTCTGCCCCGGGGCTGGAGCTGTCAGCAGGCAGCCACCCTGAAGCTCTCAGAAGCTGCTGGGCAGCAGGAGGATCCCAGAGCCCCCAGCCACTGTAGGTGCTGGACCCTCCTTCCTCCCCATTTTGTCAGGGATATTTTTTAGTAAAAATCACAGACAGGTCATGGGCTTCCGTGAATTTTTGTTTATTGCCTGTGACCTGTCCATGGGTTTTACTAAAAATATCCATGTCAAAATCTGAGCCTTACCTAGGAGTTTAGCAATCACGACTCTGGGATACTGTTCTCAGTTCTAACTCTGACGCCGTGTGTGATGTTTAGCAATGAATGGAGCAGCTGGCATTCTGTTGTAGGGTGATGGCTGCAGATGTCAAAAAGGTCACCCTCCATGTTGGAGGGTGGGGCTTTGGACTACAGGGCAGAACAGGTAGCTGCAGGCTCTGGGGTCAGCACCGGTGGCGTTTTGTAAAATACGGGTGAGAACAAACTCTCCTAGTTTTCATGAAAAGAACATCCCAAGCAAGTCTGCTAACCCCTCTCTGCCCTAGCCGCCCCATGTGTAAAGTGGGACTAATACAATTTAGGAGTTTTACCTCCCTTTTATTTGAGATGTCTTTTTCTGTTTATGGTCAAGCTGCATAGACTAGCATGCCTAGGTTGGGCCTTTTTCACCTTTTTACAAACTCATTGAAGGTATGTTTTAGAGTTTCCTTCCTAGCCCAAGGGAAGTAGAAAGAAAGGTATCTGGAGCACATGGGCTGAGACAAGGAATTGGGTGGAACGGGCAGGCTGGGCAAAGTGTAGGGGAGCATCATGCTCTGTTGGAGAAAGATGAACTCTGTAATGGAGTTAGATTCAGTGCTACCATTTGGCTAGGAGGTACATTCACATCAACAGCCTGCTCTGGAGCCAACCAATTTCTCCTCTTGTGCTGCACTATGTTGCCAAGTAAATCATACTCCAGTATGTTGGTTCTCTTCACAAGATGTCTGACATCTGTGGCTGCATCAGAGATGCCAACTTGGTTTTTCATGAGTCTGAAAAGCTGCAGGAAGTCCAACACTTCACACTTTTCCTTGCTGAATGATGATGTCCTGAATAATTAGTGGGCTTTTTTCCCCCCTTCCTTTTAAAATCCAATCCAAACATGAAACCAAAAAAAACGAGCAGAAAAAATCCTACAGATTTAAAAACACAACAACTCTGATTGCAGCTCTTTGAATGAGCAAGCAATTATGAAGACAAGCACTAGGTCAGATACTGTTTCTATTGTTAGCTGCAATCGGAAATATTATATTTAAAAAACTTTCCAAAAGTCCTTCTGAAAGTTCTCCAAGTTCGGCAGGCTTGGGAGCCTGTGACAAACTTAAACAAACAAACAAACAAAGTCTAAAGAGATTTTTAAGACAAGGAAAAAGAAACATGTTATTTTTAATGAGGTTGAAGACAACAACCTTCCCATTGGACAACCCCATCTCCCAAAACACCTTAAGTAAAGGAGTCTGCATGCAGCATACTCTGCCCCATGGATCAGCAGTGACACGTCTACATAGCTGTGTTTGATTCGGCACTTGAAAACCAACCAGCTTCCAGAAAGAGCGAGGAGGAAGTCACCCATGGTTGTTGTACAGAGAGAGTGAACAATCTAGCACTACTGTTTTACTGCAAATACAGCAAATAATCTCTGATGTATCTGCTGTGTTAGGCTTGGACCATTTCCTCCTATCAAGATCTGAATATTTGAAGCTTTTTGCTATTAAATCTAATTTGGAGCTGGACAAACCTTTTGGTCCAGGGGCTAAAATGTCTGACAGACAGGAACTGAGGGGCCATATCTCCATCAATCACTTTTCCTAGTCAAGACAAGGCCTCTGCTTTGTTCCTCCTCTCTCATTTCCTTGTATTCCTTCCCCATCTTTACTTTTCCTCCATTCCTCCTTTCTCTTGTTCCAGCTTTGTCTGTTCCTTTTCTCTTTTTCCTCTCTTCTGTTTCTAATCTTCACTGTTTCTTTCCCTCATGTTTTCCACGTGGACAGAAAACAAATGTTGGAAATCCCATTTGCTGTGCTCTCCATTAAAATATCAATATTTGTCAATAGATACCACCTAGTTACCCACTTATTTCCTGTTCTTAGGTAAATTCAGATAATGCTTTATGGTAGCTGTTGGCAAATCCTGATCTGTTCAATGTAAACCATTGGAGTATTACACATACTCCCTGCCTTCTATGCGTTGGTTGTACTGTTGCTGTTAACATTAAAGCACATGAGCCGCTCCTGTTCCTTCTATGGCTTTTAAAGCTACCAGCACAGTGCAGCAAAAGCACATGGAGACGGCATGAAAGTATTCGAAAATTCTTCGTAGTGCAAGCACTGGAAAAGTAGATTAATAGAATTTGAGGCAAGAAGGGACCAGGATCATCTAGTCTGAGCTCCAATAGAACACAAGCCATCAAACTTCATCCAGTTACTCCTGTATTGGGCCCAGTAACTTCAGCCCTATACTAAGCAATCCTACAAGTACTAGTATTCCCCAAAATGTGAGCTATATTTAACCTTTGAACCAAATCTCTCAAGCGTTAGGTGTAAGTAGGCTTTCAGAGGTGCCACTGTGATGGCTGCTATCTTGGCTGACACACTGGGGATTGAACCAAAACATCCAGACCTAAAAAGCATGAGCTGCTACAGCTTGAGCTAAAGCTCGCTAGGTGGGGCTGGATCAGGCACACAATGGGACTTATAAACACACACTCACCAGTGCGCTACACTATCAGCGCACTGGCCCTCAGGAGGTATGGTTATGCTGGAAATAGCACCACTATGGATACTACTCTATCAATCTATTGACTTCTCTGACTTCTCAGAGAGAAGCCGGGGCACAGCCTTTGATTGCAGTGTTTGACACTCATTGCGTTGCTGTTGATATCCTTGAGCGCAGTTAGGAACAGCAGAAGTAGCTTGGTGCCTTCTGCATCTGCAGTTAGGTGCACACAGTGTAAGAGCCAGTTCCAGGCACAAGGGGATGTTTTCAGCCCTTCAGTTCCAGCTGCTTCTGAGAAATCAAATGGCAGAATTAGAGTTGTTGGCGTCCGTTAGTCTCGAGAGACGATGGATATGCGCCCATGGGGAATGTTTAGTTGATGGTTGTGCAGCGTCTGTTGTGGCTGTGAAGCCCCACACGAGAGTGGCAGTCTCGATTGCATTTGCTGCATTTGAAGGCGGTGTCAGCTGTGGGTTGGAGCCGCTGCTTCCTTTTTCGTTGAACCTGCTTTTCCTCGGCAAGCTGCCGCAGCTTGTCTTCGCCAGGTGGGTGTTTATACCCTAAATGCAAATTTCCAGTCTTTTGGATGTTGTCTTTAAATAAAACCCCAAACTCTATGACGTTGTTTTACAATTGGTTTTATCAAACCCTCCTCTTAAAGTTAACCAAGTTTGTCTGTGATTTTATTCGTGTGGTTCACTCCTATGTGGAGATAATGGGGTTAATCACCTACACCTCCCAACCTCACTTGCTTTTCTCCTCTTGTTTCTGCTTATTACACATTCCCAACGGCACATGCAATTGGGCTTTGAAGGTGCATCCTCAAACTCAGCGATGAAGCTTGCAATGTGGAGCACTGGAGGGAATGTGTTCTTTCCAGTTAAGTGTATTGCCAACAGATAACTCAAAAATAGATGATGATTGAAATCTGGCAAGAAAACAGCCATCCCAGTGGAGTAGTTGCACAACCATGTCTGAAAAGAAATTTCAACGTAGATCATAATTGGAGCGGATTGAAAAATGTTCCCATTTTTCAGGGAACAAGTTTGCAAAAATGTTGTTCTATTTTCTCACTGGAATTTTGAATTTTTCCACATATCTATATAGCTGGTCAAAAAAGGATGACATTTTTCATTGAAGTTTTTAAAAACATCTTTTTAGTGCAAAAAAATTAAAAATGTGGACATTTGTGACCAGTGCTAATAAAGCGATAGGTTTCCCTCTCACCCTGAAGTAAATCAGACAGCTCTATTAAAATCAATGGAGACACAAGAGTGTACTACCAATGGGAGCAGAATAAGATTCATGAGCTACTGATAAGTCACTTCTGAGATAATTTGATTATTCTCATACTAAGAGTTTTACCAGAACCTTCATAAAGCCTTGCCCACTTAGAGTAGTTTGATTAGAGATGCAGTAAGTACTGGGTCTGCTGGTGGGACAGTGTTAATTGAAGACACCAACACAACACAATCCTTCAAAACATTCTTAATCCAGTCAAGGACAGGAGTAGGAAAATGCAATGGGCCTTACAGTTTTTTTCTGCATTCTGCAAATTCTAAGTTAATCACAAAGGCCTGAACTTGCTTTGCCCCCATCTCATTCTCTTCAATGAAGGCTGAACTTCAAGGGCTAAGTGAGGCCATTTATTAAGCAGTCATCTGTTAAGTGCACATGCACACTATTGGCCATATGCAAATGAAAGACCCACAGGAGGGAGCTAAAGGAAGCATCTCTGCAAGGTTTTCCCCATGAAAATTTCTTTCAAGTTGCCCACATAGAACAGGCTGGGGGCCAGCACACAGTCCCCACAGAATCCAGGGAAACAGCAGGAGACCTGTGCCAATTCTGTGAGCCCTGGCAGGCAGAACTCTTAACTGGTGGCTGCCCCTCAATTGGCTCCCATAAAAGGGGAACCCCACAATGAAGAGGGAAGTCTGTACAGCCTAAGGCTATTTTGGGCCAGATCCTCAGCTGGTCTAAGACAGACTAGCCTCAATGGACCTACACTGTTCCAAGCGGAACAGTGTAAACCACTGCACAGAGAAAGCCATCTGTTGTTGCACACCAAGAAGCTTTATTGGTTCTACAGAACTCTACAACTGTGCTACATGTTCTTGAGTGCCATCTACTAGCACTGCAGATATTAACTATATATTATACATACACAGCATCTTGTATTCAAGGGCATCATTTGATATAGGGCAAGGGGGGCAATTGACCCCCACTCCCAGACCTTAGTTTGCCCCCTCCCAGTATTTTCATAGGTCCATATGCTCCACTTCTCCCAACCCTGCTCCAGTTTTACAGGACATAATATTACCACATACAATGTTCTATATGCTGACACAACTAGGCCTCTCCCCCCCAAGTTTTTCTGAAGTTATACCCCTGCTCATAACAATAGCCACCCGAGGAGCTGGACCTACGTTCCTTAGCTCCATAGGCCTGGAAGTGGGGTAGTCTGAGTTCCCACAAAATCTGTTGACCCATCCAATTCCCAATTCCCCACCTACATGAATTCCCAAAGAGCCCTCTGGGGGATTAGAGGGAAGGGGTAGATGGTTTCACATGGGAGGAATGAGATCGGTATGCACAAGCTTCGTTCCATCTCTGGATATAGGGGATCCATAGTTTTTTGTATCCAATATGCAGAAGCTTTTATGCTGTGTGTGTGTGGGAGGGATTTTCCATCAGAGATTTACAGAAATCCCAACTGCAGCAAGCATTCTACCCTCCTTTAACTATACAGTAAAAACCTATAATTGCCCAGCAAAGTCTCTGACAAATTCAAAACTACATGGGAAAAAGCTAAATCTATTTGTATATGGAACAATAAGAAAACTAATAATTATAGTTAATTTGTTTGCATTCAGTGTCTCTGCTAGAAGTGTCTGATTGCTAGAAGCTGGGAATGGATGACAGGGGATGGATCACTCGATAAATTGCCCTGTTCTGTTCTCTCCCTTCAAAGCATCTGGCATGAGCCACTGTCAGAATTCAGGATACTGGGCTAGATGGATTAGCTGCCTGACCCAGTATTATTATTCTTATGTCTAGAACAGTCATTTGCTAGATCTTTTGCCTGCTCTTCCCTATGTCTGTCTATACAACACATAGAATTCTAGGGAGATCGGACAGGCTTACTTTGCAGAGAGCAGTTGGTTGTGATGTTGCAAAGCAGAGACATATTTGAACGGGACCAGTGGCTGAAAAATACAGAAGACTTGTAAGAAGCTTAATGTGCAATAGAGCTTGATGATAGGGGTGAAAGGGAGGGCACTGGGACAACCAATTCCTCTGGTCTCTGTATAGTCTCCCTTTTATATAAAGATAGATGCTCCCAAAGAAAGGCACATTATGGTCTGATTATATTTAAATTATTTTGAAAGCTTAATTTATGTTCTAACAACACTTTCTAGTGATTTCTAGAAACCTCTCCCACAATGTCAGACTCTAATGAGACATTTGCAGCATACAGGGCTACTCTTGTCTGGTCCATATTCTGTAGAACATTTATTATGCAGCAAAAGATTGTTTTAATCCCTCCACAACATGAGAGAGGCAGAAAGGAGTTTACTTAATATTTTTGGTGTATGTTGCACTGAATCTTGTGCGTATTATATTTAAATCTGATATGAGAAAATTCTTTTTCAAAGTAATCCAGATATGTATCCATGCAAATTAGTAACATGTTAAATATTCTGACATTTTATTTAAATGTCTCCTACACCACAGGTCAAATTCAGTTCCCCCAGAGTAAATCTAGAGTAACTCTGTTGAAGCCAGGGGAGTTACTCCAAGTTTACATTTGATTTACCTGACAGCAAAATTTGGCCCCACGTGGTGGAGAACACAACTGACCTGAAATTGATCATACAAAGTGAGAGGATTGGAGAATTTTATGACACCAATGGAAATGGCATACAAAGTGTGTGTAAAGTATACCAGATCAGAGCAATAGATTTTACACCCACTTTACCTAGGTGGAAGTGACTATGCAAGGAGCAGGACAACAGAGAATCAGGCCCATAGCATGCACTTCAGTGTTGTTAACGGCATACGGCATTCTGCCTTATCAACAGAGGTGTATCTTAACCATAATGGTGTATTAACAGCTGTTTGTATTGTTAATTAGGCCCACTCCTTAATTCTGTGCATGTGACTAGTTCTCTGACTCCAAAGTTAAGCAAGTACATAAATCTTTGCAGGATTACATCCAACATAAGGAACAATACCTCTTCTTTAGATTGCAAGTGGTTGATGGTCATTAAGGGCCCAAGGTGAAGCTGAAGGTAATTATAATCAGGTCCTTAGCTAGCAGATGTATAAAAAGGCTAGTCCGTATTAGTATTCATAAGCCTAACTCTTGACAATTAAAAAAGGAAATGCTTTCTTTTCTTAAAGCATGAGGTACATTTCCTTTGCACTCTCCAATGTTTGGCCACTGGCATTACAGAAGTTTAGTGCTGAATTTCAGAAGTATAATTACAGGAAAGAGCAACGATGAGTGTAGCTGTTGATTGGAAGTGGCTAGGAGCCAATAGGAGTGACACACACATCCACAGTCTTGTCTCTAGAGGACAAAGAGTTATCAAGCTTTTGTCTGTTGTCTTCAACATAGCCCCACTGATTTGCACCAGCTAAGGATTGGCCCACAATGTGACTTCATCTGTGAGATAATTAAGGAGTATTAACACACCAGTGGGGATGTGGCATTCCAGCAAGTTCATAATTAAAACTCTCCAAGTTTTAGCTGTTGTAAATTCAATCCATGTCCGGCGACCTTTTAATTTAAAGTCATACTGCAATTAGTTGTTTTCAGGGACAAGACTTTCCACTGGGAGGAGGAAAGGATGGATCCTGACCCAGAGACAGTCACAGAAAAAAAGATTCAGAGCTGCAAGTTGGGCTGCCCAGGCTACCAGCAGAGCCAGCTAGTAAGAGCACCAGATGTAGCCACGGGTAGAATGTATTGTAAAATTTGGCACAGAGCTTTTAGTTTTGGCAGCACTTTATATTGCTCAGTCCAACTCTACCCCTTCTGACTGCAAGTCAGCTCTTTTATCTCTTATTGGAAACCGAGTAGAGAGAACAAGGGCAAGAGCGAGCGAGGCAGCATAGTCTGGCACCCCCACTGATAAAATGTAGATAAAGCAATCTGCACTACACACATACCGAGCCATATCCAACCTTAGTGAAAGTCTCCATGGAATTCAGTTAATTTACTTCAGGCCTGAACTTGGTCCACAGTGGAAAACATTGCTAACTGGCTCAGTATTTAGGACACCAAACCATTATTATAATAAAAGGAAGGACCAGGTCCTCAATGGACTTGATGAAATGACCTGGATTTACACCAGCTAAGGATCTGGCTTATCATCTTGATCAGGAGATGGTTGAATTTCTCTTGCCTAATTTTTCACTCGTTTGTGGGTTCAGATGTCGGACTCCAACCTGAGCATCACTGAGCTTGTGACCCTCTTGGGAAAGAAAGTATAAAAAAGATCAAAGGGAGAGAGAAAAAATTAAGAGTGAAAAAGAGAGCAAACATCAGGCAGAGTGAAACACTAATCCAGTGAGGATGTGGGAGGAAAAAAAGGGAGTAGAGCAAGTGAGTGGGGAAAGGAGGGAGAGTGTATCTAATGAACAAACCTTATAAAGTCTGTGCCAGCTAGTTTTCATGGGGGGAGGCTTCTGTCCCTAATAATGGGTTTTCTTTTTAGCTAGAAAATATTTTTTTCCAGTTCAGTCAAACTTGGGGAAAAAATTACAGGGGAAACTAAATATTCATAAACTTCAACAGCTTCCACCCTGTGAGCCTCAAAATGGTTTTCATTGTTCATAAACAACATGAGATTCGCTGGTCCCTAGTTTTAAAGTAAAGGTGAATATTTATAGTCAACAGAACAAGATATTTTGAAAACTTTATTTTGCTTTACATGACAAAAGAGAACTATGAAATCATACACCATTGTGAAACAACTGGCTCTTTCCATTCTCAAGAGTTTGTAAGGAATTGCATTCAAAGACTAAGATAAGATGCTTTCACATTTATAAAGACTCCAGTATTGTGGCATGCTGAGAATTCCTTGGATTAAATGTTAAACTGCTGAGGAATATTGTGCCCAGAGGAAATATGCAGGTACGGGATAGTGATGGGATGCACGGTGGAGACCAACTACTGGATAATGCTAACAGGGAAATTCATAGGCCAGCGTTATCAAAAGTGGCCACTGAATCCGAGCACTTAGTTAACCTGGGGCACATTGGATAAAACCCTGAACCCATGGAAGTCAATGGCAAAACTTCCATAAACGCTGAGTATTCCCAACTTCAAATGAAGCCAGTGAGAGAGATGGATACTCAACTTTAAAAGAAAGTCAGGTATTATGGGTGCGAGTATGCAAAAATTGAGCACCAAAATTAGTGAGTGCTTTTCAAAATGGTGACCATACTATGTTAAGAACAATAAAGGACATACTAAATGCTAGAACAACTGTTAATACTGTGACATTGCAAGACAAAAGGATCACCCTGATTAGCATTATTGGGTTCCTGTGGGACAGTAGTCTGCTTTTATTTCCCAACACCATGCAACTCTGATAAGGAATCAGTTTTCAGCAAGAAAATGAATAAAGGGTAATTTAGCTTCATGAATATAAGGAAAAGATTCCCAATAGTGGAGCCTATCAGACTAAAGAATAGTCCCCAAAGGGAACCTGTGGAAGCCTCTTTGCTTTGTTAATTTAAGTTGAATGGGACAAAGCACTTGAAAATGTTCTGTAGGGAACAATCCTGTATTGGCAGTTGGATGGACAAGATGACCTAGTAAGTCTTTTCCATGTGTCTGCGATCCAGCCAAATGCTCAATGCTAAAAATGTTTGTCCAAGGATGACTGATTGGTAAGCAGGGCTGCAAGTGTTTGGGAAAACCTGCCTCATGGACACAGTCATTTTAAAAAACAAAATAGAGCCCAATGACTGTGCAGCATGGAAAAGTCAAATTAAAGTTACCGGAGAGATTAAAAAATGGCAGGAAAAATTAAGGCAGTAGGAACAGTAAATTGTGAGGCGGTGGAATTTCCTCTTCAGTGTACAGTGCATTTTCTTCCGAACCTCCCACCTAACTGACAACATGCTACTGGTATGTAGCACTAATGAAGAGGGACATCTGTGGATTGTTAACTAGGTTTGCAACCCAGGGGTCTTTCTGGATCCTTGTCCGGTCCTGGATCCGTGGGTAGCACCACCACATATTTTATTTGCTTCTAGATAGTGTTATACCAATAAAATAAAAACCAGCAGGATCTTTTTAAAAGGGGATAAGACAGAATGTCACGTTTATTGTGAATACAAAAAGAATCATAGCAAGCAGTCAGTTATAGCTATAACATTTCATTCAGTTTCACATTTATTCATACACACACACAGGTTCTGCATAGATGTCATAGTTACCAGCCTAGAAGTTGCTCATGCCAAGTTACTGGCCAGGTAACCTGGGCATGAGGGTGGAGCCGAGTCCTTGTCAGATTCATCTGATGCTCCTGGAGGTTGGCAGCAGAACCAGAGACTCAAAGTCCTCAGTGTGTAGAAGCCATTCTTATAGGAATTATTTCCTATGTCAGTCTATGGGAACTGTTTCATCTTGCTGTTGCTAACTCAATCAGCAGATGGCTCATTCCTGATGTTTGTGCTGTCAGATGTTATCTTGTTTTTCCCATCCTTTGAGATGGTCGGGTGGATCCCAGTTTATCCTCCGGGGGGTGTTGTCTGGTCGTTCCCACTTGATGCTGCCTTCAGCCGATGGTCACTGAATTCCTAGGCTGGCACCTTCCTGCTCATTCATTCATGTACACCAAGCATTCATCAGCAGACATACTGTCTCCACCACTTTCGGGGTGTGTACTAATTTATTTGAGACTCCCTGCCCTTTGAGGGTGGGGGTCTTTCTATGCTGTTTCTAGGTACAAAGCATGCATAAAGAACAAAGTCAAGTAACTTGTTTGCAAGTTTCTCATAGCAATACAGTATCTTTCTGAGAACAGATACAATCAATGGTTTACACAAACAGTAGCTTGTAAGTTTAACAAGGGATCCAAGAGATCTTTTACTTGGTAATGCTATGAGGTTTAAATTGTGGGAATCACTTTCAGTACCTTCTTTAATATCCCTACAATAGGAGATTGTTCTCTCTCTCACTACACTTACCCAGGCTCTTTGCTAGAACAGACTGATGCAATGTGCTCTCCTTGGCATTACACTTAATGATCACTGAAAATGTCAGTCAGTGCAGAAGCCATAAACAAGCACATCGCTTCTCCATAGACGATCGTGTCTACCAAGTTCAATTCCAAGTGTTGTTTTGAATGTATAAAGCCTTACATGGTCTGGATTGTTATTTGCTACCTTAGGGTCAGATTATGACACTACTTTATGCTGGTGCATGGAGGATAGTAAAAGGATACACCTCTCTCCTCTGCACACCATGCATAAGGGCCAATTGTGGTGGCAGTCACTGCTCTTGGCTGCCATTGCACTATCCCATTGCTCCACACCCCTTCCACACAGGCCCACAAACTGTGCTGGTCATAGCAGGGAGCTCAGGGAGAGATTGTGCCTGTCCTTCCATACACAGTGTAATCCCAGCTACCTGCAACCCAAGCCAGTGTTCCAAAGGCACAATATGGCTTTTGAGGCCACTTTTTTTCACATGTACCATCTCTGGTGCTAAGATCAGCTGGGATGCCCTTGCTAAGTCTCCAGATGTACTGTAAAGGATGGTGGGCCTGAGGAAGGTGTTTTCAGTAATAGGCCCAGAGCTCTGGAGTGCACTTCTCTCACATGTCTGGCAAAGTCTGTGTTTGTTCATTTTCACGGATCTGACTGATCAGGTTGAGTTTCTGTGTGAGAGTCTGTGCTTAAGTAGGTGAGCGAGGGAGTCCTCTTTAAGTTGGTTGGTCTTTGTTGTTTATTGTTTGACATTATACCCCTATTTGTGAATGTCCCCACAGATTGCTGACAAGGGCATGTTTTTGTGTAATTAAACACCATATATAGAGAAATATACAGATGCAGCAGGTCATGGAGAAGAAATAGTACAGACCTTCTATAGTAAGATCACACCTGGTATATTTAGAGTTCAATTTGGGGCACCTCATTGACAAAAGAACAGGGAGCTGGAAGGACAGCTCTCAGGAAAGATTAAATGAGCTAAATCTCTATCATTTGATCTGTGTAACGTGGCTATGTAACAAGAAAAGGGGGAAAACTGTAGTCACCCATATATGTCTGAAGGGTGTTTTATACCATAAATGGACAGAATTTACTTAGGCCAAACCAAGAAGGTATCACTAGGGGTAATATGATGTAACTGGGAAAGGGAAAATTTAGGTTGACTATAAGAACTGTCTTCTGGCTGTGGAATAATCTCCCAGAGGAAACAGAGGAAAAGCCTTGCCACTTAGGAATTTAAAAATATCCTGACATATCACTAGAAAAATATACTATAGGAACAGTTCTGTCCTGGAAGGAAGATGGGCAAGCAGGTCTTTTCCCTCTCCAGGGTCAGATCCAAAGCTGGTGTAAATCAGCATAGCCTCCAGTCAAAAGAGCCATGCCAATTTATGCAAGCTGATGACCTGACCCTAAATTTCTATGGGCCAAATGATTCGACAGCCATTACTCAGGAGGAAGTTCCACTGAAATCTGGGTGAGGATCTGTGATTGCATGAGGATTCCCAAAAGACTTAACAGAATTCACATTGAGATTGTGTGGTTGTTTCCTCCTAGGGACTCCGTACGTTGCAGTGAGAGATCTGATGTCAGTGGGGACTATGTGAGAGTATCTGATGGCAGAATGCAGTCCCTGGTCTTTGAGGGGGTCAAGAGGAGGTGGGATGCTTAAAATTGAGTTCGGACAATCATTTCTTAGAGCAAGACAAAAGAAATCTCAGATGGTGCTGGCTCCCATTTCAAAGCATTAATTAAAAAAAAAAAAAGGATGGGGGGGGAACCCAATAACTCACTTGTTAAAGAGGAAATGAAAATGCTTGCTGGAAAAAACAGTTGATAGTCGGGTACTCATTGCAGGGCAATTATAAGTCTACAGGAAAGGCACTTCTGGAGCTTCCATGAAAATCTTCTGCCACTTTTCCACTGGTCATAGATCAGATTTTACAGGCTCAGACATCAGAGGTCTGATAAGTGAGTAATCCGTAAAGAGTGTGCCTTCATCCTTTGCAACCTGCCGGGAAAGGGCTTTGCTGAGATCCAAAGCTCACTGATGGCAAATGGCTCCAGGCGAGACCCCTTTCTCAGGCAGTTTTATCCTCACTGCAGTAAAAACCCACTGCTCTTAGTAATTTATTGCTATTTGAAGGTGTGGCGGGGAACCTGAGTTCTTTCTCCAACTCAGTGAAAATGCCTTTCCTAGAGATCCTTGGAAGTTGATTGCCATTTCACCTGAAAAATCTATTAAGGGCCAGACTGTGTCTTTGGGCACAGCCATGAGCAAGGGATAGTGTGTAAACTACACCTCCGTAGGACAAGCCCCTGCAGGCTCTGTTACTGAGACACCCCTCTGAGGCACAATTCCCTCCCTGCTCCAGAAGTGGAGACAGCAATTTGCTGTTGGTCTGTACTAGCAGCAAATATATGATCCACTTTAGGAATGTGGAGCCAAGGTGCTACCTATTCTTCATCCATCACCACCCATCTGCTGCAGAGGGGTGAAAAAGCAGGCTCCATTTCAGTGGTGGGCAACCTGCGCCACGGGGCCCATCAGGGTAATCCGCTGGCGGGCTGCGAGACAGTTTGTTTACGTTGACTGTCCGCAGCTCCCAGTGGCCGCAGTTCACCGTTCCCAGCCAATGGGCGCGGCAGCCAGCACGTCCCTGTGGCCCGGCCGCTTCCTGCAGTTCCCGGAAATGGTGAACCGCGGCTACTGGGAGCTGCAGGTGGCCGTGCCCGTGGATGGTCAATGTAAACAAACTGTCTTGTAGCCTGCCAGCGGATTACCCGAGGGCCTCAGGTTGCCCACCACTGCTCTGTTTCCTCCTTATTCTCCTCTCTTCCACTTAAATCCAAGATATGGGTAGCTTATGCAAGGGTTTAAGGCAAGGTTCTCATTCCCCCCTAGTCCCATCTGCCTGGGCATGTAGTTCAAGTTACAATGTAGCCCTGGTTCATGTTACAGAGAACACATCACTTTGAATGTTGCTGCCATGGCTGTAAATGTGGCCTTGTCATTTCATCACTGCTTCCCACACCCAATCCTCCCCCGCCCCACTCCCAAGCAAACTCCCATCATTTAGGAAAGGTTAGCAACATGTTGACAAGGGCTGGCAACAGCACTCTGTTTCATTGTCAGCAAAGCTGTGACTTGTGATAATAGCAGCAAATGCCGTTAGAAGGCAACATAAATATTTTCCATTATCTCATGTATAGACTCTAGTATGAATGTAATGGAGCACTGAGTGTCCCTCCTTCTAGTATCATCTCCCATTCAGTGGAATTTTTTCCCCCTCATTCCACACATTAGAAATTTCAGGGGATACTCCTAAAGGCTATACATTGTACTGCAACATATTCAGTTCTGCCACTTTAAAACTAGGTATATATCAGCTCTCCATCCATGGGAAGAAAGCTCTAATCTTGAGTCAGGTGCACAAAGGATTCTGATTCACAGTTCATAGAATCATAGAATCATAGAATCTCAGGGTTGGAAGGGACCTCAGGAGGTCATCTAGTCCAACCCCCTGCTCAAAGCAGGACCAACCCCAACTAGATCATCCCAGCCAGGGCTTTGTCAAGCCTGACCTTAAAAACCTCTAAGGAAGGAGATTCCACCACCTCCCTAGGTAACCCATTCCAGTGCTTCACCACCCTACTAGTGAAAAAGTTTTTCCTAATATCCAACCTAAACCTCCCGCTCTGCAACTTGAGACCATTACTCCTTGTTCTGTCATCTTCTACCACTGAGAACAGTCTAGATCCATCCTCTTTGGAACCCCCTTTTAGGTAGTTGAAAGCAGCTATCAAATCCCCCCTCACTCTTCTCTTCTGCAGGCTAAACAATCTCAGTTCCCTCAGCCTCTCCTCATAAGTCATGTGCTCCAGCCCCCTAATCATTTTTGTTGCCTCCGTTGGACTCTTTCCAATTTATCCACATCCTTTTTGTAGTGTGGGGCCCAAAACTGGACACAGTACTCCAAATGAGGCCTCACCAGTGCCGAATAGAGGGGAATAATCACGTCCCTCGATCTGCTGGAAATGCCCCTACTTATACAGCCCAAAATGCCGTTAGCCTTCTTGGCAACAAGGGCACACTGTTGACTCATATTCAGCTTTTCGTCCACTGTAACCCCAGGTCCTTTTCTGCAGAACTGCTGCCCAGCCATTCGGTCCCTAGTCTGTAGCAGTGCATGGGATTCTTCCGTCCTAAGTGCAGGACTCTGCACTTGTCCTTGTTGAACCTCATCAGATTTCTTTTGGCCCAATCCTCTAATTTGTCTAGGTCCCTCTGTATCCTGTCCCTACCCTCCAGCGTATCAACCACTCCTCCCAGTTTAGTGTCATCTGCAAACTTGCTAAGGGTGCAGTCCACACCATCCTCCAGGTCGTTGATGAAGATATTGAACAAAACCGGCCCCAGCACCGACCCTTGGGGCACTCCACTTGATACCGGCTGCCAACTAGACATGGAGCCATTGATCACTACCCGTTGAGCACGACCATCCAGCCAGTTTTCTATCCACCTTACCGTCCATTCATCCAGCCCATACTTCTTTAACTTGCTGGCAAGAACGCTGTGCGAGACTGTATCAAAAGCTTTGCTAAAGTCAAGAAATAGCACATCCACTGCTTTCCCCTCATCCACAGAGCCAGTTATCTCATCATAGAAGGCAATTAGGTTAGTCAGGCATGACTTGCCCTTGGTGAATCCATGCTGACTGTTCCTGATCACTTTCCCCTCCTTTAAGTGGTTCAAAATTGATTCCTTGAGGACCTGTTCCATGATTTTTCCAGGGATTGAGGTGAGACTGACTGGCCTGTAGTTCCCCGGATCTTCCTTCTTCCCTTTTTTAAAGATGGGCACTACATTAGCTTTTTTCCAGTCATCCGGGACCTCCCCCGATTGCCATGATTTGTCAAAGATAATGGCCAATGGCTCTGCAATCACATCGGCCAACTCCTTTAGCACCCTCGGATGCAGTGCATCCGGCCCCATGGACTTGTGTTCGTCCAGCTTTTCTAAATAGTCCCGAACTACTTCTTTCTCCACAGAGGGCTGGTCACCTCCTCCCCATACTGTGCTGCGGAGTGTAGCCGCCTGGGAGCTGCCCTTGTCTGTGAAGACAGAGGCAAAAAAAGCATTGAGTACACTAGCTTTCTCCACATCCTCTGTCACAAGGTTCCCTCCCTCATTCAGCAAGGGGCCCACACGTTCCTTGACTTTCTTCTTGTTGCTAACATACCTGAAGAAACCCTTCTTGTTACTCCTAACATCTCCAGCTAGCTGCAACTCCAAGTGTGATTTGGCCTTCCTAATTTCACTCCTGCATGCCTGAACAATATTTTTATACTCCTCCCTGGTCATTTGTCCAATCTTCCATTTCTTGTAAGCTGCTTTTTTGTGTTTAAGACGAGCAAGGATTTCACTGTTAAGCCAAGCTGGTCGCCTGCCATATTTACTTTTCTTTCTACACATCGGGATGGTTTGTTCCTGCAACCTCAATAAGGTTTCTTTAAAATACAGCCAGCTTTCCTCGACTCCTTTCCCCCTCATGTTATTCTCCCAGGGGACCTTGCCCATCAGTTCCCTGAGGGAGTCAAAGTCTGCTTTTCTGAAGTCCAGGCTCTGTATTCTACTGCTCTCCTTTCTTCCTTGTGTCAGGATCCTGAACTCGACCATCTCATGGTCACTGCCTCCCAGGTTCCCATCCACTATTGCCTCCTCTACTATTTCTTCCCTGTTTGTGAGCAGCAGGTCAAGAAGAGCTTTTCCCCTAGTTGGTTCCTCCAGCGCTTGCACCAGGAAATTGTCCCCTACACTTTCCAAAAACTTCCTGGATTGTCTGTGGACCGCTGTATTGCTCTCCCAGCAGATGTCGGGGTGATTAAAGTCACCCATGAGAACCAGGGCCTGTGATCTAGTAACTTCTGTTAGTTGCTGGAAGAAAGCCTCGTCCACCTCATCCGCCTGGTCTGGTGGTCTGTAGCAGACTCCCACCACGACATTACCCTTGTTGCTCACACTTCTCAATTTAATCCAGAGACTCTCAGGTTTTTCTGCAGTTTCATACTGGAGCTCTGAGCAGTCATACTGCTCTCTTACATACAACGCAACTCCCCCACCTTTTCTGCCCTGCCTATCCTTCCTGAACAGTTTATATCCCTCCATGACAGTACTCCAATCGTGTGAGTTATCCCACCAAGTCTCTGTTATTCCAATTACGTCATAATTCCTTGACTGTGCCAGGACTTCCAATTCTCCCTGCTTGTTCCCCAGGCTTCTTGCATTTGTGTATAGGCATTTAAGATAACTCACCGATTGTCCTGCTGTCCCAGTATGGGGCAGGAGCCCTCCCCTCTTGCACTCACCTACTTGTGCTTCCTCCCGGTATCCCACTTCCCCACTTACCTCGGGGCTTTGGTCTCCTTCCCCTGGTGAACCTAGTTTAAAGCCCTCCTCACTAGGTTGGCCAGCCTGCTTCCAAAGATGCTCTTCCCTCTCTTCGTCAGGTGGAGCCCGTCTCTGCCTAGCACTCCTTCTTGGAACACCATCCCATGGTCAAAGAATCCAAACCCTTCTCTCCAACACCATCTGCGTAGCCATTCGTTGACTTCCACGATTCGACGGTCTCTACCCCGGCCTTTTCCTGCCACAGGGAGAATGGACGAGAACACCACTTGCGCCTCAAACGCCTTTATCCTTCTTCCCAGAGCCACGTAGTCTGCAGTAATACGCTCAAGGTCATTCTTGGCAGTATCATTGGTGCCCACGTGGAGAAGCAGGAAGGGGTAGCGATCTGAGGGCTTGATGAGTCTCGGCAGTCTCTCTGTCACATCACGAATCCTAGCCCCTGGCAAGCAGCACACCTCTCGGTTTTCCCGGTCAGGGCGGCAGATAGATGACTCAGTCCCCCTGAGGAGAGAGTCCCCGACCACCACCACCCTCCTCCTCCTCTTGGGAGTGGTGGTCGTGGAACCCCCATCCCTAGGACTGTGCATCTCATGCCTTCCAATCAGTGGAGTCTCCTTCTGCTCTGTTCCCTCAGATGCATCATTCACTCCACTCTCTGCACTAGTGCCTGTGGAGAGAACATGAAAACGGTTGCTCATCTGAATATGCGTTTCTTGTACATGGACTTCTCTCATACTCTTTCCTCTTCTGGACGTCACATGCCGCCAATTATCCTCGCTGGTCTTCTGTCCCCGCTGCGCAGCCTGCTCTGAATCCTCACAACACTGCGCCCGCTGAAGCCTATCCTGACGTCTATCCAGGAACTCCTCATTTTCTTTTATGGAATGCAGGGTTGATACTCGTTTCTCCAGACCTTGAATCTTCTCCTCCAATATGGAGATCAGCTTGCACTTTGTACAGACAAAGTCGCTTCAAAGTTGTGCTACTCTAGCTCTGTCAATAAGGTGTCAGTTGTTTAACTATGTTGCTAGTTATACTTCCTGAATTCCTGGCACATCAGCATATTTAAGGGGGTAATTCCTGAAACGACTCCACTGTATCAGAGAACAGGATAGTCAGAGAATAAGTGAGAGAATAGGGTTCAGACATATTTTTCTACAACTTCTTTCTCCATGAGAAAGGTTGTCAATCATCTCTGGTTCCCCAATAGATAGCTGATCAGTTTTCAATGAACAGTTCAAGTTGGCATCTCACAAGTCACGTGTTGGGCTGTATTGTATGGAACACAGTGGTTACTACTGTCATGATCATAACAAGGGCAGTCAGGACCGAAGGTCAGAGGTGGGTCTAACCTGAGGCTGGAACTAGCAGAGACGTTCATAGGCAGGTTCCAGGCCAGGGTCGATACCAAGTGTCAGAGTCCAAGTCAGGTTTCAAGCTCCAGGGCAGGAGATGAAGTCCTACCCCAGCCAAGGTAGAGGCCAAAGGTTCAGGAGGAGGAATAGTCATGGCAGCTACAGGGGATCTACACTCTTGCCTGGACCCTACCTAGAATGCCACTTGGGTTAATATAGGGTGGGGAGCAATCAGGTGCCATGAGGCTGCTGCCTGTCAGACCCCTTGAAGCAGGACTTCCCACGGTCTGTCTCCACAGCAGGTCATGGCCAGTGGAGTGCAATCTTGTTATAGCTCCCATTGGGTGGCAGCATAGAGATGTCAGCTGCCTGATGGGCCTGGGTTCTAAACCCATGGGGCCTTACAATTACTGCAGTAGAAACGAGACCATATCTTTAGTTCTGAGTCACAGAATGCAGTTGATCTATATACACATTATTAATTATTTGTTTTGTAATATCACCCACAAGCCTCAGCCCCATCACATTGTGCACTCTAGAAACATATGACAAAGCAACAGTGCCTGCCCAAAAAGCTTGCGATCTAAATAAGGTTCTCAGATAGCTCCCATCACTAGAGTATCTGAGATCAATTTCTGTCCATTTTGCCAAGAGATGGCAGAGTTACAAGCTGATGGTGGAGACTTCTTAGGTATGCTGCTTTACTGGTTTCCAAAATGAAGTGACAGAACAAAAGATACGATATTTCAGCAGAGCAGCAAATAAAGTATTATACTCAAGATCTGGGGTAATGGAAGTCAGTTACAGGCTATCACATTACATTTGCCTACTGGACTAAAAACATTTTCTTCATTCAGAAAAGAATGTATTCATAGTTTCCCCATGAGGCATCAGGATTTCTCTTTAGGAACACTGGTATATTTCTCTATCTAGTCTAATCTCTCCCCCCCGTTCCCCCCACACCCATAGGTGCCGACTTCGTGGAGCACCCACGGAGAAAAATTGGTGGGCACCCACCCACCGGCAACTCCCCGCCCGCCCCGGACCCGTGGCAAACTTACCGGCACCGGGAGACGTTGCGGGGCCCCGCCCCCGACGCTGGGCAACGTCGCGTCGGTGTCGGGGGTGGGGCCCCGCAACGTCACCCGGCGTCGGGCGGGGCCCCGCCCCCGACGCCGAGTGACGGCACCCACGGGCGGAACCGGAAGTTCGCGCCTGTGCCACACACTAAACATGGAGCCAGACTCTTTAGTTGCTTGGAGATGAAGAGGTCTGCATTTCATGTTTTCTAAAGATTAGGACACAATTATTTTACTCGCTGCTCATTCATCGTCACAACCGAGAAACACCCCCAAAGAAAAGCAGTTATGTTGTAGCAAATCCATTAAGTAATATACTTAGAAGACGTGTGTGAATCCCAATTTGACAGCTCCAAAAGGAAGTTTTCCCTAGAAAAGTGTTCTACCTGAGCAATAGCAATACGCCACAACCATATCTAGGAGGGAAAGTGAAGAATAAATTCTCTAATTAGAACTACAGGAGGAAATTTCACCCCATGCTTTATGCACTGCATGGTTAGGTATAATATAGGTTTTTAAATTATCTTCCTCTTTTGGGAGGAGGACACCAAATTACAACATTTGACCTTTCCAGTATATGGTTTTTACATTCCTAAAATGTATGGATGAAATCTTTGCCCCACTGCAGTCAATGGAAAAGCTCCCATTCACTTCAACAGAACTAGAGTTTCACTTTATATATTTTAAAAAGTAATTTCAAAGGCCCTTTCTCCAGAGACCCCGTCTAGCAAAGCCAACTGCTATCTTAAGTATCTTTTGGGTTGTGGTGGTATAATGAATGGTGTGAAGAAAGTGAATAAGGAAGTGAAGGAATAAGGGAAGTCCCTGTGCCCCAACCCCGCTCCCAAACTGGAGCCCCGGGCAGGCGGAGCAAGCCCCCACATCCCTGACCCTGATCCCTGGCTGGAGTGCCTGGTGCGCAGAGTGGGGCAAGGCCTCTGTGTCCCGACCCTGCTCCCCAGCTGGAGCGCTGGACGGGCAGAGCCAGTTGTGATGCAGGGATGCCCATTTTTCCAGGGCCCCCCAGTTGGCACAGGCCCCATTGGCCCAGTGGCTAATCCGCCACTGGCCCTGGCCACTGACAGAGACAGGATACTGGACTAGATGCCCAAAGGTTCTTATCCTATCTGGCAGAATATACTGCCCTGTATTTCCTATGCACTGGCTATACTGATAGGAAGCTATGGAATGCTACTGAAATATCTAAGGGCTTGTCTTCACTACCCGCCGGATCGGCGGGTAGCAATTGATCTATCGGGGATCGATTTATCGCGTCTCGTTTAGACGCGCTTAATCGATCCCCAAACACGCTCCTCGTCGACTCCGGAAATCCATCTCGGTGAAAGGCAGAAGCGGAGTCGACGGGGGAGCGGCAGTGATCGACTTGCCGCCATCCTCACGGCTAGGTAAGTCGATCTACGATACGCCGACTTCAGCTACGTTATTCACGTAGCTGAAGTTGCGTATCGTAGATCGAACCCCCCCCAGTGTAGCCCAGGGCTAAGAGAGCAAAACACATGCTTGAGTTTGTTTAATTATAAACAGACCAAATACTATTCTGGTCATTCATTAACTCCCTAATATTTTCTTAATTTAATCTCTTCCTCTTTCAACTATAAAAGCCTTTGAGATTTGAGTTGTTGGTTAGGCATGGCGGTGCTTTGTGTAAAGGCCTTTTGCAATGGTTTAATTAGCAATCAGAGGCTTAGCTGCTCTGCTTACAGATATTGTCATTCTAAATGGTTATCCTTTGATACTAACTTTGGAGATGCTGCATTATATTGTCACTGCATACACTACATTGTGCCCAGATCTGGGCTATTCCTGTTTTTTACCTCTCCCCCCACTATTATCATATTACGTTCCCTGTTACATAGTTTCTCTGCAAGCAAATCCTCCATGCCCTCCAGCTTTGAATATACTTAACTTGAAATATCCCAGACTAAATTTGCAAAATTCATAGATTTTAAGGCCAGAAGGGACCATTGAATCATCTAATATGACCTACTGCATAACATAAGCCCATACAATTTCACCTGTGTTTGACTAAAGCATATCTTCAAGAAAGGCATCCTGTCTTGATGAAAAGGCAGCAAGAGATGGAGAATTCACCACTTCCATCAGTAGTTCTAATGGTTACATCACAGTTAAAAATTTGTGTCATAAGAGAATGTTCACCACCTCTGTAAAAAGATTTGAAAGGATTTGAAACTGTGAGCACTTGCACACAGAGCACGACACTTTCCACTGCCTGCATGATCTTCTTCAAGTTTCATTGACTCAACTCCATAGTATCCAGGACCGCTGATATGGGTAAAGCAATTTACTCCTTTCCCATTGAAGTTGGCTTTAAAAAGGATGGGGAGAGTGAGTTGGTATGGTTCTAATGAAAATGAGGGACTAATAGACTTCGCTTGACTTGGGCATAATAAAGGAAGGCACAGTGTGATCCCCACGTACAATTCAGCTCATGGATCTCATGTCTGAGTTACATCATGCCTTCAGTTCCAGTTTTGAGTAGAATTTACCAGATGTGATAAAATGTTTGTTGATATCGTAACAGTGGACAAATGGGGATTAAATGAAGATAGTCTAAACTCATTTTCCTTTGCGAGTTAATGCCATGGTTTCAGGAGTCAGGTTTTCACAACTCTCGTATCATGAGCTGGGAGGCCAGGAGCCTCCTGGATCATAGGCGCTGACTCCGTGGGTGCTCCGGGGCTGGAGCACCCACAGGGAAAAATTGGTGGGTGCAGAGCACCCACCAGCAGCAACCTGCCATCCCCGGGGCTCGCGCCCAGCTCCCTGCCAGCCCCGGGACTCACGGCAAACTCACCTCAGCACCGGGAGACATTGCGGGGCCCCGCCCCCGATGCTGGGCAACGTTGCGTCGGTGTCGGGGGTGGGGCCCCGCAACGTCACCCGGTGTTGGGGGCGGGGCCCCGCCACGTCTCCCGGCGTCGGGGACCTGCCCCTGATGCTGGGCATCAGCCCCCACCGGCGCCACCGGAAGTTGGCGCCTATGTCCTGGATGACCTGCTATTTCTCAGTTCTCCCAAAAGTGTAAGCAAAAGTCTATTTTGCTGTTATATGCTTGTAACTGGGATGTCAATCACCCCAGCAATCACTTTCAAAATAAATCCCTACCACCAATTACAAGCCCATTAAGATTTTATCACATCTCTGCTCCTCCATTGCTCCTGGGGGTAGTAATATATTGTTGGCCTCTACAGGTAATAAATTACTAGTTAGACAGGTAATCCACCTGCTCCAGGGAAGGGGTAAGCAGGTGCATAACTCTGCTTACTCTTGGTATCTAAACCCAAGGTCTGGCTAGGAGTGTAGGTTCTTACTCCCTCATATGGCTGCATAGTCCCAGTTACTATCTAGCCCAAGAGCAGATCTTTTAGAAGAACATGCAGTCTTGATTTAAACATTGTCAATAATGGAGACTCCACTATGACTCTTGGAAAATTGTTCCAATAGTTAATTATCCTAACTGTTAAGCTGGTTCGGTTGGTAAGGTGTCCGAAATGTTATCTGCAAATATTAATACCCTGTTTGCTCATCACAGTGACTGTGCGCACAGACTCCAGGCTCCCTCCTCAAAACATGGTCCATGGTGTGATCCTGAAAGATTTTGAGAATATTTTCTACAGTGTTCCCCTTTCCTGTATTGTTTAGAAAACAATTTCCTGGTCTAAAATTGTTATAATAAATAGTATACCTCTTCCCCATCATGTAAGGATGTGTATCAAAGCTCACATTTTAAATCCTTATATAGTAATCCAAAGTATATATGAAATCAGTTTGTTACTGTGTATGGCATTCTGTGGGAAAGTAGGTGGCACAGTTTCCATTGAATGTTATAGGGTTGAATAAACTGGCTGCATCTGCAGTTTGGGTTATACACAAAGATTTGAATATGGTAGAAACTCAATTACTCTACTCCCAGTTAACCTATGCTTCAAGCAGGTTGAAAAAATTAAATTTTCCTTTTACAGGGAATTTCAACATTTCAAAATTACGTTCCCTTTTGAATCGGAATGAAAAGTTGATTTTTTGTGTGTGAAATGAAATATTACAAAAAGTTTTGGATCAGAAATGTAAACGTTTTGCTCTTTTTGAATTAAACAAAACTATTTCATATGTTTAAATGACATTTTTTGTTTTCCTGTGGTAATTTGAAATGACATTTTTTGTTTCAGTACTCCTGATTGGAAAATTGGAAAAAAACCAAAACCTTCATTGAAATTGACTCTTGGCTTTTTCTGCACAGAAAATTTTGATGAAACCATATTTTCTGATGGATAGGAAAACTTAGTGTCTGAAAAATTTAAACCAGCTCTACTCACACTCCAGTTATCTGAAGTTCAGATATGCTAGGGTCATGAGCTAGGAAGGTTACTACACTTTAGGGATAACACACAGCAGACAGAGAAGAATATAACCCAGATAATGCGATTTTAAGGGCTGGTGTTTCATGAACCATAAATCTGGAAAAAAACTGCTGTACATTATTGGAAAGCTGGGGTAACGTGTTTCCAGCCCCACCGGCTCAGAAGACATCAGGCTTTGAAATTGTCACTGATACTTCAGACAAATCTAAAAAGCTTCAGGCCATCACAGGCTATTTTCCAGACAGGTCAGGATGCTTTTAACATCCTAAGCATCATGGACCTGTGTGCCTGGCATTCCCCAAGCCCCTCAGTTTGCTGCTTTTGCCAGCTGGCTGAAGACGAAGCGAAAGAGGAGCTGCTTCACTGGAGTGGCTGGGGAGGAGATGGTGTGTCTGCTGATTTCCGTAAGACCAGCTTGCTAAAGAGGGAAGTGAAAGGGAGACAGAAGTCCATCCGTAGGCCAGATCCTGAACTGGTGTGCACCAGCATATCTCCACTGAAGTCAATGGAGTTACGTGGAGTTTCACCAACTGAAGAGCTAGGACTTTTTCTTCTGGCCAGCCCTTGAGAAGCAAAGTTGGTTGATTTAAAGTATAGTAATAGAATAAAAACACAAATAGCTACACGGGTTAGCGTGATCAAAGGCAGTACACCTAGTAACTTTGAGTGTTAGATGTGAGAAGCTGGATCTCTGAGAACTGCAGGTCTAGGAGTAAGTTGCCTTCTCCCCTCCAAACAGCATCATAGCAAGGCAGAAGAGGGGCCATTGCTTACATGGGGAAATACAAACAAACAATCTAAAAGGTAGTAGGTATGATTACACACTTCATTGCCATTCAATCTTTGGCCCCTCTGTTGAGACTGCCATGAAGAGTGACAGTGATAGCCAGTTGGCGATGCATTGAAAACTTCATGCTGTCAGAGCATACATATTTTATCCTTACATGGCTCTGCCTTTTATCAAAATATTTTAATAAGGATTATTTTGGCCACTGGACTGCTCAAAAAGTTAAAAGCAATTGTTCTCCTGCAAGGAGGAAAAATTAAATGCCTGAGCATCACAGGTAGCATATTACTAGCTAGTTTATCTGTATGTGTGATTGTGATGACTAAAATGACTGGCTTTCCTTACAGACTGTACCACTGGGGATAGAATAATACAGGCAATGGCTTACGGTTTGTGTGTCTGATGGTAAAAATCAATGGTTTTCCTCATTGAAAGGTGCCCTCAGGGGCAAGAAGCAGTGAACAGCTTATTAGTTTGTGTGTGCATGCTGGCAGATGCTAAAGCAGCATTGAAATCAGTCATACACCATAATAAAGTACCCATCCCCATCTAAAAGCTAGCGTGTTCTTATATCTCAGGAGAATATGCCTCCATTAACCCAAACCATGCAGTAACTCATCTTTAACCACAGTAAGGGAATGCAGTAGGAGAGCAACCGATAATGATTTCTTAGGGTTACTGATGCAAGAATATAAAGGATAAATTGCTGGGGTTTGGGAGTCAGATCTTCAGCTGGTGTAAATTGGCATAGTTCTATTTAAGCCACTGAAGCTATGCTTATTTACAATGGCTGAGGATGTGGCCCTCTGAATGCTTTCCTCACTTGTCAGCAAAAGAAAGGGAAAAACCATGACACACCAGCAATTAAGAGCATAGAACCTTCTGCTGTTTTTCTGACATAGACGGACAATGCTTTGAACATTCTCTTCAGCTCATGATTCTGACACATCAGAACCACTTTGAACAATTATATTGTTACTGAAGTGTTTATTGACATTTAAATGTCATTCTAGGCAGTTACATATCATGCCCTGGAATCCTTTGCTCTGACCACACACACCTGTACAATGTCAATGTTGCCTACAGCACACATAATAGTAGTTTCATGTGAAGTTCTTTCTTGAGGTCACTAGGGCAGATCAGGAATAAGATGCAGAAATGATTATTTCTCCTGGTTGCAAGGTGGAAACATTGACTCCATGCTTCCAACCCCGTTTCCATGCTTTAAACTTGGAACTGCTGACCACATCTGTTGGGCATAGAAGAGGCTTCTTGTTAAACCTACGGAACCATAAATATGTAGTGTTTTGCTTTGAAACTTATTGAAATGATGGCCATGTCTGGCAGAAAAGTTCCCTTAGGTCAGGGGTTCTCAGACTTTTGTACTGGTGACTCCTTTCACACAGCAAGCCTCTGAGTGTGACCCCCCTTCTACATTAAAAACATTTTTTATATATTTAACACCATTATAAATGCTGGAGGCAAAGCAGGGTTTGGGGTGGAGGCTAACAGCTCACGACCCCCCATGTAACCACCTTGTTACCCCCTGCGGGGTCCCAAACCCCATTTTGAGAACCCCTGCCTTAGGTGGAGAAATTGATATGTAGCGGTCAGTAAGCAGATGGCTAGAGACACGTACATCCACATATTCAGATCTGTTAATATAAAGATCATAAAGCTAATATGAGCAAGCCAAAATATGATGGTAGTTATGCACCCTCTCTGGAGGACATGTCTTCTGAGACCACGTGGAACTACACTGTCATCAAATGGTTATGGCAAAAGGTGCTAATCACTCGCACATTAAGGGTCACTGCTATGTAAGGGTCCAGGATAAAACTCTAAATAGAGAGAGTTAAAGATGCCCTCCAGAACCCAGAAGGTCATTATGGACACTGACTGGGGTAAAGCACTCTCCCTTTGCTTAGACGTGTCTGAACATTCTTTGTGTCAGAGGGCAGCTGCTGATAAGTTAGTGGTCAGGTGACAACGGTCAAGGCAGCTGCTTCTGGGGACAGTGCACAGGTGCTTGACTTGAAGCTTCTAACAGAGGTCTGTGTACAGTTTGTCCGTGTACAGTTTGTTGCCACTGCTGCTCAAGGAAACAGGACTTGGTCATTTACAAACTATACAAAAATTACATTAAGAGGAATACCTGAGTCTGCATCACTAGTTTCTGCTCCACACGGGAACTGGCCCACAAGGCCCTGAAATCTTCTACTGCTCAATAAAGCGGCAACAATATAAAGGCTTGTCTACATGATGAGTTACATTCCTCGGGTACAGATTATAGTCTAATGTGTCTCACTCTGTCCCATCTGGTGTCCAGCACAAGTTCCGTAGTATGTGTCAATGTAGTTCTGTTTCAATCAGTACATCAATGTGCACTAGGGAACGTTTAGTGCCCACCAGCAGGGTCTGACGGGACAGTTAGTGTGCGACACGCTAGTGCACATTAGACTTTACACCACTCTGGTACAAACTAACAGACTGTGTAGACAAGCCCTAAAACACATAATCTTACTTTCATACATCTTAAACCAAGGGAATTTGTACCCAGGTTCTTCATACTAGCAATCAGAAATATCCAGAGACTCGGCTGATAGCATGAAATAACAGCAAAACACATACCAAAGAGAATAATCACTTCCAAATGCAGACTTATGAGAGGAAGAGCCAAATGGAAACCATCATCAACTAACTACTATCAGGCTCAGATACATGAAAAGACAACGTATCATGTCAGGATGGAAAATGGCATCCTTTTGGTAAATATGGGCAACATTTTTCAAATGCAACTTTTTAATCAAAGGAAAAAAATGCAGATTCTGCAACACCAAAACACTTTGTGAATGTGTTGCTTGATTTGTTATGTGAAACCACTTTTTGCTTTGAAATGTCCTTACATTTTAATTTAAAAATGTAAAAAAAATTGCTTGAAATCAAAACATTGTCATGAAACATTTTTCCTTCATTTTTTTCAAAATTGCCAGCAAATTGAGCTCTAAATATGACAGAGCAAATCATTGGCTAGTCAATGAACTATCTCTTTAGCTCTGCCATGTCCCTGCTAACTTGTGGCACAGAACAGCCTGATTTGCCTATCAGCACACACACCAGCTTTGTCCCTGACTTTTTGTGTCAATGACATGCACAGCATGCCACAAAGAGCTGCACAAAGGCTGGCCTTGTGGTTAAGGCCTTAAACTAGGCCTCAGTCTCCAGCTCTGCCATACACTTCCTGAGCAAATCCCTGAATCTCTCAGTGTCTCCAACTGTAAAATGGAGATAATAATACTTCCTTAGTTGGTCTTTTATGCAGATTGTGAGCTTTTTCAGGCAGGAAATGAAGAAAACCATCCCTTTTTTGAGGTAGCTGTCTCAAGAAATCTCTAACAGTATTCAATATACACTGCCAGCTGTCCAGTTTTATGGGATCAGGGTCATCCCAGATGTCCCTTTTTTGTACCTCAGAAGATGCAGCTCTGCTATAATATAAATATGGTTGGAGACCAACTATTTGGCGATGGTAAATAGATTTGACAGAAAAGGGTACAGTGGAAGAATTACATGATGCATCCTAGAACTTGCAGTTATGACTCTTGTCTTTCTTCACTTCCCTCAATGCTTGTTGTGCCAACTGTCATGTCACATCTAAAATCACATTGGAAGCTCTTAGGGTCAGGGATCTTTTCTTTCTCTTGTGTGAAGTACCTACTGCAGGGTGGAAGGATGATCTAGTGATTTCAGTGTTAGCCTACCAGCGCATAGACGCTGACGTCAATTCCCTGCTCTACCACAGACTGAGAGACCTTGGGCAAGTCACTTAATCCATTTGTGCTGCAGTTTCCCATCTGTAATGTGGCCATAATAGTACTTTAATGCCTCAAAAGGGTGCTGTGAGAATGAATACATTAAAGAGTGTAAGGCAGCTAACATGCTGTGGTAATGGCGCTACATAAACTACCTGAGACATATAAATATTAATGATATATCTTTATTCTATGTGTTAGAGAAAATATGTTTGGAAAATGTCATAGTTTGACTACTCCATCTGGGATCTATCTTTTATTATAACTGCTGTGACACCAGGCTTCCAAAATAAACGTGAAAAGATTTCAGAAAGTGGCAGGTGAGGGCAAACTAAGGAGTAAGAAAGCAAGGGCAGGGGTCCTTGAACAGAGAAGACTGGCTTTAATCTACTCACAGATGGTGATGTGCCAACGAGCGCTGGTCCTTCTGCTGAATCTGCAGCAAGTAGGTATGAGCAGCAGGTAAGGGGGGATTAAAAAAAAAAAAGGAGCCCACTGGCCCTGATTTTGTGCTGAGACTTTTATACAGGAGAAAGTGCCTCCCCCTACTTCAGCATTTTACCCTGGTACTTCTTGTTCCATGTACTGCCTGTTGGATAGTAACGTGAGAGGACTACATGCTTGAAAATTAAACTCTTAATAAAGAGAACTATTTACAAAGGCACTGCAATTGCAGCTAACATTCTAGCCATGTACACACAGACAAACATGCAGATGCCTCCTCCAAACTCTTCCTTCCTGGAGCCTGTGCTCCTTCCTCCAAGTTCCATGCAGATTGAGGTGGTTCCATCACAGACTCTGGGATGGAATTTGGGGAGTCTACGGTGGAAATATGGGCAGCTCTTTGGAGCTTTCCCACATATCAACTATGATTCAGGGATTCACAGATAAGTAGCAAAATCAGCTGTGTTGCTCATGTGGGTTTGTGTAGCAACTGCTCCACACAATGTGCACAGTAATATATGCCCATGCACGAAGGCAGCATCAACCTCTCTGAATTGACTTCCTCTGAACGAGAAAAAGATGCTGAAGGTTTCATCTTAGAATCTTATCCAAATCCCACTGAAGTCAATAGGAGTCTTTCCAGTGACTTCAGTGGGCTTTGGATCAGGCCTTTAGTTTTTCTGGAAATTTGACTATAGTCACAAACCACTTGGACAGTCTGGTACAATTTAAGAGGACTCTGCACAAGAGAGGAGTGGTCTTGGAGTAACCTAAGGGGCACTGCAGTCATGGTCTAGTTTCACTGGCAGAGCTGCAGGGGGGAGGGGAGAACACTTTCAGAATACTTTCCCACACCTTGTTTTGCTTTTGGTAGTCCTGCATGTTCAGGATAACTAAATTCACCCAAGAAAGGGAAAACAAAACAATAGAAATACTTTAGGCACCAAACACTTTTCCCTTTGGGCTTTCTTCCTCTAGAGACATCATCATAAAGCTATCCTGATGCCCCAAGGAAATTAATTTGATCGCTCTTCAACATGAATCTAGACCCCCTTCTAGATAGTAATCCACTTCCTAACATCATTACGAATATTTTAGCATAAAGGCAGCGTCTTTCCTCAAAAGGCAAAGAGGTAAGGTTGAGGCATTTGTAGAACAGTGTACAAAACCAAACAAACATACCGTAGCTGCCTTGGCACCATGCGGACTGAGTATAAATAAGGAATTTTGGCTTCAAATGTTCTCAGTCTCTTACCCTTATTCAGCACAAATATTCAGGAAAAACAATGATACTACCAGTTGGCATTTTTTTTTAGAGTGCTAAGTCAATGCATAATTACTGGGAAGTATTTTTGACTGAATTTTAGATGAGCATTTTGACAAAATATAATATTGGAAACAATCTTTATCAAACATTCATGTGTAGTGTGAGAGATAAAAACAGGCATCCATAATTCATACTGCACAGTGTATTACCAAGTGTGAATAAGAGGCTGAATTTAAATGAGGAGGTCTGTACAATATTTTCTGCAAGGCATCTGCTTTAATCATTTACATTATTCACTAGACTTTCCAGAACAGCAAATCTTAAATATATATTTGTTTGTGAGAATGTGTATGTAAATACACACATAAGCACACACACACACATTATATATATATATATACACACACACACAGAGACAGACAGTCACATATATATATATACATACACACACAAATATAGACCTGTGAATACGTATATACACACACACTCTCTCTCAAGCCTGATCAGACATACACACACTTAAGCCTGATCCAAAGCCCATGAAAGCCAATGGAAAGACTCCTATTGACCTCACAACAGGGCCTTACTTTGTGTTTTTGTTTGTTTGTATTTTAAATGGTGACTACAGGATGGGTGTGCATACGCATAAGCACAAGCATATACAGGAGTTGGCATTACAAGGTTAGCTCATATCCCAGCTCCTGAGATACTGGAGTTATTTCTTATTCAAAGTAGAGGGAATATTAAGGGGTTACTGTTGATAAGTGTTAACTATTGTATAGCACTCCTCAAGCACATATCTTAACCTTAATATCAACCTTAGCTTTATAAAGGAGATAATTTAGTATGGCCCCATTCAGCAAAGCACTTAAGCATATGCTTAACTTTTAACATGAGATGCCCCATTAAAATCAGTTGAATCAAGCATTTAGTTGTGTGGCTGAGAATGATCTAAATTTTAAAGGTGCAGTAACCACACATAATCACCAGTTTAGAGCTCTATACATCCCTCAGGACAGTGCAGCTGTCTGTGGAAACCTTGTGCCTGGGAGATGAGGACTGCTAGGGAACAACACCTGCACAGATTTGTGAAACATTTGAACCTGGGCTTGATATTCACAAATTCACCTGATTAGGGAGGATTCTTCTGTGCAAACTACACACTTAGCCCAAGTGATAACATTCTACCCAATTTGAATTCCTTATGTCATTTCACTTATTCTTCAATACCTGTTCTAAACTGTTGTGTAGTAGTGTTGTACACGGTCAGATAGCTGTCAGATTTGGGTGCATCTCAATTATGGGGTTTTCAAAGTAGGATTTGTAAAGCTTTTAGGCATCATTAGGAATAAAAGGCTCTATGTAAATGAAAAATACTATTGTTTATTATCTTTCACTGCTGCATAAGTTGTCTGTTGACCTACAACCTCACAGAAGAGTAAGGGGACATTAAAGACCCCTTTACTTCCTTTGCGCTGGCTACCTCGTGCATCACAGGAAGTGGAGGACAGAGCAGCCTCCGAGGAGCCACTGCTTCCCATCTCATAGAGATGGGCAAAGAGTGCAGGGGCAAGATGGAAAATGAAGGAAGCCCAACAGACCAGCCACAGTGGCATAGCCAGGTTTAGAGCACAGGGTAAGCGGAGCTAAAGAAAGGCGCCGGAGCAAAAAGCGTCGGGAGCAAAAAAAGGCGTCGGGAGCCAAAAAAAATGCTCCGCTTCGGCTGCAGCGCAGGAGCAAAAAGCATCGGAGCACAAAAAAGGCGCCGCTTCTGCTCAGTGGGGGAGCGGCCGCTGTCCCTGCTCCCCCCCTGGCTACGCTTCTGACCAGCCAACAGAGCTGAGCCAATGTGGAAGGTGAAGCAATCTGCTACTGGAATAGAGCAGTAATAGCTTACCTCCCCTCTGTGGCCAGGTGGGAGACAAGGGAATGCATAGTGACTGTCAGAGTGACTATTAATACTGTGGTCTTCTCCTGGGGCAGTTATGCACTCGATAATATGGGCTCCAAAATCGCCTACTTACAGGAAAAGTGTACACCCTTCGCTTCTTCCAGAGTTCATTAATGATTCCCATTTTTTTCCAGTGGATTGCTGGATTTTGCCTTTATCTCCCCCACCATCTCTTAGAAATGTGCTTCTTGATTCTAGAAAATCTGTTTGCCTGGTGCCAGGAACAGTTGGTATTTCTGTCTGGCAAGCTGTGTTATTGTTGTTGGGGTTTTTTGTTTGTTTGTTTGGAGAGGAACAGCAAACACATGATGGAAAAAAAGGCAAAACATTGCAAAGCTGTCTCAACAAGCTACTAACTGAGTTACACAGGGCATATTACAAAATTCAAATTTTTTAATTATATCCAGCAGACAAGTCAGCAGGGAATCATGCATGAAATCCAAGCACTCTGAAGACCATGGGGGAAATTTCACCTCTCTTTATGAAGCAGAGTCCAAATGATTAAAATGATAGTGGCCCATCATTTTAATTATCTTTCCAGTATGAGTGCTCTCTCCCCTGCTTTAACACAGTGAGGCATTAATTCACTCCTCTCATTGTGGTGCAAAAGGAAAGCAAGACTCAAGCTGTCCCATTCTGCCAGTATCTCATTCACAAGATAGATTACAGTTACCCAATTTTCTCCTTTGACTATTTTACACTGGTATCCCAAGTGACATATCGAGTTCCCAGAATTCATGATTTGGGGGGACATTCTTAGAATTTGGGGTTGGGGAAAAGTCAGAACATGAAAAGCATGTTTAAAAGACAGACACACTACAAAATTGTGTGAATTGATTTTGAACGAAGCACTACTGAGAGGACAGGGAAGGGTGATGCTATGGGAACCAGTGTACTCCAAACAAGAATTTCTTTGAGCAGGAGGTATGCTCTTGTGGTTAAGGCACTAGACAGGGATTTAGGAATTTGATACCTGGATCGGATACAGACTTGCTATGTGACCTTGGGCAAGTCACGTAGCCTCTCTCTGCCTCAGTTTCCTGTCTGTAAAATGGGGATGATAGTAATACATTCAAAATGGGCAAGACAGAAAAAAAGTAAGCTCTTCATGGGAGGGACCGTCCTTTGCTATGTTTATGTACAACAGGTTGGAACCCCAGTGTCTGTGGGGGCCTCTAACTGCTAACATAAACAACAAACAATAATACATCTGTTGCCAAGGTGCTAACCTTAAGAATGGGATAGAAGTTGGATGTCGATAGCTCAGCCATGCCTTAGAGATGGGTTAACCGCTAAAGGATTGGAGGTTTTGTTCAATTAATGGTTCTAAAGCCTACATTAAGCTTATCAAAATTCACCAAGCCTTTGTAATGACGCTGCTTTAGAGAGCATCTCCCACACCCTGAGTTAATATTCTGACATTTGATTTAATGCATTCCTAAATGTGCCTATCAATGGGTTTCTAAGTGATGTACAATAAAACAAATATAACTTAACAACTTATATACAGACAAACTTACCCAGAAGATCTGGCACAAGGGTAAACCTGCCAGCTTTCAGTCAGAGCACCCCACCAGACAAAAGGGATCAATTAACATATCACCATAAACAAAGAACAGGTTTCTCACCACACTGCCATCCTGATCCCAGGAATTGTCTGTGTATGAAAATAAATGCTGCAACATATAATAATATGTGCAATTCCAGCTGCTCAGTTGGTTGAGTGCAATAGATTTGTGTTTTCTAATATTTATATATAGGTGTCCACATTTACTCTGTACTGGCTTCATGCAGCAAGTGGGCTGCTGGAAAAACACAGAAGGAGAAGAAGCCTATTCTTAACTTGGCAATACCCTGGCTGCTCACAGGAATGGGGTTAGGCAGCCAGTGTGGAAGGACAATGGGACACACAGACGTGCAGATCCGCAGAACAATGCGGATGCCTTTAAATGTTGGTGTGACAGGGGACACTCACCTCTCGGGAGCGTGTGAACCTGCACTCTCTCTTCTCGTGGTGCCCCCTGTCGGCTATCAGACTTATCAGGTGGATCTTCAGTGGCTCAACCCTCTGGCCAAGTCACACACAGTCAAACGCATGAAGGAACCCCTTCCAGGGGAAAAGGTCCAACGGGGCCTGTCCCTGTGCTCTTGGTAATGTCGGCAGCTCTGCTGCCCACTCAGTTCTCAGCCCCTTCTGGGATAGCTTTAAGTCCGCGTTGACTCTTGTATAGAGCAGTGCCCACAGGCCTGTCTCCCTGGGGACTCTAAGTCCTGCCCTTCACTTGGGCCTCAAAACAGCCTTATACCCTTCTTGGGGCTTAGGCCACCCTGCCAGTGGGGGATGAGGAGAACTGAGGCCTGCCGAATAGTGCAGGCGATGGACCCAGGGACTTTATAAATAGCAGCCATATGCTGCTTTCTGGAATGCTGCTGCTATTCCCTAGGCCACTTCCCACATAGCCCCTTCCTCCTCACCTTTCCCTCAGGGCTAAAGATCTCAACTCCTCTCCTTCCGGTCCTAGCCAGCAACTGATCTGCTCCAGCCCTGCAGCTCCTTTTAACTGGGCAGGCCTGGATAGGGTGACCAGATAGCAAATTTGAAAAATTGGGACAGAGGGTGGGGGGTAATAGGAGCCTATATAAGAAAAAGCCCAAAATATTGGGACTGTCCCTATAAAATTGGGACATCTGGTCACCCTAGGCCTGGAGGAGCCACCTTCACATTTCCTTTTCTGGGGTGAGGTATGGTAGGACCATGAAGCCTCCATCAGGGGGCCTCAAAGGGTCCAGTACACCCCATCACAGTTGGTTTCCCAGCTTTCACAGGGTCCCCTAGAAGAAAGCAAGTTCTGAGCTGTGAGCCAGCAAACGTATTACCTATAAAATTAAAAATCAGCAAGCACAATTAAAACCCTAATAGCCAACATTTAAATACATTGCAAGTCACTTTTTTATGTGGCCAGTTTCTGCTTAAAGAAACAAATTCCAGCACAGCTATACATCCAAGAAAAACCATGATTTAGAACAGACATTCTGATACAAGTTTAACTGGAGCAATGTTAACAGGTAGCTCTCTAATAAAGATTCTACCAGCATAAATGATGGCTTATTGCAGCCTAATAAACCTTTCCCTCCTCCGTAATTACTTTTGAAGCGTAATGTGCTGCCCTAGTCCACACCCTCCTCCCTGTCACACTCACACACACATTTTCCCCTTTGTAATTAAATGGAAAAACGTCTCTGTATTCGCTTTCTTAACACTTTATAAAATAACAGCGAGATTAATTAAGAGGTCTATATTTCTATTTCAAGGTTCAAATGCTTTCACTAAGCGCGTTGTGCTCTCAGAATCCAGTGTCAGCAGAATCTCTGACTAAATATACAGACTTTTTTTCTTAATCTCTTCCTCCCTATATACAATTTCTAAATGAAAGTGAGTGGTTAAGAGCCCTGGGCCACATTCTCAGTTGTAGTAAACCACCAGAGCTTCATTGAAGTAAATGGAGTAGGAGCCAACAGTAGCGGTAGAGGAATATCAAGTAGGAATAGACAGGTTATATTACGTCTGTATGTGGCACTGGTGCAACTGCTACTGGAATACTGTGTCCAGTTCCGATGTCCACAATTCAAAAAGGACGGGGAAAATTTAGAAAGGGTCCAGAGTATGATGAAAAGATTGGAAAACCTGCCTTATAGCGATAGGCTCAAGGAACTCAATCTATTTAGTTTATCAAAGAGAAGGTCAAGCAGTGACTTGATCACAATATGTAAGTACCTAGGTGGGGAACAGAAATCTGACAGAGGGCTCTTCAAACTAGCAGATAAAGGTAGAACAAAACTCAGTGGCTGGAAGCTGAAGCTAGACAAATTCAGGCTTGAAATAAGGCAGAGATTTTTTTTAACAATGAAGGTTACTAATCACTGGAACAATTTACCAACAGTCATGGTCGATTCTCCATCATTGAAAAATTTTAAATCAAGATTTAAAAGATGTTTTTCTAGAAGATATGCTCTAGTTCAAACAAGAATTAATTCCAGGAATGACCTCTGTTATGGATGAGTCAGACTAGATGATCACAATGGTCCTTTCTGGAATAATAATCTATTAATTAAACTGGAGCCTGAGATTGGAACACTTCCAATTTTGGGCCAATGGGCACAGACAAAATGCTGCAAAAGCATGTCTACACAGCAAAGAAAAACCCATGGTTGGCTCAACTCGGGCTCTTGGGGCTTGGGCTGTGGGGGCTGTCTTATTGCTGTGTAGACTTCTGGGCCCGAGCTGGAGTTCAAGATCTGGGGCACTCCCACCCCACAGAGTCCTAGAGCCCAGGCTCCAGCCCGAGCCTGGAAGTCTACAGCAATGAAACAGCCCCACAGTCCAAGCTCTGGAAGCCCGAGTCAGCTGGCATGGGCCAGCCTGGGTTTTTCTTTGCTGTGTAGACATATCCTAACACTCTCTGGTTCAGTGTTTCTTTCTATAATGGGCTGAGCTGGAACTTTAAATAAAAGACCCCCTGAATTTTGGATAGAAAGGCTTTGAAATCCAGACCCAGACCTAGTTCCAGATGGCTTAGGCCCATCTCTAATTTGGAAGTATGCTGCTTCTGGTATAATACATCTGCTGCAGCTCTCAGCCACATGTTACTCCTCATCATACACAAGTTAGCAGAACAGAACTAATCTTGGTTTCATAAAACTGGCTACTTTGCTATAGTCTTTGTTAGAAATTCAGAACTCAAGCATGCTGCCTACTATCGAGGTAGAGACACATACGTTTAAAAAGTGAATAGATTTGTTTTATTAGTCATTCAAATTATATTTTTCCTTTAGCTTTAGACACATTAAAAAGGGCTCCTATTCATATGCTCCTGGGAGGTGCACTTGGCAGACCTTAAGTTATACATATCAAAAGTAACCCTAAAACCTACCTAAAGTACATGTCATTCATATAACCTTTCACTAACAAGCAAGTCAAATAAAAAGCTAAAACAATCCCCCAACCACAAAAATCCACCATTCTCCCAATCCTCTCCACTTTTTTTTTGCACAAATTGGATTCCCATTGTTTCCCTGGGGCCTAATCCTGCAAAAATTTATGAGTGTGCTTAATTTATGTACACAAATAGCACCATTGACTGTAAAGGTTTGCACGATTGGGGCCTAAGTGGTTTAATAAAATCAGCTTAGGTCCTGGTTCAGCAAAGCTCAAACACATACTTAACTTTGAGTACATGCTTAAGTGAATAGGATCCTTATTGTAAACTGATAGCATAAAAGAACAGAATTACACTGTCTTTCACTTGTGCCTGCAAACCTCTAACAGATTCCTTAGAAATGTCTAAGATGGCATATCATGCATTTAATACCCTTCCTTAAAATTACTTCACCCTTTCGCCTACTGCTGTATTAATACATATATTGAATGTTCTATGAGAAAAGAGAAGGCACATCATATCTTATCTAAAAGAAGAAGATCAAGATTTTGGATCCAACTCTGTTTCAGCATTTTCTGCGTAGCGGATCACCCTCAACTCCCTCTGAGGTCAATGGAAGTTGAGGAGACTCAGTCGCTCATAGGAGGTACTCAGCACTGTGCAGTATTAGGCCATAGGGATAAGTATGTCTAGCTGATGCTTTTAACCACAGAAGCTCCCCAGGAGTTAGGCTTAAGGTCAGGGTTAAGAGGAAGAAAGGAAGTCAGCCAGATCTCTCAGCAAAGCAGAATCTGAACAAAATTCAACACCCTTCCTGGAATATGTTTGACCCATCACTAAATACTAGGAAGTCACACTTTGAAGTTTTGGCAGTTCTTACAGAAACCTTCAATGGCTGACACAGTCAAGATACTGGGTCTCTAGGAGTGGAGGAAATGCTATGATTTAAAAAATATATAGTGCTGGAACAATTGATCAATCTGAGTTGTGCTCCCAGAGGAATATGGTCTCTGGCTGAATAGTTTAATCATAGGTTTAATTTACATGATATTCCTGACAAGGATTGAATAGGATGCAGTAATTTAAAGAGGTATATCTAAGCATTTTGTTTTCAATGAATCACTTGTAGTTCATGACAAATATGACACATTGATATTGTGCTATAAGATCATGTGCATTTTTGTATTTGTTGGAGATATAACTAATTATAAAGTGAATATATACTGTGTGAATAGAGTTGTAGCCAGATATATGATACATAACATATAGGGCAGATTTCCAAAGGAGATCAGCACCCAATCACTCCCATTTTGGTACCCAAGTACAACTTTGTCTAGAATAGGATAAAAAGTGTGCTGTTGGCATGTTCTAATATTTTTTAACCTCTAGAGGTGAACCTAGTCTTTAACTCAACCAGCTTAGCACGTATTAAAATGTACGCTGCCTTTATCTATACTAGACTTTTCAAATGTGTTAAACATGCATGCTAGCACATACTAAAAGCCTAGTCTAGGGCCTAATCTAGATAAGGTCCTAGTCTAGATAAGGCCTAAGTGGCTAAGTTTTTAGAACAACCCAGCTCTTTATTAGGCACAAAAATGAAGTGGCCAAAATTTCAGAATTTCTAAGCATCCAGCAGCTTCCATTGTTCTGGATGGGAGCTGCGAGGTGTCAAGAACTTTTAAAAATCTGGCCAATGCACAATTAGAAGACAAGGACTACATCAAGGCAGAATTTTAAAAAATCAGGACTTACAAAAGTTAAGCCCTGCCTCCTGGATGAACTACATGTCCCATGATGCAGCACAGTGGCTCACCAAGAGGGGAGACCTTGATGCATCTTGGGAGTCTCTGGCCACGATTCAGCATGTGAGATACAGTTCAGCTGAGGAATCCAATCCATAATAGAGAACATGAGCATGAGGCAGCCAATTAACTCCTATGAAGCATCACAGAGGCATTTCCAAATAAAAATATTTCAGTTTTCATGCATTCAATTTTTCAACAAAAAGTCAAAATTTTCCATAGAGAGCAGAGTCTTTTTGTGAAAAATAATGTGTTGTGGGAAAAACAGAATTTCCCATAAAAAAACCAGTTTGATAGAAAATTTTTGACCAACCCTAAATGATGGGCATTTCGATTAGGTCAACCTCAGTATAGAGCAATATGCTGCAATGCAAGAGTCCACAGCTTACTTGGTCTGGATGGCTCCTGAGGGAACAGAACAGTAAGATCCTAAGGAGACAGTGTTAGGGGAAGAGGTTGTTTACGTTCTCTTCTTGAAGATTAGAGAGCCACTTGGCAGCAGCTGTCCTTGTCGGTGAAAGAGGGAGGTGGAAAGCATTCTTATAAAAATAAGATTTTATTCTTAGAAGTAATAGTATTCCCAGTGTTTATGCAGATTAATTTTAAATGAGCATGTGTAACCGTAAGATTTGGTGCTTGCACTAAGGAACTGTTAGAACATGTATATTTAATTTACATAAACTCATTTATGCTAATTTAATTAGTTCTTTGTTTTGTTCTTGATTCACCACTGAACTGTGAGATGCCCTCTGTCACAGATCTTCAGAGAATGGGGGTGGGGGATAGAGAGAGAGAGGGACATCTACTGAACACCTCCAGATGGGGGAATATATAGAATCCTGGTTTCCTACAGACAAACATCTGTAATCTCTCAGGCCAGAATCTCAGAGGGAGCATTTAAATGATTCTCCCCACTCACAAGAAATATTGGGAAAAAACTCTTCCCCATCTCTATTCCCACCAGCACATTCCATATTCAAGCCTGATAACATCAGTCAGTCTTCATGGCCCATTTAAATCTTTACTGCTCTACTGAGTCTGCCAGCAGGGATGCCAGCTGAGGAGTGGTGGTTTTTAAAGATGAGACTATTAAGGCATGTTTTATTAAAGACTTCTCAATGCAAACAGTATGAAATGACTTAAAAAGTGGAAATCTGATAGAAAACAGAACCAAATATTCTGAGTCAGGAATATCCCAGGTGGCTTCAGTCAATACATGTATAGCACAGATTTTGATACAGATTTGCAGTTATACCCTTTTCCACGTACGCAAAACTGCAAAGTGCAAACCACTGCTGGTTGGCATGACTACACATGCTATGCTCATGTGCAACTCATGGGTGGCACATCTACAGGCTCCTTGGCATGAAAGAACCAATGTCCAAGCTGATCCTTCAATTTATGTGGGCATATTGTGGTCTGGCTACTGGAAAATTAGACCCAATATGTTCCTAGGGTAACATATCTAAAATGATCGTGGCGGGGGAGGAGGAAAACAATAAACAATCAGAGATAGTGAGAAAATTATCCTAAAAATATCCCATTGACAGGGATGGGATGGATCAGGCATTTAGCAGTGGACTATGGAGCCTTTCATTAATAGTGATTATTAATCCAGCCCAGATGGTAGTGCATAGAAATTATCATCATTTGATGGTTGTTCAGTAACCTACGTGACACAAGTGGGGAGCCTCACTCCAGTTCCATCCACATCCAAGTGTCCATCCACATCAAACACCTCACAATCGGTACTAACCAAAAAGACTGAATAGGCATGGAGGATGAATTACCCTCTCACCCCAAAAGGTGAGGTTACAGAACAAGGTGGAGGTCATAGGTCAATGCGAGGAAATTTTGCAAAGCTCCTGTTCAGCAGATAAACCGAGAACTTCACATCCAAAGCTGTCAAATTCAGCACCTTTCCTAGTATTAATGATCTTGCTTAATGTTTAATGATCTTAAAGTGTTGTGCAACATTTGGAACATTAAAAAAACGTGGAGCCCAAGACTAGCTAAACTGTCTTGTGTTTTCCCAACTCATATTCAGCATACAAGAAAATACATCTTTTGGGGACGTTTACACTGCATCAGGAGTGAGTGTCCAAGCCCAGGTCTACAGCTTTATGCTAGCATGCTAAAAACAGCTGTGTAGATGGTGTTTTGAGATTGTGACTCCAACTGGAACTTGGGCCCTCACGTCCACCCACCTCATCAAATTTGAGACCTCGAGCCAGGATGCCAACAAAGCTATTTTAGCATGCTAGCCCCATCCTTGCTAACATAACTCTGTGGATGGTGTGGGAGGCTGACTCTCAGATGCAGTGTAGACATACTCTTTGTTTCCCAAAGCCTTATCAAACCTTACTCAGCCCTATCAGGTTTCACAGTGCCTCTGGATGGCTGACACATGGATTAATAGATCTCATAACACAGTGAAACCGGCACCTAACACACCATCTCCTTTGACAGCTACCCCTCAGTTGTACACCCCTCCCCGCTGCCACAATCTCTATTCCTCCTTCATCCACTTGACTGGCTTGCTCTGTCTTTCTACAGGCACTTTGTCACAGAGCCAGCATGTGAGACAGAGACTTGAAATATTTCATCCCACCCTATCCAAAGGCTCCCCTGAGATCACACATATTTTAGCATAGGCTCACTTTCACAGAGTGCCAGGGCAGTCTGCACCATAGGTGAGCATCTTTCCATCAGTGGATGAAGGTGAAGTCAGTCTTTCAGAATTTGGGTCACAACTGTCTCTTATCTTCCAAGCATGGTCTTAAAGTCTCCAATGGATCATTCCTTTAAAAACACGTGTTTTAGGGGAGAAAGGAGAATGGAGATTATTAGTCATGATTTCTGGAAGGGGGGATCCATCCCCCCATCTCTCCACTGGCAATGCTTCTGGGACCATCCAAAGCCAGGTTTCTCCACGTTGTTCAGCTAATGCACCTCAACCACAATGTGCAACAGCCCAAATATGCTCCAGTCCCAAGGAGATCAGGCCAAACACATCACATGGGTGGGCTTATTGAGTGAGAATGTTAAAGTCATTGCAATTGTGTTGTAAAGCAGATTCAAACCTAAGTCTCCAGCTGAGCAAGGCTGATGCATTAACCCACGATGCCCACTTGACTCTCTCCTAAGGATCACGATAGATTTCTTTTCATCTGCAGAAGAAAATAAATTGCTGGAGGGGAAAAAAAAAGATTTGGGCTCTTTAAAGACTAATCACTTTCAGACACTGTACGGCAAACAGCGAGATTCAGACTGAATCCTTTTACAGCATTACTCATGACAGCTTACAACCCAGACTATTAAACATTCATCAATAAAAATTTAACATCCCATCTTCCCTTTGATATCCTCAACTGCTCCCTACATAAGACAACAAGGCGGCTTTCCACAGCTCAGTGTGATGGCAGGACATCAAAGGAGCCTCCACAGCTAGCCTACTCTGAACAGTTTCTTGTATTTAGAAAGTAGAGATGTCACATGGGAGGGGAGAGAGTAACACAGGAGCTTCTCTCTGGCTTGAATATATATAATCCCTCCCGAGGGGTGCAGTATGCCCACATTGTGTCTGTGCTGCAAGTCGCAATACATGTTTCTCCTGTTAAGTATCCTGCAGACCACACAGCAGCAGAAAAAGAGCAGTTAAACAGTGTGTGCTGTATGAACTGCTGGAAAACTGGAGAGGATTTTTATCTAAAAACGGAAGGATTTTGTTCCGTCTCTTAACTGAACCATTTGCTGTGGCTGCTGTTCACGAGGGGAAAGAATAAAACAAGATCTTGTAAACAAATAAATCTCTTTGTTTTCTTGCTGCCTCAGGAAAGTGAGTTCACATGATTCCTCACTGTTAAAAAAGGAGGCAGGGGATATCCAGAGCTTGAGAGGTTCAATTTGGATTAGCACTCCAAGAATTCATATGCTGAGCCAAATGATCTGTATGTTTAGATCCTGAAAATTAACCTGGAAATTTCATGATCACAGGGTAATATGCAGAAGACTATAGGCATCTTCTCTAATTACACTGCAAACACATTCTTTACTTGTGATGTTTTGCTGTTCCTGTTTCTACTTCATGACAAGTTTAGTTTGGGGCTGAACAAAGAAAGCGGGTGTTTTTTTAAAGAAATTTGGTCCGCTTTTAACAGTTGTTCTAAGGTTTTTGATGTATAGGGAAAGGAGCTGAAGTGTGTAGAAAGGTTCTTTGGAACAACGTCATTCTCCAGCAAGAAATAAACATTTGGGTAGTCGTGATGTACATCTTTGAAAAACTTCTCTTTCCATCTCTTCCCCGGTTCCTCCAATCCACACCCCTTTTAAAGCTCTTAGAAAATGTCTTTTTATTAGGTGGATAAGCTTGCCTCAAATCTATTCCTTTTCTCTGGAATTAAAGAGCTATTATGTCTACACTGGAAAGCACAGCTAGATGGGCTTTGCCCCTAACTTGATCCTGTTTGACCATTCATCCCATAATGAATCTGTTCTTGCCAGACAGGGAAGCTCTGCTCAGCGATGCTGGGGCTTCTTATGTCTTTTCTGAAAAATAGCCAGACCTCCATGGCCCATTGTGAAGATGTCCATTCAGCACAGCAGTGCCCCCTCTTGGCTGGGAGTTGCATAGTGGCTCTTTCCCCAATTGGCACCTCTTGCCAACTGTTGCTCCAGCCAGAGCTAGCCCATTGGGGGGCCCTGAGCAGGAATATTTTTGCCCTCCTCCCCATACTAAAACTGTCAAGTTCTTATAATTAAAAGTAAATAGGGGTCCCCGCCTTGCGCTACTCGGGGCCCTAACCGATTGCTCAGTCTGCTTATGCCTAGCACCGTGGTGGTCCCTCTTTCAGTAACTTGTTCATCCGGCCAGGTCACCATTTAGTCCACCCTTCCTGAGTAACAAGAAATTCAACATAAAACAGTCCAGTGCCCTCACAAGAGGGTCTTTGGCCTCAAGTCCAGGCCCTGTGATCCTCACCTCCCTGCCTCTGGGCTTTCCAATGTCTTATCACCTTATATCAGGAGAGGATTCATGTCACCTCCTCCAGTGGCTGGCAGGGGAACCCAAACCCTCCCACTACACTGTGTTCCAGCCCAGGGACCCTATAACAAGCATCCAAAGCCTGCTCAGTCCCACTCCTTGCTGCTCTTTCCCTGGGCTTCATCCTATCCAGCCTTTAAGTCTTCTTCCCTGCACCCAGATCCAGTTTAATGCTAGCATTGTTGCTACTATTTCAGCTGTCATGACAGCCTCAAAATCAGATATTCTCTTAGATGTACTAATTCCTACTTTTGGTGTACAATATGCATCTCTTTTTTGGACCCATCTTTATATATTTGACAAAAATGACTTCAGTTTTCATCTCTATATTGGTACAACTCATTTTTTACATCTATTATCTCCTTTTTATTCTTATATATATAAAATAAATCGTAATCCACTTTTGGACATGTGGCTTTCCATCCATAATTACATTTTTCCATGACTAAAGATTGTGACTTTGTTTAGCTTTTCCTTGTCTTTCAACGCCTGTATCTGTATTTTAACTCTAATAGCACATGGACTTTTAACACTGTGTGCTTTAGTTCACCTACTGAATTCCCAATAATCCTCATAAATTTGTTTGGAACTTTCATCATTGCAATTCCCATTAACTTTGGCTCAGAAAGTTAGGTCTAGTAGTTTCATTCATAGTGTAACTGACATTTCACTAGCAGCTATCTATAGTGCACATATGGATATTGTAATAAATGCACTGCATGCAGCTAGTAGTACCTGTGCTTGGATGGTCTGATTAAGGCTCTGTATACCATCAGCAGTGTTTTCTTATCTGCTCCCCAGTTAGTCCCAGCAATACTTTAAGCAGGTTGATCCTTCCTTTGCATTTATCTTTAACGTAGTCTATATGGTCTTTCCAAAGTAATTTAGTGTCAAATATTACCCCTATGAATATAAACCCTTTAACTATATCTAATTGCATTCTTTTGTAGCTTTCCTTTTGTAAGACCAGTCCTTTGGTTTTAGCAATGGAGAAGTTGAAACTCCATTCATTTCCCTAGTCTGAAGTCTCTTGTAATGCTTTGCAGATTCTCTTTTTGGCCACCTCAGTGTTCCTCCTCTAAACTTATAGAGCACAATCATTTGCAAATAGTGACACCTACCTTGAAATTTATTCATTTTGGAATCATAATATTCAATAATATCAGGTTGATGATGATTCCATGCGATGTACCATTTTTATTATATATATGTGACATAACTTTCCCAACTCTGACCTGCATGGTCCATTTACTCAAAAATTCTCTAATCCATCCACATTTTCTTCCCCTTATCCCTATTGTACTCACTTTGTACAGTAAAGCCTTCCCTCCATCCTGCATTATACACTTTTTTCAATACCTAGAAAGATGACTATCATGAACCCTTTGTTTCTCATAATTTTTTGTAGTTCAATTTCCAACTTAACAATATGGCCAATGGTGCATCATCTTCCTCTCCTAAAACAACTTTACACCTTATCTATAATGCCATTGGTTTTCAAATAGGCAACCAATCTTTCATTCATTATTCTCTCCATAATTTTACCAAGAAAGGACATAAGGGCAATTGGTCTATAGGCATCCAATTTAGTGGACAGTTTGCCTGGTTTTCAGATTGGAGTAATTACTTTATGTTTCCGCACCTCTGGTATCACTCCTTGTGCTCGAATAGCATTATACAATTTAAAAAACAACAACCCAAACTGCTTTCAGGAAGATATCTAAACTTTTATGTCATATGTGATGTTTACCTGGAGATGTATTTTTTAGGGCTGTCAAGCAATTAAAAAAATTAATCGCGATTAATCACAATGTTAAACAATAGTAGAATACCATTTATTTAAATATTTTTGGATGTTTTCTACATTTTCAAATATATTTATTTCAATTACGACACAGAATACAAAGTGTACAGTGCTCACTTTATATTTATTTTTGATTACAAGTATTCGTACTGTAAAAAAACAAAAGAAATAATATTTTTCAGTTCACCTAATACAAGTACTGTAGTGCAATCGCTTTATCATGAAAGTTGAACTTAAAAATGTAGAATTATGTAAAAGAAACCCCTGCAAGTCCACTCAGTCCTACTTCTTGTTCAGCCAATCACTCAGATAAACAAATTGGTTTACATTTGGAGGAGATAATACTGCCTTCTTCTTGTCTATAATGTCACCTGAAAGTGAGAACAGGCATTCTCATGGCACTCTTGCAGCTGGCATTGCAAGATATTTACGTGCCAGATGTGCTAAAGATTCATATGTCCCTTCATGCTTCAATCACCATTCCAGGGGACATGTGTCCATGCTGATGACGGGCTCTGCTCAATAACAATCCAAAGCAGTGCGGACCGATGTATGTTAATTATTATTATCTGAGTCAGGTGCCACCAGCATCTTTTTTGGTGGTTTGGGTTCTGTAGTTTCTGCATTGAAGTGTTGTTCTTTTAAGACTTCTGAAAGCATGCTCCACACCTTCCCCCCTTAGATTTTGGAAGGCACTTCAGATTCTTATACCTTGGTTCGAGTGCTGTAGCTATCTTTAGAAATCTCACATTGGTACTTTCTTTGCATTTTGTCAAATCTGCAGTGAAAGTGTTCTTAAAGTGAACAACATGTGCCGGGTCATCATCTGAGACTGCTATAACATGAAATATATGGCAGAATGTGGTTAAAACAGAGCAGGGGACATACAATTCTCCCCCAAGGAGTTCAGTCACAAATTTAATTAACACATTATTTTTTTAACAAGCGTCATCAGCATGGAAGCATGTCCTCTGGAATGGTGGCCAAAGCATGAAGGGGCATACGAATGTTTAGCATATCTGGCACGTAAATACCTTCCAATGCCAGCTACAAAAGTGCCATGCAAATGCCTGTTCTCACTTTCTGGTGACATTGAAATAAGAAGAGGGCAGTATTATCTCCTGTAAATGTAAACAAACTTGTTTGTCTTAGCTATTGGCTGAACAAGAAGTAGGACGGAGTGGACGTATAGACTCTGAAGTTTTACATTGTTTTATTTTTGAGTGAAGTTATGTAACAAAAAAAAATCTACATTTGCAAGTTGCACTTTCATGATAAACAGATTGCACCACAGTACTTGTATGAGGTGAGTTGAAAAATACTATTTCTTTAGTTTATCATTTTTACAGTGCAAATATTTGAAAAAAAGTAATATACACTTTGATTTCAATTACAACACAGAATACAACATATATGAAAATGTAGAAAAATATCCAAAATATTTAATACATTTCAATTAGTATTCTATTGTTTAACAGTGTGATTAAAACTGTGATTAATCGTGATTAATTTTTTTAACTGGAATTAATTTTTTTGAGTTAATTGCATGAGTTAACTTCGATTAATTGATAGCCCTAGTATTTTTGCTTATATTGATAGCTTTCTCAAGTTCTTGTATATAAAACCTTTCATTCAGTATAGTATCTTCATGTTTACCCAACTACATAATAGTTCATGCCTTTCTTCAACGAATTGGCTTTTAATCTGGCAGCAAACTACACTTTGATTTTCATTGTTACTCACCCCTCAGAAAGTTTCTGTGGCTAAAGCTTCTGCTTTTTTTTGTCATCAGAACTGCTAACTGTTTTGTCCCAGCAACTTTCCGGTCTGAACTTCCTCTTTTTTATAGTTATCAGCCTACTCCTGCGTAGCTGGGCTTGATGATGAACTAAGCATGACTCCCTCTTCAGGCACATCCTGGTATGTTAATTGGCCTCTGAGGCCCACATGAGCCCATTCAGACCTGTGGGGTACACACCCCTTCACATCCTTATTAGCCAGTTATCCAGGGGCCTGGTTCAAAGTTCATTGTAGTCCATGGAAGAATTCCTTTTGACTTCACTGGGCTTTGGATCAGACCCTATATTGGAAAAGGTCTTGGGGGTTTATCAGAGTTATGCAGTTAATTTCTGATCTCATCCAATTTTCCCTTTCATCTTTTCTGCTAGACCCTTGCACAGAGAAATTTTACCCCCTGCTACTCAGCTTTCATGGACTGGAGTTTCCTGAATCTCACTCTGCCCCTACCCTAACTGTTCTAATAGATAGGGGTGAAGCAGGTTGACAGAGAAACTGGAAAGAATAAACTACACAGATTTTGAAATACTTTTGACCCTCTCAGTCTCAGCTGCACCAGGATGAAAGAGCCAACAGGGAGGAGGGCAGCAAAACAGAGGAAACAATGTTCTTTGTGTGTTATGAACTTATTTTCCTTTAACTATTGGATTCCTTCCATTTTATCAGGTGACTAGTAGCTTACAGAACCGATGAGTCAGCAGACACATCCTAAGATGCTGAATGTATATCAGCCAGCCAAAGCAATTATATTTTGGCCAGCTGGAGAGGGTGGAGAGATTGTTACATTAGAGGTCACAGTTAGTTGACCTGGCGTTTTTTTAGTTTTTAGTGATCCCCAATTTAAAAAACAACTAATAATATTTGACAGTAATGGTCAAAAGCCCTATGGTAACATTCTTGTCATATATGGCTCTGTTCTCCAATCCTTATTCAGGTAAACTTCCCATTAACAATTAAGGACTATCCCATTGTCCTCTATATAGGAATAAACCATGTCAGGGAGAGAAAAATCAGTTTTAACTTTACAAGCTTTTCATTTTTCCATCTGAGGTGTGGCGTTTGGCTCTGTGTGCATATGCGCATGTACACTCCCACACACCCTGCTAATGAAACCTAGCTTCTCCTAGACAGCTAGTCTAATCACTTTGGATTAGCTTTGCTTTCTTCCATGCTGATGGAGCTACAGAAGCTGAATGCAGAATAACTCTGGGGAAAGCCATTGTTCCATGGTTTCCAGATTAACCCCAACATCTCATAAATACCAAAATCTCATGAACTCATGAATAGTGGGGATAAGCATGTAGACTTTTGGATATTGAGATGAATTTTCAACCCTCCATTCACTACTGTTCATTAGGGATGGATCTGAGCTGTGGAATGCAGATGGGGTTACAGATTTGCATGTCCCTCCCTGAGTTTGTGAAGTTTGGATCTAGGCCCTCAGTTCTGGCCCATCTATACATTTTAGGTTTGTCACTGGCTCTTCATCTGCAATCAGATACAAATACCTGAACAATAATGCTAAGGCCACAATCTATTATGTTTTTCCAAAAGCTGTGAGTGTTCAGATCTGAGATTCTGGTTTGGAACCACACCTAACCTTGAGGGAAATGAGGTGGATAACACTGACTGCTGTAGCTGGGAATTCATCCTTTTATCACAGTGCCATTGGAAGCATTAAATTTGGAACGGGAGGTCCTGTTTGATGGAGACAGCTCATTTTATTTGAGTCAGCATGAATCTGGGAGTTTCCTTGAAATAACTTTCTTTTATGTACAAATAGTTTCTTCTGCTAAGGCCCTTGTTTCACTAGGGACGTTTTTCAAATATTTCCATCTGCTGCTAACACTGGTTCGGCTCCACTGATGTCAGCAATGTCGGGAGCCCTTGTCTGTAGAGCCCGCTGGCTGCCAACACTGTTTTAAGCCCTCTTCTTACTGACACGGGGCTTGGTAGAACAGCAGCAGCTGGCAGACTGACTATACTCCGGTTCCCATTGTTGCCTAAAGCAGTGGAGTTAATATAGAGGCTCATCAAGAATATCTTGCTTCTTACTTTCATATTGTATTATTATCCAAAGACTTGCACTTTGCATTGTTCAGACTCAACTGCACTAATTGCATAGCAATTGTGGCTGCTCACATGTTTTGCTGTGGCTTTTGCACTTTCTTTAGTCTCTCTTGCCTTCTAAAAACTCCCTGTCCCCCGTCCCCCCCCCATCTTCAGTGCCTGGAACATTTAGCAGCTTATCAACGGTAAAACGAAAAAAAAAAAGGCAGTCCTTTAGGACACAGACACAACATCTCCTCTGCCTTTCTCACATGCCTTTGCCTCTCCTGCGGTATTCTGAGGACTTGTCTTTAAACCTGCTTCCCAGTATTTTAAAATTACTAGTGAGTAGCAGTGGTCTATGGTAACATTTCAGAGTGGACGGGTGTCTCTTTCCTGGAATGAAGTACAACATATGTTCTAGGACAATCACTAGTTAAAGAAAATGTAAGCAAGCTGAGGCTATACATTATCCCCTCACTTATTTCTTCTCACTTAAGAAGCATTTGGCATGGCAGTTTTGGAAACCGTTCTGTATTCAGTTGTCCAGTATCTGTTCTAAAGGTTATTAGACTTGTCTAATATCTACCACAGTAATGGACTTTTCTTTTTTTAAATCTATCTAAAGACTGTCCCTTGAGGAATGACTTCCAGGCGTTACGAACTGGCTAACACAGGGCAAGCTGGAAAATGAAATGGCCTAAGCAGAGCCAGAGCTCTTGTTTGCCTTTTTGAGCCATGAAGGAACAGAGCAGCTGAGAATAAACAAAGACTATAGTTCAGTCAGAGGGCCATATTCCAGCACTCACTATAACCCCTCTGTGCTGCTTCAGCAGTGTAAATGAGCTGTAAAAGCCAGTTCAGTTTTTCTGCAGTGCACATGCCCCTGCTGGCATCCCCAAGGATTATACAGCCTTCACAGCTGGCTCTGGGCCACCTGCCTCTCTCACCCCACAGTATAAGGGACATGGCTGGAGTACTACTGCAGTTTGCTGATCCCCCTCCCCAGTTTGTATGACATGGAGCAATAGGAACATAAAGGTAACGTGTGGCCACATTCACCTACCCCCTCAGCATCTGCAATGCTGCTAGCTGGACTGGACTCAAGCGTTAAACCCAGAGTCTGTAATGAACCCTCTACCCCTCCTTAACTGGGTGGAAGAGGACTGTATCTTTTAATAGATAGGAGGAAGCATAACATGTCTGCACAGTGTGTATCACATCCCTTTCTAGGGGCTGGTCTACACACAAGATAACAACCTGTTCCAGCTACCAGCTAATGGAGTTCCTCTTATAGATCAAATAATTGTGGTCACTGCTATGGAGCTGATGATCCTAGGTGCAAAACCTACTGGGAACCCATGCTAGGGGTTCTTTGAAGAAACAGTGTTGTATGGAAGCTATTCTCCCAAAAAGGGATGAGGAAATGAGTGCCAGTGGTTGGATTATGGGACAGAGGCTAGCTAGGGGGTGCTCTCCAGCTACATGTGGAGTTCTGTGAATAATAATGTGAATAATCCCATTTGTTTCCATGTTGTGAAGCAGTCCCTTTGTATGAAGGAGTGTCTCTAAATGACTCTGCTTTCATGGACCCTGGCAGCCCTCAGGCAGAGTATTCCCATCCTGGGGATTCTTTGGCAAAGGATCCGAGGCTTTTCCTCTCCCTTTCCCCCACAAGAGCTCTGCTACCTTCGTCACCCTTGCCCAACAAGTCTCTCCCGTCTTTAGATCACCAGTGGCTTCCCATCCAAATGCCAGCAGATTCTGAAGGCAGGTGACAATGCTAAAGGATCACAGAAAGAAGCTTTTTCTTCTGACACTGAGAAAAGGAACTTTCTTAGAATGAGGAACACAGTGCGATCCCGAAAGCTACACACACTCCCCCGCTCTGCTTCGCTATAAAACTGGATAAAATGGATAAAAGCGCTACATAAAAAAAAACCCCTTAATAATAATTAACATTTTTTGTTCTACAAATAAAAGCACACAACTCATATTTTAATATCAGTAGTCTTAACCTTTCTAATGCAATGGATGTGCCCTTTCTCACCTGCCGCAGCAGCCCCCAAGCTGGGGCTGGGAAGGAAGGGGGGGTCTCTCCCTGGCAGCCGCAGCCCTGGAGCTGGGGAAAGTCACCTCTTTCTCTGGCCACCACAGCCCTGCACGTACCAAATTTTCCCCCACCCCCTCTTCTCACCCCACTGCCCCCTCTCACCTACCTCCTATTCCCAACAAGGCCACCACCTCACTTTACATGTGCATCTTCCCAGGGGCCAGGCACCTAATTAGTGGAGCCACGGTTGTGTGGCTCCGCTAATTAGGTGGGTGGCCCTTTATTGTCTTGTGTGCAGCCGCCCAGGTGTGCACCTTAGAGGGAACTATCCATGGACCACCTGAATGGAGCTCGTGGACCACAGTTTGAGAACCTCTGGCCTAGAGCCTGCTCTAGCCCTTCTTGCCTGGCAGAATGCCATCATTTTTTTAAAAACAGTACTCATATCCTCATACCTACCTCCCAGTAGACCTACCGCTTTACTCTGCTGGCTCACCTATCCTCTTCCTACTTGCAGCAAGTTACTCTGGCCAGCGAATATTTCCTTTCCATCCACCTGTAGCCTCAGTTCCCAGTCTGTGACCTGTGTTGCTGAGCCTGAGAGATGAGTCAGGCTCCAGAGGCACTGAGGTGGCCAGTCATCTTGGGATTCACACAGCTCCAGAGTCCTGACATAGCCCCACCTCTTGTCAGCTAGATATCTTCCGTCCTCCATAGGACAGAGCATGCTAGCAGCTTGGCTCTAACTCTCGGAAAGGGGCCAGCCTCCAAAGTATTCACACCAGAGGGAATTTGTTCAAGGGTGAACGTTACTGTTTTTGTTGTACAAGAAAGCAAAATTCCCATGGGGGGGAAGCACAAGTCTTGCAGCTAAAAACAGCTTTTTGCAGCAAAACAACATTTTTTGGAAAAGCAAAACAAACCCCCACAAAATGTCCAGCTTTTCTATAAATGAAAATAAATGTGATTTCTTCCAGGTGTCAGTTTCACTGTCAGTGACATTTCCACTCCACCTTCCCCTTTGGCCACCATACATAAATTGTTCACTGGTTTAACTGGTTTTAAAACCAGTTACAACTATAGTGTAGACACAGTTTAAGTGGTTTAAGGAGCCTGATTCACCTTTACTGAGCCCATTTCAGGTGGTCTTGAAACCCATTGAGTAAAAAAGGTCAGGTCATTTTAAATCTCCTGAAATGGGGTCCAGATTATGGCATTAACCAATGTTATCATCTGTGTAGCTGAATCCTTTAAAAAATATGTTAGAAAATATCCCTCTTGTAGATAGGTCCTAGGACTCCTTCTTGCCTTTTCCAACTGTCATGGAGGGTGAAAGAAGAATGAAAGATGAGAAACCTCCTCATCCCCCTACCCACTGCAGTCAGGTGGGGTAAGTGGCAGAGAGGAGGAGAATGGGACAATAAATATATCAGAAGGAGTTGCAGAAAACCTACCAGCTATTCTCAGCACAACGTCCTGACATGATGGTGTGACTGAAATGTGATGTACATCAATACGTGATGATGGAACATCAGCACCTCATGCCATGATTGTTCTATATCTCTGTGACGTATCCTTCACACTCCTAATGACTGTGTTGTGGAGAAGTGTGAGCAACAAGGGTAATGTCGTGGTGGGAGTCTGCTACAGACCACCAGACCAGGCGGATGAGGTGGACGAGGCTTTCTGCCAGCAACTAACAGAAGTTACTAGATCACAGGCCCTGGTTCTCATGGGTGACTTTAATCACCCCGACATCTGCTGGGAGAGCAATACAGTGGTCCACAGACAATCCAGGAAGTTTTTGGAAAGTGTAGGGGACAATTTCCTGGTGCAAGTGCTGGAGGAACCAACTAGGGGAAAAGCTCTTCTTGACCTGCTGCTCACAAACAGGGAAGAAATAGTAGAGGAAGCAATAGTGGATGGGAACCTGGGAGGCAGTGACCATGAGATGGTCGAGTTCAGGATCCTGACACAAGGAAGAAAGGAGAACAGTAGAATACAGAGCCTGGACTTCAGAAAAGCAGACTTTGACTCCCTCAGGGAACTGATGGGCAAGGTCCCCTGGGAGAATAACATGAGGGGGAAAGGAGTCGAGGAAAGCTGGCTGTATTTTAAAGAAACCTTATTGAGGTTGCAGGAACAAACCATCCCGATGTGTAGAAAGAAAAGTAAATATGGCAGGCGACCAGCTTGGCTTAACAGTGAAATCCTTGCTCGTCTTAAACACAAAAAAGCAGCTTACAAGAAGTGGAAGATTGGACAAATGACCAGGGAGGAGTATAAAAATATTGTTCAGGCATGCAGGAGTGAAATTAGGAAGGCCAAATCACACTTGGAGTTGCAGCTAGCTGGAGATGTTAGGAGTAACAAGAAGGGTTTCTTCAGGTATGTTAGCAACAAGAAGAAAGTCAAGGAACGTGTGGGCCCCTTGCTGAATGAGGGAGGGAACCTTGTGACAGAGGATGTGGAGAAAGCTAGTGTACTCAATGCTTTTTTTGCCTCTGTCTTCACAGACAAGGGCAGCTCCCAGATGGCTGCACTCCGCAGCACGGTATGGGGAGGAGGTGACCAGCCCTCTGTGGAGAAAGAAGTAGTTCGGGACTATTTAGAAAAGCTGGACAAGCACAAGTCCATGGGGCCGGATGCACTGCATCCGAGGGTGCTAAAGGAGTTGGCCGATGTGATTGCAGAGCCATTGGCCATTATCTTTGACAAATCATGGCAATCGGGGGAGGTCCCGGATGACTGGAAAAAAGCTAATGTAGTGCCCATCTTTAAAAAAGGGAAGAAGGAAGATCCGGGGAACTACAGGCCAGTCAGTCTCACCTCAATCCCTGGAAAAATCATGGAACAGGTCCTCAAGGAATCAATTTTGAACCACTTAAAGGAGGGGAAAGTGATCCGGAACAGTCAGCATGGATTCACCAAGGGCAAGTCATGCCTGACTAACCTAATTGCCTTCTATGATGAGATAACTGGCTCTGTGGATGAGGGGAAAGCAGTGGATGTGCTATTTCTTGACTTTAGCAAAGCTTTTGATACAGTCTCCCACAGTGTTCTTGCCAGCAAGTTAAAGAAGTATGGGCTGGATGAATGGACGGTAAGGTGGATAGAAAACTGGCTAGATGGTCGGGCTCAACGGGTAGTGATCAATGGCTCCATGTCTAGTTGGCAGCCGGTATCAAGTGGAGTGCCCCAAGGGTCGGTGCTGGGGCCGGTTTTGTTCAATATCTTCATCAACGACCTGGAGGATGGTGTGGACTGCACCCTTAGCAAGTTTGCAGATGACACTAAACTGGGAGGAGTGGTTGATACGCTGGAGGGTAGGGATAGGATACAGAGGGACCTAGACAAATTAGAGGATTGGGCCAAAAGAAATCTGATGAGGTTCAACAAGGACAAGTGCAGAGTCCTGCACTTAGGACGGAAGAATCCCATGCACTGCTACAGACTAGGGACCGAATGGCTGGGCAGCAGTTCTGCAGAAAAGGACCTAGGGGTTACAGTGGACGAAAAGCTGAATATGAGTCAACAGTGTGCCCTTGTTGCCAAGAAGGCTAACGGCATTTTGGGCTGTATAAGTAGGGGCATTTCCAGCAGATCGAGGGACGTGATTATTCCCCTCTATTCGGCACTGGTGAGGCCTCATTTGGAGTACTGTGTCCAGTTTTGGGCCCCACACTACAAGAAGGATGTGGATAAATTGGAAAGAGTCCAACGGAGGGCAACAAAAATGATTAGGGGGCTGGAGCACATGACTTATGAGGAGAGGCTGAGGGAACTGAGATTGTTTAGCCTGCAGAAGAGAAGAGTGAGGGGGGATTTGATAGCTGCTTTCAACTACCTAAAAGGGGGTTCCAAAGAGGATGGATCTAGACTGTTCTCAGTGGTAGAAGATGACAGAACAAGGAGTAATGGTCTCAAGTTGCAGAGGGGGAGGTTTAGGTTGGATATTAGGAAAAACTTTTTCACTAGTAGGGTGGTGAAGCACTGGAATGGGTTACCTAGGGAGGTGGTGGAATCTCCTTCCTTAGAGGTTTTTAAGGTAAGGCTTGACAAAGCCCTGGCTGGGATGATCTAGTTGGGGTTGGTCCTGCTTTGAGCAGGGGGTTGGACTAGATGACCTCCTGAGGTCCCTTCCAACCCTGAGATTCTATGATTCTATGATTCTATGAATGGAGTTCCCTGGCCTTCCTCTAGTCTTGACTTTAGAGTGGGACAGCAGACACAGTCCTGTAGCTTGCCCTGCTGCCATCCCGTGGCTTTGAAACAGCCATGGTGATAGTACATGAGCCACATTTTACTGCACTTATTGCTGAAATGCCTAACATTCCTTCCAGTTCAGTCTATATTAGGCTTGTCTCAGGGACAGGAAACAGGGCCTGACTTAACGATTCTGTCTGATCTTTGAGTGATTTTCCCCTCTGGTGCCAAGGTACAATATTTATGTTTTTCATGGCTGTAGGGGTTGTGCTTATTTTAATTCTTGGGTGCATGTGCTCTTTGAGGACATTTGCACTCTTTGAACAGAAATTCTTTTGTGTAAAAAATGACTTCTCTCTAGGAGTCTTGCACTTCTCCTAGTTTCAGCCTTGCCCTCACAAAAATCAACCAGTAGGCCCATAACCATGCCCAACAGAAACTGCAGGAGGGACTTAAGTAGGCAGAATGCAGTTGGAATTTGGCCAGGACACGGAGAAAAACACCTCTAATATCTGTGCAAAGTACCACAGGATCTTTAGTGACAACAATTTTTAGGGCCTCAGTTTTACATTTCATCTAAAAGTCAGCAACTGGCAAAGTTTTGCAAGATCGAATACGCTGGAGAAACAGTTCAGTATCCACTCATAAGAAAAAGAACCAGCTGGTGCATCATCTCCTCCAACATCTAGACATTCCTTGGCAGTCTCTGAGCCAAGAGCTGATCAGGCTTATTGGTGGTAAGTGCACGAGAATGCTCATTGCCTGAGATGGCGTGGCATTGATTGACCTGGGTTTTACTTATTAAAACTCAACTGAGTGAAAATTTTATTTAAAGCATTTGTATTAATAATGATTTTTAATTCATTTTATATTAGAGGGCACTATTCCACTGTCAAAAACTGGCATTATGCATGTGTGTGTATAAATAGATATAATAGGATATATTCCTAATGTAATGATCACTTGATCTACAAAGTAATGTTTTGCTGCATGGCAGTACTTCATCTGTTATCAGAGATATGTAAGCACACCTTTTAAAAGCAAAACTATCCAGCGGTTGCACAATGATCCTTCCATCGGCGTTCATTCTAATCTATTATCTGTTCCAATACTATTGCCATTCTATTTCAGTGAGTGCTGAACACTTATGATGAAATTCACCCCCATGCAGAAAGACAGCACAAAGCCAACATGCCACTCAAGTCTTACTTAAGCTGTCTGAATTTTACTTTTGCTGAACATCTGCTTCTCAGCCAACAAGAATAGCAGGCACTCAGTATATCTCAGAACCAGACACATTGTTCAGGGAACGTATTCATTTAAAAGTGTATAACTTTTGTGAATGCTGAAAGGAGAATCCTTCAGTTTGTAATCAAGAAACCTTGACTTTAGAAAGATCTTTAAAGCTACTGAGTCACTGCTTTGGTAACAGCTGAAACTTACTAAGAGGGAAAATTATAGCTAACTTTACAGGATATTGTCAAGTTTCCGCCCTGGCATTAACATCAGGAAAGGTATATTTTGCTGAATGTAGTTAGTAATTTTAAGCTTAGATGGTAATGATGGTATTATAGCAATATAATAATAACAATAACAATGAAGCCATAAAGCACTAGTGTTGGTATGCTGTTATTAACACTGACTTTGACACGTCTGTAGTAGAAGTAGAATATAAAGATAACAGGTGGCAATTACCTACAGTACCACTAGTGGAATGGGGAAAAAGTCTCTGTCAATGGTGTTCTTAAAACTGGTAAAATCAATTACTGTGCCTCAGTCTGAGAAGCAACAGGGAAATCCATGTTAGAACAAGGCTGCTAATTTTCTTTGTTAAAAATGAATTTATTGGTTATGCCCAGTGGCATAGTGGCAACCCCATGAACATAAGTTCTCTATATGGGCCTGATCCTAACCCCTCTATAAGCAATGGAAAGAGTCCCATTGCTGTCTCTGAGAGTTGGTGCAAACTCCATAGTCTCTAGCACATGCACAGTATAAACAACAGCACTGCAAGCTTCCCACATGCTTCAGGCCTGATTTGAAGAGAACATGCAAAAGGAGGAGATGGCAGTTCAGTCTTCACATCCATTCAGTCCTCAGCCCTACTCCTGAGACAGCTAACTATTAAAATCAGTCGGTTGCTGGCAGTTATGATCATGACCCTTTATAATGTGGGCTCCTGTCCTTTAGGAACTCGACCAAGTCCATTAACTCATTTCACACACATGAAACATAGAGGAGCCATTTTGGGCATAGTGGTCTTACTACCCTTGAGATTTCCAAATGGTGTGATTCTGTTTTCCTTTCAGGTGCCACGGAAAATTTCAGTGATTGAGGGGCTTTCCATCAATCGAAGAGCATCTTCAGGTAATTCTGCCCCTATATCTTGTGTAGCTGTGAGATAGACTTTTTGATTTCTGAGCTACAACTGTGACTTTTATGTCCAATTTAATCACAGAGTCTCCTAGGGCATCCCTGTGTTGTAGAGAGTTTTCAGCTTACAGCATTCAATAATTTATTTCCTGAAACAGCTAAATACTATTTACTTTAGAATTTTTTAGAAAAAATAGATTAAAGTATGTAATGATACTGTAAACTTTTTGACGCTTGCATTTTGGGAAGCAGACGTGGGGAGAAAATGATTTATATTGCACTCTACCATGAATCTCTTCCTGTCCAAATAAACAGATTCACCTCAAAACTTTTATATGACTTTAAACAATAAATAAATAATAAATCTTGTAGCAAATTATGCCAAATCTTTGAAAAAATTCTTAAAATACAATTGCACCATACCAATACAAAGTAAATGGAAATGCAGTAATTTTCTTTTTAATGAGTTATGAACAGCTACAGGCAAAAAAAAAAAAAAATAAAAAATAAAAAAGCCTTGTATTAAAAAGGCATAGACTTAATGGTTTCTTGAGTCCTTCAACTTAAAACCAGAGTTAAGAAGCACAAAATAGTGTCGGAACAAGCACTAATATTAGTTGAAATGTGGACATATCAGGGTAACTTAGAAATAGAACCTGGAAAATAATTTTTAGTCAATAACGTATTTATTTCCTGTCTGCAAACTATTCACAAATGGTTCATAATTTCCTCACATTTGTTACTCAATATTATTTGCTGTAGATTATGCATGAGCAAGTCATTGCTAGTAATAAAAATTCTAGCTGTTAGAGCCCTTTGATTGAACACAGCTGACGTGGTACGTTTCCTGCCCCTTGATTGGATTAATGCAACTCAAAGAATCAGGCATGAATACTTCCATTTTATGAATTCAGAGTCCACTATCCATAAATATTTTGCAATATTTGCTTAAAATGCACTGTTTCTGTGAACATTCCCACTAGTAAATTCATTCAGTAGAATATGTACATAAAGTGAACACAAAAAGGCACAACCAGATTAAAAGCGAATGCATTTAAACATTCAAACTAATATATAGGGCAAATGTTTTGCTATTCATCCTGCTCAATTTGGAACCCCAGAGGACCAACTTACTCTCTGTACACTGGTATAAATCCAAAGTACCACTCTTCTTTGTATGATAATTCTAAATAATACATCACTAGACATTTTCATAACCCCAATGCAGCAATTAGAACAGAGACCTTAAGATCAGAACAACACTTTATGTGAGTAAAAGTGAGGCTATCAAAGTGAAAGAACAATCATGGTAAGATTAATATAGCTACTGCGCTATGAAAAACAACTATACCTGATTCATCAGGTGAGTACATTGCATACAGTATTGACACCCAATAGCATGTCGCAGGAAAATCAGTCAATTAATAAAGCTAATGGACTACTGTTTCTTCCCACTGGGGTTGCATCCCTCAGATGACAGAGAAAGGAAAATGAGCAATACAAAACCCTATATAATATCAACCAGGCCATTGCACGTCATTTAACCTCAATAGTGATCCCACTACATCTCATTTGTAGGAATGGTTGGTCTGGAATACTGGGGGTGCTCATTTGAAGTCTGTAATAGGACATAAGCAATGGTGTACTCCTGAGAGTGATTGCTCACCAACAGAAGTTCACAGTGTGGCCCTTAGATTCCCTTTAAAATTCTTGAGCCCAACGATGCATCTCTTACTATGTGTTTGTACAGTACCAAGCACACCCAATGTTGGTTGGGACTGCTAGATACTATGGTTATACAAATCCAATAAATAAATAACAATGAGATTTTTTGGGGCAGTTTTGCATACTCTAGATGTTCAGCTAGTTTTGTGTGCTTATTTAAAATTGAGCCAAATAACTAACCAACTTGAGATACAATGTTCAGTACACAATGTTCAGTTCATAAAATGTTACAATGCAACTGTGTAGTGCTCTATATTAAAGAGTTTTTGTGCATTCTTGGCATATAACTCATCTCTAAGATTCTCCTCAGGTATTAAACTTGATATAGAACCCGTTGGTGTGGGAATTTCCCATTGTTCCCCCCGGCACACACCTAATTTTTAAATTAAACCATTTGGCCATTGTTGAGTCCTAAACGTTCTCTGAGTGGGATATCAGTGATAAGATCGTAAACACTGTAAAGAGGAAAAGTGCCTTTATGGCTAGATAGCAGCTAGTTAACTCAAAATATCTTTCTAGTATATATATATAAATAAATCTAATGGCAAGAAGAACTGTCAGTAACAAAACACGAAGTCAGAGAGAGTGCAATATGCTGACCAGCTCATTTTAGTGTTGCTTTGAAGAACAAATGGTGGAGCCAGTGGTTAACTACTGCTCTTAACATTTTATAGACGTATCCCAGGGCTTGTAATAAACACACGAAACCTCCTGCAGTGAATGGTGTCCATTATCTGTTGAAGCATCACTTCCCATATAGCCTGGAAAGGGAAAAGACAGGCTATACACGAGTAATGATGTTAAAGCACATAATCACAGACAGGCCGAGTTAGAGCTGTATATCTAGAATGACATGTTGGTCTTAAAGGCACACTGTCAACATAAGACTCAGTTTTTAAAAAATAAATCCTTACTTGTCTGGTGCGTAAATCAGGAGACTGGAAGTTAACTTAGGCGATGCCTACACTGTGAGCTAGCCATGTGATTTTCCTCGTCATGTGCACATAATTGTGGTAGTTCAGTGAGAGCTAGCATGAGCGTAAATAGTAGTATAGCTATGGGAGGCCTGGCTGTGGTGGTGCACACATACCCACTAGTTTCAGGAGTGTTTGTAGTTGGCACAGCTAAGTGTGCCATCACTGCCCATGCCACCAGGGCTACACTACTGTTTATACTTGCACTAGCTCTCATTTAGCTACCTGAGTCTGTGCACATGAGCAGGGGACTCACATCCTTAGCTTGCAGTGCAGACAAAGCCTTAGTCACACTTTACATTAAATTTCCATTTAAACAAGGCTCCTTGCGGGCTAATAAATGATTCATAGATGTTTAAAACATGTTATAGATATGAGTAACATGTTACGGTCATAGACATTTGTCGATGGATGTAGGCACATGGCTATAAGCAACCTTTTGACCTGCTGAACTCTATAACAATGGATTAACCATTAAAACATCTACTAACCATTTATTAATCCTTCATAAACTATAAATGAAACTGTTGGCTGTGCCACTGACTTGCTGTGTAGCCTTGTGCATATCACTTAACATTTCTTTGCCTCAACTTACCCAGCTACAAAACGAAATAACATCTAACATCAGAAGTTATGAGCTTGATTCAGAAGTCACAGGAGGCCAAACGAGATGATCATAATGGTTCCTTCTGGCCTTAAAATCTATACATTTGCCTACTTCACAAGGTTTTGTGAGACTGAATTCCTGTAAAATAATTGGACATTTTTGGATGAAACCTGTTGTCTAGGTAACTAACATATTATTGTAACTTATTTATTATGTATTGAAAGTAAGCAGACAAGCCAGGCAGAATAGGAGGAAAGACATTATTCCCTTTTTACTGACAGGAAATTGAGGCACAGAGAGATTAAGGGTCTGATTTTCCAACCACCCATACGTTCCCCATTGATTAAATGTAGAGCTGTGAGTATGGAGCAGCTCTGAAGAAAAGTCTGGCCTAAAGGGACTTGCAAAGGGTCACACAGGAAGTCTGTGGCAGAACCCAAATTTCCTACATCCCAGCCTAGTGTCTTTACCACAAGACCATCCTTCCTTTCTTCACAAATGCCAGAAGTGAATTTAGACAAAAAGGGGGTCTCAAACCACCTAACCTTTGGGGTATCTTTGACAAATTTCTTCCCATCCTCTCCATTAGCTTTTTGTCTCTGGTATTGCCAACACCAAATGATAAAAAAAATCACAAGTCTGGTTGCAAAATAATTTTTTTAAAAAAATAATGCATTGGGAATTCTTTTTATTTGCCTTTTGGTTAAAGATTTGGGGTTCACATTGTTCCAGCTTTTTCTCTGTTACCATGGGAGCGAGACACACTTTGTAAACTTAATAAATATTGCAAAACTCAGGATAAAAATCACTATAGTTAGCAATGTTGTATCTTTTCCCCCATTCTTGATCCCAGGATCTTTTCCCAGCTGAAGCAGTCTAGGAATCTGGCAATAATAAACCCACCAGCTCCTGCTCTGTAGATGATTTGCTCAGTGTTCAAGTTCCTGATCCCAGGAGGATCCAAGGACCTTGCCTTTAACATCCCTCCTAGGCAGAAAGGGCTCTCCCAGACTGATTTTTGCTACATTCCGTTAGAATAGCATCTGTCCTGGCACATACAGCTCTGCTTCTAGGCAGACCCTGGAAATGCAAAAAGGCCAAAAAGAAAAAAATAGCTGCATTGTTTTGAATATCAAAAAAGCTTTGATTTGGGTTTGGCTCAGGTACTGGGCAAAGTTTCACATGAAGTGCAAGTATTATACTGTCCAGACTGGTTTGCATTTCCCTTCATGTGATATTAATGAGTAACAGGGGAACCTGAAACTCTGCTATCTAAATTTTGTGCACATTTGGCTTAGTTTATCTGAGTCTGAAGAAAGATTAGTAATTGGGAACTCCAGCTCTACTGAAATGTGGAGTTGCATTAACAGTCTTATATATAATGCTAAATTGCTAAACTTGTCCCTGTGATTCTCAGATAACTGGATACATCTGAGTCCTCTCTCAAACAATAAAACTTAACACTTAAGTCGCAGCAGAACAGAAAAGGAACCAAAGTCACTTTTCAGATTTGAAGGGGGGGAAAAAAGCTCATGTACTGTGCTATACGTACTGGAGACACTGCTTTTAAAACTTCTAAGAGCGAGGCAAACATACAGTTTTCCCTAATAAGGGGAAATGGAACAGCAACGCTATTCTATAATATTTCCATATGTGGATGCACTATTCTGGAATAAAAGTGACTTATTTTGGAAGAGAATGTCCATATGAGGACCTATTCCAGAATAGCTGTTGTGGTATCTCATTCTGCCATAGGTAAACCAATCAGTCAATTTCCCCCTGTAAACAAGGCCTTAGGTTTCATGGACTTTTGTCAGATTATTAAATCCCATTTACTCCTCTGTCTCACTTGAAAGACATAGTGAAGTGACTCTTGCTTATTCCATCACATCTTTATATATTTCCAGCCAAACATATAGAATTATACTTGGAAACTCACAGTTGCAAGAGAAATATCATAAATGGGAATTGTATAAATTCAATTATTTCTTCAAAGGGTTTCATCTTAAAAGGTTTAAAGTAACTTGTTTCCTATCCAGAGGAAAAAACTTCTAAAGCTAAGCTGTCTGATTTATTGGTTAGTTCCTAAATATACAGATTACTAAATTGTCTTGTTTGCAAGAAGAATGATGATCTGGTCATACGATGTTCAAGTTTATTTTTAATTTTGTTGATGGATGAAGGCTGAGCAGCTGGCTCTTGCCAGGTCTTTTCAGGTAGTTATTTCTATAGGATTTTAGATTGGACTTTCCATAAACTGGTGACCGTGTCTTCTCCAGATCTTTTCACACAGACAAGGCCATATCAGCTTCTTCAGAAATGATCTAGTGTTTTGTATTTTAGTTGGGATATAGAAGACTGAGAGCTGAAGAGTTTCCACACTCCGGTTATCTTATTTGCCCTTTTTCTATTTTTGTCTTTTGTTTTGATTAGCTGGCAGATATCCTAGCCTTTTAGTTTTTTGATTTTACGGTGTGAAAGTGTGGTTGTGTGTGTGCATAGGAGCAGGAGCACCTGCAGAGTCCACACAGGGAAGGCACCAGACACAAAGTTTTAAACAGCGCTAAAACATAGTCTCAAAGGTATTTGGGAAAGTGTGTTCGGTATTCTGTGTTTAAAGTATCCTACAACCCTTAGGGCTGTCAGTTGTGAACTGCTAAACTAGAGTTCCACTTAACAGAGTGCACTTTGAAGGCCTGTCTTCTAATATCTCTGTTGGGAGGTGGGCGTGAAGGAAAGGGTTAGCCACCACAATAGACCTGAAATTTAAGAAGGAAGCTTTATAATTGGTTCTGAGTCTGTGGTTCAGACATTAGATAATTTGAATTAAGTATCAAAATATTCAACCAGCTCCAAATTATAGGATTGATTTCCTTGGGTAAAATTCTTTAGTTGAGGTTTGTAACATAGACGGACAGCAACCTCCTTAGAGCCATGCTTGGAATAGTTACTTCCACCTTTTCATGTTTCTCTGAATGTATAAATATCTGCTTACTGTGTGTTCCATTCCATGCGTCTGATGAAGTGAGCTGTAGCTCACGAAAGCTTATGCTGAAATAAATGTTAGTCTCTAAGGTGCCACAAGTAATCCTGTTCTTTTTAAGGATTGATTATCTGTTTTAGTCACCTGATGATTTAATTCCAGTTTAACATCGAGAATAACTTGTTGATTTGATAGTTGTATTGTTTTAATCTTAGGGCATGTCTACACTGCCTGCGGTTCAGATGATGGCATGGGTGGGGGGGATAAATAGCAGTGCGCACCAAAGGGTTGTGCTGCACCTCCCCTGTAGGACATTGCAGGCGTGAACTAAAAGGTTCCTAGTTCACATGAATGTAATCCTCCTCAAATAGGACTGTGAGATAGTGTAGACAAGCCCTTGTTAGTTTAAGGTTTGTTAACAGAGCTTGACTTTGGTGCTATGTTTTCTTGATTTTATTATTGTTTAAATAGCTTTAATAAAAATGTATAAAACTGCTACTGAGCCATATTTATTTCAATAAGCAACTGGGGTCCAAAACCTTAGAGCAGTTGAGTAGACATTAGCTGATCAACCTAAAAGCGTGACCTGCTTCCTGTAATTAGCCTTTGGTTCTCATCTAGTGTAACACTATAGCACCCATCCCTCCCCCTGTTTTCTTCTGAATACTTCTTCAGTGTGAGCACTTCTACTGATGTGGTAAGGAAAAGTAAGAAAGGATTCAAATGCCAGACTTGTTTCCCTAGGAAATCAAATATCTACATTAAGCTTTCTTTTGTCTTGCACTTCACCACCCAAGACCACACATTCTCTAAAATACACCAGAGATAGATATATTTAGCTCATGGGATGCTAAAGAAACAAAATCATGGGTGTCAGAAGGATTCATATTTTGCATACAACCAATTGCCTCAGGCCACTAGAGGCTACTGCAGGCTAGTAGTAATACAAATCTTCCAAACTGTTCTGTCAGTTATCAAAGTGTGGGGTGGCTGGGGTGGGGGTATGGGTGGAGGGGAAGGAGGCTATCAAAACTAGGAACTTGACAGATTAAACATATAGGGACACAGATGAGTTTTAAGAATGTGCATCTACTCAAAAGAGATTTCTGTCAAGGCCAAAACAATGGCATTTGCTAAAAGCTTCAACTAAATGTTTTGTAATTGTTTTAAAAGCAAGTAGAATTCTGGGTAATCTTTTGTCTGCAGTCTCAGAGCAATATTCAGAGTTTTTCTTCACCCTTCCCCGAAACACACCTACACAAACACAAAACAAACAAACAAAGAAATCAACCAAAACCCTGTTCTATTTGTATGGTATTTTCACAGACAAAGAAATCTCCTATGAACCAATTCACTGTTCCCCTGAGCCTTGTACAGCCATTTATACCAGTGCACAGTCAGTGTAAGGTGCTACCAGTTGGAATGGGAGCCTTTCACACCCATTTTGCACTCACACTGCACTTGTGTAAATGGCTCCACGTGGTACACAGCAATGAGGGAAGTCAGCCCACATATCTTTTTATTCCTTTTTTTTAAGATTAGATATTTCTAAAGCTAGAATACTTTACATTAACTCAAAGGGAAAAATGAATTTACACTAACTAAAATCTAGGCTGATTTGCTGACTACCTCTGTAAATCAGGCCATTACTATATAAACAGGTGGGGAGGGGCAGTGTCATTACATTTTGGGTGGTAGTTTGAGGATATTCTCATCTGGGATATGATTTTAGGCCTTTGGCCAATGAAGGTAAAAGTAATACATTAGTAGTACTGAGGACTGTCCAGCAATTCATGGAATGCATCTAGTATTGGCTATTCAAGGAACTGCTATTTAGCCAGAGATACAGACTGCTGCAGACATTAGTGGGATGTCACACAGCATGATAAAAGGGAGAAATTTAAAAATCACTGCCTCCAAAGAAAAGAAAATAATTGTCCCTGCAAACTTGGCATGTTGTACCCAAAGCAACTGAAAGACACAGTTTCTCCATCCGTTTAAAAAAGGGTATTTCATTTGTGTGTTGGAAACTTGACGGGGTGACTTTTCCAAAGCATAAACTGTCTCTCCCCTTGGGCTTGTACAGCACCCAGGGCCCAGCACAGTGGGGTTCCAGTTCTGATTGGGGCCTTTGGGCACTACTATAATATAATTTAATAAGCCAATTACAACAATAAATTTCACTAGTACTTGTTGAACCTTCAGTTAGGTCCGGCAAACCGTTACTCTTTACTCAGACAATTAAATCCCATTGACTTTTTGACGACTGTATGCTCTGAATTACTTAATTCTGCTGTTCCCCAGAGTTCCCAATTCACTCATCTAAGGAAGTCAATATTTTCTCCACATATTTTGTTGTCCCATTCAGTGTCACTCCCCATTTTCAAGATACACAAGTTAACCTGGGCCATATATGCAGTAGTGGCAAGAGGTCTGCCTTAATACTCTTAAGATCCAGAGCTTGTCAGAGTGATGCTAGTGAGTGGAGGAGAAAGCAGAACTCCACTTGGGCTGGAATTTGTCACTACACTGTGGCTTTTGGCATCAAGAGGCCTCAACGCAGCTGCATATCCCTCTTGGTGAATTCCCACTGGCAGAGGGCAGGCACAGAGCAGCTATGTCTCCACAGAAATTCCTCTAGTGGACATCACTGGCATATCAGGGGTGGGTCAGAGGCAGGAGTAGGTGGGAAGGGCGGTGTCCAGAGCAGACCTACACTCCAGGGATTTCCCACGACTGTAAGACCATTAGAGGCTATAATAGTTGGAAGTCGGCTGGCCACCCTAGCATGCACCAGCGGCAAACTAGCCCCCGAAATAGGGTTGGTGCAGCCCACCTCCCCTGGGACTTGATTTGGAGGCTGAAGACATCTTAGCTGGAAATCTCTTTCCCATTAAGGCCCACTTTCCCTCTTTATTTTCCACCCCCATGCTGAGCCAGTCATATCGCAAGAGGTCCTGCTTCTACTTTACCACAGGGGGAAAAAAAGCTGAATTCATGCCGTAGGAAGGGTCACATATAGCACAAGTTTGTCTGATTCTAAAAAGGTAGGTACTTATAGAATAAAGGGAAAGGACTCAAGACCAAGGCTCACACCTCTGCCTGCGCTCATGCTGCACCTCAGTGTCCTAGACCATTTGGTCTGTGGTACTGAACAGGTGCAGAGTGATGGGCACCTCATGCTGCTGGCTCGCTTAATCTGGAGCTGATCCAGAGACACCAGATGGCTGTGATCTTCAGTAGCCAAGAGGAAAAATTCCATCCCCAGGAATAGGTATCAGTGATGCAGAAGGTTCCAAATAAAGACTATATGTACCTATGTATGTTACACACAGTCTTACTAGGATCTACTGAAGAGGTGGTCTCCAGGGTGAAATGTAATCCTAGTCTCAGGGAGGCAACCAAACCTGGGAAATGCTCTTAGTTTTCATTTCAGTATATTTCATGAAAACCATTGGCTAAATTCTCTGCTTTGTAAACGGTTGAAATCCATTGAAGTCACTGGAGCTGCCAAACTACATAAATGTCTTGTGAGCCTGGATCTTACTGCAAAGCAACATACAGAGAGAAGAATACTTCTTTGATGACTCACATCCCTGCAGTAGTATTCCACAACTCTAGGCCCTGTCTCATAAGTCCATTGGAGGATTCAATGGTGTTGGCCTAGCTGGTCAATGCCTCTGTCACCTATTTATTCTGGAGTGTTAAAAAGTACCATAATAACTTCACAGCAGCTCTGTTTTATAGAGAGAGTGTAAGATGTATCTGATGGTATCTGTAGACCTTTTAAACTGTAGTCTCCAAACACAGCAGGCTATCAGCCAACTGGCAGGCTAGACAGAATGGCACACACAGGAAGTCTGTGGCAAAGCCAGGAATAGGCTCCAGATTTCCCGATTCTGTCCTGAATCTTCACCAAAACAACCATTCTATGAAAAATCTGTTGCATGTGGAAAGACTGGCACTTTTGAGATCAGGAGCAAATGCCAAACTTGAAGCAGGAACTGGAGTTTCATAAGTGTTCAAAAGGGTCTTCATAAAAGCTCCTGTTTCATGGGACACCAGGATGAATAGGATGTCTGGTTGTGAGAATGCATCTGGTGGCTTTACCTTATTTGTAACCCAGATGAGGATAAAGGTCATACTTTATAAATTGTTTATAAATGGAGTATTAATATAAAGGATTAATAGACAATAATCTTTTCATAAATGGTTAATCAATAGTTAGAGTCCAACAGATTGTTTAAAATTTGTTTATAAACATATATAATACCTTCTGTTGATGTCCTCATAACCATCTATACACACATACAGTAGTGCAAATAACTGATTTTTCAGTTTGCTGGCTGAGCTATAAAAGTTTTAAAAAATTAATTAAGGATTGAACAAAACATTTTATCTGAGGTTTTTTTTAAAGCCTTTTTTAAGATAAAATTGAAGTACAATTCTAAACAAAAATTGTTTCAAATAAAAACATTGAAATATTCTGTTTAAAAATGTCAAAATGAAACATTTCAATTTCTTCAGAATTTTGTTTTTGTTTGTTTTTCAATCAAAACAATGCAGTGCATTCGACACAAAGTCATGAAAAGTTTTGATTGACCTGAATCTGCATTTTTTTTTAAAAAACTGTCATCCAAAATCTTTTGCCCCACTGTAAGTATATACTCCTCATACTTGTAAATGGAAAAGAATAAAGTACGCCCAGGATTAAGATTTATTTAAACTGAGTAGGAACAGTGTGGCTTCATTGAAGGCCTGTACAAATGAAGATATTTAAAAGAGAGTACACAGTTGGTTCTAACTTGCCCTATATTTATTTTATAAGTTCTACAATGCTACTAACAGTCCTTCTAGTGTAGTTCCTTCTCTTTTTGTGATCAAAAGCAAAATATCTTCACATTCCTCATGCAACTTTCACAAAAGTAGTATTTTAAAAAAAACCTTACTCTTCTGAATGAACCTTTCTGGAGGGACATTCTTTTCTGTTTTTCAGCTCTTTGCAGATTGACTTCTTCAATTTAGAAGTATTCATTTTTAGGGCTCTGTTGTATTATCAAACATATTTCGAGTTGCTGAACAGAAAATGTTCTTTAGTAGGTCACTTATTGCAATTTACCTTTGGGCAAATAGGAGCTTATATTACGATGTTCTACAATGTTTGGTTTGTTGCAGATAACAAAATATTTTTCAGCCAAAAATTTCTTTTCCTGGTATATTTATTCTAGAAAGGCCCAATGTGCTGGAGATGAGACATACTCCCACAAGAAAAAGAACAACTTGCCCAGCAGATAAAAGGACTAGGCCTTATCTTAAAATAAGAAAAATAAGGAAACTATGTGGAAGGATTAAATCATGTGGAGAAACACTCCAGTCAAAATAAAATTGTCCTTTTGTAAATTACTTTGTCAAATTGAAAAACAGCTTATGTTGTCTTAATTCTTTTGTTTCAAATGCCAACTTCAATGCGTATTAAATATAAAGTAGGTCTTTTGATTTCAGTTACATAAATGGTACATGGAAATTACTATGAAGATGGGGTTGAGGGGGAATGTAATTTCAAACATCTAATTGCAGCTTGGAACTAAAGAGTTCCTGGGATGTTCATGTTAGTTTACCAAAAGTGTTCCATTGTTTATGGTTAAGTTACATTTTTCACCTTAAGTAGAGATTCTTTATGTCTGGAACTGCAATTTGCAATTAGTGGAATATAGGAATTTCATTCTACTTCATTTCCACCTCAGTAATGCCTCAATTCAGAAGCCCACTGGTATTCAACATAGCACTTAAACATGTGCTTAACTTTGTGCATATCTTTATGTCCCATTGACTTCAGTGGGTCTTAAGCATATGTTAAAGTTAAACATGTGCTTAAGTGTGTTGCTGAACAGGGACGGACTTAAGCATATGTGTAAATGCTTTACTGAATTGGGGTCTATAACAATGGAATTAAATTTTAGTGAAATCCATCAAAGTCCCCTGAACTATAAATGTACTAAATTTGGAGAGTAAATTCAAATAAATTGTTCAGTTTCACTATTTAATTAACTGAAAAGCTCACCTACACCTTAACTATGGCGTTGCCTACCAACACATCCATCATATAGGCATTTATAACAGGGTAACTACTATCACAATTAATTTTCATGTTCTTGATGAACTAGAATCTTGAAATAGAGTATTCTCATTTTTTAAAATGTGTGTATATATTGGGGATAGAGAAAGCCTCGTGTTGACATCTGAATTTTCATTCACACGTCACCCGAAGTCCAGCAGAAATGTTTATGATTTTAAATGCCGAAGTGTCCTACAATCTTGAAATCTCAGACTCTTATTCAATATGAGCTGATGAGTACAGGAACAAAATCCCTAATTTGGAATGTGACATTCCTATCATAGGTCCACCAAAGTTCACCAGTTTAACAATTTAGAAAGATTATATTAATTTCCTCTGAGTGTAGGGTGACCAGATGTCCCGGTTTTATAGGGACAGTCCCGATTTTTGGGTCTTTTTCTTATATAGGCTCCTATTGCCCCCCATCCCCTGTCCCGATTTTTCACACTTGCTGTCTGGTCACTCTATCTTAGTGGTGCTGGGAACATTAGACTACCAATTTGGAGAAGTTCAAATTATGTGAAATCTCTGGTATTTATTGGATTGTTCAAGGTGAGCAAATGCATCATGGGTATTTACATTAATAGCTACTCTCACTTGTCAACCAGTAATAATGGCCTAAACCACAAAGATGACAAATAAATTTGGGTGCCTCAGTGCCTCACAAAAGGGGGTCTCCCAAAAATCACTAGTCACTCTTGAAAATATTGGATGGTAATAATTAGGGCTTCGTGTCTGTCACGGAGGTTGCAGAAGTCACGGATTCCCTGACTTCCTGTGATCTCCGTGACTTCTGCAGGGGCTAGTGTGGCTGACTCCAGGGCTGCCCAAGGTGGCCCTAGGAACAGCCACACCAGTTACTGCTCCGGCCCCCAGGCAGCGGGCCAGAGCAGAGCAGCCGCGGTCCCCAGCTGGCTGGAGCTGACGCAGTCTGTGGCCCCTGGAGGCTGGTGCTGCTGGCCCCAGGCGCCTCCTCCCAGCAGAACCCCCTCCCCCCCGATTTCCCCCAGAGTGGCAGCCCCCCCACTCTTCCCGCATCAGCAGCCCTCTCCATGTCCCCAGCTATGATTACTAAGGCTACTATTTAGTCACAGGTATTTTTAATAAAAGTCATGGATGGGCTGTGAATTTTTGTTTATTGCCCGTGACGTGTCCATGACTTTTACTAAAAATACCTGTGACTAAATTGTAGCCTTAGTAGTAATACATTCATTAGTTCTATTTATATGCCAAGATTTTCAAAAATAGGTACCTCAAGTTAGGCTCGTAACTTTTAATGGGAGCTCCTTGAGCGCTCAACACTTTTGAAATCAGGCCATTTATTTAGGAACATAAGTATGAACTTAGGTGTCTAAAATAAGGCACCTATTTCTGGAAATCTCTGCTGCATGTCTTTCCATTTGGAGGGTCTTTGCTGACTCGTCAATATATCAAGGGATCATGGAATCAGAGCTTTTACTAAAAACAAATAATTTCTAAAATGTTAAAAATGCAGGAGAAAAGTCAGCAGTTGTAGGCCTAGTCTACATAAAAGTGTTGTCCCAATCTCAGCAATTAACCAGTATAGCTGCACCAATTAAATTGCTCAGTGTAGACAAGTAAAGCTGCAACAGTGGTGTTTCCCTAGGTTTAAGTGGTTTTTCAACTCCGCTATTGCAAAAAGTGGCTCTGCCTACCTAAACTAGGTGTTTGTACCCACACAGCTTCCCCGGTGGTTGAAATTGGGGCAAATTCCCAATGCTGACAAGGGCTTAACGTATCACCGCACAGCTTAATGGCTCCATGTACAACTAAATTACTACAGTGCCATGCCATTTATGGTATACAATGTTAACAGTATACATACACATTATTAATTGAGCTTTCTGGGTTCGGTCCCAATACAAAAAAGGACTAAGAAAGTAAATCAAAATGAAGGAAGAAGCAGTCCATTTGTGGCAGGGGTGGGGGGGGGGGAATCACTGATCAAGTCTGACACTAAAAAAGAAAATGCAAGTACAAGGAAATGTGCCAGGATAACATACAAGTGGAGATGAGGAATGGCATGTAGTAGTTACTGAGGTTAGTTGCTGGCTTTAGTTAAAAATCAGAGGAATGAGGAAACTGAAGTTGCTTTTTCAGAGCAATTCCCTAGTTGATAACTCACTGTGAGGAAATTTTTTTAAAAATAAGATACTGTTATTACAGAAAAACTTACAGTACTAGAGAAAAAACAACCCTTTGTTTACAGTGATGGTTATTTAAGTAGTTGGATCTCCATAAAGAAATTGTTAGTCATTTGTATCACATTACCACATATCATTGTGTTTGACTAGGGTACTTGGCTCCCAATAGGAAGAGAAACTTATCACAATCAGTGCCACCACAGCCTAATTCATCTTGGACATAGGAGGACGATTTCATAATTAATACTGCTGGCAGACATTCATGTCTGGGCTAAACGTGATTATGTAGGTCCTGCAAATCTTCATCTCTCGTGATGTTTGCTGGTGGCCCTTATTTCATAGTCTAAAGACAGATTTTCAAAAGGTTTAATTTTAAATGGAGTTGGGTGACTAAATCTCTTACTTGTCTTAGAGTAAGTACCAAAAGGCTGAGATTTTCAGTTTTTCAGCTCTTGTTCTTGCTAGATACCCAGACAATTGCCACTAGAGCTTCTTCATAATCTTCACGGTTTCTCTCACTTTTACCATTTGGTCTACTTGCCTCTCTTTTACATATTATAGCAGTTATCAATAATATATATTTAATGCTTGTTTTACTGTCTATCTCCTAGAATGCCCATGTTTTTACTTAATATGCAATGACATATAATACAAGATGACAAAAACATACTGACTTAGTGTGAAGAGTTGTATTTTTCATGATGTTATTACATCTTCTAGCTTTGTATTTCATCACCCTGTTTTGGAATATTTGGCCCAGATAAACATATTCCTTGGCTTTTAAATTATTTTCTATCGATCTATTTTTGTTCCATGCTGGACACAAATTTTGTTTTCTGTACATCTTTGTCTTCTGACAGACTCTTGGCCCATTACCAGCTGTTTTGTGTTGTTCTACTGGTGCAAAGTAGCTGGAAACCCAAAGAATGTGGTCTCCTGGAGATTCTCTCAGCACAGGGGACATCTGTGGGTGCTGCAGAATGGCTGAAGTGACACTCTACCACTGCTCCTTACAGCCTACTTCATGTGCATTACTGGCTAGGACAGCTGCTGTATTCCATGTGGCTGGAACTGCCTCTTATGGCAGTGAGCATCAGAACATGATTTAGAACAACCCTGAAGCTAATCCAAATTATTCTTGGGGCTAGGATGGCCCCTAGCTTACCCAAGGATCAGGAAGCCGCCAAGATGACGTACAGACACACAGTCTACCCAATCCTCAGCCACATTGAGTACAGCTTGTCTGAATCCAAGGCTCTGTTTCATACAATCTAAAGATTTTCTCCAAATAGGAGATGATACATTTAGTGGAACAGTGTCACCTTTCCCAACTATTGTCTGTGGATAGATCACAATTTTGACAAATTATTATTCAATATTGTTCAATGAATCATTCATCTAAACATATTCTAGACAATTGGATGTAATAAGGAGTATAAAAATACAAGTATGTAGGGACAAAATGAGAAAGGCTATGACACAAAATGAGTTACACTTAACAATGCAATAAGAATAGATTTTTAAAATATATTAGGAGCAAGAGAAAGACCAAGTTATCTGTAGGTCCTCTATTTAGCAGGGAAGAAGAGCTGTTAATTAATGACAACAAGATGGCCGAGATGTTTAATGCCTATTTTTCTGGAGTCTTCACTAAAAAGGTTAATGGTGACCAGATACTCAACACAATATTAACAACCAGGGGGAAGGACACAAGCCAAAATAGGGAAAGAACAGGTTAAAGAGTATTTAGATAAGTTAGATGTAAAATCCCCATGATGATGAAATTCTTCCTAGTGTATCTAAGGAACTAGCTGAAGTAATCTCAGAACTCCTAGCAGTTATCTTCGAGAATTCATGGGAGATGGGTGAGTTCCCAGAGGACTGAAGAAGCATAAACATAGTACCTATCTTTAAAAGGCGATCAAAGAGGATGCGAGGAATTATAGATCAGGAGACCTAATTTCGATACCTGGACAGATACTGGAACAAACTATTAAATAATGGAGCGATAAGTAAGGCTGTGAATCTTTCACGGAGGTCACAGATTCCATGACTTTCTGGGACCTCCGTGACTTCCGCGCCTGCAGCGGCTGGTGCAGCTGACCTCAGGGCAGCCCGCCTGAGCAGCTGGGGCAGCCCTGGGGCCAGCCATACAGCCACTATTCTGGCTTCCCCAGGCAACTGGTCCTGGGCGCTGCCCAGAAGCAGCAGTCTGGGAGCAGCAGCGGCACCAGAGGCTGCCCCCCACCCCTGCCCGGAGGAGCAGCAGCAGTGGTGGGGCCCCAGGCTGCCCCCCACCCCCAGGAACAGCAGCATCTGCTGGAGCACCGCCCCCGCCCCCAATGACCACAGGTAAGATTTAGTTAGAGGTATTTTTAGTAAAAGTCACAGCCAGGTCACTAGCGTGACTTTTTGGTTATTACCCATGACCTGTCCGTGACTTTTATTAAAAATACCCGTGACTAAATCATAGCCTTAGTGATAAGGAATAGCTGTCAAGATAAAATGGTGCCAAACCATCCTAATTTCCTTCTTTGACAAGGTCACTGGCCTATTAGATTGGGGGGAGGCTGTAGATGTGATATATCTTGATTTTACAAAAAGAACGAGGAGTACTTGTGGCACCTTAGAGACTAACACATTTATTTGGGCATAAACTTTCATGGGCTAAAGCCCACTTCATCAATATATATAATTTAATGGTATCCAGTTTGCAAATTAATTCCAGTTCAGCAGTTAGTCACACCTTCTTGTCAACTGTTTTTAATGGGCCATCCTGATTATCACTACAAAAGTGTTTTTCTCCTGCTGATAATAGCCCACCTTAATTGATTAGTCTCTTAGAGATAGCATGACAACCCACATCTTTTCATGTTCTCTGTGTGTATGTATATATATATCTTCATATTGTATGTTCCACTCTATGCATCTGATGAAGTGGGCTTTAGCACACGAAAGCTTATGCCCAAATAAATGTGTTAGTCTCTAAGGTGCCACAAGTACTTCTTGTTCTTTTTGCGGATACAGACTAACATGGCTGTGACGGGTTGGACTCACAGAGACCTGCTTGGTGCTGCCACCTGGTGTGCCAAGGCTACTTCTGCCCCTGCTTCCAGGCCTTTTCCAGCTTGGGACTCCCGAATCCTGTCTGTTTTGAGCCAGATTCCACTGATCTGCTGCAAACACAGACCCAGGTCCGAACCAAGTCCACTCACCACTGTAAGGCTCCTGGAAGCGCTCTTGCCTTTGACACCCAGGTGTCCAACTCCAAGGAGGTTCAAACCCTTAATAAATCCGTTTTACCCTGTATAAAGCTTATACAGGGTAAACTCATAAATAGTTTGCCTTCTATTTCAAAGATAGAAAGATATGCACAGCTGTTTGCCTTCCCCAGGTAACAACTCATACTCCAGGAAACTTAATGAGTAAAAAGTGATTTTAATAAGTAATGCAAGTAGGATTTAAGTTATTCCAAGTAGTGACAGACAGAACAAAGTGAATTACTGAATAAAATAAAATAGAACACACAGTTCTATGTCTAATCACCCTGTGTACAGATAAAAACCTCACTAGGTCCAGTAAACAGGCTATCTTCCTTCTAGCCTGAGTCCAGAAATCACTCACCCCCCTAATGTCTTTGTCCTTTGTTCAGTCTCTTTCAGGTGTCCTTGCGGGGTGGAGAGCTTCTTTCTTTAGCCAGCTGAAGACAAAATGGAAGGGTCTCCCCCGGGCTTTTATAGTCTTTTTTCCCCTCCCTGTGTAACATCCTGTTACCATGGAGTTTTGGGATCACATGGGCAAGTCACCTGTCCATGCACCCTTCGGCAACCAGCCTAACCAGTTGCATTCCAGACCCAGCCCCGATGTGGACTGGGGTCTGCAACTTCTTTTGTCTGTTAAGTGCTCGTACTTAACAGGCACATTCTTTTCTCCAAACATGATCCCATGCACTTACAAAGACTATGTACAAAACCAGCAAATATAAAACCAATCTTCATAACTCCAACCACAACAATGATACATGCATATAAACAGGAGGAATAAATTCAGTAGGTCATAACTTTCACAGAGATATGTTATATGGCACATGTAGCATAAAACATATTCTAGTTACATATATACATTTATAAGCAACATGGCTACCACTCTGAAACCAGTCATCTTGATTTTAATAAGGATTTTTACTAGGGCTGTTGATTAATCACAGTTAACTCATGTGATTAACTCAAAAAATTAATTGCAATTTAAAAAATGAATTGCAATTAATCACAGTTTTAATTGCACTGTTAAACAATAGAATACCAATTGAAATGTATTGAATATTTTGGATGTTTTCTAAATTTTCATATATATTGTATTTTGTGTTGTAACTGAAATCAAAGTGCATATTATTTTGTATTACAAATACTTGCAATGTAAAAATGATAAACTAAAGAAATTGTATTTTTCAATTCACCTCATTCAAGTACTGTAGTGCAATCTCTTTATCGTGAAAGTGCAACTTGCAAATATAGATTTTTTTTTGTTACATAACTGCACTCAAAAACAAAACAATATAAAACTTCAGAGCCTACAAATCCACTCAGTCCTACTTCTTGTTCAGCGAATCGTTAAGACAAACAAGTTTGTTTACATTTACAGGAGATAATACTGCCCTCTTCTTATTTACAATGTCACCAGAAAGTGAGAACAGGCATTTGCATGGCACTTTTGTAGCTGGCATTGCATGGTAATTATGTGACAGATATGCTAAACATTCGTATGCCCCTTCATGCTTTGGCCACCATTCCAGAGGACATGCTTCCATGCTGATGACGCTCGTTAAAAAAACAATGCGTTAATTAAATTTGTGACTGAACTCCTTGGGGGAGAATTGTATGTCCCCTGCTCTGTTTTAACCACATTCTTCCATATATTTCATGTTATAGCAGTCTCGGATGATGATCCGGCACATGTTATTCATTTTAAGAACACTTTCACTGCAGAATTCACAAAATGCAAAGAAGGTACCAGTGTGAGATTTCTAAAGATAGCTACAGCATTCGACCTAAGGTTTAAGAATCTGAAGTGACTTCCAAGATCTGAGAGGGACGAGGTGTGGAGCATGCTTTCAGAAGTCTTAAAAGAGCAACACTTCAATGTGGAAACTACAGAACCCGAACCATCAAAAAAGAAAATCAATCTGCAGCTGGTGGCATCTCACTCAGATAATGAAAATGAACATGCATCATCTGCACTGCTTTGGATTGTTATCAAGCAGAACCCATCATCAGCATGGACGCATGTCCCCTGGAATGGTGGTTGAAGTATGAAGGGATGTGTGAATCTTTAGTGCGTCTGGCCATGAATATTTTGCAACACCGGCTACAATACTACCAAGAAAAGGCCTATTCTCACTTTCAGGTGACATTGTAAGCAAGAAGTGAACAGCATTATCTCCTGCAAATGTAAACAAACTCGTTTGTCTGAGCGATTCACTGAACAAGATGTAAGACTGAGTGGACTTGCAGGCTCTAAAATTTTACATTATTTTATTTTTGAATGCAGTTTTTTTATATAATTCTACATTTGTAAATTCAACTTTCATGATAAAGAGATTGCACTACAGTACTTGAATTAGGTGAATTGAAAAATACTATTTTTTACAGTGCAAATACTTGTAATCAAAAATAAATATAAAGTGAGCACTGTATTCTGTTTTGTAATTGAAATCAATATATTTGAAAATGTAGAAAACATCCAAAAATATTTAAATAAATGGTTTTCTATTATTGTTTTAACAGTGCGATTAATTTTTGACACAATCCCCCAAGATATTCTCATAAGCAAATTAGGAAAATGTGGTCTGGATGAAATTACTATAAAGTGGGTGCACAACTGATTGAATAAAGGTCTTTCAAAGAGTAGTTGTCAATGGTTTATTGTCAAACTTGGAGGATGTATCTAATGGAGTCCCAGAGGGGTCAGTCCTGAATTCAGTACTATTTTCATTAATTGACTTGGATAATGGAGTGGAGAGTATGCTTATAAAATTTGTGGGTGACATCAAGCTGGGAGGGGTTGCAAGCATGTTGGAGGACAGGATTAAAATTCAAACGATCTTGACAAATTGGAGAATTGGTCTGAAATCAACAATATGAAATTTAAAAAAGACAAGAGCAATGCACTACATGTAGAAGGAAAAATCAAATGCACAACTACAACATGGGGAATAACTGGCTAGGTGGTAGTACAGCTGAGAAGGATCTGGCAGTGGATCACAAATTGAATCTGAGTCAATGTGATGCAGTTGTGAAAAAGTCTAATATTCTGGGGTACAGGAGTGTCATATGTAAGACATAGGAGGTAACTGTCCTACTTTACTCAGCACTGATGAAGATTCAGCTGGAGTAAGATTCAGCTGTGTCCAGTTCTGGGCACTACATTTTAGGAAAGAAATAGATAAATTGGAGAGAGTCCAGAGGAGAGCAACAAAAATGGACGATTTAGAAAGCCTGAACTATGCGAAAACGTTAAAAAAAACAACAACTGGGCAGGTTTGGTCTTGAGAAAAGAAGACTTAGGTGGACCTGATGACAGTCTTCAAATCTGTTAAGTGCTGTTAATAGCAAGGATGATGATCAATTGTTCTTCTTGTCAATTGAAAGTAGGACAAGAAGTAATGGGCTTAATCTGCAACAAGGGAGATTTAGGAAAAACTTTCTAAACTGTGAGGATATTTAGGTTCTGGAACAGGTTTCCAAGGGAGGTTGTGGAATCCCCGTCATTGGAGGTTTTTAAAAGAACGGGATAGACAAGCACCTGTCAGGGATGGTCTAGGTTTACTTGGTCCTGCTTCAGTGCAGAGGGCTGAACTTGATGAGCTCTCGAGTTCCCCTCCAGCGCTCCAGTTCTATGATTCTATGTTTTCAAACCCTTCATGGAGTGTATTTGGTATTCAGAATGCAGAGGTATTCTTCCATTTCTTAAGTGAATGGACCCAACCTTTATGAACTACTTCTGCTTTCACTCAAAATTAATTTTGTTTTGCCACGAAACAGATTATTTCCTGATCAAATAAATCTTGGTTTCTGGCCTGAAATTAGTTTCTGCCAACATTCACACAAACAAAACTTTGCTGACACCAACGCAAATTAAATCTTACTTTTAAAAGGGCCAAACAGAACAGATGCTGGCTGAAAAGGCAGCATGGCTGAAACCAGGACAGAATTCATAAATTAGTCCACAAATTCACTTTTGTCCCTCACACTTTCCCCATTTCTCCATAATAGGCATTTTCCGTCAAGCTGAAAAGCCAATAATCCAGGAAGTGAGCTGGCACGTCCACATTGCAGACTGGACCATGGGGCAACGGGGTTGAGTTTGTTCTCAAGTTCTGAGAAACACCTCCTCACCTCACTTTTGTTTTTTGCAAAACTCTCATGAAAACCATTCCCACAACAGGAAATATTTTGTAAAAGTTGATGTAAAGTATAAAGCCAACCTGGATTAACTTTAGGCAGTGATATTCAAACATATTGTGGTTTTGTACACCCAGTTGATTCACACACTGGTTTCTCACAACTACCTCTTGCGCATAAGTAAGCAAGGCTGTTGGTATTTTCATTACACTTACAATAACAATGAGACAAAGGGCAAGCACCAACCAATAACAGCCAACCTTCTTACTGTGTAATTACTGGGTATCTGCCATACAGATTTCAGATTTGCTCTGTTACAATAGAAAATCATGATTTAAAACAAACAAAATGCTGACTAATCAGTACTAATTAATCTAAAAATAAGGAGCATATGCTCTCAGCCTTTATTAATGGACTGATGTGTTTCTTTGGTGAAAGCAATATAATAAGCCTTTTGTTTTCCTAGTGTCTGTCATTCTACAATTTTGAGAAGTAAAAATGATTTAAACTGAAATAATGAAAATATTAAGAGTTTTGTTGTTATTGGGGCTGGAAAATAGTCTGATTTACTAATGTAAGACACTACCACAATTGTTACATTATATGATATCAAGGCTATAGACTTTGAAATCTCAAATGGTTGTTATAATTAAACATGACACCCATTCACTGGGGTAATGGAAAAATCATGATTATGAACAGAATGGTTATCCAGAGGAGAGGATAAAGAACTGCCAGTACTACAACAGACAGTGTCACTGAAAGCCAGAAAGGCCCACCCAAAGAGATTTTGCAAGGGGAAGAATGACTCATAAGTTAGTTATACAACTTGATGTTGCCTACTGGCCCAAGAGAGACAGTGGGAAAGCGAGAGAGACTTGACAAATAGCTTGCAAATGCAGAAGCAAAAACTGCAGCAGCACTGTCAGAAGTTAAGTGGAAGCTTTCATTATCTGAGATGTGTATATTACATGCTACTGGAAGCAAAAGGCATTGCAGAATAAAATCTCAACATCAAATAATGAGCTGAAGTATAGCTAGGTAGCTAGTTTGCAATATTGGAGGAGAGGAGGGGGGCGGGGGGGAGGGAGAAGTATTAAGGGCTATCAGTTCAGCACAACTCCCAGAGATAGTGTCCTTAACTAAGGCACAATGCCTCCAGGTTCACTTGTACCTCAGCCAAAGCAGCCTATTTCACCCTTTCAAAGGGCATGAGTGTAGCATGCACTATCTCTGTGCTAGCTCGACTCTGCAGCCTGATGGATACAGTGGCTCTGCCCTCCTCTGTCTTCAGCCTTTCCTGGGAGTCTGGCACAGCTGTTGGCAGTAGCCTAGAGCAGTTATGTGCTGTGATTTTTGACTAATCCTGGTGCCAGGGCACAGGGAAGCCTGTGTGCTTGGGCTTTCTGCCCTCCATGCACACTTGCACAGAGGCAATCACAGCCTGACTCAAAATAGATTTCCAATTAAAAACAAAACTGATTGACACAGCTGGTCAGGAAATATTTCCCCCATGAAAAATATCATCCAGCGGGGCAAAATTTTCCTTTCAGTGACTGAAAATTTCCCATTTGCAGCTGAAAACTGAAAGTTTGGGGGTTCAGGCTTTTATTTTCTTGATGACCACCCCACTCCCAAACATGAACAAAAATGGACACAGAACAGGTTTCGATGAAACAGCCATTTTTTGTCAAAAATGTTTTGACTAAAAAAATTCAACTAGCTTGGTGATATCTCAGAACAGGAACTCTTTTCTCTTGCTCTTTCACAATTGTGTCCAAAGAAGCAAGGATAACCTCTTTTGGTTACTCCGTAGTCCCCCTCTGTACCCAATCCACAGAGTATATGCCTCTGTTATGGCTTGAGTTACTAACTCAAGCCATAAGTCATACTTGTAGCTCTGAAGGTCCCCACTATATCAGCCAGTATAGCAGTTGTCACATGGACACTGATACATACCGCCTTCAACTGTAGTGAATGTGAGCTGCATGTGTGTATCCAACGCCATATACACACATGCTCCTGGAACCAATTCCCTCACATGGTTGTACTGGTGTAAACTGGAGTTGGTCCATTTAAGTGGACCAATGGAGTTACACTGGTGTAAAATTTGGAGGGGGGGAGAAGAATCAGTCCCATTCTTATTACGCTACGTTTATTATAATGTGACAAGTATGTGAAATCCATAAATGTAGTAAACAAACCTTTACATGAGGAAGGGTTAAATCTGAGTTAGGAGTTAAAACTGTTCATAGAATCACAGAATATCAGGGTTGGAAGGGACCTCAAGAGGTCATCTAGTCCGACCCCCTGCTCAAAGCAGGACCAACCCCAACTAAATCATCCCAGCCAGGAATTTGTCAAGCCTGACCTTAAAAACCTCTAAGGAAGGAGATTCCATCACCTTCCTAGGTAACCCATACCAGTGCTTCACCATCCTCCTTGTGAAAAAGTTTTTCCTAATATCCAACCTAAACCTCCCCCACTGCAACTTGAGACCATTACTTATTGTTCGGTCATCTTCTACCACTGAGAACAGTCTAGATCCATCCTCTTTGGAACCCCCTTTCAGGTAGTTGAATGCAGCTATGAAATCCCCCCTCATTCTTCTCTTCTGCAGACTAAATAATCCCAGTTCCCTCAGCCTCTCCTCATAAATCATGTGCTCCAGCCCCCTAATCATTTTTGTTGTCCTCTGCTGGACTCTTTTCAATTTTTCCACATCCTTTTTGTAGTGTGGGGCCCAAAACTGGACACAGTTCTCCAGATGAGGCCTCACCAATGCCTAATAGACGTGAATGATCACGTCCCTCAATCTGTTGGCAATGCTCCTATTTATACAGCCCAAAATGCTGTTAGCCTTCTTGGCAACAAGGGCATATTGTTGACTCATATCCAGCTTTTCGTCCACTGTAACCCCTAGGTCCTTTTCTGCAGAACTGCTGCCTACCCACTCGGTCCCTAGTCTGTAGCAGTGCATGGGATTCTTCCGTTCTAAGTGCAGGACTCTGCACTTGTCCTTGTTGAACCTCAGATTTCTTTTGGCTCAAACCTCTAATTTGTCTAGGTCCCTCTGTATCCTACCCTCCAGTGTATCAACCACTCCTCCCAGTTTAGTGTCATCTGAAAACTTGTTGAGGGTGCAGTCTACGCCATCCTCCAGATCATTAATGAAGATATTGAACACAACCGGCCCCAGGACAGACCCCTGGGGCACTCCAACCAGACATGGAGCCATTGATCGCTACCCGTTGAGCCTGATGATCTAGCCAGCTTTCTATCCACCTTATAGTCCATTCACTCAGCCCATACTTCTTTAACTTGCTGGCAAGAATACTGTGGGAGACCGTATCAAAAGCTTTGGTAAGGTCAAGGAATAACACAGCCACTGCTTTCCCCTCATCCACAGAGCCAGTTATCTCATCATAGAAGGCAATTAGGTTAGTCAGGCATGACTTGCCCTTGGTGAATCCATGCTGACTGTTCCTGATCACTTTCCTCTCCTTGAATTGCTTCAAAATTGATTCCTTGGGGACCTGCTCCATGATTTTTCCAGGGACTGAGGTGAGACTGGCCTGTAGTTCCCCAGAGCCTCCTTCCTTTTTTTTTGTTGCATAGTCTTGCAATTAAAAACCAAATTGCCTCCATCTGTGAAGAATTAAAATCAAGGGTTTGCAATGAGGTTTTTGCAGAGTAATGGTTGCCTTTGACCCTGATGGCATGCTGAGAACAGACTCTTGCCTGCTGATGAGGATGAGATTGTGGTGTGAGGTTTCCCCAGCAGGCAGGCATCAGCCCAGGAAGGGCTTATCTACACTGATAGTTATAGTGTTAGACCATGTGTTAACTAGCACAAAGTTAAAGATGACTTAGAACTTAGTGAGGACAAAGACTACTGCATTTAATCAGATCCAGCTAACAGTTCTTTTTTTAAGCCACGACAGACCTTGTTCACAGAAAGCAAGGCTGTGCTTTTCAAGGCAGTCTATGGGAGTTAGGAGCCCTGTTTCCTTAGTATCCTCTGAAAATCCCAGTCTCTGTATTTAACACATATTCTAATACAATGTCCCTTCCAGCATGGAAAAGCCCTAAGGGTGTTACTCATCTTTGAGTGACACCTGGAAATCATTCTCTTATAGAACCAGAAGGTTCCTAGTCTTAATATGTTGGTGGAGAAAGATAATTTTAAAGCTAAAATGTATATACAATTATATTTCAATTTAAAAAAAGATGTCAGGAAGTAGACTTGTTCACTTAACTGTACCTACTGTATTTCAACATGATTGTTGCAGGTAATGACTGTGACGGGCTGGTATCACAGAAACCCCCTTGGAGCTGCCACCTAGTGTGCCAAGACTACTCCTGCCCTTGCCCTCCTGCCTTTTCCAGCTTGGGACTCCAGAATCCTGTCTGGTTTGAGCCAGACCTGCTAGCCTGCTGCAAACCCAGACCCAGGTCTGAGGCATGTCCCCTAACAGCTGTAGGCTTGCCGGGAAGCAGCTTAGGAAGTGTTCTTGCCTTTGACACCCATGTGCCCAACTCCCAATGGGGTTCAAACCCTGAATAAATCCATTCTACCCTGTATAAAGCTTTTACAGGGTAAACTCATAAATAGTTCGCCCTCTATTTCACAGATAGAGCGGTATGCACAGTTGTTTGCCCCCCTCCAGGTACTAACACGTACTCCAGGTTACTTAATAAGTAAGAAGTTATTTTAATAAGTATAGAAAGTAGGATTGAAGTGGTTCCAAGTAGTAACAGACAGAACAAAGTGAATTACTAAGTAAAATAAAATAAAACACGCACATCTATGTCTAATCACACTAAATACAGATAAAAACCTCACCAGTTCCAGCAAACTTCCTTTTACAGGCTATGGTCCTCCTAGCCTGGGTCCAGCAATCACTCACACCCCCTATTGTCCTTGTCCTTTGTTCCATTCTCTTTCAGGTGTGTCATTGGGGGGTGGAGAGGTTCTCTCTTTAGCCAGCTGAAGACAACACGGAGGGGTCTCCCAGGGGTTTAAATAGACTCTCTCCCCTGGGTGGATACCCCTCCCTCTCCCTGTGTAGCATCCAGTTACAAAATGGAGTTTTGGGGTCAAATGTCCATGCACAACTCAGTAACCAGCCCAGCCACATTCCTGGCCAAGCTTAGTTGTGGATTGGTGTCTGCAACTTTTGTCTGTTTAAGAGTTTCTTGATTGGGCTCTTAACCTGCACATTCCTTTCTCCAGCCATTGATCTAATGCTCTTACAGAGGCTATGTATAAAACCAGCAAATATGCAACCAATATTCATAACTTCAATTACAAAAATGATACATGCATACAAACAGGAGGAATAGATTCAGTAGATCATAACTTTTACAGAGATGTTACATGGCACATGTAGCATAAAACATATTCCAGTTATATCATATATATACACATTTATAAGCATCTCCCCATAAAGCCTTATGGGGTACACCGTGACAATGACCTTCCAGCCACTCCTTCATTTTGAATGCCCTATCACATATAGCACTTGATACATAATATAAATAATCAGGTCATAGAGCAGCGGGGCATAGAAAAGTGATGCTAAATATATATACTCATGCCACATCAGATCGAATATTTTAAAATGAAGCTGCAGAGCACTGGGGGGGATGGAAAGCAGTGGCACTATGTCCATGAGCTAAACTATTGTAAGAGATACTGTAAGCCAACAGAAAACGTACACTGACTTAACAGAACAATGACGAATTGAGTGTCATCCAAAACTAGGAGCTGGATGTGTTATTACAAACTTCTAGAACGTTGCAGATGTGCAAATGCATCCTGGGATGAATAAATTCTAAGAGTTATAGTAAGCTGAAATTAGAACCAAAGAGTTGCTCTTATTAGCTGGGTCTTAGGGTTACATAAGATGAGTGTTCTCAGTAGATAATGCACATCTCTGGAAATGGCTCATTTTGGTAGCTGGGCAGCTTCCAGGCACAACACAATACCTATCTATTGCATCAGGCTTTTCCATGTAGAAGTTGATGTTAGTGTAAAGAGTTATGAGTATCATATATATCTAGAGACATGTGTTAATGGTACTGGGTAAGTGATGTAAAGCACTCTGATTAGGCATTGTCTCCTAATAAAAGCTATGTGGATCTGAGATTGGCTAATACCTTGATAAGTTACCACCTGGTGTTTTATGCCTACTGTTACATATTAATAATGTATTATTCTAACTTTATATTAAAAAGCACCTTTCACCATGAAGAGTGACAAAGTCTTTTAGAGTCTGTATATATACTAATTCTTTCCTAGAGAGAACTAGAGAGTAACTTGTTATTAGAGAGATTACAGTAAGGGTATTCATAAGGACTTTGAATACAGAAAGCACTTAAGCATGTACTTAAGTCCCACTAAGTGGACATTTACAATTAAGTGCATGCTTAAGTACTTTATGGATGCTTTCCTTATACAGGACCAGTATGCACAATTAACTAAAGTGGGTACACAAACGGTGGGATTATAAACTCTCCAACTCTCACTGATACCATAAGAAGCTCAGTACTTTTCTCTGTATAAACTTCTAACTGGAATTCTCTTTTATTCTCCATTTTTGACTTCAACCAGAATTTCGGACTAGCCTTATTTGGTGGACTCTGGCACAGATTCTTTGAATATAAAGGGTTAGGGTTAGCAGCCATTCTGCACCAGCACAGCTACACAGCACAGTGGTTTAGGAGGTGAGGTAAAGCATACTTGGTCCAACTGAAACTATAAATGTGTGGATTTTGGCTAGGAAAAATGTTACGATTTAAATTGCAATTTGGCTTGGACTCTAGGGATAATACCCTTATTAGATAGTGAGAAATACTTTGGGATCTTTTGCAAATGTGGGAGTGTTGTATGGCCAGTGCAAAAGATGGCATCTCATGAAGGAAAGCACCTCCTAACATGTTGTTGTATGAGGCTGTCAGTCTTTCCTCACAGTTGAAATCTCCAAGAAAGAAGTCATGCAGCACCAGAGTTTTCCTTGTTCTCCCTTCTAAGTATTAATCAAGTCTGGACTTGCTTAGCTTAGAAGATCCAGGAAGTTCACAGCTCAAGATGATATATCTATCTAGAGGGCATTTAGGCATAACAGATATAGCTGTGTCATTTAATTCACCTAGGAAAGGTTGGCTCCTTGTAAGATTTGCCTTGGAGCCAGGCCTTGCTTTTACCCAATGTTAAAAGTTGAATTTATCAAGATACAAGAAGGCCAAATGAACTGCCTAAGGTCACATCAGGTGATTTAACTTAAACTAGAACTCAGAATTCTCTGGGGAGCCAACTTCTCTCACTCTAAATCAGAAAGAGTAGGAACAGACAGCTCGGAAATGGAGCAATACTAGGCCAGCTGAACTTCGCAACACTACTTAAATGAACACAGCTGCCAATGCATTACTAAGTATTAAACTTGTATTGTATTAATGCTCTTACCTGTTCCTATCATATCTGTCAGCTTCTGTCATTTTCATTTGAATCTTATACTTGGCAAATGCACAATAACCATGAACTTTTCACTTTTTATAACAAAATTGGACTTGATTTATTTATGAAAAGCACATTTAAGCAGTTCACAAAGTAGAGCAGTGACAAGAATGTATTTATCTGGATATAATAAAGGACCTTCCACAACCCTAGGTGCTGAACAATAACACACAATAGAGGATAACAAGTCTCAATGACAAATACAAGGGGTCTGATTCCAATACTAATTATTTGTGTAAATCAGGAGTAACCCCACTGAAGCCAATGGAGTTATGCTAGTGCAACCCAGAGGTGAGAAGAAAAAATAGCTCAAGAACTCTACCAGCTAAGCCCCATTATTATAAGTTTTGTTAACTAATACAGTAAGTCCATAAGTATAATGCTATAATATACCTATAGCATCAGAAATATGTAATAATTAAAAGCCCACTATAAAAACAAGACTTCCCAACAAACCATCCCTAAATGCCTCATCCACTCCTCCTGGAAAATATCTAGTAAAAAAAGAAAAGATACATTGTGAGTGTTTGCTAAGAGATTTTAATTAAAAAAAAATTGTTTAGGACCAAGAAGGGAAGCACCTTCCAGAATCAAAGAGCCAAAAACAAGAGGAAAAAAACATCTAACAGCAGCCCCTTTTTGTAACATCAGCCAGCAGTAAGCTTGATAATGTCGAGCAACTGAAACTGTCATTGTCTAACTCCGGAAGAGAGGATATCACTCGTGTAGTCTCATGTATGGAACTTGTGGATAAAATACAGGTTCTTCTAAATAAAAATCATAGAATCATAGAATCTCAGGGTTGGAAGGGACCTCAGGAGGTCATCTAGTCCAACCCCCTGCTCAAAGCAGGACCAACCCCAACTAGATCATCCCAGCCAGGGCTTTGTCAAGCCTGACCTTAAAAACCTCTAAGGAAGGAGATTCCACCACCTCCCTAGGTAACCCATTCCAGTGCTTCACCACCCTACTAGTGAAAAAGTTTTTCCTAATATCCAACCTAAACCTCCCCCTCTGCAACTTGAGACCATTACTCCTTGTTCTGTCATCTTCTACCACTGAGAACAGTCTAGATCCATCCTCTTTGGAACCCCCTTTTAGGTAGTTGAAAGCAGCTATCAAATCCCCCCTCACTCTTCTCTTCTGCAGGCTAAACAATCTCAGTTCCCTCAGCCTCTCCTCATAAGTCATGTGCTCCAGCCCCCTAATCATTTTTGTTGCCCTCCGTTGGACTCTTTCCAATTTATCCACATCCTTCTTGTAGTGTGGGGCCCAAAACTGGACACAGTACTCCAAATGAGGCCTCACCAGTGCTGAATAGAGGGGAATAATCACGTCCCTCGATCTGCTGGAAATGCCCCTACTTATACAGCCCAAAATGCCGTTAGCCTTCTTGGCAACAAGGGCACACTGTTGACTCATATTCAGCTTTTCGTCCACTGTAACCCCTAGGTCCTTTTCTGCAGAACTGCTGCCCAGCCATTCGGTCCCTAGTCTGTAGCAGTGCATGGGATTCTTCCGTCCTAAGTGCAGGACTCTGCACTTGTCCTTGTTGAACCTCATCAGATTTCTTTTGGCCCAATCCTCTAATTTGTCTAGGTCCCTCTGTATCCTATCCCTACCCTCCAGCGTATCAACCACTCCTCCCAGTTTAGTGTCATCTGCAAACTTGCTAAGGGTGCAGTTCACACCATCCTCCAGGTCGTTGATGAAGATATTGAACAAAACCGGCCCCAGCACCGACCCTTGGGGCACTCCACTTGATACCGGCTGCCAACTAGACATGGAGCCATTGATCACTACCCGTTGAGCACGACCATCCAGCCAGTTTTCTATCCACCTTACCGTCCATTCATCCAGCCCATACTTCTTTAACTTGCTGGCAAGAACGCTGTGCGAGACTGTATCAAAAGCTTTGCTAAAGTCAAGAAATAGCACATCCACTGCTTTCCCCTCATCCACAGAGCCAGTTATCTCATCATAGAAGGCAATTAGGTTAGTCAGGCATGACTTGCCCTTGGTGAATCCATGCTGACTGTTCCTGATCACTTTCCCCTCCTTTAAGTGGTTCAAAATTGATTCCTTGAGGACCTGTTCCATGATTTTTCCAGGGATTGAGGTGAGACTGACTGGCCTGTAGTTCCCCGGATCTTCCTTCTTCCCTTTTTTAAAGATGGGCACTACATTAGCTTTTTTCCAGTCATCCGGGACCTCCCCCGATTGCCATGATTTGTCAAAGATAATGGCCAATGGCTCTGTAATCACATTGGCCAACTCCTTTAGTACCCTCGGATGCAGTGCATCCGGCCCCATGGACTTGTGTTCGTCCAGCTTTTCTAAATAGTCCCGAACTAAAATCACCATATGTAGGTCCACCTACAAACTGGATTCGAAGCCAGTGAAGCATGATGTGGGCTCTGCAGGAAGCACCACTTAATAAGTGAGCAGGCAATTTCTGCAGTATATTTGAGTCACCTTCAAGCGTAGACGTATTACTGTAGTCTAAATCACTAGTGGATACTTGTAGCCAGGTTCACAAAGGAAACACTGCACTCTTCTCACCTGGTGCAAATGAGAAGCAATGATCCTGGCCACTGCTACTACTGAGGTACTTAACATGACCCCCAAGATTGTAAACCTGAGCAATTAAGACGGACGGATATATCCTCTGCTATTCTTTCCACGTGTCTCCTAATCTGTAAGCATTAGCTCATCTTCTTTAGGCTGAGTTCCAGCAAGCAAGACCTCATGAAGACCCCAAGCAATTTCAGACACTTTGTAAGTCACTTAACTACAACTAGATGGGACAAAATGGAAATAGACAGACACAGTGGGTTTTTTTTAATTTCAATAAAATTTTCACCAAAAAAAATCAATTTTTGATCAAAAACTTCATGGCAGGTGAGTAATCTCCTGTAAATAGAGGAATAGAACTACAGAAAGACAATGGCACCTATCCCTGCTAGGATTCATTTAGATGTCACTGTTTCATTGCCAATAAGGGATGCAAAAGGCAGGGAGAGTTGAAGGAAAGAGACCTTTACAGAGCACACTGAAAGGTCAGTTTAACATGCTGAGGCTCTAGAGAGTGTGATAGCAGCCTGGCCCCTGCTTGTGCTTCTCGGCCCTTGGATCACATTACATTTGGTGCTTCCTGAAACCGGGACCCTTTTTCTCTACTTCCACTCATCGCACTACAGTCACCAAAACCTCACGATCAGCTGTATCTAAGGGTATGTCTATACTTACCCGTCGCGTCGGAGGCGCGGGATCGATGTTCTGGGTTCGATTTATCGCGTCTTGTCAAGACGCGATAAATCGAACCAGGAAGTGCTCCCTCGTCGACGCTGGTAATCCAGCTCGACGAGTGGAGTAGGCGGAGTCGACGGGGGAGCCTGCGCGCCGCATCTGGACCACAGGTAAGTACGAACTAAGGTACTTCGACTTCAGCTACGTTATTAACGTAGCTGAAGTTGCGTATCTTAGTTCGACAGGGGGGGTTAGTGTAGACCTGGGCTAAGATAGCTAAAGTAATCAGCAAGGACACCTGATTTTCTTCCATCAGCAAGGGAAGACCATCAACTATTACAGCCAGCACAGTTTCTTGCTCTACCCAGGCCTAACTGTAGTGTTTTCCCTCTCCCTAACATGGCTCTACTATCAGACTGGGGAAGAGGTGAGCAGCCTCCTAACAGTGTGATGCCCATGGTTGAATGGAGAACACAGACCCTAACCCTGTGATTCTTGAGAAATCTGTATATTTGATGCACTAGCACCCAACTCCTTTAGATGTCTTACTGCTCCTCCATGGTTGCCTGGCATGCTTGGTCCCCACACAGACATTTGCTCCTGTGCCACAGCTGAACACAACCAACCCATGCTTTGGGAGGAAGTGGGGTATAAACTAGGATCAGAAATTTGGGCTGCCAGGAACTTCCAATGGACTTTGCACTACAAAATCATCTAATTAATGAGGATTCCAGACCTCCCTGATTCTCCTTCCCTCTGGTTTCACCTGCTTCCCAAGACCCCTTGAAATCCAGATGGCTGCTGGGGCTGGGAGGGGGGATCATGCCATGTTGGCAGGGCTGGCCCTACCATGAGGCGAACTGAGGCGGCCACCTCAGGTGCCTGACTGGGGAGGGGGCCCACTAGGACCCAGAGTGTAGAAAATTGTGTCTGCTGCTGGTGCATATGTATTCTCTCTGCTCTAGATGCACAGAGATGGTGGAGTGCTGTGCTGGAGGAAGGAGGGCACAAGAAGAGACATAACAGACAGGCAGGAGAAAAGGTGACAGGGAATAACAGAAAGCAGCAGGAGCTGCAGAGATAGAGAGGAGGAGGAGCCTCGTATGTACCTCTCTAGCACCCCCAGGAGCCTGAACTGATTAACTCCAGCTTCTCAGGGAGCTTCCTATTTCCTGCTGCTTCCCTGAACCCACTTGAGGAAGTTCTATAAGAACAAAGGACTGGAAAAATCTGGCTAGAAATCTGGCATGCCATGAGAAGGCAGCAAATCACCAGAGAGCATTCCATAGGTGGAAAGAGCTTGAGATGAGACTAAGGTTAAAGGTCACCATAGATGATCAGCATCAAGAGAAAAGATTGTATCAGAGTCTCTTTACTGGCAAAATGTTCTGAAAAGGCTCATTGCCATTGTGAGAAAAGACGGTTACTCACCGTAGTAACTGTTGTTCTTCGAGATGTGTTGCTCATATCTATTCCAATTAGGTGTGCACGCACCGCGTGCACGATCGTCGGAAGATTTTTACCTTAGCAACACTCGGTGGGCCGGCTGGCACCCCCTGGAGTGGCGCCGTTGCGGCACCTGATATCTACCTCAGCCGGCCCAGCGCCCTCTCAGTTCCTTCTTGCCGGCTACTCCGACAGTGGGGATGGAGGGCGGGTTTGGAATAGATATGAGCAACACATCTCGAAGAACAACAGTTACTATGGTGAGTAACTGTATTTTCTTCTTCGAGGGCTTGCTCATATGTATTCCAATTAGGTGACTCCCAAGCCTTGCCTAGGCGGTGGGGTCGGAGTGAGATACTGCAGAATGCAGGACTGGTGAACCAAATGCAGCCTCTGGGATGCTGGACTATGGCATAATGAGTGGCAAAGGTGTGCACCGATGACCAGGTTGTTGCCCTACATATCTCCTGTATAGGTACATGTGCCAGGAAGGCGGAGGACGAGGCTTGAGCTCGGGTGGAGTGGGCAGCAAGGTGCGTGGTGGGAACACCAGCCAAGTCATAATACGCCCGGATACACGACGTGATCCAGGACGAGATGCGTTGGGAGGAGACCGGGAGGCCCTTCATCCGGTCTGCCACAGTAACACACAGTTGAGTCGTTCTGCGAAAGGGCTTTGTGCGCTGGATGTAGAAGGCGAGGGCCCTACGGACGGCAAGGGAGCGAAGTTGTTGCTCCCTTGGAGAAGCATGCGGCTTCGGGTAGAAGACCGGCAGAAAAATGTCTTGGTTGACATGAAAGGCCGACCCCCTTTAGGGAGGGAGGCTAGGTGTGGTCGCAGCTGTACCTCATTCTTATGGAACACCGTGTATGGAGTCCCGAAGTGAGCACTCTGAGCTCAGATACCATGAACCTTGGTGATCTGAACCATGGTGCCTCGCCGAGGCTACAAGGAAGGCAGTCTTCCAGGAGAGGTACAGGAGCAAGCAGGTGGTCATAGGCTCGAATGGGCCTGGTTATAACAAGGTTGAGGTCCCATGTAGGGACCGGATGGTGGACTAGTGGGTACAGCCGCTCCAACCCCTTGAGGAAGCTGGTGACCATGGGGTTGGAAAAAAAATCGAGTGCCCGCTCTCGCCAGAGTGAAAGGCCGAGATCGCTGCCAGCGAGGGGCGATAACCCAAGGGGCGCACCAGCAGGAAAACGTTTCCCCTTTGGCCAAGTAGGTGGACCTGGTAGAGGGCTTCCCGCTACTCAGAAGAACCTGTTGAACTGGGTCGGAACAACATAACTCAGACTGGTTCAGCCATGCAGCAGCCACTCCATGAGGTGGAGAGGTTGCAGGTCAGGGTGACAAACCCTGCCGTGCTGCTGAGTAATCAGGTCTGGCCACAATGGGAGAGTGATTGGGGTGGTCGCCGAGAGCTCTAGGAGAGCGGTGTACCAGTACTGCCTGGGCCACGCCGGGGCAATTAGGAATAGGCAGGCCCTGTCCCTGTGCAGCTTGAGCGGGACCGTGTGGATCAGCGGAAATGGGAGAAAGGCATAGGACAGGTGATCCGTCCAAGGCACGAGAAAGGCGTCCATCAGGGAGCCTGGGCAGCGTCCCCGGAGCGAGCAGAACACGTGGCACTTGCGGTTCTCGCGAGTCGCGAACAGGTGTATGTGGGAAAATCCGAGCTCCGGAAGACAGAGTGAGTAACATCCGGGCGAATGGACCACTCATGCGCCTGGAAGGGTCTGCTGAGGCGGTCTGCCAAGGTGTTCTGAACCCCGGGGAGAAAGGAGGTCACCAGGTGGATGGAGTGGGCTGTGCAGAACTCCCATGATCATATGACTTCTTGGCAGAGTGGGGACGAATGTGCCCCTGCTTGCCTGTTGATATAAAACATGGCCGTTGTGTTGCCTGTGAGGACTATAGCACAACGATCCTGAAGGCGCTTGGAGAAGGCTTGGCAGGCAAGGCGCACTGCCCGCAGCTCCCTTACGTTGATGTGGAGGGATAACTCTTGCACCGGCCACAGGCCCTGCGTCTGAAGATCTTTCAGGTGGGTCCCCCAACCGAGGGATGACGCATCTGTGGTCAGGGCCAGGGAGGGCTGTGGGGTATGGAATGGCACCCCTTCTGGCACCTTCTTGGGGTCCAGCCACCAGTCTAGGGAGGCCAGGATCTGCGATGGTACCCTCAGTCTCACAACCATGTTGTCTCTGCGTGGGTGACACGCTGGCGAGAGCCAGGCCGGGAATGAACAGAGGCGTAATTGGCGTGTCTGGTCATGAACGTGCAGGATGCCATGTGACCCAGTAGACCCAGGCAGCTTCGTGCTGGTGAGTTGGGAAGCTCTGTAGGCCGTGGATGATGGTCACTAGGGCCTGAAAGCGTGCCTCTGGCAGGAACGCTCGAGCGAGAGTCGAGCTCATGGCAATCTGAACCTGCGACCGGACCTGGCTGTTGGCGCTGCCGCGAATGAGCCAGTCGTCGAGATATGGGAATACTTGGATTCGCCGTCGACGAAGAGAAGCCGCTACGACGGCCATGCGCTTCGTGAAAACCCTCGGCGCCGTGGAGAGGCCAAAGGGAAAGACGGTGGATTGAAAGTGCCTTTGGTCGACCACAGAGCGAAAAAAAGTCTGTGTGGCGGTAAGTAGCTATGTGAAAGTACGCATCCTTCATGTCGAGGGCAGCGTACCAGTCTTCAGGATCCCATGAAGGTATAATAATACCCAGTGAAAAACATGTGGAACTTCAACTTGCCATGAATTAGTTGAGTTCGCAAAGGTCCAGGATAGGACATAACCCCCGTTTTGATTTGGGGATTAGGAATAACGGGAGTAAAAACCCCTTTTTCCTTGAACTCGCTTGGAGTCTCCTCTATTGCGCCTATATTGAGGAGCGTTTGCGCTTCCTGAATTAGGAGTTGCTCATGAGAAGGGTCCCTGAAGAGGGACGGGGAGTGATGCTCCACCCTCGGGCGTAGCTTCAAAAGTTTTGTTTGGGCCCCGCCAATGGCTTAGGGGGGCCCTGGTTCTGGCCAGCCTGATGACAGGCTGCCTCCTCGTACCACCTGGCCTCGTCTTCTAGCGAAGTCCTGCCTAGGCCTGGGCATAGGGTAGGGGCAATGCTCGAGGGCCCGGAAGGGCCGGCGCTGTGTGGCAGGGGTATGCATCCCCAGCGACCGTATTATAGCGCGGTTGTCCTTCAGGGTGTGAAGTCTCGGGTCCGTTTTTCGGAGAAGACAAGGGCCTTGCCCATCGAAGGGCAAGACCTTAATCGTGAATTGTACCCCCACCGGGAGGTTGGAGGACTGCAGCCACAAGATACGCCATATGGCAACACCCGATGCAGGTGTTCCAGCCGCCGAGTCGGCAACGTCCAAGGAGGCCTGCAAAGATGTTCTGGCCACCTTTTTGCCTTCCTCAATTAGGGCTGAGTACTCCTGCCTGAACTTCTGGGGAAAATTCCCTTAATTTCCACATTGAGTTCCAGGTGTTATATTTATAATGCCTCAAAAGGCCTGCTGGTTAGCTGCTCTGAGCTGTAGGCCCCCTCCAGAGCAGGCCTTTCTACCAAACAGGCCCAGGCGCCCAGCTTCCTTAGACTTAGGTGCAGGGGCTGCTGGCCTCTCCTTCTCGTTCACAGATTGAACAACCAAGGAGCACGGTTGGGGGTGAGTGTATACATACTCACAGGACCTTGAGGACGCCATATATCTTTTCTCCAACCCCCTGACAGTTGGGGGAATTGAGGCTGGAGATTGTCAGATTGTAGTGGCGTTGGTGTGGAACGTACGTGCGAAAGGCCGGGCTACCCTGGCAAGGGCATCAGCCAAGAGGATGACCACCACTGGATCCTCGAGCTCCACTATCTCCTGCACCTCCTCTGGGGAAGGGCGGGATACTGTGGCCCCTGTCACCCGGGGCTCCGAGTGGGCCGACTGGGAGGCTCTGGAAGGACCCCCTTGGGCCTGGTGATAAGACCGTGGTGTCCAGAAAGGCCACTGATGTGGTCTTTGGGCAGAATCCTGTGCGTTCTGCGGCTAGGACAATCCATCCCGTGGATTTGGTCCATATGGTAACCGCTCCCCGTCGGGGGATGGGGGGGATCTAGATGCGGAGCGGGAGGTCCAGGGTGGAGTGGAATGCTCCTGCCGGCTGGTACGCGGTACCATTGACGAATGTCTCGGCGCCGAGAGCCCAACCTGGACCCTGAAGGGGAAAGTCTGGTCGATCGGCTGCGGGACCGGTTTCCCAGGGACCTGCGCTTTGACCGGCACCAGGATCGGGGGTGGTGCCGGGAGTCGTAATAGTGTCGGCTGTATATAGAGGCCAATCTTGAATGGCACCGTGAGTGCGACCGGCACCGAGAACTCGGGGCACGGAACTCAGCGGCCCTTGTAGTACCGGAGTCGAGGCTACCGGTGCCGATGTGGACGCCAGCATTGGCTCTACCTCGGTGTATACCGGGGAGCTGACGGCCACCGAGCACGACGGCCCTCTTGCGGTGCCGGAGTTGTCGGTGCCGGTGCCTCAGTCGGGCACAGACCTCAATGGCCCTGGCGGTACCGGAGTCGGTGGCTGCCGGTGCCGATGCAGCCGGCAGCATTAGCCGGAGTCGTCGGTGCCGGAGTCTTCGCCTGGGGTGTGGAGCTCAATGGACCTTGTGGTACCACAGTCGCCGGTGCCGGTGCCGGTCTGGACGGTAGTATTAGCTCTATCTCGGTGTGTACCAGGGAGCTCACGGCCACCAAGCTCGACGGACCTTGCGGTACCGGGAGCCGATCATGCTGGCGCCGGGCCAAAAGCCTTGGCCGGGCGATCTTGTACCGGTTGCAGCTGCAGCGGCGTCCGGTGGTGCCAGCCCCAGGGTCTGTTTCCCCAAGGTTGGGGATAGCGAACGACACCTGTGTGGTAACATGGCCAGAGTTGCCCAGTGCCGTAGCTCCTCGCTAGTGCTCGGGCGCTCCGGTGCCGCTGATGCACTGCGTGCCGACACTGTCGGTGCTCGGTCACAGCGGGGCCGGCATCGGGCCAAGTGTTGGTTCTAATAGGAGCTGCTTTAAGTGAAAGCCCCGCTCCTTCTTGGCTCTAGGCTTAAAAGCCTTGGAGATCTGACACTTATCTGCGAGATGGGATTCCCCCAGGCGCCTCAAATGGGAGTCGTAGGGGGGTCCCCAGTAGGCATCGGCTTGGAGCCGGCCGACGGCTTGAATCCCGGTGAACCAGGCATGAGCCCGGTACTGGAGGGGAGAAGCCCCTTATCGCCCACTAGTATTTACACTAACCTTCTTAACAAGACTATCAAAACTATTAACAGCTACTTATAGTACTTAAAAACATTAACAATGCTAAGCGAGTGCTAACTAAGCTAGGGAGGTGGAGATCAGCTACGCTGCTCCACAGATTCGACTGTCACGGGTGGTAAGAAGGAACTGAGGGCTAGTCTATACTTACCAGCTCTGTCGGACGCGTCGGATCGATCTTCTGGGTTCGATTTATCGCGTCTTGCCTAGACGCGATAAATCGAACCAGGAAGTGCTCCCCCGTCGACGCTGGTAATCCTGCTCCACGAATGGAGCAGGCAGAGTCGACGGGGGAGCCTGCGCGCTGCGGTGTGGACCAGGGGTGAGTACTTTGAAGTTTGAAATAATATACTTCGACTTCAGCTACGTTATTTACGTAGCTGAAGTCGCGTATCTTACTTCGAACTTCGGGGCTAGTGTAGACCAGCTCTGAGAGGGCACTGGGCCGGCTGAGGTAGATATCAGGTGCCACAATGGCGCCATTCCAGGGGGCGCCAGCCGGCCCACCGACTGTTGCTAGGGTAAAAATCTTCCGATGATTGTGCACGCGGCGCGTGCACACCCCTAATTGGAATACATATGAACAAGCACTCGAAGAAGAATGCTTGCTACCCAAAACCTAGCACTGCGTGGCACTTCAGATCAGCTGTATGTGCCAAACAATGGAAACTACCTTAAAATTGTGGCGCTGATGGCTGAGTTTGATGCTGTACTCCGGGAGCATCTAAGAAGAGTCACCACCCAAGAAATGTATACACACCACTACCTTGGAAAAACAATTCAAAATGAGATCATAGAGTTACTGGCAACAAAAGTCAAACAGAAGATTATGGCAGATCTGAAGTCAGCAATATATTACTCTGTTATTCTGGACTGCACACCTGACATCCGTCATATGGAACAAATGACTTTAATGGTGTGTTTTGTAACAACAACAGAACCTAGTGAAAATGTCCCTGCAATGGTGACTGTCAGAGAGCATTTTCTAGAATTTATTGACATTGATGATACTACAGGAGCTGGTATGACACATGTGATTCTTAAAAAGCTGGAAATACGGGAATTGCGATAGCTGATATGAGAGGTCAGAGCTACAATAATGGTGCCAACATAAGAGGAAAGCTCAGAGGAGTGAAGACGCGGATCCAAGAGTTAAACCCTTAAGCTTGTTTTGTCCCATGCAGTTCTCATTCATTGAACTTGGTGGTCAGTGATGCAGCATCAGCTTCTAGCGAGGCTGCTGAATTTTTTAATATAATTCAAAGCATCTATGTATTTTTCTCTGCATCAACTCATCAATGGCAAATGTTGAGGCAACATCTGGGAACATCCTCTCTGACACTGAAACCACTGAGTGCCACATGATGGGAAAGTCGAGTGGAGGTGATAAAGCCTATCAAACACCAAATTGGGAAGATAGATGATGCCATAGTTGCCATTATGGAGGATAATGTTATGACAGGAACTGTTTGTGGGAGAACAGTGGCAGAGGGAAATGGAATCACCAGAAACATACATAACTTCACATTTCTGTGTTGCTTAGTGTTGTGGCATGACATACTGTTTGAAATAAATGTTGTAAGCAAGAGACTACAAGGTGTTGACCTTGATATATCTGGACCAATGGAACAACTGGACAAAGCAAAGTCATACCTACCATCTTTCTGGTCACATGAGGAATTTAAAAACGTTCTGAAGAGTGCACAGAAATTGGCAGAGGAACTTCACACTGAAGCTATTTTCCCACCCATTCAAGAATACAAGAGTCAGCGAAGAAGACGACATTTTGATTACCAGGCATGGGACAATCCGATAAGAGACCCCAAACAACAATTCAAAGTTGAATTCTTTAACCAGGTGCTAGATTGTGCAATACAGTCAATTGAAGAACGATTCATGCAACTCAAGGAACACAGCAGTACATTTAGGAGGTTGTATGATATTCCAAAACTCCTCACTATACCTGAAGACCTACACCAGCAATGCAGGGCACTAGAGACAGTGTTGACACATGATGACGTGTGCGATATTGATGCGAGTGATTTAGGTGATGAACTGAAAGCCCTTTCAAGATACATTTCAGCAGCATCAACTCCAAAGGCTGTTCTAGAATGTGTGCGCACAAATAAGATGACCGCTCTCTTTCCAAATGCTTTTGTTGCTCTGCAATACTTCTAACACTTCCTCTAACAGTTGCCAGTGGATAACGCAGCTTCTCCAAGCTGAAGTTAAAAAAAACACATCTACGCTCCACAATGATATAGGAGAGGCTGGTCGGGCTTGCAACCATCTCAATAGAGCATGAGCTGGCCCAGACTGTGGACCTTCAGGAAGCAGAAGCAGTTCAAATCTTTGCAACCAAGAAGGCACGGAAAGCACCACTTTGATTATTCAAACAGATAAAATTGCCAGTGTTTCCTATGCAGACAAGAAAAGTTACATTTGCTGTTCAGATGTTTGAAAGTTAAGTGTTACTTACAATTTTTGAACAAGGAATTTTAAGTTGTTAGTTCTCCTTTATTAGGGTAGGTAGCAGAGCAGTACCATGAGAGGAGTAGAACAGGAAGAAGGCAGAATTGAGGCCTTTCAAAGTTTTGGCCCAAGTGAGGCCTTATGGGGGCATCATTTGAGCTCCCCACCTGAGGTGCCAAAATGTTGAGGGCCAGCCCTAGCCCCAAGCGCCGCCCCCGCAGCTCCCATTGGCCAGGAACCGCGGACAATGGGAGCTGCATGAGTAGTGCCTGTGGATCAGGCAGCATACAAAGGCACCTGGCCATGCCTCCATGTAGGAGCCAGAGGGGGGACATGCCGCTGCTTCCAGTAGCTGCTTGATGTAAGCGCCACCCGGATGCTACACCACTGACCCCCTACCACCCCCCAACCCCCTGTCCCAGCCCTCATTCCCTCTCCCACCTTCCAAACCCCTCCATCTCAGCCCGGATCACCCTCCTGCACGCCCAACCCCTTATCCCCAGCCCCACCCCAGAGCTCGCACCCCCAGCCTGAGCCCTCCCCCACTGCACCCCAGACCGGAGCTCCCTCCCGCACTCCGAACTCCCCATTTCTGGCCCCACCCCAGAGCCCGCATCCCCAGCCAGAGCCCTCACCCCATCCCGCACCCAAACCCCCAATTTCATGAGCATTTATGGCCCGCCATACAATTTTCATACCCACATGTGGCCCTTGGGCCAGAAAGTTTGCCCACCCCTGTGATACGATAGGATTTGAATATTCAAAATATTCAAGGTGCAGTCAGTTCAGAGAGGCTGGCACAATTTAGGGACTTCTCTAAAGCTTATGGAAAGTATCTGAAGCTGTTTGGTTACAGATTGGTTCTAAAATTGGACAAGGCTTCACAGAAATACTCATTCCTTCAAATTGGTTAGTACAAAGTCACAGGCACTTTGTACCCTTGGTCAATCAGGGATTAGGGGTCTTAAACATGCGGCCTGCAGAGCGGCCCGCCATAGGCGCCGACTCCACTGGCAACCAAGCGCCAAACATTTCTGTGTGTTTATATTTTATTAAAACCCCTCTTTGCATTATAGTTTTTAAAAAGTTAATACATTGACTTTTAATAGAATACTATATTACTCTTCATTTTTTTCATTTTTGACTATACTTTTGTATCACTGTATGAAAAGGTTTCAGTGATGTGGCCCTCAGGCCAATTTACTAGTTCTCATGTGGCCCTCATGGTAATTTGAGTTTGAGATCCCTGGATTAGAGGATTAGAAAAGGAAGAAGGTAGAATTGAGACCTTTCAAAGTTTTGGCCCAAGCGAGGTGACATGGGTGCGTCATTTGAGCTCCCCGCCTCAGGTGCCAAAATGTTGGGTGCCGGCCCTGCGTGTTGGTTCTATTCCTGTTCCCTCACCTTTAGAATATCAGCATGTGATTATAGTCTCCTATTTGCCACAGAAGGTGGCGGGAGAGGAAAGGGGCAGAATTGTCACTTAGTGCTCTTTATCTTCTAAGATAAAATCAAAAAGATATGAACTTGCCTTGGCATCCTTTATTTATTTATTTAAAAGCACTTACCCATCTGTACTTCAGCTACATTGTTATTCCCACCAGAATGCTGTGAAACCTTTCAAATTAAATATTGAAAGTGCAAATCTGGTATTTTTATATTTTGAGTTTTGAAACCTTTATTTAGGTTCCACCTTTTATTAAACTTCAGGGTTCTCTTGTCGTCTCTAATGACATTTTATTGCATCAAAATAAAGCAGATTTTTTTTTCCTGGGGAGCTGCATTATTTCTCATGACTTGGTAATGTTAAATTCTGAGTCCTTTTACTGTTGATTAAACCTCTAAAGACTACAGCAAAATTTCCGCTTCACTGCTAGAAAAGAAGAAAACCGTCACAGTTTGTACCAAAGAGATCACTTGAAGAATGTGCGTAAGGTTACTGCATTTATGAATAAAGCAAAGCATTATCATTTTTAATAGGAATTAAACAGCTAGAGGGAGAAGTAGGGCAATGCTGTGATCAGTGCAAGGGAAAACAATCTAACAATTTTAATTAACTGTATTTTAATAGCTTTAGTTATAATTGAATAATTTAAATACCAAGGGAAACAGTTAAATCTCCTAAAAGCCTGCTTTTTATTTACATATTAAATACAGTTCACGGTGAAAAAATGATAGTGTGAGGGCTGGAAAGAAGAGGGGGAAAAAGAAAACCCTTGCTCATTTCTGTAGCAGCTGGACTAACAGGAAGTATTTATGGGATCTTAGCTACTACTCTGCAAGAGCTTGAGAGCAAATCTTAATGAGTTTTCCACCTCCTTCCGCTACCGAAATATTATACAATCTCTGGTGTTATTGCCCTTTGACTATCATAGCCATAAAAAACACAGGAAGAACAATGTGAAGTAAGGATTATCTAATCCAGTTTTTTTACATATGCACCAATGAAGGGGATCACCACAGGAGAGAACTATGGAACAATGCAAAGGTTTGTTTGAATGGATTATAAAACAACATGACTTTGAGTTTGCTGCATCTTTCTTATACTAATCACATTGTACGACATGTAAAATTATGCTCTTTTTTTCATGTCAACTATGACTACAGAGATGGTTCATTTATGCGGGTGACACTGTGGAGGACAGATGTAGTGCAGAGTTAATCTATAAACTAGTTTTACGCCATCATAATTCACTGAGTTCAATGGAATTTCACTGGTTTAAATTGGACAACAATGAGATCATCTCTCTCTCTTGTTAACCAACCCATGCACATTGTGGTGTCTGAGACCAATGCAGAGACAAAAGATAAATGTTCACCTCTATTTAGAGTCTCCACAAAAACCAATATGTGCAAATTATATATACAATTATATATACTAATTTTAAAACTATGGAATTACTAGTAGATATAAGCCAAAACTTCAGGTCCAAACGCCTTCAGACTTAGAGCCAGATTTCAGTGCCTTTAATCAGATTTTGTCTTGTCTTACTCCATGAGGAGTACAGTGGGATTTCAGACAAAAAGTAAGGTACTACTTGACATAAGCCAATAGCAGGTTGGTTCAGAGGCAACTACTTTGAAGGCAAGCAACATAAAAAGGTCATAAGGAGGAGGCAACATAAAAACAAGATAATCACTCTGCTGTGGGTTGACATTTTACAATATTTTAACTTTTAAAAACCCAGCCCTTCTGGCTTTACCCAGATGTCTCACACTTGAGGCGTTCAATCCTCTGTAACCATCTAGGTTAACAATCCCCTCCATCTGGATTTCCTTTCCCCCACAGACCTTTGTGTTTCTGTTATGCACTGAAGAAAAAACAGGGAAAGAGAGAGCTTCAGTTCCCATTGCTGTTTTTGAGGTCCATATCCTGCTGAGGGCAAGCAACAGCCTTCTTCCATAACTGCCCTACGCTATGTCCTTGAATACCTCCTAAAACTAATAATAGCCTGGTTGTGGCAGGAAGTTCAGTTCAGCACTCAAATGTTCTGAATTCTTGAGACTGCACAACTGTGCCGGGAATCTTATGAGAAAGAAGATACTAGACTACCTTGTTTCACAAGTTTTTCAGGCATGGAGGTGCAGGAAATAATGTACAACAACTCCTCACTTAACGTTGTAGTTATATATATATATATATATATACACACACACACACACACACATACATACACACACACACACACACACTATAAGTTTTAAATGAACAGTTGAATACTGGTACACAGTGATGAGGATAGTGAAGCTTGGTTGAGGTGGAGGAGTGAGAGGGTGGGATATTTCCCAGGGAATGTCTTACTGCTAAATGAAATAAGCAGTTGGCTGAGCCCTCAAGTGTTAATTCTCACACTCTACAAGCCAGCAGGAAAGGAGGAAGGGCAGGTGTGTTTCAGAAATAGAAATGCGCATTTCTCCTTTAAGTATCAAGAGTGGGGTCAGAAGTACACTGCCTTGTTAATTAGATCAGCAAGCCCAGCAGCTGCAGCTTCTGCCTAAGGCAGCAGCTCCCTCCCTCGTGTGTCCCCCCGGCTCTATGGAAGATGGGGTAGGCGAGATGCAGGAGCAGGGGGATATTAGCCCCCTCTTCTTCCCCCCCCCCCCACAGCAAGCAGGCACCCTGACATTAGCCCCCTTCTTCTTTCCCTTCCCCCCACACAACAAGCAGGCAGGAGTCTCGGGGAGCAGCACATGGCAGTGGGGGAAGAGACATCTGAACTGCAGCAATTGATAGCCTGCAAACGATGGTAGAAGGGAGCATTTCACAACTTTAAATGAGCATGTTTCCTAATTGATCAGCAACTTAACTACGAAACAACGTTAACCGGGGCGACTTTAAGTGAGGAGTTACTGTATTACAATGTAGAGTTCCCTACTTCTTACAAGATTACACAGAACCTTTGAGCCCCCTACTGCATGGAACGGAGCCTGATTTAATGTACACCTTATTCCTTGGTGTTAACAAGGTGCAAAAACATGACTCTAAACCACATTAAAATTCATTTGGTTTCAATACAAACTCGAAACTGCAATCAGGTTCATTGAAAGGTTTGTTAATGGTCACAGAGCTTTCAAGAGATTTCTCTCCCCCGCCCCCAACCAAGTCTTGACACAGTCTCTTGCATCAAAATCATGCAAAATTTAGAGTTTCACATGGTTTGAGCACGAGATAAGTTGACACTTAGCAGTTGTACTTTGGAGATTTGAGGCTTGTTGATACTTGAAAATCAAAACCAAAACTGGGATTATGAAACCAAAGAAAATGTTCTCATGAACCCCTACAAAGTGAAACTGCTGAATTTCGTTCTTCTTTAGTCACACATCAATTACCATTTCTGCTTCAAATTTAACATGAATCTATGAGAGCATCCCCCACGCTGCACCCGGCTTTTTGCACCATCTCATGAAAATTATTGAAATTAACAAACAAGTTAATGAGGAATTTAAAATCTTGTGATTCTCTCCATTTCCCTCCAGTGAGTGGCATTGGGTATCAAACAATAGTCTTATTAGGGAACTGGCATAATCTTAGATGACACATCTGGTAGGTGTGGGTGGCATTCATTAGAATATGCTTTCCAACAAATGATATGCTGAAGTCCTGACAAAAAATATGCTTATGTTCATTATCCATCATTTACTCTCTGCCAGTTCAAATGCACATCCTCCAAGGAATGGCTTCAATCCATCCTGACATCTGAGTTACAGTGAAGAGTGATGCCAGATTTTGGATGTTAATGTGAAAGTGTATGTGTAAAAATGGCAAACTGAAATAATCATATGCTATATAGATTGAATGGTGCTAAAAGTCTCTGGCACATGGCATACTAAAGAGAGGGCTAAAGGAATACAAGAACTATCCAGTCAGTCATAGACAGTACAGGGTCTAAACCTTCAAGAGAAACAGGTCAGGAGAACCAAGGGTAAGAAACAAACAGCAATGGGAATATCCAGAGCCTAGCTGGAGATCAGTTAACAAAGGTCTTTCTTCATCCATCTATCAATGGGAGCAAAGAACAAAAAGAGAGTGACAAGAGCTAATTGGCTTCATTATCAGATTGTCCACCCTGTACGCAGCAGACTTCATGCAGGCTCTACATCTCTCCTCCCTGAAGCTTGTCAGTAACTTGGAAAGGATAAGCATGGGCAGTGTTTGTAGATCTGTAGACACCATTAGCATGGAAAGTCGGACATGCTGAAAATAAGTCGATGATTCTTTTTGACATGAGCCTTAGAGGAATGAAAGAATGTTTACAGCATGAGTCTTTCATTGGGGAAAAATATTATATATATGGTCTAAGCTGTATGACAGATGTCAAAGAGATTGATGTGTGGGTTAGGAAGCTCTTTTAATGACATGCTTGCAGCAGCTGGAAACAACTTGTCAGATTAATGGCAACCATCTTTTCTGCAGGCCAGCAGAGGGAAATGGAAGGCAGAACTCTGCTTTGGAAAAAAGGGAGTGAGACTTCCCTAACCACAAGCAAACATCAGGGAAAAATGAACTCAGTGCAAGTTCTATTCTTTCCTGAGTTCTGACTGGGTGTAGCTATTTGTGTGCTTGTGGTATGTGTTCATTTGCAACACCAAAATTATTCTGACTGTGAGAAGGATATTTTCTTCTCCAGTGACTGTTTGCTTCACAATGCCCCCTATGAAAGAGGGAAGTAGTATTATCTCCATTATACAGATAGGGAAGTGAGGCACAGAGAGACTAAGTGACTTGCCCAAGGTCACACAGGAAGTCTGCAGCAGAGCCAGCAATTGAACTAGACCTCCTGAGTTCCATCCCAATCCCCTGACCACAAGACTGTTCATCCTCCTTGGGAGTGAGAAGGAAATGTGTGTTGGGTAACTGAACGTATATGTTTCCTCCAGTTTAAATACCTCAGTTGAGAATGGGGGAGACAAGAAAATGGAGTAATATAGACTCGCAGGACTGGAAGGGACCTTGGGAGGTCATCTAGTCCAGTCCCCTGCACTCATGGCAGGACAAAGTATTATCTAAACCATCCCTGACGGTGTTTGTCTAACCTGCTCTTAAAAATCTCCAATGTCGGAGATTCCACAACCTCCCTAAGCAATTTATTCCAGTGCTTAACCATCCTGACAGTTAGGACTTTTTTCCTAACGTTCAACCTAAACCACCCTTGCTGCAATTTAAGCCCATTGCTTCTTGTCCTATCCTCAAAGGTTAACAAGAACAATTTACCTCCCTCCAACTTATAACAACCTTTTATGTAGTTGAAAACTGTTATGTCCCTGCTCAGTCTTCTCTTTTCCAGACACAACAAACCCAATTTTTTCAATCTTCCCTCATAGGTCAAGTTTTCTAAACCTTTAATTATTTTTGTTGCTCTTCTCTGGACTTTCTCCAATTTGTCCACACCTTTCCTGAAATGTGGCTCCCAGAACTGGACACAATACTCCAGTTGAGGCCTAATCAGTGTGAAGCATTGGAATATTGTTAATGTGTTCCTTCTCATCCTTTGATGTGAGATGTTCAAGGAAAACTCAGGTGCTCTGGGATATGATGTTAAGTAAATGGTGTTTTTTGAGTCAATACTGAAGCAATGTCACATCATGTTAAGAATGCTGTGCGGCTTGGGGCTGCTGTCTTTCAGATAACATGGAAATGCTGAGTGTCTTCCTCATCACTTGACATGAGGATACTTTTTATAAAGAGGCAAGATACCATGGTATTCAGGCCAAATTCCAGTATGTTTAATTCTATTCTGCCTACCCAAATCCCTCCATAGTTACAACTGGATTTGATATTCTACTTGGTTTCCTTTCCTAACTGGCAGTTTAAGGCTGCTATGCATTGTTAAACAAGTGGCTGCATTTTAACTATGTTTGCCGATAGTAAAACACTTTGGAATCCTTGGAGATGGAGGTAGCCTTATAAACGTAAATTATTATTTTTTTAAAATAAAACTAATCATGGTTATTGCAGAGCCCACTGCAATTCCAAGTGACCAGTCTCCCTCTTTAGATCCCTCGCAAAATAGGTACAGAAATTTGCATTCTATTTATGAAAGCTAATAATGATCTGGTGCTTTAATCCCTCTGTCTCAACAATTATTCTTTAATATTTGCATGACAGAGGTTCCAATTGAGACCCAGGCCCCATTGCATTAGGTTCCATACAGACACATAGAAAAGGACAGCCAGTGCTGGATTAAGAAACTTTGGGTCCCAATGCACTATGGCAATTGGGGAGCCCCCCGCCTTCCATGTCCCCAGGGGCGTGGGAGTCCCAAAGGAGGCAATTGGGTCCTGCCCCTCGTGCGGGAGTGCACGTCCATCCTCCACTCACCCCAGGGGGGACCTGTGCACGTGAATCAAGTGCACATTTGTTAATCTGGGACTGAAGACAGCCCCTTCCCCAAAGGCAAACGAAAGGACAAGAGAAGAAACAGAGGCACAGGGAACTGAAAGGACTTGTCCAAGCTCACATGGCAGACTAGTGCATCAAGTGATAGAACTCAGATCTCTTGACTATCTCAATTCCCTGCTGCATCCATTAGACCATGAATATAAAACTCTACAATTAGTAAATTGCAGGTGCATAAATTACAGATCTCTCTGATCAACTTTAGATCATTGTTACCCCCCTATGTAATTTTTCATTCTTTTTTTCTAACAAAAAGGAAACTATATTTTTACTCCTGAATCCTTTCATGCATTTCTCAGACATTGGGTGCATATGATAAAAATGTCAATTTTTGCTTGAGAAAAGTAGAGACGATGAACAAAAATTCTACATTTAATGAGTTACTATCACCCCTCCATTTCTAACAGCTTGCCCATGTGTCTAGTTGAATGCTTCTTTTAGTGGCGGTATCTGTCCCTCTGGTGAACCCCAGTTCATGGCTATGAATAATATGCCCTTCAAAGCTCATCATATTTTTTCTTTAATGAGGAAAAACATGCATTAAAGATTTGACAGGAAGGGACTACAAAATATTTAATGAATCAAGGCAAACTTGACTAACTGCTGATGTCAGCAATAGACTAAAATAAATCTTCTGGAAATTAAAACCTACTTTCGTACTTAGCTTTGAGGCTTTTATTACAATTTGCTGTTGTCATTTCTGTGTAATGAAAATTTCTTTTGGGGCAAAAATACATTCCCTAATTACAAGTTTACATAACATATTTGCCATTAGACAACAATAATGTAATATGATTGTGTTCTGCTCTTATTATTTAAGAAATGGAACATTCCCTCAGAGTGGATAACTGTTGCTCTGTGGTTAATATTCTCTTGCCTTCAGGCAAAATATGTCAATCTGAACTAGCAGGAAAGAAAAGGAGGGTCTTGTGGGTAAGGCAAACTGGGTTCAATGGAGATCTGGGTTCTATTCCCAGCTGTGTCACAGACTTCTTATGTGACCTTGAGCAAGTTACTTAGCCTTGCTATACTTCATGGCAACAACATCTAGAAAATGGAGGATAATGCTTTTCTGTGTTATTTATGATGATATATGAACTCATGTATGTGATGGGCTCAGATAGTACAGTGATGAGTATGAAAGAAGAGACTAAACATAATACCCTGCATCGTTATACAAGCAAGTAGATTTCTAGTAATTCAGCAATACTGGTGTATAAAGCTGGTCAAACTATTTATTGCAAAAATATATGTATTTCATTTAATTCAGCCCTTTTCTTCCGTTTGTGGGTTGCCTGCAGACATACAGAGTTTTACTAACTTCATTATGACAGCACAAGCATTTTCCTAGCATATAAATGTCTCTAGTCAACAGGGTGAAGGCAGATTTGTGAGGCAGTATAAAGTTTGCACTGCTGCTATTGCAGCTTGTCTCTGGATAAGTAAAACAGATCTGTTTCTGAGCCTCTTAGTCCCATCCTTTTCATAGGTACTACATTCGCTTCAAATATTTTGCTACCAGTGATTTCTAGTGGAAAAAAACAAGAAGGATTCCCATCAGATCTAAAGCCCATTGAAGTCAATGGAAAAACTCCCATTTAGATCAAACCCTAAAAGATCATGCATAACACAGGGAAGAGCTTTTATTTATATGTTTGCTTTCATTCTTAACCACATACAGAGAAAAATAATTAATGGAAGCTGTGTTATGTGGGTTGATAGACTGGGATGAGGGGAAGATGAGGGTTTGATCTGCAGTGTTTAGCATTATAATGATTTGATGGGCTTGTCCTATGTTATTTATTTTAATCTTTCAGTTAAATCTGACAAATGTAATTTATGGGAAATGCCTAGTGTGTTAGATGCTATAAAATCAAAATTAAATAATTAACTTGAAACTGGAACAATAAGTCTGAGAACAGAGCCTCAAAAAGAGCCACAAAAATGATTTGAAGGCTGGGGACAATGCCTTACAGTGAGAGATTTAAAGAGATCAGCAGTGCATTAATTTGTAATGGAAGAGGTGCTCAAGCAATTTTTTTATTTTTGTAACTCACGTGGCAAGCCCAGAGGTGCCAGGGCTATGAACTGCCAAGCCTAGAGGTATCGGGGCTCAGCCCTGGAACAAATTAGACACGAGAGCTCAATCTGTTTTGCTTATCAGAAAGATAACTCAAAAAGAGTTAACTTGATTACAGTATATAAATACCTTCACAGGGAGAAAATACCATGTATTAAGGGCCTTTTAATCTAGTGGGGAAAGTCTTAACAAGAACCAATGGCTGAAAGCTGAAGCCAGTCAAATTCAAGTTAGAAATAAGGCTTTTTTTTTCCCCAAACAGTGAGTGTGATTATCCAATGGAACTAACTACCAGGAGAAGTGGTTGATTCTCCACCTCTTGGAGTCTTAAGATCAAGACCGGGTGCCTTTCTGGGAGGCATGCTTTAGCCAAACATGAGTTTTTGGGCTCAACTGGAATGTAATGGCCTGCGTCATATGGAATTTCAGACTAGTTGACCTAATAGTCCCTTCTGGTCTTAAACTCTGTGGCTCTAGGAACAACTGAAAACTTTTGTCTATATCAAGTTTGGCACAAAGCTTGAATGAACTGGGCCCTGATCCTGACAACTGCACGGCAGACCTCTGAATTCAGTGGGGTTCCCAGGATGTGAAGGAGTCTGTCCCCATGGCTCTCAGTGTCATATCAGGGCCTTACGCTGCTTTGTTTGTTCCTTTCCCCCACCCCACCCCATCCCGTTGTACACAGATTCCATGCTGTTCTGATTGCAGAGGTAATCTTAAATAGAAGATGAGTTACTGATGCAATCAGTACCGCAGTTAATGTTTGAGTTTCTTTATGATGACCACAAGGCAGAGCTTGAAGACAATGTAATGGAATTCATTAAATAATATAAAATGACGGGGGCGGGGGGGAAATCATCGTGAGGCAATTACACTCTACGGTTCTTATGAGGCACGAGGCACAGCCAAGTGCCTCTCTGATCCCTAGGGGCATGATTATTTTATAAGCACCACACACAAACCCTGGAGCTGCTGTTTGCCTTATTAAAAACAAACAAACAAACAAACAACTTCATTGTTGTTTGTGAAGTTGGGGGATGTGTCATTGCTTACCAGTTAGAAGTAGAAAGGTGGCAGTTTAAACTGTTAAGTGGCAGTGTGACAGGGTTGGACTCACACGGCGGCGCCTCCTGCTGGTTTATTCTGGGAATTAGCTCACCAGCCTCTGGAGCGCCCTCTGCTGGCCGGTAATCCGCCTGACCACTCGGGCCCACGAGTCCCTCCCAGGACCCGGTGCCCCTTTAACTGGGGTGCTGCCCCCCAGCAGTACCCCACAGGTCTGGGTCTCCCCTCCCCAGGAAACCCCCAACCCACTATCCCACCTCACCTCAGTCGTAGGCTACAGCCAGTCACCAGCTAGCCCCCGCGCCCTGGGGCAGACTGCAGTATAAGCCACTCATCACAGGCAAAGGGGGTTTGGACCTGCTGCCTCAGCCTACCCATGGGTTGCCCCCGCAACCCCAGTACCTAGTTGGGCCTAACCCTAGGCCACCACCTGGGGTTTTCTCAGGCCAGAGCTCCCCAGCTCCTCTGGCCTTCCCCAGCCCTGCTCCACCCTAGGTACCTGCAGCCAAGCCCTTCTCCCTCTACAAGCAAAGGGAGACTGTGTGTCTGCTCCAGGCCCACTGCTCTCTTATAAGGGCCAGCTGGGCCCTGATTAAACTGGCCCCAGCTGTGGCTGCTTCCAATCAGCCCAGCTTCCAGCCTCAGCCCTCTCCCAGGGCTGTTTCCAGCCCCTCAGGGCATGAGCGGGGTATCCACCCTGCTACAGGCAGTTTTGGCTGGCCTGTGTCATTTAACGTGAATCAGTCCAGTCAAGCATGCCCCCTACACGCCCCACGTGGTTCTATGTAAGAAACGGATGTGTCCTTGCAACAGACAGTTGACTAGCCCATGAGATGTGGGCTTAGTCAGAGATTCTGGGACTAGGTTCAGAGACTTTGAATAAAAGGTCTCCCCCTACAGAAACACATGCAAGTCATTTTTATGTAATGAAAATATTAAGAACTTAAAGGCATGAAAAGATTAGGGACTGTACAGTATTTAGAGTCTCCTGAAAATCACCATGAGCAAGAATGCCAAAATGTTGTCATGCTGTGCGCCTCTTTATCAAAATAGCCTGTTCTCTGCATATATCACATTAACCCTAGTGTTTTATATAACTCAGCCCTGGTCTACACGACGAGTTTAGGTCGAATTTATTAGCATTACATTGATTGATCCATGCACCCGTCCACACGACAAAGCCATTAACATTGACGTCTAGGGCTCTTAAAATCGATCTCGCCACTCCACCCCCAACGAGGGGATTAGTGCTAAAATCGATATTGCCGACTCGAACTAGGCTTAGTGTGGACGCAATTCGACGGTATTGGCCTCCTGGATCTATCCCACAGTGCAACATTTGACCGCTCTGGACAGCAGTCTGAGCTCGAATGCTCCGCTCAGGTAGACAGGAAAAGCCCCGCGAACTTTTGAATTTCATTTCCTGTTTGGCCAGCGTGGTAAGCTGCAGGTGAGTGCAGATCTCATCAGCAGAGATGACCATGATGGAGTCCCAGAACCGAAGACGAGCTCCAGTGTGGATCGAGCGTGAGGTACGCGATCTGATCGCTGTATGGGGAGATGAAACCGTGCTAGCAGAGCTACGGTCCAAAAGAAGAAACGCCAAGACATATGCCAAAGTCTCCAAGGGCATGCAGGACAGAGGCTACAACAGGGACGCGCAACAGTGCCGCGTGAAAATTAAGGAGCTCAGGCAAGCCTACCAAAGAACCAGAGATGCAAACAGCTGCTCTGGGTCAGAGCCCCAGACATGCCGCTTCTATGATGAGCTGCATGCCATTCTAGGAGGTGCAGCCAGCACTGACCCACCCATGTGGTATGACTCTGTATGTGGATCATCAGAAACCACAGAGGAGCATTTTCGGGGAGAGGAAGATGATGATAATGATGCTGAAAATAGCGCACAGACACAGCAAGGAAGCGGAGAAGCCCCTTTCCCCGACAGCCAGGAACTCTTTGTCATCCTGGAGCCAGTACCCTACGAACCCACCCAAGCCGTGCTCGATGCCGGAGAAGGGACCTCTGGTGAGTGTACCTCTGTTAAATTAATACATGTTTTATAAGCAAGCGTGTTTAATGATTAATTTGCGGCCAGTACAGCTACAGCTACTGGAAAAGTCTGTTAACATGTTCGGGGATGGAGCGGAAATCCTCCGGGGACATCTCCAGAAAGATCTCCTGGATGTACTCCCAAAGCCTGTGCAAAAGGTTTCTGGGGAGGGCAGCCTTATCCTGTGCTCCGTGGTAACACACTCTACCACGCCAGGCCAGTAGCACGTAGTCTGGACTCATTGCTTTGCAAAACATGGCGGTGTATGGTCCCGGTGTTTGCTGGCATTCAAGCAACATCCATTCTTTATCTGTCTGTGTTATCCTCAGAAGAGTGATATCATTCATGGTCACCTGGTTGAAATAGGGGAATTTTATTAAGGGGGTATTCAGAGGGGTCCGTCCCTGCTGGGCTGTTTGCCTGTGGCTGAACGGAAATCTTCCCCGCTGTGACCCACGCGGTGGGGGGAGGGGGAACAGCGAACATCTTGGATGTGTGTCTGTGTGTGTGTGTGTGGGGGGGGGGGTGTCGATTAGATTCGCACTGCACGTTAACCCGAAAACCGCCGCCCCTCCCTTTTCAATTGCCAGCCAGTTTTAAATTGCCAGCCCAAAGGCTGTTTGTTATGGGAAATGAGGGGGTTGCTGTTTGAAAACAATCCCACATGTTATGAAGGTTAAAGAAGCCTATAGACTGTGGCTTACCATGGCTGCCTGCAAGCCGAATTCTGTTGCCCGCCGGACCTGCTTGTGTGATCTCTCACACCAAACCGGCAGACCCTCAATATAACAGGCAAAGTGCAACCTTGGACCAAATGCACATGTGATATGTAATGTTTGGAGCATTGTTCTGTAATATGTGTCTTTTAAACTACTCCTCTCCCGTTTGTTTCCTCCCACAGCTGCAAATGTTTCAACGCCACCCCTTTCATCACCATCCCAGAGGCTAGCGAAGATTAGAAGTAAAAAAAAAAGGAATTGAGACAATATGTTCTCAGAGCTCATGCAATCCTCCCACACTGAAACTGTCCAGCAGAATGCGTGGAGGCAGACACTGTCGGAGTCCAGGAAGGCAGAATTTGATCGCGCGGACAGGTGGCATGCTAAAGACAATGACTGGCGGGATGAAGAGAGACAGCGGCGGGATGAAGAGAGTAGGTGGCATCAGCATGCAGAGAGAAGGCAGGATGCAATTCTGAGGCTACTGGAGGATCAAACGGAAATCCTCCGGCTTATGGCTGAGGAAAGGCGTAGGGTTCAGGAAAGGCCACCTGAGCCCAGACTGCCGCTACAGCCCTTGTGTAACCAACAGCCCTCCTTCCCGAGTCCCTTAACCTCATCCCCGAGACACCCAAGAACGCGTTTGGGCGGCCTCCATGCACCCAACCACTCAAGCCAAGAGAACAGTCCAAGCAACAAAGGGCTGGCATTCAATAAGTTTTAAAGTGCTGTGTGTCCTTGTCCTTCCCTCATCCCCTCCTCCACCACCCATCCTGGTGCTTCCCTTCCTCCACCACCCATCCCGGGAGACCGTGGCAGTTACCCCCATAGTTCCCCCTCTTTGTTTTACGAATTAATAAAGAATGCATGATTTTTAAGCAACAATGACTTTATTGCCTCTGCAAGCGGTGACCGAGGGGGGGAGGGCAGGGCGGTTTGGTTAAAGGGAAGTAGAGTGAATGAAGGGGCAGGGCTTTTCATTACTGGGGAAAAACAGAACTTTCACACAGCATCCTGGCCATTCATGAAACTGGTTTTCAAAGCTTCCCTGATGCGCAACGCACCCTGCTGTACTCTTGTAATAGCCCTGGTGTCTGGCTGCACATAACCAGCAGCCAGGCGATTTGCCTCAACCTCCCACCCCGCCATAAACGTCTCCCCCTTACTCTCACAGATATTGTGGAGCGCACAGCAAGCAGTAATAATAATGGGAACATTGGTTTCGCTGAGATCTAACCTAGTCAATAAACTGCACCAGCGAGCTTTTAAACGCCCAAATGCACATTCCACCACCATTCTGCACTTGCTCAGCCTATAGTTGAAAAGGTCCTGACTACTGTCCAGGCTACATGTGTATGGCTTCATGAGCCATGGCATTAAGGGGTAGGCTGGGTCCCTAAGGATAACTATAGGCATCTCAACATCCCCCATGGTTATTTTCTGGTCTGGGAAGAAAGTCCCTTGCTGCAGCAGCCGAAACAGACCAGAGTTCCTGAAGATGCAAGTGTCATGTACCTTTCCCGGCCATCCCACGTTGATGTTGGTGAAACGTCCCTTATGATCCACCAGTGCTTGCAGCACTATTGAAAAGTAACCCTTTCGGTTTATGTACTCGCTGGCTTGGTGGTCCGGTGCCAAGATAGGGATATGGGTTCCGTCTATCGCCCCACCACAGTTTGGGAATCCCATTGCTGCAAAGCCATCCAGTATGAGCTGCACATTTCCCAGACTCACAACCCTTGGTACCAGCAGCTTGGTGATCGCCCTGGCTACTTGCATCACAACAGCCTCCACTGTAGATTTTCCCACTCCGAATTGATTTGCGACTGACCGGTAGCTGTCTGGCGTTGCAAGCTTCCACAGGGCTATCGCCCGTCGCTTCTCTACTGTGAGGGCTGCTCTCATCTTGGTGTTCTGGCGCTTCAGGGCAGGGGAAAGCAACTCACAAAGTTCCATGAAAGTGCCCTTACGCATGCGAAAGTTTCGCAGCCACTGGGATTCATCCCAGACCTGCAGCACTATGTGGTCCCACCAGTCTATGCTTGTTTCCCGGGCCCAGAATCGGCGTTCCACTGTATCAACAAGCCCCATTACCACCATGATGTCCACCTTGCGGGGGGGCCTTTTTTGAGAGAGGTCTGTGTCCATGTCCTCATCACTGTCCTCAGGGCGCTGCTGAGCAAGCATTAGCTAGCTAGTCACAGACAATCCCAAAGGTTAGCAGTCAAACCAAATACTTATCTTTGGCTGTGAAGTCTGAATCTCCTTGCTCAAGAAGAAGATATTTTCCCACACATACATTTTTGCGTTCCTTTTTGGTTTTCAGAACTTTCCTTGCACTTTTGACTACTTGTCAAAGAGAGCTGTAGAAAGTATTTTGTCACCTGCTGTTTTCCTCCCTGATCCTGCCATTTAATCAGTAGGGTGGACTTGCTATGTCAGACATTTACATAACAAGAGACAGTGAAGCCATAATTGCAGGGTTATTATGTCCACATTATATGGGGTCAAGCGGCAGGGCATCCTGAGTCATGGTAGAAGAAGATATCATTTTCACTCAGATACTTTGAAGAACGACATCAACTAGCCAAATAAACTGGTTTTTGCATGGATGGTCTCTTTGGCCTAGTATGAAAAGCTTGCTTTTAAAGAAGGAAGAGATGTACCTCTTGCTTCTATTAAAATAATGCAGTGACAGACAGAATGACAAATTTGGAGAAAGAACAATTACACAAATGAACACTAGTGCTTGAGGGTTTCCTTCTTGGCTGTAGCATATGGTTGCCCATTATTTCTTATAAAGTAATTATTTAAACTCATATACTAATTAGAAAACTATTATACTCTCTAATAAACAACCTCAGACTTTCATAACCACAGTTATAGGACTGTCCATTTCTAAGAGCTGTGCTTCAGCTATTGACTATTGACTCAGGCTTCCTGCTATAGACACCGGGCATTCAAGTAGTGCCAGAGAGCAAATGAACTAAAAAGGATACCTTCTAATGGTGTTTTTCAAAACACCCTTGATCAAATCACGATGAAGGATACAGCGACTGTACTGCTGGAGTCTGTTACAGGCTTTAAGGCCTCTGTCTGAAGCAATAGCTTGAAATCTGCTTTCAGTTCATCAGGTGGATTTAATCTCTTTAATGACTCCAGTTTCCCCACTCCCTTCCAACAGTGTCTTAGATAACTTTTCCCCCACAATGGAATGTTGCATAATAGCACAGCAGAATTTCCTTTGATGCAATGTTTTAGAGTGTTCTGACCGACATAACTTATGCAGGTGGGAGAGGAACTGTCCCTTTTCCTTCTAGGAAGGATCACACTTTATATATTCTTCCACCTTCTATATTTAGCCACTATAAAGCACATGATAAGCCATGGAAGCCAAAGTCAGATTTGAGGCTAACACTCTTGTTTTTAAAAGGGCAATTGAATGGGTGAACGGAGCACTGTAGAACCTTGTGGAAACACCCAGAAGACTTCCCCCCACCTAGGGTTTAAACTAAGAGTTCAACAAAATATTATACCACTTAGTGTCAGAGTTATGGTCAAACATACAATCAACTCTGCTTATGATGAGGGTTTTAAATGAGTTTCTAAGAAGTCTTTGTGCAGTTAAAGCATGATCTCATCAGAAAGAGAGATTCTTAACCCCTGTTCTCTCTACTTTCCCTGCAAAGCATCTAACCCTTAATATAAAACAATCCAGTTCTGAGGAGCACCTCCCTGTTATAGAGTGCTGGGGAATTACTTAACTCTTGACAGCTGGGCCAGCCCAGCTATACTGACCATATCTGTACTTAGGGCATGCAGCTGTGGTCTTTCATTTCAGTGAGCAAGTTAACTCTTTCCCTGGCCAGAGCCTATAAAGACCATCTGACACAGTAATAAAATAAGATCACAGCACAGGCATCTCCAAAGACTTAACGCGCATCTTGAATAAGTTATTTGTAAAGTTTGCCCAAAGCTTTACAGAATTTCTGCAGTTTTCAATCCTGGGCTAGAGATCTCCCTGGAAGAATCCCTCCATGGAATTTCACAAACTTTTGGAAGGTTTGATACATTTTTCTTTGTTTTCAATTGATATGCAGAAACGTATCTATTGAAACATAGTCACTTCTGTCTGAAGTGAAACACAGCAGACATTTTATGCCAGTAACTCTACACTACCATTTTTGGAGGGAGAAGGAAAAAACAAAACAAAACAATGCCAACCCTTGAAACTGCAGGGGGATTGTCTCTCAAATGATTTTGTCCTTCATATTTTGCAACCTGGGCCAAACTTTGCATGGGGATGGGTATATTGGGACAGAATTTGACCTCTTTACTGTTATGACATATGATCTCCAGTGATCATCAGTGGTTTGGGATTTCTTCCAATATCTGATGACCAAGATTTTCAAAAGTGACTAGTCATTTTGGAGGCTTCCTAGTTCAGGCACCCAACTTCATACACCTTAATGGGATCTGTTTTTCAGAAAGTGCTGAGCATGTGCCCTCTGCAAATTAGGCCCTGTAAGGCGCCTAATATTTAGAATGTGTTGTCTTTCAATTTCCTGGGTTGTCGCCTCCCTCTTGCATTATAATTAGCTTAAAGGGACTACTTGTGCAAGGAGGGTGACTCAGGTGCACAAATGTTTACATGATCAGATCCTAAGATATTAAGGAAAAATACACACACACTTTATTCCACCACACTGTAGGCTAACCATTGCTGAGTAACCATGCTGTCGTGTTGATGTCACACTATTCTTCCCAAGGAGAAATTCCAGCTGAAAATGTTTAGCTTATACCTGTTGGCAAATGGTTCTGGACCAAAGCAACACATCTGATAGCCTACACATTCAACACCAGAAACCAACTGGTCTCTATTGAAGATAGAGGAGTCTAATGGAGTCAACTAGAATTCCCACTCGGGTAGGTATGAGCAAACTGGACTGGCTATAATGGGAACAGATCAGAATCTTCACCCATCTAGAGCATTTTGACTAATGACAAGCCAGAGATGTGAGGAATGCAAATTGTCCTCACTCCAGCCCTGCAAAGATAGCCTGGAAAAATAATGCAGCCAGAGTTATACTACCTTTTTGTAGACCCTGCCTTCCAGGGAGTAGTAGCAGCTGGTGGAGGAGCCACCAAGGACCATAGCAGGTTCAGAGGCAGAGGGCCTCTTAATGGATAACTCTGTACTCCCAGGGATTCCTGGGGCTCCACCAGGTTTGGAAGTTGGCCTCTGAGGGGAACAAACCCTGCCCTATCCCTGACATAACAATATAGAGACCACTTCTGTCTGGGAACACCACTCAGATTTATATCCCCAGAGCCCTTGCCCACAAGTTTCCCCCCGAAAGGGGATGATCTAGACCCATATTTACACACAGAAGTGTTTATCACATGAGATGTGTTGAAATGATGAGTTTCACTACACTGCAAAATGAAAATAAGAAAGAAAAACTTGTAGCACCTTAGAGACTAACAAATTTATTAACCCACGAAAGCTTATGCTGAAATAAATTTGTTAGTCTCTAAGGTGCTACAAGTTTTTCTTTCTTATTTTCGTTTTGCTGACACAGACTAACACGGCTACTACACTTAAACTACACTGCAAAAAACCCAAACGTCTGAAAAGACAAAAATATGCTTAATAAATACTTGCCACATGGAGAGCTCCCTTCATCTCAGGATACAAAAGTGCTTTACAGATGTTAATTAGCCCTCTCAGAAATCTTTTGACAATCGGGCAAGGTAAGGCCAATGAATCTTTCATTTAAGGATCTCAAAGTGCTTTACAAAGTTGGGTATTTTGAGCTTCATATTATTGATGGGGGAAATGATTGGTTAACCAAGATTACACAGCAAGCCAATGGCAGAACTCAGATCTCCTGTCCCATGCTTTAACCACTAGACGTGCTGTCTGAGGAAATTAATTATGTGCTAACATAGCAGTTCCTATATAGCATTGTGCCAACTTATGAATCCACCAGGAAGTATAGAATCAGGAGGAAGTAGGCTTCATAGAGCCATGAAGACATGAAAAGTTCAGGGATTCTCCAAGCTAGACACTGAATCCAGTTCATCCATCATGTTTTAAATGCTATTGGTAAGTGTAAGCATTCCACTGAAACCTGAGATTCCCTCCCTCTTTGAGATCAGAACACCGTAGGTGAAAGTTGTTGGCAAAAGTTTACAAGCTGCTCCCAAAAATGGTCTCTGTGCAAGGAAGCAGGTATGAATGAGTAATATCAGACAACATGACCTATCACCACTTCACATAGCTGGTCAGTTTTCCAGTCATTTGACTTTGATACTAAAAGTGATCACAGTGTGATACATAGGTCAAAACAACCCATTCATGAGAGTATGCAGAGGGATATACAAGTTAGGTGGAAACATTCACTTTTTCTTCCCTTTCTTTTTAGGAGTGGAAGAGAAATGTATCAGCTTGGGGAAGGTGAAAGCTGAAAGAGCATGCAGTATTGTTAACTATATTGCGTGGAAGAAGAACGTAATAAACCTGGGAGTCTGCAGCACTAGTACCTAAAGGAAGAACTTGATTGCTGTCCCTTTGAAGTAGCATGGCCTAAAGAGTTTATTTGGGCACCTGAGCAGATCTGAGTATCTGGTTTCCTGGGGATCATAAACGAACCACTGCTATTGCTGTGCTCACAAAACATTCAAGGCCCCAAAAGTCTCAACACAAATGTTTTGTCACATTGTTTACATCATTAAAAGCCCTACTTAAAACCTTGGTTTAAAAGGAGCTGGTGTTGATTTTATCAGAGAAGCATGTATAGGCCCCAACTGAGATGAGGGCCCCATTGGTGCTAAGTGCTCTACAGAGGAGACGGGGACACAGATGGGAAGTGATTTGTCCACAGTCATGCCACAGGTCAGTGGCAAATCCAGCAGCTGAAGGCAGGGCTCCTGATTCCCATTCTAGTGCCCTATTGGTCCACACTCTAAACAGTGTTTTCTGCTAATGTCCTACTGACCTAGGGGTGTTTGAACCAGTGACCAAGAGGGAAAAAGGCTTTTTTTCTCCATTGCCAATCCCCTCATCCATCCAGTCACATGCCCCCCTCCATCTTATTAAGGAATTTTTAAGTAGGTTACTTTGGGTGTGATAAAGTACACTACAAAAGATTCAGGCCGTGTGTATCAAACTCTAATCTCACCGGTTGTGTTTGCATTAGGCTTTATGCTGAAAAATAATTTCCCACATTAAGTCTAAGGCTGAGGCAGCTTCACTTGTGGGAGCGCTAATGCTAGCTGGCTGCTGGCATCCTAAGCACTGGGCTGTCTAAACCTGCTCAAAGCTCAGTGGTAAAAACACTGGCAGTAGCAGGAGCCCTATCTTACACTAGATGAACTCACACTGGTGTTAGCAATAGAGACACATTTTTCAGAAAAAGCCTAATTAAAAAAAAAAGTCTTTGCAGATAAAAGAAATCAGCTAAACCAATGAAGAAAAGCCTGTAATCTGCTACTTAGAAACAGGCAGCCATGCTTCTCCTCTTACAGACAGCAGCAACCCTACTGTCCAATAATTGCACCGGAGCCAGGGGAATCTGCTACCAGTTCATTAGAGGCTTTCCCTGCTGACAAATGACAGTGAATTGGTGCAGACCAAATGTTAGCAGTAGCCAAACCTCCTCTTACTGTTTCTGTTCTAAAAGCAAGAGAAGGTCAGCCCCCTACTAATGTGCCTGCATTTACTCTCGTGTGTAAGCTCATGAAAAGAAATGGGATGGAAATTCCCTTATGATTACCATACTTACCAGGAGGCCAAGCACACAGTATCCTGCCTAATGTCACAGATTTTATTCAGCTATCAAAAGGAGGGCATATTATTTTGTAGTCAGCCATGACTGACAACCTGAAACAGAGACCTGTGGAGAGTGGTTCAACAGCCAGCTTTAGAAAATTGTCCTCTGCTCCTGTGCATCTAAACTTCAACTGCCCATTTATACTGCAGCTGGATTGTGTTATATCGCTGAATCTCTCTCTCTCTCTCCTAGCAGGGGTAATGTAGAATTGGACTTATGGCCTTGTCTCTTCTGAACCAGACACTGGCTAATAACATAGGAGGCTAGGTACCGAATGACATTTGACTCTGTGAGTATTTGATGTTAATCAATGGCTGGCTGGCTGGCTCTGTGGGAGTTTGCCCATTTTTGCCTAAGAGAGTTAAAGTGCTACCCCCAGCTGCGCTGGGCTATACTGAAACAAGCAGCCAATACTCCCTGCTAGGATCAATATTTAAAACGTGATGCAAGCAACCCAAACAAAGTGTGAGGAGGAAAAGCGTGGGAAGCACTGTATCTGGTGTGCTATGCCTCACACTGGTTAACCAGACACAAAAGTACAGCTGGAAAGAGAATATGCTCTTTTAAAAGAAGAGTCTCTTTGAACCCGAACTGACCATGATCCATTGATGGTAAGGCTGAAGATTAAAAACACAACACATGAGCATCCGTGCCCACTGAGGCCCCGATTTAACAGAGCAGTGCTTAAATCCATCCCTATTCAACAAAACATTTAAGCTTAAGTGTCATTAAAGGAAATTGGACAGAAGCCTGTGCTTAAGTGCTTTGCTGAATAGGGATGGTTTAGTTACCACTTTCCACACTATCCTTTCTCCATCCATCCAACAGCAGCAGATGGGAGAGTTGGACGCCTTTAATAATGAACAACACCTAGCTGTTATATAGTGCTTTTCAGGAGTAGATCTCAAACCGCTTTGCAGTCTTGAATGTATTTTTCCTCACGACACCCCACTCAAGGTAGGGAAGAGTGATTCTTCCCATTTTACAGATGCAGAACTGAGGTCCAGAGAGGCTAAGTGACTTACCCAAAGCCACACAGGACGGCTGAGGCAGAACAGGGAACTGAACCCAGGTCTGCCCAACTCCTAGGCCATTTCTCTAACCATTTAAGAATCCTTCCTCTTAAAAAGCTGGAGCTTAAAATTTGAAGATTCACTTTTCAGTGCTGGTTACAACAGTTGGCTCACCCTCCACCAGTCCAATGGCTGTTTATCAAACAGTTTGTTTTGATAAGAGAATGAATTGAAGTGTCTTTTGTGCTAGGGTGCATTTCCTGGGAGCAGCTGAAGAAGGGTGACAGTTACCAGATGAGAAAGAGTGGGTACTAAGGATAGGGATAAAGAGGTATGGTTGTACACAGGGTTGAATTAAAAGGGAGTGGATGTGTAGGGGGAGTGTAGTTCTCCTTCCTCTACTTAAGGCAGGGGGGTAGCTCCTTGCATGGGTTGTACAGGCTGGTGGGAGACAGAGGAGTGTGTGAATCTTAATAGTGGACCAAGGAGATTTCTTAATTTTTTTGCAAGAGCTTTATCATCAGAGCAGAAGAGTTTATCCAATGTGGCAATGGACAGGGTTCCTTTATCTTTGCTGGATCCTGATTTCACACCTGGGTCTTCATGTATGGATATAAGGGATAGCTCTAGCAGCTCAGTCTCAGGGACAGACGCGTAAGAGGGTACAGCAAACAGAATTCACACTTTAAAAATTCTTTCCATTTTGAATGATCTGGACACACTGATATTCTCTATACTGCACATGGGGAATACCAGTAGAACCAGTACCATCACTCATACTAGGATATAGTTTTAAAGCCGCACTGAATCTCACGCTGGCAGGGGTGAGAATCGTACCAGTTTGGGAGGATTGTCAAGTCTTCTCTTTTTACACACACAAACTCTCTCTCTCTCTCTCTGATAGGTTTCACTCCTTCTCCTGATCTCAGTGGCAAGGAGTCCAGGAGAATATTTAGCTTCCCAGCATGCCCCCTGATTCCGCAAAGCACTTACATGCCAGTTTAACTTCAGGAACATGGTTATGTTCCATTTAAATTAAGCTGAGTGCTTTATTGAATTGGATCTTCCAGGCATGAATGAGAAGCTTCAGGTGCACGGTTGTTTGTAAGGGCTTGGTGGGAGGGTCTAGTTGGGGTTGAAATTTAGATGCATTCTTATTTCACCATAACTGGTTTTCCTATCTCTGCATGAAATGCACACACAGTATATCTTGGCAGCTACATTGCCTCTCAACCTTCTCGGTTCTGTTTTGGTGCAAAACAGCTTTAAATTCTGTTATAAATAGTTCCTCTACCATGCAGACCTTGCAAATGCTTTAAATCTCTAAAAACTATATGCTGAAACTAGGAACTGGATATTTTATTCGGCCACTGCATTGGTTTATTTGGGATAAAGAGAAGGGAAGATATAAATATAGAGGGCGTATGTTCTGAATAGGATGTGTGCTGAGAGAACACTATATTTGCTTTTGTTTTTGCTTCTCTAACATATTTACTTTCAGATTTGTTTTCTTTTAAATTCCCAATTTCAACTTGTAGGTGGGGCTGTGGGAGGAAAATCAAAAGGGAATAGGAGATAAACAAGAAAAAAGGGATTTCAAGCACTCTATGCTATGTTAAAAGTAAACACTGCAAAAAAACAAAAACAATACCAAAAAAACCAACCAAACAAAAACCTTCAGAAGCTATGATAATGGCTGCCTGAGGCAGGCATTTTGCTAACTGCAGATGAATAAATTGATTTATTTGTTCCTCACTTAAGCAAAAATACCATAAATGCCCCAAAATTCTCTTAAGATGTTTTTCTGAAAAGCACTAACTTTGCTCTTTTTCTGTTTGTTAAGTCATATCTTGTCTGCACTTGGACACATGGATTTAACCCCTCTACCTACCAAAACCTCATTTAGAAATAATGTTGTCCATGCATAAATGTAACATTATTTGTTCATTTAGCGACGTCCCTTATTTTTTATTACTAATGGCATTTCGGTGAAACTCAGATTTTTGGTTGCTTTCCCAATATTTGCAGGTCACATGCCTAACAAACATGAGAAGATTTAAGCCTCTGAGAAGATCTTACAGAACATTGGTCTTCTATATTTATGTTATCAGGATCGTTTCTGACCCATCATAGCAAGAGAGGTGAATTTCTGAATGGTTCTAGCTGGGCATTACTATTTTTCCTGTTGATATATAAACATGTTGACAATTATGTCACTATTATAGCAGGTATGATTAGCGGTTAATATAGGTGTGTTGCTTTCCATGGGTTTGATTCCCCCACCCCGTGCTCTAACTTCATTGGCTTTAATGGAACTGGCTCCTGATTTACCCCAGGGTCAGTGCAAGGAGAATCAGCACCCCCCACCCACCCACCTCTGTTCATATGCTGCTGACTTTCCAAATGACCAAGCCTATGGGATGAGATTTTTTGTACTTGATTCCAGTCCTCTGATGAATTTTATTTATTTTACAATTTTAGTTAAATGCCTGTGATGAGTTTTGAGCTAAGGAGAGTTACCTTTCTCCTTGTATAAAAAATATACCCACATGTTTTTCAGCAGGGCTAGCTGAATAGCTTCACAGCAAGAGCTTAGAAGTGCTACTAGCAACGCTGTAAAAGTCTCAAAATGAATAAGTACATAGCAAAGAGTTTACAAATGGCACATTTGCTGTACAAGCTGAATAGCCCCACTTTTAAGTTTTCTTTTCCTGTGTTGTATTCCTCCACAATCTTTCCCCCCCCTTTTTTTTTAAAAAAAAGCCCCAAACCTAGGAAATTAAATGGCAAAGATTGTGTTAATTGAACGCTGATAGTGCAGAGTTTAACACATGCAAAAATCAGGCTCATACTTTGTATACAGTTCTATTTATAAAGGGTTCATATATGACTATGAGGTGTTTTAAAAATGTTCAGACATGAACAGTATGTGTAACAGATGGCTAAAAGCACATCAGTAGAAGGTGTCATAGACAGCAATAAGACATGGATATAAGCAACATTTTGAGCTGTTGAATTCAAACAATTCAACCATTATTAACTATTTACTAACCCTTAAAAGTATTATAAATTAATTTTTAATAGAAAACATCCCCCCCCCCCCCAAAAAAATTAAAAAATGTGATACAACTCCAACATCAAAGTTAACCTGGCCATGATGCACCACAACTAATGTTTACTATCCCTGTTTTCTAGCTAAATGTGTAGTATCATATGCTCTTAAGTTGTAAAATATACAGTATGTAATATACCTAATGTTCAATGAGGCTGCACTAACATTACTGAAGTAACTCTCCCTTTTCCTTTTCCCAGCTTGTTCATTTAAATGGTACAACCTTAATGCTGCAGTAGAATATTTTTATATTTAAGTGATATTAAGTTTGAAAAGTGACCATCAATAATGCACCGGAAAAGATTTTTTTAAAAATCCAAAAGATAATGGGCCAGATTTTCAACTGCTGTAAATCATGTTACTCCACTGACTTCAGTGGAGCTAGGCTGTGTTTTCAGAGCTGGCAACAGTGTTTCAAATGTCATCAACATTTTTAAAGAAACATTTTCACACTTATTCCCCTCCCCGTTTTTGGACCAGTTCCTTCTGTTTTCCGGAAGACACCTCATTCAGTGAAAGGACTCAGAATCCTAATCAGATTCTGTGAGTTGAAAACCCTATTATGTGAAATCACTGACTTTTCCCACTAGAGAAAAGGATAGGTACATAAATCTAGTGGTAAATAAAGAACTGTGGGAACCTCAGGACTACTGTTTTAAAACCGTGATATCAGGGGGAAAGTCTGGGGAAAACAAGATATTGGAGATATAAGAGAACATACTAATAAGCCATACTGATTTTCCCCTCCAAAACAATTAATTGGTGGACACGTGCCCCTATAAATTGAGAAATCCCCAGGTGTCAAAACAGAGCACCTTTGAGTGCAGCTGTATGCTCAGGATACCTGAACAAACACCTAGGTGCTTTGACAATAACCCTGATTTTTCAGTGTCATCTTTACATCACCAGATGTCATGCTTTGTCCCAGCACTGCAGTCAGTGAGACAGTCCTTTCATCTTGCCAGAGACCTTTACAAAGGCTTGATTAAGAAAAATGCTATGGTTATATGAGAAGCAAGTCTTTATTGTATGTCCGGGGTGTATAATTGATATTACTTACCCCAAGGAGCACTTCTTGCAGACCAAAATGTAATCAGGTGCAGGGCAATGAAAAACCATGATAGGAGGTTTTTTTACATATCAGCGCAGCAAGGAACATAACCTGGAAGGTCCCATTGGCCATTAAAAACTGTTCTTACTTTAACTAGGTCATGTTAGGTCAGCATGGCTGCATATATTACTGACTTCTGTATTATAAGTAGACATTAACTTACAATCAGGACAGCTGTAGCCTATAGGAGACAAGAACTTGATGCTAACAAGGCCATGCTTTGCACTACCAGAACGGAGAAAGCGGGAATGTGTTGTACAGAATTGAATAGAGGGAGAAAAGTCCATCCAAACTGCTGGCAAACTGCTCAGAAACTGAATTCACTTTGCAATGTTCCTTCAGCATGGGAGCTTATGTATGGTGACAGCTGAAGAAACGTGGGGCAAAGAAGCCCACCATTTCAGCAAAAGGAAGAGAAGAGGCCCATGACTACTCCTTGTGCACTGCACTGACCTTCCAGATCTCTGACTAGATCCATTCCAGAACAGACATGTTTTCAATCTGGTCAGAACCTTATTGCCACCCAAATCATTCAGGCTTTTCCAGATTTCTGATTTTCACCAAAATCAATAAAGTTCTGACCATAGTGGAGGAGGGAAAAGTCCAGCTGGGTGTACAGCTCAGCCTACATAAGCAACAACATGCACAACCTTTTAGTCCATATGCATTTGGTAACTCAGGTGAGAACAATACAATTTTTCTCTGGCCTTCAATGGAAATTATATCAGATTAAAAGGCTTGATCTAAAACCCATTGAAGCCAATGAAAATACTGCCATTGACTCTCCATCACACTCTAATAGACTAAGAACAACCAACAGACATGATTCTACAACCCTTACACTTAACTTAGTGGAACTTATTCACATGATTACTCCTACTGAATCCAATGGAACTAAGTCATGTTCATCATGAACAAAAGCTGAAGAAATGGACCCTAAATGACTCTAGTTCATCTCTGAAGACATGTCAAGGCCCCAAAAGCCCCCTTGCTAAGAATCTTTTTCAATTGTAAACAGAATATTAGAGTTATTCTTCATGTCAGATACCATGCATCACCCATCCTCTCAGCAGTATCTGAATGATCATTATCTCTCCCTCAAATCCTGATCAAATATCCCTGCTATAATCTCAACTAGTTCAGAGAGCTGCTCAAATGGGGCTTCATCCTGTACATGAATAATAAAAAGATTAATAGTGGAATTTGGAAATACTTGACAGGAAAAAAAGAAACTATTCTTAGTGAAATTGTATTTATTTACATCCCAGGCCTGCAAATATTTATGAATGTACTTAACTTAAATACATTGTGAGTCGTCCTACTGATGTTAGTTAAACTATGCACAGTGCATTAAGTTAGGTTTTCCAAGATCAGGACCTTAATTTGGAAGGCAAGGCATGTATGTGATGGGGGAGGTTAAAAAACCAGCAATGCACTGAAGATAGGTGAGTAAAGCTCCATCAGGTAAAAACAGCTGTAATCCTTCGGATTTAGTTTTTAAAAAGGGAATATTACAGCCCATAAATTGTCATGCTTTTTGGCCACTTCCAACTGAGAGGATGATAACATTTGGGGGATCAGCCAGTTATAAGACAGGATACTATGCAACCTACCTCTCGTTTTATTTATAATGCACTTGCTATCACAGCCCCTTTGGAGCCATCCGGTCTCAGGGCATTTTATAGTCATTTAAAATGTTTCCAAAAATCAGTAGCATGAGTGATAATTTACTAGTTTTAGCATTTTATTGTGTCATATGTGGTTTCGCTTCAGCATATACATCTCTTGTGATGAGAAACTCAAGTTTAATATTCTAGTACACATGGAAAATGAAAGCAAACCACTCATTGATCAAAGCCTGTGTCACTCAGTTTAAGTGTGGCTTTAAGAGTTATAAACACCATTCTACATAGGTTTATAACTCTGCCATAACTATTTGCTGGAGGCTGACTTTTTAATGTAATCTCTTAGCCCAAGAATTTTTTACAAATCACTGAAGAGATTAGCTTGCCATTTCTGAGTTAAACAGTGTCATTTAAAGTGAGAGCTCAACAAGCTTCAAAAGTCTCAGTTCTCATGGACTTTGTAAAGAGAAACCTGTGGGGTTGGTTTGCAAATACTGGCAGTGCTCCAGCTCATGTATAACGTGGAGGTATGAGTTCGATTGACTGATATGCCTAGAAAGAACTCACCATTCTTCACTATCCATTTGAACCAATGATACTCTCCATAACCCAGACTATAGGGTTTGCCTTCCCCAGTTTCCCTCCATATGTTGGGCTTCTTGGTCTGAGGTATCTAAGCCAAAACTCTAGGAGAGCTGTGTGGGAACCAGATTTTCCATTTCATAGAAAGTTCTGTGATTAAAAAAAATTCTGTTCCAAAGCAGAACAGAAAATTGTGAAAATTCATGAAAAACAAAACTCTGCAAATAAATTGTTTCAGGTGAAGCAAAATGTTTCGTATCGATAATACATTTTGTTCTCATTTTGACCTTAAGTTTACCTTATATAAACTAAAAAAATTGAGAAACAGTCATTTTGAAATTAAAAAAAATCAGACTTGCATTCTGAAAACGTGAAAGTGGAATATTTTGACCTTATCAGAATACTACATTCTGATTTTTTTTTAAACTACATTTCATCAAAACATTTCCATGAAAAACTGCAATGTCTATGAAACATTTTCTGACAGAACAATGTTGTATTTGAAAATGTTCAACCAGCTCTACTCTGTAGAGTATCTCCCAGGGATAATCCATCCTCATGTGTTTATTTGATTCCAAAAATATTGTTCATTAAGTATTAGAGGGGTAGCCGTGTTAGTCTGGATCTGTAGATGCGACAAAGGGTCCTGTGGCACCTTATAGACTAACAGACGTATTGAAGCATAAGCTTTCGTGGGTGAATACCACGTGTTGCATCCGACGAAGTGGGTATTCACCCACGAAAGCTTATGCCTCAATACGTCTGTTAGTCTATTAGGTGCCACAAAGGACCCTTCGTCGATTGTTCATGAAAAAAGTCCAATTGTTCCTAACAGTTAGTATTGGTTACTTTATGGAATGTGATGGGTATTTGTCTTCAAGAGAAGTATTAGAGACTTTCCTTGTGAACAGCTGAGGGAATTTTAACAATCATTGTATTCAATCAATTTGCTAATAATGTGATGCTATAACGTAAGTTATATAAAAACAGGGCCTGCATGTGGATTTCTCCCTCCTATATGGAAAGGGAGGGCCAACTGTCTCTGCAGCCGCATTCTCACTTTTTTCCTGGACCTTATGAAGGGGAGAAAAGCAGGAAGGAGATGGGTCAGAGAAGGAATAGGCTGGTTGAGGTGAACATACGTACCCCCCTTCCCAACCAGCCTGGTGGAGATTACCCAGAAAGGCTAACAGTGTCAGAGTGTATTTCCACAGCTCCATTCCGTAGCTGGTAACCCTCCATAAGAGTAGCTTTGGAGGGGAAGCTACAGGTTGTTTGGAGTCATTCCACTGGGATTAGTGCAGCCACTGGACAGCTAGACCCTGCATGCAGGTATGGGCCTTCCCCTGGATGGCCTTGTCCTTGTACAATTCATACAGGATCTGTGGGGTCTCTGGGATGGCCCAATGGCCACTTCAACAGGATCAAATGCTGTCCCCCATTGAACAACTGGAAAGAAAATTCTGCAAGGGTAGGCTTGTGGAGTTATCTTCATAGTAACTAGGCTCAGTAGGTATTAAGAATCATTCACCACAGCAAGCTTTATGGTCTGGATCTCAAATCCCTAAAGTCTGGGCATATTCAGATCCAGGGTTTTACCTCAAGCCCCCATATAATTATATTTGGGCATTCAATAAAGTAGTATATTATTAATACTTTGGCTTCACTGAGTTCCTTTCTTTCTGAGATCTCAAAGCATGGCACAAGCATTATTGAATAAGGACTTGCAGGTTACTCACCTACCTACCTACCTGAGAAGTATCATAATGTATTACAGACAGGCTGAGTGACTTACCCAGAGTCACACAGCAAATCCTTAACCGAATGAGGAACTGACTTCAGCTGTCCTTATTTATAGCCACCTCTAGCTCGAACAGCTCAACAATGCTACCTTTATTATTGGTACCCTCCCGCACACCCAAAACCTGGACTTCTGCAAGTGCCATGAGTTATTTTCAGAGCAGCAGACAATTGCTCATGGGATATGGTTTTATTTTAGTTTTTATCTTGGAACTTTTAAAAATAAATATTATGGGAATTCAAAAAATAAGAGAAATACCACTTAATAAAAAAAAGTTCTGCAATGTGCAAAAGAAAATTTGGATCACCACTTTGGCCTTAATTCAACACATTGTGATTGCATGTGGGAGGGAAGGAGGTACAAGGAGATAATTTAAGTCAGTGGTTCATTTTAGTGTTTCAGCCTCTATTTAACTTACACATACAGGGGGGTTGAGAATTTTCTTTTGCAGTTGATCGCTATTAATAATTTAACTCCTACCCTCTTTTAAAGCAATGCTCAGAAGAGCTATGCCCACCGATGAATATTCACATACAATCAGCATGCAGCTGTTTCACATGCCCACACAACCAAATGCTGCAGTGATTTTTGCTTGTCATTCAAAGGAGTACCTGATTATTGGAATATGCTTGTATCAGGGAACCAATTGATTCTGTACTATGTAATTGCAAAGGACATGTTCTCTTCCCAGCACATGGACGAGTAAATGGGGTGGGCAGGTCTCAAGGGACCAGAAGGAGAATGCCATCTTTCCCACCCCGGGGTGCAGAGAAGCATGAAGCTGCTCCATATGTATAACAGCAGACTCAGAGCTTCCTGCAGGTAGGGTTCCAGTAGCTCACTCTATCCTCTGGCATTGTCCCTCCACCCCACACCTGAATTTGGTGGAGCAGAGTATCCTCACAGAACACAGCTCCCTGCAACCTGTCCCCCTTTTCAGCAGAATCTCACTGTATTTCACCAGCTCTTTCTTAGGCATCAGGGTTTGGCTCAAAGCAAATAACACCTTTTTTTTCTTAATCCTTCAGCATACAGGATTTACACAGTAATTATTTTTAAACCCAATCTGCAGAACAGCTCTGTAATCTCCAGTCAGTAGAAACATGTAATTAGTAATAATGCAGGAACATTGTGTTTATTAAGTGAAATTACTATATAAAGAAATAACCTAAGAGAAGAGCATTTGGTTTTATGGAGCACCTTTCATGCTCAAGGGATCTCAAAGTACAAACAAATTAAGCACAAGATGGATCAATAAAAAGTATGTTTAACATCCCATTTCTAAGAACGTATCTGGAGGTAGTAGGAGTGTTAGTTAGTGAGTGGTGATCAGTTACTTAACATAGAGCAGCAGCTGAATCTGAAAAGGTTTCCTTTTCAGTTTGGCTAAGTAACCATACTTATCCAAATTAACTGACTTGGTTCAACGAAAGTAGACTGGCACTATGAGGAGAACGGGAAAAGGTAACAAGAGAATTCTAATGGAAAATAGAGTTGAAGGCCCTGACATTGTCAACATTTAAGCATGTGTGTAATTCTACACACCAGAACAGTCCCACTGAAAAAGGATCATGCTCCACCTGGAGTATAAATCTGCTGAGACATAATACACAGATGAGGATTAAATGTAACAAGTAGCCACCATTCACTGGTCTTGGTTTCATGTTGTCAAACATCATGCATATGACTGAGCACAGAACAATACATCCTCCTTTTTATAGCCGAATAAAGTTTGTGACATTAGTCAGGACGCTGTGCACATGTCATCCTGGTAAGCATGGTTATCATAAGGGAATTTCACCTCACTTTGTCTCCACACCTGATCCTGCTTCCCTCTTTGCCCCTACCCTGTCTCCCTTATCCCTCTCCCCTTTTCCTTCCATTTAGCTGATCCCCTACTAATTAAATCCAACTGTGCAGGTATTCACTCACCGTTAGAGTACCTCTTTCTGGCTGGGCATGGTGTAGCACCTCTCTCCCTACCAGTTGCTCCAGCATAGTGGCGGTCACTCACCCTGGCAATTCAGCCCTCTGGCCAAGACATGTAGCAGGAGGAGCATGGCAGCATGCTGCTAACTAGGTGTTATCTGACAAAGAGCTCTTCCTTTTAGTTTTAGCTGATTTGCTATTCCCTGGAAGAGACAAGGGACCTGGTTCTCAATTATGCTAAAGCTGCCTTGGGCCACTTTGGCAACATAAGGCCCTTAACATGGACATAAAGAGCCCCCTGAGAATATCGCTTCTGCAGGGAAATCTTGCTGGCTGGTGTGAAATTGGTGTAAGGGTTTCTGCTCCCAGCCCCCAGAGTACAGGGTGGTTTGGGGGTGTGTGTCTGACATGCACTATACTATGGCTATTCTCTGCTTTTCAGGGCCCAAAGATGGCTGTGATAGACTATATATTAACTTACACCAGCATGGGCCCCTGCCTGGCCTCAGAATACAGGAAGCATAAAGTTGGCTGAAAGTTTCCATTGCCTCTACCTCCTCAGCTGCCTGTCCCAGGTGCTAGAGTTTTGAACACAGAGCCTGGATCTTTTCGAGTGTTTTCTATTGAACAAAAAGAACCATCTGTAAAAGTAGGTAATTTAAAAAAAAAATTCTCCACAGAAGTTGGGTAGAAATTTGTAATTTTTGTAATTTTTTTTCCAGACCCGGGGATAGGGCTGTTAATAGCATACAAATCCTTTCCTTTGTAGGGCACCGGTTTGAATTCCTCCTAGTCAGTAGAGGAGGTCATCTTCTTTTATTGCTAAAATTTGATCTGCATCAATTCACTGTCATTTATAAGCACAAAAAGCCTCTAATCAACTGGTAGTGCAGCACCCAACTGAAAAATGCTGTATATACTGTAGTGAAACTGATACCTGTTCAGAATCAAAATAGGCCACTGTGCTTCCTTCTAGTTACAGGTAGCAGATAGCCCCTCCTCATGAGTTAGTTAATTTGATTTTGACCTTTAGAAGACTGGAATTTTGAATACAAAAAGAGATTGTATTGGCAGGCACTTTATTGTTCATCTGCAGCTCTTGGAAGATGTAACCTTCTGCACAGGACCAGCTGAAGCTATCACAGGTTTGCATGCAATGGTCAATTTCTTTTCTTGGTTCTTGTATATTTAATATATTCTTGACAGGGAAAAAACCATGCTGTATGACACAAATTTACTATCAAATAGGGGTGAGCACAAGAAGTAAGACACTCAGACAGGTTGCTGTGCAAATTTTGCGACATGGTTATTAGGGGGGGAAACTCCGCAGCTCTAGAGCTCATTTCACAGGCAGACATCAATCACTATGATACACATGGACACCAGACTCATCAGTGAGGACAGAACCCAGCACCTCATACTTTGCAGTTGCTGTAGAATAATGACTGATGTGAATGGTGGTAATGGTGACCTGTATTAATGGCACTTAGCAGATGCAGTTCCCTATGTATTTGTGCATCTAGTTTGATTAATTCCCAAGGAATTAATCAAACTAGATGCACAAATACATAGGGAACTGTTTCCCCCCCTGCTTACCAACTGTGTTAACCTGAGAGGCCCAACTGGGTTAGGCCTTTTCTTCTGGGAACCTGTGACAGTGGCTGATTAAAATGACTCAAAAACAGCTTCTTCTAAACAAGGCATTATTAATTCACCCACAGGTACATAGCATGTAGAGTAACAGGATAAAACAAAAACAAATATTGCCTTGAAAGCTTTAGTAAGTTCTCTTCAACCCAGCTACCTCCATCTGTGGGTTGGGAGAAGCAGACTGCCCTTCTGCAGCATGTTGTCTCTCTCTCTGTCCTTGCATCCCTGTCTGTGCTTGTGGACTCTCCCAGCCTTTTATTCCCTAGGCCACCATCTTTAAGGTTTTAGTATCCCCTAGGCTCAGGTCTGGGGAAAGTAAACTTGAAAGCCGAGTTGAAGCCAGGCAAGGGAGATTCCCCAATTAATAGCTTCTTCATTGTTTCCCCAAGGACCCTTGGTATTCTCAGGGCTGTACCTTAACGTTGCCTGTTGTTTCCTGTTGATTCTTCTTAACAGCCTCCTTTGATTTAACTCTATGCAACCACACAGGATAATATCATGCAGGTAAATTGAGTTGCATATGCTATTTATAAAGAATAATACAGGTATTTCCCTTATTTGCAGAGGTCTCCACCCTCTCCATGACAGCAATGATTTGTTCGGGAACTGTTCCTGTTTGTAATCCAGTTGTGGAACAGAAGACATTGCACATGACTTATAGGTACCGCTACCGGAAGGAATTTGTCAAATTTAGAAGTAACAACAGTGAAAGCCTGGCATGATTTACTTCATTTTTAATAATGACCCAAGAGTTCTTTTGTGTCTTTGGGATGTAGGTAAGCCATAAGTAAGAGTGACACACATGTTTTTAAATGACTACTATAACAATCAATTTTCATGGGTTCTTCAAGGTTGAGAACAAATTAACCAATCAACCTCCACTTCAATCAACTCTTCGGTGATTAAGGTGAGTAATTTACATGGCTGTATGAACACCATATACCAACTTGCTGTGTTTTTGCTGACTCAGAAGACTTCTGTGTTTGCATAATAGATCTAATAAAGACTGAAAACTACAGCTGTGGAAAGCTTCCTGATATGAAATATTTTGTGAAGGATGCTGTGATGATAATCATTCCACCCTCCTCATCTATACAACTCAAGTCTTCTCCTCCTCCCCCAGACATTCCCAATTACTGGTTAATATATCCTAGAGTGCAGCTATTTAAAATAATAACAACAATAATAAAGTGTTGGCAGCTCTATCGTATTTAACTGTAAAAATATGATTAATCAAGCTGTTCTATTCTTTGCTGTTGATTTTCTTCAACAGAGAAAGCTGTTCTGAATATCTTAAATGCCCCCATGAGAAAAGCACTTCTAAAAGCAATGAGCGCCTCAAAAACCAGTCCATCCCCAGTGGCATAAATAGGTGAAACAGAAGAGCTGGAGATGCAATAACAACTAAGTGATGTTAATTATATGTGCATCATCTTCTCTTAGTTACTGAAACCCGCATGTAACCTCAATTGTAAAATGATACAAAATGTGAGAATCTCCATTGTAACTGGATCTTCTGAGGCAAATCAAGAGGCACAATGGCTTGGAATCCTGGGAACAAAGACAGGCGGTAAATCTGGGGTGCTAAATAATAGACGAAATCCTATGAACACCTACAAGTACAGTGGTCACCAGTGGAAGATGCAGATGCTCAGTACTCCATCTTGAGGGCTTTCCAATAGTAATAATAGCTACTGTCTTCTTCTCCAGAAAAAATAGCTGTGTTGCAGTATTCAACCAAACCAAACCAAAAAAGGATGAAGTCAAAGTTCTTCACCTTTGTCGCTAACATTTTAAAATATGTATTTGAATAACAAATACTTACATGTATATTACTCATAAACTGGAACATTTTCTAAGATGAAAGAATTTGTTGGTGACGCTTACAAGATTATAAATATTTGTAACTACAGGAAAAGCTGATTCCTTGTGAGATAGCAGGAGGAAATTTGATAACTGACCCCACATCCGCTGCAGTCCATGATTAAGCTCCCATTGATTTCAACAGAGTAGGAAAAGCCCCTTGTACACATTGGAGCATATTCTGCTTTCATTTACAGCTGTATACATCCAAAGTAAATCAACTGAACCAATGGAATTACTGAGGTTTTGCAGGGGTATAACTTAGGCCATAAGGGAAGGGTCTAGTGGATAGAAAACTAGACTAGGAATCTCATGATCTGGGTTCTTGTCCCAGTTCACTGGGCTGTTGGACAAATTACTTCCTGCTCTTTGGCTTAGTTTCCCCATCTGTATAATGGGCACAATTACATTAATCTCCTTTGTCAGGTGCTTTGAGATCTATTGATGGAAAGTGCTTTATAAAAGATAGGCAGTATAAATAGAGATGGTTGGGAATTTTTCAACAAAGCTCTTTTTTGGTCAGACATCACCAGTTAATTGAAACTGAAAATCTTCAGTGGAAAGGGTTGGTTTTGGCAAATTTCTTGTTTACATTTTTTAAAAAACGTTTCCAAATTGTGCAACAAAAAATCGGTTCTTTTTATTCTAAATGACATTTCATTAAATATAGTAAACAATTTAAATTATAAAGGTGGACATTTAAATGAAACATTTAGAAAATGTTTAAAGAAAACATTCTGTTTCACGCAAACTGAAAAATATTTGGAATTGTTAGTTCATGAAGATCTTTGAGATTTTGCCTTTTGGCCTGATTCTTATTTGATCTTAATCTCCCCCCCGCCGTGTTTCTACAGTGCCTATCAGGATGGGTCTTGGTCCCTAACTATGTACAGGGATGGGGCTTGGGTGGTCAAACCTAATGGTTATAGTCAAGAGCTTGGTACCAGAGCCAGGGTCAGAGCTCGGATCAGAATCAGGTGTCATGCCAAAGGTCAGAGCTAGAGCTAGCATCAGGGGTAGGGTGTAGGAACAGGGAAAGGCAGGAAAGCCGGAACTGGTAACAGACGAGCATCTGGAATAAGGAGGACAGAAACCAGGAATAGACTGGGATGCTAGAAAAGCCAGAAAGGCAGGGTTCAGGAGTTAGGCAAGTAGGCAGGACCCAGAGTAGCAGCCAGCCAAGGATTCATCTAGTTGCAGACAACTTCCTGTGCCTCTTTCTGGCTTAAATAGAGCTTCCCAGCCAATTGGTGGGGCTGGAAGTCTCCCCAGATCAGGAGCTAAAGCCTCACTGGCCCCCTTCTCCAGTCATTCAGGTGAGCTACTCAATGGCAGCTATGGTCTGAGCACTACCTGGGGACCTACAGGCCTGGTTTTGAGGACCACCATCCCTCACATCACCCCTTCCCCTAGTGGAGTGGCTCTCAACCATTCCAGACCACTGTACCTCTTTCAGGAGTCTGATTTGTCTTGCATACCCCAAGTTTCACCTCACTTAAAAACTACTTGCTTATATAATCAGACATAAAAATAAAAGTGTCACAGCACATTATTACTAACAAATGGCTTACTTTCTCATTTTATCATATAATTATAAAATAAATCAATTGGAATATAAATATTGTACTTACATTTCAGTGTACAGTAAATGGAGCAGTATAAACAAGTCATTGTCTGTATGAAATTTTAGTTTGTACTGACTTCACTAGTGCCTTTTATGTAGCCTGTTGTAAAACGAAGCAAATATCTAGATGAGTTGATGTACCCCCTGGAAGACCTCTGCGTACCCCCAAGCATACTTATACCCCTGGTTGAGAATCACTGCCCTAGAGTACCCTCTGGACAGCAGCAGGCCAGGTTTTCCAGGGTGGATCCACAAGATACCATAGTCTAATCTGTCTGATTCTGGCATCAAGGATCTCATGGATGATATACTTACCATGGTTTTGAACACATGCTGGCGGAGGGTTAGTTGGGAACAGTGAGGGAATGGGTCCTCAATGTGGGGTTTCAGGAATGATATATGGAAAACTGGGTGTATTCTGAGAGAACGGGGCAAGTTGAGTTCAAAGGTGACTGGGTTAATTTTCTGGCAAATTCTGTAGGGACCAAGGAACTGCTAGTACAATTTATTAGATGGCCTGTTCCTGTGTAGGTTTTTAGGCCAGAGCCATACCTTCTGGCCTACTGAAAGAGTGGGCACTTCCTATCATTGACCATCCACATATTGTTTTGTAGCTCTTCTTGGCATCCTCCAGGTGAACTTTGAAGTCATCTTGGGTTTGACATACGTACTGTATTCAGTCCAGGGCTTCTGGGTTGTGGGAAGTTGCAGGTAGCTCTGGGAAGAACCAAGAGTTTCTATGGAAGCCATAGTTTGGAAAAAAAGAAAAGAAAAAGAAAAGGGGGCTTTGCCCCAGAGACACCTTATCTGCCTTATTGTATATAACTCTCCCTGAGGTAGCAGCCAAGACCAGTTGTTCTTGTGGAAGTTTACATAGCATTGAAGATACTGCTCCAGGATCTGGTTGGTTCCCTCAGCTTGCCTGTTTGTCTGAGGGTGGTAGGTAGAGGAGAGGCAGGAGCATATGCCTCAAATCTAGAGAGCATCTCTCTAGAAGCAGGAGATAAACTGTGCACTATGATCAGAGATGATGCACTCTGGGAGGCCATGGAGATGGACAACTTGGCCCATCCAGAGCTGGGCAGTTTCCTGAGAGGAGGGTAGGCCAGTGCAGGGGATGGAATATGCCATCTTTATGAGGTGGTTCACCACTGTCAGAATGGTTGTGAACCCATTGGACTTGGGTAGTTCTACTACAAAAATCTAAGATGGTGACTGTCCAGAGGCCAGGTGAAGTCTCGACGGGGTGCAGGAATCCAAGGGGTTTAATTGAGTGATGTGACGGAGAGACTGCGTGATGTGACGGAGAGACTGCTGAGACTCATCAAGCCCTCAGATCGCTACCCCTTCCTGCTTCTCCACGTGGGCACCAATGATACTGCCAAGAATGACCTTGAGCATATTACTGCAGACTACGTGGCTCTGGGAAGAAGGATAAAGGCGTTTGAGGCGCAAGTGGTGTTCTCGTCCATTCTCACTGTGGCAGGAAAAGGCCGGGGTAGAGACCGTCGAATCGTGGAAGTCAACGAATGGCTACGCAGATGGTGTTGGAGAGAAGGGTTTGGATTCTTTGACCATGGGGTGGTGTTCCAAGAAGGAGTGCTAGGCAGAGATGGGCTCCACCTGACGAAGAGAGGGAAGAGCATCTTTGGAAGCAGGCTGGCCAACCTAGTGAGGAGGGCTTTAAACTAGGTTCACCGGGGGAAGGAGACCAAAGCCCTGAGGTAAGTGGGGAAGTGGGATACCGGGAGGAAGCACAAATAGGTGAGTTCAAGAGGGGAGGGCTCCTGCCCCATACTGGGACAGCAGGACGATCGGTGAGTTATCTTAAATGCCTATACACAAATGCAAGAAGCCTGGGGAACAAGCAGGGAGAACTGGAAGTCCTGGCACAGTCAAGGAATTATGACGTAATTGGAATAACAGAGACTTGGTGGGATAACTCTCACGATTGGAGTACTGTCATGGATGGATATAAACTGTTCAGGAAGGATAGGCAGGGCAGAAAAGGTGGGGGAGTTGCGTTGTATGTAAGAGAGCAGTATGACTGCTCAGAGCTCCAGTATGAAACTGCAGAAAAACCTGAGAGTCTCTGGATTAAATTGAGAAGTGTGAGCAACAAGGGTAATGTCGTGGTGGGAGTCTGCTACAGACCACCAGACCAGGGGGATGAGGTGGACGAGGCTTTCTTCCAGCAACTAACAGAAGTTACTAGATCACAGGCCCTGGTTCTCATGGGTGACTTTAATCACCCCGATATCTGCTGGGAGAGCAATACAGCGGTCCACAGACAATCCAGGAAGTTTTTGGAAAGTGTAGGGGACAATTTCCTGGTGCAAGTGCTGGAGGAACCAACTAGGGGAAAAGCTCTTCTTGACCTGCTGCTCACAAACAGGGAGGAAATAGTAGAGGAAGCAATAGTGGATGGGAACCTGGGAGGCAGTGACCATGAGATGGTTGAGTTCAGGATCCTGACACAAGGAAGAAAGGAGAGCAGTAGAATACAGAGCCTGGACTTCAGAAAAGCAGACTTTGACTCCCTCAGGGAACTGATGGGCAACGTCCCCTGGGAGAATAACATGAGGGGGAAAGGAGTCGAGGAAAGCTGGCTGTATTTTAAAGAATCCTTATTGAGGTTGCAGGAACAAACCATCCCGATGTGTAGAAAGAAAAGTAAATATGGCAGGCGACCAGCTTGGCTTAACAGTGAAATCCTTGCTCGTCTTAAACACAAAAAAGCAGCTTACAAGAAGTGGAAGATTGGACAAATGACCAGGGAGGAGTATAAAAATATTGTTCAGGCATGCAGCAGTGAAATTAGGAAGGCCAAATCACACTTGGAGTTGCAGCTAGCCGGAGATGTTAGGAGTAACAAGAAGGGTTTCTTCAGGTATGTGAGCAACAAGAAGAAAGTCAAGGAAAGTGTGGGCCCCTTGCTGAATGAGGGAGGGAACCTAGTGACAGAGGATGTGGAGAAAGCTAGTGTACTCAATGCTTTTTTTGCCTCTGTCTTCACAGACAAGGTCAGCTCCGAGGCGGCTGCACTCCGCAGCACGGTATGGGGAGGAGGTGACCAGCCCTCTGTGGAGAAAGAAGTAGTTTGGGACTATTTAGAAAAGCTGGACGAACACAAGTCCATGGGGCCGGATGCACTGCATCCGAGGGTGCTAAAGGAGTTGGCCGATGTGATTGCAGAGCCATTGGCCATTATCTTTGACAAATCATGGCAATCGGGGGAGGTCCCGGATGACTGGAAAAAAGCTAATGTAGTGCCCATCTTTAAAAAAGGGAAGAAGGAAGATCCGGGGAACTACAGGCCAGTCAGTCTCACCTCAGTCCCTGGAAAAATCATGGAACAGGTCCTCAAGGAATCAATTCTGAACCACTTAAAGGAGGGGAAAGTGATCAGGAACAGTCAGCATGGATTCACCAAGGGCAAGTCATGCCTGACTAACCTAATTGCCTTCTATGATGAGATAACTGGCTCTGTGGATGAGGGGAAAGCAGTGGATGTGCTATTTCTTGACTTTAGCAAAGCTTTTGATACAGTCTCCCACAGTGTTCTTGCCAGCAAGTTAAAGAAGTATGGGCTGGATGAATGGACGGTAAGGTGGATAGAAAACTGGCTGGATGGTCGTGCTCAACGGGTAGTGATCAATGGCTCCATATCTAGTTGGCAGCCGGTATCAAGTGGAGTGCCCCAAGGGTCGGTGCTGGGGCCGGTTTTGTTCAATATCTTCATCAACGACCTGGAGGATGGTGTGGACTGCACCCTTAGCAAGTTTGCAGATGACACTAAACTGGGAGGAGTGGTTGATACGCTGGAGGGTAGGGACAGGATCCAGAGGGACCTAGACAAATTAGAGGATTGGGCCAAAAGAAATCTGATGAGGTTCAACAAGGACAAGTGCAGAGTCCTGCACTTAGGACGGAAGAATCCCATGCACTGCTACAGACTAGGGACCGAATGGCTGGGCAGCAGTTCTGCAGAAAAGGACCTAGGGGTTACAGTGGACGAAAAGCTGAATATGAGTCAACAGTGTGCCCTTGTTGCCAAGAAGGCTAACGGCATTTTGGGCTGTATAAGTAGGGGCATTTCCAGTAGATCGAGGGACGTGATTATTCCCCTCTATTCGGCACTGGTGAGGCCTCATTTGGAGTACTGTGTCCAGTTTTGGGCCCCACACTACAAGAAGGATGTGGATAAATTGGAAAGAGTCCAACGGAGGGCAACAAAAATGATTAGGGGGCTGGAGCACATGACGTATGAGGAGAGGCTGAGGGAACTGGGATTGTTTAGCCTGCAGAAGAGAAGAGTGAGGGGGGATTTGATAGCTGCTTTCAACTACCTAAAAGGGGGTTCCAAAGAGGATGGATCTAGACTGTTCTCAGTGGTAGAAGATGACAGAACAAGGAGTAATGGTCTCAAGTTGCAGAGGGGGAGGTTTAGGTTGGATATTAGGAAAAACTTTTTTACTAGTAGGGTGGTGAAGCACTGGAATGGGTTACCTAGGGAGGTGGTGGAATCTCCTTCCTTAGAGGTTTTTAAGGTCAGGCTTGACAAAGCCCTGGCTAGGATGATCTAGTTGGGGTTGGTCCTGCTTTGAGCAGGAGGTTGGACTAGATGACCTCCTGAGGTCCCTTCCAACCCTGAAATTCTATGATTCTATGATGTCTTGGAGCGGCTGCTTACACTGCAAGAAGCCACATAGGCCTGGACTGTGGCCCACGTGTGTGGCCACCGGAAGACATGAGAGATGAGGCACTGAGTTTTTAAGTGGCCAAAATGTCCTGCCAGGGGAGAGAGTGGGGACGGAGGGGAGTCAAGACATATTTGTAGGGCTGTAGTCCTTGAAGGCCTGGGAGGAACAAACATATGCCTTTTTTTGTAGGTTATCCTATCTCGGACATTCTGGCGTTCCTTACTTATGGGTTCCTGCTTGACTGGAGGTATCCCATGGGCCAAGGCTTATTGCATGAAGGTGAGCAGATCTTGTGGGGAGCCACGCCCAGAAAGTTGATTCTTGAGGGGGCAGGAAGTTTTTGGGTTCGAGTCTTTTAGGTCAGTGTAATATTTGTCCTTCCAGGACAAAGTGTTGACTTTAGCTATTTTTTGATTCCTAGAGGATAGGAAATACAAAATCAAAGTGTGAAAAGAATAAGGCTCACTGAAGTTATCAATGGTTGAAGGTCACGGCTATGCAGATATTCAAGGTTCTTATGATCAGTGCACACCTGGACAGGGAATCAGGCCCCTTCTAACTAGTGGAGCCACTCTTCCAACATGGTTTTAATTGCCAGGAGTTCTTTGTACAAAATTTTGTAATTTTGTTCCTGGGGTGAGAATTTCCTGGAATAGAGGGTGCACAGACGTAGTAGCTGTTGAGCACTGGGCATTTGGGATAGCACCTCTCCAGTAGCCAAGTTAGACATGCCCGCTTCAATGATGAAGGTGGGCAAGGCGTCAAGGTGGTCCAATATCGGACTGGTGGTAAATGCAAGTTTTAATTGCTTGAAGGCCTGCTAGGCTTTGGGAGACCAGAGGAACCTGGTGTTTTTGCAGAGCAGGTCAGTGAGAGGGCCAATCCATTCCAAGAACTTTGGGATGAACCACTGATAGAAGTTTGTGAACTTCAAGAAACGTAGTTCACAAATGTTCTGCAGCGCCACCCACTCAAGAACTGCCTTTACCTTGCATGGATCCATTTTCATACCAGCAGGAGATAACCTTATGGAGGGCTGATCAAAAGCACATTTTTCTAGCTTCCCATAGAGGCCATGTAGGCATAGCCTCTTCAAGACCGAACACATCTGAGTGGTGTGTTCAGCATTGTCAGAAAAAATAATGTCATTGAGGTATTGGTCTAGAATGTCCCAGAGTACGTCATTACTAGGGTTCCTAGGTGCTATGATAACATAAGTGATAATAAAGTAATACATTTTCAACATTTTCACATTTTTCTGATGATGGGAAAACCGCATCATAACCAGCTCTAATTATAAGTAACTATACTCAACTGACTAGTCCCACTAAAATCAATGGGAGCTGCTGGGTGCTCTGCACTTTTGAAAATCAGGCCAGTTACTTACAATCCTAACTGCAAATTTAGAAGCCTAACCGTAGGCTCCTAGCTTTGGAAACTTTGGACATAGTGTCTTTATTAGAGATTTTGTAATTTCAAAACGAGTATTCAGCAAAAACTTTAATACAACATAAATGTAGTAAGACTTGCCCAACAGAATAATGCATACATGCCTGGACCAGTATTTTAGCAATTCCCCAGCCATGATGTAGGTTTTAAATTTTTCTTGCTTGTATGCCTATGTGTCCTTTAATATAACAAGCCCAATTGTGTCCATTCAGAGTGGCAATACTCAGTTTTGTCACTGGTTTTTAGAATAAGATGCTTGTACAGGGCCATATTCATATAATGATGCTTTTCTCAGCAGCTCTAATTATTATCACAGATAAAACTGCAAGGCCCTTATCAATAGCAAACTTAAGCACATTCTTAAATCCAACCTTTTCCAGCAAAGTACTTAATCACATGCTTAACTGCTATTGATGTCACATGTATGCTTAAGTGTTTTGCTGAAATGGGTCAGCAAGTTTCAGTAAAATGGACATACTAGATAGTCAAGGTGCCTGTTTCTCAGTGCTCTTTAACAAGCAGCCTGCAAATGAAAATAAAATCAATGTATTTTGCAAAATAATGTTACATTTTACAGACAGATCCATCAAAGCAACCATTTGAATAACAGTCTTGTCTTTCTGCAGATCTATAGGTCTAAGGGTTAATCTGGTTTACACTTAAATACATATGGATACAAGCGCAGATGATATCACAATATGTGGCATGCATTGCTACTATGAAACCCATGCTGCTAGGAAACAATGCAAGCATGCACACATGCCCAGACAAATCTTTAAATGTGGGGTTCTTAAAACCCATTTGGGATGAATATTTCAGCATGAAAAATCGAAACACTGCCTGAGCCTTTGCAAAACTGTCAAATGAAAACAAACAAACCAAACCCTGCCCTTTTTAGAAAGGACACCAAAGGAGGACCTTCCTCAAAATCACTCTCTCTATTTTTTGTAAATGTATTTGTTTAGATTTTCCAAAATTATTGCTGACAGATTTAATTAGACTGACATGCTTGTAAATGTACATGATTTTCATAAACATGTGCATACTGCTGATTTAATAACTGTTTCCAACCTATCTGTGCAGCTCTAATAAAAAAAACTGTTTAGCAATTAAGCATTACCCACCTATATATGCAAACATAAGTTACATACTGGCAGCAAATTAGCAGGACAAATTGTTTATGCTATAATAAAGAGATCTGGGATATTGTGCATATCAGATTACTTTAACATACTGCCTCGTATACTTTAGGAAACATCATCCAACAGAAAAATATTATTGTTGTTTCTTTGTATGATATGCGGCCTTCATTTACCATATGTTTTCCTATTTTATTATTACATTGGACTTAACTTAAAATCAGTTCGAGAAAAAAAAAAGAAGTGGCAGAGAGATCTTATCTTGCTATGTTGTCAGGGTCTTGAAAAAGATGATGCTTGAAGGATGTTTCTCTGTTTAATTGTAATGGAAAAGATCAAATCCCAGTTAATGTTCGAACGGGGACAACAATAGGAGATATGGGCGGGGGAGAGCGAAAAGGTAACTGATGCACAAGGATACCTTATCTGGCTATATGCTTTTCTTTTAACCCTTCAGACACTGGCCACTTGTCAAGTGTTTTAAGGATCAGCAAGGTGGTCTGCTGGGAGTGGCTGTTGTGAGACCCAGGAGTTTTCAGCAGCAGGAAACCGGGGGAGGTTGGGACTCTCCCCTGAAGCCTTGCTTTACCATTGCCAGAAATACTTTCTAGTCTTCAGCCTGGGTAGCTCATGAATCCTATCTCTCTGCAGCTGATTCTCAACTGGATTGTTCTATCAGGAACCAGAATGCCGGAAACGGGAAGACCAGAGTACAGTCAGCAAGGGCTGTTGGAGAGCACTAGCAGTGGGAGAGCAAGGAAACCATTTGAAGGGGGATGGGCTGAGGCATTTTCAGGAGGGTTCTGAGAACAGCAGGACCAGATCTTTCACCAGGAGATGGTAATGGTATTACTTGGAAAATGGCTGGGGCAACCTTGGGGATTGAACTGGAAGAAAGGAAGTGCTACAAATCTGTGGGAGAGATTACTCATCTGCAGAGTAATTGCTCTCAGGGTTAATCATTTAATACTCAATTTAAATCACATTTGAACCCGTTGCCTGTTTGTTAGCACTATGGTCTCTAACAGTCTGTACCTTACTGGATTATTCTGACATCTGTCTGACCCATGCAACCCGTTATGGGCTTTAGTGAACAATGCTGTACATTTTCAAACCAGCCCTGAGCTAAGGAGCACTATAGAAGCGTGAAACAATCTGTGCCTTTCAGCAGCCTCATCTCATTAATCTTCCAGCTCTACAGCCTTACTAAAGCGCACATACTTAGGACTGCTTGTTCATTACAGCTCTAATAACAGTGGCATACATTAAAGCAGCCTGTCCAGGTGCAGGAAAACCAGTCTCTTTTAAAATACATTTACAAAGCAATAAATAAAAATGATCATAGTTTAGCTGCTCATTAAATTGTATTTGCTATTTTGAATTAAGAGCCGTCTTTGTATCCAGCCATTCACTTTATTCTCACTTACTGCCCACTTTTCTGTTCTTAGGAAAACAATATATTCTTTGCTCTGGGGAATAAAATTCTATGTAATTCTGACATTAAAACCAGCCCAGGTTCTCCATAGATTAAACTATTAGTTAGGACTTCAGACAGCCTCCAATCCAACTTCTACCTTGGCCCCCATGCTGGCATGATTTAAACCTAATGAGATAAACATATCTTCAAGTGAATCATTCTCAGGGGCCAATCCTACAGTATTTACGCCTGTAGGTAACCCTTACTGACATGAAGGATCCCATCTAGGGCTGTTAATGAAAACTTCCCATCAAAACTGTTTTTCAGCGGAAATTGGGTTTTCAACTAAATGACATTTTCTTGGAAAGTGTGTGATTTCCATGGAAAATTTTGAGATTATATTTATATGTGTAAAAACAGAACAACCGAAAACTGACATATTACAGTTGAAAACAAAAATATTTCCATTCAGAAATGCGGCTACGGTGCCTATAATTTCAATGTATCATTCTCATCTCCCAGCTGAGCTCCCCAGCTGGACTATGTCTTGGTGTACTGCAGCTATGTGACTGCCATGACCCCTCACCCAGAGATGATACCATGGTGTATAAGGGGAGATGTAGTCTGACCAGGGAGCCCGGCCTAGAGAGGACAATGGAGGTAAGCCAAGCATCTGGGTGGGTGCAGAACGGCCCAAAAAGTTCAACTCAGGCCCTATTGTGGCATATGTCTTTCTAGTTTGTTAGCATTAATGGGCAACCTTAAAAAAATTGTGGGGACACATTGAGGCCTGTCCTGCACAAGGGTGCGAGGGGATGTTAAGTAATTGCCCCCTTACCCACTTGTGCTGGTGAATCTGAAAATGTCATGTAATCAGACTTTTCCCAGATATTTCTAATATTTCCTGATCTTAGTCGGCCTGGATTACCACAAGTAAAATGTGAGAACTTTCCCCTCACATTCTTGGTGGTGCTTCTTACAAAGCATCACAATGCTTATTAAAGATAACTCCACTTCTCTAAACTCAGGAATGGCTTGAATCCAGTTTGGCTTAGTCCAGGTCTATACTACAGACCTATACCGGTATAACTACATCGCTCAGGGTTGTGAAAAATCCACACCCCTGAGCGATGTAGTTATACCGACCTAACCTCCTGTGTAGACAGCGCAATGTCAGTGGGACGGCTTCTCCCACTAACATAGCTACCCACCTCTCGAGGAAGTGGATTAACTACACTGATGGGACAGGCTCTGCCCTGCTATAGCACTGTATGTGAAGACAAGTCCTTAAATTAGGGGAAAGTTCAGATTAATTATTATTATCTGAAGCAATAAACCCATTTCTGGTCATCAGTGTTTTTGTTTTGTTTTTTTAATCTAAAGTTATAACAGGCATCAGTGAATCACAGGACGCGACAGCCCATCCAACAAGTCAGTCATGGTACCATACAGTACACTGTAGAAGTATCAATATCTCCAGGAAAGCTAAAATCCTGAAACAAAGAGACAATAAAATATTTACTCCGTATCTTTGTGAAGTAATCACATTTTCCTTTTATTTTCTCTATGGTAGCAAATTGCTACTAACCAAAAACAATTGATATTTTCACATTATTTTGAACCAGTTATGCTGAAAATAGAGAACAATGCTCCCAATAAAGCATCTTGATAGAGTTAAATACTCTTGCTTGCATGGGCACAGCATGACAATTTGATTTGCATAGGAACTAGCCACTAGCTCCAAATTATTACATTATGCAGGTTGTGACTCCATAGCTAATAAAGAGTTGAGTTTTGCACTTAAAATCTTTTTGTTGAGCCTAGGCGTCAGACCAGATTTATGCAAACACTCAGCTTTAGGCATGTGAGCCATCCTATTGACTTTTAATGGAATTACTCCCATGTGTAAAGTTAAGCACATGCATAGTTCTTTAGAGGACTAGAACCCTAGTGTATCTGCCCAAAACAGACAGCATTTGTTCTGTGTGTTTGTTTGTAATTACAGAATTTATTTGAATAATTTTCCATGTAAAATAAATTACTCAGAATGATTTTTCTGGGAATTAACAAGTAAACCTATTAATTTCTTCATGAATGACAATTCAAAACTGGCTCTTTAAGAATTTTTCTGTGAGTGTCTCACTTTTTTCCATACTCCTCTGGATAACAAAGGGCTTCTTACTAACCCTACTAACAGTCAAGCTAAGCGAAGTGAGGCCTAACACCCAACTCAATGGCATTGCTCTTTTGCCTGTTCAACCCTCTCAGTAAGCTACATTTGAAGAAATTATGTATGCAATTAATCAAAGTTATTAATGTACCTGTATCTAATTATTATGTTTATAGTCAGGACCAGAACAATAATTCAGGTCATTGTTAAATAGTATCCTTATGACATCACAGAGAACTGGAGAGGAATGGTGGTGATTGGGCTTAATTTGTATGCTGCATTTTCATTGGCTGGCATGTCAGTGATGTGAGAGGACTGTACATGTGTCATGTACTTGATTATTTATATCCACATGTAATGCAATGCCCCTACAAGACAGTTGTTGTCTACAGGAATGTGGGAACTCTGGATCTAAAAGCATGATCATCTACTTCTTGAGCTAAAAGACTCCTCTCCACTACCTCAAAGGCTGTAGCAGAGTCATAATCTTCTTTGTGGCCCAGACATTAGCTGGGGACAAACACCCACACTGTGTAAGTGTGGGATACACCCAATCAGAAAGAGCAATGGGAGTGGCTGATTCTCAGAAGTTGACTGGGGACCTGTGAATCTAAGGTCAAACATTCCCTGGCTCCCCATGGATCACAGTGCCCTAAAAAACTCCTTAATGTATCTGATCCCATTGCCTGCCAGAGCTTAGGACCTGCACAAGGTGTTCTGCTGTCTGCCTACCCGCGGTTTACCCCTGTCCCAGATACCTGCCCCTTCTGTGGTGTGAGGGAGACCCTGGTGCACGTTTACCTGGAGTGCGCCAGGTTGCAGTCCCTATTCCGGCTCCTCACCAATCTTTTGTTAAGATTTTGGCTGCACTTTTCCCCTCACCTCCTTCTCTATGCACTCCCTATCTGTGGCCCCACGAAGTCACGGGACCTCCTGGTCAATCTCCTCCTGGCCCTGGCTAAATTCGCCATCTATAAAACCAGGGAGAGGAGGTTGGCCGATGGAGGCTCCGGTGCCTGTGGGGCCTGTTTCCGATCCCTTGTCCGATCACGCATCCGCGCAGAGTTCCTCTGGGCGGCGTCCGCTGGCTCCCTTGACGCCTTTGAGGAGCAGTGGGCGCTGTCCGGGGTTCTCTGCTCGGTGTCCCCGTCGGGCTCCCTTCTTTTAACCCTGTGACCGCACCCCTGACCCTGTTATTTCATTAGTTGTCCCCCGGACTCATTTGGATTCCAGGTCCTGTGGATCCTCCCCTTAAACTAGGGGGGGTCCTTTAGCAGTGGGCGGGCTTCCGCCCGCCCACTTCCCGGAACCCAATAGGTACTTATGCAGGCTGCAAACACTTTAAAGCTAAACTATGGAAATACCCAGATCCAAACTTCTTTAAGCTGGGGTTCAAGCTGACATTACGTGAAGGAAGGCATAGCCTGTACGACAAGCAACAGATAAAAACAAAACAAGGAAGAAGAAAAAGGTTTTGAAATATTAAAAAGAAAAAGAAAAGGAAGAATATAATAAACTCTAAAGCAGTCATTCCAAACAAGTAGAGCAGACATGGCTGGGATGAAGATCACGGTCTATAACCATTCTTTCAAAAAAGTATTTACAAATATCAAATACACTGAAAAATATAGTGAATTTTTTTCAATTGCTGATATTTTCCATTGCTGAGAAATTATTTTTCAAAGGTTTTTTTTAAAATGCCTGCAATTATTGGTGTCTGAAGCTATTGCTTACCAACTCTTAAAGGGCCAAATTAATGCTACACACACCTAATTTATATTTTCCATAGTTATATCTATCCATAATTGTACAGTGTAATAGTTTTGGGGGAGTAGAAGGAAACTGCAGAGTTAAGATTGAAATTTCATGTTTAATTCTGCCCCCTTGTGCCTATGTCCCAAATATAATATTTCCCTATGGCCAGGAGCCTGTGCAGGCAGCTCCTCCATACCCACTGTAATGAGCCCTCCAGTCCCATCCAGAAAGGGAGGCCAGCATCACAGAACCACATGTCACAGTCTTGATACCCTCTTCAGAGACTGTGCTGATCTCACTACTGACTTCATAATGCTGTGCTTTGTGCTGACAGATGACAGGATGCAGAGCTAAGAGAGGAAACTGACCTGCTTCAATGTATGGCATCTTTTCATGCCTCTCCAAATGATTTGTCAAATAAAACAATTGATAATATCATGCAAACTGGTATTTCTTACAGTCATACATACAGACTTTAGACTTGGTCTGATACTTAAGACATTGTGAGTTCTTGAAAACAAGCTAGCTTGCAAGAGATAAACAATTCAGGAGGTACTTTAAATTGCTGAATGCACAGGGCATCCAGCATAACGAAACTAACACTCAATAGCAGGACAAATATCTATAGCATCTAATTTGCTTGTTAACACTCTGATGAGCCTCTGTATTTCACACCCAGATCATACAGCTTTGAATCTAGGCAGCAGGGAAACCACAGTTTCTCCCAGGCTTCCCCAAAAAGATGCGATCAAATAGGTTGGCCTGCCAGCTCGATAGGTGCCATATTCCTTCCTCACAGAGCAGTCTAGCAAAGACCCCAAGAAGGAGGATTGAATCAGGAGTATTGATGAAACTGCATATTTATTCCTCTCCTGAAGTGAGTATTTCTTTGCAAAGGTTTCCCCAAGGCTCTTCCCTTTCACTCTTTTTACAGTGCACTAAGCCACGGTGTCCTTAGAGACAAAGAGCTAGTTTTTTCCCTCTACTGTGACCTGGACATCACAGGGCTAGATCCTTTTTAGTAGACAGTGGGGCCACTCCCCAGCCACTTGCTCTGTGTGACTGGGCGCTGCTGTCTATCCTCCCTAAGGGGGTATGACTCCCCACCCTTAGAATCACCCTGCTGGTACAGACTGGACTGTCATCAGAGGGTGAACCCTGCTGTCTAGATTCAAAACAGCAACTAGACCCAAAGAAAGGTCTCCACCTGGGTCCCTCATGGGGGATATTTTACTCCACAGAGCTTAGTTCTCACACACTATTCTGATGTGCAATCTATTTTGTGTTAGTCATAATTCAGAGTGGAAGAACGAGAGGAGGTTTGTAGTTTATATATATAGGAATCATTAACTACATACCTCTGGTTGGGGTGTATATATACATATACATACACACTAGGGTGACCAGATGTCCCGATTTTATAGGGACAGTCCTGATATTTGGGGCTTTTTTTAATATGGGTTCCTATTACCTCCCACCCGCTATCTGGTCACACTAATATACACACACACACACACACACACACACACACACACACACAACCCCTAAATACAGACTGGGGAGTGGCCCTGGTGTGTGTGTGTGTGTGTGTGTGTGTGTGTGTGTGTGTATATATATGTGATATCTATATATTTATATATATATATATAAAATCAAAGCCCACCGGAGACATGGAACAGAACGATTTCACAGAAATTCCAATAGTGATATATCTATATATACTACACACACACATATATGTAGTTACATAGTTATATATATATAGAGAGAGAGATATAATTGAATTGTTTTTTATATGTGTGTGTGTGGGTGTAGTATATACAGATATGTCACTATTGGAATTTCTGTGAAATTGTTCTGTTCCATGTTTCCAGTGGACTTTGATTTTCCAAGGCTGCCCCAGGTCTCTGCCTGCTGGCTTTGTGAGGACAAAGCTGGAAGCTGCCCTAATTTAGTCATCTTTCAGTGGGGAAAGAAGAAGTGTACACTCTGGTTCTGAGAAGCAGAGTTAGCAATACAGCAGCTGATGCAGTCAACTCCACAAAATATCCCACTGCAATCCTTCAACACCAAACACCATTAGACCCATGAATTCTCTGCATTCTATCCCAGTCCCTCCCAGCTAAATTCCTAGAGATGCTCAAAGTTCCCACTCTTTCTCCTTGCAAACTTCCTGAGATCCTCTAAGTCCCTATTCAACTGGGATAGATGGAACATTGCTTTGTTTAATATACCTAATCCCTTTTTATCAGAACTTCATCATTTTCAATCTGTACTCAAGTTCCACCAACCAAACAAAATAAAAAAAATCGAACTCCTTTAATAGGGGAGCTATTTTTTAAAGTAAGACAATTTACACTGGATCTTGCAACAAACAGAAAGAAAGTCAGACAGAACTTTATAATCTCCCAATTCCCTGCTATTAAATACACCACAAGACAGGAAATACTTCCCACCGCTGACTTCACAATGCTGGGCTTTGTGCTGATAGGATGACCTCATGGTACAGACCTAAGACAGGAAGGTGCCTTGCCTCAAAGTATAGTATCTCTTTATATCAGTCTAAATTACTTGCCAAGTAATACAACTGATAATAGCATACAAAATGCAGTGCCAGTCTCCAGCCCTGGTTTGACAGTTGAGTCAGAGTTTTACAAAGCAAACCAAGTTTGAATAAAATCAGTTCAGAAATGTTAAGGCAAAGAAGAAGGCCCTGGGGACTGTGTGCCATGTTTTACTTTAAGGCTGTCTGAACAGAAGTTTGAGTGCCTTTGCTCTCTAGTCTCCAGCAACCAGTCAATCCAATTGCAGCAAGTAGTCACAGTGGCCATGCAAGGAGAAGAGAGAGAGGATGTACCATCATGGGTAAGTGGTTGGAGACATTCTGACACTAAGCACATAGAGCCTGGTCCCGAGACCATGGACATTAATGGGAATATTTCTATTGACTTCCACAAACTTTGGATCAGACCCATTGTTAATAGTGTGGCTGGAAGAATACAAGTAGTGAAGTAGAAAGGAAGGGACTTGACAGTAAGTTGGGCTAGGAACACTTAAAACAAGCTGTGACCGGAGTCCCAGGGGAGCCAGCTGAGGTAACTCAAATAGGCTGAACTGCAAAGAATGGGGCAGACAATCCCCAAAGTAGGTGGATATTCCAATACTTAGATTTACCAAGCCAGCACAAAACAGCTTCTATAATACATCACTGGTTACCCAGAAGCCAACAACACAGTTCCCTTAAAGCAACCCAGCCTTAGGCCTCCACCCAGACACCCACGTCAAATATGATGAGGATTACTGAAAATCTTATTCATCACATAAAAAAGTTCTACCAATCCCAAAGGATTGGACACATTACCTCCCAGGTTAATGAATACTCCAGATATTACCCAAAGACATGCTTACAGCCAATTCTTATTAACGAAACTAAAATTTATTAAAAAAGAAAAGAGACGGTATTGGTTAAAAGATCAGTATACATACAGACATGAGTTCAATCCATTGAGGTGCAGATTCATAGCACAGATGGTGAGCATTGTAGTTGCAAAGAGTTCTTTCAGAATTAGTTCTTAGGTTATAGTCCAATGTTTGTATTCAGGGTGATTCCAGATTGGGATTCTGGAGATCTCAACCTTTGGACTCAAGCTTAGGGATAAAAAGGATTGGGACCCCAAAACACCTTTATACAGTTTCAGGCCTTCTTGTGACAGCTCGGAGTCCTTCGGCAAACAATAGGCAATTATGGGGACTTTTGAAATATATCAAAATATATCAATTTCCTAAGCATCGCAGGTAATTATCTACACCAATTAACATAAGGCAATTGCCCATTTTTCATCATTCTCAGGTGATTTGCTATACATTTCAAAAAGAGATGAATACAACGATATGCTATGTTTACAGCACATCTAAATGTTAATCTATCCTTTTAATCTCTGAATTAACAACATACAGCATAGACAGGGACTGTTTGATTACACTGTTAACCTTTTTACAATATATATGTAAATACACAAAACCACAAATATTATCTACCAAAATGTCTCTAAGGCAGTGGGCTCTAAAGTGGGGTGCGCGCAAGACGATCCCTAGGGGGGTGCGGTAGGAGGAGCGCCACCGGCACACCTGCGGCAGCTCTTCTACATTTGATTTTTCGGCAGCAGGAGGAGCGCTGGTGGCACGCTGGCGGCAGCTCTTCCCTTTTTTTCCTTCGGCAGCACGGCTGCGGCAAAAAAAATTTTTCCTGGGGGTGTGCGATCAAAAAAATGTGGAGACCACTGCTCTAAGGGTTGAATTTGGGTCAATTATCCTGCAAGATGCTTAACGCTTTCTGGTCATGGGTCACACAAGCTCTTAGAGAAATCTGGGAACCAGGAGTTGAGAAATCTTTGAGAAAAAATGTAGGTAAGAGATAGTATAGCTACCATAGCAGAGGATATCATGGGAAAAATTGCCAGTATAGCACAAAGAGAAGTTAACGTTGTGGTGCCTCAGACATCAAAATGGAGACAGGTGATATTCACTATATTTATACATGACCTGGAAGAAGAGGGTAAGTAGTGACATGGAAATATTAGCTAACAACAGAATTTTTTTTAGGATAGTAAAGACAAGGAAGGTTTTTGAGAAACACAAAAATAGGGTTAGAGACAAATTCTCCATGACCACGCCCAAGAAATGATGTTACTCTGTTTGATGCATTATGGGGTTTGACACATTTCTCAGAAGTAGCTAGCACTGGCCATTGTGGAACACAGGACATTACATTAGATGGAACGTTAGTCTGCATCTGAACAACTATCTCTATATTAATATTCAGCTAATTGAGACTCCCCCAACTGTAAGAAAAGTACATCTAACAATTTTCTGATAGAACCAGATATTTCATCTTTTGTTGTCTCAGCCACTGCATGGCACAAACTGTGTCCTTTCTAGAGCCGAGTGCACAATTCGTAATGGATAATTTATTTGGCTAATTTAGCCTGTTTTCTTCCTCTTAGTGAATTGTTCACATGCAGATAATGAAATTACCCACTTTCTCTGTTACTCACATTGTGGTGTGAATTTTTGAACTGATAATTCTTGGTCTGAAAATCATTCAAATTGTGGATTACAAATTTTTGCAATATGCACTCTGTGCTGTGTTGGATACTTATGTAAATCACGTGGTATTGGATCTCTTCTCTGATTTGGCTTACTAGTGTAACTTATTAGCACCGATATAAGTCATATTTTTAAAATACAATTTTTGCATAAATATTGGAGATTTGAGCTGAAAAAGTATGCTTTTTAAGGATATTAATTTTAGTTGAGTTTCAATATTTGTAGAGTAAATACAACGGAATCAAAAGTCTCTTTGGAATTTGAAGACTTTTTTGACAATTGGTGGGGAGCATTTTATTAATCAAAGAGAAATATACCTTTGTTTTCAGTTGTGAATTTTTTTTTCTGCTAGTAGGGTGCAGAAGGCTTATGCAGTGCTCTCCATGCCCCTTATGCCACACACTGGAGATGCGCAGAATGTCATGGTCTGATCAACTATGCAGAGGTCTCCGTACTTCCTGTGTTGTACAGGAGGGGGCTTTACTTCAGATCTAAATAAACTGGCACAAAGTGGGAGCAAAAGATCCTCTACACACATCCAGTTATCTTGACGCCCTTGCATAAGTGGCACAGAGCGTTCCCAACCATGTTTCCAGTCTATAGGCTGGAGTAGCACCTGTCAAGAACCTCAGTTGCAGCCCCCGACCTCCTGCCCATGTTTGAATTTCATCCCTCACTCCCCCCGGAGCGTCCATTTAAAAGCCTGATGACACTGGCTTTATATGGAAGGGGTGGATTCCCCCTCCCCCAGTACATACAGCCACGGTGCCACTTGAAATGAAAAACACAAATATTTTCTTAATGGTGCTAAATGTCCTCATCATTCAAAGACATGGAGACAGGCCAGAAACTCTGTTCAAATTACCAGCGAACCATTCAATCCATCTGAACAAAAGTAGATATTATAATATGTGAGAAGGTACAGAGAAAACGTGGCTACTAGGTTGATCAGGGGAGCAAAAGGTATGGCAGTGAAGATAACATTAAACCCTTCATCCCTATAATCTGAAGGATGAGAAAGGATTAAGAGGGGCGTATTAATTGAAATACACCTGATTTTAAGAGTAACGATATTGCTGGGTAGATAATCAAGCATAAATTATAGGACAGTGGGTAAAATGGAAAGGAATAATTTCACACCTGACAATTGAATTACTTTTCCCCTGAAGAATAATGACTGAAATATTACCTACCAAGAAATGTTGTAGAAATGGGAATCTGAGGGTTCGCTTGTGTCCTTCAAGAAACAATTAGTGCTATTTTAAGGCAAACAATATTAAAAGCAATGAGACTCAATAATGAGAAGAAGAACCTTCCTTCCTTCCAACATTCCCGATGTTCTTCATAATGTATCCTTTCTTTAAACATTACACCCCTCAATTAGCTCATAATTGGAGTCCATGCCATATGAATTATGCATTATTTGATACAAATTCAGGTTCTCTGGCACAGAGCAAATCTGAGACAGTTACAGAACCTGGAGTAATTACAAAAGTAATCCCCCAAGACCCAATGAGAAAATGAATGTTATCTAGTTTAAAGACACCAATTGGTTAGCATGACGCCCCGGTGGTAGGCTCCCCATTAGGCTTCCAAGGAAGCATGTGAGTTTGTTGCAGTGGGAATTAAGGTCTACATCCTTAAGTGGTGTAAATCAGCAGAGTTCAGTTGAGGTCAATGGCGTTACATTAGTTTACATTAGCTGAGGATCTGGGCCTAATTAATCTGTATTGACCTAAGTTTTATCCTTGATAGGGGTGCTTGATTGAAACTCTTTTTATTGAATGAAAAGAGGACTTTAGAACGTTATTGATAAAAACAAAACAAGCCCCCCCAAAACACTATGGCTTGATTTATTTAAATGCTGAAACGGCAGGAAGAGGAGGAGACTGTAGATCATTAGTACATTAAAATATATGGCAGTGTGTGAACTACCTGGACAAAGGAAGCTGTTTCTCACTCTTTGGTGTCGGTGTAGATTTAGATAACAATACTTAAGAGAGAAAATAAATGTAATACATTAGAAGGGAGACTAACTTGTAAAAGTGATTTCTAACCAAAGTGTGAGCCATTCCAGAATAATTTGGTTCCCTCAACACCTGGCAAGCAATAGATATCTGGTAAGAGACAAATCCATCATACTTTTTTTTTTTTAATCTTCATGGCACGGGCAGAAGTGAAACTGTCTGATTTAGGTGCTTGTTTCTATGCTGGAAATATTTTTGATCCCCAAACACCCATAAATACTTAAATAGAATTTGTACAATGCGGCCATATTTATATCTTCCAGGTGAAAAAAAGTCCCATTGTAATTCTTGCCATTTTTGTTCCTTGTGGAGATCAGTGGGAATTCTGACTGCATGAAAACTGAGAACAAATTTATGTAAAGACTTCAAGATCAGGATCCATACACATTTCTTAGCTGAGCTGGTATTTTCAGTCTGATGGAGAGCAAAGTAATGGTTGCACTGTTATCCCACCTCCCTGGCTCCCAAAGCATGCAGAGGAGCTGTAAGATCTATGCCCAGGGAAATATCAATAGAAAATGCATTTAATGAGTTGGAGAGAAATAAACTGGATAATAAGTCATTTTGATTGGAAGGAGCCTTCTTTGTGGGCTATCGACACTTCCTACACCCGGTGACAAAACTGAATTAATTACCAGAGCTGTGAAGAATGTTTACAATGGAACCAAAAACCATAGGAGAGTCACCTGGTTTCGGGTTTCATCACAAACTTGAGACCAGTCCTAGGTTCACCAGGATGTTTACTCTGGCTTGCAAACCTTCTGCGGGAACCTGGGCTCAGTATGAAGGAGATTTGGGCCAATTTACAGTTTTGCATCAAAACAAATGAAACTCTGATCTTGACTGACTTTCACTTTAAATCTTTGGAGTTTATTTGCAGCTCAGTATCAAAGGGTACAAAATCCTGGTGAAATGAAACTGAAGACAGTGTTTTCAAGTAAGCCTGAAATCCTAAACTACCAAGTCTCACATAAGGATTTCTAGGTGTCTGTATATGAAAAGGAAGCCTAGTTTTGCTATTTCCAAAGATGTTTATTCCATAGCTTGTTTAAACGACCCTTAGCCCAACAGCCAATCAAACAAGCAGCAAAGAAAACATATTCATTTCTATTCAAAATAGGAAATTAAATAGCACAAATTCTTTAGCTTTCCCGAATTCTTATGTCGACCTATTCTAATTCAGGAGTGTTTATATAACTTCATTTGCTAAGAAAATTTGTATCTGAAAATGAAGTTGCATAACCTTTAAACTATTACAGATCTCTGGCAGATCAAACACATTCAATTCTCTAATGATAGAGCTATCTCCTTAATCTCCTTGAGTAAAAACTCTCACTGCTAACAGAGAAGTGTTTTAACTGCTGTAATTACAAGAGACCATGAGCTCTGAAGTGATCATGCTAATTCAATAAATTAGATGGCATTTTTCATCTTTTCTACCTATTTATAGTGCACCAGCTACCTGAGGGTGGCATCCTAGACTTCAGTGAGGGGACAGACTTTGAAAGGTCAGAAAGATCCCATGTTCAAAGTCTACCAATCTATCTTGACCCCCGCCAGCATAGTATCTGAGAACCTCACTGTCTTTAATGTTTCTATCCTCACAATACCCCTGTGAGGCAGAGAAGTTCTATTATCCCTATTTTACAGAGGAATAGAAGCACAGACTTTCCCAAGGTCACACAAGAAATCTGTGGAGAAGGGAGGAATTGTATCCAGGTCTCCCAAGCTAGCATCCTAACCATTGGATTGTGTTAACATAGAGTAAGTCAAATTCTACACCCATACAACACCATTAGTTTTCTCAGTACTAGAGTGTAACAGAGCACAGAACCTGACCCACTCTGAACATGGAGCTTTCTACAGGAATAGAGATTTGAAATTACTGACAGTCGAAAAGTGAAAACTAAAGGATACTACTACCAACTACAAAATAAATATTAGTTGTTTATCACTCATTTCCCCCTCTATTTCTGATATCTAGGGTGGTGTTTCCTCACCCGGACTGCCTTCAGGAGGGCATCACCAGGTTTTCAAACATTCCTTCATACTAGGTTCACTTTGTTCCCTCTACCATTGCTGCCATTCATCTGCCCTTTTAGCTTTTCAAGTGTCCAGCAAAGATAAGCATGTTAGTCTCCACCAAAGACAAAGATTAACTTTGTTAACCAACCAGCGGAGGGAGCTGGTAAAGCAAAAGGCCAAGAAGGCTTCCGCCTGAAAGCTTAAGGCAAAACTGATCTCTGGTGTAACTCCACTTTGATCCTCTCTTTCTGGGTACTTTCATCATAGTATTTGAGTGTCGCAGGTTCGTTAATGTGTTATCTTTAAAATACCCCTTTGATGTCAGAAAGTATCATTATCCCCAATTTTACGGATGGGGAACTGAGACACAAAGGTAAAATCTTGGCCCCCACTGAAGTTGATTGTGAAGTGTTTTGCCATTGACTTTAATGGGTCCAAGATTTCACCCAGAGAGATTACATGATTTGTCCAAAGTCATGCAGGAAGTCTGTGTCAGAGCGAGGCATTAAACCCAGGTCTTCTTAGTCCTTGATCCAATGACTTAGCAAAAGCCCATCCTTCCTTTCTGGATCAGAGGCTCCAGCAGCCCTAATACTGTTGATCCCTGGATCCTGCTCAAGGCATTGCCTTGCAGGGTGATCCCAAAATAATTTATCTGAACCAAAATTACGAGTATATGGTTTTGTAAATATCCCAAGACAGCATGAGGAAATCTGACTCTATCTCCTAAAACTTGGAAATAAAGTTGCATTACCAATAATAAGAAATCCACAAGCAATTATATATCTGTCTAAATATTTGTCAGTAAAGCTTTTCATTTCCCCCTCCCCTCCAAGCCTGCTACATCCAAAATAGTTAGTCACACCATGGAGCACAGCGATTTCTTTTTGAACGCCAGCCATCCAATCCCGTTTTTTTAGAAGCCACCAACAAAACTATGACCCTTTCCACACACACATAATACAGCCAGTCACTCATGCATTAACAGCCATAAACCCCCAAAGGTCGTTTCCATGACAACCCCAGGGTCCTTAATGACCCTGACAGTTCAATGATTTTGTTTTGTTTGAGAGTGAAGGAATAATAAGTCTTCTCCCATCCCCACCCCCTCTGCTGCACTGATATGCTGTTCATTATCTGATTCTAGGATCAGCCCTGGAGACAGAGTGGCAGCCAGCCCTGAAAGACAAGAGCCTCACTGCAGACAAAGAACAGTAAAGGAACTGAGCGTGCTCAGCATACTGCAGCAGCAGCAGCCTCATTAATTCCATCACCAGCCCGATGAGTTTAAGCAAGCGCCAGGGGTATTACAATAGTTTGTAGCAATATGTTGCATAAGTGAGCCCCAAATCACTGTGCAGTTATTTAGAAAGTACATCTTGCATACCACTAACAGGAGTGCTTTTATTAATGATGTATACCAGAAACACAATAAGACATCGCAGCTACTCTGTAGCAAGACCTATAATTTTAATGATGTGATGAATAAGGCAATTAATGTACTTCAATCTATTCCCCATATGTATCATATTTAACGTCAGAAAACTAAAGAGATCTCCAAGAGAAAGAAGTATAATAATTTCATCGTTAAAACAGAGGAGGCTATTCCTCTGTTGTTGAATGCATGTTGCCTGTTCTGCTCCAGAACTGAACTTTCTATTCTTTAATTTGAAATCAGTTTCAGGCATCTGTAGACTGCCACTTGTGCTGTTAAACATAGCACATGTATTAAATGGTCTAGAAACTGGCTCGTTGTTGACCCTATACAGTTCTCTATTAAACTCGGGGAAAATCTGTTTCCCTTGTTTACATGAAAGTATATAAATTCACTGGATCACATTCCACCATTACCCTATCACTGTTGACCTCAGTGCAGTTATTGGCACTACATGCAGTGGCCCAGATGCTTGGCTATGGCTGAGATGCACAGTGTGCGTCTTGGAAGAGAGTTGGTGCAAAGTCTCTTGTATCTGCCCCAGGCTTGAACAAAGCTGTGCTTTGGGCAGGTCCCCAGACATAAATTGCAGAGCAACTTTCAAAACTCTAACGTACACTGATTGCCAATGGCAACCACGGTGCTCTTACAGAGGCGGGGGTATTGATTGTCGGTGTGCAGAGGCCTGAGTCGCACCCCGTTTGCCGGGGCTACATTCCCTATGCTGGCAATCGGGAGGCTGATTGTAGGAGCCAATACCACTGGAGGATCCCTCTACAGTGGGATGTTCACCTCTTGGCAACTACACTAACATTAGGGCTGCTTTGTGCCAGTGGTATGATCCAGCGTGACCACAGTGTGACCCAGGGTCTGGACCATTATTACTGTATACACATGCTATTCCTGTCTGAACTGTATGGGCCTGATCCAAGTCCAGTCAAGTCAATGAGAGTCTTCCCATTGACTTCAACAGGCTTTGGATCTGGCCCTATATGATCTATCCATCTCATAACAATAATGCTTATTACTTAGGACCCAAGCCTATGAGTTACTGAGCATGTGCAATTCTGAATAACTTCAGTGGGGAAGCTGAGCATGCTCAACAGCTCAGGGGCCACTCAGACCCTGATAGCATTGGGTCCAAAGGGCAAATATCTTTGAGGGTTGGACCCTGTAAGGTGCTCGGCATTCTGAATTGTTCCTAAAGCACTTGGATAGTCCCAGTAAAGCCATTTTTTTCTGTAGAGAAGTCAATGGGACCACTTGTGTTTACAGCTAGGCATGTGCGTAAGTACTGTGCTGTCTAGGGGCCAGCACCTGGCAGGACGGAAGAAGGCGAGGTCAGAATGAAATAACAGAGGGGAAATGAAGGTGAATTTACTTACCCAAGGCTACAGAAGAAGCCAGAGTTGGTATTAGAACACAGGAGCTTCTGGCTGCCAGTCCTGTATTCAGGCCAATAGACCCCTTTGCACTATCCTAGAATTCTCTTCCCATGTATGTTACACCCTCAAATAGAGTGATTTGCTTTTTAAGGCTGCCTGTGCTGTGTGTATTTATCCTCCCTACAGCCTAATGCAAGGTCACTGGAAAGTAGCACAGCAGCTTCCAAGCCTCCTGTGGGAAGGGAAGGAGATTTTTTAAAAAAAAGTTGAGTGTCTTGCTTCTGCTGCTAATCAGCCTCAGCAGCATGCCTTGGTTGTATACTACAAAGGAAATCCAAATGATCAATTACAAACATATTCTTTAGACTAGCCCCTACACTCCCAAAGATCACATTTCTTCCTGTCCTTCATCCTTGTCTGTCTTCATGTTGGGCAGCAGTTCCTTTCCCTCCAACCCCTAGTGCCCTGCCCCCACCCCTTCAAACAAATTCTCTGCTTCTCTGTCTTTCACCACCTCATATGTTATGTGGAAGGAGCTAAGAGTTTGTGATCCATCCTCTCTCCATTGTCCCCTGTGTAGCTTGATAAAGTAACTTGTAATATATGTCTGATAGCAATTAGAGATGCACAGATGTAGAGGGCTGCCCCCCCTCCAAGTGTGCACGTAACGCACATTAATGTTAATGGGAGTTATGTACATTATGTGCATCGAGGGGCAGGAGTGGTCCCTAAAAGTGCTTAAAGTTGGGAAAACCCAGCTGGTGATCTTGATCATTTGGTGTGTTCATGCACAGGAAACAGCCCTCTGATTTCATCCAGTTTATGAGCCTACGAGACGCTTAATCAGAGTCAAGTCAGGAAGAGAATTAAGGCTGACATTTTCAGAACTAACCTAAGGTAGTTAGGGGAGGGAGTTGGGCATCTAATTCCTTTAGGATCCTTAGACAATCCTACTCTAAGAACATTACTGTTTATTTCTGTCCCTACAAAATACGAAAAAGTTAACTATGAAATTGTAAAGTTAACACTTTGGAGAGTTACTATGATTATAATTTGCAATGTAGTAACATGCCCAACAAGGTAAACTCTGTACAAAGACATAGAGACAGTCCCTGCCCCAAAGCGTTTACAATCTAACCAGACAAAAGAAGCGCTATGATGCCCATTTAACAGACTGCAATCTGAGGCACAGACCTAGATGAAGTGTCTTACCTAACTTCACACAGACAGCCATTAACAGAGTCAGGAATAGTCCTCAGGTCTCCTGTGGTCTAATTTAAGGCCTCAATCACAAGATCATCCTCCACCTTCACAGTTTACCCTGTGCTCTCCTTTTAAGTTCTTTTGTACCTCATGATACAACGACTTACAACTGGGCTGTTTGAAGGCGCCAGGTCTCATCCTCTCCCTCATTTTTATTTTGTTCTGGTCACATGACACATACCAATTCAAACTCTGGCTCCATCCAGGGACAAAAAAAATCACATTGGGTCAGATTCTGCGGTGCATATTGAGTGGTACCCTACACCCCAAGTCATGAGCACTTGAAGGGACACTTGCTGCTTCTACTAACTGCAATATCTGTTGAAAATTGGAAGGGATAGTAAAACAGGTTTTAACGATGGGACAACATGAGGTGCAACAGCATCTGAAAACTTACAATGCAGATGTTTCCTCTGGGGATGTTAATGAGGAGGAAAAAACCCAACATATACAGTTTCTTCTTTCCCATGATTTATCTCCTCTTTCGACTTTGCTATTATCATTATTAAAGTGTAATTTATTTTAAAAGGAAAACGCTGCATTTGATTTTTTTTTCACATGTGCAGTACCATGTGAAATTGGTCTGTTCCATGGAACACGGGATGGTTGCAACAGAGCACAGGGAGTCAGGAGTGACGGAGTCTATTCCCAGTTATGCTACTGACTCATTGCATGAACTTGGGCAAGTCCCGACATTTCTGTAAGCATATGTGAAAGGGGTATAATATCCCCTTCCGCTAGGTGATGTGAAGCTTACTTCATGTTTGTAAAATATTTTAAGATTCCTGGATAAATAGAGCTCTAAGTGTCAAGTATCCTTAGCTATACACAGGTTATTTTTTCAACTAACGTAGCCTCTCTCTTTGCTTGTATATAACAGACTTAAGATGAGGCATCAACAGGTGACAAAGAAAACTGAGATTCCAAACTATACCCATACTTGTTTCTAACAGTTCTTATCCTGGCTGTGATTTCCCTGGTAATCAGGGCATAGATACTGAAATAAGAAAGACAGAACAACTATGCCTTTTCCATTTCAGTGTGAAGAGGAAGACAATAACAGCAAAGGTTCAGATACAACAGACCCGAAAAGCCATCTTTTTATTACCTGGATTGCTCAAATGTAATCTATGGCAATTTGCCCAGGCCTCCTGAGGCTGAATCAGAAGATACTACTGTTATTCCTCTCAGTACTAGCTGTTTGTTCTACTAGGGGCACAATTTGATGTCAAGACATAGGCTTCCACTTCCAGGAGGATAAGTATCTAGAGCTGGAATGAAATAAACAGAGCATCAGTAAATTTGGGCTCTGATGCTCTGGTTCTTTAGACTGGGATAATCATGAGATTTGGATATCCAATTTATTTCCCTCTGACTGTCAGAATCCCAGCTATGGGGGCAGAGGTTGAGGCCAGGGTCTGGGTTGGAGGGGACTCAAGAACATGGGCCTAGGTCAGTCTAGAGGGTCAAGGCAAGAAGCTGCGACTTGTACCAGTGTCTCACTGTAGGAGTCAAGGGTCAATGAGCCACACCAAGTGAGCAAGCCGAAGTAGGGTTAGTGGAACAGAAACAGGGCAAGATGTCAAGGGCTGAGCAGGGGACCAGGAACTGAGGCCAGGTATCAGGAGCAGGGCAAGATAGCTGGAGTGTGCAGCAGGGTCTGTTTTAAGGAGCAAGCCAGGTATTCACCTAGTTTCACAGACAACCTCCAGCTCTTTTCCCTAAGCCTTAAGTAGCATCTGTGGGCCAATGAGGGAATGTGGTAGGCTCTTCCAGTCAGTGCCTCCATGGGCAGGACATCTAGTCATGCTTGAACCCACAGGGTTCATAGGTAGGGACCTACCAAATTCACAGCCATGAAAAACGCATCATGGACCATGAAATCTGGTGTCCCTCCCCCGAAATCTGATTTTGTGTGCTTTTACCATATACTATACAGATTTCACGGAGGAGACCTGTTGGCGTCCGTTAGTCTAGAGAGACGATGGATATGTGCCCATGGGGAATGTATCCTCTCCAGGGCGCAAGCCAGGGCAGGGTGATCTGGAGGAACAACTGTTGCCCATGCAGCAGAACCCCTCTCTCCACGCAACTGATGGATCCAAGGGAAAGACAATGTCGATACAACTTGGCACCAGTGGCGTCGCAGGAGTTGCCGGAATGACGTTGAGGACAATGTCAGACCGCCATCGGGACTCCGACAGATTTGGTTTCAGGGTTGACTCCCTTAGCCTTTCCCATGAGTGGGTATTGCCACAAGGCAGCGGAGGTTTTAAATCAGAGTTTTCCTTCTCCTAGGTGGGCTGCCTTCCAAGGCTGACGAGCCCCACCTACCCGAAACGGAGGAGACCAGCATTGCTCAAATTGGGGGTCCTGACCCAAAAGGGAGTTGCGGGGGGGGGGGTGTCGCAGTATTGCCACCCTTACTTCTGCGCTGCCTTCAGAGCCGGGGGGTCAGAAAGTGGCAGCTGTTGACCAGGCACCCAGCTCTGAAGGTGGCACCCAGCCTGCAGCAGCACAGAAGTAAGGGTGGCAATACCATACCATGCCATCCTTACTTCTGTGCTGCTGCTGGCGGTGGCTCTGCCTTCAGAGATGGTCTCCCAGCCAGGAGCCACTGCTCTCTAGCTTCCCAGCTCTGAAGGCAGCGCCACCGCCAGCAGCAGCGCAGAAGTAAGGGTAGTAGTACCACAACCCCCCCTACAATAACCTTGCGAGCCCCCCACAAGTCCTTTTTGGGTCAGGACCCCTACAATTACAACACTGTGAAATTTCAGATTTAAATAGCTGAAATCATGAAATTTACTATTTGAAAAATCCTACGACCGTGAAATTGACCAAAATGGACCGTGAATTTGGTAAGGACCTACTCGTAGGTTGCTGTTCCCTGCTTCACCAGAGCTGTTGGGCGGGGGTGTGGACACAGCTGCTGCCCAGCAGCCTGTAAACCGAGGTTCCTGACCTATACTTCCTTGCACCAACCAACATAAAACAAGTTGACATTTATTGCAATTTTTTTAACACATTGGAACGGATTTCTGTAGGTTTTTCTGCCAATTCAATGACATTTGAGTATTATCCTTTATTCATATTGCAGCTGATTGCTGAGCTGGTTTCCTGGCACAATTATAAGAGCCCGAGGGTTGCTCTAATTTGTCTAATAGGCCAACCAGGTTGTGACAGCTGTTGGGGATTGCAGGGGCAAAGGGCAGCTCTGGCCACTCTCCACCTCTGGCCCTGTCTTACAGCAACACAAGGAGAGGCATGCTGTAGGAGCTGCTACACAGTCCTCCAAGGATTGCCAGAATTGGGGTAATCCTCCCATGAGCAACTATGCCAAATCAGAGGCAGATCCCCAACTGGAGTTTTGCAACTGACTTCAGTAAGATCAGAACCAGCCCTTCAGTTTGATAATACGTTCTAGCATCTTTGATCAATGAGTGACTTGTGTATAGCTACCTCATATTCAAATCAGATTTGTAGCTTGCATACCCAGGTCAGTTCTTCCCATTACTGTTTGTCTGGGTTGGGGGTATTTGCCATCTGTTTCTAAGCACAGCTTATCTAAACCAGCAAAAAAAAGAGATGCGTCACAGGAAGAAAGCATGCGAGTAATTAAAACTGACTGCTTTGGGAAACCTCTCTTCCATGTTCACTGCAGTGCCTGATCTTTTTCCCTTCTCAATCCCTAATATTTTTGCTTAATTTGTTGCTGTCCTGATGAAAGATAGTACAGTAACTCCTCACTTAAAGTCATCCCGGTTAACGTTGTTATGTTGCTGATCAATTAGGGAACATGCTCGTTTAAAGTTGCTCAATGCTCACTTATAACGTTGTTTGGCAGCTGCCTGCTTTGTCCACTGCTTGCAGGAAGATCAGCCCGTTGCAGCTAGCTGGTGGGGGCTCGGAACCAGGATGGACCAGCAGGCCCCCATCAGCTCCCCGCTCCCCTAAGTTCCCTGTGCAGCAGCTGCCCAGCAGGCTACCAATTGCTGGCAGTTCAGCTGTCCCTCCCCCACTATTCCTGCCCTCTGCCTTGGAGCTGCTCCCGGGAGCCTCCTGCTTGCTGTGCAGGCGGGGGGAAGAGGAGGGTTAATGTCAGGGTGTCCCCCTCCCCACTGCTCCTTCCCCCTGCTTACCCCATCTCTATAGAGCAGGGGGGAAACACAACAGGGCTCAGGACAGAGAGAGCTAGCTGGCAGCAGCTGCTGTCTCAACTTGAGTATCAGAGGGGTAGCCGTGTTAGTCTGGATCTGTAGAAGCGACAAAGAGTCCTGTGGCACCTTATAGACTAACAGACGTATTGGAACATAAGCTTTCATGGGTGAATACCACTTCGTTGGATTCACCCACGAAAGCTTATGCTCCAATATGTCTGTTAGTCTATGAGGTGCCACAGGACTCTTTGTCTCAACTTGCTGATCTACTTAAAAAGGCAATGTACTTAGAGTGGGGTCAGAGTACTTAAAGAGCAATGCATATCTCTCTCTCACACACGCAGGGTTTGTCTCTCTGTCTCTGTCTGCCCTGCTATCTCCCCTCCCTCCATTCGTGCTGCCTTGTAGAGTGTGAGGCTACATTAACACCTCGCTAGCAGTGGACCTCATCCTCCCTGATTGCATTAACCTTGTTATCTCAAACCTGATTCTTGCCTGTATATTTATACCTGCCTCTGGAAATTTCCACCACATGCATCTGACAAAGTGGGTCTTCGCCCACGAAAGCTTATGCTCCAATATATCTGTTAGTCTATAAGGTGCCACAAGACTCTTTGTCGCATTAACAACGTGTTAACCCTTGAGGGCTCAGCCGAGTGCTAGTTCATCAGTTAGCAGTAAGGCATTCCCTGGGAAATATCCCACCCTCTTTCACCCTCTGACTCCACCATCTCAACCAAGCTTCACAATCATCATTGCTGTGTACAGTATTAAATTGTTTGTTTAAAACGCATACTGGTGAAAAAAATTTCCCTGGAACCTAAACCCCGCTATTTACATTAATTCCTATGGGGAAATTGGATTCGCTTCACATCATTTCACTTAAAGTCGCATTTTTCAGGAACATAACTACAACGTTAAGCAAGGAGCTACTGTAATACACCAATATCGAGGCTGTCTTAACAATTGTAAGATTTAAAAAAAATAATCAACGTAGGATTTTTTTTTCCATTAGCTTTCTGGTGTGGGAGCATTTAGGGTTCATGATTGCAAGCTTTTCTCTGAAAGCACAAGGGATGGGAATGTAATAAAAAAAAATCTCCAGTAATCACAGGACTCCTGGAGCTGGGGCTTTAAGAAAAATATTCAGTATTGTAAGATTCTTAGTAAAATTGAGAGACCAGGTCATACTGGGATATTTTAAGCATCATCACATCCTTCATCATCTCACCAATAGTTGCAAGCATGGTGCTGGAAATGAAGGAGGCAGCACTGAAGTCACTAAAGCAGGAAAAAATCTGTCTCTGAGGAAGAATTTTGTTAATTTATTATTGTTTTTCTGTCTTGCTTTGTCTCTTCTGCTCTGAACACAGCTGAATGAGGACTCTTTGCATTCCTTTTATATTAATTATAGTTTCTGCATAGGTGTGATCGATCTATGTGCCATATCTTACACAGGCTACTCAGTGTATTAATTATAGTGTTCACTGATCTTGTGAGAATAATTCATGATTTTCCATACACAATATGATAAAGCTTGGCAGGATTCAGTTTAAATAGGTAGCTGTCGATTTCACCTGACACATAGAAATCAGTGGGAAAAAAAGTCCATGGATAGCAGTGGGCGAGCACAGCTTTTTTCACCGTGCAGTATCCCAGCCATGTAGGTAGCCCCACTGTCAGAGCCTAGCCCATTCAGTCATGGGCTGAGTGCACAGGGGCTGCCCCTGAGCAGGAACCATGCAGCTGTGGTGTGGCCTCCTCCATGGCTGGGGGCTCAGTCTCCTCCTCACGGCCCTGGCTGGGTGGTGTCTGCACTGTCCCACCAGGACTGCCGCCTTCCCTACACCTTATGTCCGCAGGGATCTGGTGTCACCAGCCCTGTGGCTGTGTGAGGGCCCCCTGCAGCCCTCCTGCTAAAATGTATTACAATTGATAAAAATTGAAAGAAAAAGGTTAAAAATAAAAGTCAATATTAACCACTGAATTTACAAAAATAAAAATCAAATTCTACCAAGCCTAACTTTGTGTGTGTGGATATAAATTAGATGTGTGCATGAGGGTATGTATACCTACATACACACACGCATACATGTGTACAGATTCATTCATACAGACAAGGTGTGCAAACACACACACATACCTCAGAAGAAGGCATTCTGGTTAAAATGATACTCCGATTTCTCACCTGTTCTGTCATATCCAGGACTAAATGTACTGGTTCCATTAGCCTGTGCAGGTTGCAGTACGTTATTACCAATTGCCATCATGAACATATTTTGTAAGCAAGGCCACGCTACACTTGTGGACCAAATGGTGTATGCCAAATGATTATACAGGCCTTGAGGCACTCTGAGTGTATAAACATTTACAGTACAACAGATCTTTGGCCAAGTGGCCAAGTAATTGATTGCAAGCCTCTGAATGTCACTGGATTTTATTTATAAAACCCCATAACACTGGCTCTACTTCATGCAGAACTAGCACTGGCAGTTTTTAAAAGTAGGAGGCTCTTAGGTGAATTCAGGAGCAGCCAATATTTGGAGCAAATCGAGTAGAACAAATAAGAGCAGGTCTCACCCCAGTTACCATTTCTCCTGAATTCATGGCATCTGACAATTAAGCAAATGTATTACATAGATATCCTGTCTTGCTGTAGCATGAGTGAACATGAATAGAACTTCTCCATAGGGATAATTAGAAGAAAAGCACCACTGCAATGAACTCTGTTAAAAATTATTGGGGTGGGGGTGGGGGGGAATAAATCTCTTTGAACTACAATAGCCGAATGTTAATTTCTCTTGTTTAAAATGAGGGACTGAGAATGTGATTGAGGAAGCTATGAAAGTGATATGATTAAGTTTATTTTCTCATGACGCGTTTGATTTTGGCTAGCTTTTCAAGATTTAAAGGGAGGTTTTCAAAGGAACAGTGACAATGCCAGTGGGTTGGGTGTCTTTTGTAGCAATGTAACGGGACATATTAGAACAGGTTAGATTCTTTTTTTAGATTTTCAGATGAGTAGGATCCCGATCCTACAAAGACATATGCATAGGCTTAACTTTACATACTATAGGTAGCCCCTATGACTTCACTGGAATTACTCACAGTATGTAGAGTTAAACACGTGTGTAAGACTTTGCAGGTTCAGGGCCCGGGAGAGTTTCTGTCAACCTATAGCACTTAGAGAAAATGTTGTTAAGCCAGTTTCTTTTTCTGACCCCGATTCAGCAAAGCATTTAAGCATGTGCCTGACATTAAGCAGGTGTTTAAGTATATCCCTTTTTTTCTGTTACCTGAGGAAGGATCATCATTCAGGGAGAAATCCTCCTCTGAGAGATATCCACTCATGAACATTACAAATTTGTGTAGGCCTTTGTGCACCAGTAGGCCAGGGCATAGCATCTGGAACCCTACCCTCTCTCTCCCCCACCCCCCTTGAATCTGGCTTCCTTTTAAGTATCATCCCCACCACATGTGCGTGTGCTGCTTCATGGCTGGTAGAAATGTTAGCTTTTTTCAGGTAAGCCGAGCAGCATTGGGACAGTAAGTGCATGCCAGGGGTCTAAGTATTTCACATGACATCATCATAGCCACTATCTTTATAAACAGAAATATTCTGATAGGGAATTAATGCACCTTTTAAAAGCCTGACACAAAAACAAATCTGAAAAAAACAAATATTTTTAAATGACTGAAGATGAACTACATGAAGAATTACATGAATAGTAGACCTAATGTGTCCCACTTTTGATTAATCTGAGCACCTCCTTGATAGAGGCAATTGTTCAGAAAGCATGGGGTGCTGGGTTTAATACCCACCAGCACTTTAATTTGTCATATGGTCTCCACAGTACAGAGTAAGGAGTTGATACTAAATGAAATCATTTCAAAGGTGAGTTACAGAAGAGTGCAATGTACCCAAACTGTATTTAGAAATTAAACAGACATATCTGATGTATAATATTTATATTACAGTAGCACCCAAAGGCCACACTCAGGATTATGCTGGCTGCCGTATAACACTTCTTCAAATATACTGGACCCTACCCCCATCTGACACAAACTCAGGAAGAAACTCTCCTTCACAATCCAGTGGCTGTGTTGCTATTCCACAACCATAATCAGAGCCCTGATTCAAATTACACAGGAGGGCATGCCAAACTAGCCCCTGGCAGCTCCAGGGATCTGAGGAATGCAAAGGTGGTTTAAAGCCAGCTTTGCTTCCTCTCTAGCCTTGCACTGAGCGCAGGCTGGCCAGATCATGGCCAAGGACTCAGAACAGCTAATGTGGTTTTCTATGCCCAAGATTTATAATTATAAAGCTCTTGAAGCACAGGGACATCAGTCCCACAGTTCAGAGAGACTGGCTAGTGAACTGCATCTGGCAGAAAACAAAAACAAAATCACTTCCAATAGGAAGAGGGCAGAAGCAGCATCTCCAGAATAGATACGGAATAATAGAACTATTGTGAGAAATGGCAATGACCTATTGATCCACCTGCCAGTGCTAGATGGCTTTTACAGCATATTTGCTAGGATTTTTTTTTTCTGGTCTAATTTCAAAATTCCTAAATCTTGGTGTCTCCACAACTTCCTTTGAGACTTCATTCCACAGCTTCACAGCTCTCACTGTCAAGAAGGTGAGTTTTGTTCCCTGAGATTTATCCTAAATGTTGAGTTTCTTAATTTCATCCCTGTGTGTCACACAAACAGTTCCTCTCCCTCCTTGGTGTTTACAAATATTTATTAAGGATCTAGATTGCTCTGATGTCCTCTCTGAGCCTTCACACTGCACTGCTTAAATCTTGCCTCACATCAGTTCCCCCAGGAACCCACTGATCATTTTTGTTGTTCTTATCTGTTCCCCACCCCTCTCTTCGACTTGTCAAGCTCTTTCTGTCCATGTGGTGCCCATAGTGAAATTCTGGCAAACAGCAGCAGTGCAGCAGACACACTGGAGAGAAAAGGAGATCAGCAGCAGAGAAAACCACTGAGAACCAGTAGGGTCATACACATGTTGGGTTTCAGACTTTAGATGAAGGGAAAAGGATGAAAAAGGGAGTCTCTATAATGTTGTTTTGTAAGAACTCCTGTACTTACTTTGGGCCAATAAACACTAGACGTGCCTAAGGCTAACCAGCCTTTAGTGGGCTGATAAAGGACCAGTGTGTCGGGTCTTATTTAATGGAAGAATCAAATTAATTATTATTCAGAATTAGATGCCATTTAGCATAGCTTACATTACTGATGACTCGCTAATTTGGCTGGCTCTGATGTAATTACAATTCATTTACGTCCTTAATCCTAATGCCCTAACCTGGCTTTGATTTAATCAGGCTATGTAGAGGTATCACAATCAAAGCTGCATTGAAGAGCTCAGTGCTAAAAAGAGATAATTACACCTTACAGAGCATATACTTTCCTGCCACCTACATATCTTGAATCACTGAATAAGAACAGATAATTCTCACTCAATATGTCAGTATCCTGAAAATCCAAGATGGCGAAGTTGGTTAAAGAGCAGCGGAGAGCTGCACACTCTGCTCACTATACTATGTTCTTGGGAATGTACCAGGAATCTTCCAAACACCTCATCTGGAAACTAAAATCTGTGCAAAAGCCCAAAGGAAAAAGCAGATCCTCAAGCCTGTGCATGCGGAGGACACAGCTGAGAAAGGGAGCAAAGCAGAACTGCCTCCACCATCTAGAAAAATATTTTCATGCAGGAGAAAATTAGACTGACAGAGGGTCTGATTCAACCCTGCACTGGCACAGAACACTGTGTGATGACTGAGGAGAAATGGTTTGTTCTTTCCCACTCATGGGGGTGCCGAGTCCAGTTCAGCTTTTGATGCAGCCTAGGGCAGCCCTCAGGGCTGCTCTACCTTGTGCGTTGACTGGCATGGTCCCTAAATGCCTTCTGGAAGCTGCAATGCTCCCTTCTACTCCTACTATGCCTGGTATACCCCCTGTACCAAGTGGTCCTGCAGAGGGGAGGGGTGCATCAGCAGAGCTGGCTCTGCACCTACCAGACAGATGCCTTACGTCAGAGGTATTCCCCAGTGGGGGTCTTGTAGCTGATGGTGCAGAGGAGCTGAAGAGTGATCATGAACCAAACCCCAAGTCTCATCTGAGTCTCCTGCCTCACCCTGAGAAGTGAGGGTATAAAAACCATGTCCCCACACTATTTTACTAGCCTGTTGATGTACCCACTTAGTTTCCTGACTTTTCTGACCCTGTGGATAAAGTCTAAACTCTGTCTAATTTTCTTCCATAGTCCCTTTGTTTTACTCCAGGGTTGTATGGGTCTCAGGACATTTTTCTCGCTACAAGTTTAATGTGCTTTGTCTCCTTTGACTGTTAACTCCTAGGACACCAAGGCAAGGTACACACCTTGAGCAAATTGCAGTGAGATACGGAGGGGTATACTTGTCTAGGGCAACTTAGGCCACCACCGTCACCACAGCTAAGAATGCGATTGGCCGTCAGTGTGACCCTTTCTTTAGGATGTAGATTTGCTACACTCATCCTTACCTTTTTACTTCACAGTGAGACTATAGTAATGAGTTCTACATGCGGCTACATGTTGGGATCACTCAGGAACATAACAGAACAGAACAACACAACATTTGGCCCATGTCCCAGGCTAGCACAGTTCCCTCCATTTCTCTCTTTTCCTCAAAATGAGCCCCAGTTGCAACCTTCACGATGATCATTTGAAGAGCCCCTCCACTCCAAGTTGACTGTCAGCCTCTCTCTCCACGCTCACCTCTCTTCAGCTCCATTCAGCAAGGCATGCTGCTTACTGAACTAAAGAAAGGGGAAGGATTGGCACCTCTTACTAAGAGAGCTGACTGTGGAAAAGTGAGTGGTTTCCTCTTTGAGGATGACAGCCAGGGTGGAACTCTTAGTCAGGCATCCCAACCCAGCTCCAGTTCCCACCCATCACAAACCCTTCTTCCTCCCACGTATGACAGCCCCTAGTGAGCTCATCATAAACCAGGAAATTAGCCAATCCCCAGGCTATATGCACCTGGGAACTGGCCAGTTTCTTGACTGGAATCTAATTCTAATCACATTATTATGCTTTGTAACAATCACACTGATTGGCTCTCAGTCCTTATAAACACCCTGCAGTGTCCTAGAGTACTGTTTCAAAACAATGACTGTGGCATTTGTGGCACCTGTAGTAAAATTCCCTCAATTTCGCCTTCTCCCTCTGGTTACTCTCTTATTTGCCCTACCCCAGTCATAGTCAGTGGGAAGGATGGATGGCAGACCGTTCTCTCCCAATCTTGTTGCATGCCTATCATTGCACTCAGGCCCCAGTTTAGGAAAGCATTTAAGCACTGCCTTATGCCCATCCTTGTTCAGCAAAGCACATAAGCTTGTGCTTAACTTCAAGCATATGATTAAGTCAATGAGCTTTAAGCTCAGGCTTAAGTGTTTTGTTGAACAGGGATGGACTACTGAACCAGGACCTCAGAAACCAGCCACACGCTTATGTCCAAAAGGTGGAAGCACTTCACATTAGCTGTTTCATGGGTCTCTAAAGTCAATTTTTATATTCAAGTTTTGTTGGAAGAGAGAAGAGCAAGACCTATTTTTGGGGGGCGGGAGGGGAGGATGGAGAAAAACTGCATTATCATAGTCAGAAAAATGCCACCTCAATAGCATACAGAGCATTCCCTGGCACTCCAGAGCTTATGTTCTGAGCTGACTACCCCATCTACAGTAGGCTTGGTCCAGAGACAATAATTCCTGCCATCCCACTGAGAAGACTGTTATGAGCCACTTTCAATTATTTGAAATATGGACTTCACTCAGAGAATTCTAGGAATAGCTGCTCCAGCTGTTCTGGAGAGATAGAGAGCAGCCACAGGAGACATCTTTAGACTCTGGTAAAATCAGAGGAAGCTGTGTGTGCATTAAAGATCTCACATAAACATCTAAGAGTTTTTCCCATTCAGCTAGGAGTCAAGGAGAAGTGAAATGTGGTCTATGACTAGAAGGTGGTTTGTATTCCATGCATCAAGGCTGCACTTGAATTTGGCAGACAGAATAGCAAAGACCCTGAATGGATCCTTTTATCAAGTGTCTGAACAGTTACTTGATCTAAGAGGTTTGTATACCTGTAGCCAGCAATGTAAACGTCTGAGACAAATTACAAGGCAGTAGTAGTGTTACAGTGAAGGATGAAAGTGCACGCAGGAAGGCGAACAAGCAGAGCATTACAACAGCCACTTAATGGCAAACACATTTATTAACATCAAGTGCAATGTTTGTAGGTTTTCCCCACTGCAACCAGCTGCAGATGCCAGCTATTTAAAAAGGATGAAACAGTGCAGTGAATAAAATGGAGGGTTCGGGGTTTTTTTCAGTGTACTCTGCCTGTGTTCTTGGCAATGGAATCAGCTCTTAGCTCTGCCTTCGAAGGAACAAAAGCCATGTTGGCACACATTGAGTAACTTGATTTTACAGAGCCTCCTGGGAGGAATGTGCAGGAGGCGGGCTCTGAGTCTGGCAGCCACATCCTTGAATAAAAAGAGGAGGAGGAGAAGGGCAGGAAGGAAAGAGCAGGCAAGGTCTCCATACCCATACATGAGAAGCTTTTACACACACTGCCCCAAAGTACTCAATGAAAGAAACGTTCAAGGTGAGCCAATCTACTTAGTGTACATTATCGCAGCACTTTTCACTGACTAATATTTTATTAGCGACTCTTCTCATAGGATTTTATTGCAATTTTATAGATCTGAAGTGTACAGATCTTTTTAAACATAGGGAAAAATAATAAAATGGTACAAATGCATCAAAATTTGAAGTATTCAAATACTCTAAAAAGCAGGATTAGCATTCTTTCCTTTTACTTCTATCAGTGTGACAACATTGGACCACATCCTCAACTAGTGGAAAATGGCGCAGCTCTGACTTTGATGGAGCTATGCCAAACTTACACTACTTGAGGATTTGCCCCATTGTGTGGGTTCTGTGGTGACTTTGGTAGGATATTTACAGAGAACAATTACAGAAAAATGAAAGTATGCTACCGTGCAATTCCTAACAAATATAAAGATGAGTTTACGGTAGGGTTGGATGGCTCAAGGATACAGAAACTTTAATCTCTGGGCATTAGCACGCACCAGACCAAAGATGAAATGGCTAGAAATTGTTGCCATATGCGGCATATGTAAAATGAGCTAGTGGCCTTTATCTACTCCCTGTTGGACAGGTGTCCATGTCTCAAAAACATCCACTACCATACACGCTTTCAGGGGTGCTGGAACAATTTGTATAGTGGGGGTGCTGAGAGGCATTGAACCAACTGTAAACCCCCTTCCAGCCAGGGGGTGCTGCAGCACCCCCGCACTCCTAGTTCCAGCACCTATGCACACTTTACTTGACAGCTCAGTAGAGAGGTGAAGGACAGAATAAGCATGGGGACTGATTTAATGACTCTCTCTAATCCCTTGAGGTTGTCCCTCAGAAACAGAGAGGATCCACATTAATAGGGTGGGATGCAGAAGCAGGCATATTGTCAGAGGCAGTACTGTATCTGCTTTGCTGAGGACTAGAGATATCAGCTGTGTTAAACCAGGACCAACTTTAAAAGAATACAAATTAACCAAAGTTTGCAGAACTGCTGGACCATAATATATATTAGCATTCTCATCCTCTCGTCTCTTTCTGACTTTCTCATTTGGGTAATCTAGCTAGCCTGTTGCCATACTGTCTAGACACCATTTATAGCTTCATGTCTCTGCCGGCAGAGCTATATACCACTGAAAGCGTTTAACAATATAAATATGCTAAAGGAAAATTGCAGTGAAAAAAGAATAACTTCACCAAGACCAAGTGCCAGAACTGCTTCAATTTGCTTTGCAGAGCAGGCTACGAGTATCTTTTTCTTGTCTACAAGTGGATCAGATTAGGGCAAGCTTCTTGAACAAGGAAGCAATTGAAAACACGGGCAGTCCTGAAAATTACAAACTGCTACAAAGCTAAAGTTAAATCATGGCAGGACTTTGTTTTCCCTGTGTTTGTAACTTCCTGCTTTGACAGGTACGAACAGCATCCAAAGCACATTACAAGGATTTTAGGGGAGAAATGGACTATGATTTTGACTCTGTCTCCAATGATGTCTCAAAGTATGACTGGGACTGGTCATTTAATTTAACATTCGTGTGTTTACTCTCATGCAGAGGGTTAAACTAATCACACTGGAAGTCAGGGCAGATTTTCCTTCAGGGCATATTGGCATTCTACACCCCCTTGACGCCACCATAGGAGCTGTAATGGAGGGAGAACCCTTTCCTAGTCTTCACATTGGTACATACTATGGGCCAGATTCCGCTACTCTCCCTCACGATGTAGCTCCCTCGGCAATGGATTAGCTACTCAAGGCACAAAAGCACTACTCAGCAGGAGTAAACACATGAGAATCTGGCCCAAAGTGAAAAATAATATTAGGTCCTCTAATCCAGAATGCATTAATAATAAAGAAAAACCAAATATTATTCAGCAACAATCAAGGGAACCTCCGAGTAAGTTACATTGAAGTAATAACAATGCCTGATGGATCACATTCTTATTTGCTCTCCCAGTTTGAATCTTCTATTTTTCAAATGTTCCCCACACATTACTCACATAAGTAATCCATCCTCACATAATTCCATTTACTTCAATGGGACTAGCGGCAAGAATAAGAATTACTCACATGAGTAAACTTTGCTTACACATGGATTTTTTTTTTATTTAGGAAAGTAAATTATCAAGTGGCAGTTATATGCCAGCTCCTTGATCACTATGAGTTGTCTTCTGAATCAGTTTGAATGTGCTACTGGTTGAATAATGCAGATGTTTCTGTGGTTTGATAACTGGGTATCCTAAAAAAATTCAGACAGCTTTGTATAGTTTACGATGGTCACTTGATTATTTTTGTTGGCATATCATCTTGGGTTAGTAGGTTAAATAGTTTATCCTCAACTGAACCAAGTAATCCTATCAGAACTCACTGTTCATCCACTTACACTTTAAAAGTTTTTCCTGTTCATCTCTAGCTCAATCGATCTGAATGGTGATCATGAACTTCTATTTTTGTTCCTTGTTTCTTAGTGTTCATATGCTTTCTATCGTATTGCCACTGCTGTGTCACTAAGGCTCCAGCCTCTTGTCGCTCTTCACAAGTCATGCACAGCACATTCTCTGGCTCTTGTTAAAACAATCTCATTCTCTCGCTGACTTTAATCGATTTATCATCATTTTATTTCAGATATAGGCTACATAGCAATTGGCATATTTATTTCTAATCCGCTCTTTAAAATGGCATCATTCAGAGGTGCTTAAGCACATTACTTAATTTTTGGTTTGTATTGCTATTGATTTCTAATATTCTTCTCAAGATATGGCGCATCACTCAATAAAGCATTCTGTTTATATAATAATTTTATCTAGGTGCTAAATATCTGAGAAAGTCCACTGGAGGATTCAGAGTGGTAGCCTTGTTAGTCTGTCTCAGCAAAAACAACGAGGAGTCCTTGTGGCACCTTAGAGACTAACACATTTATTTGGGCATAAGCTTTCGTGGGCTAAAACCCACTTTGATTGTGAATCAAAGGTTTGGGCTGGTTGCTAAGTGAGCTGATGGGGTTCATTTGCTGGATATGACATGTGTGTGTGTTTATTGTTAAAGTAATATGTGAAATAAAAAGGAGTGTAAAGCATATTAGTAAAATGGATCTTTCATAGGCTGTGTTGGCTTTTTAAGGGAGGTTCTAACTCCAGGGCTGCCCTATTCCTGCTTTCCACCCAAAACAGAGGCACTGGGAGGCAGGTTGTTCTTAGCTAACATGGGACTGGTAGGCTTTGCTGGGAAAAGGAGTAGGGATATCAGGCAACCAGAGTAGACCTAGAGAGTGAAGGGCTGTTGGTTGCTCCCTCCGGTGAGGAGAGGTTCTGGAAGGGAACCAGACCTCTGATGGATGTCTAGAGAGCTTGGAACAGAGAAATGAATCAAGCCTGAGGAAAAGGCTTGGATGGGAGGAGTTTGCTGTACAAGGGCTTGAAGAACTACTCTCTGAGCAACTTGGTTTAAACCAGATCTCATAAGGGTTTAACATGTTGACAATTCTTGCAATTTATTGCAAGTCTCACCATACAAGGTTCTTTCCTTAAAGCCCCAGCTCCTGGTATTTAGTGATGGGAAAATCAACTTTTACTAAAATTTTGGAACATTCTAGCCCTTCTGGTGGTAGAGAAAAGCTTCAAAACATGAACCAAATGTATCTCAAAGCCTCAGAAACGACAAGACAAAGTAAAAAGAACTCAATATGTATTCTTTAAATCTCATGATTTCTGGGCAGGCTGACTCATTTTTTAACGCTTCAGATCAGCAATACCAGGTACATATGAGACTTCAGAAGAGTTGTTACTGGACCAAACCCCAGCAGAAGCAAGAACAAGTTGGAATGGGCTGGAGAAGAGTCACTTCTCTACACAATCCTATGATGTCTCAATAATTGATAGCTTTGGTTCAAAAGAAAAAGCCCATCATTATTTTGCAAATATGAATGTCAGTTCAATTTGTTTACATGTGAAACATTTAGCACTTGTGAATTCACCATCCTTCATGCTGGTCTGCATGATTCTGTCAAAAACAAAAAGTTGATTGATGTAAAGTTAGGAGCATTCAGTGGTGGATACATGAGTATCCGTTTCATACTGCAGAAATCTGAATATCAGTATTAGATACTACAAGAATAATCCACAGAATGCCAAGAATACTTGGAAATGTATGCTATTTTTGAATATGCTGAAACATGAAATAGAGTCAGAAATAATAGGACTTCTTTTGTCATTGATAGCTTTGGTTCAAAAGCTTTGGTTCATTACTCTGTTCTTTGTAAAGGCAAAAAAAGCCCAGTTTTGCCATCTTCTGTCTTTGGCAAATGCCATTCAACAAGCTGCTACAAAGCTAAAGTTAAAAGTCAAACTTACACAAGTTGAGGATTTGCCCCATTGTGTGGGTTTTGTGATCACCACGGCCGGCTCCAGACACCAGCTTTCCAAGCTGGTGCTTGGGGCGACATTGAGAATGGGGCGGCAGTCCTAGTCCCGCGGCAGCAATTCAGCGGCAGGTCTGCCACTCTTCCCGCCACCGAATTGCCGCCGCGGGACTCGGACTGCCGCCCCATTCTTGCCCACTGCGGCGGCAATTCGGTGGCAGGTCCGCTCGCCCACCGCCGAATTGCTGCTGCGGCGGGCGAGAATGGGGCGACAGTCCGAGTCCCATGGCGGCAATTCGGCGGCGGGAAAAGCAGCGGACCTGCCACCGAATTGCCGCCCCAGCGGCGACTGCTTGGGGCGGCAAAATTGTTAGAGTCTCCCTGGTGATCATTACCCAGTGCAGTTGATTCTACTGTATCCAGAGAGACAGCCTTATTTTGAGCAAGAAAGAGGAATCCAAATCAAATAAATTGAGAATCAACCCCAACATTCAACCCAAACTAATATTAAATACAAATTCTCTTTCAGTTAATAGAAATGCTACAAAACGTACCATGAGAAAGGCTGTTCATTAAATACTTCTGCCCTACTGGAAGAAAGGCAGTGCTGGAAATCTTATGGGAACAGCTTGGTCTCTTAAGCAGGCCTGGGCAAACAGTGCAAAAATTTAACTATGAAGTTTTGATCCATTATTTAAGCTTGTTCGCTTTGTGTGAGTGAGTATTCCAGCAAACAACTCTCCTGCTGAAAAGGAATCTATAGATGAAGTCAGCAACAGGTTCATAGACAGTGAAATTCAAATTAGCAGACAAGTACTGGCACTGGAAATCTGGTTCTAAGTGTTACACTCATCCAGTCAGAAAAAAACCTCACCTATGTGTGCAGTGAAAACCATTCAAATGGCCAATATGAATTCAGAATATTGAATACTCAAAGGGCCTCTTACAGCAAACAGTTGGTCAACAATTCACAGCCTGAAATATGTTAGCACCAAACATTGGCTGAATAATTTTGGACAACAAACAAATTAGTAAAAACAGTCTGACAGATCATTTACAAATGTAAAAAAAAAGGGCAAAATGCAAAAGATAAATTCTGTGTTGTGAGGGTTTTTGCTGGGTTTTCCAGCCCATTATTGGCAGACTTGAAATCTCACTAAGCCTCTACACTTTTGAGTGTTTATGCTAATTATGATGCTATTAATCTGCAGCTGGAGTTCTATTGTGTGACTTCAAATGACACTTTATACGATGGCAGGTCAATCAAAAGCCATTTCCTACATAAGAAACAACAACATGTTGGAAATATTAAATATTGTGAATAGTATTTTGTTATTTTGAGTTAATGGGCAAGAATTTCAACGTTCATCATGCAAAACTGTACACACATTTTCATCCTCCTGATTTATAGGCACCTACTTGGTCATATGCATGTACAAAATCCTAATTCTCATGCACATATGACCCAATGCTTTTGAGGTCAATATCATAAATCCAGCTACAAAAAGCCAGCTTCATGTGACAAAGAAAAACAAGGGCAAAAATAACTACTATCTAACTAACATATTGAAGAACCATTCCTGCTCTCACTGAAGTCGAGCCAAATTTCCATTGATTACACTGAGAGTAAGACTGAATCTAGTGATGGTGTTCCTCAATTTGAATTATTCATTGTTCAAAAAGGGGAATCTTTAGGTAGAAGACAATAGGTACATAAGGGAATAGACAATGAATATGAATAAAACCAAGAGAAGGTAAAGAAGCCAGAGAGGACAAGGCATAAACAAGCCAATTACACTAGTTCTTGAGCTGGAATCTTAAATAATGCATAAAGTAAGACAAGGACATGCAGCAGAGCTAATGCTTGCAAATAAATGACTGTACAGTGCATAACATTCCCATGGTAAGGATGTCACGAAGAATATAAAATTTGAAAGCATAGGAAATATATTGAAAAAAGTAATTCAATAAAATCAAATAGAATTTTTTAAAAAAATAATTTCATAAAAATCATGGTCAGACAAATTTAACACAGAGAACAAATTGAAACCTAGTGGAGACAAGTGTATAATTGTAAGCTAAACAGCCTATAAAATAATTAGCATATTTCCTCACAGTCTGTGAGCGTTATTAGTTCAAAATCTTTGCAACTATTCCTTTCTAATGTTATTCAATTAGTAACCACCTCCCGGTGTTAGGTCTGTATGCTAAGGGTCCCAGGGAGCTGTCTGCTCTCTTCAGCTTTTCATGTGAATTTAGCATTGGTGGAAGATGCCAGAGCAACAGCTGTGGAGCCTGGCGTTCTCAGTACAATCACAGACAAGACGTAGCTCTGCAAGTGTCAATACAAGTTTCCAATGTGCCTGAACTGCAGACGGCTTCTAGAAGTGAAAGGGCAGTTCAGTCTCTATGCCCATGCAGGTCTTGGCCTCACTGCAAAGGCTAGCAGGAAGCTTACTGATTAGATATGGACAACAGCCTAGTGGCCAGTGGAAAGAGACCTCATTTCAAGCAGGCTATCATCAAAGGGTCACCTGTGGTCACTCTGACCCTTCAATGAGCTCTGTGCTGGCAGACTCCTTCAGCTGAAGAGTCCTACTAAAGTCATGGGGGCGTCATATGGTCATAGCAGCTTGTGCTCATAAAGTACATTGCAGGAGCAGGAGCTTGCGTAACATTGGAAGGTCAATGAGGTCAGTCTAGAAGTGACAGCCTACACTTCCTTTTACCAATCTTCTGCCTCATTCAATCCTCTAGAGAAAGATGTTTTCATGTGGAGGTTGAGTGAAACCATGAATTAACAGGGTTACCAAACCAACCCCATGCCCCAGCTAATTCATTATTAAATATCAGGATCTCTCATATAAGGAGCTGAAAACCTGAGCAAAAACAACGATTGTAACATAGACGTTATTTCAGCTATTACTGTTGGCATTGGCCTCATATCTCAGCCAAGAAGATCTTTGTTGATGTTTCACCAAAAAGGATGATTTAGTGGTTAAGGCACGGGACTGGGAGCTGGGAGACATGGGTTCTGCTTGTGGCTGTCGCATAGACACGGCACATGACTTTGGGTAAGTTGCTTCCTTTCTGTGATTCAATTTCTTGATCTATAAAATGGGGATAACTACAATTCCCCCTACCATGCAAGAGATCCTGAGGCTAAATTAATTGATGGTTATAAAGGGCCATTCAGTCCTCAGATAGAATGTGCTATATACCATAAGGACAAGATATTATTTTATAACTTGATTTGTGACCTAGTGAGCACTGGCTGAAAGTGCCTTATTGAAATATCTTCAATACAAAGACTGTTCTCTTTGTAAACAAATTTGCCCTTTGCTTTATGATAAGCAAAGGAAGTATGACATGTCATGACCTGTCAATCAAACTTCAAATAGCAATTGCTAGTGCTATCATAGCAAGGTTAAATGTGACTGTACACAGAAACATTCCGGTAATGAAACTATGAATCAAACAGAAATCTTCTTTGCTTCTTAATGTAAATAGAACAGTCTTAAAGGGTTACTATTGAGGCTAAGCAAATCATTTTCAGACAAATGATATACTGAATACATTTTCCTTTTTGGATGTTTGGGAATAATCCACTCTGCAAACAGATTACAAAATGTCCTGATGCTTCTCAGATGCATTTATTATAACCAAATTTCTTCAGTGGGTAATTTTTATAGTCTGCTGATCACTTGCAAAAAGTGTTGGAGAATATTGACATTTAAAATTTGTGCTGTTTGACTGTGTTAGTTCTGTGTGACATGTGGTATTATTTCCATTCCCTGACTGGAACATTTATGTAACATAGCACAAATCTCCAGTTGCAAATTTTACAATTAACATACAACTCAAAATTTGCATTATGTTGATTGGTTATTTACTGTAAGGCATCAGTTCACACACTTTGGGCCTGATTTTCCATTGTACTTTCTGCAATCTAGTAACATATTCTGTGTAAAATGAGTGCATCAGCACTAGTCCTGGTACACATTTATTTTATTACTTTAATGTTAGTTAGATTTAAAAATAATAAAGATGCCTATCCAAGGCTCTAGACACCCTAACATAATTAATTATCCAATGGATATGATTAAATTAAATCTCAGCAATATTGAAATCTTTAGTTCCACAGGACATTGGCCAGCCAGCCACCTATCCCCTTCATCCTCAAGGAAGGCTAACCTCAGCTCTCTCTAACCCCATCCTGAGACAGATTCAGGCTATTTCAGACCAAGGGGGATAGAACAAGTTCCAGAGCCCTCATGGAGAATATCCTGCCAGGCACCCCCCTCTCTTTTATAATGAGGAGGACCCAACTTGAGCACCCTTGCTAGATTTTGCAGACCATGGCCTGCTTACACTTACCCATACAAGGAAACGCAGGGGCCAGCATCCTCTCTGTGCCTCAGGTTTCCCTGAAGGGGCTTGACTGAGAAGCTGACCGCAGCTGTGACAATATGGGCCAGTAAGAAAGGAGATCCCTCAGGTGGTCTGGTCCTGGGACATTTAGAGATTTATAGGTCATAACCAAATACCTTGAACTCCCCCGAGAGACCAATGGGAAGCCAGTACAGATCCCAAAGCACTGAGGTGAAATGACGCACTCAGTAAACAAGTTGCTGCGTTCTGCACCAGTTTCAATTCCAAATGTTTTTAAGGGGTAACATCACACAGAACACATTGCAACAGCCTAATCTCGAGATGACAGATAACAGTGGCACAATCCATATCCAAAAGAAAGGTCGCAACCTCCTAGCCAGATGCAGGTGGTGAAAAGCTGACTAGGTCACTGCTATAATATAATTCTCAAACATCACTTGGGGTCTAAAATCACCCCTACGCTGTGAACGCTTCACTAAGGGCAGACACTCCTTCAATCAGGGGCTGATATCACCTCTGCTGTCTCTTCCAGCTGCTTCCCTCACCCCACCATCATCACCTCAGTGGTATCGGGGTTGAGCTTCTGCCAGCACACTTTCATCCATGCCCCAGTCTTGAGGACGTTATTCTGATCTGGTAATGTTTTATACCCACTTTATTCTATCATTAAGGCACCTACATTTGGATTGAGATGTCTAACACTAGGAACCTATGGCTGAAAAATCTGGCCATTATTACTACTGTTGTGCCTCCTCACAGTCATTTGTCCAAGCTATATCTATTTCTACCTATCTACTTGGGGAGGCAGTGTGGCCAAGTGGATAGTGCACTGAACTGCCTTTCAGAAGCCCTGGCCTCTATGCCTGTTCTTGGCCTGCTGGGTGACCTTGGGAAATCACTTAACCGCTCCATGCCTCAGTTTCCCCTTTTGTGAAATGGAGAAAATGATATTTACCTTCCTTTGTAAAGTGCTTTGAGATCTATGGATGAAGAGTGCCATAGAAGAACTAGATATTATTATTTCTTTTAATCTTTCCCCATAAAGTCAGTCATTCCTGACCTTTATGTTTTTATTTCCTCTTTGAATTCCATCCGACTTATCAATGTATGTCTAGTATTGAGATGCCCAGAAGGGTAGCCAATGAGGTACAGGATGCGTCACCTCAAAAATCCTACATAAAAAAGATGATCAATTTCCCTGGTCTGCGATAGAATGCCTTTTCATACATGGTCCAAAAATATGATTGATTTTTTTGCCATTGTCTCTCATTGCAAGCTGATAAATCTTAAAATATGGAGAATTAGGTCATGGCCAAAATGTACGGGGTGGGGGGAGGGGGAGGTGGGGAAAGCAAACAAGAAGGAATGAAAAAGAAATTCCAGAATGAAAACCTCAGAAATAAAGGTCATTGGAAATAAAGGGATGATCTGGCAGACAACAAAGAATATGAGAGATGTGGAGACTGAAAAATAAAGTGACAGAGAATTTAAGAATCATGCAGAATATGAAAAGTCAAAAGAAAAAAAATCCACTGTCAAGCCAAGACTCATAGCAGAGATGCAACTGTTCTTATCGGCACTTCAGGGCATGAAATAATTCCTTTTTTAAATTTTGTCTTTTTAATCCTGTCAATTGGAGCTGTCGCAATGGATGTAATAGCAAGTATCCTCATCACAGTATCAAAGACTCTTCACTGACACTCATTGAAACAGCATTAATGGCTGCTCACTAAGGGTAGTACATTTACATTTTCTCATGCAATGTTGCAGCTCCCCTTTAGTCAGGTATCAAGCTGCTATTTCACGCTCTGCTTGTAAAATTATTAACAGCTGGCCGAACATACGATCCAACTGGAGTATGGTTTGCTAGAATAAGACAATACTTAATATGGCTGTTTCCTAGCCTCTCAAGTACTTAACTCCTTCACGTTTTGCAGTGATCAGAACTGGCCTTTAAGCACAAAGCAGGGAGCTGAGCTTTAGGCAGAGGTGAGCCTGAACCAAGACCTCAGAGATGAATGATTTCAAACTTGGGGAATGTATAAAATCCAAACCCAGATCCAAATTTTGTAAATGTCCCCATTTGTAATAGGCCGAGCTAATACCCCAGATATTGAACACCTGAGGCCTGACTCTCTTTTATACTAAGGCCCTCTTTATCCCACATTGACAGCGTAAAGTGGGTGAAAGTCAGAGCTGGTTGGAAATTCTTTGATGCAATGGTCTTCTCTTGGAGAATGCAGGTTAGTCCAAATCAAAGTGTTTCATTTGCTTTCAAAGAAGGCCCAGTGGAACCCAGGTAGGGCTCAGCTGGAACCCTGCCTGCCAGGCAGGTTTTGAAAGACTCTTCACTGACACTTATTAGAAAGGGCTGCCAGCATTCATAACTGCCTGCTCACCCACTCGGCTCCTTGGCAGCCCTCCTGGATGGCTGATGAGGAGCAGAGACCCTGGACACTCAGCTGAGGTTCCCAGGGCTTCCAGTGTGAAGTTCTTGTGAACCCGTAATATTTACTGACTTGAAAAGCCATTTTATATTGCCAGAGTGGTGCAAAGAGGTCCTAATGTAAATGAGACTAAGGCCTCCTCCGTTTTTGTGTGGGATAAAAATCAGTATTTCCTTCTAGCTATCAAACCTTTCAAGGTTCACCCTCGCTCATTAAGAAGGGAGACAGCAGTTCAGTATTTCACTGTAAAGAACCCAGGCAAGATCTTACATCCCATTTCATCTCCATAGAAAATCCTGGCAGAAAAAGGAGGAGTTGGATTTGAGTTGAGCCAAACAATTTCAGTGAGAATCCTGCACCTCCCAACTTTGGTCTTCAAGTCAATCATGTATTTAGCTTGCCTGACCTCGCTGGAAAGCGGCTGTGGATGCTAAGTGCTTAGATTACCAGTAAGTGAAGTGTAAGTACTGCCCTATCAAAAGATACAGTAGGATGAGCTCTAAACAGTGTACTAATGGCATATCTGTTGCCTGAAAGTCTATTCATGGCAGGTAAGAAGTATGAGTCAATGTTTGTTTGCTAGCATAAACATCGGAGTTTGCATTGAATTTCTTTTACTTACTGCTACTTTCCAGCTGTATTAACACTGCTAAGCCAGTTGATCTGATCACAATATAGCACTTTATATGCTCTAATGCTTTATACGGTGCTTATTTGTCTTCAGCAATCCATTACATACATTATAATATATTATTTTTGTCAGTGTGAAAAGCATGGTAGGCAGTTAACAATGAATGGGAGGAAAAGTGCTGGAACTGGGGAAGGCAGCTTCAGGCTATCTTACGAACACCACCACCACCAGGGGCAAGCCACAACAGATGTGCTTACAGTGATTCTGGGCAGTGCTGCCAGCCCTGGGCAGTTCAGCGACAGTTCCAGAGCCTCCAGCAGCTCAGAATCAAGGCGGCACAAAAATAACGTAAAGGTACATCACCTCCCCCCCCTTCCCCTGGCCTGTTAACCTGTGTTGCACCTTATGGTACGTCTACCCTTGGAGCTGGAGGTGTAGATTCCAGCTCAGGGAGACATACCCTTGATGGCTCCATCAGAGCTATACTAGCCATCCTGAGTACATACCTAGGGTCTTGGATGAGTACATACTTGAGATGGCTAGCCCCTCCTACCTCTTGCACTGCTGCGGCTAGTGCACCAGCTTGATCAGAGCTAGTGCGGGTATGGCTCTTTAAGCTGGAAATTCCACATCCCGCTTAGTGTAGATATTCCCTTGGCAGCAGAGCACAAAATCTCAATCAATATCCACATCATTGGCATGCTGCATTTGTAGGAGTTTCTGATTTATTATTATCGTCATCATCTCTTTATTTTGAAGCAGCATGCGGGAGCCCTAGTCATGGACCACGACTCCATTGTGCTAGGCACCGTACAAACACAGAAGAACAGCACAGTCCCTGTCCCAAACAGTTTACAATATTTTCAGGTGCTGGATTATTTGATACTGTGTCTGTTTCCATTAGTTTCTTTGTCAGTTAAAGGGATTCTACTGCAGCTCCAAAACTGAAATGATGGCATCGGGCGGCAGCAATTGGCTAATACTGTCATGTCACGTTGATGTATTTATTGCTTTTTAAAGCTAGTATGTGTCATGAAAACATTGTGGCTCTCAGTCCCAGACCATCTGTAATGTGGAAGAGTTTCAGTAACGGAATCACATTAGCAATGGGAAAAAAGAAAAATGTCACCTGCTCTTCCCCTCTTCAAGTGAAGAATTGTTCCCCACATACTCTCCAGTGAGCTGTCCTCTAGTTTAGCTTTAAATAATTCAAACACTGGGGCTTCTGGTGGGAGAGTAAGCCAACTATGGCACTTTGTGCACCATTTTATTACACAGCAACGGAGTGTGTCTTATTGAAGACTTAAGGACTGGACAGCCTTAAAGTGAAGGCTATAACAAAGCATCCTAAATAGACCTTACTGGACTCTGCTGACGATGAACCTGAACCCCGGAGAGAAGGGGAACTGCATCCCATCTGAGAATCCGAGAGAACTGGGCTCTCTCTCCTGATCCAGCCTTCCGAACCACAGAAGGACCAAAAGGGAAACTGCCTGCTTGAGAAAGGAGCCAGTTGTTGGGAGTGACCTGGTCACCACTCTCCTACTATCCAAAAATAGCTGAGCGTTTGCCTCCTTCTTCCTCATTCTTCCCCTCCACCTCCCTTTATCTTCTCTTTTGTCTGTGTTTGATTTTGATCTCACAAAAAGTAAGCTGAGAATTCTGGGTTAAAAGCTAGTTAATATTTTCCATCCTAGACAGAGTTAAAATTAATGCCACCCACCTGCCTCATCAGGTTGGAAACTTGATCAGATGGTAGTGTGGAAGGCAGGCCCAGAGGGCAGATGGCATGCCTAAGAATGAAGGGACTTGCCCCTCCTTCTCCAGAGGTTCTCTGTATCAGAGGGATAGCCGTGTTAGTCTGTATCCACAAAAACAACAAGGAGTCTGGTGGCACCTTAAAGACTAACAGATTTATTTGGGCATAAGCTTTTGTGGGTAAAAAACCCACTCCATGCATCTGAAGAAGTGGGTTTTTTACCCACGAAAGCTTATGCCCAAAGAGGTTCTCTGCCTACCATTGGCCAGCCAGTGGGAGATGGGCGCTAATCACCTTTTTGCTCCCTCCCCTCTGTTTAAACCTGGTCCTTAGAGCCTCTTGCCCCTTTCTAGGTTCCCCACCGTCTCTCCCCATAACTGTAGTACAGAACCTGTGTTTTTAGGATGCTGTGGGTCTGACCAGTTGACTGTTTTGGGGTTAGGAAGTTTTTCCTCATGGCATTTTGGAGGCATTTCAGTTAGTAGAAGTAGGACTTGGAAGGACCATTTTGCTTGTTGCAACTTGCAGCTAATATTCACTGTGGTTAGAAGCCAAAAAGGGCCAGCTCCCAGAGGTAAGAGACCTGGGATCTTGCTGATGGACCTTGTGCCCTATCGGGGAAGAGGAGTCCTGATATCTTCACAGACTAAAGTCACCCCTTTTGTACCACCTCTCCCCTTCACAGAGGGAAGAATGAGATGCTTTAGAAGAGTGAGCTGAATGATAGGAGTAGGCTGAGGAGATTCTACCCTGAATTATGGGTTATGTTGTGGGAGTCCTGTAACCTACTTCACTGGACCTACTTAAATGCTTGGCATTAGGGCATCAGGGTAGAGGTGCCCCACTCCAGCATTAATAAAAGTGCAGCCTGCCACTCAAATCCATTCTGGTGTCTGTCTTTGACCCTGACCAAAAGGCCCAAAAGGTTTGACATCATCTGTGGTTATGAAGAAGTTTGAGAGCATGAGAAAAGACCCTGAAGTCTTTAGTCACTCGTCAGAGAGTGAACTAAAGAAAATCTAACCAAACTACAAGCTATTATGTTTTATCATCAGTTAACGGGTGAGTTTTGGTAACTGTAGTGGCTCTTTGCGCTGACGAATGAGTCTCAATATTATGAGAGAAAGATGCATAGTGTTAAATCTGTTTTTACACTCTCAAATTAGCAATGGAAGTCCAAACCAAGGATCATATACTGCTTAAATAAATACACAAAATATATTCTTGAGCCATGCAACCAAAAATTGACTTCATTTAAATTCTAGAGCCCTGGATTTTCTATCTGGGCCATGGAAGTGGTTAATGCCAGGGTAGAAACACAATATGCTAATGTTATTGTATAGAAAGAGTTCTGAATTTTCACCTTTTGGATCTGAAATCAGTGTGAAGTGAAAATACAAGTGACTGAGTGTGTGTAATTAGGGCTGTAGAGCCAAATGCAATGATTTAGTACTCTGCGAACTATGCATAGATCATCCTGAAATGACTTGCAATGATGGTTTAGCCCCTTAGCCACCTCTATCAGAAGAGCTGTTATATTTGTTCAAAGCTAAGTGGGTGAAATGTATTGTGCTGGCTTTAATATTCATTACATCCAGTCAAAAAAATCTATCTGTATTTAAATAGGTTCAGATCATTCTTTTATTCTAGTAATGTGTAAGTATTTTGGCATAGAACAATGATGGTGGCTTCATTGTTTTCTACTTAAAAATAACAATTTAATAATAAAGTGTTTGACAAACTGAGTATGGTGTGTGTGTGTGTGTGTGTGTGTGTGTGTGTGTGTGTGTACAGCATGCTGTGGATTACTCATCTTCAAAAGAAAAGGATGAAGAAAATGGTTATAAATGAGGGAACAAAAATGGTTTTATTTCTTAGAAGCTTTATATAGAGGTTATATAGAGGCCTTTTCCAGTTCAAAATGAAATTGTTCTTTTACATTGCAGGGTTCAGATTGTATGAAACAAATATTTCTGGTGTTTAAAAATGGCTTAAGTTTCTTAAAAAGATTATTTTTCATGATTGCTTTTCACTGTTCATCCTAGGAATGACCAGGACTGGATGTGCTGAAATACCAGCAGAACAGTCTTTTTTGCAAGGAGGCAGTATGATCTAGTGGCTAAAACTCAGGCCTAGCAGATCTCTGTTCTGTTCCTGACTCAGCCACAGACAGTACAGATACAGGCAGAATTCCCCTCTAGGTCCATAGCACTTTGTTTACTTACACGTTGATAAATTTCCTTGGTTAAGGATGTTACATTGCTGCCCCTTCCGCACACCACACAGAAGACTGAGGGTGTTTGGAACGGTCTTAGATAGTTTAGCCACTAGGTGGCACTGTGTGTAAAATGCCTTATTTAAACAAACTTCAGCCATAGCTGGCAGAGCATTAAAGGAACTTATGGTGAACACATCAGGTGTGTATAAGCAAGTCGTAGCCAAGCCAGATCTGATACAGAAGAACATGACATGGTGTCAGGAGTAAACTAAGAAGAGAAACAGAAGGAACAGCCACAAAGGCTGCAAGATCTTATCAATGTGCCTCTCTTTGATGCCCCAGAGAACTTCAGCTTTGACAAACCTTCAGAACAGTCAGACTGGAAACAATATTTTGCAAGATTTCTCTTTGGTACCAACCTGCACAAAGAAACTGGAGATATGCAGGTAATGTTTTTAATCTATGCTATGGGGAAGCAGGCAGAGCATATCTTTAAATCCTTTGACTTTAACTGAAGACAGTCACAAAGATGACTGTGAACGGGTTCTGACTAAGTTTGATGCATACTTTATATCTCGGAAAAATGTGATTTATGAAAGAGCATATTTCCACTACAGAATTCAAGTACCACAGGGAAATGGTGAATGTTTTATAAGCGCTCTGCATACATTGGGTAAAAACTATGATTTTGGGTATGCAAAACATGAAAATATCAGAAACAGGCTGGTTTTTAGGTTAACAGATGAAAATCTTTCACAGCAGCTACAACTGAAGAGAGATTCAATCCTCATTGCATCAAAAAAGATAGCAAAACAGGCATAATTGGTCAAACAGAACAAAAGGTGGTGCAACTTGAATCTAACTTAGAAGCTATAAACAGATACTTGAGTATTAAAAGTCATTATCATAAAACCCATGAAGCAAGGAGAGAGAAATCCCAGGCAAAGGGGGACAAATTCCACTCTATAGGCACAAGGTGATGCATGTCCAGCTAGAGGCACACTGTGTAAATGCATGCATGAAATGTGGACATTTTACAGCCGTTGCCACTGCAAAGCGGCCAAGAAGTTGACTCATATTACAGACTATCAAAAGCCATTGTTTTGGGGACCTATCACTTGTGATGACATAGAGTCTGCCTGGAGAGCAATACATAAAAAAATACATCAAATCTTCATGACAATATTATTGACTTTAAAACTGATTCAAGAGTTGATGTTATAGTTATCTCTGAAGGGACTTACAATCACTCTCAACCTCTCCTGGAGTTGAAGTCACTTGACACAGCTCGGACTAGCCCTGAAGGTATTCTGAATTGCATGGGCCAGTTCACCACAGACACAACTTGGACAACTCCAGCTGTCAAAGAAAAACAATTCAGTGCCCAGATCTTACGTGATTGAGTCCAGCGGTGGAGAGTTCAACAGAAAATATCACCATCTACAGTTTACTCCTTAGAGAGAACAATCAACAGGGCAAACTCTACAGATGATAGATGCAGAACAAAAACAAAGATGACTCAAGAATTCAAAACCAACTACAACCACTCGTTGCAACTAATGGACAGCCAGATGACCAAGTTGTTACATGTTCGGGTTGTGTAATTAGAAAACCACTACAATTCAGAGACACTCAACAGACTGATGTGTAATGAACTGCAAAGACAGTATAGTGTATATATTGTAAATGGTAGGAAAAAAGGGGGAGATGTAACAGAAGGCTAAACTGTATTATACAGTTCAGTCACTAGGCGGCACTATGTATAAATATTTATTTAAATGAACCTTGGCCATACCTGGCAGAATATTAAAGGATCTTATGATGAACAGATCTGGTGTGTATGAGCAAGCTCTGTAGCCAATCCATACCTGGTACAAAAACATGACTGAGGGTACCCTAGAAGTTAGCAATAGGAAGAGCTAAGATTGAAACTCAGTAATTCATATGTCCATGAGGTTTGAGATGCAATTGTTGTTGGCGTCCGTTAGTCTTGAGAGACGATGGATATGCGCCCATGGGGAATGTTTAGTTGATGGTTGTGCAGCGTCTGTTGTGGCTGTGAAGCCCCACAGAGAGTGGCAGTCTCGATTGCATTTGCTGCATTTAAAGGCGGTGTCAGCTGTGGGTTGGAGCCGCTGCTTCCTTTTTAGTTGAACCCGCTTTTCCTCAGCAAGCTGCCGCAGCTTGTCTTCGCCAGTTTTCAATCCAGTGGTCAGAACGTGTCTCCATCTGCATCTGTCCTGGGCGAGCTCTTCCCAGCTGTTGATGTCGATTTGAACAGTCTTCAGGTCCCTCTTACAAACATCCTTGAAGCGAAGGTGGGGCCGTACTGTAGCTCTGTTTCTGGAGAGAAGTTCGGCATACAACAGGTCTTGGGGGATCTGTCCATCTTCCATGCGACTTAGATGGCCAAGCCATCTGAGGCGGCATTGACGGAGGAGAGTGAACATGCTGGAGATCTTGGCACGTTCCAGCACCTCGTTGTTCGTTATTCGATCACTCCAATTGATCCCGAGTATGCGACGGAGGCAGCGCATGTGGAAGGTTCAGTCTCTTTTCTTGCGAAGCGTAGAGGGTCCAAGTTTCGCTGGCGTAGAGAAGAGTGTTTAACACACATGCACGGTACACAGCGACCTTTGTGTTGATGGTCAGCATGTTGTTGTTCCATACTCTCTGTGACAATCTGGCCAAAATTGTGACGGCCTTGCCGATTCTACGGTTGATCTCAGGGTCCAGTGAGAGGTTGTCCGTGATGGTAGATCCAAGGTAGGTGAACTGACTGACCACCTCTAGCACATAGTCATTGATGGCAATGCTTGGATGTTCTGCATCCTGGGCCATAACTTTGGTCTTCTGAAGACTGATTGTCAACCCGAACTCTTCACAAGCTCTGGAAAAGCGGTCAATCAGATGCTGGAGATCGGTTTCTGTGTGGGTGGCCAGGGCAGCGTCGTCTGCAAACAGCATGTCTCTGATTGTTGCCTCCCGTACCTTGCTTTTGGCCTTTAGTTGAGCCAGATTGAAAAGTCTCCCGTCAGACCGGGTGTGGAGATAGACTCCCTCTGTGGAATTTCCAAAGGCACGTTTCAGCAATGCTGCAAAGAAGATGCCGAAGAGTGTGGGAGCAAGAACGCAGCCTTGTTTTACTCCACTGTGGATGTCGAAGGCATCGGAGGATGAGCCATCATACAGTACTGTGCCTTTCATGTTGTCGTGAAAAGACTGGATCACGCTCAGCAGCTTCGGTGGGCAGCCAACCTTTACCAGGATCTTGAACAGCCCATCTCTGTTCACAAGGTCGAAAGCTTTGGTCAGGTCTATGAAGGCAAGGAATAGCGGCTTGTGCTGTTCTCTGCATTTCTCTTGCAGCTGCCTTAAGGAGAAAACCATGTCGGTTGTGGATCTCCCTGCTCGTAACCCACACTGTGACTCTGGGTAAACTCTGTCAGCAAGCTTCTCCAGTCTATTCAAGATCACGCGTGCGAAGACTTTACCCACAACACTTAGGAGCGATATGCCTCTGTAGTTGTTGCAGTCACGTCTATCACCCTTGTTCTTGTAGAGGGTCACGATGTTGGTGTCTCTCATATCCTGAGGTACTGCACCTTCGTCCCAGCACTGACAGAGGAGGTCGTGGAGGTGTTCTAGGAGGACGTTGATGCCACACTTGATAACTTCTGGTGGGATGCCATCCTTTCCTGGAGCCTTTCCTGTGGACAAGCTCTCAATGACTTTCTTCAGTTCTTCCATAGTGGGCTTCTCGTCCAGCTCAGTTTCAACGGGAAAACCATCCACAGTATTGAGGGCAGCTTCAGTGACGGTGTTTTGCCTGGAGTACACTTCAGAGTAGTGCTCCACCCATCTATCCATCTGCTTGCCCTTGTCCTGGATGTTTTCCCCTGTTGCAGACTTTAGTGACTTTAGGTACTTTAGTGACTCTCCACTTCTTTGTGAGTTCCATGGCCTTCTTGATGCCATCATACATTCCCCTGATGTTTCCAGTGTCAGCAGATAGTTGAATGCTCCGGCAGAGCTGGACCCAGTAATCATTTGCACACTGTCGAGCTAGTCTCTGTACTTTGCACCTGGCAAATCGATACTCTTGTAGAGTCCTCTGACTGGGGGAATGCTTGTACTCCATGTGAACAGCGCGGCGTTCTTCAATGGCTGGAGTGAGTGTGGCGGAGTTGGCCTCAAACCAGTCATTATTCATGTTTCGTTTCTTTCCAAAACCTTTTATGGCTGTGCTGTGTACTGCGTCTCTGATGTAGTCCCATCTCTCTTTGGCGCAGCCACCGGGAGGCATACAGTTCAGCACCTCGGAGAGCTCATGGGTGAATTTCTCTGCCTTGTCTGGGTGTGCAGTCTTGCTCACATCGATGCGGGGTTTTCCCTCTGGCCTAGAGCGGTGGATCTTCTTTGGCTGTAGCCTCATCTTGCTGCACACCAGCGAGTGATCACTGTCACAGTCAGCACTGTGGAAGGTGCGAGTAAGCAGGACGCACTTCAAGGCAGACCGCCTGATGATGATCAAGTCGAGTTGGTGCCAGTGCATGGAGTGAGGGTGTCTTCAGGACACTTTGTGTTGAGGCTTTGTCTGGAAGAATGAGTTAGTGATGCTGAGGTCATGGTATGAGCACAGTTCCAGAAGTCGTTGTCCATTCTCATTCATTTCTCCAACGCCAAACTTTCCAAGACAGGTTGGCCAAAAGTCGTGGTCAGCGCCCACTCTGGCATTGAAGTCACCCAGTAGTATCAAGTGCTCTTCTTTAGGGATACTCCTGATCATCGTGTCTAACCGATCATAGAACTCATCCTTGGTATCCCTGTTGGCGCCAAGTGTTGGTGCATACACGCTGATCAGGTTGACGGGTCCAGTGGATGTGTGGAGTCAGAGTGATAACAGTCTTTCAGTTCCTTGTTGACCAGGTTCCACCATCCCCAGTAAAGAATTTCTCACGGCAAATCCAACACCACACTCTCTGATTTCTTCGGTACTCTTCCCTTTCCAGAAGAACGTATAGTTCTTTTCCCTGAGAGTCCCAGCGTCTGGCAGCCATGTCTCCTGCAAAGCGACTATGTCGATTTGGAGTCATGCTAGCTCATCATTGATGACTGCAGTCTTCTGAACATCGCTGATTGCCTGAAGGTCTTGTGACAGGCCAGTTGTCAGAGCCCCGACCGAGCCCCACCTAGGTATTCATGCATCACCAATTATAACAGCTGAAGCATTTTGATTTCACCAGGTATCCCCCAGACTAGAACACTTCAAACAAATGCCATTGGGAATCTCTGCCTGTACTGACCTTGGAAGTGAGACCAAACTGACTCAATTTATGCTGCTAGGAATATCCGACCAGGTAAATGATAAAAGGAAACAAAGATTGTGCTATTGAGAAGAGAGTTACATAAGTATACAAGGAGATGCAAAACAAACAAACAATCTATGCTAAATTCATTTGTAAAATAACATTGTAAGCCCAAGTCAATACTATTTCTGTCACTGCTATTATTTCATTAAGAATTTCTTTAAACATCATTAAAATTCAGGGGAAATAGGCAGTTCATCTTTAGGATTCTAGATGCATGAAGTATTCTTGGTCCCTAATCTAGCAAAGCATTTCAGCCCATGGGGCTTTAAGTTAAGGATGTGTTTAAATGCTTGGCTGGATCAAGACTATACTGAATGTCAACTCTGTGGTCCAGCACAGTTCTAAAACAAACAGGAGTGGGCACTCTAGTGGGGCAGCACTGCAGCTTACACTGTGGTATTTGTGAGAATGAGTTCTTTGGATGCAAAATTTCCACCACTAGGTATCAGAGGCAGACTTTAGTCATGACCATTGTTAATGTCTTTTGTGGAGAGGGTTGACATCTTCCACATTAAGAACATTACGGGACCATGAGAAGAACTGCTAACAAAATCAAGGAAGAAAGCATAGAAGATGCAGCCACCATGAACTGCTGCAACTGGGGAGGAGCGCAAGTTAATCTGACAAGAAACAACATCTGACAGTGAATGAATTTGCATTCATTTAGGAATTTGCAAAGCACATCTCAAGCTGATTGACATTACTACTTGCAAGGAAACTCAGTCACTTGATCACTTAGTAGACTGCTATGGTCTTCAAAAACATTTGTAGCCTGGATTAACTCTTTGGGAATGCAGAGGTGGATTTGATTTCCTTTCAAAAGGAAGAGAAAATTGCAAATTAAAAACAAACAAGTATTTAAAAACTAAGAAGAAAAGCAAATCTATTCTAAGGGAGTTAGCTATATAGCAGATTAAAAGACTTCCAGGTTTTAAACAAGTCAAGAGTACCAAAAAGCAGAGAGTAGCTTCAAGATAGAAATGCAAGAATGTTGAATTATTTCACTTTAATTATGATAGATGGTAAACCGAGGCATTCATAGTCACCAGAAAAACTATAGGTGGTAACTGTTATTCTCCTTTTAATACATTGCTGTTGAAAATAGAAGAATCTAATACCATGGATTCTATGTTAGTCATATTCAGTGCAAACTTATTTGGGATAAAATATGTAAAGGTTGCAAAGGATCTCCATCCCTCATAAAAATGATATAATTAATAAATCAGCAGCACACAAGGGACTCCTTGCATCTCTCCATTCCCCCCACAAGCTCACTGTGTGCCACCCTCTCATTCCCCTCTATTTCAGGGACGCCTCTGTTTCAGCATCGTACTGGAGAATGATCCACGGACCACAGCTCCTTTATGGTTTTTTCATTGGTTGTTCTTTGTATCTGGTTTCCAAGTTCAAGGAGCTATTTTAAAATTTGTTTTTCAGCAGAGTTCTTTGGGTGAGCACCAAGGGCCCTAACTGCAGTGGCACCACATGGAGTAGCAGAGTTTGGGGAGCACATGCTGCCATGAAAGATGGGCTGGAGAGGTAGACAGCAGCAGCAGTTCAATGGATAATTGGGGATGGGACTGGTTGATCTGTGTCTACAGATCTAGCTATTTCTCCACAATGAGAGGGGCTCCAATAGTGTGTGCAAAGTGTCACTCTGTGAACTTCTGGGAGAGAGGATTCCTTCCCCCAAGCTTCATGGCCCTGCCTAGTGCGCATGCTGTTACCTGAGGGATATCTAGGGCCAGAGTTGGTCCTTGCAGGGCAAGTGCTCAGCACTTTCTGAAAATCAGGCCCTTTATGGCACAAAACACTTTTTAAAACCATGTCCATTTTCTCGTTTCTGTTCATGTAGGTTGGCACTCCCTGAGCTTCATGTTTGAACAAGCCCAACATTTCAAAGGAAAAGAAATCAGAGTTTCACCTTGTTTCATGTGCAAGCTATGGAAAATTGTGATTTTCTTGTTATTGTGATGTCACAGGGTTGCTGCCTCTGACGTACAAAAAACTGGGACATCATGAGCCCATAAAACTGGACAGCTGGCAGTGTGTACCAAACACCCTTACAGATTCCCTTGGATAGCCACCTCAAAAAAGGGAGGATCTTGGCAGCCTTATACAAAAGCCATAAACTGGCCTACGTCACTCAAAAGGTTTATGAGCACCACCAGAACCTTTCAACCAAACGAGTCAGTTCCATAATCAGACTTAAAACCAGGCAAATTTCGTTTGAGGTGTCACAGCTCTAGTTTCATCAAATATGCAAGATCTGTCTAGAGTCACAGGGTACTAGTCCCTGAGTTGGACCCAAATTGGACCCCTTTGCTGACTTTGGCCCTTGGGGTCCAATTCAGTGCTTGCTGAAATCAGTGGAAAGATATCAACTGGCTTCAATGGCCATTGGATCAGGCCTTTGATTGTCTTGCAGCATAGTTTTAGATCGCATGATTGGAATGTTGGTATGGATGGGTACAGCTTGCTCAGGAAGGACAGACAGGGGAAAAAGAGAGGAGGTGTTGCCTTATATATTAAAAATGTACACACTTGGACTGAGGTGGAGATGGACAAAGGAGACGGAAGTGTTGAGAGTCTCTGGGTTAGGCTAAAAGGGGTAAAAAAAACAAGGGTGATGTCATGCTAGGAGTCTACTACAGGCCACCTAACCAGGTGGAAGAGGTGGATGAGGCTTTTTTTAAACAACTAACAAAATCATCCAAAGCCCAAGATTTGGTGGTGATGGGGGACTTCAACTATTCAGATATATGTTGGGAAAATAACACAGCGGGGCACAGACTATCCAATAAGTTCTTGGACTGCATTGCAGACAACTTTTTATTTCAGAAGGTTGAGAAAGCTACTGGGGGGAAGCTGTTCTAGATTTGATTTTAACAAATAGGGAGGAACTCGTTGAGAACTTGAAAGTAGAAGGCAGCTTGGGTGAAAGTGATCATGAAATCATAGAGTTCACAATTCTAAGGAAGGATAGAAGAGAGTACAGCAAAATAGAGACAATGGATTTCAGGAAAGCGGATTTTGGTAAGCTCAGAGAGCTGATAGGTAAGGTCCCCTGGGAATCAAGACTGAGGGGAAAAACAACTGAGGAGAGCTGGCAGTATTTCAAAGGGACACTATTAAGGGCCCAAAAGCAAACTATTCCGCTGGGTAGGAAAGATAGAAAATGTGGCAAAAGACCACCTTGGCTTAACCACGAGATCTTGCAAGATCTAAAAAATAAAAAGGAGTCATATAAAAAATGGAAACTAGGACAAATTACAAAGGATGAATACAAAGGCAAACAACATGGGAATGCAGGGGCAAGATTAGAAAGGCAAAGGCACAAAATGAGCTCAAACTAGCTGCAGGAATAAAGGGAAACAAGAAAACTTTTTATCAATACATTAGAAGCAAGAGGAAGACCAAGGACAGGGTAGGCCCACTACTCGGTGAGGAGGGAGAAACAGTAACAGGAAACTTGGAAATGGCAGAGATGCTTAATGACTTCTTTGTTTCGGTCTTCACCGAGAAGTCTGAAGGAATGCCTGACGTAGTGAATGCTAATGGGAAGAGGGAAGGTTTAGAAGATAAAATAAAAAAAGACCAAGTTAAAAATCACTTAGATAAGTTAGATGCCTGCAAGTCACCAGGACCTGATGAAATGCATCCTAGAATACTCAAGGAGCTAATAGAGGAGGTATCTGAGCCTCTAGCTATTATCTTTGGTAAATCATGGGAGACAGGAGAGATTCCAGAAGACTGGAAAAAGGCAAATATAGTGCCCATCTATAAAAAGGGAAATAAAAACAACCCAGGAAACTACAGACCAGTCAGTTTAACTTCTGTGCCAGGGAAAATAATGGAGCAAGTAATTAAGGAAATCATCTGCAAACACTTGGAAGGTGGTAAGGTGATAGGGAATAGCCAGCATGGATGTGTAAAGAACAAATCATGTCAAACCAATCTGATAGCTTTCTTTGATAGGATAACGAGTCTTGTGGATAAGAGAGAAGCGGTGGATGTGGTATACCTAGACTTTAGTAAGGCATTTGATATGGTCTCGCATTATATTCTTATCAATAAACTAGGGAAATACAACTTAGATGGGGCTACTATAAGGTGGGTGCACAACTGGCTGGATAATCGTACTCAGAGAGTAGTTATTAATGGTTCCCAATCCTGCTGGAAAGATATAATGAGTGGGGTTCCGCAAGGGTCTGTCTTGGGACCGGCTCTGTTCAATATTAAGTTTGCAGATGATACCAAACTGGGAGGGATTGCAACTGCTTTGGAGGATAGGGTCATAATTCAAAATGATCTGGACAAATTGGAGAAATGGTCACAGGTAAACAGGATGAAGTTTAATAAGGACAAATGCAAAGTGCTCCACTTAGGTAGGAACAATCAGTTTCACACATACAGAATGGGAGGAGACTGTCTAGGAAGGAGTACGGCAGAAAGGGATCTAGGGGTTATAGTGGACCACAAGCTAAATATGAGTCAACAGTGTGATGCTGTTGCAAAAAAAGCAAACTTGATTCTGGGCTGCATTAACAGGTGTGAGCAAGACACGAGAAGTCATTCTTCTGCTCTACTCTGCACTGGTTAGGCCTCAACTGGAGTATTGTGTCCAGTTCTTGGCACTGCATTTCAAGAAAGATGTGGAGAAATTGGAGAGGGTCCAGAGAAGAGCAACAAGAATGATTAAGGATCTAGAGAACATGACCTATGAAGGAAGGCTGAAGGAACTGGGTTTGTTTAGTTTGGAAAAGAGAAGACTGAGAGGGGACATGATAGCAGTCTTCAGGTATCTAAAAGGGTGTCATAAGGAGGAGGGAGAAAACTTGTTCATCTTAGCCTCTAAGGATAGTTCAAGAAGCAATGGACTTAAACTGCAGCAAGGGAGGTTTAGGTTGGACATTAGGAAAAAGTTCCTAACTGTCAGGGTGGTTAAACACTGGAATAAACTGCCCAGGGAGGTTGTGGAATCTCCATCTCTGGAGATTTTAAGAGTAGGTTAGATAAATGTCTATCAGGGATGGTCTAGACAGTATTTGGTCCTGCCATGAGGGCAGGGGGCTGGACTCGATGACCTCTCGAGGTCCCTTCCAGCCCTAGAATCTATGAATCGCCTTCACTTCACCAGACCTGCCTTCATGTTTGCTGGAAATTTAAATATACAGCTTGCCATCATGGATGTGCTTTTGCCATGTTAAGTTGCTAAGTGTTAGTTTTGTTGGGTCCTTCCATAGAAGGTCTTTTTCTCATGAGCCCCTGTTTTGTTCTGATGTTAGTCACATCTCAGTTACTGCACTACTGGAAGGCACCCAGATAACATGGTGATGAGGGTGATACAAGAACATGAGTAGAACTAGAAGAACTAGTCAGTTCAGTCTTTGACACATATGAGGTTTATTAGATAGTACTTTATAAGCTGGTGAAACTCCCACTGAATTTAACTATGCAGAATTTTACCCCCATCACTGTAAAAAGAAAGACCTTACAGACGCATGTTCAGTGATGCTTAGCACCTACAGCTGCCATTGACTTCAAGGGGAGTTATGGATGGTCAGACCTAGAGTTGGTAGAAAAACGTGAAACTTTTTTGCGAAAATTTTCATGAAAAAAGTCCATGCTTTTTGCTGAAAAACGTTGAAAAGAGAAAATTTTCAAATAACTTGACTCAGGGTCAATGAAAATCTGACCTTTAGTGGCTACATGCTTTGACTTCCTTCTAGTTAAAGCACTGATTCTGGCAAAAAAGATGATCTGTATAGCTATAACTGTAGTCAATATATATATATACTGACTACAGTTATAGCTATACAGATCATCTTTTTTGTGTATACACACACACACACACACACACACACACACACACACACACACACACACACACACACACATATATATATATATACAGGATTAGGAGACGATATTTACTGTCAAAGTACTTGATATACTGCAGTGATTGTAAAGCACAGAGTTAATCATGGGGCTCAGATCCAAGGCAGATATTAGAGTAAACAAAAACTCCAGAAGTGACATGACTATCTCATCAAGGAGAGTTTGACAAGATTCTTAGTTCTGTGCCTCTGTATTTCTAGGTCCTGAACTAGGGTTTTCAAGGCCAAAATGGTGAAAGACATTTTCTGGATAGGTCCCTCTCTTCTGTGAGGGACAGCTTTGTATTCCGTCACTCCCAATACATGGAATGGACTGAGACTATCAGCACTGGCAACGAGTCAAATAGCATTAATAAAGATAATTGACTCAAAGTGATTTCCTTCATGTTCAGCTTTGTAGCTCATTATGAGTCCTCAGTGAAACAAAATATTTTTCATGTGTGTTTGTGACTTTCAGCAACGATTTAGTTTGATTATGCAGTAGAATATAGTCATAATTTTCATCTCTCTTTGACAGCTAAATCTAAATTAATACTCAGAAAAATCTCAGTGATAATATCAGAGTCGCCTCCAAAAGGGAGTAAGCAGAGCTCTGCAAGACAACAAATTTCACACGAATTAGAATAAAGTATGCATATTAAACCCAAATATAATGTAAATGTTTTAAACTCTAGTTACAATTTCCAAATCCCTGTAAAAAGCACACAGCACCATTTTAGAATGCAAACTAAGATGTTTTGATACAAAATCCAGCATGTCCTTGAGAGAGAAAAATCACACTTCAAGGTTAAATAAAACATAAAATATACTAACAATAATAGGCACTCATACAGTGCATCTCATCGGAGGACATCAGATCCCTTCATATACATTAATTAGGCCTCACAACATGACTAAGTGTTATCTCCATTTTGCAGGTAGCATAAGTAAGGCACCGAAAACAAGTTGAAAAATCAATACAAGAGCTCAGATATAGAGTTAGTTGAAAGTGGAGGGGGAGGGTTTCCACCATGAAAAATTTGCACCTTCTAGCAAAAATTTGAAAGCTGAAAACTTTCAGTTTTAAATTGAATATTTCTATTTATAAATTCTGCTACAGTGTCTCATGTGAATTATATACTGAGTATCCTCTGCTCCTACTCTACTTTATGGGCCAGGCTCCCTGGCACAACTGCGCTTCCCAAGATGCACCATGATCCCCCGTCTTGATGAGCCACAATTGTGCAACATGTGAAAGCCTGGACGTGGTGCATTATAAGAGATGTAGTCCAAGTGTGGAACCCAGCCAATAGAACAGAAGAGGGGCATGACACAGCCATACTGGAGCTCCTATGGAGTGCTGTAGCAGTATTTTTAAATCAAAACTGTTCAGTTTGTAGCTGAAAATTCCGTTCTAGGGTGTTCACTGTTTTGATGAAAATGTTCAAAATTGTCTGTGGAAAGAAGACACTTTCACATGAAATAAAATTCATTTTTCTGAACACCAAATTTTCTGTCAAAATACAATTTCAATGGAAAATTTTCAACTAGGCCTAATCAGAAGTTCTAAATCCAGACTTCTTACATATCTTTTTCAGCTGATTGCTAGTCCAAGAGGGAGGAACCCCTTGAGGGCATGCACTGTATTTCACATGCTCTGTGGCTCTACACCACCATCTCCCAGGCCTGGTTGCCATGAGATACATTGGCTTGGACAGTGTCACAAATTATACTTCTGAGAAAGTGGAAAAATTGGGTAACAGTGTATTTGCCCAGCGCACAGTAGAGGTCCTTGTGGAATCCATACTGTGGAAGCTGTTGCCCCCATAAGTTCTCTCATACAGAAGGTTCACAAAGATTTTCATTATAGGTGAAGCTGGGTTTTCTGTTGCTTACAATCTTTGCCAAACATTAACCATTTGGGTTGAAATTGCCCATGCCATGTGTCTGCCTCACACAATGTTTCTGGAAACTTCAGCCATGTCAAACAATTCTGGTGACCCTTTCTTTGAACCAGTCTAGTGCCCTCACCCTTTGGTGCAGAGACTTTAAATTTGGCAGGGAACTCACCCTAGTGTCCTTGATATGTTTTTAGCCATTCCCATGAAAATCCACCAAAATTCGGTCACACTTTTCACAACAAAGTCACTTAATCGGAAGAGTGGCTGTTTGTTTATATCCCTGTGTGTGACGGGCTGTGTATAATAATGTTATGAATATAGCAACGAAATAATGTTATAAATACGGTGGGTGACCTAGGCAGTGATGGGAAGTTACTGGATAAGCGGGTGATAAGACTTTCCAGAAGGAATGCAATGATGTAGGGTAACAGGGGGTTGTGGGTAAGAAAAAAACAAGAAAGCAACACAATGGTCCCAAATAAGCAACTTTCCACCAACCATTGCGGAGCAAGTACAAGACAATGGCATGTTTCCAGGCTCTAAGTAGGCCAATGTGATGCAATTATTTTGTCAGACTGGGAGACTATAGATCAAAGGAATAGTAAAAAAAGCTTCTGAGGAAAAGAAAGAGTATGAGTTGCTAGGGACTCTCAGGGGGCTCTGAGAGGGAAACAAGTAGCCACAGAAAAAGGACCTGTAGAAGAGTCTTTTGGGAGTTAGGCCTATCATCCATGTGGAAGATGGCGCAACACCTGGCAAGCTGGACATGTGTGCAGTGAGTTCAATGTTGTTTTTAAGACGTTCTCTGAAATGCTTTTGTTCTACATGTGTTGGGTCATGGCTGTCATTGCCCCAGAGGTCTGGACCTAGGTCAGTCCTGCTGGGGTAAATCATAGTTGATACCTAGGGGACTGCAACCCAGGGTGCAGGGGGCTCGCGGCAGAGGGCTGGGGTGCAGGAGGGGTGTGGGGTGCAGCAGGGGGCTCAGGGCAGGAGGTTGGGGTGCAGGGTGCGGCAGGGGATTCAGGGTAGGGGGTTGGGGTTCAGGAGGGGTGCGGGGTGTGGAGGGGGGCTCAGGGCAGGGGGTTGGGGTACAGGAGGGGTACGGGGTGCGGCAGGGTTTGGGGTGCAGCAGGGGGCTCAGGGCAGGGGGTTCAGCTGCAGGAGGGGTGCGGGGGCGGGCTCTGGCCCAGCACACACCGGGGGCAGGGCAGGCTCCCTGCCTGCCTGCCTGCCCGCCCTGCCCCTGCGCCACTCTGGGAAGGAACCTGGGGGAAGGAGGGCACGGGGGTCTGTGTGTTGCCCTGGCCGCTCCTCCAGGTACCTCCCCTGAAGCTCCCATTGGCCACAGTTCCCCGTGTCCGGCCAATGGGAGCTGCAGGGGGCAGTGCCTGGAGGAGTGGCCAGGGCCACACACAGAGCCCTTTGCCCCCACTCCTCCAAGTTCCTTCCCAGAGTGGCTCAGGGGCAGGGCAGGCAGGGAGCCTGTGGCAGTGGCCAGAGCCACTCTAGGTAAACGCGGAGGGGGGGGGTGCAGGGAGCTGGCGGGACGCAGAAAATAACCCCGCGTGCCGCATTTGAGACCCCTGAACTAGCATGTGGACAATGGTGTCAGCCTGTAAAGAACTGAATCATGCATGGAGATGTGACTTGCCCATGTGACTCCAAAACTCCATCTTGTAGCAGGGGGAGAGGAGGGGTTTCCACAGACAAGAGAGGATTTTGTCTTCAGTTGGCTAAAGAGATAGCCTCTCCACCCCAAAGAGATGCCTGAAAGAAACTGGAACAAAGGACAATAACTACAGGGGTGTGAGTGATTGCTGGACCCAGACTAGAAGGAGGCTAATCTGTCAAAGAAGCTTATTGGAACATCTCTGAGGGTGAGATTTACTTGCATTTAGTTTCTGACTGTATTAGGCTTAGACTTGCGTGTTTTATTTTATTTTGTTTGGTAATTTACTCTGTTCTGTCTGTTATTACTTGAAACCACTTAAATCCTACTTTTTATATTTAATAAAATCACTTTTTACTTATTAATTAACCCAGAGAAAGTATTAATTCCTGGGGGAGCAAACAGCTGTGCATATCTCTCTATCAGTGTTATAGAGGGCGAACAATTTATGAGTTTACCCTGTATAAGCTTTATATTGGGTAAAACTGATTTATTTGGGGTTTGGATCCCATTGGGAACTGAGTAACTGGGTGTTGGAGACAGGAGCACTTCTTAAAGCTGTTTTCCGTTAAGCCTGCAGCTTTTGGGAGATGTGGTTCAGACCTGGGTCTGTGTTTGTAGCAGGCTAGCGTGTCTAGCACAACTAGGCAGGGCACTGATGTCCCAAGCTTCCAGGGAAAACAGGCTCAGAGGTAGTCCCAGCACATCAGGGTGGCAGGTCTGACTCCCAAGGTGATTTCTGTGACCCAACCCGTCACAACAGTAACAGAAGCCATTCAATTGACTACCTTAGTCTGCCAGCAGGCCAAAGACCTCAATCTGAGAACTTCTTATGTAGCAGAATCTGGCCTGCACAAAGTCAGAGGGCAATGCTGAGGAAAATGAGGGTGGCAAATAGAATCACACATAAAAGCTTTCACTGTTCACTTCTCAGTGGCACCTATTCAAAGTGAAACAATATAAAAATTACTCACACAAAATTCATCAGTATTTTCACAAGTTTGTTACCAAATCATTGCACCCATTTGAAATGTGAACCCTCAAAAATGTGTAATTTCCCAATATTTGAATGAATAAACTCCCAGGGAAGTTTTTTCTGGGACAATGGGCTCCATCAAATGAGACTGTCTCACATGTCTTCTGCTTTGGGCTTTACAGTTCATTAAGTAATGCACATTACGTTTTTTCCTGCAATACATTAAACAAGAGAAAAACAGCAACAACGAAAGTGCAAGGTGTTAGTGGATATAAATTTATATGCCAGTTTTTGCCAGCTGAGGAGCTGTCCCATTATGAATTTCCTCCCAGCTGTTTCTTTCTAAGATGAACACAACACAAACCCAGTTCAGGGCTTAGGATACTTTCATTCTTTTGGATCAAATTAACAACACTGGAATTCAGGGTATTTTTTCTCTTTACATTGATTGCATCCATAGGATGATGCTTCTGCACATTTCCAAAGAGCTCCCTAGAGGTTTAGCACTTAAAGCTTATGGCTAAAGACTGAACAATGAAGCAGGTCACCATGTCCTAAGAAATCAGGTCATTCTGCTGTATTTCATGTTATCATTTTGACAACAGAGGTTGGGGGAGCAGACAAGTGCAAACCAGCTTGTTGGAAGAGCAACTTACAGAGTGTAAATGTAACAGCTAATACTTTCAGTGTAAAACCTACTTTGTCATTACTAGTGCACGATACACTAATTATATTTGTTATTTGCACTGATCTTTTCCATTTGTGTGTAGAGGCATCTATTTATCAGCCCCACACATATATTTTATGTAAAGCCCACTGTAGAGCTGAGAATTTGAGAAGGGAGAGAAAGAATAAATGTTATTGTTGTGGATGTTTGTAAGAACTACTTGAAAAGATATTACATTCCTATATTTTGATATTGTAGAAGTTTAATTTATGTGAAGATGCCCACAGTTTGGGATGGGTACTTACTCAATGTCTATAAATTGAAAGGAATTGTATCCTTATCATACATATGATGGATTGAAAGAATTCTTTCAATCTATATATATGAGCACGTATAAGATGTCTTTCTCTACATATATACACTTGCCTTTTATCAATGAGGCAGCGAGGTTACTGAAGCTTTCCTGAGGATGTGCAAAGTCTATTTTCTGATGTAGACTCTGGATCTCAGCTGGTGTAAATAGAAGTCAGTGGAAATATTCACTAGCTGGGGATCTGACCCCCTACGTCTGTTACCTAACCTCTAGCTAGGCTGCCACATAGATGATGATAACCTGGCACAGAGAATAAACCAGAGGAATGGTGAAGGGCATTATTGTAATTTTGTTGGGGCGCCTGACTGTTGTGATTGCTTCTGTGTACGTTGAGAGCAAGCTCCTCAGAAATGAAGTTGTGATCTGCTGACAAGCTGAAACAGATGGGAATGGGCGAGCTCTTCAGAACATCTGAGAGCTTAATTAAAGGCAGGCATTTTCACAAGCTTTCACAGCTCTATTCAGAAAGATTTTACCTACACTTGTGCTTGCTGACAGAAGTTTTTCCAATCCTTGTTGGGTGGATTGTCCATTGAGGTGGATTGTCAAATGAGACGCAGCCTTAAACTGTACCTCTCCCATCACCATGTCTCTAAAATGCTATTGGCAGACTGGGATGACAAAGAGAAGCAGTCACATCTGTAGAATGATAGAAACTGTTGTTGAATGAGGATAATTTTTTCAGTATAAAGTTCACTATCCATGGATCCCAAACCAGAGAGTTGGCTGGTCACAAAGGGCCTGATTAAAAGTTAAAGTCCACAGAAAGACTCACACTGACTTTAATAGCCTTTGGATCATGCCCATGGTATTCGTTCACCCTCCACATAACCAGATGCTGTACCACATTAAAGACAGCTAAAAATACATTATATGCTATTATAATATACTTTCCCCTTCTGAGCAATTGCCGTAGCTACTGCAGGCAGGGCTGGTGCAACCACTAGGCGAACTAGGCAATCGCCTAGAGCGCCAAGTGGTTGGGGCCGCCAAAACGCATCAGCTTGCAGGGGCGGCGAGCCCCAGCCATGAAGGAGCTTGCGCGGTGCAAGGGGGGCAGGAGCCCTGCAAAGGCGGCAATGCCGGTAGCAGGAAGCAGCCATGCCCCCCCGCCCCTCCTGCCCAAGCTGCGGCCCAGCACCCCCCGGGGGCTTCTGCAGACTGCAGCAGATGCACGCGGGCGCCAGCCCCCGTGTGCTCCCTGGTTCTCCCCTCGCCGTACTTGGGCTCTGCGGCTCCCTGGGAGGGGCTGCGGCGGTGGCTCACACTCCTGGGAGCCGCAGAGCCCGAGCGCGGCGAGGGAGGAGCTGGGGGGCGCATGGGGGCCGCCGCTGGCATGCATCCGCTTCAGGAGCCCCTGGGGAGGGGCGCCAGGCCAGAGCCCAGGCAGGCGGGCCCCCAGCTCCCGCCTCACTGCGCTCGGGTTCTGCGGCTCCCGGGACGGAGTGTGAGCCGCCGCTGCCTCAGCACCCTGCGGGGGAGGGGCTGTGCACACGGCAGCCCGGCAGCGTGTTTTGCCTCCACGTGGAGCCAGCGGCTCCAGCGGCCTGGGCCTGGAAAGAGGAGTCCCGGGGGGGAGTCAGGGAGCCTGGAGCAGGGGTGGGTGCAAGGGTCGGGAGTTCAGGTGGGGGGCCTGTCAAGGGACGGGGTCGTGGAGAGGGATCGGAGCAGTCAGGGGACAGGGAGCAGGGGGAGGGTTGGATGGGTCTGGGGGGGTTGTCAGGGGGTAGGGAGTGGTTGGATGGGGTGTGGGGTCCATCTGGGGAGGGGGTGTGGATAAGGGTTGGGGCAGTCAGGGGACAGGTAGAGGGTAGGGTCCTACGGGGGCAGTTAGGGTGGGGGGGTCTCAGGAGGGGGCAGTCAGGGGACAAGGAACAGGGAGGCTTAGGTAGGGGGCAGGGTTCTGGGGGGCAGTTAGGAGCAGGTGTCCCAGTAGGGGGCAGTCAGGGGACAAGGAGCGGGGTCGGTTGGGGGTTCTGCAGGGGGCAGTCAGCGGGTGGGAAGTGGGAGGGAGTGGACGGGGCGGGGCTCCCCCCACCCCCGTCCTCTTTTTTGATTGTTGAAATATGGTAAGGAACCCTATCTGGGGTGGGGGGAGGGGTGCCAGGCCGCAGCCTGGGCAGCAGGCACGGGGGGTGGGGGGGGTGCGACTGCTCCCCGCTAGCGGCGCTGCCACCTTTGCAGGGCTGCTTCCCCCCTGCGCTGTGCCAGCTCCTCCACGGCTGGGACTCGCCGTCGCTGCAAGCAGGATGCTCTGGCTCTCCAGTGCCTCCATAAGGCGGCTCCTCCCTGCCAAGCTGCTGCAGCAGCCCAAGCCTGGCAAAGCCAGTGAGTGGACTTGGAGCAGGGGCCGCTGGGGTGGGTTGGACTTGTGGGGGGGCTGTGCTCCAAGGGAGTTCAGGGGGTGGGGAGGGGGGAACCTGGTCTGGGGAGTAGCCCCTGGACACGGCTGGCACCTGGGCAAGATGTCCCCTGGGGTCTATAAAGGCTCGTTGGGATTTGCCCCTCAATGAACCGATGTGCAGCGGGGGTGGCGGGGGGCACAAGGTGGAATTTTCGCCTAGGGCACAAAATATCCTTGCACCGGCCCTGGCTGCAGGCATGCTACGTGATCACAAATGAGTGCATTTCTTCTGCTCCCACGTGGGAGTGGGAGAGCAGGTGGGTCCATAAGACAAACTCTCTATTAAGATGCGGTCCAGACTATGAAAACGTTTGAGACGCCTATGCCAACCAGAGCAGATCACAGTTGCACAAGGCATCTTTCCAATAGCTATTGTCATGTTCAAACAATTGTTAGAGGGGTCTAGAAAGATGCTTCTTGTTATAGGTTTTTTTAAAAATAAATGTAAATCAATATGGGTGAGATCACAGGAGACTGGACCAGAGAGAGAAATTGCCAAAAATATTTGACTAAGGCAACCACCTTTCCTGGTTCATTTTTAAATGGTTTTAAAAGGTTCATTTTTTTCTTTTTTCACTGTCATGAAGCTCTGCAAATCTAGGTTCTACACAGAAGCTTAAGTGCCAGACTACAGCGAAAAAGTCTGCTTTCTCTATAGTTCCATATCCATTAGTAACAGGAAGAACTAGAAATCTTGTTCTTATGAGATTTACACTCCTATTTTACTGTTTCAGCATGGGTTAAATTCTGATTTCACACTGGTGTGAATCTGGAGTAAATCTGTTGGCACAGGTGATTTATATCAGTGTAACAGACCTGAATCTGATCCAAAAGATTCAGACCATTTGGATAAGTATCAAACCTTTAGGGCACTTATAAGGCACTTTTCCAGGTTTGCCCATTACCATAAGGCCAGTCAATCAGGTATCATAAATCATCATATCTCTATTGGAGACAATGGAACTGCACCAAGTGAAGATCTGGTCTATATTTTCTTTTTGTACCTTCTAGCAATTGTACATAAATTTATGCTACTTGCAGAAAATAGCCACTTTGCCTGCATCTGAAGCACTTGAACACATTGTCTGTTAGTGCTGATGCTAAGCAGTACTACACTACATCCATTATCAGGCATTCAAAATACATGATGTTCACTGGACGACATATTAAAGAGGATAAGAAGCATTTTGTACCATGCTAACTCAGCTGGCTTTTGGCAGCAGGAACTGCATCCATTTCAACAATCCTCTCTTTTAAACAACACTTTCCTCCTGGCAGGAATTCAATAGGACGATAGCTCAATTCATAGTGAATACCCCAAAACCTTGAATATAGTTTGTGAAATTCTAACCCCAACTCATCATAAAAACAGTGCAGAAAAACCATCTGTAGCGCTACATGACAAAGTCTTCTTAATATCACAAGCACTCTGCTCAGACCATTTGGAAGATACATTATCTAGATAGGCCCTTCTGTTAGTGCTTATCACAGAAATTTTACCAAATCTACCACCTTTTATTAAACCCAGGGGAGATTTTAAAATCACCCCATTATTCTGATGGCTTTAGAGAGGCTGTTTTCTCTGGCTAAAACATGCTTGAATGTAACATGAAAGAGACCTGGCTTAACCCTAACATTAAAATATGTGGAGAACTGCTTTAATGGCAGAGCCAGATTGAAAGAAATATTTTAACTTTGGCAGACTTCACAAATTCAGGAGTAGTGTCTTTTGATCAATGTTCACCCTGAATGCAATCTGCCAGGCTGCTGTTTGCAGACTGAGCTCCAGTTTAGAAACACATTGGCCTTTCCAACACTGGTCCTTGTTTAAAAGTTAGCAATCCTTCAGGTGATTCAAAATCTGGAGCCTGAGATATTCATGGAACATCTGGACTCTGCAAGGTGACAACCTTTAAGAGCATTGCAAATTCTCTTGTAAATGGAAAGGGGGGAAATAAATTCCTCCAGAACAGATAAGCATCTAATGTTCTGCAATGTGTGAAAGATATCCATCAATGCCCAAGTGCCACCTATTAAACTGAAAAAGATAGTGATGCAAGAATATTTTTAAAAATATTTACAGCCTAAGTTTTAAAAGCAAAAGCCATTGAAACCCCCACTGTGTATTTAGACCCTCTAGCAAGGCACTTATGCACGTGCATAACTGTAGGCCCATTAAATGCAATGGGACTACTCAGGTGCTTAAAGTTAAGCACATGCATGAGTTTATGAGCTGGTTTCCTGATCAACAGCCTAACAGTTCAATATTCATTCTTCATAATTCCTCACTGGATCAGGACGTGAACTACCATGCTTCTAGTGCGTGGTGGCACATGGGCATAATTTATTTCAGTATTTTGCTCAACATTCCAACCATTAAAGGCTAGGTTGTGAGGTGGACTGGATGCCAGGGCAGGGGAGGAAGGAGGACTGGGACATACTGCCCTCCCCATCCTAGCTCCTCTGCACAGATTACCCTGGGAGATGGGTGGAAACTTGACTCTGCCCCCACAACACTGTTTCTTTAATCAAATTTTCATAGAAGAAATGAGAAACTAGATGTGCAGAAATTGTAGAGATTATGAATGTTGTGCCATCAGTTTTTAAACAGAGCTCCCCGAGAGAATGATCTATCCCAATATTTGTCTACAAATAAACTGATAAATGTACCTTAAATTTGGCCAGGTTTTCTGCAGTCATGAAAAGTTCTCAGACAGGAAAATGTTCAGTTTGCTGATCTTGGCCAAGTCCTGTTCTCCATGTACAATTTGAGCCCCCTTTTAGACTTGTGTATCATCATCTCCTCATGAAGCAAACTATCACCGTCCCTCATCAAGGCTGCAATGCTCAGTTTTAAAACCTAGGAGTGAAAATTATTCAGTGAAGCCTATTTGGTATAAATTGCCTGAGTCTGAAATATGCAAGGGGAAGATGTTATCTGATTAAAGAAGAGTCATATAATGATATGTATTTGTTGGTTATATCCAGGTCTGAAAAAAAGATACTTGATTTGAACTAGTCTAGCTTCCTTCAAGAAATCTATTGTAAAAAGTGAGTTTCTTCCTCTGCAAAGGAAATGATGTTCTCTGCATAAGGGAAACCAGGGGGGTAAGCCAATATATATTATTGGACCAACCAACTCTCTGTAAGAGCTGGAAAATGGCTGACTCCTTTTTTGTGATCAAGGATGACAAGAGCTAGAAGATACACATGTCTAGGATCCAGGAGTTTATAATTGTACTATGCAAATATAATGGAAAACAGACCCGCGGGGTCAGATCTGTGTAGTTCCATTGAAAGAGCTATGCACAAATTTACACCAGCTGAGGACCTGGCTTTTAGTTTGCAGATGACTGTCTCTCTGTGTCAGAAATAGTAAGGCCAAAGAGACTACTTAGATCATCAAGTTTAGCAGAACTGTTTCCTGTAACCTTTCCTACTAATTAGATAAGACATTACCATGTATTTCTAGAGAAGGTGTCCAAGCACTGCTACTCTTGGCAGACCTCTCTAATTTCCAAGAACTCTAATTCAACCATCCATCAACTTTTAGCTTTCTCACCACTTTCCAAGAGAATCTTTCCTGGACCAGCTAACCTTTATCCCTCTGCCCTGCTCACTAAAACTAAACTGCTTGCAGTGTCTGCTCATGTGTCTTGTTCCCCAAATACTATATAACTGTTCCTTCTATGTATGCTCTTGAGTTCTTATGGTTTACGCAGAGTGGCCTAATCATCTCTCTAACTTTACATGTGCACACGTCTGAAAATAGTACTGGCTCACTACATATTTAGTTCATCCACGAGCACCCACTGGTCTTACTGACTCACTGCTTTCAGGATTTCCAGCCACCCTGATTTGGATCTGTGCTTTTCATTGTTTCTTCCCAAGTATAGGACTTTACATATGTTATTATAGAGACTCATCTCATTGCATGCAGCCCACTGTCCTTGTCTCTCCATTTTGGAGCTTATCTGTCCTCTGTATCTATTACTCATTTTATAAGATGCGCAATTGAAGTCTCAAACATGAGTACTGCAAGGCTAAACACAGGCTACAAAGATTCCTGACTGGTGGCCTTTAGCCTACTTGTTCCTCTTCCAAAATCAATTGTAAGGCAGACACATCAGAAATAAACAATTAGCATCCTTCAAAAGAAAGTTGAATAAAACAGAGGTTTTGGTGTTTTTTAAGGGATGGGGAAAGATTTTATAGTTTACATTTAAAAAAAAAAAAAGATTTTATCTCCAGGTGTTTCAGGACTCATCTCTTTTGAGTAATGCTTATGTTAAGAAACCCATTATGCCTTGATTTAAAATAAAAAGTGGCAGGTTTGATTTTTCCCACGTGTTTCCACAATTGTATTTTATAATCTGACTGGGCTGCTAAATTTTCAGTTATTCTTATGATTTAACAAGGATGTCTGATGAATAGCTTCATCTTAGTGCATTTATGGGTCGTGGCACTGGATGCTGTCAGGCAGCTTAAATGAGGATATCACAGCAAATCTTGCTTTTCGCTGCCCTGATTACTTTTCCAGCTACAGCATTAGTGATCTTGAGATATCCCTTTGGCAATCAAGTGAAGAAACATATTCACGTACAATAACGAGAGACAATCCCACGGTCCTCTGAATTGTCCGTGCTGCTTTCCTTTCTCCACAGACTCTGTAAACTTTAGAACTAATCTTTCTCCTTTGTGCATGTTTTCCTGGTTATGTTGCTGCTTTTGCACAGCTCTGCTCTCGTATTTAGTAATAACATGAATTAGCATCCACATTTCAGACAAAAATATCTTTCACTGTACTTTGGCACTTTAAGTTTGACAGAGACAGCTTGGAATCTGGAATTTCTGCAAATGCTGCCTCTTTCTATGACTAGTTAATAAGACTACTCATCTGCTTAAAGTTAAGCACATGCTTAAGAAGTTGCTGAATTGGGGTCAATGTGTGTAAAGGGTTATGCCTGCAGTGGAACCTCAGCATGAGAACCCCTACATTAGAGAAACCATTAATGTGAATATAGGATTTTATGTTGCTGCGGGGTCTGGCCGTTCCCCCTCAGCCACACAGAAACCTGAAAATAAAATTATGCTCAGAGAGGTAATGGGCCAAACCTGCAGATGTGTTATAGATTTACAACCATCCCTCTACGAGACCTAAACATTCCCTCACTTGAAAATTAATAACAGCTATAATATGGTACATATGGAAGCACCTCCGGGGACTGGATAGCACCTAGTTGTCCAGATGGTTGATTTCAGCCATGCCTGGAAAAAAAATGCAACTGAACGGGCCAAGTCCAGTACCTTTTTAGCACACAGAGGCTTCCTAGTATAATTCAGTAGACAAGTACAAAAAAACTCCATCTTCATTAACACGGAGTATTTTCCCCTTCTTTGCTTTGTATCTGTTTTGCTTCTCATCATCAGCAGTACCCACAGCGATGTACAATGCTGAGGCTAACTAAGCCGCATCACTTCTTTGAATGTCTCTATCCTCTTACTCCTCTCAGTGGGCCATAATACCAGCAACACATGCTCAAAGGATAGTCTCGTATCTTATCCTCCTTTCTTATCCCTTTGGAATGATCATTTCAAGACATATCCCCAGTTTGCTTCTTTTTTTTTCTTCATATCAGTCAAGATCAGAAACCTCAGTGCTTTGAACATACTTGATTTTTTTTTTGACTGGCAGCAAAATTGAAGTCACAGCCTCAAAATATAAAGAGTCTAATGTACTAAAGACAAGAGTGAACAACTATGTGTAATCGCTGCTTCCACTCTTTGATAATCTTTTCAACTCAGTTAGTTACATCATTAATAGACATCTGTGTGTTCTGTGATGATTACAATATACATTAATCAAAGGCATGTTATGCTGAGAGTTGGAAATTTATATGTTCTGTTTCTAAAGCAGTAACATTCATTCTTTGGTTGGATCCCACACAGCAAAACATTTTGCCCAATAAGAAAACAGGCATGAGCTTCAGTAGTCAAGGCCCAATTCAGGATATCAATGTACAATCAAAAGTTATTGAATAGCTATTTCATTAATTTGCCAGGGACCCTTCTTGAACAGGGTAATCAGACATTATGGAGAGATAATGATAATGCCAGGGTTAAGGTTGGAACCATTAAGTCCCGTGTTCAGCTCTTCTGTAACCTGTGTTAGCAAAATTGTTTTATCCTGAAAATTGCAATGTTTACTCTAGAGGCAGAGGAGAACTCTTCTGTCACGTTTACAGAAAATTGGGTCACAATATCGGAGTTACAAAGATTATCAAAAATTACCCCAATAAAGTGTTATTACTTTTGTCTATTGTTTCTTTTTGTCTCTAACTAAAAATATAGCATTGTACTACTGCTTCAAACTCTCCATATAGTCACATCTATTTGAAAACTTGTGCAGAGTCTGTATTTGGAGACAGATTGCAAGTAAGCAATGGTATTTGTGATGGGTTGGATCACAGAAACCCTCTTGGGACTGCCATCTGATGTGTTGAGACTACCCCTGAACCCGTTTTCCCTGCCAGCTTGGGACTCCAGAACCTTGCCGTGTTTGATCCAGACACGCTTGCCTGCTATAAACACAGACCCAGGTCTGAACCACCTCCCCGAAAAGCTGCAGGCTTAACTGAAAACAGCTTAAGAAGTGTTCCTGTCTCCAACACTCAGATGCCCAGCTCCCAATGGGGTCCAAACCTCAAATAAATCTGTTTTACCCTGTATAAAATTTATACAGGGTAAACTCATAAATTGTTCACCTTCTATAACACTGATAGAGAGATATGCACGGCTGTTTACCCCTCCCCTCAGGTATTAATACATACTCTTGGTTAATTAATAAATAAAAAGTGGTTTTATTAAATACAAAAAAGTAGGATTTAAGTGGTTCCAAGTAATAACAGACAGAACAAAGTACAGTACCAAACAAAATAAAATAAAACACGCAACTCTAAACCTAATACAGTAAGAAAATGATTACAGATGGAATCTCACCCTCAGAGATGTTCCAATAAGTTTCTTTTACAGACTAGCCTCCTTCTTGTCTGGGTCCAGCAATCACTCACACTCCTGTGGTTACTGTCCTTTGTTCCAGATTCTTTCAGGTAGCCTCTCCACCCCCAAAGGATATCTCTTGAGCCAGCTGAAGACAAAATGGAGGGGTCTCCCAGGGGCTTAAATAGACTCTCTCTTGTGGGTGGAGACCTCCTCCTCTCTTCTATCTAGAATTCAGCTCCAAGATGGAGTTTTGGAGTCACACGGGCAAGTCACATGTCCATGCATGACTGAGTTCCTTACCAGCCAGACCACATTCCTGGGAAATCTCAGATGTGGATTGGCGTCTCCAAATTCATTGTTAGCTTAAGTGTTTCTTGATTGGGCACTTACTGAGAATAGTCTTTTCTCAGGAAGTTGACCAACTGCTTCACTGAGGCTACTTAAAATTAAACAAGTACATAGCCAATATTCATAACTTTGAATACAAAAATGATACCTGCATACAAATAGGATGAATGCATCCAGTAGATCATAACCTTTGCAGAGATATGTTACATGGCATATCTAGCATAAAACATATTCCAGTTGTCATATTTACTTTCATAAGCATATTTCCATAAAGCATTATGGGGTGCAACCTCACAGTATTAATGCTTGTTGTATTTAACTGCAATAGTAACACAGAAATGCATGTATGATGAAGAGTCCTTCTATACTTCACCATTATAAATAGCAATTTTTCCTTAGCTCAAATAGTAAAGGTCTTTGTTTTTGGAACTAAAGGAGCAGGGTTCTAGAACCCCAGTTTTGCAATTGTGTGAGTCTTAGCTTGTAATTCTGTTGAAGGTGTTTTGTTTGTTTGTAGCAATGGATTCATTACAAAATGGCACACAACTGTGAAAAGAACTAGCAAAGCTGTTTGAGTTAAAGATAATTAATTATGCTGAATACAGAGCTGCTGCAGAGCAGCTCCTTAGCTAAGCTTGCAATCAAAGTTTCATTTTAAGCCCTTTTCCTTTATGGGAGAATGGAAGAATTATTTTTGCAACTATGTTCCAGGTATACTATAATTTTCTAGAAAAGGTTGAAGGTAATTAGTAAAACTATTGACTGGTAAGGAATGCATAAAGATGAATAACAGCTGAGAGTGCTGGACACTTGTGAAAATCAGGCAATATGCTGTTTCAAAAATTTACTCAGTTGAGGTCAATGGGACTTAAGTATCTGTTTCTTGAAACAGAGGCTCTAAGAGTGTTTCTGCTGTATAGGAGAAATCTGATTGAGGAATACAGAGGTTACATTTATTATAATATGCATTGTGATATTTTACACATGTACGTTGAAGAGATTGTATAAACCTACAGCATATTTGAATGCTTTTCAAAAAGTGTATGTAATCTGAACCTTTTTAACTTTTCAGTTCCATACTTTTAAATGCTTAGGATTTCTTAACTATACTGTAATGGTATGTTATATGTGTATGTATAAACTTTAGATACAGATAGCCTGTGATCTACAGAACGTTTGACTAGATGATCTGGTTAGACTAGATTAGATGAGATGATCCCTTCTGGCCTTAAACTCTACCTCTATAGATTGATATATATACAGAGCAACCTTTAATAAAAATTAACTTTGTTTATGTCTTTTAATTACATAGACTATGGAGCAGAGGGAAGGCAAGAATTAATGCACTAGTATGAAGTATAACTATATGTCCACTGTAGTAGTATTCTTTGTATCATACTAGTGTCTAGAATCTCCATGAAAGATGAGAGTCCCATTGTGCTGGGTAGTAACAAACAGTTCATGCCCTGAAGAGATTGAAATCTAAATAAACAAAACAAAGGAAGCATTACTATCCCCACTTTACATATGGGAAATGGAGGAACATAGCTATTAAATGACAACCAAGATGTCACAGAAATCCTGGGAGAGCTGGGAATTCAACAGAGATCTGGAGCCCTTGTTCCATACATCACAAGGTTATCCTTCCTCACCAATGCCCGGAATGTAAGGTTTTATTCTTTATTAGAACTCAGAATGTTTAGCTTTTTCAGAATCTGGGGTTGTGGTATGGGTGTGAAGTTTTCATGCCAAACTGTTTACTGCTCGGAGAAAAAATGGCTATGATAAAACTAAGTAATTTACCCTGATGAAATCCTAGTAAACCTAACTTGAAAAGGAAACATGTATCTAAAAAGAAAATGTGCATGGAGAGAAAAATTTAGGGTTGGGGGATGAGTGGTGTTCAAAAAGCATTGAATTGTTTGCCATGTAACAGCAAAGACAAATGACAAGGCGAGCTACTTTTGGCAGAGAAGATCAACATGGCCCCACAGCAGCAAAATGTGTCAGCAACAGAGTTTGCTCTCTAAACTCTTATCCTGAGATTTAGAGTTTCCAGATTATAACTACAAGGAACACCACAAGGTTTCCACATAAACAGAAAAAGTCTCAACTCCAGCTGTATCAAAATCAGCTCTTTCAGCTACAAGGTGTTTAATTCTGCTCCATGAGAGACTCCCTCTTAACCACCACAGAGCTGATTATATAAAGCTCTCTTGGTTTAACTCCTGATTGGGACTTCATCCATCAGCCTTTGTCTTAAATAAGATTGCTAGGCTGGGAGTTAACCCCTTAAATTGCCAGCACTCTGGAAGGGCCTCTGCACAAGGGGGCCAGTTCTTGAGCTGGCCCCTTTATGCAGCTCCACTTCAGAAAGAAAGGGCACAGAAACAGTCCATAGGAAATACCACTGGTTTAAGGCAGTCTCTTTAGAGGGGTTATAACTCCCAGAACAGCCCTGTGCTGGCCTCCCTCCTAGCCTTTGTTATGGAGGGTGGGGTACAGTGACTTATCTGCAATGTGCTATGCACTGGCTAGTCCTATCTGATGGACAGCCCATAGGGTAGCATTGTAGCCAGACCATGACATAGCAGACTATGGTCTGCTCTAAGTTATACCTGCCTCCTTCCCCCTCCCCTCCATGCACACTCCATTCCCTCACAAAGTGCAAAAACAGGATAATGGAGTAACCAGGGACTTTCAGATTCTAGCAAACCCAGGGGAGAGAACAGTTATTTTGCACATTTTGTGAAGGCCGAGACTATAGCAGGTTTAAAAAAGAACTAGATAAGTTCATGGAGGATAGGTCCATCAATGGCTGTTACCCAGAATGGGCAGGGATGCAAAACCATGCTCTGAAGTGTCCCTAGCTTCTGTTTGCGAGAAGCTGGGAATGGGATGCAAAACCATGCTCGGAAGTGTCCCTAGCTTCTGTTTGCGAGAAGCTGGGAATGGGCCACAGGGGATGGATCACTTGGTGATTACCTGTTCTGTTCATTCCCTCTGAAGCACCTGGCAACGGCCACTGTTGGAAGACAGGATACTGTTGTATGGTTGTTATGTTTTTATAATGCACATACATAGACAGCATAGGCGCCGACGGTGGGGGCTCGCGCCCCGGCCCCACCCCGGCATGCCCCAACTCCACCCTGGCCCCGCCCCTTCCCCAAATCCCCACCCCGCCTCCTCCCCCAGGCGCACTGCATCCCCCCCTCCCCTCGGCTTGCAAGTGGGGAGGGAATGCAGCGGGGCCGAGGGAGTAGGTGGAGGTGGGGCTGGGGGCGCGAGCACCCCCCGGCAGCTCCCCGCCAGCCCTCCCGCCGCACCCAGTTCACCTCTCTGCCTCTCAAAGGGAGCCAGAAGCAAAGCGGCAGCATGCAGCTTTTCATGACTCCCTCTCTAGCTGGTCGGACGGAGGAGGAAGGGAGGGGTATGGAGAAGAGGCGGAGGCAGAGCCAGGCCCTCTGCCTCTTCTCCATACGCCTCCCTCCCTCCCCCGTCCGACCAGCTAGAGAGGGAGCCATGAAAAGCGGCAGGCTGCTGCTTTGCTTCTGGCTCCCCCTGAGCCTCCGAGAGGCAGAAAGGTGAGCTAGGCATGGCGGGGGGGCTGGCAGGGAGCTGCCGGGGGGTGCTCGCGCCCCTGTCTCCTGCCCCAGCCCTGGGTGCGCTGTATTCTCCCCTCCCCCGCCTTGCAAGCCGGGGGGGGGGGGGAAGCAGCAGAGCACCCACGGGGCCAGCAGCTCCCTGCCAGCCCCGCCCCCACTCCCAGCTCACCTCGCCTTCTCCAGGCGCCGCGGCAGCCTGTGGCTGCGTGAGCGGAGAAAAAGCCGCTCTGGCTGCCGCGGCGCCTGGGAAAGGCGAGGTGAGTTGGGCGCGGGGCTGGCAGGGAGCTGCCGGTGGGTGCTCAGCACCCACCAATTTTTCCCCATGGGTGCTCCAGCCCCGGAGCACCCACGGAGTTGGCGCCTATGATAATCAGTATTTTTCTGAGTTCCATTTGCCATTCTTTAGGACATCTGTGATTTAATATGAAATCTTCCCCTTACAGCCCAGCTTCTATTTATGCTTGATCTGCCAGTGGAGCTCTAAACTTCAGCTATCTAGTCATTATGATTTCACCAATTCAGCATCATGAACATCCAATTCCCACTGAAATCAATGGGAGTGTTGTCAGTGAGTGTCAAAAACACCTAGAAGCCTGACTCCCATAGGAGCTGAGGATCTAGACACATCTGAAAATCCCACCCGGCACCTGTCTGGATCTTCAGGTGCCTTAATACCTTTAAAAATCTTGCCCTATGTGCCTTCACTGGATTGTCAAACAGGGTGTGAGTGGCCTATCATCATAAAAGCCACCAAAACAGCTCTTGAATGGTGGTAACTTTTAGCCACTATCCACAACAGGTGGGATGAATTTTAACTGATTACCTAGATATAGTGTTTGTTAATTTAAAAAACCCTCCAACAATCTGCTCCTCTCTTTAAGCACAAATTTTGTAAGTGGACTTCAAGAAATAAACAAAGCTCTTTTTTGGCTTTTAATTTCAAAAGACTAAGTTGCATTTTTCCCAAGCTGACAGTCAAAAACACAAAGTTTTACCCAAAATACTGTAAGTATTAAATCACAAGTTGAATTGGGTTGAGAAAAGGCGAGCTACTGAAATGAAAATCTTTTTTCCAGAAAAAGCAGTTGATGCCTCTGGACATCCAATGGGTCATGGGGGAGCTTGGATGCAAGATCAAAGGAAAATGGCAGTGGGAGTGACATGAACTGTAAAACAAACCATCCCAAATAGTGGAAATGTCATGTAACTTTTTCATACCTAATCTGAGGATGGTCAGTAGCTACAAGCCACACTGTTAAGTGATCTAGGGCCACATCCTATACCCAAAAAGTGGGTGGAAAGCCTCCCAATTGTATGTAGACACTTGTATCCTTATCACCATCCTACCCGTGCACCCCATAATCATTAATGGATATGATCCATACATCAGAGGGTTAGCCGTGTTAGTCTGTATCCACAAAAACAACAAGAAGTGCAGTGGCACCTTAAAGACTAACAGATTCATTTGGGCATAAGCTTTCATATTGGCACATGAAGAGAAGGGTGTTACCTTACAAGTGGAGAACCAGTGTTGACAAGGCCAATTCAGTCAGGGTGAATGTGGTCCACCCTGTATGATCCATACAGAACCCCTATTGAGCTAAGGGTGAATAACCACCATTTTACAAATGGGAACTAAAGTGCAGGGTGGATTATGTGACCTGCCAAGTTCGCATAGCAAGTGTGTGGGAGAGCTAGAAATTGAACCACGTGTCTTGAGTTCCTGTCCAGTGCCCTGTCCATCACACCATTGTTCCTATCACTCTTACACCAACTTCAGGGGACTTTGGATCAGGACCCGAATGAAATGAGTGGCCTCTGAGAAGCACAGCAAGAAAAGTTAATCAGATGTTGTTCCTTTAAAAAAAAGTTTTGAAAGTGACACTCCTGTCTATTAACTCTAGTTGAATCAAACTGTGAATTCTACCAAGAGCAAGTACACTTTGACAGCCACATTAATGCCAAATGAATTAATTCTAATCAGTGTTGTTACAGTGAATTGCAAATGAATTTGTAACGATCACTCAGCTAAAATAAAGGTGTCACTGTTTTCTCCTACAGTATGATGTTACTAATTTAAACCAAAGAAATAAACATAACTAAACTCTAAAGAGCTTTTCTGTAAGAATATTGCTTTAGGCTCACTTTTGACAAAGGTCTCAAAATGGTAATTTTTTCTGAATAAGTGTTATAATTTTGAAGTTTTTAAACTTTAAAATGAATAAATATAATCTAGACGTATTATGACTTTGGAAGCTTATTGGCATTCCTATAACTCAGAAAAATGCCTTGGTCTCTAAAATAACTTATTAAATGTAAATATCAATGATGCAAGTATTTAATACCAGATGTAGTAGTTACTATTCTGAGTGGGGAATGGTCCTATTGTGCTCAACAAGATGTCTCATGGTAATAAGCATGGTGACATATAGTAAGCGTTTGCATAATCTGGCCTTAGTATTGTTGTAGGGTTTTGTTTGTTTGTTTGTTTTTAAGTTAGGAATGAGCAACAAGAGTCGGAGTGAATTGATGGCTAAACCTTAGGAACATCAAGGTGCAAATTCAGAGGTGTAAATCACAGGTTAAGGAGTCAGCGTAAGCAGGGCCGGTGCAAGGAAGTTTCACGCCCTAGGCAAAACTTCCTTGCATCGGCTCTGCACCCCGCCCCCACGGCAGCCAGCTAACACCCCCCCCCCCCCACAGAAGCCAACTCCCCACCCGCGGCATCCAGCCCTCCACCCCCCGCCCGCGGAAGCCAGCCTCCCACACCCCCCGTGACAGCTAACCCCCCCGCCTGCGGCAGCTTCCCACCCCCCTGCGGCAGCCAACCCCCCGCCCACAGCAGCTCCCCATACCCCGTGGCAGCCCCCCTGGCAACTCCCGCAGCAGCTCACCTCCAGTAGCGGCGCTTTGGCGGCAGTTCGGCGTTCTCGGCGACGTTCTCGGCAGCGTTTCGGCGGCCGCTTTTCTTGCCGCCGAATCACCGCCGGGGAGTCGCCGCCAAAATGCCGCCAAGGGCGGCAAAAGGCCGCCCCCCAAATCCTGTCACCCTAGGCGACCTCTTAGGGTTGCCTAGTGGAAGCGCCGGCCCTGAGCGTAAGTGTATATTAGTGGCTGCACTCTACATGTTGATGGGGAAGAAAAGTAGGATTCTAGTAGGAAGTGAAGCACTCTACTTTATCTTACACCTTCTTACATCTCCTGTTGGCTGCCTTTCCCATTATAATCCTATTATAATTGATGTAATTTCAGTACATCAGAGACAGGAGGCATTTATTATAACCAAAAGAGCTACCACTACAGAAAAACAACCTCCCACACAGCTTGAGTTCCAGCTTTCCCTCCACTATTTACCAAGTACCACACCCTTTCTGGAACCCTATATAGTGCACAGTGTCATCTAGTGGCTGAATATTATACTGCAAGTAAATATTACAAAACTCACCCTTCGATCACAGTAGTGGGTAAATGACACTCACTGAGCAAGATCTACCTTTGCAGACTGGCAACCAATGGTCTGATCCAAAGCCCATTGAACTCAACAGGCCATAAGTGCATCTATCAACAAGTAAGACCCACTGTCTTCAAGAGAGTATCACCCCACTGGAAAGAAGGCAGCGCTTCTACCAATGCCCTTGCTCTAGTCTGGACAGTCAGGGTAGCTTTTGTTTCTAGCAGATCCTCCATAGGCGCTCTGTTTGAGTCATCCTAGGAAACATGGTGTGTAAGTGTATCACTTAGGTGCCCTAGTCCTGTTCCTTTCCCACCCAATACCACCGGCACTACATGACCCTTCAAGACATCAATAGGTTGTGGTTCCTTTCCATCATTGCAACCTCTCAACTAGAGGATTTTCTTTTGCCTGAATGTTGAGCTTGGTTTACAGAAGTATAAGCCATGGTTGAATCTGGCCAACTTTAACTGACTCTCTTTGACTTAACATTATGAAGCTCACCTCAAATGTATTGACCTCTGAATTTGGCTACTATTATTCTTCCTATCCCACTTGGCTAAAATTCCTCTCCCAGTAAAAGACCCTTCAAGAAATATGAATGAGAAGAAGGTCAAACAAAGCAGATTACACATTTCAGTTGAACTATAAAAATAGTCAGAATTAAAAGATTATTTCTACAATACAATATTACCCTATGGCATGTAGTGAGGTGGAGTGGCCTCCCATGGACCTGCAGGGGGTGGAACCAGGCCATGCTCACCCCTCCCACCAGAAATCAGTGGGCAGGACAGGAAGTATAAAAGGTGGATCTGGGAGCTCAGTTGGGCTGCAGCAGCCAGAGGAGCCAGACGCCTCCTGCTTACTCCTGAGCTGGGAGACTGCTGGAAGCCCCTGGGGAGCTGAGGACTGGCTGGAGCCCTATGCTGACCAGATTATGGAGGAGTTGTCAGGATTACCACAGGCCTTCTACCATGAAGATCTGGACAACCCTCTACAGACTCAGGTGCACCCCGAGGGGAAGTTAGGATGTGGCTCAGGGACATCTAACCCTGTGTTCTTGCCATAGACCCAGTCAGCGTGTTGCGATCAGGATCCCTGCTGACCCAGTGGCAGACCCCTCTGCCGCTGTTGGGGCCCTGGGCCGGGATGCAGTGGAGTGGGTAGGCCTGTGTCCCGCCTGCCACACCAACCCTGGGATGCTGGTCTCCCCCTCTCTAGGCTGAGAAGTCAGTGCTTGTCGGCCATCCGCCGGAGCTAGGATGCCTGAACCCCTTGCTGCTTGACCCTGCTTGCCCGAGCTATAGACTCTTCTTGCCCTGCCCTACCTAAGGGCCTGGGCACCCTGACTGTGTTTGTTGCTTGGCTCCTGAACACAGGCCCGAGCTATAGACTCTCAGTGCTCTACACTGCCTAAGCGACTGGACACCCTGACTGTGCTTGGCGCTCGGCCCCTGACTACAGGCCCAAGCTATAGACTCTTGTTGCCCTGCCCTGACCAAGGGCCTCAGCTACCACTATATTTGTTGGTTGGCCCCTGACCACAGACCGAGCTAAAAAATCTCATTGCCCCGCCCTGACTGAGAGTTGTGACTCCCTTACTGTACTTGCTGCTCGGCCCTCACCATGGGCCCGATCTATAGACTTGGGCTGTAGACGGTTGTTGCCCAGCTAATTCTCCATGGTAGACTACGAACAGAGACGCACTGAGGTAGATTGGCCTTCCATGGACCTGGAGGGGGAAGAGCCCCTGCTAATAAACTACTACATAGCAACAGTCACAAAAGTGATGAGCCAACAAGCCTAAAAGAATCTTCAAATAAATAAATACACAAACATATCAGAGATTGTAATAATTCAGCTACTGTTCATTATAGGTTAATGCTAGATCCAGACATGCTAGATCCATCAGCTTTACTTTTAAGACACACATTAACAGTTCATTTTGAAATATGTTTTAATAATCAACTGGTCAGAATATTCTGGTTTGCAAAGCAGTTTGGGAACATGCTTCTCAATTCTTTTTCACCTGGGATTTCTTTTTAAATATGCAATTTGTACTGAGTGTACATAATAAACAAATGCATTTAGAGAATTCTATGTAGATGGAAAATGAGGACTATTATTAAAATGTACCATTATCATGTAGGCACCTACTTTAGAGCCAGATTCTGCCATCTTTATTCACAAGGAGTTGGAATTTACTTTTCAAGTGAACTTATTGAAATTAAACATAAGCACAAACAAAAGCTTCCCCCCAAATATTTGTGCAAACCAAAAATAGCTGCAGTAATAATAATAGAAAACAGAAAAATGGGTTTGATAATTACCAGAACTGTGATTTTGATTTTACAAACATTCACAAATACTTGTTGACATTGTTTGTCCAGCTCTAGTTGCAAATGTTTAACAGTGGATGGTGACACTACATAGCTGCTTAGAACATGATACAATTAATACCTTATCCAACAGAAATTTCAAGTAGGCAGGAAACAACTATCCAGCTATCCTGGAATTCGGTCAAGGCACATAGGTTCAACCTGTCCTCTTGCAAAGAGAACCACAGGACTTTAAATAGCCATATTTGGTTGGCTCCATTTTAGGTCTCAAACTCCATTAGATTTGAAGTTTAGTGATTACAATCTTCTAGCCCCATCTCTAGAGCTGCAAATGACTGTTCTGGAACTCTTCCTGTTAAATATACACTGACAGCATGTACCATGACTCCTGGCTTATACATTTTCAGAACCCTGTAGTTTTGAATCTTTTATGGTCCATGATGTTTGTATATGCCATCAATTCCTTAAAGCTTCCATTTAACGAAAAGCATCCTAACTTATATCAAATAGATGCTCACTTTTGCATTTAACAATATTTTACAAAAAATTCAATTTTTATTTAAATGTTTCAGGTTTGTCAAAAACCTAAATATTTGTTTGTTTTGTTAAATTTCTGAAGGAAAAATATGATTTGCCTAAAAACTCTAGTCTCGTAATTGCTATGTGATGCCTTTCACCTCTAATGACCATTTCAAATCCAGTTGAGATCTGTAATGACTGAATGCCATTAGTACAGCTAGTCAAAAATTTTCAAACAATATCATTTGTAATAGAAAAATGACTTATACAATTACAATTTCTCACAAAAATGTTGCTGCAATATTTACTATTTTAGACCAAAACATTAACTCAACTGAAATGTTTTTTTCCTTCAAATTTTAAAAGAAAAAAAATTCACCAGTCTAACTTTTGATTGGTGAATTTTGTCACATTGGCTCATGTGGTGTTATCCTGCTTCCTTGAGTGTTGTCATAAATATTGAGAGACTGTGCAATCTGATCATTCGACTTGCACATCACAGAGGATAGATTGCTGCCAATGTTCCCTCTAATTTTTGACAGGCTGTGTGCGCAAAAAATTTCTTCTATGCAAATTTTTGTGTGCGTGGTGTTTCGCCGTGTGCACGGGGTTTAGGATCTGTGTGCGTGCGCACATGTGCACAGCTTAGAGGGAACAGTGATTGCTGCTCTTCTTGTGATGAGGGCAGGCCAGGATACTGAAGCAAACTTGGAGGAGAGAAAAAAATGGTTTTGGACTGGGTAGACCTTACACGGTGCAAGATTGACCATCTAGAATTAGGGTTCATTAGAATCTGATTTGTTCCGGTGACTGGATTATAATTGTATACATCTGGAGTTTACTCTGAACACCTGCATTTTTTTTCTAAAAACTTCCCATTTTCTAGGTGTTTCTCTCTCCTTCTTTCTTGGCTGCTAAAATCTCTCACACAGTGGCTTATATTCCCACATCGAGCCTCCCTTAGAATATGAGAACTTCACCTTTGCAACACATTTCTGGACTGCACTGGAAATCTAAGTACATACTAATTCCCTACCAACAAGCAAGTACTATAAATGGAACCAGAAGACTATGCATTTCCACAGTAAACCTGTGTGATAGGACACATTAATTCTACAAACCACAGAGGTCAGTGGAGTGCAGATTTTTCCTACAGTGAGTGAATCCTATACTTACATTATCAAATCAAGGTAACTTCTGTGAGATCTATGATAACTAGGCTTGGATAATTACAGTCCCAAGTCATAAGAACACAGAGTGCCAACATTCTTATAATGCTAGAAAATTATAGGGCATGTTGGGGAATAGTCAACATGGTTTTGGTAAAGGGAAATCATGCCTCACCGATCTACTAGAATTCTTTGTGGGGGTCAATAAGCATGTGGGAAAGGGGGATCCAGTGGATATAGTGTACTTAGATTTTTCAGAAAGTCTTTGACAAGGTCCCTCACCAAAGGCTCTTAAGCAAAGTTAAGCTGTCATGAGATAAGAGGGGAGGTGCTCTCATGGATTGGTAACTGGTTAAAAGATAGGAAACAAAGGGTAGGAACAAATGGTCAGTTTTCAGAATGGAGATAGACAAATAGTAGTCCCCCAGGGGTCTGTACCTGACCCAGTCCTATTTAACATATTCATAAATGATCTGGAAAAGGGGTAAACAGTGAGGTGGCAAAATTTGCAGATGATACAAACTACTCAAGATAGTTAAATTCCCAGGCAGACTGTGAAGAGCTACAAAGGGATCTCTCAAAACTTGGTGACTGGGCAACAAAATGGCAGATGAAATTCAATGTTGATAAATGCAAAGTAATGCACATTGGAAAACATAATCCCAACTATACATATAAAATGATGGGGTCTAAATTAGCTGTTACCACTCAAGAAAGAGATCTTGGAGTCACTGTGGATAGTTCTCTGAAAACATCCACTGGCTGTGCAGTGGCAGTCAAAAAAGAGAACTCAATGTTGGGAATCATTAAGAAAGGGATAGATAACAAGACAGAAAATATCATATTGCCTCTATATAAATCCATGGTACACCCACATCTTTAATACTGAGTGCAGATGTGGTTGCCGCATCTCAAAAAATATATATTGGAATTGGAAAAGGTTCAGAAAAGGGCAAAAAAATTATTAGGGGTATGGAATGGCTGCCATATAAGGAGAGATTAAAAAGACTGGGACTTTTCATCTTGGAAAAGAGATAGCTAAGGGGGGATATGATAGAGGTCTATAAAATCATGACTGGTGTGGAGAAAGTAAATAAGAAAGTGTTATTTACTCCTTCTCATAACACAAGAGCTAGGGGCACCAAATGAAATTAATAGGCAGCAGGGTTAAAAAAAAAGGAAGTATTTTTTCTCACAACACACAGTCAACCTGTGGAACTCCTTGCCAGAGGATGTTGTGAAGGCCAAGATTATAACAGCGTTCAAAAAAGAACTAGATAAATTCGTGGAAGATAGGTCCATCAATGGCTATTAGCTAGGATGGGCATGGATGTGTGCCAGAAGCTGGGAATGGATGACAGGGGATGCATCACTTGATGATTACCTGTTCTGTTTGTTCCCTCTGGGGCACCTGGCATTGTTCACTGTCGGAAGACAGGATACTGGGCTAGATGTACCTGTGGTCTGACCCAGTATGACCATTCTTATGTTCTAGCTAGAAGTTATTTATTTGTATTATGGTGGTGCCTAGCGGTCCCAGCCAAGATCAGGGCTTCATTGTGCTGGGTTGGACTGTCACTGTTCAAAAGAGTCCTTGTCCCAAGAGCTTACCAGCAAGAGAAACAAAGAATGGAAGGGAAAACAAAGGCACTGAGAGGTAAAGTGACTTATCCAAGATCACCCAGCAGGTCATCAGCAGAGCTGGGAATGGAACGCTGGTCTTCTGAGTTACACTCCAATGCCCTACCCACTTGAGCAGGTTGCAGAAGTAGTGAATTTCTGATGCTATTTGTGATGAGTTATGGCCTATAAGAAAGCTCCTTACCTTTGAGGAGGTCACATGGTAAGCAAACCCTGTTCTAAATATAGACATACACATTTTGGAGCAAAAAAACCACACCCATGAAGTGTTGAAACCTCAATTTTAGGCAAGAATATGCTCTACCAGAAACCAGAGCTCAGTCGTTGCAGGCACTCCCTTCATTTGAAATGGAGGACAGAAGTACAGAAAGACATTTCTACTGAAAGACTGACTCTTGATTTGAAGGGAATCCTGAATTGAAGGGAATTTCACACACAAAAGAAGGTGGCACTTCTTCAGCTACCTGAAATTAAGATGAAAATATGTTCTTGAGCTTTAGGACTCTGAGTTTGGATGGCAAAAGAAATTGAGTGGATTTCATGTTCAACTTAATATTGCTATAAGAGGTAGTTATGCTAGAGGTAGCTGGTTAATGCATTATTTTATTAACAGTGATAAAATTGGTTGCTGATAATTGGAATGTCACCATTAATACTTCATTAGGACTTTAAAACTTGCCTCCCCTTAAAATGTGGTTCTGTTCTGAGGAAAGACTGTACAAATGGCACAGGGGGCTGCAGGTCTATTGTGTCTCAGGGACTCCCTATCAAGCATGCTCAGTTTACAAGTAAAGTAACCTGGGGAGGTTTCTGATTGCCAGCCCTGAAATTCCAAATGCAAGCAGGGATCTGACAGTCATAAACTCAATTGATAAGTAAGCCAAAATAGAATAGAATCCAACACCCTGCTCCAGAGTTGCCTGGGGTATTCAGCGATAAACAGAAGAGGGAAGCAGTAAAAACTTCCATCATTTACTGAAGTAACAATTTGAGTGTGCAAACAATAAATAGGACTTTTAATTGAGATGTCACAGACATACCAAAGGACAAAGTTAATGTCTGACTTATTAATTGGGCCAAGCCTGGTTCCCCTCTCATTTATCTATCTATTCAGAGGATTTCATACTGCTGCCCATACATTTACATCCGTTTTATACTGGTCTAACGTCAATGGAGTTATTTCTAATTTTCAATGATGTAAGTCAAGGGAGAGACAGGCCCGCTAAGTCAATGGGAGTTTGACTGGCTCAGAACTGAGTGAAAACTGAAGGATCTCAGGATTTAGACTTGTGTGCATTTTAATACCATTTCAAAAGTCATCTTTATTTAAATAGATTTCAGTATTTGCACATCTGCAAAGCATGAAAGGGTCTGAAAAGGCAAAGCAATGCATAACCAAGAGTGCTCAGACTCAGATCTGAATGAGTAAATACAAATATCATGAAAGCTAGATAAAGGCAGTCAAGCCAACATGTTCATATGCCTGTCAGCAAAGTAGTTATGTATCCTCGGCCTAAGGTGATGAAGCTATAACCTCCAAGCAAAGCTTAGTGTAACCATATTGTATTTCAACACAACAGAATCCTTGACCTTAAGCTGAACCCTGTTTAGGAGCTTTCTGCAGAGAAAAGAAACTGCATTTGCATCGATTCTCGTAGCAGCCATTCTCTTCAGAGCAATAGATTGTGCATTCTTGACATTAAGGCTAGAGAGCTGACTTTTCTCCCTGTACTGTATTTACATAAAGGGTACTTGTAAATTTCCAGGACACACATGAATTCTTGATCATTTTGCTTTCAAGATGTGATAAAAAAGCAGCAAATTATCTATTCACTTCTGTATATATTGTTCCACAAGGCACTTATATGTTGGAATATAATATTTCTGATGTATTGTCTTATTTATTCTAATAGTGGTAGGTGATGCTTCCTATGAGAAACCAAGAGACTGTAATAGTTTTGGATCTTGACCTGTAATCCTTTCAGCAAAAAAGTAAATGGTCCAATTAATCTATTCTGAATTCATGGGGAAAATCAAAGAGAACTGGGCCCATCTAGGGGTGTGAAATACCCACTGGTTTGGATTTATAGGTGTTCCAGCAAAAGCCCCATGCACTGTTACTTTTTGTATGGTTTAGAGATCTGTTGCTTTGCTGTGGATTTTGGGAAACTTAGTTGCACCTAGTTTCTGTCTGACCTTTCCATGAAGGACAAGCTATTTAATTAAGGTTTTCTATGATGCTCATCACTGTATATGAGCACCTCAGAAATATTAATGGATTTAGCTTTTCACATATCTGTGAGGTAGGGAAGCATTATTCTTCTTATGTTACAGGTGGGGAAACTGAGGCAGCTATTAAGTGACTTGCCCAAGGTCACACAGAAAGCCTGTCAGAGGTGGGGAAAACCCTCAGATCTTGATTGCTCTCCAGAGCCTTAATCAAAGCTACAGTTTGTTCCACAGCTCTTTCCTGGCTTAGTGAGAACCCAACTTTCCCCTCTCAAAATATTGATGAAGCACTCTGAATATTCTATACTTCCCTGATATCATGCTGTGTTATAGATGGCAATTGGGCAGAGCAGAGTTAGATTCCACTTCTGAGAAGGAGGAGAAGTTACAAGTGTGTTTAAACTTCAAGTGGCCATCTTGGGGAAGTTGATGTGTCTGCTTCCTCACAGCAGTTCCACAGTCAAGGTGAGCTACAGAGCGTCTCTTGTGCAGATAACTGCAGTGGCTTCACATATACTCAATCGACATAGAATCATAGGACTGGAAGGGACCTCGAGAGGTCATCTAGTCCAGTCCCCGCACTTATGGCAGGATTAAATATTATCTAGACCATCCCTGACTGGTGTTTGTCTAACTTGCTCTTAAAAATCTCCAATTATGGAGATTCCACAACCTCCCTAGGCAATTTATTCCAGTGCTTAACCACCCTGACAGTTAGGAAGTTTTTACTAATGTCCAACACAAACCTCCTTTGCTGCAATTTAAGCCCATTGCTTCTTGTCCTATCCTCAGAGGTTAAGGAGAACAATTCTCCTCCCTCTTTGTAACAACCTTTTATGTGCTTGAAAACTGTTATGTCCCCTCTCTATATTGTAAAGTTTCCAGTTCAGGTAAGGTGGCCCTAGAAATTTTGGCTTCACATTCTTTAGTCTCATACAAATGGCTCATGGAACAAATTTCTAACATGAACTAATGTTAATATCTTGCATTTGTATGGAATGACTTTCAGCTCAAAGAAGCCTAAAGCACTTCACATATACAACAAAGATTTGTGATCAGCAGAGCCTGGCCAGAATCATTCAAGCACCATGTACAAGCTCAAGTAAATCCTCTTTGAAAACTAGCTACCTCTCCAGCTTTTCTATTCAAAGAGAACTGCTAGATACTTCTTCATCAGTCCTGGCAAGCAAAATTCAGAAACTCTTCTACTAGTAGCACAGGAAATTAAAAGCATCTCACACATTACTCCAATCCTTGGTGTAATTGAAAAGTCTCTCGGGGGCCACCTGACATTCTACTTTGATCTCCCCCCCTTGTAAACCATGTAATGCTCACTCACAAAATTAAAAACATACAGCTTTTTGATCTCTACTGTCCACAGTGGAAAACTCATTCAGTGCTACTATGCCCCATGGCTCCATCTTTAGGTCAGCTACTTATTTCCCCCAGTGCTCTGACAGAATTAGTCAGTAAAATTACCCTTTTTTGGCAAATGGTTCCACCTTACATCGCTTATTCTCATTAAATTGCTGATTTGAAAACTTCTGGCCAAGTGATAGGAATCCTTGCTCCCTAAAGCTACTTGCTCTAAATCTGCTTCTTTAATGAGCTGGTAAAGCATTCACTTGATAAAACCCATGAGTCACAAGTTGGGTGTATCAACTGTAACTCTCTGAAGTGAACAAATGGATTTCTCTTGTTATGTAGGAATCCACTACCATGTAACATCAGAAATGTCATACCAACCCCTCCATTGGTCCATCAAAGGGTCCTGTAGCATTCCAGCAGGGGCAAAGATTTGATGTTTCCAAGAATGGTGAATCCCCTCATAGTACCTCAAAATCAACTATCCAAAGTTATATGGAAGGTACAAATTCCTCCCTACTCCCTGCAAGCAAGTAGTTGGAAGCATGAGGTTTGATTAGTGCTATCTTAGCATAGCTGACTACAGCATGTAGCTATTGGTCATAGCATTTTTCAACCACGTTCACAATCCAGCGATGAGATTTGCATGCTTGGCAAGGACTAATGCCAGTAGACACTTCAAAAGGGACATGAAGGAGACTTGATTTTGCTGAATTAAGTTGAGGCATTTTTAGGTATAGTCTATAAAACTGAAGAAGAGGGTGAGATGCATAAGAGTAACTATAGGAACATGAACATACAAGTCTTCTAATAAATTCTAGCTGAGTTGTGGGAAGGCAAAAATCAACCACTGAACTCTCCACTATTCTTCCCCATGTTCCTATGTCTTCCCAGAGCCTTTGGGCTCAGGAATAATCTAAGACTTGCATAGCTCCTCTTTGGGTCTAACAGTGGTGAGCCAAATGTGATTTTGCTTTTTAGTAATTGACTTTCCATCTCAGGTCAGTGACCTATCATCAGTCAGGCTCAATGGTTAACTAGAAGTGACATAATTTTCAAAATGTACCCTGCAGTACAGTGAAAAATGATGTAGTTAAATAAAAGCAAACAGTGGGCTAGGTAATTGTGAGCTGAATGTATTTTGTTACAAAATGAATGAATCCGGGGATCCTGTTAAGTGCAGCTTCTGAACACAACATATACAGGGAAAGCATTGTTGTCACCCATTAAGTACTGTTCACCAGATTATCTATTTTAGATCATCTGTGCTCAGCATAGGAGAAGGGGAGAAGAATGGAGCTGAAGCCATCTTGGGTATGTCTACACTGCACAGTACGCCTGGGCTCTGACTCAGGATTGAGCCCAAGCCTCCCTTCCATCCACATACAAATCAGTCTGCCTCAGGTCAGCAAGCACTCAGGACCTGGGTCCTAGGAGCCTGCAAAGCCAGAGTCCTGCTGAGACTCGGGTCCGAGCCCTGTCATTTTGCAGTGTGGATACAGTTAAAGCCACAGACCCATGCCAGAGTCTGTGTAGAGCCATTTGGATGTGTTGGCAAAGGCTGAGACACAAGGCTCCAGCAACTGTAAACCCAGTGTGGATGATCAAGCATGGGCTTGGAAATACCAAGACCACAAGCCAGGGTCCCACAGACTTGGGTTTACAATGCAATGTAGACATATTCTGTGTCCTCTCTTCCTGACAGCAGGCCATCTAAGGCTACATCCACACTACCCACCCAATTCAGCGGGTAGCGATTGATGTTCTGGGATCGATTTACCGCGTCTCATCTAGATGCGATAATTTGATCCCAGAGCCGCTCCCCATCGACTCCAGAACTCCAGCTCCACGCGAGGAGTAAGCGGAGTCGACGGGGGAGCCTGCCTGCTGCAGTGTGGACCAGCGGTAAGTACTTTTGAAATCGATCTAAGATATTCGACTTCAGCTACGTTATTCACGTAGCTGAAGTTGCGTATCTTAGATCGATTTCCCCCCCCCCCCACCCCGCCTAGTGTGGACCAGCCCTAAGAGGTTGAACTGGTCCCTGGCATGAAATAGATCAGCTTCAGGGCAGCATTACCTTTTGCCTGCTTTTCTAGCAGCTGGGGACTGCCAAGTTATAAGGAAGCCATGGCCATACTCCTCTCCTTTATGCACCTGTGTGTGTGTGTGTTTTGAGAGTGGGGAAGGAAGACAGTGGTGGAAGGGCTGCTACCTGGGCCTTACACCCCTGCAGGATTTCCCTCCACAGTAAGAATCTTCCACTGGTTTGTTAAACTGACTTGAAGGTTGCCTAGTGCTCCCAAAACAGTGCAAATCAGTCTTGGCAGACCAGAGAATTTGGCCAATTTAATACACGGTTATTTAGTTACCAAGCAAATCAGGTATTCCGTTGCTCAGTAGACCCTCTGTATGTTTTCCCTAGGGAACAGAAAACAAAACATACATCTAATATTTTCCTTATAAATCAGATACATAAAATTGAGCCATATTTGATATCGGAGGTAAACCTGGAATAACGTCATTAACTTCCAGGGAGACCCTCCAGATTTACTCCAGTGAGACTTAATCAAGCACAACTAACCCATACTCTCAGCTCAGACAGTATTTAGGGCAAAAAGAAAACAAAGTTAGTTTCCTTATTTTACTTGCATTAACAATATACATTAAAAAATCTTCAGTTTCATTCTTCATTTCTTTTTCTAGTTGGTATACATTTTCCATTTGGACTGATTTTTGCACTTAGCCGCATAATATAGAGAATAGTTCAGAGTTGTTCAAGATCACAGAATTTTATAGCAATATAAAGTTAAGTCTTATCCTATCATCCAATATCTCTTTGTCCTTCTCAAAGTTACTCATTAAGCGCTGATGAGCAAATTGTACAAAACAATATTTAAAAAAGTTAAATCTTGGGGGACATGCTAGTTAATCCTGGGATAAAATTAACCCAGATGAAGGGCTTTTATGAAGTTCTAATACAATAGTAATAAACTAATAGTTTCATTTTGATTAATAGCATATTAGGCATATTCTTATGGGTCTATACCATGGAATCTTGATATAAAGACCTACAAAGTTACAATAAACTTATAGCAATCAACTTATATAATGTAAAGCTACTGTAATAAAGGGATGTAAATGATCAGTTAGAAAGGTGATTCTCATGTCATTGTGAAACCTTTCCATTAAAAATAAATGTTGTCCCTTGTTTGGACTCAGTGACTCATATCTCCACAATGTCTTTTCCCTTCACCCACAACCTCTCTCTCTCCATGGCCCCCTTAGCTGGTTTCCGCTCTGATTATATCTGTTATGCCTTTGGAATGGTTTTCAGTAGGCCTCACACTTTCTGCCAGGTCAGTTACTGTCTTCCAGTAAGGCACACCCTCCTCATGTCAGAGAGGTTCCAGAATGCATTGTGCATTTTGGAAGCTACAGAGACATGGAAGCTTAGGGTCCCACTAGACAACAGTTAGGTCCCACTAGAAACTGCCTAACTAGCTAGATTCTATGATAAGAAAATCTCCGTATCCCTCAGGGAGGGGTAAGGGAGTCTGAATTGATCAAAATCAAGATAAGGATTGTGGTTTGAGCCGAGCTTCAGGTTTCTTCTGAATCATTTCAACCATCCCTATTTCACACAACTTTAGACATTTCTTAAGCTATTCTTTAAGAGTGGAAATATGCACTGTTGACTCACCTGGATGATCTTAGAGTTGAATATGTAGATTTCATTTTACCTTGGATTTTATCATCTTTTAGTTTTTAATGCTTTCTGCATTGCTTTGGGAAATCTTTTGTAAAAATATACTATCATTAAAATGGTTAGGCAAATAGAATCCACAAACAAAATGTAAATGTTTGTAATTGTTTACTACTGTAATCAGATGGAGTGGTTCTGATCTCAGTTACACTAGGAAAAGTCTGGAGTAGCTTCCCCTGAAGTCAATGATGTTATTTCAGAATTACCCCAGTGTATAGAATCATAGAATATCAGGGTTGGAAGGGACCATAGGAGGTCATCTAGTTCAACCCCCTGCTCAAAGCAGGACCAATCCCCAATTTTTGCCCCAGATCCCTAAATGGCCCCCTCAAGGATTGAACTCACAACCCTGGGTTTAGCAGGCCAATGCTCAAACCACTGAGCTATCCCTTCCCCTGTACAAGCTCCCCTGTACAAGCTCCCCTGTACAACCCTTATGTACAATTCCAATCACACTTCTTATTCAATCAAAACTCCATTGGCTAGGGAGGAGAGCTGGGTGAAGTCATTTTGACAAACAGTAAATTAGTTGAGAAATGCATTTTGGGTGGCACTGAAATGATTAATGAATTCACCAAATAGTCACCCCCCACACACACACACTTAACAATTCATTTTGACCACTTCAAAACAAAAGTTAGATTTTTCACTTTGAAACATTTTGTTTAGACATTTATAAAAAGATGAAAAAAAATCCAAAATCAAAATGAAATAAAACAAATGAAAATATTCCATTTTGAATCAAAAATGCCCCAAAGTCTAAATGAAATGAAATAAAAACATATTATCTTTATCTGGGGTTTTTTCATGTTGTTTTGGGTGCTTTTTTTTTTTTTTTTTTATCCAAGCAAAAAATTCATCTTTTTGTTTCAGCAAGGAAGTCTAATTTCAGTTTTGGTAGAAACTATATAATTTTTTTTTTCAGATTTTTCAGTTCAGTCAAAGAATCTATTTGCTTGGGTCTACTGGGGAATGAGCAAGAAGTGCTGACCAGAGTACCTGGAGAACACTGTCAATTTCTTTTCCAGATGAAATCTGTTAGTTATTTATTTGTCATGGTTCAAGGACTTTTCTAGAAGACTTTACTTGTCACAGTAGTTACTATTTGGATACTAGCTGTAGAAGCATTTAAAGGCTTTTATCTTGGCTACACTAAGCTACATTGTGATTCCCTTTCAGCTTCCTATGATTTAAAAATCACTAATGAAAGTATCTGGTTCTAGCATCCATCCTTCCCCACCTAGAACCAAATTCAGCCATGCTGTACACAGGGTCAATAACAATTCAAATTAAAGGAGTTATGTCCACCTAGTGCTAACTTTGGTTTATAAGGTAAAATCCAGGTTTCAGTAGTCAATGCAAAACTCCCGTTGACCTCAGTGTAGCCAAGGTTTCATTTCACAGTGTTTTAATGCCAGTGCACTTTCTTGCCAGCAATTAAGATTCCGATTTAAAGGAGGAGTGCTGAGCACAGACAGCTACCATTCACTTCAAAGGTGTGGGTGCTCAAGCTCACGCTTAACATTTTTAGTAGTCCTTGTAAAGCTCTTTGAGATCTACTCATTAAAACACTTCATAAGACATAGGCACTAGTATTATTTTAGTTAACAGTTTGTTTGACACTAAAGACACAATGAGAAGCTAAGAGAATACACTCTTCCTACACATACAAATCTAAATAAAATAAAAGCTAGGAATACATTTAAAACTAGTAGGATTTAAAAATTGAAAGGCATGAATCAACAACCACAAATCTGACTATCATCTTTGTGTGTACTCTGCCTTTTCCCTTTGGCCTGTGAAAGGAGTCTTTTACCATGTGAGATCTTTTGCTAGCACAAGAAGTCATTTATCTGGAGTATTAAAATGCCAGCCACTTGTGACTATACAGCACTGATCATTTAAACCCCAGATGATTCCTCTAAGGAATGATGCGTGGCACATGGATGCTAATTTGTCCCTAGTGGTGCATTATTGTTAGCTTTTGTTTGGATTTGCTAGAGCTTCCTAGGGTAGCTTGGCAAAGTGGGGTCCCATGACAGATATCTCTGTGATAAGTGAGTACCACTGACAAGTGGAATCAAACTATGCCCCATGAGAGCTACTTGGCTTTGTTCCCTACTGTTGCTAGGCTTGGAAAATATACCAGCCTTGAAAAGAGGAGAGAGAGGAGGGGAAAAAAGCTAAACGCAGGCCAAAACTCCCCATACCACATGAGAAAATGCACTGAAAACTGAAATATAACTTGTGAAATCCAGTAACAGATGCAAACCATGGAGATTAACCCTTTTGATCAGCAATTTTCTTTGTAAGCAATAATCAGCACTAAAACCTCTTCAGGTGAATTAGAAATTGAATTTTGATTCACTGTTTACTCACCCTTTTTGTATTCATTTTTTCAAACATTCATATGAGCAACATTTTGATTATACAGACACTAATTAAACTGACTTGCATGGGAAATTAATTTTGGGCTCATCATTGAAATTCATTGCATGATAAAACTAAATTCATTTGGGACGAAAGCAGGAGACTCCATTCTAAATGGCCCAAAAATTCCATAGATCTGCCATCTTAGCTCTTCCTTGCGAGAAAAACTGCTCTTACTCTCTCCACCAGAGTGTCATAAGTGTATACAATTGATCCTGCCCTTCCACTCCTTATTAGCCACACTCATCCGATCAGGGAACAGAAACCTTACAATGTCAAGACACTGTGGTAATTAAACTGTCTGGAATGGCTCAAGAACATGAGTACCAACCTCAGGGCAGACTGTTACAAACCAGGGCACAGCCCCCAAACTGATTGAGAGTTCTATACTTAGATTTCACCAACCAAGCACCAAGTATGAACTCCTCAAGCACTGTAACAGTTTAATTTTGGAGTCACAGACTCTCCTCTTGGGTACTCCGGGCTATTTTGCCACCTAGGGAAGCTTGCCTTTGTGATATATGTGATTTTGGAGGAAAGAGCCCATCAATATTCAGGTTACTCCCAGTCCCGAAGGACAAATCACTTACCCCAGCTCAAGTGCACATTAGATCTCACGCCAAAGACAAAGGTTGTAGTCAATCCTACAATAAACTATCTAAAGATTTATTAACTAAAAAATAAATGAGATTTTTGTTACAAGGTTAAAGCAGATAAATACACACATACAAATGAGTTACCTTTTGTAGACCTAACACTGTAATAGAAGCTGCTGTAATATGCAAGCTCTATATGTCCTTGAAGGCTAACCCAGGCCAAGCACTGGGGATCTTTTGCTTGAGCTAAGTAATCCTTGTCCCTCAGAGTCCAAGCAGCATAAAGAGACAGTTTCTTTTGCTGGGGATTTTTATTCCCTTCTCCCAGAGTTCAAGCTGATGGGAGGAGTCTACATGCATGTCTCCCATTCATGGATGTCTTTTGTCCTTTGACATTCCACAATGGCTCGTTTGGTTTTAATGGACCTTCTTGGTGGGCAGGACCTAACATCTTCTGTAGGAAGCCAGCATTTTATGTTAATTAATATTCCTTTCCTGTTTTATGGCTTATGCAATTACAGAGGATTACAATGCAAACACTTAATATAACCTTATAACATGCGGTACAGATGTTATAAGTGAGATTATTAGATGTAGCATCCTACAAGCATTTCATAAAGTCTAAACACATTCTTATAGACTTATGTAACTTTAGCGCCCTCGTGGCCAAGATGGAGTCTGCTCTGCAGGCAGCTCTGGCCAAGAGAAAGCGCGCGCAGGAATGCAGCAGGAAAAGTCCCTTCCACCTGAGGGGCACCTGTTCCAAACCCCCCAGAGTGAACACACACACACCCACCCACAGGAAAAGTACAACAGATATAAGAAAGGGAAATATTTATTTACAGAGAGATGAGAGAAGTAAAAACAACAAGGGGAGATATAGGGGGAGCAGCAAAACAGGGTTGCATCCAAACCAAGGCCCCACAGGCCCAGTGGTAGCACAGGCCGAAAGGGCAGACACTGAGCAATGTGTCTGCACACAGAGTTCAGGAGTCCTGAGCAAAGTTCCAGTCCAGGGGTGAGTCTTGGGTGCTTCTGGTCAATCTTCGGCGCCAGTGAACTTTTCCCAACAAACCCCTCCAGTGCCCTCTTCTGCCGCTCTCTGCAAAGCCACACAGCACGACCCCCTCCCCACTTAACTAGCTAACAGCCTCCCTTCTTATTTCCAATGCAGAGTTACAAGCCCCAGTACTCACAGCCCCATGCAGCTCTGTGCAGCAGTGATACAGATACTGGGTCCAGCTTCAGCCTGTTCTTTTTGGGCAATGCCCTCCTGGCACAGTGCTTTTTTTGGCTTCTGTTCTGGGGTGTTTCCGATTAGCCGCCCTGTCCTTCCCGGGCTTTAGGCAGGTTTTTTTCCCTTTTTTTTTGAGGGCCTGCAGACTGCAGCCTTTCTACCCCCCTCCCCCCCCCAGCTTTAGCTTCACCCCCTGAAGTTTTTTTCCTTTTTTTTACTGCTTCCCCTCCCCCGTTATGAAAAAAATTAAAGAGGCCATGCTCTCTAAACCCCAAAGGGGTTACACTTAAAATCTATTTTAACAATGTTAACACACAGGTGAGACACACTGGTTTTCAGCTGAGGCCTAGGGGCCCTGGCATGAACTGGCATCTGGTCTGCCAGCATCACAGTTATAACAAATAGCACAGACTAAAGTTGCTTCACTTGAAGGATTTGTTGAGAAATTCTGAATAACAAATTAGCAAAAATCAAAATTCTATTTGCAAACAAACCATTAGTGGAGGAAAAGAGTGAAAGTCATGCACTTGTTTGCTACAGATAGTTTCCCCAGCATGATGTAGGGTTACTGGCCTAGTTCATAGGGGGAAGTTATAGATGTGATATATCTTGATTTTAGTAAGGTTTTTAACGCAGCCCGCATGAAATTCTCATAATGAAACTAGGGAAATGTCGTCTAGATAAGATGAAATTACTATGAGGTGGGTATACAACTGTTTTAAAGACCATACTCAAAGAGTAGTTATCAACAGCTTGCAGTCAAATGGTGAGGATGTATCTAGTGGGGTCCTGTAGTAGTCTGTCAAGTATCTGCTACTATTCATTATTTTTACGAATGCCTTGGATAATGGAGAAGAGTATGCTTACACAATTTGCAAATGATACAAAGCTGTGAGGGGTTGCAAGCACTGGAGGGCAGGATTAGAATTCAGAATGACCTTGAAAAATTAGAGAATTGGTCTGAAATCAATAAGATGAAATTCAATAAAAATCAGAGGCACAACTATAAAATGGAGAACAATTGGCTAGGTGGTAGTACTGCTGAAGAGGCTCTGGGGATTATAGTGGATCACAAAATGAATATCTGAGTCAACAGCATGATGCATTTGTGAAAAAGAAGGATAATATTGTTCTGGGGTGCATTAACAGGAATGTTGTATGTAAGACAAGGGAAGTAATTGTCCTGCTCTACTCGGCACTGGTGAGGCCTCAGTTACAGCAGTGTATCTAACTCTGAGCTGCATCAGTTCAGGATGTAGGGTGAGTGTAGGGGGTTGTTGGGCCAATGCCATCAAGGCAGGCATGGGTCAAGAAGCCATCCTCCTTTCTTGATAGCATTCCAATGGGCAAATTGGTATCTTGAGACTTAAGTTGATTAGAATGTCCAGGCAAATTGGCCTGTGCCAGATCATCACTTAAACTGAGCCAGAAGAGATAGTGGTGCATAGTCTCATGCCATTCAGTGTCTGCCACCAGGCACCAAAATTCACAGCATAGTTATTGACCACCTGCTGTCCCTGCCTCAGTGCCTGGACCATGACTTCTGTTGTGTGTGTATGACTTGGGATAGTTAAATATCACTGCCATGGCTTGGAAAAGTTCTCCAACTGGCTTGGGGGCGGGGGATGGGCAGGGACTAGATCTGTCTAGCATGGATATATCCAGGCCAATATCTCCCAAGTCAGCAGGCTGATCTGTCCCATCCTGGAAAGTTGGTGGGATATATCTGCAGTCATGGGATGGGGGTGAACTCCCTACAATGGCTCTGAGAAGACTGAGGTAGGCCAGGTGGGCCCAATCAGCCAGTTAGGCTGCAAGATGGGGAAATTAAGGGTTGGAGGAAAGCCCTAATTAGGAGGAAGCTCACTTGAGCAGAGGTAGGCTAGGCTGGTATAAATCCAGAAAACTGGCAGCAGCAAGGGCTGCTGTGAGGAAGTTTGCAGTCACCCTCTGTTTAGCAGAGAGGGAAGGAGGGAACCCAGGAGGCCTGGCCCAGAGAAAAGGATATACCCTGAAGAGAGCAGGCTGGATAAGAGAGTCTGTGGGAAATATGGTAGTGTTGTCCTGGATTTGAGGGGTGTGTATACCCCAGAATGTGATCAAGCTAATTGCAACCATATTATGTGCATTCAGCCACCCTGAATAAATAAAATAGAACACCATGTAGTTAAGGGTTAATTGGAAAGTAGGCTTTTACAGGCAAGGTCAAAACTAGCTGGCAGTTTCAGCTAATCAGAATGGGAGGAGGGGAAAGAAAAGTAAACAACTGAGACTGAAAACCTTGGTGGATGGAAGACCTTGAGTGTAGATGCCTCTGATATTAGAAGTTTATTGAAAATTAGGAAAAGTGATGATTTTGGAGGGGTCATTATGACCTATGTGTTTTGTAGAAGTTATAAAAGATTAGTTAATATAGTGTATTTTGGCACAGTCCTCTGAAGCCATCTTGAGAGATGCTTTTCCTGACACCTTTTCTCCCCGGTGGATCAGCCACTGGCCACTGCAAACCCGCTGTTAATTACTCAATACTGTTCCAGAGTTTAGGTAAATATCTGGGATGTTCTAAACCCATTGCTTATGCCTGTGTGTGCTTAAATCTAATAAATTTGCAGTTTTCGATAGAGCATGCTTGCATTAATCTTTTTTCAGATGCAATTGCTGTGTTCTCATTGATTTATTCCTGAAACCACCTGGAGTGAAATAGTTAAGTTGCTCCTGTTGTGGGTTCTGAAAACCCTGCGTAACAACAGTAGGAAGCAACTCAGGAAGTAAGCAGCAAGGTTGAGGACTGAACAAAGCTTGGCTGCATGTTGTACGGTCCCTGGGCTGGAACCTGGAGTAGTGGGTGGGCCCAGGTTCTCCTACCTGCTACTGGGGAGGTGGCATTGGCGGTGAACTAGAAGATAGCCTGGGTCACTTTTGGAGTGACAGAGACATTGAAGGACTGTACCCCAGAAGGAGGGAATGCTGAGTGACCTGGCCAGAGGGCTGAGTGACAGAGAGACAGCAGCAGCTCCTGGAGTGAGAGGGGGGCTGTGGACTTAGAGTGCGAGACAGAGAGAGAGATGGTATGCAACCTCAGAAAGGGGTGTCAGCCTCCCAAAGCTAATCCCCAGAATGGCCAGGAGGAGATGCCATTCCAGCGGTCAATAGAGCGCCCCATCACAGGGCACAGCAATAACAGAGACAGCACTGGTTTACAAACCCACAGAACTTTCCAGAGTCACCATTGAACTTGTGTCTGACAAGGGAACATTTGGTTCTCAATGGGCCTGGGTCACAGGCAGTGTGGCTTGGACCTGCAGAGCTGCATTCTGCACCTACAGGGAGCTGACCTGGGTTTGCAGGTTCTGCAAGGCACCCACTAGCCAGCTGTCGAACCTGTCCCCTTTTGTATTTGTTTGGGCTGCTCAGACTGCCAGGACTGGGGCGTGGGTGGTCAGGCCTAGTGGTTTGAGCGGGAGTCAGAGGCCAGGAACAGCAATGACAGAGCAGGAATCAGGAACCAGGAATCAGAGAAGAGTCAAGAACCAAGAAAGGGAGCAAGGCAGTCATAGGAGCAATTACACCTGCAGGTAGAAGCATTGAACAGCCAGCAACCTGCTGGTGCTGCCGGGCCAAAGAGCACACCTGCTGGCTCCCTTCAACCAATCAATCAGGCAGGTCAGCCAATCAAGTAGTTCTGCTGTAGCCCATCTGGGCTCTAGATTAGTCTCCAGGCAAACTGCTAGTCCCAGACTCAGCTGCAGGCTCTCGTTCCTGACTGCTGTGAAGTGTAGTGAGTTTCCGTATCTGTCACCTGGTATGTAAGTCAAAGTTGTTCTGCATGTTGTGGCATTTACAGAAAATTGGAAATGCAGTTAGTTGTGAAGTGTTAATATTTAGGTAAGAAATTCATTCCTGGGGAAGGTGGATCAGTAACTCCGGTTCTTTTATTAACAGGCAGACCTGCTGTGGGGCTCACACACATTATGGATAAGGGGGCAAATTCTGCTATCATTTATACCACATGTGGGCCTACTGAATGCAGGTCAGGGCAAAACTTGGCCCATAATATATTTGAGAAGATGCTGGTAGTTCACTACTTCAATTCCTCCGGTATACAATCGGGCATTGGCAATCATGGCATCTTGAAAGAAGGTCACCCCAATTGTTGCTGTGCCAAAAGGGACATTTTGTTTTGAGCATGTTAGCAAAGTTATTCAGAACTCAAATTGGTTCTCGTCCGACTTGATGATATAAAGAGCCCCCACAGCAAAAACACAAGGACCGTTTCTGCACAGCTTTAGCATTAAATGAAGCCAAGGCACAGGTTATCGTGAAATAACAACCTAGTGCCATTAGCATCTTTGAGCAGGAAGTTCTCAGGACAGCGAGCCATTGTTTCCTAGGGAAACATAATATATTGCCCGCATGAAATCTCACATTGTTTATTGTGAAATGAATATGCACTTCACCTGGGTCAGCTTAGCACAGAAGCGTTTACAGGGATATTAAAGCAACTGCTGGCATCTGATCCCTGTGTAAGTCAACAATCTCACAACAGCCAGTTTAAATATTGGGATAAAACTAGGTTGTCCATGAACTAAAGATTTCAAACAACCAGGGCCAGCTCTGGCTTTTTTGCCGCCCCAGGCAAAAAAAAAAAAAAAAAAAAAACAGCCGGAGCGCCACCGAAAGCAAAAAAAAGGGCAGAGCGGAATGTGCTGCACTAAGATTGGCCTGAATGCCGCTCCTTACAATTTGCCACCCCAAGCATGTGCTTCCTAGGCTGGTACCTAGAGCTGGCCCTGCAAACAACCACATTGCTGGAACTCCATTTCCATAGTAAATTCTTTCCCTTGATTTTTACCGTCCTATTCCTTTCAAGAACTAAAAGACACCCTTTTTTATTAGTAAAAAGACACAAAAAATTGAAAGAGGGACATCAAAATCTTCCCATTAGACTCAAATCACATTTATCCCAAATACTCAACACTGAAATAGATTGTACTATACAGGGATATTTAGAAGTCATCCACTACTCAAACAAGTGTCTCTCTTTCACTCACTCGCTGTCTAGGGAATATTTATTTCTCAGGGGATAGAATTATTATGTTTGATTTGGCAGTACTGTGGAAGCATCACATGGCTTATAATGAAGGCCCAGAGCGCTGCTACTATTATTGGTAGCCGGTTATGTCATCAAAATGTTCTCACATGTCAAGAGCAGGTGTCCCCACTGCTCTACTATAAATAAAAGCATTTTTAGCCAGGATTGTGATTTAAAATGAAAGTAGCAGCAAGCAAGCAACTCTTCGTAAGAGCATGCAGACAAAGCAACATAATTGATTAGGCATTATTTTAGTTTATCTAAGAAAAAAGGCAAAAATACGTTGTAAAGACAGACAATTCAGCACAATGCAGAACATGCTATAGTTAACAGAGTATCATAAAAGCGTGAGCATTCTGGGACGCTGCTGGGAGATTAAAGTGCTCTATGAAGAGTATTTTAACACACTTTGGGGCATGTTCTCGGACAGGCGTGCACAACTCGGAAAGCAGTGAGGGCCATATTACTCCAAAGAAAACAGCTGAGGGCCGAACCCCCCCGATCCCGCGGAAACACCCCCCGCTCAGCACCGCCAGCCCCACGGAAACAACCTCTCCTCCCCCAGCGCTGGGGTGTGGAAGCCTGTAGAGGGGGAAAGAAACAGTGCACACAGGGTGACCAGATCACAGCAGAAAAATAGGACCCGCACCCTCCCCACTCGGGCCCACCATCACACCCCTCTTCACCCCCCCAGGGGTCACTATATTACTGCACACAGCAGTCAATCAATGCAGTTGTAGATAAATCTCTGCATTATGCATTTTTGTATAACTTTTATATGACTTTGTATTGAACCTTGGTAATATGTTATAGCGGGCCCCTAAGGTAGTATAATTAAGGTAAAAGAAAAATGTATTTTTGCTAGAAGTAGAATAAGATCTTCCCCCCACTTTGTATTCAAATGCCCCGTTGAATGAATGAGGTGTGAATGAGGAAGGCGTGGAAGGCAGCACCTCCAGACAGCTGCAACCCTTGGAGAGGGGATGGGAACCAGACCAAGGACAATCAAACTTGTCAAGTGGGCTGACTAGAGAAGAGCAGACATACTGACGGCCTCGGGGGTTAGAAGCAAGCACCTTCCTTTGGGAACACCCTCTTTGCAGCATTGGGACAACCCCCAGCCCAGAGACAAGCAGGAAAAAGGACCAACGGACACAGTCCCAGATTTTGAATGTGGGAGATTTGCCCCTCTCCAGTCACCGACTCGCCGCTCGCCTCCTCACCCCCCCCCCCAGTATAAAGCCTCGCCGCCACTGCCCGCCCGCTCAGCTCATCATCCCCCCACCTCCCTGGCTCACCTCCTCAGGCCGCCCCCCTGCCGCTGGCTCACCTACCGCCCTGCCACTGCCTGCCCACTCGGCTCGTCATCCCCCACCCCACCCAGCTCGCCTACTCACCCTTTCCGCCTCCCACTCGCCTCCTCAGCCCCCCCCCCCCCGCCGCCAGCTCACCTGCCTGCCCACTGCTGGTCTCTACCTTCTGCCGCTGTCCCCGCCCCCTGCTGCTGGCTCACCCTCACTCCCCTGCCTGACACTGGCCTCTTCGCCAGCCCATCCACCTGCCGGCCAGCCGGCCGGCCGTTGGCTTGCCCCACCCCACCGCTTGCCTACTCCCCCCGACCGCGCGGGCCGCACAGTGAGCCCACCTACTTCTCCCCCTCCCCCAAGGGCCGCATAGTGAGCCCACCTACTCACCCCCCCGAGGGCCGCACAGTGAGCCCACGCGGGCCGCATGCGGCCCCTGGGCCACATGTTGTGCAGGCCTGTTCTAGGAGGAGTAAATCAGGAAAAAGTAACAGCTAACTTGAACCTTCTCTAAACATTTGAACCAAGCCCTCATTTTTTTTAAGGTTTGAAAAAAAGTTTCTGTTTGTTTTCATTGATTCCAGCAGCAGAAGCTCCAAGGTGTCAAAAGAGGGCTGTTTTTGCAGTTTTTAACAAGTGGCACCCTGCAACTTCTTCATAATCAGCCTCAAACCTACCTCATCGGGGTCTGAATTCAAGGTCCTCTATAGTCTGCAAACCCAGCACATGTTAATAAATGTTAGGCTTGCACACCTGAGAAGCTGACATATATATCCCTGACCCTTCCACCCACTCCGGCCCCTTTATCTTGCAATGAGCCCTAGGATACTCCTATGTACCTTTTAGGCTCCAGGTCTAAACACATGAGGTTGAACAGCTTAGGGAGACAAAGGGACACTATGCCAGTGTGTTACAGTTGGATTCAGGGAAGTACCAATGTCATCCTTATTCCACATTTTCTATGAGATTTTGGAGTGGCTGGGAAGCAATTACCCCTTCTATAGAGGAAACCAAGAAGCCCCTACAGAACGGGAACAAATCTACACAGACACACCCCTAGAGCTCTGTCCAGGCGTATTCTATCTGCTACCCAAGATCCATAAACCTGGAAATCCTGGATGCCCCATCATCTCAGGCATTGGCACTGACCGCTGTACTTACCTACGTGCCTCCAGCTTCCATCCAGGACACATCACATGATCCATTGTCTACAGCCAAGCCCTAAGATACAACCACATTTGCTCCAAACCCTCAGATGGACAGAGACAAACACCTACAAGATCTTTATCAAGCATTCTTAAAACTACAATACCCACCTGGGAAAGTGAGGAAACAGATTGACAGAGCGACATGGGTACCCAGAAGTCACCTACTACAGGACAGGCCCAACAAGGAAAATAACAGAACACCACTGACCATCACGTACAGCTCCCAGCTAAAACCTCTCCAGCGCATCATCAGCAATCTACAACCTATCCTGGAAAATGATCCCCCACTCTCATAGGACTTGGGAAGCAGGCTAATCCTCACTTACAGACAGCCCCCCAACCTGAAGCAAATACTCACCAACAACTACACACCACACCACAGAAACACTAACCCAGGAACCAATCCCCGTAACAAACTACGTTGCCTTCTCTGTCCCCATATCTATTCTAGCGACACCATGATAGGACTCAACCACACCAGGCACACCATCAGAGGCTCATTCACCTGTACATCTACTAATGTGATATATGCCATCATGTGGCAGCAATGCCCCTCTGCCATGTACATTGGCTAAACCGGACAGTCCCTACCTGAAAGGATAAATGGGCACAAATTAGATATCAGGAATGGTGACATATAAAAGCCAGTAGGAGAACACTTTAATCTCCCTGGACGCTCAATAACAGATTTAAAAGTAACCATTCTTCAACAGAAAAACTTCAAAAACAGAGTTCAAAGAGAAACTGCAGAGCTACAATTCATTTGCAAACTTAACACCATCAATTTGGGCTTGGGAGTGGCGAGCTCACTACCAAAGCAAGTTTCCCTCTTTTGGTATTGACACCTCCTCATAAATTACTGGGAGTGGATCACATCCATTCTGACTGAAATGGCCTTCTACATTGGTTCTTCGCTTGTAAGGTAACTCCCTTCTCTTCATGTGCCAATATACATTTATGCCCGAATCTGTAATTTTCACTCCATGCATCTGAAGAAGTGGTTTTTTTACCCACAAAAGCTTATGCCCAAATAAATCTGTTAGTCTTTAAGGTGCCACCGGACTCCTCATTGTTTTTATGAAGCCCTTTTAACATCGACACATATATTTACGTAGCACAGTAGAAGAGGGACAGTTACTATTCCCTACAGGCAGCTGATACTTAGTGCTACCTTCTCCTAAGGTTTGCGCAGGTTCTAGTGTGCCAAAAACGACAAGCTAGAAACTGGAGCCCTATATTTCATACTGCATGGTTGTTGTTGAGTCCCCAGGGGCTTCATCTCCATTGCATCACATGTTATGGAGCACATGCCATTCATTTCTCCCACTGCTCTGTGTACAGAGGGATTTAGAGAGGAGGGTCCCCAGCTGCCAGCCTCCTAAAGAAACAAGAAAAAGGAGCGACCACTCAAGCCCAGGAAGGAGAAGAGGTTGCCAGCATTCCCTGAAGACAGAAGAGACAATCAGGAGGTTCTTGATGGTTTGCTGGTGAGGTAGGGAAATGCAGAGGGGGTGTTGTGGGGAGAGCCCAGGATTCTTTTGTAAACGTGCGTTCACTGATTTTAAAACTACCAGAAATCTTGCAGTGTCTTTTTGGATTCCACCTCCTTGCAAACTAAACTTCAGGATTCAGTTCCTAAAACTGAAGACCAGATCATCAACTGATGTAAATAAGAGTAGCTGCATTGACATGAGTGCAGCAATCCAAATGTGTACCAGTTGAGGTTCTGGCCCTTCACCTCTGTGAAGTTCACCCAACACTCATGCATTCTGGTATGAACAGAGGGTGATTTACATGCCTCATTCCCCGCACACGCAGATGACAGATACATAACATTACCATTTTCTCCCCATTTCTTACCGCAATAAAATGTTCACTCGTTTTTCATGCCACATCAGCACACTATGCCCACATTCTGGTGGGTTATTCAGGTTTCCATTGCATGCTTGTTATTACATCTGGCCTGTTAGCTCCTTTCTATGACACAACCCTAACCACAATAAAATGATTTACAAGATAAAGGGAATTCATGATCATTATCTGAACCATATAAATAAAGTCCATTTGAATGAAATGAATTTAAGGTTGGGACAAGTGCAGCATGGATTTATAGCCCTATGAACAGGCATCTTCTATTGGGTGCATAAGCAGCAGTGAAATCTTTCTAGTGTACCTCACCCATCATTCTCTGCCCTGGCCTGGAATAACTATTTCTATTGGAAAGAGGGGATTTCATTCTCCATCTTTGTTTAATCTTTGGTCTGAGCACTGACATCGCAAACAAAGGCGGCTAGTTGTGGGGGTGGCATTTGTAATGTACACAAACCCCTAAGGAAATGGACAGACACCACCCACTCATTTCACATAGGCCATCACAAAGAAATGACTATTTCAGTCACTAGTCTCAAGCAGCATGTGAACCAGGGACCAAGAAGCACAATGTCCTATCACCTATTTACTTATTCATTCAGTCCCTGGTATAAATACCAGGGCCAATTTGTGCCAAGCACATGGCCAAGAGTTCAATGGTAGGAGGTCGTAATCAGTCATTCCTCAACTTGTGCTCTATGGAGGAACAGGGCAAAGTGGCAGACTGTGCCCTCTCCAAAGAGCAAGGATTGTTTGTGATTAGCACTTTGAGGTTAGCGGGTGTGCAGCACTTCTCCCAAAATGGCCATATTTTGGAGTTTAATGTATCCACCCTACACACACCCACATCCCGTATCATTTGAAAGCTTATTTTATGTATCAGATGAGGTCTGATGTAAAATGGTCAAGTGGTGCCATCAGCCTGGAGGTGAGGTGAAACAAGGGCACTCAAAATGAGTGTGTGTCATTTTTTGCACAGTTCCAGAAACACGGCGACCAGACTGTGACAGAGTACTAGTTGTAGTGTGCTGGCCTCTTAGGAAATTCCATAACGGAAAATATCACAAGTTTAATTGGAATCTGCTAACCTGCTATGGCAGGGATTGTGGACACTTGGGGGAAATGAGTGGGCTAATGAGGTAATTAGCTCAATCAAGGAAAGATATATAACTGGAATAAGGGGATTTGCCCAGAGAGTGAGATGGCTGTGGTAGAGGAAGCTGGATGGAGGGCTCCACCTGACACATGCCTGTGCTATGCTGTGCAATGCCCGGAATCTAAAGATTAAAAGTACACCTGGGAAAAAGAAACTGTGTGTATGTTGTGAGTAGCAGACCGGGCAAAAGTACCAGGTAGCGCAGCACACCAGGTAGCTGAGGGAGTACCCTATGACTACAGGTTTTACAGTTTAAGTTAATTTCAACACCTTAATGTGGTGTTTATTGGTCAAAGCTACCAGACAACAAAAGTATTAAGATTCCTTTTTATTGATTTTACATGGGCAAGTTTCCCGCCCAGAAATGATGAAGCTCTTTAGCATATGGTGGTGGTAAGTAATGCTACCAATATACTTTGGGAATATCACCTCTACAGTGTGTGAAGTTACAGAATAAAGGTATGGGGGATACAAGCCTCTTAAAGCTTACATTAAGAGAGACTCTCCACAAACATTGAAAAATATGTGATTTGTCAAGAAAAATCAAAAGAATGCAAAATCGTCAAAAGCCACCAATGCTGGACAGATTTCTGGGATGCTGGCAGCAGAAGCCAGGAGAGATAAAATGTATTGGTGGTTCCTGGAAGAGTAGTCTAGTTTAGAGTATTGGGATCACTGGGATTACTTTCAGAAATACACAAAGCAAGTTAAATGTGGATCATGTCTGAGTTGTACTGCGCACAGGAAAGAAAATAGATTCTGAATCTGATCAGCCAGCTTCATGTTCACCTGCTTCCATAGACACCAGACCAAGCACATCTTCCAGTGACCGGTCCTGTTGGATTGCTTGCTTGAGGGGGAAAAAAAGCCAACCACACACACAAGACAGCAAGAAACATTATAAAAAAGATAGGTTGCTCTCAGATATTTCTAAGCAAGACAACAAAAAGGAGATGACATGTTGCACAGAATATCTGTGGAAGACTTGATTGCTAAGGATGCAGGTTATCACTCAATGTGCCTTTCTTTCTACTTGAGTAAAATGAATCTTAAAGCAAAATCATTTAGTTATACTGCAACAATACAGTCACCTTATGGCACTGCGTGTTATCAGATGATTGAACACCTAGACAATGAACTTATGTATGACAATAAGGCACTTCTGTCCAAGCTGCTCCAAGGATACAAAGCCTACTTCCTTCAGATGTAGTGTGACAGGGTAGGGTTCCACTCATGCCTCTTTTCAAGTTACAAACAGCTCAGACACCTTCTTCTGGTAAGCACCTCGTGTGATTTATTTCTGGGTCCTCCCCCCTCCCCACCCATAGATTTGTGCAGCCCTGTATTTGCAGTGACATACAATCTTTAGCTCGCTTGTGGGGAAGGCGGTAGAATCTTCCCCCTGGGAGATCTCTCTAGACTCTGACTCTTAAAGTCTCTCTACCCCTTTTCACTTCCTTCCTCTGTCTTTTCTATTTTCTGCCCAATGGGCTCCTCTGCCTGTCCCAATCCATCAGTTAGGCACAGCTCTTCTTAGTCAGGTCTACTGTAGAGTAATTAATTTCAGTTCCAGTAATCAGAGTGCTGGATTAGCTACCGTTGCCCACCACTATCCCAGGTAGAAACTACAAACTATTTCATTAGCAAGTTACAGGCAGGGTTAGAAAAACACTATCGTTCTGAAATTTCATTCCATGCACAGTATGAACAAGACAACTCTACCATTGTTCTATGTAGTGCAACATTAGCTGATGCTATCCAAACTGCTAGCAATCTGCATTAGGAGCTTAATGTGACATTGCACTGCATATGCTTTATGAAAATATGCTTGGAATGTGAATATAATGTAACTGGAATATATGCTTTATGCAAAAGGTCTCTTGTAAGGTATCATTACAAAGCTTATAATCTACTGAGTGTGTTCATCCTATTTGTATGTATGTATCATTCTCGTATCTAAAACTAGAAATATGAAGTTAACTCTGAGGTCCTATTGTAATTATGCAAAGTGTGACCATTAAGGGTGGTTTAGAATCTTGATGGCACCATTGACTAGGAGAATTGACTGTAAATGGCTTTGTTTACCTCCAAGCCTTCCTGTGTAGGTGAAGTGGGTAATGAAGAATGAGGTCTCACAGGACATGTGACCAAGTCACATGATACTGGAATCCATCCACCATCCAGGGTGCTTTTCCATTTAGAAGGAGGGGTAGGGATCCAGAGAGACAAAAGATTCCTGCCTTATGACAAAGATGTACAAGGGGGTGGAACAGAACAAAGGGGGTCCTAGTAATGTGAAATACCCTGCTTTTCACCTAAGATGCCTGCTGGAACTAACACGAACTGTACCAGGGGAAAGACTTGGGCCCAAACTAAGAAGGAGTCTTGTCTGTGAAAGAAGCTTATTGGAACACCTCTGAGGGTGAGATTTACCTGTATTCAGTTTCTTAAATGTATTAGGCTTAGACTTGTGTGCTCTGTTTTATTTTGCTTGGTAATTTACTTTGTTCTGTCTGTTATTACTAGAAACCACTTAAATCCTACTTTTATACTTAATAAAATCACTTTTGTTTATTAATTAACCAAGAGTGAGTGATTAATACCTGGGGGAGCAAACAACTGTGCATATCTCTCTATCAGTGTTATAGAGGGCGGACAATTATGAGTTTACCCTGTATAAGCTTTATACAGAGTAAAACAGATTTATTTGGGGTTTGGATCCCATTGGGAACTGGGTGTCTGGGTGCTAGAGATAGGTGACTTGCTGAGCAGGTTTTGGTTAAAGTCTGCAACTTTGGGGGCATGGACCAGACCTGGGTCTGTGTTTCAGCAGGCTAGCGTGTCTGGCTCAACAAGGCAGGGTTCTGGAGTCCCAAGCTGACAGGAAAAATGGGCTCAGAGGTAATTCCAGCACATCAGGTGACAGTCCCAAGGGGGTCTCTGTGACCGAACCTGTCACACTTAAGTCATCTAAATGTTTTGTGAATGTTTTGTTCTGGCAAGTGAGCCTGATAAACAGCTTTCAAATGAACAAGTGGTTTTATACAATGCTGCTTCAATCATTTGGTCTGAAATAACCAAAATGAAAACCTCAGAATGTTATCCAATGTCATGTGAATTGTAGATTACAGAGGTAACCTACTTGTGTCACAGTTGGAGCAGGAGTTTATCTTTTGGTTGATCCTTTGTTGGGGAGGAGTCAATGTGGCTTCTGCAAAGGGAAATTATGCCTCACCAATGTATTAGAATTCTTTGAGGGTATCAACAAGCATGTGGACAAGGGTGATCCAGTTGATATAGTGTACTTGGATTTTCAGAAAGCCTTTGACGAGATCCCTCATCAAAGTCTCCTAAGCAAAGTAAGCAGTCATGGGATAAGAGCGGTGGTCCTCTCATGGGCTAATAACTAATTATTCCTACCCTTTGTTTCCTATCTTTTAAACAGTTTTTCCAGTGGAAAAAAGTAAAGAGGATCACTCAAGGATCTGTCCTGCAACCTGTGCTGTTTAGCATATTCATTAATGATCTCGAAAATCAGGACAAGTAAAGTGGCAAAATATGCAGATAATACAAAATTACTCAAGATAATTAAGTCCAGAGCTGTGAAAAGTTACAAAGGGATCTCACTAAACTAGGTTAACTGGGCAACAAAATGGCAGATGAAATTCAGTGCTGATTATGCAAAGCAATGTCAATTGGAAAACATATTCCCAAATATACATATGTAATGCGGGGGTCTAAATTAGCTGTTGCCACTCAAGAAAGTTCTTGGAGTCATTGTGGATAGTTCTCTGAAGACATTCACTCAACATGCAGCTGCAACATGCAGCAGTCAAAAAAAGGTAACAGAAGGTTAGGAACCATTATGAAAAGGAGAGATAATAAGACCGTAAATATCATAATGCCACTATATAAATCCATGGTAAGTCCACACCTTGAATACTGAGTGCTGTTTTGGTCACTCCATCTCAAAGAAAATATTAGAATTGGATAAGGTACAGAGAAGGGCAACAAAAATGATTAGGGGTATGGAACAGCTTCCATATGAGAAGAGATTAAAAAGACTGGGACTGTTCATCTTGGGAAAAGGATGAATGAAGGAGGATATAATAGAGGTCTATAAAATCATGAATGGTGTGGAGAAAATGAATAGGGGAGTGTTATGTGAAGGGGTAAGCAACAATAACCAGGGGTCACCTGGTGAAATGAATAGGCAGCATTAATTAAAACTAACACAAGGAAGTACTTCACACAACACACAGTCAACCTGCAAAACTTGTTGCCAGAAATGTTGTGAAGGCCAAAATGATAAGTGGGTTTAAAAAAAGAATGAAATAAGTTCATGGAGGTTAGGTCCATCAATGGCTATTAGCCAAGATGGTCAAGGATGCAATCCCATTTTCTGGCTGTCCCTTACTTCTGATTGCCATAAGCTGGGACTGAACAACAAGGGATAGGTCACTCAATAATTGCCATGTTCTGTCATTGCTTCTGAAGCATCTGGCACTGGCCACTAGACCATTGGTCTGACCCAGTATGGCCATTCTTATGTTCTTATGATAGATAAAGAAGCATATAATTCAACCAGGATTGATTATCGTCTTTCAGAAGACATTCAAAAACTACTGTGGAGTGCATATGTAACAGTTCAAAAATTATCACACATCTGTGCAAAAGCCTTATTGCACAACTACATCATGAGTTTGGGTCTCACAGTTTAATTGACACATGCTACACCTTCATGGATTCTGCATCTATTACGATGAGCTGAGGCAGTTCATCACTAGTTCTGACAAAACTGAAGTAGAAAGACTCCAGGGAGGTGTGTCATTTCCAAATGGAACTGTACCACTTCATGCTGGTGGAAATCTCATCCATGAAGGAGATAATATAGACATCAACAGAGAGACCAACAATGGAGAGAATTCCTTCCATTCAATAGCTAGAGTGGTATTACAAGGACAGACTGCAAATAGTCCAGCATCGCAAGAAATATCACTGAAGCATGGGAAAGAAAATTCACTTACTCTCCCAGAGCAATCAGAGTCTCTTTTGTAGTGTCTGTAATCAGAACAATCTCTGCACAGAACTGTATTCATGCCAAGGCAATGAAGACAGTGGTAACCCACATACTCTTGACAGAGATCCTAATGATTAACATGATAATGACACTGACTAGAAATGGCACTGGCACTATTACACTTCAATGATACCTCTGCAAATTTATTATTAGATTTTGTTTTACCTTTAGATTGTTGTTGTGATGCTTTAAAGTCACAAAGAAATCCAATTTTATGTCTTAAATGCATAGTCATTAAACTAACAGAAACAAATGCAAATATTTCCAACTGGTCATTTCAATGAGGTGATGGTGTCATTGTTTATCCCCATTTCTATGGTATTGGCACCACTTGACAGCTCCACATCACACCTCATCTTAAAGTAGACCTAAGCTTTCAAACGATGTGCATAAGTGTAGAGAGGGTACAATAAGTTGGTCAAACCGGTGTTGTCTGCCGCTCACCTATAACAAGTCAGAATCACAGTCCCTCCCTCCCCCATGCCAGCTAGTAGAATAGAATTGAGAGGAAGTTGGAATTTCCATCCTATGGGAAATCCTAATATGTCAACATTGTTTTGTCCTGAATCGTGATGAAATGTTGAAATATCAATATTTTTGCAGAACAAAGAGTTCCAAACAATTCAATTCAGACATGACTAAACATTTTGGCATTTTTGACAGAGATGAATCCAAAATTTAAGTGTTTGTTTTGTTAAACTGACCTGAAATACTTCATTTTGAATCAGTTCAGCATTAAAATGCATTTCCCTGTGGGTGCATTTTGCCTCATGGGATCTGTATTTGGATTTCCGCCTCCCCCCACAAATATTTTGTTTCCATGTTCCCAATGGCAAATTGAAAATTTTCCGTAAAAATCAATGTTTGACTATGCCAAATTTTACAGAAACTGCAATTTCTGTCATAAAATCAGCCCAGTGGGAAATTCCCAACCAGCTCTACAGTAGAGTTAATGGGGCTTTAACATAAGCACATGATGGGCACTTCCAAAGAATCACTCAATACATAGTAAGAGAGCGCAGAGGATGAATGAGTATTCCCCTAATACTGGCCTAACAACTAAAATTCAGTGCTAAAATAAATGTGTAAAAAGAATAAAAACCATCATTAAATAGCCGTTTTCACTCAGACAAAAGAGAGCGGGTACAATAGAAGTCTGTTGCTGCGCTCTTACTCCTTTGCTATGAAATACTCATAATAGTATTTAGAGAGCTATGTATTTATTTTTCCCATCTCAGCACTGGGATCCCCACCCTAATGTGCACGCATGCACACATATAAGACCCCCCCCAATTCTAATCTGTTTTTTATTCTGCTTAGAATAGCATTTTCATGTAATCTTTAAAACAAAACACCAAGCGTTAACAGAAAGGAGCAAAGAAACGCCCACATTCTTCTTTGGATGCATTAAAAGACAGCTTCCGTCAAACTTTCAACACTCCACAATTAGACTCAAATAAGCTGCAATTCTGAACTGGGGGGGAAAAGAACCAAACATCCCATTTTGCAGATCTGAGGCCTTCCTGAGCTGAATACAATTCTGCTACAAAAACAAAAACTGTAAAAAGAGAAGTGGTGGTGGGGAGGGGGTTGTATGCATAAAAAGTCAGTCTGGAGTTCTATACTTAATCTTTCCAGACATTAAATAAATTGCTTATTCCCCATATTTTGAGGCTTGCATAGACTTGGCAAAGTGGGAAGTTCCTTTTCTTTCTTTAGTTTAATTTAAAAGAATCTGAAGCCCCAAATCTTCTTCCCAACCTCCTACTCTCTAGAACCCCAACCCAATTCTGCCCACATGCACCTATCTCCGGAGGTCTGTAGACACATGATTTCCTTCCTGCAGACCTCAGCATATCTGCAGGGTGGAGTGATTGGTGAAAGCAGGGGGCTTGTAAGGGAGGAGATTAGAAGGTCATCTGCCCTCTTTCTATAGGTCTCTTAAACTTAGCAGACGGGGAGAATCCAAAGTAAGCCCCCCATTCCCCCATTCTGCTCCCCCTGCTTGCAAGATTTTGGAAGTTATGCATTTCCTGCAAACTTATGAGTCTTTTGCAGATTATTTTTTTAAATGAAAGCTTAGGCCTGCAGCAGTCATTTGATATACCATATGAAGTTTACCTTCCCTAACAATGTTATTAAAAAACAACAACTTTGGCCGTTTGATTTTAACCAGCTAAATTATCCTGAGCACAAGGCCTCTGCTGTTGAGTAGAGAGTCCAGTAAGGTAGGTTGTGTCACTCATCTTCTTTCAATTTATTTTACTACACAGTGACAAAAAATTTCAGAACTCTTTTTAAAGCTCCAGGATGCCATAATTTAATAACCACAGGTCTGATTCCCTTCAAATTTTCTTCAAAAATTCTACCTTTGATTCAGATCTAACCTACCGATTTTGAGACCCCTATAGTTCTTTTTGAAGGGACAAGGGAACAAAACGAGGCTTCCAATGGAAACTCAGTTGTAACCTTACCCATTTAGTAACTGCTGTCACTCCACTATCTCTGCAAGGATTCATTCTAATGCACAAGTAAATCAAGAACAAGATTTTGCACTATTCAAATACTTGAAAATTATTATCAGTCCTAAACATCTAGGACCTCAATATAAATATCTTGGACATGATAGATGAGATAGAGAGGATGGATGGACAAACAGGCAACAAAATGATTATTATTTGCAATCTGATGATCTTGAGTTGGTGGTGTTTTGTCCATAAAGCAGATACAGATTTAACTAGATAATCTTGCTATTGATTGGGTGTAAACCATAGGAAGCAGTTCACAATGTGCCCAATCCAAAGTCCATTGAAGTCAATAGGAGTGTTTCTATTGACCTTAATGGATTTTGGATCAGACTACAGGAGACAATTTATTTTAGTGTGCAGATAATGTCTCCTTAAATAAACAAAAAGTTGAGAGTTGTGGCTGGGACAAAGAAATGGTTTGATAGCTGGATGTTCAGAGCAACAATACAATCCATACCATCAACTTTTCTTCACTGTAGGCCCAGTCCAAAACCCATTTAAAAAAATCTATGAGAAGGCCTCCACTGACTTCAGTGGACTTTCAAACTGCTCATATAGTATCACAAGAATCTAGAGCAGAAGCAAATGTTACCGTATTATTATTTAAAAGAATGCTTACAACACTGTAGGCTTACAGTGTTTGTGTAAAGCACTATGTAAGCCATGTTCCTTGCACAGATGAGTTTCCAATTTGAGAGAGACAAGACAATACAATGAACAATTGAAACACTATAGCATTCAGCGCTAGTCACTCCTTAGTTCTGGCCCATTTACAGGAGCTCTGAGCTCACAATGAAGTTTTTCATAGTGCCACAAGGTCTGGTGATCACTGGTTCATTTTTCATCTCTTGCTCTGACTAGTAAATAGAGAGAGAGGCAAATCTTATCTCCCCTCTCAAAGACCCCAGCCTCACTTCTACAGTCTTAAAGTGAAGCAGACCCAGTGTGCTTCTGCTGTGTGATGTGGTGGGGGAAGAGTGACTTGTGCTTCTGACGGGGCCACACCCCCTGGGCACCACAGAACACAGCTCCAGGAGGACACCTGTGCCCTAGTATAACTCACACTAGGAGAATGTAGGCCTTTGTTCCTCTCTTCTGGCTGGGCCACATAAAGCCTTGAGGCCCCTATCTAGCAAAGCACTGAGACATGGGTTTAATTTTGAAGTCAATGGGATCACTCATGTGTCTAGAGTTAAACAATGCTCAAGAGCTGTGTTGAGTAAGGGGTCTTAGTACTGTAGCTCAAGCAGTAGCAGCTCATGCTGTTATCTGTGAGAGGTCCTCATCCCCACCAACAGCCTAAGCAGCACTGGATATACTAGCCTACAAGGGGTTTGGAGAGGTACAGAGGGATAAAGATAGGGATGTTGTTACTGGATCCATGACTGTGGATCCATGCCAACCACACCTCCTGCAGGGAAAGGAAGGTGCAGCAGCTGCAGAGTGGGTCTCTGGGTGCATTTTGATGTGAGAATGCCTTCCCCCACCCCTTGTCTGTCCCAGGGCCCTCTGCATAACTTCCCAGTGCACAACCCATACATCTCGGTTGTGCATAGGATCCCAAAATTGGTCTGGTTATTGTGCAGTAGGATAAAACAAAGATGTGCATAGCAAGATAAGCCTACAATACTAAGGTTGTTTTGAGAAATATGCTCGTTATCCAGCACATGCATTCAACACACAACTGTTATTGACTTTCACCTTAGAATATCTCACCCTTGTTGCTGTAGTTTCCTTAATGAAAAATCAAGAAACGTTATTCAACTATAAGTCACAGGGGACCTCTAATTGCTCTAAGAAAGTTTTTGATGACCCACATGAGAATTTGCATACAGGCTTTTTGGATATGTCATCAGTCTTGAATCTTCTCTGAACAGTTGTGCTCCTCACTATTTTAATTGTTAACTGTTATTTTGGGGGTTTAGTTTACTCATTAAGGAGTTTTTTTTAACTGCTCTGTGTTTAAATACACTTTGTCTCATAGTAATTAACAAAGCTGACTAAACTTTATTCACAACCTGCTGAGTTTCGTGTTCTGATTCTTCTAGTTTGTGTTTGAGACTGTAATTGTGTCAGAGTTGCAGCTTCTGGGTTGGTTGCTTTGGTTGTGTTTGTTTGTAACCACTATGAGGATCTGGTTGGTTCCTTATTACCCTATAAAAGACTATGCAATCAGGCTCAGGTTTTAAATCTGTGCGGCTGTGAATTGGTTAGTCAACTGATATGTTTCACCCCAGATGCTTCACTTCAGCATCATGTAGACTCCCTTTTTGGAGAGTCGGGAAAGCATTTTTCACTGAAGGTGGGAATGTCATTGCATTATACTTTTTATAACGCAAAGCTACACCTTAAAGACAATGTCCATAAATTCCCCAGAACTTCCCTCTTACTGTCCCCATAAATTGATCACAATATATTAGACCACATTAACTGCAGGTCAAGTTTCACATTTCAAAATTTTTTACAGGCAGCAGAGAATAATCAATAGATCTGGCATGAAGCATTTGCCCAGAAACATGGTATAACTGCCTTTAACCACAAAAGATAGCTAAGTCTGTTCGGTTACATGATGAGATTTGGTTTACATTTTCTTAAGTCATCTCATATCCTGCTTTTTCCAAGGCTGTCTTCTTGCTTCTTATAGCTACTTAATAATTGGTTTCTTCAGTCTGCAAAATTCAAGGTAAACCTAAGGTCAGGCTCAAGGCATTGGCACATGGATTGTAAATAAATGTAGCTGAGCATATGTGGGCAAAATATAGAACTGAAGCATTTCATATTGACAACTGGGCTCAGAACCTTTCACTACACACAAAAACGGCTAAGTTCACAAGCTGGCAATTGCAAATCATCCCATCACTCAGGATGGATTTGCCCTTGCATTCTGAGTTCAATGTAATTAATGTGAATGTCACAGTCTATGAAGAAGCTACTAGAAGGGCAATTTGTGTTATAAAGGATTAATCTTCAGCAGAAAGTTTAAAGGTACAACATATCCTGCAGGCCAGTATGCAGTATTACACTTGTTGATGACAAAGGCTGGTCATAAAATGGGGGACTCTTTTCAACTACAAATTTCAAAACACAATGAAAATTTTCATTTTATTCAAAAAAGTTTCCCACATTTTTCTGAAGAAACAATTATGAATGAAAAATCTTCATTTTCAGTCAAATTCAATGGGATCAAAATTGATGTTTGTTATTGGGCCCCTCCCCCCCGTAAAAATAAATAATATTGGAGGTGAATTTCACCCTATATAAGCAGCAATAGTTTGGCAACAGCTACTACTTCTCAATGGAACTTTTACGTGTTTTACAGCATCTTGTCTGTATTGAAATATGTATTTAGCTACAACTGGCAGTTGCTGTTCTTAAGAAAATACTCTCTCCTTTTATTATTTGTGTTGTGGTAGGGCCTAGGAGTGCCAGTCATATACCAGAACCCCATTGTGCTAGGGGCTGTACAAACACAGAACAAAAAGATGGACCCTGCGTCATAGAATTTGTAATATAAATTGTTTTGATTTATCTTCTCTCTTCTTGGTACATGAATAATGTGGCAAATTCAGCCATCAACACAGAATCTGGCAGTATGTAACCTTGCCTACCTGTACCTGTTGTGCCTACCTGTACCCATGAAACAGAAATCCTCTAAAAGGTTGGGTTCTGATTTTATGTTATAGGGATTCATTTTGTTCCATGTTTCATAAACACATGGATTTACCAAAGCACTCAATGTTGGCCTACATCTGCTACCACGGGAGCCAATGGGAGATTTACTTACAACTTCAATGAGAGAATAGTAAGGCTAAATGCTACAGCTGTTCAGAGAAACTGAAAGTTTTCTATTTTGATGTTTTTCATTTGTTTTAGTTTTAAAAGGCACAACATTTTCATGAAAGTACACCCCACTGTTTAACCAAATTGCCTGAGCACTTTTGAAAATTCCACTCTATAAGCATTATGTCCCTCTATCTTGGAATAGGATAGTTCTGCACAATTTCCTATCTCCTATCATCCAGACAAAACCTTTTCTTTCAGTACATTCCTCCAGCAAAAAAATCAAGAGATATAAGCAGATGAAAATGGAAAATAATCCTGAGGGTCTTTTTTCCTCCTTACCAGCATATTTTATAAGCGTAAGTATACTGCATGGTGATTTATATTCTAAGGCCTGTTTCACAGAAATGGCATTCTGGATAGTAAATGAAAGATGTTGATTTGTTACCGGAACAAACCTTGCAATTTATCCTTCTTCCTGGTCTCTTAAGCTATACCTTGAGAGATAAAATGAAAGACATTTTCCAGGCAGTACCCAATCCCCTGAATCCAAAATTTGCTTTCCAAATGGACTTTGATTTTCATATTATTTGTAAGACAATGAGGTCAAGAGGGATTATTTTGTTTTGGTCCCAAAGAAATTGGTATCCAAATAGTTCCATAAAGACAGTTTTCTTTAGAGATTGTGTAAATGAATGCATGCTTAGTGAATGTCCAAAGATTAACTGAGTTTTTATTGTTTCTGGTTTATTCAACGTCTTACTAAGAAGAATGAGGATCTACGATATAATAGCCTGATCCTACTCCTATTGCAGTCAATGGGAGTTTTGCCATTGAATTCAATGGGAGCAGAAGCAGGCCATCAATAAAGATGTGAAATAGAGCTGTCGATGCATCTTGAAACTCACCTGATCATTAATCTAAAACAGACAGACAATGACGAGGAATGCTTAATCTTACATCCATTCAGACTCCCTGTACGGTCACTTACTAGCAGGGGTAAGAATCATGGACCTGATTTTGCTCTCACAACAGTGTAATTCAGGAGTAATTCCACTGAAGTCAATGGAGTCACACTGGGTAAAAGCATTGAATATAAAAGGAGAAGTAGTATTTTTTTTAAATGGTTTCAATTTTCAAGTGATTTTTAGTAACAGTGAAAAGTGCCTGACTGATATATCATCAGTGCAAAATGAAGTCCTCCCTAAACTTTTGGAAAAAAGGAAGAGCACAAACAGCAGCTATGTAAACCTTCCTTACGCTTCCCAACTCACATGGCTCGGGTCTCTTCTGTGGAGACCATCTCCTCTATCAGTATGCCCATTCAGGGGCTGATCCTGCAGCCCAAGAGTATGAATGAGCCCTCAGTCCCTCATCTCTCTTCTGACACTGCTAACAAGAATCCCACCTGCAGCTGTAGTTTTAGTAGGGTAGTGTATGGACATTTGGCCATTAGAAACTGGAGTCAGGGATCCAATTGTTTTCACATTTTGGTTATTCTTTGCAATTTCATCACAGGGCTCATTGTAGCCCCACATAGAGCTTAAGTAATTGCAGCCCCCTCTTAAATTATCTCAAGACTATTCACCAATTGGAAGATCATTCTTGGTCTAGGGATCATGATTAATTAGTTGTGAGTATCAGATATATACAATTTAGCATTGGTCAGTTTTCACTGGATATACGAGTGACATGGCATTTTTCTGTTCCCTGAATGGATGAGCATAACTCTTAGAATCAGGTTTCTCGTGCAAATACTTAAGTTTACAAATTCAAAATTCACTGGTTCTCATTTGTACCAATGTCTCTTTACATCCTTCTGGCAGTAGAGCTGAACAAGTGGTGTAAAAGTAAATGATTATCTCTCCTGCTCTGTCTGAACGTTAAGTGAATTTTAGACTATTTGCTGTTTTGTTCATTAAGATTCTTTCCAGCAAACTCATTGATGAGAATGGACACAAAGAAAACACTAAGGGGATATGAACACAGTCAAGGGAAATTAGATGCAATATCTGAATGACTATGTAAATAGAATTAATATCCAGTTTTAGGTCCCTTTACATGGCCAGGGAGGTGTAAAGGGGACATAGTGCACACGAGAATCAGACCCATTTCTGTCTAGTTGTTCCCTAGCTATACATTACAAGCTGAAATACCTGTAAGTTGGCTACACACAGCTGTACACATGCGTTTGCAGGCCATCTGCAGAACAGGCTGCATGCCAGCTGCTTGACCAGGGGATCTGGCAAAGGAATGAGACAGGAGAGAAAGTCTGCAGCATTTTTATAAGGCTTGGAACTGGAATTACAGGTCAGCTGAAGCATGAAGTTTGATTTCTAACTAGAGCGTCTCGAGAGGCTCGGTTTACCTGATCTCTGAGCTTGGCAAATAAGGTCTTCCTAGCCTGTGGACCTGAATCTTCACTCTTTTGCCCCATCTTTGTCCCTGTGTGACTCTGCTGGCTTCAGGGAGTTACGCCAGCATAAAATTGGTGGATAATCAGGGATATAGGATCTGATCCCTTATCGCCCTGCACCTTGCGCAGTCAATTTACTTCAGTGTGAAGTGAGTGTGAAATGCTACCTACTCAGAATGGGAATGTTTTACACCCACCTTATACTTCTGTAAAGGCTTGATATGGGGCAGAGCACGAGAGAATCTAGCTCCAGGCGTTCTCACCACCAAGCAGATGGCCCCAGATGTTCACAGCTGGGAAATGGTGGCGGGGTGTTCTCCATCGAAGTCATTGACCAAGGAACTCACTTCCCCCCAGTTGGAGTAACAGAGGACAAGCCTGTTTATGTTCAGGCTACAATGCAAATACTGTTTAATTGCCCTAAGTCTGTGCTGAAGGGAGAAGTTGGAATGTTGTGCTGATCTGTTTAATGTTACTTAGAGGGACTATTGCTAATGTGTATTTAAATGTTAAGGTCCCAGAAGTGGCCTACGTGCACAAGAAGGGTGTAAAAGGCCTTTCCCAATCGTGCACTCCTTGCACAGGGGGCAGGCACACTTGGAAGAGACCGTTCCATGCCACAGTGAGATCTGGCTAACACATGCTGCAAAGGGGCGGCGGTGGGGAGGGGGGCACATTGACAGCAGTCCCCCGCAGCACTGGGAGAAACAGTGCCTCAAAAGACAGCACAAGGTTCCTCCTGCTGTTCCCCATGCGGGTAGCAGAGCTCCACATTGACCCCTACTGGGGGCTGAGCCTAACAAGCCCCTCATGTTTTTGTGCCTAGGGATACTATGATAGGCAGCCCATTTACGCTGAAATAAATAACTCTGTTCTAAATGGCTGGGCTTTTCAATAAACCCCCAAACTCAAGCCTCAGGTCACCTGTTGGCCTAATTTCCAGTTCACGGAGTCCTACCTAGCCTCCAAAGAAAAACAATTCTTTCCAAGCAAGATCCTGACCCTCCACAGTGGGCGCTTTCAGCCAATAAAAACAGCATGCAGCTGCAGTTTTAATGCCTCGTAGACTGACTGGATTGCAGAGCTGCTTCCCTGAGCTCCTCAGCAGAGATTTAGCATCAGCAGAGACCAGGCTAGCATATACCAGCCTCCCTTCACCTTGCCCTGCTCCACTCTACCACTACACAGGCGCTCATTCCTTTATAACCTCGGGGAGGGGGTGTGCCAGCTGTCTCCTGAGAGTGGAAGAATGGGCAGAGAAACATCAGTTTACAAGCAGCCTCTGTGCTGGGCTCGCTCCTGAAAAATAGGATTTTGTTTAGCACAACTCGTCTCTTGCTGCTGCTGCAGCTGCAAAGCGATGATGGTTTTTGAAGTGACACAAGGGATCTGACTTCTCAGCAGCACCACATTTTCAATTATATGTCTGCTCTGGGGACTGTACCCCTAATGCTGAGGAAATATGGAATGATGCAATCCAATCTTTCTGAAGAAATCTTTCCAATTCCTATAGGCAGCACACACCCCAACGAAGCTGAATCAAATGTATTTTGAAGTAATGTCAGCTAACTTTTTTTAATGCACTCCCGAGGCTTCAGAGCTTAGAAGACCTTTGTTTGCCAGGTGTTTGTTTCCAAACTTTCATAGTGGTCGATAACACTTTTTCGCTATTTAAGAAATGCTTTATAGTTAACAACCCCCCAAACAGTCTAATGCATTTTCATGTAGGATTTAGCCATAATACGTACTAGAGATATTCCTGGCTCAGGATCTGCACTCTCACCGAAACTGTGCTATTAAAATTAAAGTGAACTTTTAGATTCAATCAAGGGAGACACAAAGAATTCAAGTGAGCTCTCTATCTTCCTCCAACACTAAGTTTGCTTTTTTTGTGTAGAAACAAAAATAAAAATCTTATACAATCAGGAAAGTATTCAAAACGCATAACAAATAATTGCTCCATGACAAAGTAAAATTGTTCTCCAGTGTGGGTCCCTCAACAGCAGGCTTTAAAAAAAGCCAAATAAAAGGAACAGATGTTAACGTACTCCTGCCAAAATTGCCGTGAGCCCTTGTAGTCAGAACTAGTAACTGAGCTGAGATGACACCATGGCACAGTTTAATTCCAAAACTAACAAACACACGGAGGAAACAATTAAACAACAGTAAAGTCCACAGGACAAACACTGGGATAATTGGTGGATCTGACTTTTGTACATTTCTTTAAGCTGCACTGTCAAAGTCATCTTTGCCTTGCTATTGTTAGAAATGGTCATTGTTGTAAGAAATCCCCTCCCTCCAAATCTAAACTGATTTTTGCCTGGACAAAAAAGGCTATTGTCAACTATGAAGACATTTCTAGGTAGTTTCTGGGCCAAGTTCTGCCCTCGGTTCCACCCATGGAATGCCATTGGCTTCAATAGGATTCCAGGGGTGTATTTAAGATCCGAATTTGGCCTCCAGCCATTCAGCGAAGGGCTCAAAACATGGTGGCAATACAGTAAAGGATGAGGTGTGGCATGTAAAACCAATGTTTTTTAAACTCCTGTCTTCAAAGCACAGTTTCGCTCTTCTGAAAACTGACTCTGCTAATCTCACATTACAGAGCTTCTTGTTTGTTCCAAGTGAACAGTATACACGTGAAAAGATGTTTTTACTAACTAACTGCCCAGCCAACTCAAGCTGAGGTCTGTGTGTTAAGCTGGGTGTTTACCCGCTCATGTGTCATTGCCAGTTATAAGAGATTTCACAGGCCAAGCTAGGGTCATGGCACAGAGCTATGCCAGTAGACATTTTACAGTAGCTCTCCCATTGTCGCTTGCACCAGTGGAGCTGGGAGAATACCACAGCCACTGTGGGAGACTTTCAAAACCACCACATTATAGACAATTAAAGGCATAGCTACGCATTCCCACCAGTTTCAATAGGTGCACAAGAGTTACTGATTGAAACTCAGCAAATGATTCTGCTGATGGTATATTATCGCAATATATTGATTCTAGCTCACTCTCTCTTAGCTGTTTCTGTCCGGGGTTCTCTGCTCGGTGTCCCCGTCAGGCTCCCTTCTTTTAACCCTGTGACCGCACCCCTGACCCTGTTATTTAATTAGTTGTCCCCCGGACTCATTTGGATTCCAGGTCCTGTGGATCCTCCCCTTAAGCTGGGGGGGAGGTCCTTTAGCAGTGGGCGGGCTTCCGCCCGCCCACTTCCCGGAACCCAATAGGTACAGAAACCAATAAAAATAATGGATGTGGGAGATTCTACTTCCATTTCCTGAAGCAAGAGAGGGATCAGACTTTAAATGTATATATTTTTAAAACTGGAGGGCAGATATGAAACACGTGATTTAACAAACTAAAAAACTCTGCAGTATTACAGCAGCAAAAAGCATGAACAATTTTCTTTGTCACTTAAGTCAGCAAAACTGACTCTGATTACAAACAGGGAGCAGATCAATTAAGTGAGAAGGTGCTATTTTTACAGTCACTTTTTGGAGCAAAACCCCCATACTTTAAGCCCCAATTCATTCAGATAAGAGGAATGTACTGGTCAGTTTCAGCTAAAAATCTAAAATTACTAAGAAATAGGAAAACTTTAGTAATCTTCCCCAGCTCTAGATTTTTAATAATTGAGGTTTATGTTTAAAGTACCAATAGTTCTTTTACTCAGCAGCAGAAGAATTTGTTCTTGGCCAGAAAAACTAAATCCAAATATAATGGAGAATGGCACAATTGTCCCAAAATTACCATCTGCAGATCACGATACACATTGTACCTCTTTGCCAAATCCGACCCCAAGGAACCCAAGAAGACTGGGAAAAGGGAACATGCACCAAAAAAAGCAACCCTCAGTTAACAGTGAAGCAGGACAAAGTAAACAGCCAGCCCTTTGGCAGTTCCTTGGCTTCTTGGAGTCCGATTAAATAAGCCCAGAACCAAGCCTTCATCACCCCTAATTAAAAGCAAACCACATTATTTTTAAGATTTGAAAAAGTCCAGTTAGCACCCCTTTCCATCATTCACTGATCCCGTAGCTTTTCTCTCTCTCTGCGTCTTAGTGCTCTCTTTCTCCTTGTGACTCAGCCTGCCAGCTAGATTACTATGTAGTCCTCCCTTCTGGGGTATCAAAGTCCCTCTGGACCAGCTGTCCAATTGCTGACCCCAGCAATTCTGTGCCACTTCCCAGTGGCAGGTAGGGGAACCTGGGCTCGCCTGCTACTCTGGGTTCCAGTGCAGAGACCCTACAATCAGCAGCCAAAGTCTGCACAATCTCTACCCTTACTGTTCTTTCACTGGGCTGCTTCCTACTCTGCCTCCACTGGCTTTCTCCTCCCCCATTTTGGGTAAACCCTTCCCTCAGAGCCAGGATCCTAGGGCTTTTTCCACTCTAAACCTAGAGAGCAACTACTACCTTCCACACTGCAGCTTTTTCTGCTGCAAACTTCCTGGCTTTATATCTTAGCCAGCTTTGCCTCCAGCTGGGCTTTATCAGCCATTAGTCATTTTCAGGCAAGCCAGACTTTCCACCAGGTGCAGCCTATAAGGTTAACTTATCTGCACCACTTTAACCCCTTCAGGGCTGGGGTGGGGGTGAACACCCCATTACATTCTCCTTAGCCTTGACTAGCCTGTCCACTTCCTTGTTCTTTTCTGGATGCACCAGTTCTGAAATGCAATACGAAAAAAGATGTTGTGGACTATCCAACCGAAAGGGACTCTGGCAGTACAGGAGAGCATCATTATAGAGCCTGATCTTGTCCCAGCCCAGTTTCATGACTCAGAGAGGTTCCTGTAATTCAGTCAGGGCCCTGAAGGCTCAGTATGCTAATCCAAATGGCACCTTCAAACCTTAGGGAGGCTCACACTTCTAGCTTATAGGGACCTCTCCTTGCAAACGGTAATTGCTAGAAACCCTGTGGAGTCTTCGGTCATTAGCAGCCTGCCCAGCACCCTGATATAGCAGTTTACAATATTCTTAATACTAAAAGCAGTGGATTCCCACGATTATAAGAAGCAGGGGTGGGGGGAAGCTTCACCCTGTAGTTAAATGAAAGCCAATACATTTCTGCGAGGTTTACAATGTCTGTCTTTACATTAGAAGAGCCAGTGGATGATGGTCAGTTGGTTGTTTAAGAATGAGCAAAACCGGCTTCATCTCAGTTAGTATTCCTCCAACCGCAAACCACTTTTGTTCTTGTATCTGAACGGAAAGGGGGAGGAGATTTAAGCAAGCCAGCTCGAAGATTTGTCTAGACAATGTGCGTCCCTTATTTTAGAGGATAGGATTGAATGGTATGTGGAGTAAGAATGAACGCTGGATGTCTGGTGCAAGCTGTTTCTAGACACCCTTACCCAGGAAATGGTCTTCCTGAACCGACAGCGCAGTAGAAGGTTGAAAACATTTTTATTGTACATGGCCCAAATAGCCTGTAAATGATGTTTATTAAAAGGTCTCTCTAATATCCTGGGACTAACACGGCTACAACAACAGTACACATAGCTCTTGTGTAGCGCTTTCCCCCATCAGACCTCAAAACACTTGACAAACGTGTACCATTATCACCATTTTAGAGATGGGGAAACCGAGGCCTAAAGATGCAATGAGACTTTCCCAAGGTCAGCCATTAGGGCCAGTGACAGAACCAGGAATTGAATCTTAGCCCAGGGCCCTATCCATTGGACCACATTGCCTCTCAATGAATTCTCTGGGCGAAGAAGAGAGACCTTGCAACTTGCTGGGGGAAAACAGTGGAAAAAAACTGCAAAAAATGTTGATAAAAATTGCCATTAGTCCTGTTCCTTCTCCCATAATGGTTCTGAAAATGGAAGGAAAATGAGCTCATTTTCCTGTTTTCTCTCTCTTACAAGAGGTTATGAGAGAAGGCAGGTGTGAATGGAGAATGTTACAGGTGATAATCTTAAAAAATGAATAAGCAGGCAACGGAAGTGTGCAGAGAAAAACTAGGAACAGCTCCCTCCCCTCCCCCAACCACACACAAAGTGTCCATACAATTTAAAAGACTGAACAGAAGGCTGTGGCTGAGACTGTGATTATGATAGCAGCACTAGAGGCAGGAGCTAGTTGAAGATAAGGACGGCCCTCCTTGTAGCAGGCACTGATTTTCCCTTCCCTTCCCCCATTATGGAGAGCTATTGCCTGTACTGCTGATAGCACTATATTTAATCACCTTCCCTTCCAATCCTTCCTCATTTGTGGCTATGTGTTTGTAGAGGAAGCTATTTTGTTATGTTTTTATTATAGTGCATTTGTTTTTATTTTGTTGTTCAGTGCACTGACTGCTTTGGCAGTGGGGTGGGATGAAAAAAACATGAATTAGTTATGTACAATACATACTTGTCCTATATTGACAAAACACTCATTCTAACAGCCCAACAGCGTCACTGGGCTTCATTCCAGCATGGTGAAATTCACCCAGGAAAAAGCTGATGTGCCACTCGAGCCCTTAAGTTAAAAGCCAAAGGGGGGCTGAAGTGGCGCACAGATCCTGGTTCCCAGGAAACTCAGATTTGAGATTGTAATCTCAGCCATCAATCCTGCTACCCGTGGGCAGGCTAGTCCCTGCATCTGCATGGAGCCGCTGCTGGAGTCCTCAGGGCTCTGTGCTGTATGTGCAGAGCGAGCTGCAGGATCAGAGGCCTAAAAGTTGTCTGGAAGTTTCCAGAGTACTTTACCAAGTAAGTAGTGCATATAATACTATATATGTCAAGGAGATGACCCTCCATTTGAACATACACGACTTTGCTCTCACAAACAGCATTTTATGCACTAAAATGGATTTTATAATTGAACATTCTTTCACTGACTTGCGCAGCTGCTGGACTGTGCAAACTGTGTGTTCAGATGTTAATCTCCAAAAAAGGCAGGTACAGTTGTTGACATGCGCACAGTTGTAAATACACAAAAGGAGAGCAGGTTGAAGCCCCTTTGAAAAGCAGGCCGATCACAAGCAATAAAATAGCCACACTTCTCATAAATATGCAAGCATCCCATCCCCGCTCCCAAGTCCAGACATCCCTACACCCTTCCAAACACATTTGATTTATCTCTTACTGCATCCTGTTGCACTGTATGTACAGCACACACACACATATAACAATATATAAATCTTTTGATATAGAAAAATCTCTCCAAAGAAGGCATCCTGTAGCCTGTAAATCAATTTATTTTAATCTAATCTTCATCTGTAATGGTTTTCTTGGCTGCAGCCATCAAGGACACATCTTGGCAGGTGGGAAAGAATGAAAACATATAACATATAATAGTTTCCAGTTTCCAATATGGCAATGCCTGGAAAACCCATGAAATATGACTGAGCCTTGGAACTGACCCCTGATGTAAGCTGAGATCTGCACAGATGAGAACTCACTAAAATATGAACATAAAGATGTCAGAAACTCCTTAAAACCTTTAAAATAATTGAAGTAAAGTCACAAAAGTGAACTTCTCCTTCAAAAGACAAGGAGAAGCTGAAGTGGAATTTCTTCATCTAAACAACCCAGTTGTGAGGCAAGTCTGAGCCAACTTTCTATTTTGTCAGACTTTCCCTTTTACTCACAGAACACCAGTTTTTCTTCAACTTCCCTTTTTATGGGTTCTATTTTTGGGCTTAAAAAATATTGTCACTGTGGTGCAATCCTGGCAAAAATATCACCAAGGTATTAAAGTATGAGTCAGCCTGGTGGCATATTGATGTGCTCTTGACAAATCCAGTGGAGTGGCTGAGTGTCTTCCTTAGCTAGCTGTGGCAGTGTGCAGAGCACAAGGTGCTTAGATGGGTAGCAAGTGCAGTACATTGCTCAACAGAAAGTCTTCTGTAGGTGGGGTATCATAGAATCATAGAATATCAGGGTTGGAAGGGACCTTAGAAGGTCATCTAGTCCAACCCCCTGCTCAAAGCAGGACCAATCCCCAATTTTTGTCTCAGATCCCTAAATGGCTCCCTCAAGAATTGAACTCACAACCCTGGGTTTAGCAGGCCAATGCTCAAACCACTGAGCTATCCCTCCTCCCATGCAAGGGTATGCAAGGGTTAGCTTGAAAAAAGCACATTAATGGGAAATGGTAGTTAAAGCCGTATAATCACCTAACGGTATGGATAGCAAATGAAGACCTGCAACGTTTTAACTTGGTGTTTCAATGGAGGAGTGTGTTGTCACTCAATAGCCCATGGAAAACTTTGTCTCCACTTTGAGCATTATGATTAAGATCTTATTCAACTCAGTTCTGTTGGTGACTCATTTCAGGAACCTTAATTCCTTTTGCTCCGAATATAACATAGGTCAGTTAATGTAGCAGCTTTTGCTGTGCTTTTGTAGGATCTACCCTCCATTGGCTGGAAGAGTGGTGGCTGAAATGTGGGGCTTTCAACAAGTAAAGTCAAGGAAAATGAGTCCTGAAGATTCCTCGCAAGTCAGTAAGTACTCTCAAGTATGGGGCAAGACAACCTTGGAGGACAAGAAATTGAATAATTAGGGGTGCTGTAGTATTAAGGGCACTTGGGCTTCTCCTGCAGAGGTAACTAGAAATCCCAAACACAGAGATTTCTGGTTCTGTTTAGCGCTGGTTATATTACTCCCCATAGCACAACTGGAGAACTGTTATGTTAGTACTGCTGCTGTGTCCCACTGAGCAACATGATCTAAATAACAATCAATATTCATGGTAGTTGGCCCTTGTTGCAATCCTTACAATAGCATTACTATCCTTTCTACCCTGGGGAGGTTGGCAGAGAAACACACAAGGCACAAATCTATTCTGAAAAGGGGGTGGGGGCGTGGCGGAATCAGGATATTGTCACTAGCACATTTTATTTTTAATATGTAAAAATGTGCCCAACAAAATCTCTGGGTGCCTATTAAACAATTAAAAATATAACCAGAGCCACAAAAGGAAGACAGCCCTGTTCACTCACAACAACATCTCACATCTAACCAGTGTTTTCCCCAGGAATTGAAATTAGGGGGGGTGTTTGAATTTACGGAGGGTGGGGGTGTCAGGGCCGATAAGGGGTGAGACCATGAGGGTGAAGGTGGGCTGTATGGCACCATAGTAAAAACTGAAAAATGTTTCATGACCATTTTATTAGATTTAACTCATGTTTTAAAATCATCACACAAATTAAAGTTGGCTACTCAAGCCTTCTGTGAAGCATACATGTACATCCTTCTTGGTTTCTTGTTATAATTTTGCACAACTCTGTTAATGAACTTCTTGAATGCAATGCGTTCATCTTTGGTGGCTTCTCGTGTGTCCGGTACTTCCATTTGATTCCTTCAATTGATATGCTCATTAGTTCATTCACATGGTCAGGCAGAAGGCGACTTCTCTCTTAACACAAAATTCTATTCAATGATGAAAAAGAATGCTCAACTGTAGCTGTTGTGACTGGGAGTAGCAAGAGATGAATTCCTACTTCTTTCATCCCAGGAAACATAGCATAAAGATCAGGTCAAGCCAGTAGCGATGATAAAAAGGTTGAATTCAAATCTTCATTCATTCGTCGTATGATATTCCACTCTGTGTTCAAATTCTCTATTCTGTCCTGAGCACATGGCAGCCCCATTGCTGGTAGTGCCTCACTCCACTCAACTGTCTGTATTTTATAGGACAGGGATCTGTAAAAGCTACGTAGAGGTTGAGTAGAATCTAGAAGTTGCTGTTGTAGATTTGTAAGAATCAAGTCCGTTCTTTTTCAGTTGTCTTAAACACTTCTTGTCCTCTTTACTTAAGGATTCAATATAAATGCCTTCATAGTCAACTTCTGGACTGAAGTCTTTGCTTCTTCCAGTATTTTTTCAATGGATAGCTCTATGAATGATCCAAATTTAGCTTCTATTGCTGGACAAAGATCTACTACTGTTCTAGCAGATGCCTGGATGGCACTGTTTAATGACCCAAGTGGTTTCAACAGTAGACTTACAAGAGAGAGAATGGCAATAGTCTTCTCTGACCGTAGTAGCAAATGTAATCCACTAGCCTCACTACTTAGATCCATCCCATCTTGGTAGATACTTTCCAAAGCCAGTAATAGAGGCTGGAGTAATTTTAAGACAACAGCCAAGGATCGCTCATGAGAAAGTCAGAAGGTTTTCCCTGGTTGGACTAATTTGAACTTCAGTCCCAGTGTATCTTCTATATTTTCCAAGATATTCAGACTTTTTGGACTCTTGCTGAAAAAATAATATAACAAAGACATTACATTTATAGCTTTTTAAATGTCTTTTAAAGAGTCTGCAGCTTGTACTAGTGCTAGTTGGAGTAGATGGCCTCTGCAGTGTGTAGAGGAGAGATTAGGGTTACACTTTTCTCTGAGCAAAGCTTGTACTCCACCATGTCTTCCACAGAAGTTTGCAGCTCCATCAAATGCACAAACAGACATGTGTTTGAGGTCCAACTGAGAAGCATTTAACTCTTCTAAGATGTGGGTTATCACAGATGCAGCTGATGTGTCTTCTATAACTTGAACATCTAGAAATGCATCTACTGGCCTACTATTGACATCAAGATAATGTACAGAGTGACTTAATACTTGATGCCCATTTGCATCGATGCATTCATCAGCCATGCCCCATCCCTGCAGCTTCCATTGGCCACAGTTCCCGGCTAATGGGAGCTGCGGGGGCGGGGCTTGGGGCGGGGGCAGTGTGCGGAGCCCCCTGGCTGCCCCTATCCATAGGTGCCAGAGGGGGAACATGATGCTGCTTCCAGGAGCTGCATGGTGTGGAGGCAAGCAGGGAGCCTGCCAGCCTGCTGCACAGCTCCGCCACACAGACAGTTAACGGCCCAGTCAGCAGTGCTGACCAGAGCCGCCCGGATCCCTTTTTGACTGGGTGTTCTGGCTGAAAACCAGATACCTGGTCACCTATGTGGGCTCTGGGCTAGGGCAGGTGGTAGGGGTGCGGGACGGGGTGAGGGGTGCAGGTTCCAGGTGGGTGGTGCTTACCTTGGGTGGCTCCCGAAAGCGACCAGCACATCCCTCTACCAGCGTCTTCAAGGTGGGGCAGCCAGGGGGCTCCGTGTGCTGGCCCTGCCCACAGGGGCCGCCCCCGCAGCTCCCATTGCCCGCAGTTCCTGGCCAGTGGGAGCTGCGGAGTCAGTACTTGGGGTAGGGACAGCGTACGGACAGGGCCGGTGCGCCCACTAGGCGACCCTAGGTGGTCGAGTACAGGGAGAGCACAGGTAGAGCGGGGAGGTGCCTTTTTATACCGCTGCTCCCCCTGTGCTCCAGACCTGCCTACGTTACTGCCCCTAGGCGGTCGCCTAGGGCCTTTTAAAGCGCCGCCCCCCCAGCCCGGCTCTGGCAGCGGGGCTGGGAGGGGCGCTTTAAAAGGCCCGTGGCTCCCCGCAGCAGCAGGAGCCACAGGCCTTTAAAATCCCCGCCAGTTCCCGGCTCCGGCAGCGGGGCTCGGGGAAGCCGTGGGCCGTTTAAAGTGCCGCCCGAGCCCCGCTGCCGGAGCCGGGCTCGGGCGGCGCTTTTTAAGGCGCTGCTTCTCCTCACAGGGGGAGCAGCCACTCCCCCTGCTCCCCCCCGGCTACGCTACTGGCCTAGGGTGCCGGGGGGGCAGCTAGCCGTGGCTGCCTCCCGCCCTCCCAGCTCTGCAGCTGAGCCGGGGGGGGCGGCTGGCCGCAGCTGCCGCCCACCTCCACAACTGAGCCGGGAGCGGGGAGGCAGCTGGCCACGGCCGGCCGTGGCTGCCGGCCGCCTCCCGGCTCCGCGGCTCAGCCGGGAGGGGCGGCTGGCTGCGGGCGGGGGGCTGAGCTGCCGGCCCGCAGGGGGTGGGGAGGGGGGTACTGGCTGCCACGGCGGGGGGCGGTGTTAGCTGGGGGGGAGGTCCCAGGGGCGGGCAGTGTTAGCTGGGGGTGTGGAGGGCCCATGGGGAGGTGGTGTTAGCTGGAGGGGGAGGGCGCAGGGGGGGCCGGTGTTAGCTGGGAGGGGCGCAGGGCTGGTGCAAGGAAGTTTCGCCTAGGGCGCGAAACTTTCTTGCACTGGCCCTGCGTACGGAGATGCCCTGCCCCCCCCCCCAGGGGTCGCTGGTATGTGCTGGCTGCTTCCAGGAAAGTCTCGGCACCACGGTAGGCAGGGAGCCTGCCTTAGCCCCACTGCACTGCTGGACTTTTAGTGCTTAGAATCTCCAAGTTTTGCTTCATAAGCCTCTGAGAGATAGAAGGAGGGGAAGGAGTTGAGGGAGAGCAGGGGAGGAGTTGATCATCAGGGTCCGCAGACCCCCTGGAATTCCCTCGGTGACCCCAAAGGGTCCATGGACCCCAGTTTGAGAAATGCTGGCCTAAACCATTTCATTACATCCTGCCACAACCTCACATACCTGAAGGAAAGGAGTTGTGTCTGGCACCATGGAGCCTTGTGGTACTGGGAATGAGAGATTACTCAAGACAGATGGTTATGGCTCAGCAACACAGAAGCATGGCTTCACTTGGCTCATGGAAAACTATGTACCTGACTGCAGAAAGCTGAGCTAGTAGAGACCCAGACAAATTATCTAACAAGGATTTGATAATTGGTGTGGTCAGTGGCACTCTTCATGGCTAAGTTAGGAACAGTTGTGAATTTAACCACCACCCCTACATCAAACAGCTTCTCTTTCCTGCAATATGGTGGGCATCAAAAAGGTGAAACTGCCACTGCTGACTGTAAAGGACAGAGCATCTTCAGTACCCATATTAAACTTCACACAGAATAATGTATTGGATAGGAGAATAGGAAGATATGATCCTGAAATCTCAGTCAGTCAGAAAAAATAAAAGAGGGAGTTACAAACCTTCCTCCCCGAGTTAGACAAAGCTCATCCTGAGCACTTGAGGTTTGTGGGAAATGAGTTCCAACAGCCCGGCATCGGTTTGTAACAATACCATTGGTATAAAGAGCAGAAAAACAGTTGCCAGTTAAGCTGCACAGATGTGGAAGTGACAGTGACAGAATCCAGGACCTTTCTAGTTTCAAAAGCACAGGCTTCTGAGCTAAAAGGAGGACCACCCGGATACGACATTAATAGAAGCCAGCTTTAGGACAGAGACATGACACACACTTACCCAATACATTTCACACTCTGCTCTACAACATCCAGACCTCCCGTTCCTCTCCATACAAGACCAGCCAAGCAATCACTTCACAGTAAAAACCCACAGCAGCAAAATCTTTTACAAAGACCAGCCATCATAGGCCTGCTTTTGTTGACTCCCCTAATGCTGGGTGGCCATAGTGGTGCTAGAGCACTGACTTCTCTTTCACTGCACTCTTGTAACAATATTAATAATATACACTTTGTACATCCGCAGAAGAATCCTTTACTTGGCAGGTTGGAAAGTTCTAAGGATTGCTAAAAACTCAAAGAAAATGAATGGCAGTGCCAGAAGAAAATGTGCCATGGCGCAGTAGATGGTTATAGCTGGGTCAATTGTACAAGCATAAATCCGTGGAGCAGAATCCCTGGATTGCTAATTTAGAAACAGAGTCATCATCAAAGCTTCCCTTGTTATGTAATTAGCAGGAAAAGGAACTTGGTGGCAAGTTACATCTAAAAAAGAGATAATGATGCCATCATATTAATGCATTTGTATTATAGGATAGGATTTATCATGTTTAATATGAGAGCTTGAGACTATGGGGGAGAATTACACTCCTTTATTTACCATTTCCAAATGTTAATTTTGGTTGTCCCCACCCCTGCCAGTAAAATGGCACCCTTCAGCAATGACAACCATTGCATGGGGCTATTACATATTCCCCACAGATGCTGGTGCACACACATTTTGCACATTCGTACAACATGCACTTTTCAGTGGGATTCATTGGGGCCAGAGGAACGGGAATCCTGCTAATGAAAGGCTGCCGTATTACTAGGAGCCCGGTGTTTTGGATTTACAAAATCAAAACCTTGCATGGGTTGGATCTGGGCTACATTTTTACGTCCAAACCCCAAAGGTCAGCTGTAAGGTCTCTGCTTCTAGCTAGATTTCTGCACCTCATTCTTTACAGAGCATTTCTCTCTTTTTGGCCCTGTCTCCTCTAATAACCAGTTCTGGTTTATTCACTTTTATATATCTTATTACTCCATTTGCACATCTCTTTCCCCTCCCACCACAGGACAGTTCTTCAAAGCACATTAAAATTGTTACTAATTTTAGACAGCACATGGAAAAGCTGCATCGTCTCTTTACCTTGCAATGCTTAAATGGAAAAAGTAAGAGATGGCAGAATTTTCAATGAAATAGTTACTTCTGCAGAGTGTAAGGGGTAGGAGGAGGGGGCATAATATGTTAATTAACGTGGGATCATTGGGTGTAAAGCAATCAATCAATCAATCCAAGGGTCTTCAACCAAGCTTCTCTAATTGCAATTGACCGAGAGAACTTTTGTTTCTGTTGTCCTGTCTGCCATTAAGGCAGATTCACCCTCTAAGAAGGAATGCTGCAATCAGTGTCATAAGCGGGCAGATGACTTCTAGCTTACCGTTTGGGGACTACAGGAATCAGGCAGAGGGTATGGCAAGTTTTCATCAGTGAAACTGAGAAGACGTACTGTACATGGTAGCATTTTTAATTAACAATGAAGCTGCTTTCTTTGCAAGGACTTTTAGGTGACAAGAGGCATTTGAAGTAACAATGGGTGAGCCTTAAAAAGGCTGGAAGTTAGGTTCAGGTCAAACAAACAGCTACACAATCAGATGTTTATACCAACTGTTTCTAAGATGCCATTCTAATTACAGGTATCAGAGGGGTAGCCCTGTCAGTCTGGATCTGCAAGAGCGACAAAGAGTCCTGTAGCACCTTATAGACTAACAGATATATTGGAGCATAAGTTTTCAGGTTCTGACAATAGGCGCCAACTTTTGTCGGCGCCGTTGGGTGCTTGCGCCCTCGGCCCGCCTCAACTCCACCCCTGGCCCCACCCCTTCCTCAAATCCCCGCCCCCGCATCCTCACCCCGGGAAAAATTGGTGGGTGCTGAGCACCCACCAGCAGCTCCCCACCAGTCCCCGCCCCTCCCCTCCGCGCGCCCACAACTCACCTTCCGGGTTCCTGCGCTGCCGCCGGAGGCACCTCCCACCGAAGGCGCTTTTTTTAGCGCTGCCTGCCCGCCTCTCAGCTGTTCGGCAAGGGTGGGGTGCGGGGCAAGCGCAGCGTGGCGGCGCCTCGGGGGAGAGCCCCAGGATGCCACCCCACTGTGCTTCCCCCGTGCCCCCCCTTGCCGAACAGCTGAGAGGCGGGCAGGCAGCGCTAAAAAAAGCGCCTTCGGTGGGAGGCGCCTCCGGCGGCAGCGCAGGAACCCGGAACGTGAGTTGTGGGCGCAGGGGGGGGGGGGACTGGCGTGGAGCTGCAGCACCCACCAATTTTTCCCAGGGGGAGGAGGCGGGGGCAGGGATTTGAGGAAGGGGTGGGGCCGGGGGTGGAGATTAGCACCCACGGAGTCGGCGCCTATGGTTCTGAAACAGTATTTTCTGGTACTTAAGTGCATTTGTGCCAGAAATACAGCAAGAACAGTACTTCCAGGTTGCCGTATTATACTAGCACAGCTGCTTCTGGTCCCTTCTGAAACTTGAATATGCCCAGGCAAAAGAAAAAGAAAGTGAAACTAAAAATTTGGAACCTGCAGAAGTTAGAGATGGGCCCAAACCACATCCACATGTCCTGGCGGTCCTGAATGTTGTGGTGATGGAAATCCAAGCTTGGATCCAAATTGTACCTATGGGGGAGATCTTGAGAGGCACAAATGGGAGTTGGAGGTGCCTAACTCCCCTTGAATTTGAATAGGAGTTGGGTGCCTAACTGCCCTTAGTGCCTTTAAAAATCACCCAGTATGTTTACAGGAGAGCACAGCCACAGAGCCAGCTCTTCAAAATATGCAGCATGCTCTCCCTTCTAGGCCCACTTCCTCCTTCCCCTTTTGAGGTGGTTTTTGCAACAGGGACCTTTTAGGAGCAATCCCTGCCCTCTGGAGAACATGGGGTGAAATCCTGGCGCCATTGAAGTGAATAGCAAAACTCCCACTGATTTCAGTGGTGCCAGGATCTCACCCAGGGACTGCAATTGTGTCTGTTTCCTGTTCAGAGGCCATGTGTAAGGGGTGCCTCCTTGCGCCCTCTGCGACCTGTGAGCGCCCATACAAGTGGCAATCTGGCCCATACCAAAACTTGGAACTGAATCTCTCCCCCAAGGAAGTTTTGCTATTTGAAATCCAAATCTGCAGCTTTAGCCCTTCTCTGCTAAAAAGTGTCCATTTCTGGGTCATTTCAGAGTGTGTGTGATGATCTGGGACAGGTTTTATTTTATCTGAACTTGTTCCACCGCCCTTAATTCCAGGAAAAGCTGTTTTCTATTCATGAGCGTTCAGACCAGGATACCTAAGGGGATCTCCATGTGCTCCTAAAGATTTCTGAAATATCATTCTCTCTGCCTGCCAGCCCAATGCTTTGCTACAGACCTGGGGAAACGTGCCTTGTTTACAGCTAAAAATCAGTTTCCTTATAAAATGGTGTGATTTGCTCCTGCAGAGACTCAGCCTTCCAACCTTATGCCCCTTTTAATGTGGTTCTCGTGGCATAGGGCATCTCCTCACCCCTTCCCTGGCCATGGTCGCTTTTCCACATGGCCTGGCTCCCAGTCTCCCCATGATGCGGGCTGACAGAGCCAGGGAAAGCCTGAATACCTGGGGAGCTCCCAGCGCCATAGCAGCCCACCAGGAGGGAAACCAGGGAGCTAGGAATCCTGAGGAGTCTGGTAGCCAATCAAATGGGCAGACAGATAGACTGGGAGCCCAGCAGCCTGCCAGGTGGGCAGACCAGGCATGCTGCCAGCAGGTAGGATGTCAGGTAATCAGGCAGAGGTACAGGATAACCTGCCTCCCTGCACGGTTTCTGCTGAAAGCTTTGAAAATATCAACATATTCCTGTGGAAGATTTCAGTTGTATGGAAACAGCATTTTTGACAGAACATTGGTCTCTCTCAGGGAATTTTCAACCAGCTCCAGTCTTATTCTATTTTCTTATCTCCCCAAACCCTCAGCAAGAAGAATCTGGGTATGTGTACACAGCAGAGAAAAACTCACTGCTGGCCTGTGCCAGCTGACTTGGGCTGCAGGGCTGTTTCATTGCTGTGTAGACTTCTGAGCTCAGGCCTCCAACCTCTCAGGGTCCTAGAGTCTGGGCTCCAGCTGTCTATCCAGCAGTGAAACAGCCCTGCAGCCTGAGCCCAAGACAGCTGGCACGGCCAGCTGAGGGTGTCTAGTTGCTGTGTAGACATACCCTGTGCGCCTAACATAACAAGAGACCGAGGGGACATTTCTTGTACCTGCTGCACTGTGGAAAACACCAAAAGGAAGACCAAGGAGAAGCCCCTCGTGCTATTCTGGGTGTATACCATGTGATATCTGCACGTCAGTGGAATAAGACTCCTCTAGAGAACATCTTTGAAAGGGAATGGTTGTAATCCACATTAAGTCACACAGCTCATACAATTGAAAAGCTGAGTTACTTAGTGTTAAACACTGGCTTTTTTGGCCACTAGGGGCATGTCTACACTTACAGATAGATCAGCACTGCTGTAATCAATGCAGCAAGTGTCCATTTAGTGGGTCTGGTGAAGACACGTTAAATCAATGGGAGAGCACTCTCCCATCAATTTGTGTACTCCACCTCCCTGAGAAGCGTAAGGGAAGTCGATGGGAGACGCTCTCCCATTGACACAGCACAGTGTAGCCATCGTGATAAGTGGATCTAACTATGTCAACTTCATATACGTTATTCATGTTGCGCAAGTTAGATCGATTTACCGCAGTAGTGTAGACCAGCCCTAACATTTGAAGGAGACAAGGTGGGTGAGATAATATCTTTTGTTGGACCAGCTTCATCCACCTGGTCTCTCTAGTATCCTGGGACCAATACAGCTAGAACTACACGGCATACAAGACTAGAAGGAATCAGTTCAGTTTTAACGTATTAACTGAAGTGAGATTGGTGGTCTCGGGTTAATCCTCAATGGAGCATCACCAAAGCCTGAGCAACATACTGTCTCGCACATGTGATCTCCACAGCTTTGTTGAAGGGAAGCCAAACTAGCTTAGATACCAAATAGTATCATCAGTGGAAGTGGTGATGCTTTTCAGAGCTAGAGAGAACTTTTCATCAGAGGTTCAAGCCATGCCAAACAGGGCGGCACATATGCCCACAGGAGAAAGCTGGTTAAATTCATCTGTTAGTTCAATAGGTTTGCACCTGGCCCAGCTTGCTCTTTTGCCAAGTTCATTTGACTGTTGAAGCTGGCTGTAACAGAGAAACTGCTCACATTTTCACTGAGCTCTCCGCTCTGATCCTCCTCTCAGCCAATTTGAACTGGCTCAAAAGATTCTGCTTGAAACAGGAACCTACTGATTTTGGCGTTTTCTATCTCAGTTAAAGAGACACTATCAGATCACATCTAGTCCAGAATTAAGCTTATGTAAAAACAAACTTTTATGAAATTTGTGACTAACAGAAACATTTTTAGTAGTATTTTTAATTCCAATTAAAAAAATGAGGAAATAAACTTCCACTTGCAATGTTTACACTGTTAACATTGCAATGAAACCCACTGTTCTTTTTTCACTGTGAAAAAGGCAAAGAATAAACAGCACAAACTAAACATATCTGAGATATTTAAGGTTCAGTTTTAATACCTGAATGTGTTACTAGTAATTATTGATCCAAATTTAAAGGCAAACTTTATACCATATGCCTAAATATCTGAAGAAAATGTGAAATGCTCTAATTCTCCCCAGTCCATTAATACAACTGCATACTTTTCCCCTAGTCTTTAGAACTATATTTGTTTTTATCCTTTAAAGAAAATGACAATCCTGTAATTGTAACAAAGGAAATCAGACAATGTGAGAAATATATAGAGGCACCCACTTGTATACCATCTCTGCGAAAAAAGGGGCAGGGAGGGAGAGAGAGAGAGAGAGAGAAAACCTTAATGATTCAGCCAAGATTAAAAGGTACCCATGTTGTTTTGGGCACAACAAATTACAGACATGCCATAAATCCAATTTACCATCAAATATCATTACTAGTCATAGTCAGGTAATAAAGAATTATGCAACCACATTCGCTTCCTCAGGACCCCTACCTTCTCACCTCCATTTACATGAGCTTCCTTTTCTCCTAATTGTGTAACATTTATTTTTTAACTCGGATGAAGCCATAGTTTTCTTAAGTGTGACATGGAATATAGTCAAACTTTGGATCAGATCTACTCCTATGTGCACAGAATGAATATGAAATATTAAATACAAGATATTTTTAAGACTTCTAAACCTTAGGCCTCATCAAACAGACACCATTTTGGCAGTGTGGCCTAGCAGAAAGAACACTAGATGGATGCTCAGGAGACCTGCTTTCTATTCCTAGCTCTGCCATGGGCCTGCTGGGTGACATTGGGCAAATCACTTGAACTCTGTGCCTCAGTGTCCCAATCTGTAAAATGGGTATAATGAGACTGGTCTCCTTTGTAAAGCACTTTGAGATCTATGAATGAAAAGCACAATTTTATTTTAAAAACTCAGCCTGCCAGAGAAGTGTTTCCTCCTCTTCCCCTGCACTATGGAATGTTCTGCTCCAAATCACATCTGCCCAAGGCCTAGAATGGAGAAGATTCAGTCCCAGGCGGACAACAATTTTTTAAATCCATAACACTATCATGGCTTTTACGGCTGATATCCCAGGGCCCCACAGGACTAAAGAGAAGAACCATTGGGAAGGAAGATCCCCAGAATCCCAGTGAGAGACACAGCACTCACCAATAGCCATAAAAGGTATTGGGCTTTAAAGCCATGATATTTTTATATATAGAAAAGCTATGTTAGGTCATTCTTGCAGGTGTCTTACAATCATTATTTTTAATTTCTCTTCCACTGAGGCCTTCACAGTTGGGATTCATAGTAAACTAAGACACCTATGAAGAGAGACAACAAATCGTCCCAATAAATGTTACTGAAACTCTGTAACACATTGTTAAAATAGGGTTGTTGGTTTTTTTAACTCCCTCCTGGAACACATATAGAATAGATAGCATTGTTAGCCAACGCAGATAGGTTATACTCATAAACACTCCACATTAATAGGGATTATGGACATGGTAGTCTATGTATGCATGTGTTGGATAATCATGTTAAATTGTATTATACTTATTCTTGCTCACTTATGCTAAGTCATATATCCCACGATGCCCTTGGACAAGTATAACTGAGCACTTGGCTTAAGCAAACAAACACTGTCAAAAGCTAGATGGTCAGGTATTATGAAATAAAGATTCAATGTGGCACAAGGAATTGATGTGAGACGTATGAATGCTTTGTATGAGCATCATGCCCCACCCCTTAACGTTTTGAATTTACTATTCAAATGAAAGATGAAAAAGCACAGGGTGGCACCCAAGACAAAGCTGCCACAAGTTGGCTAGTTAAACTTCAACTTTGACATGAACTGTGCTCTGTAATTTGTGAACAGCCAGTTTAAGGGGGCATGTAAGACAGTTTAAGGGAACATCTGTGTAAGGTAAACTGAATATGCTGCAAGACTGCTTCTGGGAAGAATTGATGATGCATTCACTCTTTCCTGTACTGTATTGCTTTGTCTTTAGGCAAGAAATTTGGCTGAACTTGGTTATTTGGTTTTTTGAACATTCTTAATATTATGTCATAGTCAATTAATTGACTATATCTTTTAGTCAATAGTGGGGTATAAAGTTTTTAACTGCTTTTATCTGGAATCACCTCTGCTATTCAATCCAAAAGTCAATCACAAATAATGCAACCATTCCCAACTACCTGCAATCTTTATACCACCCCATCACATATTCCCCATGTACATTATATATTAATATAAATTTACACATACAATATCTGTATCAATTGCCACATTATATTATACTCTATAGCTATAATATATATTTCTTTCCCATACAAAAAAGTTGGGTTCTTCATGAGAGGTAAAGCTAGTGATCTCTTCATTTACATGCAGACGGGTGATGGACTAAATCCCAGTTAAGACTGGCATTAAACCTCAGGACTTGATCCAGCATTTTCAATATAAGTCAAAGTGACCCATTTTCCAAATGTCATTATATAACAATCCACAGAGAAACATACTGCAGTGCTCTGCTGAGGAAATGTCCTGTAAATATTGGAAGGTTCGTGTAACTGGTTTGTTGTATAAATCCCTCAGACCAAATTACCCCAAGGAACTTTGCTTAGTCAAATGTAATATGACACAGAGTATCCAATTTAAAATTACAGTGTACAGTTGGCATCGTAGCTTCGCCAAAGAGGCTGGTATTTTCAGTATAAAACAGTAACCATATCAATGTTTCTATTCAGGGTGTAACTTTTCTTCTGATTCTGCTATCCCCATTTGTTGTTGATTCTTCCAAAAAATTTTCCTTCTCCAGTTTAACACTATTCTCATTAAAAAAAATTGGCAATACTTTCTTTACAGCAAATGCCAAATCTTCCTTAATCTTTTTTCCCCTCCATTTTACGAACTTTAATCAAAGCATATTCTTTTGATAGTAATGTAAATATAATATGTAATCTGGCACTAATTAATGTCACTTCTGTAAAATGTGAGCAAAACTTAATGTACAAATGGAAATCACCATTGCTGTTTTTTTGTTTGTGTACAAAATGCAGATTAAATATGGTTTCCTAACCAGAGGAGGATTTTTGAAGCAATTTTGGGATCAAAAAATGAATCAGTGATTTTACTATTAACTGGATCTGCAGTAAACGCACATTCCAAAACTCTCTTTAGGTTGCTACATCTGAAATTTGCCAGGAGGCTTTGAACATTCTTCTGTATGAGTTTCATTGCATTTCCTTATCTGAATTCTTCCACTATCTCTACATTTTTCAACAGGCCAAATACAATGGGTGGTCTGTGACTGGCACACTTACAGAATCTCCCCTCCCCTCAGCTCCTGGGAATCTTTTCCAAAATGTACTTTTATTTGAGGTTCGCTTATCACTGAAAATAACTAAATCTACCAGTGACTGTAGACCTTGATGTAGCTGGGAAGACTTCTGTGTTTGTATAGTGACTAGCAAACTCTGGGGCCCCAATCTTAGTTGGGGCTTCTCTAGCTGTTACTGTAATACAAAAAACAGATTTTTAAGATCATGAATTTACCAGACTAGTTTTTATAAGATGAGCACCAGCTCTTCATGGATTTTACTGGGAATGAAAAAGGATTCTTTTGGGATTCTCCCTGTTCATTTCTCATCAATTTCCCCCCTCAATGGCCTCTTGTTGAGCAATCCACTTGGGCAAGCTTCGCTGGACTCTGAGATATTTGCTGCCCTAAGCAAATAAATATGTACACCCTCCACACACTAACATTTGCTAAATATTTTCCTGGCCTCAGCGACTGCCTGATCTGCCTGTAGGGTAGAACCAGCCCTAGCAGCACACTGCTCCTTTCAGATCCTGTCAGCCCTGATCCTAAATGAACCAGAAGATGTCTTTCAACAGCATTGTAAGGGCCTCTCTCCCCAGAAATTGAATAAATTGGTAAGGTCATCTCCTGCTGAAAACAGAAACTTGGCCTTCAATCTAGAGCCTTTCCAGAGAAAAAGAATCACAAATCATAGACTGCTGGTCTAGCCTCAGTGGCGTGGAATGTCAAAGGAGCCTAAGGATTATAGGCTCCCAATGAAATGAAGTAAGATTTGGGTGCCTAACTCTCTCGGGGTCCTTTGAAAAATTCCAGCCTATATTTCTGAACTAGCATCAGCAGCAAAATCCTTGCCATGCAATCTGCCTTGACTCAGTAATGCTCATGCAATAAAACCGACTGCTTATTGGCATTCTTGTGAAATAGAGCAGGCTCAATAAGTCTTCCTGATTATCCAATATGAAAGTTGGTTAATTTCAAGCATACCTATATTAACCAAGGAGCCCTTGAACAAATGAATTTTTACCATTATGACAAGATAGCAATAAGCCATTTCCATTTCTGTTAAGCTACTTTTTCTGTCCCTATAAATTTAAAATAAAATTGAGAACAAATGTTCATACTTAAACTTTCTTTGAAATGACAGTATTGTCAGAAACGTGCCAGAATCAACACCTCTTTGAGCTCTGCTAATGTCATCATTAAATAAGAAAGAGAGTCTGGGGTTGGAGCTGGCCCATTTGTTTTGCTAGTAATTCATTTAATAGTAAACTAGCCCCATTCACTAGTCCATGAACATCACATACATTTACACTCCCATTTTGTGCTGCAGTACATCAGTCTGACACTTTTTCTCCAGGGGAACGGTCTATATGCACTCCAAATGGCTTTTTAGATGAAAAATAAGTGCAATAGCCTTTCATCTCAAGAGACTTGGGTTCAGATCCTTGATTAGGTCACACGTTAAGATTAGTTTGGTGGTCTTGTCCTTCTCCGTGCATGTGCACATCACACAACTGCTACACACTCAGGCTTTGTCAGCTGCAATTGGCAGTCTGTGCTCAAAGGGAGCTAGAACTTGAATGAAAAGGGGTATTGCAGGTCAGCATTCAGGCGGGGAAGTGGGGCAGCTTGCATTGCTTTTGCTTGCAGTGTTATTATTCCCTCCCTACATTTTTTCTGTATATGATTTTAAAAAAAATACACACAATGCATATGGAACTTTGGCTGTATTTCTCACGCAAGAACTTTCTCTGTAATCTTATTTGGCCCTATTTAGCTATGGAGAAAACACTTGAGTTGCTTCTTGTTCCTGAATAGTCCCAGAAACAAAACAATGGAGGAAACCCGTACTTTTAAATCCTCTCTTGATCAATCAAGGACAACCTCATTTCAGATATGTACTGAACCCCGTGACATTCTTAACCACTTGACAAACAACTGCCACTTGTCAGAAGAAAAAAAACTGATGACTTGGTAGGAGAATTAGAGTTTTTATAATGGAAACCTGGTCTTAGATTATTTTCCTCGGGCTCACCTTGATTTTCAGCTTTCAGGATACTCAATCAGCTAGAAGCATGCGCGATCTAGATATTGTTATTCCTGCCCAGACCTGTCAATCAACTTCTAAGAATGAAAGACTTCCCATTACTTCATAGAACATATCAGTAAATCAGTATCATCTGCATGATAAAGTTCTTCCTGGAGTACTTCTTTGCGTTATAGCACAATATTAATAGGAAATTGTCCGAAACTCTGCTGTGTGACTAAGCATGTGCGCTAGTTTTTAGTATATCCTCTTGTTCTGTTGCGTGGAAATTTTCCTAGTAGCAAGTACATGTTACCCTTCTGCCAGGTGGTTCTGACAACAAGAAGAGCTGGATTCAATACTTAAGGGTTCCCCTTAGCGTTAAAAAAAAAGGAACCGGTTTGAGCCCCCACCCAGAATTCTGGGAAAACCAACCAGCATCCCTGGTGCCTATAAGAAGCAATACTTCCCCACATTGCAAGCACTGAGTGCGTATAACAAAAAAAAACTTCTATTAAAAGGAAAAGGCAATTCAGCATTAAGTTGGGAAAACACCATAACAAGGATTTCTAAGTATGCAAACCCTAAGTAAACACCTGCTATACAGAACTGTAGGCAGTAGTCCTTTGCCTCAGTTTCGCAACTTGTGGTTTGAAAGTCTGACAGATGAATGTCCCTTTAATACACCACTCTCCTTTCCCTCTGCTGTGCCCCATTTATAGTTGGTTGTCCAAAGTCAGCAAAGCCCCAGAATTTAAGGGCGTGTTCACTTAGGTTTGCCTCCCATCCCTGGAGGGGTCGGGAGAGGTTGAGCAATGCCTCTGCTGCTGACCCCTTTCCTTACTGCTGTTTCTGCCACCACTTTCTGTTCGCTGTGGCTCGCCACTGCCGGTGACTCTAGCTGTGATGCTGTGTTCTGAGGTTCCAACACATAGCCCAGTTTTAGGTGATTTCACTGGGTAGTAGGGAACCTCAGTGCTACTGCATCATCCTCTGCATTGTCTTTCACTGCAACACTGTCCCCACATCCTTTTGAAGATGGGTAACTGGGGACAGTGACTAAGCAACATGGTCAAAGTCACAGAAGTCTGGTAGAGCAGAATTTGAACCCACATCTCCAAAATCTTAGGCTAATGCTCTAACCACTGAAAAATCCTTCCTTTCTCATAGCCATTACTGAACTAAACTCCTGCTATACACAACCATATGTAAAGACAGCATTTTTCCAATCACTACACAGTAAAAAACAAATATTGAATCACATGGTGCATTTCAACCTCTAAATCAAAAGCCTGTGACGGGTTGGATCACAGAAACCCCCTTTAGGATTGCCAACTGATGTGCCAAGACTACTTCTGCCCCTGATTTCCTGCCCTGGCAGCTTGAGACTCCGTGATTTCAGTACCATGTCACCAGTACCTTGCCTGGTTTGAGCCAGACCCGCTAGCCTGCTCCAACCCAAACCCAGGTCTGAACCACATCCCCTCAACAGCTGTAGACTTACCTGGAAGCAGCTTAGGAAGTGTTCCTGCCTTTAGCACTCTGATGATCAACTCCCAGTAGGGTCCAAACCCTAAATAAATCCGTTTTACCCTGCATAAAGCTTCTACTGGTTAAACTCATAGATTGTTCGCCCTCTATAACACTGATAGAGAGATGTGCACAGCTGTTTGCCACCCCCTCCCCACCCTGGTACTAACATGTGCTCCAGGTTAATTAATACATAAAAAGTGATTTTATTAAGTACAGAAAGTAGGATATAAGTGGTTCCAAGTAGTAACAGACAACAAAGTGAATTACCAAATAAAAGAAAATAAAACACAGAGATCTATCTCTAATACAGTGATAAAACTGCATACAGATAAAATCTCACCCTCAGAGATGTTTCAATAAGTTTCTTTCACAGACTGGACGCCTTCCTAGTCTGGGCACAATTCTTTCCCCTGGTACAGTCCTTGTTCCAGCTCAGGTAGTAGCTAAGGGATTTCTCATGACTGCCGCCCCTTTGTTTTGTTCCAACCCCTTATATGGTTTTGGCACAAGGCGGGAATCTTTTGTTTCTCTAGGTCACCCCGCCCCCCTTCTAAATGGAAAAGCATCAAGTTTAAGATGGATTTCAGTACCAGGTGACATGGTCACATTTCCTGTGAGACTCCAAGCCTTCATTCTTCCCAGCCTGACTCATAGGAAGGCCTGTCTGCAAACAGAGCCATCCACAGATTCCAAACCACCATTAACGGCCCACACTTCACATAATTACAATAGGCCCTCAGAGTTATATTTCATATTTCTAGTTTCAGATACAAGAGTGATACATTTATACAAATAGGATGGCCACACTCAGTAGATTATAAGATTTGTAATGATGCCTTACAGGAGACCTTTTGCATGAAGCGTATTCTAGTTACATTATATTCACATCATTAGCATATTTTCATAAAATCATATAGAGTGCAATGTCACAAAGCCAACCCAAAATGTATCTACTGATGAACAGAAGAAAAACAATAATTGCTGCAGCTTTCCAAATCCTTGTGCCTTTATTGTTATTGGGCATGATGTTTTCCCACTTACACTAGTGGTTGGAAAAGGAAGATGCTAGTTTAAAAAAAAAAAGTGTGAATTAGATTTATTCCCAGAACTGCCATGTTCCTCTAGTCATGAATGTATAATATTTCACTTCTTCCTCCTGTAATTAATTGTCTCCATTTCACAGATGAACAATGAAAAGAAATCCCTCATGCATTTGAGTAATACCATTCCATTCAACTTGTTAAATCTTTATCTTTAGCAATCCGAAAAGTATAGCCAATGTGAGATATGCAGCTTAAGACATAAAGAACAGGGCTGAGACAACACTGATTGCAACTGTAGAATTTAAAATATTTTCAACAAATATTTGCTCTTCAGGAGAATATAATGGCTCAGGGTTGGCAATCTGCTGTTCCACTGTATGGGTGCACAATAATATTTACAGCTATGCTTGATGATGCAAATGCATTAGGACTGCTCATTGGTTTACTACAGCTAAATGTATATGTCTAGAACAATAAATGTAGGCCATACTTACAGAACAGAGGACTCTATCCTGGGAAGCAGTGACTCTGGAAAAAAATTGGGGATCATGATGGATAATCAGCTGAACATGAACCCTCAGTGTGGCACTGTGGCCCAAAGAGTTAATGTGATCCTGGCATGCACAGACAGGGGAATCTTTAGTAGGAGTAGAGAGGTCATGTTATTTCTGTATTTGGCACTCATGTGACTGCTGCTGGAATACTGGCTCTAGTTTCGGTGTCCACAATTTAAGAAGGATGTTGATAAATTGGAGAGGGTTCAGAGAAGAGCCACGAGAATGCTTAAAGGTTTAGAAAACCTGCTTTATAGTGATAGATTCAAGGAGCTCAATCAATTTAGCTTAACAAAGAGAAGGGTTAGCATCTATATGGGGAACAAATATTTAATAATAGGCTCTTCCATATAGCAGAAAAAGGTATGATATGATTCAATGGCTGGCAGCTGATGCTAGACAAATTCAGACTGGAAATAAGAGTGTAAATTTTTGACAGTGAGGGTGTTATATAGGAGGTCAGACTAGATGATCACAATAATCCCTTCTGGCCTTGGAATCTACGAAAAATTACTTAGCCGCTCTGCTACTCAGTTCCATATCTGTATGGGGATAATAGCACTTCCCTACCTCACAGGAGTGATGCAAGGATAAATACATTACAGACTGTGAAGCACTTTGAGATCTGCTGATGAAAAGCACTATAGAAGAGGTAGGTATTAATTATTATTATTTAACTTTTGAAATCACATTTTGAACATAGTTCCTGGCCTGATCTGTGGAAATAACATATATTGCTCATCTAACAGTGTGTTTATCATCAGTTTATTCATTATTATTGTTAGCCAATCCCAATAGATCAAGGGATGATTGTGCAATTTGCAACACATAAGTGATTAGTCCCATTCACTTCAAGATAGGGCCCTAAGTTTTAAAGGACTGGAAGCCTAGCTCATTTACACTAAGGACCCTTTAGATCTCACTGCCTTAAAGTTAAATGTAATTTATGCCCATGTTAAAACCCTCTTATATGGCCAGAACTGGGTAGAGGGGCCTCAGAGTAAATTGAGAATCAAGCCCTGAATCAGCATTTATCAAACCCACTAAACAAAAGGTTCTGTATCTATTGCTTATATGTCACTTATTTGATATCACCTAAAATATAAACAGGCATTTCACATGTTAATTGTTGTCTAACTAATTTGATACAGCTACTGTATCTCGCTAACTAATGACTACATGCCTAAATACTCAGTGAGTTTGCAGCATCCCACTAGCAAATGTATTGATTTAAATATGTAATCTGCAGTTAATTACACCAACCTTTTATGCTAATTAAACTTCAATAGGTGCTGCTTTTACAATCCATGGATAGTCAACATACAACAAATGCTTTATTAAATATAAAGTAGTTACTTTGTTCAAGACTCTCGTTAAGATGCTTAAAGCATTTTATCTATTGTTTGCAGCTTACAACAGAAGAAATGTCCTGTTTTAGTCTTGTGTGCGCCCTGGGCTATGCTACATGGGCTATAGTAACTCCAAGGAAGGACACCTATATGGACCTTGTGATGTATCCTGTATATCAAGCCTGCCTGTTAATTATAGTGAGCTTGGCATTAAAAACAAAACAACAGGTGTGTGCACTTCAATAGATTAACAGGTTTATGCAGCAACTAATTAAAATTACTGTGTCTCATGGCAAGGGATGTGGCAAATTGCTTGCTTACTGCAGAAGTTTAGGAAACCAACCCAAGGTTTAAGGCTACCCAACTAGTAATGAGGGCATCATGTCAACAGTCACAGGGAAAAGAAAAATAAGATCAGATTATATTTTTATATTTTCAACCAAATGTTGAAATGATACTACTTTAACACCATAGAGTCACCCATTTTGACAAACTTGTCTTTAGAGAGTACATGCAGGGCCAGATTTTCAAAGCTATTTAGGTGCCTAAACACAAAGACAGGCACTTAGTGAGATTTTCAAAAGCACCTAATCATCTTAGGCACCTCAATCCCATTGAAATCATTCCAACTAACATGCTTAGGCACCTTTAAAACTCGTCCCAGGTGCTTGTCTGCATCTTTAGGTGGCTAAATAGCTCTGAAAATCTGGGTCTGTCATTCTCACCATTCATAGATTTGCCCCTTAGATTCTCTATTTGCTAACAGACAAGTTCAAAAAAGAAGCTCCATTTAAGGAACACTTGCAGATTTCTCTTCAAGAGTATTTTGTGAAAAATCTATGCATAGAAGAGATGAACTGGCAATTTTTGCTAGCACAGGTTTGAAGGATTTTTAACATAGTAAAAGCAGTTTGGATCAGTGAACAGTGCAGCATAGCTCTGTGCCAAACCCTGCTTGGGTTACTGAGTAAAACTTTGTGCAGGAGTATAGTAAGCAGTGTTTGATCCACAGTTAATGGGATTTTGCAAAATGTTGCCAAAATATACAATACCTGGTCCAACTGATTGAATGTCTTTTTTGTTTATACACACACAAAGCACAGAATCAAGATAATTCATCCATTTCTACATGCAGCAGCTAAATATGAGAAACAGGTGATTTATCTAGCTGAATCTTGAAATTTATTCGACTTTTCCTCTGAGAGTGAGTCAAAAGTCCCAATCCAAAGCCCGTTGAAGTCACTAGGCATTGGATCAGGTCTTAATGCTGTAATTACAGGGAACATAGCTGCAACTACAGCAAAAACCTCTTTTTTTTAAAAAAAAAAGGTTACTGGTTTACAGAGTTTGTCAACAAATGAAATACATTTGCCATGAAAAAAAAAATATATCAAAATTTCAAAGTGGCTAATATTTTACAGGATTTGAAACAGATCAATTTTATTAGAAATTTTTGTTGAAGATGTTATCAAAAAGTTTATTTGGCAAAAATCCAAGTTATTTGGTCAACATAAAAAATTCATTCTCTGAAAAAATTCTCATTTTTAGTAAATGAAACATGTCCATAATGACTTCAATAATGTTTTTGATTCAATTTTCAAACAAAAATATCCCAAATAGTCTCATGAAAAAATGAAATATCTTGAGAAAAACAACAGGTTTTCATTAAAAATTGCTTTTTTTAAGCAAAAGCAATTTTTCAAATATAAAGTCCTTTACATTTGAAATATTTTGTCTGGCTCTCTTTGTTTATTATTGGATGTTTTGTGACTTGGATGAGGATTATTCATTTTTCTAATAGGCATTAATTTGAAAAGGCAACACAAAATCTTAAGCTGCCTTTGTAGATAGATACAATGCAGTTGATCTCATGCAGTGATCAGGCACACATTACATTGTTTCACAGCTTATGTTTATATGAAACAAACAGCAAGTTCCATGGGTAAGAAGTTATATATTGTAAAATAATAATTTTAATAGGTGGGTGCTGAAGTTGATTACTGGCTTAGTGCTCGTAGAATAAATGTACTAAGCGAAGGCTGGAAGCTAGGAAAGATGCATAGAATATATCAAATTTAATCAGGCAAATGTATCCCTCCAGGCTACTTTTGCCTGACCTAAGCTTTCCACTGGGAAACTGGAGTTCAAAATAGTATTTCTGCAATGTAATTTCAGGTGCAATGAAGTCACATTATAGAAGAGGCATGGAAGCTATTTCTCATGCTGTGATTTGCATGGCTAGAGAAGCAAAAGCTATGCAAGTTGTCCTTCCTGAATCTATAGTGAAATAAGATATTTCAGAATGCTCAAAGGCCTTCAATTCCAGTTGCCCAGAGCTATACATTACACTCCCCAAACCATCTTTAATTGAGCCATATCTCTGACAGAGATGGGAAGAATCAGTTTGAAAAATTGTATTTCCAAGGTTTCCAGTGAAATGTAGTTTCATCTTTAGTTACCCACGAGCTTAGCTAAGCTACCAATTTTTGCTGGTCCCTTACACAAGTTTTTGCACATCCTAAACTACTGGGGATTTTTTGTGTGGGTTTGCTTGTTTTTGTTTGTTGTTTTTTAAAGGCTAAATATATGGGACCAGTTTCTCAGGTAGTATAAACCATCATAGTTGAGTTGAAGTCAACAGAGCTAAGCTGATCTACACCAGTTGAGAATCTGTCCCATAACGTGCCCAAATGTGAATAATATGAGTAAGTGACTGTAGCGGGGTGAATAACCCGCTCCTGCCCTGAGGGGCTGGAAACAGCCCTAGAAGAGGGCGGACTAGGAGAGGGCTGAGTGGCAAAGCAGCTGCAGCTGTGGCCAGGTAATCAGGGCCCAGCTGGCCCTTATAAGAGGGCAGTGGGCCTGGAGCAGAGGACACTGAGACACTCTCCCTCTGTATGTAGCGGGAGAAGGGCCTGGCTGTAGGACCTAAGCAGGGTACCGGGAGTGGAGCAGGGCTGGGGAAAGGCCAAGGGAGCTGGGGAGCTCTGGCCTAGGAAAACCCAGGCTGCAGGCCTGGTAAGGCCTGACCGGGTACTGGGGGTTGCAGGGGGCGACCCACAGGTAGGCTGAGGCAGCAGGTCCAAACCCCCTTTGCCTGTGATGAGTGGCTTACACTGCAGTCTGCCCCAGAGCGCGGGGGCTAGCTGGTGACTGGCAGTAGCCTAAGACTGAGGCGAGGTGGGGGTAGTGGGTTGGGGGTTCCCCTGGGGAGGGGAGACCCAGATCTGTGGGGTACTGCCGGGAGGGGCAGCACCCTAGTTAAAGGGGCAGCACCCTAGTTAAAGGGGCAGCACCCTAGTTAAAGGGGCAGCACCCTAGTTAAAGGGGCACCGGGTCCTAAGAGGGACTCGGGGGGCCCCAGAGAAAGTGGTGGAGAAGCCGGATCCCCGGCCAGCAGAGGGCGCTCCAGGGCTGGACGAGCTAATTCCCAGGACAACCAGCAGGAGGCGCCGCCGGGTGAGTCCGAGGAACCTTACAGTGACCCATCACTGCACCCTTACGATTTACTTTTGCAGCTACTAATGTTATGCACACCAGTGGTTGCCTAGCAAGGAAGGAAACATCCATAACCCAATGTCCCATTCCTCTGAACTTCCCTCAAACATATAACCATAATTCTGAACTCAGATTTCTTTAAGTAATAATAAAACACTCTGGACTTCTGTAGTGCAAAAATGTCTGTTCATAGAATAGCATTAGCTCACTGAGGTCAGAGTTAAGGTTATAAATTTGTGATTTAGAGGAGTAGTTGCATGTCTTGGGGCGGCTGCATGTTAAAAATGACAGGAAGTTTGTTGTAGAGGTGAGGAATATTTAATGGTGTTGGAGTACAATGGGCTAGACTACAAGGCTATTCTAAGAGTCCCAGTTCAATCTTTCTTGCCCCGTGTATTTTATATCAAGTGCACCAGCCCTTTTTCTAGCACAGTGTACCTCCCACTCCATGCCAGCTCACCTGTGCTGGCCAGTGCATTAGCACTGAGGGAGAGACAAAGCCAAGGCTCCTCCCACCTGTACAGGAGAGAGATTAACAACCCAATGGCAACTACTTTCCTTCTTCCCCATGCAGAGTAGCAGAAAATACGAGAATCCTTGTATCACCACCCTCCTCACCTGTGTGGGTGCTAAGTCCAGACATACTTTTGAAGCAAGGACCATAAAGTGACTTTTTCTGCATGCTAATCTCACCTTAACTGGTGATTTCCTTGATTTTTAGAGAATGCATTGACAGGAAAGGTATTTAAGCAACCTTAGCTCTCAGGTAAAGATTTTTGTGGGGGGACTTGATTGAAAAGTTGGCTTGAGCATGGCTGTGGGTTTATAAATGCACCTGAAACCTGCTGCATGGAATGGAAAGAGTAAATCAACCCACAAACTACTTAACAAAATAGTAAGATCACACATCAAGATGCATTTGTGTTCTCTTTTTTCAGTATTTTATCTGAAGTAACAATGTGCCTTCTTGTACGTAAACCCAGAAAGGTCTGTCACAGCTCCTTAATGTCTATATTTACATATAATCAAGTCAGTCTACACCACCAACTCCCCTAGCAATCTGTGCTTGGCAAACAGCACACATTAACATTTAATACAGGCCATATTATGTTTCTTTTTTTTTTTAATTTGCCATTTTACATCTCTGCTTAAGAAGTATCTCAGAGATTGTTTACAATGGACAGGGCTAAGCAATCCTAATCCACACCATTGGGTATTTTTTAGTTTTCTGCCACAAATGAGTTTCAGGTTTGCAGCTGGTTTTAGGAAAGTTGACCAACTTGTTCATGCATCCTCACATTCAGCTCCTTGGCATAAATGCTTCATCTGCAAGCTGCCTTGGCTGGCTACACTTATATAATTGAAAGCCATCGCACATAGTTTATTGTGGAGGGGAGTTTTGGGAGTGGAATGGGGAGGGCATGAGTGATCCCCAAGAACCCAACCGTCACCGGTGTGCCTTTTAGAGACTCTCTACGGAATGACGAGCATCTCCTGAGCAATGCTCAGCAACCACAACCTCCCATGCCGTCAGTGGAAGTTCTGAGCACCTCTATGGGGTGCACAGCATCTTGCAGGATTGCACCCTTAACAGGGCTTTTGCCATCAAAGATCTTTTTATTACCCAGAGAATCAGAACTTAAGAGCTTCTTGAAGATGACTTTAATGTTCTTTGTTTGGACATAAGTTAGCATTCACGTCAACATTAACTTCATGCTACGTGGCGCCATTTCCACCATAATGACATTCTGTTGCATTCCACAGATGTACTGTACATTTTAGGCACTTTTGTAGCAACTGAGCCAGAATAGTTTGACAGACTAATTAGTCTTTCGTCTACAAAACCCTTATTCTATAGAACAGGGCTGCATGTTTACATTTTAAATGCAATTTTTGCATAGAACTGAAGGCTTCTTTTTTTTGCTGTGTAGCATTTACTAATGCTCCAGTACCAGTCACTGGTAACATTGCTCTTTTTAACTTGCTTATATCTATTATTTGTTTTCATTTTTAGTGAAGTTTCTATAAAAGCACCCTCTTCATGGAGTTCTCATTCACTTTGAGGTGGGTGAATGAGCAAAGAGGATGGGGGGAAGGATTATGAGTAGCCATCAACAACCAGCATGGATGATCAAATATATAAAAGAAAAACCAACCGAGAGCTTTGCCAATAGGGTTTTCTTCATTGCTGTCTCCAAAGGAGTGTAAATAATAAGCCAGGAAAAAAACACAGGACTTCAAAGAGCTGCCAACAAGATTTTTGAAAGGGTGCTGTGAACCATGTTCAATCTGAATTTCAAGAGAACCGTGCCCTGGAAGGCAGAGGGTTAGGTCAGAGCTGCCATGCTAAACTACATTCTGCTGAAAACTATCTGGAGGAGCAACTGTGTCTCTGAGCTAGGGTGACCAGATAGCAAATGAGAAAAATCGGGATGGGGGTGGGGCATAATAGGAGCCTATATTAAAAAAAAAAGACCTAAAAATCGGGACTGTCCCTATAAAATCAGGACAGCTGGTCATCCTACTCTGAGCCAGACAAAAGCCTCCAATAATTCAGCACAGAGCAAGGCTTTCCCATGGGCCGAATGGATTTGGCAAATTTAGATTCCTCCAGACATAGGGTGCCTTGCCTACCCATCCAACCCAGGGAAGAATGAGCAAGGGTAGCCCTGGGTCAGGTGAGGCAGCCTGCCAATGTCCGAACAGTAGTCTTTGCAGCCACTTCAAGATGGTGACAGTAATGCACACTTTACTGTTCTAATGAAGGGGCTTTGGGATTTGCAGAGGAGGGATAGCCTTCTACTTAAAACACTGGGCTGAAATGGGTGAGGTCTGGGTTCACTTGCTAGATCTGCCACAGACTTCTTGTCTCATAATATCCCTGTGCTTCAGTTCCCCATCTACAAACAGGGGTAATGATACTTCCCCATCTCACAGGGGTGTTGAAATGATAAATTTGGTGCTATTCATGAGACATCCAAGTATTGTAATACCTTACACATGCCTAGGCATGACTCTGACAGCGATGGTTTTGCAATGATGGGTGGTGCTCCCAAGGTTCGGAAATTAATTTCATTTAGATTCAGATGCCTATGTGAACCTCTTTCATCTGAGAATCAGCCTCCAAATATCTGAAGTGTCCCTACAGCCAGGTCAAAAATAACACCAAAAAATAGTGGGAGCAGAGTGGGCTAGGGAGGGGGTGCTTTGTGGCTTTTTGACATTTTCACTACTTGTCCTGGCTGAAACCTGGAAGTGTACAGGCAGACAAGCATTTAAAACAAACAACATTTAGAAGATTCAGATTTTAATGCATGTTGGGGGTGAAGAATTAATTTTCCCCTGATTTTGTAGCATCTATTTGACCCATCCCTAATATTTCACTTATAACCCATCACCAGCATGTCAAGAAGTTTGAACCTAAAATAATTTGTCTCTACTGAAAACTGCTATTTCTCTCAGAAAGGTGAGTCTCTCTGAGATGAGTTCTCTCTGACTTTTCAGCACTGCTGCTGGGTAGCCGTTTTTAGCCAAGGATGAGTCAACATATGTTGGCTAATTTCATACCCACTCAAACATAGCAGGTTCTGAAGTCCAGCTCTAACGTTATTTGCTTTGTGCTCAAATAATGAGAAACTGCAGAAACATTGAAAAGGAATGGAGCAGACAGTAGGGCCAGGAGAGGAGAAAACAATGAAATAATGCAATAATGTTTATGCTGATAGAAGCATGCTCAGTGTGCTTGAATGAAGATTCCACATTCTAGGCCCAGGTCTGCTCTCCTTTGCAACTTTTGAAGTGATAATCAAGATGGCCCATTTCGGATAGTTGACACAAAGGTGTGAGTGAGGATAGTTAGCTAGGGGAAATAGATTCAATTAACGGGAATGGCTCGGTCATTACGTTAATTGAATCTATTTCCCCTAGAAAGAAAAACTTGTAGCACCTTAGAGACTAACAAATTTATTTCAGCATAAGCTTTCGTGGGTTAATACCCACTTCATCGGATGCATGGAATGAAACATACAGTAGACAGATATTTATACAGTCAGAGAAACATGATAAGGTCGAGGTGCATAGACCAACCTTAAGAGGCTAATTAGTTGAGAGGAACCATAACAGCAGGGGAAGAAAAACCTTTGAAGTGATAAACAAGATGGTCACACAGGTGTGAATGAGGATCGTTAACTTAAGGGAAATAGATTCAATTAACGTAATGGCTGAGCCATTCCAAATCTCTATTTAATCCGGAGGCAATGCAACCTAGTTTGCATATCAATTCGAGTTCAATAGTTTCTCTTTGAAGTCTGCTTTTGGAGTTAATCTGTCGCAACACTGCTACCCTCAAGTCTGTCACTGAGTGATTAGGGAGGTTGAAGTGTTCTCCTACTGGTTTTTGAATGTTATGATTCCTGATGTCAGATTTATGTCCATTTATTCTTTTGCGTAGAGACTGTCCGGTTTGGCCAATGTACATGGCAGAGGGGCATTGCTGGCACATGATGGCATATATCACATTGGTAGATGTGCAGGTGAATGAGCTCCTCACAGGGCCTAATCACATCCGCCACGCCAATTAGCCTCTTAAGGTTGGTCTATGCACCTCGACCTTATCATGTTTCTCTGACTGTATAAATATCTGTCTACTGTATGTTTCATTCCATGCATCCGATGAAGTGGGTATTAACCCACAAAAGCTTATGCTGAAATAAATTTGTTAGTCTCTAAGATGCTACAAGTTTTTCTTTCTTATTTTCGTTTTGCTGACACAGACTAACACGGCTACTACACTGAAACCTATTTCCCCTAGCTAACTATCCTCACTCACACCTTTGTGTCAACTGTCTGAAATGGGCCATCTTGATTATCACTTCAAAAGTTTTTTTCCCCTGCTGATATAGTTCCTGTTAATGAATTAGCCTCTTACAGTTGGTATGGGTACTTCCACCTTTTCATGTTTCTCTGAATGTCTAAATATCTGCTTACTGTGTGTTCCATTCCATGCGTCTGATGAAGTGTGCTGTAGCGCATGAAAGCTTATGCTGAAATAAATGTATTAGTCTCTAAGGTGCCACAAGTAATCCTGTTCTTTCAGGTGATTCTCTATCATCACACCCCCACACCCAAATCTTTTTTCAGGGTCACTCCTTCCCAGGGTAAAGTCCCCTATTCTGTAATGGCTTGGTTCATAGATGAATATGTTTACAGTTAGTCATGTTAAGTATTATATATGCATGCAGTTTGGTTATTCCCAGTTCATTAGCCAGGTCATCCCACCCTTGGAATCTTTGCATTGGTTTCCAATAGTTTTCTGTTTTGACTTCAGGATCTTGCTTTTGGCTTTAACCCCATCTTATGATTTTGTACTGCCGATATATTTAACGGTTGCCTCAAAAATCCATTTAAATCACAGCATAATGTAAGCATGTGCCTGGTAAAATAAGTCAAGCATTTCATAGACAAGGTCCATCATACATATATTTCATAGTTAATTATTTTATATAATCTATTATGTCAAATATGATCTTCCAAGCAAGAGTTGTTACCACTTCCCTCACTCAGCTAAAATTCCTTGGGGGATACAGATTCCTCCTTCTGCTCGTCCTCATTTGTTGCTCTTTGGTAACTGGAGTCCTGAAGTGGTTTCTGTTACTAAGGCTGAATTAAAGACCTCAGGCCTGATTCTCTTTTGCTTTGCACTTTGTGTAGTCAGTTACACTTGTGCAAAGCGAGCTGCAGACTGCACGTAAAACCTTATTGGGTAGCATTTTATAGTGACTTAGCACAGGAACAAGGCAGTTGTGAATCAGGCACGTACACCTCAATCAGTTGACATCAATGAGCACCACGTCTGTGTAATTGAGGGCGGAATTGGGCTTTTATGGTGGAGCTGGGCTCTGGGATTTGGATCCTCCCCTGACAAAGTTCAGTGTTGTTAGGATCCAAGGTTTATTAGTTCATCTCTACTTTGAATCTAGTATTTAGTCAATGTTTGTCCTCTATTTGTTTTATTGGAAAAAGACGTGGGACACTTATATGTGAATGGCTCTATGTAGTGTACACACATTTGCACTGAACTGTAATGCTGTTTGGGTTGGTTGGTTAGGAGCTTTCAAGAGATGTATGCCACAGGATTTGTTTAGTTCTGCAAAGAGCAACTTTCTATTTGAGCAGCTGACAGTCATCTTTGTTGCAGTTCCAAATGGAAAGCGAATATATCGGTTAGACAAACTACAGTTACATTCCATTTTCTTCCACCAAACCACTGGATTTAGGGAGATAAGAGAATACATATATTAAGCTCGTTGCTGAACTGCCATACAAATAAGATGCATCCCCTTGAAAGTGCCATTCACTGTAATTGTGAGCCTTGGCACATGAGCAGAAAGCTGGGGAAGGATAAAACTAGAGTTGTGTGGGAGCCTGAAGTCAAGACACTATTGTCTTAGGAAGGACAGAAACAATAATTTTTACAAGCCTATCTAGCTACTTATATAGCCCCTGTCACTAGAGTATCTCAGCACCTCACAATCCCCCTTGGAAGCTAGGGAGGCATTATTATCTCCATTTTACAGACGGTGAACTAAGGCACAGAGAGATTATATGCTGCTGATTCAGCAAAGCACTTGTTTATCTTTAAGCAAATGCACGTGTCACAATGACAGTGAGATATCTGCTTAAGTACTTTACTGAACTGAAGCCAAAGCAGCTTGCCCAGGGTCACACAGGAAATCTATGGCATAGCCAGGAATTGGACCTACATCACTCAAGTCCCAATCTAGTGCCTAAACCATAAGACCATCCTCTTCACAATGCTTCAGCTCCCTTCATTCTCAGCCTACGCTTTTTTTCTCCTGGTCTGATACACATTTTTAAAAGGACACGTATACCTTGGTGGGTTGTAAAATTTGTTTGTATTGATAAAAACTGAAATCAGAGCTTATGTCTGTTTTACTTGCATGTTAGAAAATATGCTTCAAAAGTAAGAGGGGGGAGTTAGACATGCAGAGCCTGAGTCTGAAACGTCCTCAACACCTGCACCATTCAGTTACTTCCAGGGGAGATGCAGATAGACGCACACCACCACTTAGGATCAGATGCAAAGTGAGAGAGTCTGACTTTGGCTGTGTTCCACACTCATATTTCCAGCATCTGTGACCTAATTGTGCCATCGATCATTTCCCTATGGTCAGGAGATGTGAATTAAAACCGGTAAATTCACATCCTGGCATCAAAAGGAAAAAACCTGTGCCTTGATTGGTGGGAGGAAGTGAAATCCCTTCACATTCTCAAGACATTTCACACTTAACCTTCTTGTCATCAGAAGTGTCAAGTTAGATCAGAACAACTGTATTAGAACAGACTGGCCGGACTTTTCTTGATGGGGATTTTTAGCAACGACAGCACTTGAAAAAGAGACAAAAGAAGAACAAGCAACCGATGCTCCAACCCTTCGATCCCTTATTCATTGTAAAGTCTTTACGCACAAGCCCAGTTTATTGGCTTCAAAGGGGTGAAGGGCTAATCCTATGAGTAAAGAGTTTGCCCAACTGGACCCCTAACTCCCACAGTGCCCATTTTCCAGATAGGGAAACTGAAGCATCAAACAGGCATAATGACTAGCTCAAGGTCACACTGCAAGTCTTCAGGAAAGCCAGGAATAGAACCTGGATGTCCATAGTGCTAGTCCAACGCCCTATTCACGGGACTCCATTGCCTCCCCCCACATGGAAGAATATCAAGTGAGATGCCTCAATTCTCTCCACAGCAGCTGGAGCCACAAGCTATGCCAGGAAGTAATCGGTGTCTGGCCTAATATGGGCTGTGACAATGTAGCCTCACTTCCCTATCGATAAAGTGGGGATGATAATTCCTTTCTCCTGTCCTTTTCTGGGTGTATCTATTTAGATTTTAAACTCTTTGACTTCAACACCAAGAGTAAAAATTTCAAATGCGCCAAAGACCCATTTTAAAAAGTGATTTAGGCCCTTGGAACCTATGTCACTTTTGAAAATGAGATTGAATCACATTTGAAAATTTCACTCCAGGTCTGAATTGGGCAAAGAGGGTCTAATTGAGAGATGAAGATGCAAGAAGGGTGTAAATGTTCATGCATGAACATTTAAGTGAGAGTCACTGACCCAGAATATGCAAAGTAAGATAGGTGTAAATCCCAGGCACAGAGTTGAGGGCTGAAACAGTAACCTTAAAGCTTTGTAAAGGGGGAGGCAGGGAGTGACAGCTGCTACTATCCTAGCTTTGAATAGCAGCTATGGAGGGATATAATGCAGCCTCACAGCCTGCTTGAGTGTTGCAGGATGGAGTCCTTCCTCCAAACCCCACAGAATTCCTTGCACAAAGCCTGATTACTTCTGCCTTGTACAGAGAAATATGAATTTCACCCTGTACTTGTAATAGTCATGGGCATGCTTTCCTGCCTCCTTAAACTTCCAAGAGTGCTTTGATACAAACCTCTGCTTATTTTTCCCCTCTTTTGCTAAATTAGAGCTTAGTGGAATTTTTGAAAGATAGAATCAGAAGTTGAAGTCAAGGTAACATTTTAAAAGCTTATACAGCTGTAGCTATGAGATCACATAGTAAACTAGCAGGAACTGAAGTCATGCAGTGGGGAAATGTCAACCCTAGCAGAAAATTTATTTAAAAGAATAATGATCATAAAGAAGAAAGAAAAAAGGAAAAGAAAATGTATTTTGGCATTTTCATAAATGTTGATGTTTTAAAGCCAACGTCTTGAAAGGCTCAGATGAGATGCTGCCACTCTAAACACATTACTAGTTTCTTCAAAGGGAAAATACATCTTGCCTTTGCTTTCATTCTTCCTCCCCTTTTATGTCAAAAGGTCCTGATCTGATTGACAATTAGCTACAATTTTAACAGCAGCTGACAGTGTATAATCTGTGTGGATGAACCGCTCACTGAAACCAAATTGGATGTAGGACAGAACCTGTGGAGAAAATGATTGGTTCTGCTGAGTTCCATTAAGAAACATTTTCATGTTTTCTGTTATTTTGTGAAATGGTGTTACAATATATCCTTCAGTCGTCTGGAGCACTCAATCAGCTGTCAGTGACAAAGGGCTCTACCGTCCCCCCTGTCTATGCCGGCAGACATGGCTGGAATTCATCGGATCCCAAATTCAGGGCACTGAAAGGAAATGGTGATGTTTCCATGGCTTTGTTCACCTTTACTCTAAACTATTGGCTCTCACACTTTTCCATACCATGACTTCATGCTACATCCAAAAAAGGCAAGACACCCCTCCCATCTAGCCATAAAGAGAGACATAGTGGTCATGACCCCCAACTTAAGGCCCAGGCTCTACACCCATGGAAGCTCCTCCATGAGCCATTTTGCATATGAATCATTCAGCCAACTTCAGTAATAGTCTTACAAGTAAGGAATAGATCATAACATCAACCATGCATATGTGGTCGTTCTCAATGTCAATTATACAGAATGTCTGATGCAGATTGTGTGTGTCTTTCTGTCTATAGGGGGCTTAAATTTTCCTCAAACACAAAATTATAATGCTCAGATATTTTAGTAATTGAAGTGCTTCCTTTAACTAGAACAAGAACATGTGGTGCCAGAAGCTCTGCTATAAATAGACAATTACAGCTTCACTCATTCAAATTAGTGCTTCTTCTTGCCCCAAGTACCCTAACCATTTGGCATTCTACCAGATTGGGTTTAATTAACAGCTTAACTGTAGTAAACACTATGAAATATATTTATTTTTTTAAAATAAAAAATGGTTTAGTAGTATATTAAAACATTGAGTAAACAAAGGCTTATATTTTACATAAAAATATTTGACATTAAAACACTGATGCAAGAGCTGACCGTAAAAAAAAACCCTCAGCATACATCAAAATTTTTTTGTGTGTTTTTCAATTTTACTTAATACAATTAACCATATCAGAAAATGATATGCGTCACCAACTGGCTATAAATGGGAAGTCTGTCCTCTTACAGATTTCAATATTATTATTTGCCATTGAGGGAACACAAATTGTCCCATCAGTACAATTATATAGGTTTCTACCAACTCAGTTTTACTCTCTTCCTAGTCTATGGGGTCACGATTTAGTGCTTTTTCGAAAGCACTTTGTTTTTTATTGCCTGTTTCTCTTTTAACTGGTTCATGCTTACCTAAACTTCCAACAGGGGGAAAGTTATTATAAAAATACCAGAATCCTCTGCTATGCAGAAGATAAGCCCAAGCAAGTGAACCTGATATAAATTCCTATTACTAATTATTTGTATTGAGGTAGCACCCTATCATAGACCAGGACCTAATCATGGTAGGCATTGTACAAACCCATAACACAAAGACCATCCCTGCCCAGAGTTTGCAATCTAGGACACATGACAACAGACAGATACAACAAACAGATGGGGGAGCACAATGAAACAATACTAGTCAGAGTGAAAAGCAGTAGTGCCACCACATTATCTGCCCAATCTTGTTGAGTTTGTCGTGAGCATCACAGAAAAGGAGAGTCTTAAGGGGGAATTGGAAGGAGGACAAAGAGGTAGCTTTGCAGATGTTTACAGGAATGTGGCATTGAAAAGCATTCAGTCTGCACCAGAACATGGAGAAAGAATGTGGAAGAATGGACAAGAAGGTTGATTCTGCCAACATACATGCTTTCCTGTGAAGTTGCTAGAAATTCTGCTGTTGCATTCTCTTTGGGACAGTCTCCTTGCAATAATGGTTATTAACTAGCTTTGCAAAGGAGTTCTCTGCAGCAGTGGTGCAAGTAAGGACAAGGAAACATTCAACTCAGTTCAAAGAGGGTAAGTGATTACTATATTGATCCTGAAGCTTAACAGAAACTTCTCATACAGCTCCAGTCAAATGGTGCATCAGATGAAATGACAAGACAGACCAAGAGATGTCCCTATTTCATCATTGTTTGGGGATCTCTTGTTCCTTTGCCCAACCTTCTTCTAACCTGATGATGACAATGAAATACATGGTCCTGGGTGGGAAGGGAACAGAAGAAACACTTCCTGAGAGTTGCTATCAACATATATGTCCTTCACTTCTTCCTCCTTCACAGCACTTGACTGACTGGGGTTAAGGTGTATTTGGGAAGAAAGTTTTTTTCCATCAGTGCCTCCTCCCATTAATGCCTGTAAAGAGAAACCGCAGAGAACAGGCCTGAGCTCCCACTGGGCTTTGGAATTGGGAGTAGCTGAGTTGACTGTTTTCACACACAGGAAACTAGTAGCAAATGAAGTGCCATCTCACTCTTGGGGAGGGGGTAAGTTACTTCCCCCGTTCCATTCAGTAGCTTGTATCCCCATGTATGCCAGGGAAGCTACTCTGGCTAGCGTGTGAGGGGAGTGGATCCAGGGTTCCTCCTTCCCACCATGCCTCTTCTGCCTACTTCCACACATGGGAGAATGTCAGGTGAGTAAGAAGCCTTGCTGGGCAGTGAAGGGTGTGGCCCAATATGGGCTGTGACAACATAGCCCTCTGAGCTTGCCTTCCCCATCAGTAAAATGGGGGATAACAGTACTTTCTCCAATCCTGCATATGTCACCGCTATTTCAATTTGCACTCTTGGGGGCAGGGACTCTCTCTGACTGTGTGTGTACAGGGCATAGCATGATGAGGATCCGATCTCAATTGGGGTCTGTAGGCACTGTCTTAATGCAAATAAATGATAATGATTGGGCTAAGTGTGATGCTTCTACAACATGCTGTTAATCTCCAAGCAGCGCCCTTGGCAGTGTGCTAACGTACTCTAAGCTTTCTCTTAACTTTTTCTCTTGTCCAGGCCTGACAGTAAGGGTTATCTGCTCAGAACATCAAGAAATTTAAAAGCGATGAAGCAGCCATGTGGCACCGTACATACACAGCAAAAAACCCCTCCAAAGTGGAACTGCATTCACACTGCTGAGCAAATGGAAAGTTCAAGCCTGGATTGTCGTAGGCAAACTCAAAGTATAACCGGGTCAGAAAAGATTCAGCATCTGTGGCTCTTAGAGAGAAATGCAAATTAAATTTAAACCAAAAGGTGGCCTTGCTGGAAGCAGCCTCAAAAACATAGATTGTAAGTTCTCCCCAGCATCAGTGGAATGTTACAAAGGGATGGATACTGCTTTGCTTACAACAGTCTTTTCATTCATTTTCAGAACAGCTACTAAACAGAAGAGTGGATGCAAACAAGTTACAGTTCTTGCTCCTCTTCAAATCTACTTCTCTGGGTGCTAACAAGACTGTATTGGTGAAGAGACATTTTCCAAAGATTACTGTATGCACTAGCAACAGGGATAAACAACAGGCATATGAAAACCCATTACATTTCCTCAAAATATTGCTAACCTATAGCTCATTACACTGTGTGTATGTATGTGCGTGAAGTGGTGGGGAGGGAAGGAATAGCTCATATTTCACTGCCAATTTTTCATAGGCAGCATTTCTTCACCCATACGAAACTGTGACACAACTGATTCCATTCTGCGTGGGAAACCATCATAAACCTTGGAGGAAAAATGGACTAATACCTGCCCCACCTTGTAAACCCCCATCTACCCACCCATCTCTTTCTCTTCCTCTGGCCCATGCTACCAATATGACTCACATTTCCCTGCTGCTGGTTCCCAGCCCCACCTCTGGGGTGGGAACCAGCAGAGGGGGAGGCAGAGAACTTTGGAAACATCAGTGCTGGGGAAGGAAGGAACCAGAATGGAAGCTGGCAATGGGGGAAGAACAAAGAGGTAGGCCAATGACTGGGAGAGCTCAGACAGGGCACATGAGGCTGTATGAAAAAAGAAAAACTTCTGGTGGGTGGAATATGAAGTGAAAGAGCCTTCATGTTCAGGGGCTGGAGCAAGGGGAAGCATGGATGAGGAAGGAAGAGAGGCTGGAGACAAGTTGACTTGTTTAAGAGTTCAAGGGGCATTTCCTGACCTTTTAGGTGAGAGCCTCAGCTCAGCAATGGGGGTGATCTTGCACCCTTTGACCTTTTATTCATGCCACACACAAACACAGTCACTGTCATCACTTTCGTTTCTGTCCATTCTCTCTCCCACCATCCTTTTCTGTCTTTGTTCTCTATTTTCTTGCTAACCATGCTTCCCCGGGCACACAACCACCACAGAGCCACTTGGAACCATGCATTTTCTCTCTCCTTTCCCTCTCCCTTTACGTTTTAGGCATATAACTGTTTTATATATTACTGGCCCCCACCCTGTTTTCCCACTCATCAGATAAAGCAGGGCTGCTCAGAGTGCAGGGCTGTAAAATTATTGAGATTCACCAAACAGTGCTATTACAACAATCTTAACAAGCAGTGCTGGTCAAAAAATGGGAGGATATTTTCACAAAAATGTCTGTCAAAATGTTAACCCTTGTTTTTGGTCAAAATTCCAATAAAAATGTCATTGAAGTGGGATTTGAAAATTTTCAATCGGCTCTTTGCATGAGTTCTGTTTATCTGAATGTGAAGACAATAAGGTCATAGGAGATATTCTGCGGGGTTAATTGTGGTGCATTTCTTTTCAAACTAATAAAATATGTTAACATTTACAGCTCATGCTCCAGCACAGTTAGCTTCCTGACTCAGTATCTCTGACTGAACCACTTCAAGGGCAGAGCTTCTGCCTGCATGTTACGGAAACATTATAGAGTCTCATTGCCATAGGATGTTGCTGAGGCCAAGAATTTAGCAAGATCAAAAAAGGGGCCAGATGTATATGGATAACAAGAATATCCAATCATAATTAATTATTGCAAAACTTTTGGGCGAGATATTAAACCTCATGTTTCAGGGCGTAAGATCTCCAGCTATCAAGTTAAAATCTAATTCCTGGGTCAAATTATCCCTCATCTGCCTACTGCAGGGTTCTTACACCTTCCTCTGGAGCATCTGGGACTAGCCATTGACAAGGTACCGGACTAGATGGACCTGGGTCAGATCTACTATGGCAATTTCCTATGTTCCCTCCGACCTCTTTACCCACAGCCATGGCAACCCATTTGCAATGGAGGCAGTCTATATACACCCCTCTCTTCCAGCCAATTGGGAGGAACTCTCTGGAGGAGGGCACTATTTATAGACTGCCTTCTCTCTCCAAACAGGGGAGACAAGAAGGAAGCCTAAAGGCTAAACTCCCAGGAGAGACAGCTATGAACGGTAATCCTGCGCAAAGCAGGCTATGACAGAGGAAGAGCTCCATGTAGATGGCAGAAGAGCCAGTGGTAAGTGTGAACTTTTGGATTGCAGTGATGGACTTTATTGGTGGGACTGTTTGAGGTCATTAACACGCCCCAAGGGAAAGACTGGGGCAGGGGAGGGAACCTTAAGGGGCCCTGAGGAGGGAGACTGCTGCAAAAGGGACTGCTCAATAAATGGCAGCCCTATTACATACTGCCAACACACCAAAAAATTCCTTCAAAATATTCCCCCTCACTCCCCTGTAGCAATCTCCCTGAATTCTTTCTAGCACCCAAACCTTGCACATAGGCTCATGTTGCTAAGCATGGGCTCAGTGTCATAGGGCACAACTCCACTGAAGACTACAGAATTACACCTGCTAACACAAAGAGCGAATATGGCCCTGACTCTCCACTAGACAGCAGCTTTGAAATCCTGCATATTTGATCAAGGAAAATTCTATTTCCTTCATTCTACAAGACGATACAAGTTGCAGGTATTCTCCACCCACCCTGCCTATGTTTATTTAAGCAGTTTCTCATCACATATGGGATTTTCAGGGCTTAGCTTATCAGGTGCTTCCATTAGGTGTTTGTTTAAATAAGCTTTATGGTGCCTGATCTGCGTCTTATACGGCTAGAGAAGTAAGTGTCTGGGTTTATCTGTGGCCCTAAAGGTGGCCCAGGGTGACTCTACCCACACCACTGGTAAACTGTTTGGCCAGACTCAGTTGTTGCTCTGCAGGATTGATTTCCTTAATGTGAAAATAATAGTAAGTGTGAACAATGACTTTCTTATCTCACTTCCTGTAGCATGGAGAAATGATTATGATAGTCATACCCTCTGAGCTTATCAGGAAGAGTTCACATTCAGGTGTACACCTAACAGCGGTCTGTAACACATTCTGAAGCATTTTATTATTTGGAATTGTTTCTTGCTCCTGACAGAAAAATCTCCCTTACAAACAGCATAATATTATTTACCAGTGTAATAATTAACATTTTAATCATATGCCAAATCTGTATTTTACTCACGACTTTCTTATTTTGTACTTTTCTCCAATAGGCAAGATAACTGGCAGTAGAAATTTACAGCTAGCAAAGGATTTTACAAAAATAAAGTTACTTTAAAAGTAATCCTACATTACACCATGCGACAATTACACCAAGTCATCATGACTTGGTATTTCACTGCAAAATTCATTCCACACAACATCATTTCCAGCACATGATGGGGCTTCCAGTTAGGATCAGTACTGAATGTACTAGACAATTAGAAAATGTTTGTATAAACAGGTCAGGGGAGACATTGCTTAAGACATTGACTTCAAGGGGATACAGAAGGACTATTCGTAAGAGGAAGGGGCTGAAGCCTTTATGCTGAAAATGTATTGGTCAGCAGCCCCTGGTGCAGACACAATTTGCACCTGCAAAATGAACAACAGACACAATCTGGAACATTTATGCCCACAATCAGGAGATTAAAGGTATGCAGCACATGAATGGATCAGGGGCCCCAAATAGTCACCACCACATGGAAATCTATTCAAAGCCAGTTCAGCTTTCAGATTATGGGTCTCAGACATTCCCTGCCTAATGCCCCACTCAGAAAATGCCACATAGAGGTCAATCCCCAGCCATCAGATGGTAGGAACATTCAATCACTACTGGCCTAGGTTGGATTGCCAATATTCTAACCTCTGAATGCAAAGGGAAAAAAATCATATTATTCCCTGGATCATCAGCAAGGTTATTGTTTGCATTCATATATAATCAGATCTAGTTGTCCTAGTCCATAATTTTAAAAAAATGTAAAAATAATTAGTTATAGGTAGCTATAGCTACTATAGCGTATGTTTTATAGCTGTTAAGCCCTGACTAAGCAATGAAGTGAAAGAGCTCAGTTCAAGTTCAACAGCACTACATGAAAACATGTGAGCACCCATAACCATTTCCCTTCAAGTGCCTGTCTCTTGGGGAATAAACGTTCCCTGATCACCTGCAACACAGCCGCTGCTGCTTCAGGATGTGGAGTGGGAATGTAGCGACTCAGCGGCCTGAATTCCCAATAAGTTTCTCTGCGGGGGGCAAAAACAGCTACTCAAAAGCAGGAATTCATTCGAGTTCTTTCACAGGCCACTTCAAAACCAGAGGCCTTTGTGTGATTTGCCTCTTTAAAAAAAAATTTATGTTCTGTTAAGATGTAAGTTGATATTTAGTAGAAGCAAAAAGTAAAGCTTATATTGAAAACGTGCAAATTCCCAAGCCAATTTTCACATGTGCAAGCCATAAACTCCAACTGCAAGCAGAGGCCTGCAGACTGGTGAACTTTATTTGTTTTATTCCATGGAGAGGAGCTTGGGATAGATTTATCTTTATTTGAAACTTTACATAGATAATGCAAATTTCTCGCTTACAGCAAATACTAACCCAACAGAGCCTGCCAAAAGCATGATTGGATTTTCAGGTTAGGTTATATTTGTTTTACATCACCCGGAGGTTTCAAAGACGTCTCATTAAACATAAAGACTTTCTCATGTAAAATTATGGCCTAATTTGTAACTAAAAGATTGCAGTACAAATATGCTCCAGCCTCTACCTAACAGATTGGTTTACATTTGGTAGGAGGAAAAAACGGGTTTCAGAAATCATGAAAACAAGTTCTCAACCTCAGACAGCTCCCCTGGGGCTGGCTGGATTCCTCAAGATCACATTCTTCAACAACGCACTTTGGTTTAAATTTCTCTCTGTCAATTGAGGACTGTGTGTGCTCACTCTTTCATTGTCTACACTACAAGTGAAGGTGTGATGGTAGCATGCTAGGCAAACACATGCTAGCTTTAATCTAGCAAGCACAGGTAACAATACAACTCATGTAGATGTGGTGCCATGGGCTTTGGCACAGACTAGCAACTACAGAACAAGCCAGCCAGGGAGCCTGGGTATGTACTCAGGTTGCTAGCCTGTGCCACCATCTTTACACTACTACTTTTACCTGTGCTAGCTAAATTAAAGCTAAATTAAATCACGCCTTTCCTCGCAGTGTAGAAATACCCTTGATCTAGCCACTTCTGCCAGGGCCTTTTTTCTACCTGATACCTATCTCCACTTACTCAAAGGGAGGCAACCACCATCTCCCCTCCACTGAGCTGGGTTGCCGGGTTATGTGCATTTAACTTAACTTGGCTCATTCTGTTCAGTCTCATCTCAGATGGGGCCAAGCAAGCTGTGTCCTAATCAGCCACTCAATAGGGGCTCTGACTGGGAGGGAGGTGTCTCTGTGGAGTTTGACTGGGCAGCACCTGCTCAGGAAGAGGAGAAGACCAAGAAGGGCACTTGGATAACAGCTGCAATACAAAGGTCTGGTTATTTTTCCTGCCTGTTGTGCTTATTTCTCCTCACTCCTGCCACAACTGGCAGCTTCATCTACTACTTGTAGCACTGGCTATGAATCGACTATTGCCTCTGAGTTTAAACTCAGTATATCTTTTGGGGACATGGATCATGGGCAAGATGAGTTGCCAAATATATGATTAGCTAGTAGCCTCAGAATCTATCACTGACAGGTTCCCTTGCCCATAAGAGCAGAAGTTATTTTAAATCAAACTTGCTCAGGGGCAAGTAATTTTTATTTTTTCTTTAAAACAGGCAAGTAAAACACATTAAATAGCATTATCATCATGGCCATGGTAAAGGCAGGTCTATTTTTTGCCAAGACTGATACATTTCTATGACAGGATCCAAAACTATTGTAAACAAAAGATAATTACCAAAAAATGAAAAGCACAGGGCTACAAACCCCTGAGACCCAGTTCTGAGTTGTACCCATGCATTTGCAGTCATTCGCTCCCAATAACATCAATGTGAGTTGCACATGCATGCAACCGCGAGGGGGAGGAGGGGAGAGAATCAAACCAGTGCATCTCTTTTCCAAAGGCCAGACCATGCTACTTAACAAGAATCGTGTATAGCAGCAGTCACAGAAAGATCTCCTTTCCATTGCTAAAATGAGTCCCAGGAAGCTATGTGAAAAAGTCTCTAAAGTTACAATGGGCAACCACAGTATTAACATGCAAGGGAGAAAGCTAAGGGTGTCCTCTATTTCCCTATTAGCCCTGACACTAAAGCCCACTTCCATTTAGCATGGAACATGGTAACATGGAGCTGGGATTTTTAGATACATTACAGCAGCAAATGCAAGTGAAAGTTTGGCAGCAATATATAATTCTAAACTTCTTACCCAATAATGCACAGTTCAGAAGAAATTTATTGAGATTGGATGAAGAAGCAAAACGGATACCTTTTTATTCCCTCCAAGTGCAGCCTGGTGGAAAAGATGAAATTCCTCTAATTGTCCTAGTGCACCCTATACTTACACAGAAAAAGATAAAGATGTAAAAATAGGTAGATAGTACTCCTGATGGGGTAGTGCAAATGTTAGGAAGTAGACCCACAGTGTGGGGGTATTAATTACCAGGGGTTGGCAGTGATTACCTCCCTCTTCAAGAAACAGACTTCAGGCCTGGCTGTTGGTCAATAGGGCAATTCATTTCATTATCAGCTATTTTTAAAAGGCTGAAATACAAACCACTTATATTTTAGTACTAAACATATTGTTCCTAGGCAAACAAAAAAACAAAAACAAAAACAGATTCACTTATCTTTACATATTCTCTTTAAACAACATTGTCAGCTGTAGTGTGAAAAAAATCTTAGTAAGGTTTGCCCTTGTATCAAGAAGAAGAAAAGTATATAAAAAGAAAACCATTCATTGCTGTCCCTGAAGTTTGGTTAATCAGAAAGTCTGTCTTTTCACTTATTTCATTTGGAAGCCATGTCAGGGGTCCCTGGAGAGATGTAAAGAGAGCTTCTTGAAGAAAAATGTTGGTTAAATCACTAAACATATGACACCATGTGCTTTTACATTTTCTATTATCTCATGATGTGAGCGCTCACAGAACCTCGACCTGGGTGTCCTGGAATTAACCACAGTATTTAATAACAGTAATGATAGTTATTACAGAGGTCAATAAACTAGCTTCTGTATAGAATGATCCGCCTGGGGAATGTCTGATTTATAGACAAGACTTCAAGTTCACTGGTACTTCAGAGGGTTAATTCAAAACCAGTAAATTGAAGCTTTGTCTTATTCAGTTTAAAGGCTTTTGAGAACTTCTTTACAGGGGCTCATATACCAGCATTATTCTATCTCAGAGAGAAATGCAGCGATGAGTCTAAGTTAATGCAACTTGCACCTTTTTCAAGCCTCAAAGTGTTTTCAGCTACATAAACAGACTCCCTTAGCCCCATCTACTGACATGTAATTTACACATCACCTCTGAATACATCCCTCTGAATCTAAGTTCACTGATCTCCTGGAGAGCTCAGCTGCAGGCAGGATGTTTCTCAGCACCATAAGACCAGGGCTATTTATGATGCACAGTTTAATTTAATTTATTTTTTTCTGACTGGAATTTACATTTTATATATAACTCCTTTAAAAGTTGCCTTTTAGGGTGCTGTTGTGAGCTAATGCTTTACAGTGAACATGTGCATTCATAGTCTGCAAGCATTTATGAAATCAAAGAAATTTACCACAAGTCAACAATTAATTTATCTTCTTACATAGTATTTACAATTTGAAAGTTGTAACAGAAATAAAATTTCTAGATTGTAAAGCCACACATCTTAGTCTTGGTTCTTACATTTGCCTTTTGCTAATCATGTTAGAATTATAGTCAAGGTGATTTCCTCTTCATGATTACATTTCTTCTAATAAAAGAGTGACAAAACTTATGTTGTTCAGGATCTGAATTCAAGCTCAAGTCACAAATATGAGCCTATGTGTTATTAGGCCATTATCTACTACAATTCAATCAATATCACAAGTAAAACAAAATGTCATTGCCTCCACTTTAATCCCACATGGCAGCAGAATTAATATCCCTTTGTCAATCCACCAAAGACTTGGAGCTATCAAATACAAAATGAAGGGTATTCTGCATGAGATAGTGTAGACTCTTGTTAGAGGCTTCAGTGGATATTTGCTGGCTGCATTATTGCTTTTCTGGATCAACATGTTGGCCTAGTGCTGCATCATCATCTTTTGTTACTTTTCAGGAAAGATTTTCCCTTTGGTTAATCATTCAGATTCTATGTCCTTATATTCCTTATTCTTTTTGTCTCTTCTGATGAAAAGCACTCTCATACAGCTCGTGCAGTCATCTCCACTGCAGCCTTTCCATACATTTTGGTAGTCTGGTGTGTCTTAGGTGCAGATGGCTGTAAAGTTTTAAGGGCCAAAAGCAGAAGTACTCCTTGTTTCATCTGCTAAGAACAGAAAAGAGGGCTGCAACAAGGATTTAGAGTAGAACAGACTTACAGGACAGATGCCTTCATAAGAATAAACAAGAGACCAACAGCAACCCATTCCTGAAGAGGAATCGAAAGAGAAGGCCATCTGACCACCCCCTAAAAACTCAGCGAGAATGGGTGATCAGCAGCAAGGATCATACTTGGGATCTTGGAATCTATAAGTGTGAGCCTTTACTGCCTGAGCTAGAAGAACCACTTCTATTAGCCAAGGCTTTAGCAAACTCATCCACCCCTCTAGGTGGCTCAGCCACAATGAGAGGGGGGCCAAGCCCTACACTGAGTGGATGTGGGTTCCAGAGACTGTAGCTAGATGAGCATAGCAGGCTGTCGGGTCTTAAACCCAAGATGACCAATGAGTCAAGAAAGAGCTGGGTTCCAGTCAGCAGTAAAGATGTATGGAGAGAGAGGAGAGGAGGTAATGTAGTTGGAGACTAGAGAGCAGGACTCCAAAAAGTTTGAATAAGCGTCCCAATCTTTGGACACTTATCCAAAATAAGCCCTAACCTGGAAACCTTCTGAGGTCTGCCCTTTTCCTAATTTTAATGTACTTTCTCTAGTTACTGACCTGTGACAGTATGACTGTATGAAATTCACTGTATAGATTTCTGAAGTCTGCCCTCTAATGAATTTCTGCAATCTCAGCATGAGTTTTCCATCTGGGTGATTTTTTAATGGCCCAGTCAATAGAAAATTTGTTTTCTTTTAAAGTTATATTTAAAGACTTCTTTGCTCCTTGATGCTTCCAGATGGCTTTGTCCAGCCCCAGATGTCACTCAGAAAATCCACTCCAGAGTAAAATATATATATATATATATATATATGGAAATAATCCTCAAATCCAGACTATTTCACGTCTACACTGCACACTCCTTACTGCAGCATGTAGAGTATATACACTGAACGCCCCCCTAGCAGGGATATTAATAGAAGTGTAGATGAGGACGCACTGCCTATGTGAATAAAGACAAGCCACAACCTTAGGGTATATACCCTATATGGCTGTATACACACCCAAACAGTGCTTCACATGTCTACACTGCTATTTTTAGTGGTGTAGTGCCCCACTGCCAGGGCTGGTGCAAGGATGTTTCACACCCTAGGTAAAACATCCTTTCACCAGCCCTGCCCGCCCCCAGCTAACACCGCCCCCCCTGCACCCCGCCCCCTGATAACACCACCCCTCCCCCGCGGCTCTCCACCCCCTGCGGGCCGGCAACTCAGCCCCCCACCCGGCAGCCTCCGCCCGTCCCTGGCACCCCCCGGCTCAGCCGCGGAGTTGGGAGGCAGCCGCGGCCAGGCGCCCCCCCCAGCTCCCGGCTCAGCCGCGGAGCCAGCAGGCGGGCAGCAGCCGCGGCCAGGCGCCCCCCCTGCCCCCGGCTTCTGGCTCAGCCGCGGAGCCTGCAGGCGGACGGCAGCTGTGGCCAGCCGCCCCTCCCGCTGGCTCCCAGCTCAGCCGCGGAGTCGGGAGGCGGGCGGTAGCTGTGGCCAGGCCCCCCACAAATAGTGGCGCCCTAGGCGACTGCCTAGGGTCACCTAGTGGGCGCGCCAGCCCTGCCCACTGCCTTACCCTTGCCCTGCCACAGGGAAATGCTCCAGCAGCAGGGAAAGACTCTGGCCAGGGGGAGGCAGTGGGGAAAGGCTCCAGCAGCTTCCAGCTACACATGACAGTGTGGACTCAGCCTTCTTTTCACCATGGTGTGTAGCCAGGGCCGGCTTTAGCGGGTGCGGGGCCCCACGTGAATAACAACGACGGGGCCCTGCCGCCGATCAGCTGAGAAAAAAAAAACAACCGCCGGAGCGGGGCCCCCCAAAGCAGGGCCCCCTTGGGCGTGGGGCCCGATTCCGGGGAATCAGCAGAATTAGCTTAGAGCCGGCCCTTTGTGTAGCTACACAAACCTTACACACTGCTAGCAGGAGTGTGCAGTGTAGACAGCCTACTCTGCATCATTCGCTACAGAAAAGAAACAAACCCTAGTTTGTGGTTACCTTGTCTTTTCTTTTGTACTACAGCTTCTGTGCAGCCACTCAGAGATCTCTGTATAAAGTGTGATCACTTGCTCAGTTTACTACTACCTGGTCCTTCCTTTCACCACTACCTCTGCCCAGGGGTGAAAGTAAGGCGGTGTGGCGAACCGGTAAAAAGTAGCCACTGGTACCGGCTCCTACCGCCTTACTTTAAAGCGCTGCCACGGCAGTGCTTTAAGTGCGCTGCTGCGGCAGTGCTTTAACATCGTTGCCGTTTTTGCGCCCTTCATCGGCGGTCTTGCCGGGTCCCTAGCGGCAGGGCCGCTGACGGCGGAGTGCAAAAGGGGTAGAGATGTTAAAGGGTGCAAAAGGGGTGCAAGGCGGGGTGCAAAAGGGGTAGAGATGCCATGACAGCGCTTTAACCTTTCTTCCCCTTTTGCCCCCCCAGGCTGCCAATGGGGGGAGGAGCAAAAGGAGCAGCTGCCCTGGGGCTGGCAATTTAGAAGCACCCGGGATTCTGGCCGCAGCTGCAGGAGCGGCAGCAGCGGCGGGACCCCCCGGCCCTTTAAATAGCCATGGAGTCCCGGTCGGCGGTGGCCCGACAGCCTAGAAGAGCTGGCTGGGGGAAGCTGACCCTCAGCCCTGCCCCTTCCGGGGGGCCGCAGTCGCCCCCATACCAGTAAGTTTTTAGTTTTACTTTCACCTCTGCCTCTGCCCCTTGGTCTCATTCACCTGAGCTGTGAGCTCTAGGGAACATGGTCTTTTTCCTGTCTGTCTGTCATTGACTAGCACCTAGTCTACTCCTACAGCCAGTGTGGAGAAGAAATAACATTCTCCCTGCTCCTGTAGCCTGTTCCTGCATTGTTCTGCCCCAAATAGCAAAAAGTAAAACTAGCATGGCAATATTTTAGATTCAATCAAAGAAACAAGACATACATGTGGCATTAAAGTGCTAGGACTCACACCTGCAAATATTTCAACATGTGACTCCTGGAGTAGTCCCATTTTACAGCGATGTGAGTCAACTCAATCGTGTGCTGTCTGAAAGGTTTGTGGATTGGGCCCCTAGAAGTTTTATTTCTCTGCTTTCACTTTCGTTGTAAATGGCATTAGATATACATAAGTTTGACATGGCCATTACTGGAAACTTTCATTTGCCTCACAGTGACTTACCAAACATGCATACAAATGTTCATTAAAAGGCATTTGCTTACTGTGCGGCAATTTAACAGCATATTTTTAATCACTGTCACTGTTAATATATACACACTTTTCCCTCTCTTTTTTTTTTAGATTTTTCTTTGAGCTCTGTGATTCTTGAAACCGATATCAGGTCATGTTATGGCATGAATATTGATGGCACTTTTCACGGAGATTGAACTGTCAGTAACCCAGGATCAAATTCTGCTCTCAGTTTACATGCACTGAAGTAAACAAGGTAACTGAGGGCAGAGTGTAGACCTAAAACAGACTAACTGTCATAACTCAAGGCTGATCATGACATTGGAGCAATTTTGTTCTGTGATATTATGTTTAATAAACATTAGCATAACAAATAGAAACAAATATAATCAGTTGCAAGAGTACAAGAAAAAAATAGGGAAATAAGAATTTCTGTTAACTCTGGATAGTTTTAGAATAGAAATTTGAGGCTAGAGGGGCTGTGAATATATGTTTGGGCAGAGAATATTTGACATGGAATCCTGAGTATGTGGCGACAAGCCTAAAAAATAATTATGTTTTAATAATGGACATGATTATTCTATTTGTTACTCCTGTGCTTAGACTTCAATGGAGCTAGCTATGCCACTTTACACCAGCTGTGTTTTCACCCTCTTTCATTTTGCTAAAGAGCAAAAGGAAAACTCCCTACATGCAGCTTGTGGCCACCTTTACCATTTTACTTCTGAAGCTGCACTAGACAGAAATACAGTCAAGAAACCCTTTGAAGTTTAACTCTCTCACACATTTAGGTTTTTAAGTTCAAATGCCAGCGAAATGCTATAAAAATCAGAAGTTTGGGTGTCTGATTCCAATGGACACCAAAGCATGACATCACTGAGGCTAAACAATAACTGAAGTGAAATTTAAACGAAGTCCAAAAAAATCAAAACCAGCTATAGGATCTTTGCATAGCGCAGAGAAATAGAAAAAACAGATGTTCCACCAGACAGCATATCCTGGTTTTAGGAAATGAGACACAGCAGGGATCACAACATTTTAAATCAGTCACTAGTTCTTTCCTACTTATTCCCTTTAAATGATGTGCTTCAATATTTGCAGCCAGCCTCCCTCCTTCCCTCCTTCTCCCTGCTGTATACAAATTCGTGTAATAATTTTCTCCTCTTAATTAGTTGTTTAAATGCATTTGTACAGGAGAATTACACTGGGATCCAATATCCCACTTACTAGCACCAGAGAGCTCAAAGTAATCAGGAGAGCACAGGAGCGGAGCCCAGACCTGGTTATTTATTTATTTTTGCTAGCAGGAGCCTAGCACCAGCAGTCACCTTGATTAAGGAGAAGTTGCTCTTGTTCAAGAGAACGAAAGAACGAAAGAAAGAAAGTTAGCCAGATGGCACGACTGGAACTATTCCACAGTGCTCACGCCTGTTTTACCATAGACCTCTCCGTTCAACCCTGTGCTGCAGCATTACAGCATTTCCCTCCACTTCTGACTTTGCACACAGCTGGCACCTCCTGTAATCAATTTAATAAGACATGACCTATGAGTTAATATTCCATAATGACAAGGCCACCTTCAGTCCATTAATGGAGATGTATCATCAGCCTCCTCTTCCAGAAGTAGGAGCATTAATGACAATGAAATCAGTACACAGAGGCTGAAAGCAAGTAGCAGACCCTGGTGGAAAGGGAAGCTACAATCCACCTGCAGAATGAGAACCCAATTAGCAGAGATAGTTTTGTTTGGTTAAACTAAGGAGAGGCAATTTAAGATAAAAATAAATCTTACAAAGGTTACATGGATATCTATGTATTAAAGAAACATTTAATTCTGGTGGCAGCAGAAAGTGTGGCCAATTACATTAAACCAAGAAGACAAAGTTGTGCATATAACCTGTAACTCCTTTAAAAAACAATACATCCTCTGTTTTGGAGGCTACTGGTCCTTCTACATATTTAGCAGTCAAGTATCTTTCCTGACATCTAACTCAAGTAGCCCAAATAAATTGAATCCCTTCACTCTTAAAAAACAAAACAAAAAACCACTACGCATTTTGTCTCCCCTTGTAATCTTTTAATCTAACACTGTCTGCATGGTGTTCTCTTTTGAGCATCTGGGACTCATCACGCAAAGTTCCGGATATTAAAATGTACAGAGAAGTTCTCTGCAGGCTTAATGAATTACAAGAGAAGGTCACACTGACCACTGCACAAATCTCATTTGAGCAGCTCCATGCAACTAGAAATGGGACATACACATCTATAAATATTTCTTCAAATATTGCTTCTAAGTTTGACCATTTCTTTACCCTTCCTGCAGCTGAAATCACAGAAAGACAATGTGGTGGGCTTCCCTTCTCTCTGAGCCTGCACTGCTATCCTCTGTGAAACGTTAAGGATAGCTTTTAAAAACATGATTTTTTTTAAAGATATAACCTGAAGGGTAATTAAATGTGATCTGAGATATGTAATATACTTTTTCTGAGCACATGGAAAGGGGCCAAACTGTTTCCAAGTTAGATTCTTGTGACCTGAGGTTAAGAAAAGATGATTTCATAAACCTGACTATAAACACTCCACTACTCTTAAAGTACTTTTTGTTCTCTACTGCACATTAGACAAAGTGGCAAAAGCAGCAGTGAAATGATGACCTTACCTCCTTACTCCAAGAAGAGGATGAAAACATTACATTCAGATACTGATAGGAAACATTTTACCTGTGGATACAAGCTAGTTTACGTCTATGGCAGGAAGACAAACCGAGTGGGTGTAGATTTGGGATCATTCCTGCCAAAACCATTTATAAATTGGTTTGCAGTGATAGGCTGGGCTACGAGGCCCGGATTCTAAGGGTTGTTAGGTTTGGGTTTTTTTGTAATCCACACATACTTTATATGCTAAATCATTTCTTCTTCTGGATATTTTGCTACTTAGGTACATCTGGCTTTGTTTAATGTCAGCACTTTAACTGTGCTACATTTTCATTGCAATAATCTACGATACTCTAGTGAAGAGCATGAAGGAAAGTGGCTAAGTTTATTTTATCGATTTCTGGCAGATGCATATTGCCACCTTATTCAGTGATCATTCAGACAATTAATATTGTCACTTACCTGCTTTCCTGGAAACTGAGAAGCCTGAATGCGTAACATTAAAATAAAAATCTTACCTTTACAAACCCTGCTCCTAGCTGTTTTGTAGCAAACTGATGTATTTTAGGCATCTAAGGAATTCATCTGCATTCTCAATTATGATATATTTTACTATTATGCATAACCTCTACTGGAAAACAGCCAACACAAATTGTTCTCAAACCCTCTTCTCCATCCCTGGACATATTCCTTGCTATAAACTATTAATCCTCCTGCCACTATGAAGTGAACACTAGAGAGGAATCTGAAGCCATGACAACAAATTGCTTCCTGAAGATTGTGACCTAAGTCATTCTCAAAACACCCCACACACCCAGGTCAAACAGTGTTATGTGTTCAGTAACTCAACTGCTCATTTCTACTGTGCACTGTTTTATTTGTTTTAATCTCAGGCCTTTTATTTATGGAAGAGAAAGGTAGCAACACTTTGTTTGGAGATCTGATTAATGAGGGAACCTCCAAGTGGTTTGATGCTAAACACCCAGAAGTTCAGAGTATTCTTTGAATCTTACCTTTGCTTCTGAAAAATTTGGATTCCCATGTGAGCAGGAAAAATCTCTCGAGATTTCTGGCATTTCCAATTCCTGATGGAAATACAGTGAAAACAGCACATCTAAAAGGCATCTGGAGTGTTCTACTACCATCCCTACCTAGAACCCAGAAATAAGATGTGGGAATAACAGAAAAAGTAATCTGAATGTTTCAGAACCTCAAAGGTTGCATTTGGTTTTGAGAATGGATAAAGTTTATTAGTGGAATTAGGATGCTTATTTCATAGCATCCATCTGTACATGCGATTAAGGATGGTTAGACCACTTTATATTTAGATCCAGACACATATCCACCCCCTTGTCCTTTCACCTCTTTTTGCCTGAAAAGATAAAGGGAAGTATCCATTGATTTCAGAAATATATATAGCAGTTTGATGTATTCAGATTTCTATGCTATTTTGATTTAGCATAGTCTCATTTTATAAACATTATTTATTTTTAATGCACCAAATAATGGTAACTAAACAAGTCTTCACTAAGGACTAAAGTTCCTCCTTCTAAAGAAGAAATATTAAGAGCCCATTACCTGTATGCCTTACACACCCCAATTCCTAAGGTCAAAGTTTTAAGTGTGCAAAAAGTAAACTCAATTCCACGATATTCAAGCCTACAAAGTACTTTATAGACATATAAAAATGTTTCCCACAAAACCCATGGAAGAAATAAGAAAATTCACTGTAGCGGGGTGGCACCCCGCTCAGGCCCTGAAGGGGCTTGAAACAGCCCTGGGAGAGGGCTGAGAAGCTGGGCTGATTGGCAAAGCAGCCACAGCTGTGGCCAGTTAATCAGGGCCCAGCTGGCCCTTATAAGAGGGCAGTGGGCCTGGAGGAGACAGTCTCTCTCTGCCTGTAGAGGGAGAAGGGCCTGGTTGCAAGGACTAATCAGGGATGTAGAGTAGAGTAGAGTAGAGTAGAGTAGAGTAGAGTAGAGTAGAGTAGAGTAGAGTAGAGTAGAGTAGAGTAGAGGCTAAGGGAGCTAGGAAGCTTCGGCCTAGGAAAATCCCAGGCTGCAGGCCTGGTAAGGCCAGACTAGGTACTGGGGTTGCGGGGGCAACCCACGGGTAGGCTGAGGCAGCAGGTACAAACCCATCCTTGCCTGTGATGAGTGGCTTATACTGCAGTCTGCCCCAGGGTGTGGGGGCTAGCTGGGGACTGGCAGTAGCCTACACCTGAAGTGAGGTGGGGGTAGTGGGTTGGGGGTCCCCATGGGGAGACCCAGATCTGGGGGGTACTGCCAGGGGGCAGCATCCCAGGGAAAGGGGCACCGGGTCCTGGGAGGGACTCAGGGGCCAGAACGGCCAGGTAAATCACCGGCCTGAAGAGGGCGCTCCGGAGCTGGATGAGCTAATTCCCAAGGACAACCAGCAGGAGGCGCTGCAGGGGTGAGTCCAACCCTGTCACATTCACCAACAGCAAGAACATTAATATTAATGAAAACCTATTCCTCAAGAAACTTCTGAAAACCTTTGTATTCTGCCAAACTTTCCAGCTTCAGCAATTGTGCACCACTCAGCGTTCGCCTCCAGAGTTAAGAGTGCTTGCATTGTATTCTTCTTATACTTTTAGGGTGAAATCCTGGCTCCATTGAAGTCAATAGCAAGACTCCCAATGACTTCAGTGGAGCCAAGATATCACCATTTGTTTATGAACTCCTCAGTCCAGAGATTCTATTCCTTGCACAGTAGCTTGACTGACTCAGGGCTGCTGCTGTAGTATGTCTAATAAAACCATCTCCCCTCAGAGGAAGTAGCTATGTCATCAGAAGAAGCTCTCCCACCGACATAGTGTTGTCCATACTGTCGCTTACGTCAGTGGTAACTCATGTCGCTCAGAGGGGGTGCTTATTCATACTCCTGAACAACATCGGTTATACTGACAACCTGTAGTGTAGACAAGCTAGACTCAACTATAAATAATATAGTGATCAGAGTCTAATACCCTTAATCAATTTGAGTCAGCTCAGATTTAGATATCCTTAAATTAAGCAAAGTGAAGAACAATAATGAGGATGGTTGTGAAAAGGTATTCTTGCTCTATGGCTACTTGAACTCCAGACAGTAAAGAATTATAAGCAGAGCCATTAAAAAAATAAACACAATTGTGGGGGGGGGGTTTTGTGGAAACATGTTGGACATTTTTCTGAGAACTGAAATTTTGAATTTTCAAAAAATTTCTCCACTCTGTAAACTGGTAACGAACATAGCAACAATTCATTTGCCAAAAAAAAAACAAAAAAACCCACATGTAATTGAAAATTCAACCAGCTCAAATTCTAAATATTCATCAGTCCAAAAATCTCATCAGAAAATAGGAGCAATGATATCAGTATACAAGAATTCTGAGAAACAAAAAAGGACTGCAAAAAAGAAGAAATGGTTTTTGATGGCCGCTCACATACATAAGAACATAACAGCCATACTGGGTCAGACCAATAATCCATCTATTCCATCCAGTATCTTGTCTTCTGACAGTGGCCAATGCCAGATGCTTCAGAGGGAATGACCAGAACAGGGCAATTATCAAGCGATCCATCCCATCCTACAGTCTCAGCTTCTGGCAGTCAGAGGATTAGGGACACCCAGAGCATGGAGTTGCATCCCTGACCATCTTGATGGATCTATCCTCCATGAAATTATCTAAATCTTTTTTGTAGGTCATTCAGCTGAAAGCAATGGGTGACATAAAGATGAAATGCTAGAAGAGTAGCAAATACTCTCATCTGTATGAAGCTTGAAGATGTCAGATGAAATCCTTCTAAGATGAATAAGGCAACAGTCCCCTTATTAAGGAAAGTCCATGATGCAGAAAGAGACCAATTAAATACTTTTATTCTTCCTCATAATAGAATAACAAAGAGAGACCGTTTCTTACTGTCTATGTACAGCACCTAGTACAGGGATCTCAAACTCAAATCATCAGGAAGGCCACATGAGAACTAGTAAATTGGCCCGAAGGCCGCATCACTGAAACCTTTTCATACAATGATACAAAAGTATAGTCAAAAATGAAAAAAATGAAGAGTAATATAGTATTCTATTAAAAGTCAATGTATTAACTTTTTAAAAACTGTAATGCAAAGAGGGGTTTTAATAAAATATAAACACTCGGTAATGTTTGGAGCTTGGCTGCCAGTGGAGTCGGCACCTATGGCGGACCGCAGGAAATAACTCTGCGGGCTGCATGTGCGGGCACCTGACCTAGTACAATGGGTCCCGATTTCAGTTGAGGGCTCTAGGAACTACCATAATTCAAATAAATAGCAAGACACTTAATTACATTAAAACGCTGCACATTTAAAATGGATACAAAAACGATTTTAGACACAATGTATAATCAACCTGTGGAATTTACTGCTGCATGGTATCATTAAGTCATAGAAGTATACCTACAGTTAAACCAGATGGGGAAAAATTTATAAGAGTGATCGATTTTTATGCTTCTAGGCATAAGTGCCTCATGAACTAGGAGTTTTTGGGGTTTTGGGATTTGTTTTTTTAAGAAAGGTCTCCTTTCAGTTCAATAGTACAGCATTGCATATTAGGACTTTGTCTCTACCATTGCCCAGAATACTGGGCTAAGTGGAGTAAGGACTGTTTCAGTAGGGCACAATTGTGTTTATTCTTAAAACAACAGATGTCTGCACAGTGACAGAGTATTGAGCTTAAATTGCAAATATGGGGCCAGATCCTCATCTAAAGACAACGGAACTGCACTGACGTACACTAGCTGAAGATTGGACTCATGATGGTGGAAGATTGCTTAGTTGCACCAGTCCACGGCATATATCCTGGACATTCCAGTTTAGATTGACAGAAATTATTTTCATATTAGCTCAAGTAGTACATCTTTAGCTGCATGGTCTCTGCATTTAGTCACAGGCCAGTGAGCAGAGGGCATGAAAGAACAGTTTTGCTGTCTTGACAGCACAGCTGCTGGTAGAACCCCTCTGGGAAACAATTGGAAGTTCTTGCACTTATTTATTGTGTCAGGATTGCACAGCGAGCAAGACAATATAGAGAGACCCCAATTAGTTAACCAGAACACACCTTTCGACATTCATGAAAAAACAAACATTCCCTCAGCTACAGGGGGTCTGGGAACTTCTTGGTTTCCAAGAGATGATGATTCGTTATTTAAAATGAAAAGTGGAAGGGCAGTTCCCTTGGTCACAGCCTGCCTCTTGGCAGCATAGAAGATAGGTGTCTACAGTCTGTTCTGCAAACTCCACCTGCTGATTGAATTGCTTATTCATGTGAGCCGCACTAAAACTAGTACACAGAAAACAATGAATAAGGAATTGATCAGGGAGAGTAAAATCAAGATATGTAAACAAACCAATGACCAGTGTAAATAGCAATAGCACACACTGTTATGTGGAACATGTAAGTCATTTTGTCCTCAAATCTTCAACCTCTTTTTCCTTCTAGAGATTCCTTGCTCCTTATCACTAGGAACATGTGAATCAATATGGATAAAGAAACCTCTCCTCTAAAGGGAAATGGGAAAACAAGCAATTTTTTTCCCCACCAGTAGGCAACAAAACTAACCACTGAGTAAACTAGCATACGGCGGTGCAGAGAAGCAGGCAAACACTTCCAGAGGTTCCATCTTACTGCCACATACAGTCAGAGGGAACTGAGGGATAGCTAGGCCCACTCTGCCCTTGGCTTGGGGGAGTGGAGAATGAAGACTTCTAGTATGCAGGTGCGACCCCAACAGATGCTGTAGGCCAAAAGAATCTGATCTCACATACATGGAGCCCAGGCACACCAAGAATGGAATCCATGTGGACAGTCTCTTGAAGCACGCTTTCATTCTGACTGCATGTGGAATATAAACATGTTTAATAAAGGGAAGATCATTTTCATGGATATATTTTTATTTCTCTTCTGGTAACTTGGCTGGTCAGTATGCAGAGTCTTCTGGTTAGGAATTTAGTAGGGTATATTGGTTGGTGATTTAAAGGGTTTAATCATCTAAGTTCTGGATGCATCAGGCTTCCTCATTAAAAGAGCTGTGTCTGCATTTCTTCTTTTTATATATGTAAAAATAAAACAGAAAACCCACAAACTTGGCTGTGCTGTCAAATTCGTGATGCCCACACTTATTTACATATACTTCATAGAAGAGGGAGTTTATAATAGCTGAACGCAGGCAGCTCTGTGAAGCAAGCTCTGTGACCAGCATTCCTGCTAGTCTTACATATAATCAATGAGCCTGCCGCGCATACACTGATGAATTGGACAATGAGACTGAGGGACTGAGTCACATTCAATCAACTCTATTTCCAGAAATGTGTCAGCAATGACGCCTGCCTTGTTTTGTAGTGCTATACACACGACTATCTAGAAAAAGTATAATTGAACAGTCTTCTGGATATACATTTGGCATTTTCCTCAGTGATAACTATAATATTAGCCAAGAGATTTTTCTGCCAGCATGAGACTTCCAAACATAGAACAAGCACATCCACAAAGCTGTAGTCACTTGGTCTGAAAGATAAAACATAACAAGGACTCGTTGGTAATGTTCATTTAGCCCTAGAGTGCAGCAGGGTGAGATCTTTAATCTGTCCAGTGGAATAGGAGGAGATGGTAAATCTAATAATTTGCCATAAAAAGGAGACATGCTCTTCAGTGACTGTCTGCAGCCATTTTTCCACCTCAGGCTGTGATCTCAAGCGGTAAGAAGAGCCAGACCTTGGTATTATTTGATTATTCCATAGCTAGTTGCCCTCCAATGCCCCAACATGATACTAGGAAGCACTGTCAGCTGGATATGCTGTCTTTCAAATGACTGAACAAAAGTACTAAGGTGGGAGGTCAGTACAGGAACCACGGCTGATGGAAACAGGGGGGACTAGCACCCTCCCAGGGAAATATTATTCAGGGGGGTCCACCCTCATGTACAATGCACATGCCAGGGGGATGGGGCAGTGCGGAGATGAGAGTGGGAACCAGAGGGGCTGGAGCAGCTATGGCAGCACCCAGGATATGGCCAGGGAGAGGGACTCGGAGGAACCGGAGTAGGCAGGAACCCCCAGGACCCTCCTTCTGAGCCTGGAGCCAGCAGCCCACACACACATACTTCACAGGGAATTTTTGCCACCCCTAAAACGACCTATTCATAATGGTCCATTTTTTAGTAGAGGTGTCCTAACCAAATTCCAGTTTGGGCAGCTTCATTCTGTCTATCTAAATGCCCACTACAGTTTCACTTGTAAAATATATTGATTTAATTAGTAGTAAGTGATGAAACCTGATCTTCTTTCTCCAGCTCTGCTTATCACATGACACGATTTGGGCCAGGGTTAGAGTTAGGGTTAATTTCACACTACTGTGTGAACTCAAGTTCAGGATGAACTCAAGAGTTACATTAGTTTTATGCCAAAATAAGTGAAAGGACATCATCTTTGCTTCCTGTCTTAAACATGTCTAATGTTGCTGTGTGAGGATGATAAACAGAGGACACATTCTACATAAGATGTCACTGTCTTTCAGTGATGGGTAAAATGAGTCTAGTATAGCATTTGCAATGCCTGTTGAGGTCTTCTGAGATGGGTTAAACAAATGCAGAAAGCAGGGAGAATGGTGAAGTAGAAGAGCAAACCAAAGGCAAGTCATGTTCCTGTTTGAGGTTCCCTGTTCCTCAGGACACTCAGAGGGCAATATTTGCAACAAAACAAATAGCTATTGACAACAAACAGGAAAGTTGTGACCAGACGTAGAGTACTCTGTGTTAAAGCCACTGTACCAATCTTCTCTCTGCTCTGAAGGTATCTCCAGCCTTCCCGCTGGGTAGCCTGACTGATTATTTTGCAGTTTACAATCCTGCCTCATTCTCTTTCCCTAAGCAGCTGTGCAGGAAGTGGAAGAATCCCAGCTGGTAGGAAGCTCTTCTTTGGAGGTTATAAGGTAGGAACAATGCACAGCACAGCAATACTCGACAGTGATTATCCAAGCCACCACAATAGCTACTGTGAGATGGATTCTTTTGGACTGTTGCTGCAGTATAGTAATAACCAAATGGTAGTAGCCTTGGACAAACATGAGGCGTTTCCTCGCTAACTTCTACTAATGTTACAGACCTCAAGTTAATTTGCAATCAATTACTTTGGAGACAACCCCCTTGAAGCTTTGTCTTTACCGGGAAAAGGGGCAGGGGTTATACTGAGATGTAAAATTCTAGAGGAGACCAGGCACTGGTAGCCTTTACCTTGATGTAGCTAGTCCAGGTAAACCCTAGCTTGGAGGTATAGGACTGACCTTGACTACCTACATCAAGGTAGATGTACTTGTGCTTTGTGTCCATCAGTGTTAAAAGCATGCCTTTTCTGTTGCTATGAATCAGCAATCAGGAAGTGTAACTGCAGCACATGTAGACATACCCCAGCTAGCTTTCACCTAGCAATCTCAAACAACAAGAAGAGTGAAGCCACAGCAGCACAAGTAGTGGCACAGGCTAGCTACCGGAGGACGTATCTCAGGTCCCAAGTGAGCTTGTACATTATGTCTACATGTGCTGCAGTCACCCCTCTGACTGCAGCGTAGACATAATATAAGTCTGTGGAAACCCTGAAGCAATAGCTCTCACAGGGGCGAACTATCCCAGTCACTGCAATGGAGGGTTAACAATAAACCCTAAAGATGGTCATTTAACTATCAATAGCATTTGTCATTTCACTGCTGAGCATTGAAACACCCAGCTAATTAGCTTAACCACAATCCCAAAATAAAATATTGGACTGATTTTACCATTCATTTTTATATTTAATTCAGTTAAAACCTCAGATTTTAATTTTTTTCTGAAACCAGCACATATTTCCTAGCATTTCCACCAGAGCATTTCCAAATCCAGATGCCATGTCACAGAGTTTAAAGTTCCATTTGCTAGAGAGTACATGAGGCAGTGGTAGGGCTTTTTATATGGGAACATAAGCATTTGGGCCCCATTGATTTCACCCACGGAATCAAGCCAATAGTAGTATATTGTATAAATATACTTCACATTTCTTTAACGCCGTCCATTACAGTTATCCCAAATACAGCATATTAGGTTTTCTTTCTGAGAAACCTACAATGGAGCCCTTGAATGCACAAACAGTTATTGCTCCTTACTCGGAGGGACAGTTCAACAATATAGTGAATACCAACTTTCTGGGAGATGTCAGCTGGGTGTGGGAGAGAATGCATTGTATTCCTGATGCATCAAAGTGACTGAAGCAGGAGCTACCAAAGGACAGTGAAATAAGTAGGTGGCTAACACATATTTCTGGTGGAGCCACACACAAAAAGGAGTTCGCTGACCTGACATGTATAAAGGAGGAGACAAGGATTGTATGTCTGGCTCTGTTTAGAAGTTACTTGATGCAATGAATAGAGTATCCATTTGAGCTTGAAAGGTTTATCTTCAAACAAAACTTTAGGAACAGGGCAATAAGCACAAGGATCTAGTGCTGAAATCTATTCGAAGGGCGTTTGAAATTGTCTGATGTTCACATTTCAATTGCGAGCAGCCCTTTGAAACTTTTGATCCTGCACTTTTATCTTTATCTGTTCTTCCTGGATGTTTTAAGAGCACTCATTTTGCCAGTATACATTCCCCTGCCTTTTTCTTTCTTTCTTTCTTTCACGGGACAGCTGACGCTTGCCCTAAGATTGGATGATTTTCTATTATTGGCTGAATGGGTTTTTTGCACAAAGCGCCAGTACGTGTTCATTGATATGCATATCGTAAGAGTGCTGCACAGCAGTTTGGATCCAGAATGGTAGTTGTATGTATGTTCTTTTCTGGTTCAGATTGTGACACAGTTTGAATGAAGTGAACATTGCAAATTTGCTTCAAAATCATTAGCAAATGCATTAAGCCAAATTCATCTCTGGTGTAACTTCACAGAAGCTGATGTACTAATCATTGAGAGTGTATATAACTAGTCCTGGGCCTCCAATGTTCAGAAATATGTGATAGTGTTCAGTCTTTTGTTAATCTACACCTCCAATTATACATTCTAGTCACTACACCAATGGCTTGTTATAATATCACCATTTGCACTACTAAAGTTAAAGATCTGCCAGCATTCCCATTACATTTAGATGGGATTTATATTTCCATTCTATATTTTCAGGTCTTTATAATTAGGTGATAGGAATTCACTGTGAGCTGAGTTTGGCTTATGAACTTTCAGTTCAGAGCCTTTTCTTTTTAATCCTATATATATTTCTAAAACTGCAGATTTTAGATATATAAAATTTGCAGTTTTAGAAATATCAAAAAACTACAGCTGCCCAAATACTGCAAAAATACTTTTTGAAAGTATTCTGATGAATTCCAAAGCACTGTTTGGTTTGTAGACCACATTATCTATTACACACAAATTAGTTTTCATTCACTTATGTTTGGGGAAAGGCCATGTTAGCATTAAATCAAGATTATTTTCACACAAATGGGAATATTTGTTGTTCAGAATTCTAGTTTCTATTCAGTGTTTGTTACTCATTATTCTCTTCATCAACTCAAGGGCCAGAAAATTTACCATGTAATTTAAGTAACCAATCACATGCCAGCAATAATGAATAGCGAGTAGTCAAAGTATACAGTTCATGTGCAACCTAATAGGCTGAAATGTGTTCAAACTGCTCAGCAAATACCAAATGCAGACATCAGTTTTGATTTGTGAAGGATTCACAAACTGAAAGAGTCTAAATTTATCAGAGATCATAGTCACAAAATATAATTCAACCAGCTGTACATAAAAAAAAAAAAAAGACCGAAGCTACTGGCAATTCATGTTCAGTGCTTATCTCACACAGAGAAATCTTTGACAGATACATGACATTTGTTGTTTAAAAAATGATTTTATATAAACAAAAATCTAAGACTGCGGTTTTAAATCTGGCTACTTTGCAGTTGTGGAGTTATGCTGTAAAATAATTCCTTTATGTAGGGTAATATAACCTAACCAGGCAATTGCAAATTTTCTTTTTGACAAATATTGACATACTTATGCACTGAAGGGAGAATTCCCCTGAGCTGGCTCCCCCTTCCTCCCACTGCTGCTAACCTCACCCCACATGCCTCTCTACCTTGCTCCCCATCCGTACAAACCTGGAACCTCTTCTCTTCATGCTTCAGATATTGTTGGATAGGACCACTGGCAAGCCCTCTTGTCCCCAGTGTGCTCCTTCATCAGGAGACCTAGGTGGCTCCCTTCTCTGCTTTCAATGTGTCTTTGGCGGCACCTTTCTCCATCAAGGTCTTTATGGGGCCTCTGCCTTCACAAGTCTTAAATTGTTTCTTTTGGCAGGGCATGAGCTGTAAAATCCCACCATTCCCTTTGCCAGCTATTTCTACTGCAACAAGGCTGAGAGAAGTCTCATATTCACTAACAATGAACATTAGCAACAGAAGAGAGGCCAATAAACCCTAATATGCAATTGCTGCCCAGAAATGTCTTAGCTGCCCCCCCAGCATGCCAAAATATATCGACCTTGTCTCAGTGAAAGCTCTGGAGGGGTTGGCAACAGTGGGAGAGGTCAGGCCTGCTACTTCTGCACAATTGGTGGCATATCCAACCCCTACCAGAAGGCCCTTTAAGAATTGTGGATGCAGTGACCTATATATATTGCCTAGGTGAAGACCCTCTTTCGAAAGAGGAGGTCATACTGTGGAAGTACTGGAGGTGCCTAATCCCCCCAGGTCCTGGAAGCTTAGGAAGTATATATCAGGAGAAAAGAAATGGGCTTTGCATTTATGCTAACCACCTACGGCCAGGCTTGTGAATTTCAGAAGACATGGCTTCAATTTTAGAAATGAAGTTCTAAAAATTTGTGTTTCAGGCTATGTCTACACTACTGTGTATTACACAACTCCAGCTACATGAATAATATAGCTGGAGTCGACGTAGCTTAGGTCAACTTACTGCGATGTCCGCACCATGCTAGGTCAACGGGAGACACTCTCCCGTCGACTTACTTTACTCTTCTCATTCTGGGTGGAGTATCAGGATCAACAGGAAAGTGCTTTGCTGTCGATTTAGACCTGCTAAATTGACCCCGGTGCATCGATCACCGGAGCATCGATCTGGCGGTAGTGTAGACATAGCCTCAGTTTGAGTGTGTGAGGTTAATGTGAATATCTGGCAGAGTTCTAGCTTCTGCCACTGCGCTTGGGAGCCTGCTCCACATTAATGAGAAGACTCTGCTAGGATGTTTTCCATGGTACGCATCACATCACTTCTAGCTATACAATATAAACCACATAGAAAATCAACCCTCCTGTGTCTCCTAGTGGAAGGGTAAAGCCTATATTATTTCATAATCATGAGATAAAATAAACAGCTTAAAACATCGTCTTCCCTTGAAGAATGGCCTCCCTTTCTTTATTACACAGCAGCATCAGGGTCACTGTTGGAATGCACTTTTATAATATCTTCTGTTGGAAAGAATAAGTTCCTAAAAAGGTACGAGGGGGAAATGAACAGAAACTTGTGCAGATAAATCTCTGATGTCCAGAAGGCAGAGAGTGAAACGCTTTGTTTTAGATGATGGGTAAGAAACCATCCTATTTGTCACTATAGGAAATGCAGCTAGCATTCCCTACTAGCAACGACGAGGTGGCTGTCGTGGTCCTGTGAAGACAGAGGTGAGGGTTTAATGGCGCCTAGAAACTATGGAGATTGTCAGATTAGAAACTGATCGGCTAGCTAGATGATCGAGAGACAGATGACTTAACTACTCCATCTACTGGCAAATAACTAAGCGAACCGTGTGCAGATATGAGTGCTGTTTATGTGCAGCTCTAGCTAAAGAAAAATAAAGATGCTCTCAGAATGGTATCTTTCAACTCCATTTGAAAAAAATGCATTGTTTATTAGTTTTTTTTCCTTCCCCTGCTCCCAAACACTGATGGTTCATGTTGTGACATGTGCCATTTAAGCTGCATAAATTAAGCTGAGTTGTGTATAAAAGATGGGTTGCGTTACCCAAGGGAATAGAATATTTTCCCAGTAATTTATATAAAAAGCTGACCTCTGTTTGACTTACTCCCCTAGCTACTTTACTTTTACTTCCACTTTGTCCCTTTGGTTTTTACTTTGTTTGACTTCTAAGGCACCTTACATAAGGCCCATCATGGTGAGAGTTCCACCCACAATGTCCTCACCCTCCCCGGAGACCTACAGGCAGGAAACAGTTACCAAAGCAGGCAAGGATGTAGTCATGGTGATCATGCATAGTGCTGCTGCAGCACCACAGAGCTCCTAGAATGCACCAACTAAAGATTAAAGTTGCCCTCTGGGATGGAAACACCAAGGGAGGGTAAGTGGAAGTACCACTGCCTGCTCTCCCTCTGATTAACATCTTCAGGGACATAAAGGGCCAGGAGAGGCAATGTGCACATTACTGAGCCAGCAAGAGTGAATCTGACCTTCTAATTGAAGAAGCAACAGCACATCCACAACTTTACTTATTGGCCTTCTCCCCCTCCTCTGAATATCACTGCATGCACCTTTCATTCAGCACCTGCTATCCTACCATCTCCTCAGCACCACTGAAATCTACCCTTGACAAGGCATTGGGAACACACAGCGAGGAATAATCCTACACCCCTAAGTGAAACGAAGAAGGTGACCTAATAGATGTTTTCTATTTCTAACTTCTAAGAGTCTCATTACGTGTCTCATGTTCACAGCACACACAGAAATTATATAACAACTATAACCTACTCTTGCTGGAAAGTTGCAGTGTAACACTACTTTTAGTCTTAGAGAATCCAGAATGATAACACACAATAACCTGAAAGAGAAAGACAAAGGAGGCTGCTCCCGAAGGCAGAGAGGCACAACTCACCCCACCTTGTTCCAGCCTGGCTCTTTCCAGACTGACTCTGTTAAATCCAGATTGCAGACTTCCCAAACAGAATCCCCTAGCCTGCAAGTAGGATCAGGAAACCTCTTAGAATTTCCAAGTGACAGCTTTTAAAGGTGTTTTGAAAATTGTAAAAAAAAAAAAAAAAAAAAAAAAAAACCCACCACAATATCAACATCAAAAATAATAAAATAAAACAGTGTTTCATTCATCTTCATGGAGTGCGGGATGAAAGGCTCAGAAGCCAACTTGACCTCTCCTCTGGCTCCTGATGCTGCATGGGGCCAGGGTAGCATTAACTTCAATGCAGGAGCAATATAGCCCCAGGGATGGGAGGAAGCTTGTTAGGGGCAGTATCTGTAGTGCTTCATGCGATGGAGATTAGAGGCTGCAGAGCAACCCACTGGCAGCCCTGGGGAGGCTGCCATAAGTTAGAACAGCCCCCAGGGCAGCTCTGCCTTATTCCAGGGACCTTTTCAGCCTCTGCAGGAAGTGAGAATCCAATATGCACAAAGGTGATAAAAACCATCTTTATCCCACCTCTTCTATGCTGCATCTCACAACACAGAAATCACTTCCTTACACACCCACCACTAGCTCTACTTTGGCCTTTACAATTGTTTCTAAACTTTTACAATTTCTAAAAAGAAATTTCCTGGTCAAAACATCATTTCTAACTTAACTTTTCACTTCTATCTAAAGTTAATATTTTTGTTCCATTTTCTGCCCACATGGTAATACTGCTCCCCCCTACCCTTCTCCCTGCCCTTAAATATTTGTTCTCAGAACGCATAGATACCTATCTCTGGTGAGAATTTTGCACTTTGGAGAAGGTGAACTTGTATCTCAAATAGATTTCAGTGGCACTATACGAGATAAGAGATCACCAAATCATGGAGTTATTCTACAATGATCCTATAGAAGAGTGACTCACCAGCTGGCACGCCCCCTCATGGCTGGGAATGGCATAGCAGACTCTCCTCCTTGGTCGCCCCCTGCTGACAGCTGCACTGGCCTCTTGGTCATCTGCTTCTTCTCATGACTCAGCCTTCTGGCCAGGTCACATCAGTCCTCCCCATGCCAGGTTAACAGAGTCCCGCAAACAAATAGTCCAGTGACCTTGTGTCAGGTCTTCGTTCCCTAATTCTGGACCCTGTGTCCCTTCTCTCAGGGCTTCCAATAGTCCTTACCTCGTGTATCAGGGAGGTTTTATACTCCCTCCCTTGGTAGCTTGTAAGGGAACCCAGGACCTCACTTTCCTCTGGGTTCCAGTCCAGGCAACCTGTAGCAAGGACCCTCAGACTCCATACTGCCTCCCTAAACTAGTTCCTATTGTGGCCTCTCTCTAAGACTTTTTCCGTAGCTCCCTTTCCAGGCTCCTCCGCGTTCTTTCCATCTCTTGTAGTGAGCAAGACCTCCCAGGATTTTCCCCCTGGAGGTCTAGTTTCTGCCCCTTTTGTCACTGATCATGACAGGAACTTGTTCCATTCCTGTATCTTTCCAATATCTCTCCTGGCTTTTTCCAGAGTCCCCTTCTCAGCAGAAGGCCCCAAGACCTACTCTATGTCTCGGCTTCCTGCCTTAAGCAAACTCTTTGCCACCCTCCCAGGCTCTGCAGAGTTCTTTCCTGCTTTGCTACAGGAGGCCCAGTCCCTCCTAAGCCCTTGACCCTCAAGACTTCTTCCCTGGACTCCTTCTCCCAGGCCTGCTGCTGGAGTCTATTTCATATCTGCCGTGCTTCTCGCTTCAGGACCAGTCCCAGGATACCAGCTCTCTCTGACAGCTCCTCCACTTAAATCAGCCACGCAGCTCCTCCCCATCTAAGTCTTACACCGAATTAAATCTGACATACCCTCCAGGTGCCATCAAGTGCCTCTCTAGCTCCCTTTAACTTTTACACTGCCAGTGTGGGGTACATACAAGAGCTTTGAAGGGTCTGTCATTGGGGTGTAATAGTAAGACCCTGCTATTCAATTAGCATCGGGGGGGAGATCCCCAAATCCTTAAAATATGGATGAAGCTTAAGATTTTTCGAGGGGTGCTCTGGAGATAAAGGCAACTTTGAGTCAGTCCATCAGATTATTCTACAATAGTTTCCATTTGCACTACCTTTGTGTAGCCATGCTGGTGGATTTAGTTTGCCAAGTCCGTAGTTTTAGCTTGAATCTGAAGTTTGTATGAATGAAGCAAAGAAGAAACTGGAGAAATTTAATAATGGATCCCATTGCATGTTTGACTCTGACATTGGTGTGGTTTTCATAATGAAAGTGTTTTGGGCAAATCTCTTGCTAAACAAGGCAAGAAAGGTTGTGGGAATCTAGGATGGTTTTCCAGAGGGTGTGGAAGCAGGCAAAGATGACATGGTATCACCTTTCATTTTGAGGGTTTTGCACAGCTCTGCTTATGGCCACACTGTATTGAGTTAAATAATAAAAACAATAAAGTGGCTGGCTTGACCATTAACCAAGACTACCCAGATATGATGGGAACAACAGACTGATACTCACTAGAGGGTTAACATACCAGCATGCGTGTTCCCCATTTACTCCTTTGGAATAGATTTTGAAACTGGAATAGGTGGCCCAGATTCTCATCTCAGGAGTAGCTCCATTGACTTCAGTATAGATATTCCTGATTTCTATTTAGGTATCTGATCCAGGAGTCTGACCTATAATTTGGGCCATATTTACCATTGCTTTAAGCAACCAGGAGTGACATCCTGATTGCACTGAAGTCAACAGCAAAACTCCCATTGATTTTAATTGGGCCAGGATTTCATTCCACAACTCCATTGACGTCAGTGGAACTGTGCCTGCTTATTCCAACAGTCAGTGTCTTTCTTTGGATCTGATATTGCTCCCACAGAAGTCAATGAGAGTCTTGCCATTGACTTCTAAGGGAACAGATCCAATCCTCTGTGAATAGATTGAGCAACCTAGGTACCTAAGTCTCATTTGTACCCAATCACTTCTGGAAATGTTTTCCGTTCTCTTTACCTGTATTTCTGTGCTCTGAGGTCACTTTGCTCTTTGACAAATATTACCAGATCCTTTTTCATGAAGGCGTCTCTGCTCTGATATAGCTTGATGGTGAAATTATGGTACCTCCTCTAGTTCCAAAGAACTGGCATTTTTAAAATGTGTCACGACAGAATCCTTGAGTCCACATTTATTTTGAAGACATTCAAGCAAAATCAATAAACCCTGACGTCTGAGTCAGATGTATTGGGTTTGAACATACGGTGCATTGTTTATTAAAACCAAATTATCTCAAAAGTTTCCTCTGCTAGTAAGAGCCCACAGCATGTACTTAGAGTCTAAAACTGGACACAATTTATCCAGCTGTTCCTCTGAGATTTCATGTTTTACTCTCAGGCTGATTCCGCAAAGAATTTCAACAAAATTTGCTAAACTACTTTTTCTAATAACAGTCTCCAAAGATGCAAATTCTTAAAGCTACACAGTTTCCAAGAACAATTCACCAGATACATTCAAACCATGGAAGAATTTGCTGTCAAATAGCCTTGTTAGTTGGATTTTTTTTTAAAAAGCAGCTCAATGAGATTTCTGTCAGACCCAGGAGTACTCCTGCTTCTCAACCTTTATTAGTTTTTGCCAATATATCAGTGTCTAAATTTTGTAAATCTAGGTCGCAGCTAGAAAAATCCTCTGTGATGGGGTACCATTTGATAACAAGATTTTATTAATTCTTTTCAGTTGGGCCTTTTATCAGCACAGTTATTATGGATTATTTATTCATTATAGTCCCCTCCATTTTTGCATTCCTAATCAGCCCGTTGAACATGTGGAGTTGTTTAGTCTCAACAAGGAGCTTTATAAAAGACTCTGACAAGCTTTGTTTACATTTCAATGTGCCATCCACATTTCGGCAAACCTTTCTTGTGATTTAATTTATAAAGCAAAATAGTGTTAAAATCAACAGTTAAGCTTTAACTGCTTGGCAGGTTGATATAATATGGCATGCTTCTTTCCATAAAGCAACAGAAATCAAAACTGGAAGAGAACAATTAGCTTATCAAGGCTCTCATTCAAACCCCACTGTAGTCAGTGGGAAGACTCCCTCTGAAGTCAGTCTGTGTGCATATGGCTAGAATGCTAGCTGCAATGGCAGCATCTCTGTAAATTAATAAAGAGACAGTTTTACAAGAATGGAGTCCTCACGTTCTTAGCCAGCACGGGGTACATAAAACACCACCACTTTATACAAGGGACTGCTTCTCAGACTAGTAGACCCTTTTTTCCTGACAGTCACTTAAAACTCTCAAACAGCTGTCTAAAGTATCAATTTGACTGCAAGTCTAAAAACCAGCAGTATTCCAAGGAAAAGAATTCCTGAAAATAAACCTCTTATCTAAGAGCTTGAGCTGCCAGGCTAACACTTTTCACCTTGACAAGCTTTTGCTGCAAACACCGATCTGTGTGAAATATTGAGATTTCAAACTAATGCATAACCCCTCGCTTTAAAGCTAGATGGAACCATTACAATACTCTAATCTGACCTCGTGAATAACACAGGCCGTAGATTTCACCTAGTGGTTTCTGAATCTTGCCCAACCATTTGTGGTTGAAAGCTTCCTCACATAACTCTGTCTTGCCCTATACTACCTTACTCATATTTCAGTCCTAAGGCCACTCTTGAGCAAGGATTCCCAGTCAGGACAAATTGTGTGGTGGTTTGACTAGCAGCAACATTTATTTTCACTTGAGCCAGATTTTAACTCTCATTTCCAGAGCTTAAAAAAACCCAAACCTATACTTTAACCCTGCTGTACTGCTCAGTTCCACTATCAGGTGGAATGATTTTATCTCACTTGTCACTGTGGCCCCAACAAAGTGGGAGGTTATACGTTTCAGTAGAAATGTTTGTGTTTTATTTTAAATCTCAGCTGTCTATTGCAGTCTATTTATTTTTAGGTCAGATCATCTTATAATGGGGAGGGGGTGTAGAAGGGGGGAACATTTCCAAACTGTCATCTAAAACTAAAAGGAATGGGTATGAAAAGAGGCAGCTTAGCTATTGGTTTTGAAGCGATGGCATTTGTCTATGAGTGCATAGCCTACAAAAGGCGACAGGTTCTAAAATAATGGTCCTATGGCAGGCGCTGAAATGTAAAACATATGTCACACTTTTCCTGGCTCACAGTAAGATTTAAAATATTTATACTGCTGCACCTTTGCCTGAAAGCTTTCTGCAGCTTCCATGGGTTCATGTGTAGGTGAATCATCTCACTACAACTGAGCGGCAGTGCTTACACAGATTCATTGTTCTGCATGCAAAGGAGGCAATGGAAGTGGGGGGTAGAGGCCGAGCAGTGCGGCGACCCCCAAAGAGCGGTTTTGTCAGGATGTATTCACCCTGAAGAGTAAAATATTTATCATCATGCAGCTTTTTTCTTTCTTTTTAATAAAATATTATTTAATTCACCACAAAGACGAGATAGTGAAGCCATTCCCTTCCTTGCATGAGGAGCACAAATTTGCCAGGAAAGTGTAATCTAGTGCTCTGAAATGGCTAGAAGGAATACACAGTTCGGTTTGTTCTCCCCCCGCCCACACACACACGCTCACACACACACTCGACTGCACATATTTCTTTCAGCTTTGCTTTGGAAAAAAAAATCCACATCCTTATCCCAATCTTAGTTTTCCATCTTCCTCAACAAGCCGAGGCTCTCAGGCACAGCCGCAGTGATCTGTTCATCAGAGATTTGAACTGTAACAACTAAGTCCCCCACCCCCAAACTAAGCTGTCATGGGGAAAAAAAAAAAGCCTCCAGCCTCAGGCTTCCATTCACCAACGTCAGGCGTGCAAACAGGCATAGATTCACAAAAACAAAATTACTCTGTAGCTGAACAGCTCAGTAGCTAGCACGAGAGGGGTCCTCTGGGGTCAGCTTTTGACCCTCCCACAAAACCAAGACAAACGTGTATGTATATTTCTGCACACAAGCACTCGAGTCCATGAAACAAAGTTTACTCGCACAGCTTGGCAAAATGAATCAAACAGCCCTGATCCTGCAAAGAGCTCCATACAAACAGACTCTTGTGCTCACACAGAAATTAGCAGGGTTTCATGCAGGCAGAGTTCCACGCATGTGCATCTCATTGCAGGACTGGGGCCGCATTCATACTAGCTCACCTAGACTGTATTTTCTCTGCGGCTATGAAGGTGAGATCCTGACATATTTACCTGTATCTAGGAAGTGGGGCTTTAAGAAAAATACCAAAAAACACAAAACTCGCAATAAACCTGTGAACTGAAAACAATGCCTAGATTAACAAAAAAAGTTATTCGTTGTTTTAACTTCTCTCTCTCTGTGCTTTTGTTTTATGTCACAAGAATTTTCCCGAATGAAATTCTGAATACTGAATTGTCAAGATGAAAATATTCAGCCAGATTCAAAAGTATGCTTTAACTAACTTGTGCCATACGTAAACAGTGATAAACCTAATTTAGCATAGTTGCTTTGCAGCACCAGAGCAACCCAAAGCAATTGGATCAGAACAGTGAATTATCCTTTTTTATATTTAATTCCTTTTCTGATATTACTAATAACAGCACATTAGATTATTAAAGCAAGAGTTCTAAGGTCTCATAAGACCATTTTGACTCTGGGGTAACTACAGATGGTGAAGAACCAGAATTTCTGTTCCATGAGAAATTCTCACATTTTGGTTAAAAAAATTTGTTCCAAACTGGAATGAAAGCCAACATTTTGAAGTTTCCTGTGAAAACAAGACTCTTAAAAAACTTCAGTTCAAGACCATCAATGCATTTCATTTTGATAATGTCATTTTGTTTTGATTCATTTCATTTTGACTATTATATTTATACAATATTAAATATACAATGGTGTTAAAATTAATATTTTAAATATAAAAGTTAAAACAAAATACTTCAAAATTTTCCCATTGAATTGTTTGATTGGAATCAACACATTCCCATGAAACATTCTGGTTTCAACTAAACTGTATTTTTTGACAAAAAAGCCACATTCCATTGAAAGTTTTTTAGCCACTTAATAACCTTTTTGGCTCCAATGGAGTTATATCTAAGTCAAATGACAGGAAAATCAGGTCTCTAAATTGTTTTCTGCAGGTTTATATTTCTGCTTGGACGTTGAAATAGTTTTTGGTTTTCTAGTCAATTTCTCATCAAATTTCATCTTCTGGTTCTCATGCACAGTGCTAATTGCAGTGCCTAGAATGCAGGGTTCCCTGCAGGGGAATGTTCATTTTTAAAAACATATTCATTTTAAACAAGCTTTATAAAATAATTCAGAGGATGTTCAGACGACAGCAGATTCTCTTTTTATACAAACCCTAAATTTTAAGCTAAACAAAGTTGATGTGTTCCTTAAAGATCCATTGTGAAGAAAAACATGCACACCCCATTCTGCATAATAAAGCCCTGGTTTGTTTGTTTTTAAATTTGAGCCATCCTTTAATTAGCCATCTCCAAAGTGCCACCACATTCACCTCCGCAGTCCTGCTGCTGTTTTTTGGCTTTACCCCATTGCTTGCTTAGTGGGCAGCAGTACTTAGAATTGCAGGCAGCCCTTACAGAAGGGTAGATATGATCGATAGTTTGGACACCCCCAGGAATGAGGTAATGAAGTGAGATATTAAGTTTTGACCTTGATCAGTGATTTGAGTGCATGTCCCACAAGCAAGAACAAAGCACGAGGCAATGCTGTAGTGCCCCTGCTATTTCTGCTTCCACTTCTCCTTTCTAGGGGGAAAGGGGAGATTAAAGGCTATCAGCCTGATTTGCAGAGGTGCTGAGCAGCCGCAATTCCCGTTGTCTTTAGCTGGAATTGTGGGCAGACCTAAATCCTGCAATCCTTACATAGGTAAAATTCTCATTGAACTGAATGGAAATTTTATCCTAGTAAAAATTCTCCATGATTGGGTGCTAATTTAAAGCTAGACTGTAATTTTACAATATGCCCACAGTAAGGGATGGTGCATAGCTGCACCACTTCCATGCCAAGCCAGAGAACACGTGTTACATAGGAGTCAGAATCCCTTTCCCTGTTCACCTCTCGTTCTCTACTCTCACTCCCCTTTTCATAGGGCCTCTTACCGCCACTTGTGCATCTGATTAGCTAATCTAGATGGCAGGTAAGAGGGCAGAGCTAAAGCTCCTCCATTCCCATTTCCTCCTCGCCCACTTGTCACTAAGTAGTGCTTTCTCCCCACCAGATCCAGCGTCAGACTGAGCAAGGCCATAAGAGGATCTTGACTCACCCCACTATGTGGCAGAGTAACAGGAAGGTCTGTAATAATCTAGCTCTTTGTGCATTGCACATAGTAGCCATGTTGTTTACATTCACTGTCATGTTTTAATGGTTCAAGCTATTTGGCCTTTATCCCTCACTTGGGAGGATGTTTAATATTAGGGGGGGGGGCATGGAACAAAGAGAACCATGTGTTTTTGTAAACGTAGTGAGGGCATCTGCAGTTCTTGTTTAAAAGATGAGCATAAAGATAAGGCTGTGTGCTGAATGCTCCACATAGCAAAGGCAAGAGGGGCCTGGAATAACAGTCCACAAGTATCTGAAGAATGTAAACACCAAGAGCAGAGAGGAATTGTTTAGGATTGTCCAACGGGACGTAATTTAGAGTCTAAGAACAAATGAAAAAACAGATCAAAAAAACTTTAGACTGAATGTCAGGGAAAAAGTCCCTAGCAGCGAGCTAAGTCATCACACCTAGGACCATGTATGGATAGACCTTTCCATATGCAGGTCTCTTCTCTTCTCTGTGGAAAAGGAGGCCAGCCATCTCCAAGGCACCAGCCACTCTGTGCCTACCCGCAGAGGTCCAGCAGGCATGGGAAAGGGGAGAGTCAGAGAAGGGAAGAGAAAGTCAGGGATGGGGCATTACACAAAGCTGCCCAACATTTTTGCTTCTGGACAGGAACAGGACATCACCTTTGTCCAGGTGCCTTGGGGGATGGTGTGTGTTCCGGGAGTAGCAGTTACTAGGGGAAAGGACGGGCAACACAATTCCAGTGATGCTCTACTGTGAAGGAGTTGGGCGGGGGGAGCTGTAGCCAGCTCAAAGGCACAGAATCTCCATGTCCACTAGTGCAAAGCGGCTGGAGGTGCTGTTGAAGGAGAGGGCATGAACTGAAGTCTGAGATCAAATCGACTCAGAAACAGTCACCTAATGGAAGTGGTGAAAACCCCGTTAGAAGTGCCATGTACCGTTTAAATTGAACAAAACTCTTCGGCATTGGGAGTGATCCTGCCTAAGCTAGATATGAACCCCCACTGTCTCACCAGTCCACTGCAATATGGAGTGTGTCACGCTGCCCCAGTGAAAAATATCTGCAGGAAAGCAGGTGGATCTGGCCAGCAAGGGAGTTTCCTTTCATTGGGGAATCCTTAGGTGGCATTCACCTAGTGCTACTCCATCCCTCAAAGACATACAGCCCCCTGGCACTGGTGGAATGTCAACTTGGTAGTGCGGAAGGGGGAGCATTGCTGAGCTTTGGTGATTTGGGGGCCGTGGCAGCTAGGTGCAGGTTACAGAAACCTACTCAGGCTGTATGAGCAAATGCACGGTTTTGCACATGCAAAGAAAACGGTGCAGGAAGCCATATTTGAAATGCTATCACTTCTAAAAAATAGCACAACTGGGCAGAAAATGCCCTCCCCCCCTCAAAAGAAACCAGATAAATCAGCATTGCCTTCCACACATGTTGGTACTTAAAGCAATCAAATTAAACTGGGTGCTGATTTAATACTGGGAAAAAGATCAAACAAAATGAAAACCCACCCCAAGCCTTTGCCTCAGATGACAGCTGAGCGAACCACTTGTAGCAAATAACTGGTTTGCTTAGTTTTGCCTTTTTCTCTTGTTTGCAGAATATCTATGAAAGGATCCAAATTTCACAACACAAAGGCTTAGAACTTGAAATCTGAGCAGTGTTGCTCAGGCCTTAACACTAAAAAGATTTCTGGGTAGAGTTGTACCAGCAAACCCTCCTAGTGTAGTTGCCGTTTGTACCCGGAAAAATAAAAATAAAGTATTTTTAGTGGTATAGTTTATGCCAGTGGTTCTCAAACTTTACCCATCCAAGGACCTCCATTTTGATTTAAATTTTTTTTGCAGAACCACAAGCCCCCTGCACATCCCCAGGCCCCCACTCCACCTCTTCCTGCCCCCACTTCACTCCTGCCCCTCTCCTTCTCCCCCTCCCCATAGCATGCCCCATCCGTCTCCTCCCGCTCCCTCCCAGCACCTCCTGCACACCAGGGAACAGCTGTTCCGCGGTGTACAGGAAGCACTGGGATAGAGGGGGAGAAGTTGATCAGCAGGGTCGGCTGCCCCAGACATGATTCCACCCCCTCCCCCAAGCACGCCCCGTCCCCTCTCCTCCCCTCCCTCCCAGCGCCTCCTGCATGCTGCTGAACAACTCTTCCTTGGCGTGTAGGAGGCGCTGGGAGGGAGGGAAAGGAATTAAGGGAGGGAGGAGGATGAGATGATCAGCAGGGCTGGCAGGTCCCCTCCAGGGGGTCCACAGACCACAGTTTGAGAAACTCTGACTTATACCACTTTTTTGCCAGTATAAATAACTACTTCTACACTCGGGCTTTAGCTGGCACATGTATGTCAACCAAAAATCACACCCCTAATTGGCACAGCTATGCCAACAAAACTTAAGTGTAGGCTAGGCCTTAGCTGTGACTGGTCTCTTAAGTCACAGGGTACTTTCTCTTTTCAGTTAGGCCAAGAATAATTATTCATCACTATTTTGGTGCAAAAGCTCCAGGCAAGAAAATTTAAAATTCATCTTTCTATATATATCTGAGCATATAAGCTTAAATTTTGCCTTCTGAGAGTCTTCATACTAATCAAATTTGACTGCATAAATGTTCATGGAAAATGAACAGGAAGAGGGTATGAAAATGGCTGAAGCAAATTCATTTAAATGTCTACAAATATTCACCAACTTTTTTTTACCCCCAGTAATCTCCCAGCTCTACAAAACTTCAAACCATTCTGGAATTTAAATATTGTAGTTTAGATAAAGTTTGTTTCAGAAAAGCCCTTTGAAGTCAATAGAAAGATTCCCACAGACTTCAGTGGATAATGACTCAGATCTATAATCTCCACACCAACTTTTATTGGTGAATTGTTTCACATTTTCCTATATCTCTACACTCTGGCCAGAAATGAATTAATCTAACTACAGCAAGAAAGTCTGTGTTCTCGCGTGGTGTCTGACTTGACCGGAATCAGGTTATGAAATCTCACAATCGAGATTTCGCACAGTTTCCAGCCCAGCTGTACATTTGCAAAGTTTGGATCAAGCTCAGACAAGCAAGCCAAGTTCGGCGTAGTAAAACAAAACCCTTGGAATTTTGCCCATCACTATTAAATACTAGCTGTGCTTGTGAAGCAACAGGTAACCCCATAGTCAGAATTATGTTATCTATTTTAAAACATAATTTGCTGCTGTGCTTGCCTCATATCCTCCTCACCCTATTTTTATGTTCTTCCATGGATGTAACTTGCATAGACATGGATTTGCTTGGTTCATGTCATCTTTTCATTCAGCTAAGGATCAAGTACCTGAAGATCTTTTTAAGTACCTGAATCTAATAATGTTTTCCAAGTCATTTCCTGCTTGCTACTGAGAATTACCTTCTGGTGCACGGTAACAATTTGGACAGCAGGCGACCCATCCAAATTTTTGTAGGTAATTAGCAGATTGGATATGCAGCAGAAGTGGGTCAGACTGTACTTGTTATTCACAGATGGTTCAATATAATGGATTTCAGTGCTTGCACAGCTTTAAATGCATAACATTTTTTAGAGAAAGAGTAATAAAAGAACGAAGAAAAATCATTTCAAAGGGTTATGGAGGTTGACAGTATATATATGTGTCAATAATAGCATTGTGTGTGTGTGTGTGTACGCGTGCACACAGAGTAGGTAAACATAACATACACACCAATGTGTTTCATGTATACAATAAAACCACACCACATAAGTAGACAAAACTCTGTGCGGGTATACATGAATAATAAATACACATGAAGTATAAGCCATCTTTTCAGCTCATTTATACCAGGGTAAGTCCAACTCTACCACGTTCAATGCAGTTACTATAAACTTGCATTGGTTTACAGAAGATCAGAATCCACCAATACTTTCTGTGTGACTATTATATAAATAAAATTACACACACACACACTAAATCTGCACATAGCAACTATGTCTGGGCAATGCACATGATAAGCTGCAGAGCCGTGTAATGAATATAGTAAGATATTCAATCCCAGTTAGGCAATGTGGTGATCCCCATTCATTTTAATAGGAATTGGACATCCATATCTTATGTCTACATTTATTATGTACCTTTGACCACTTCAGCTGCTTTCTGCTCATCAATCACTTTTCCTAGGACTTATTTTAACCATTTGTTGCCCCACTGCTGAGATGTAGTGGATGTGGGGGCCCTGCAATTCAGTTTCCTGTTGAGAAGAAATCAGTGATGTAGAGTTAAGGTATATCCTTAGTGTAACTTATTTTAATTACACCAGTCCTAGAACAATGATGGTTACCAACAGTACACAGGAAATCCCATCTTTCAGGATTCCCAGTCAGAACACCACTGCCAAGCTCCCTAGGAACAATTCTGCCCTAGAATTGACCTTAGTTAGTCAGACCAAGGCAGAGAGCAAACTCCCTTAGAGCTTGCCACAGAACCCCAAAGAAAAGACATCACAAATGAATACCATGATATTTTCTGCCAAGACTAAAAACTTGCTTGCACATTAGGAAAAAGAACTTTAAGACTGTACATAACAGGGCCACATGGTGACGCTTGCCATAACAATTACAAAACGCTGAGCAACTTCATGCAACAGCTATTATTTTTGGATGAACGTTCCAGATAAATGAAAATAAGAAAGAAAAACTTGTAGCACCTTAGAGACTAACAAATTTATTTCAGCATAAGCTTTCGTGGGTTAATACCCACTTCATCGGATGCATGGAATGAAATACACTGTAGACAGATATTTATACAGTCAGAGAAACATGATAAGGTCCAGGTGTATAGACCAATCTTAAGAGGCTAATTAGTTGAGAGGAAACATGACAGCAGGGGAAGAAAAAACTTTTGAAGTAATAAACAAGATGGTCACACAGGTGTGAATGAGGATCGTTAACTTAAGGGAAATAGATTCAATTAACATAATGGCCGAGCCATTCCAAATCTCGATTTAATCCGGAGGCAACACAATCTAGTTTGCATATCAATTCGAGTTCAATAGTTTCTCTTTGAAGTCTGCTTTTGGAGTTAATCTGTCGCAACACTGCTATCCTCAAGTCTGTCACTGAGTGATTAGGGAGGTTGAAGTGTTCTCCTACTGGTTTTTGAATGTTATGATTCCTGATGTCAGATTTATGTCCATTTATTCTTTTGCGTAGAGATGTTTCTTCCTTTTCCCTCTGAAATGTAGAATTTCACCACAAAATTATCCTGACCCAGAGCCCAGGAAGGACAACATTCAGGCCTGGGCCAGTAACAGCTTCTTTATACGTCTCTGAAAATCAGTCAATGAGCTTTATGCCACCGGAGAAGTGAGAGTCCCCCGTTCCAGTGGGACATAGCACTTCCTCCAAATCCACTAAGGCCTGTGATGGCAGATTTCAAGTGTGTGACTTTAGGTATGTGCATGAATAGCACCTAGCACAATGGAGTCATGGTTAGAGTGCAAGCCCAGGCTTGGGTGACTAACCAGAGAAACTGGCCCAGCTGCAGCAGCCACACTGCTATTTTTAGCACCCGAGCTCAAGCCGAGTTAGCGCAAGTCTGTCCAGCCAGGCGAGGCGGCCTGCTCCCCGCTGCAGTGCAGACATACTCTAAAGCTGGGTAGCAGCTCATTGTGGGTTCATATTGTGATGGGGCAAGGCCAGAGGGCTATAGGAAAGTGGTAAGGAACCAGTATGTTAGCCCCAGGCTAAACAAATCCCTGATACCTTATGGCAGTTGCTCCAGGTTAATCAAGACACCTGGGGCCAATTAAGAACTTTCCAGAAGGCAGGGAGGTTAATTGAGACACCTGCAGCCAATCAGGGGCTGGCTGAAACTAGTTAAAAGCCTCCCAGTGAGTCAGTGAGGGGCGCATGTCAGGAGCTGTGGAAGGAGGTTGTGTGTGAGGAGCTGGGAGCAAGAGGCACTAGGAGCTGAGAGTGAGAAGGCGTACTGCTGGAAGATCCTGTGGTGAGGATAAAGAAGGTGTTGGGAGGAGTCCATAGGGAAGTAGCCCAGGGAGTTGTAGCTGTCGTGCAGTTGTTCTAGCAGGCACTCTAAACAGCTGCATTCCACAGGGCCCTGGGCTGGAACCCGGAGTAAAGGGCGGGCCTGGGTTCCCCCAAAAAACTCCCAACTCCTGATCAGACACAGGAGGAGTTAACCTGGACTGTGGATTCTACTAGAGGGGAAGATCTCTGAGGCAAGCAGAATCCGCCAGTAAGCGCAGGACCCACCGAGGTAGAGGAGGAACTTTGTCACAATATACACATTAAATAACCCCACAGTAGCAAGTCACAGCAGGTCAACTGACTCAGGCTCACGGGGCTCATGCTGCAGGACTAACACTAGCAGTGTAGACCTTCAGGCTCAGGTTGGTTCCCGGCCTCCAAGACCCACCCTCCCCTTGCCATGTCTCAGAGCCCAGGCCCCAGCCCAAGTGGGATCAGTTACATAGCCATTTTTAGCCCCACAGCTTGAGCCTCGCAAGCCTGAGGCAGGTAACCCAGGCTCTGAGACTCACTGCTGCGGGTTTCCCCCCGCCCTTGTGGAGACATGCCCCGTGACTCCTAGCGGGGGAGGGATAGCTCAGTGGTTTGAGCATTGGCCTGCTAAACCCAGGGTTGTGAGTTCAATCCTTGAGGGGGCCATTTAGGGATCTAGGGCAAAAATTGGGGATTGGTCCTGCTTTGAGCAGGGGGTTGGACTAGATGACCTTCTAAGGTCCCTTCCAACCCTGATATTCTATGATTCTCCATGAGCGAGAAACTAGAGTGCTGTCTTTTCAATTGTAATGAAGTCAGTGGAGTTACTGGTATTTGTTGTAGCAACCTCAGCTCTAATAATCCCGCTGCCCTTCTAATGGCGTTGAACATTTGACATTATAAAATTAGCATACAATGCCAATGACTCATATCCAGACTTTAGAAAGACTCCCTCTGAAGGCCAGCATGCTGCCTGCCCCCATGGAGTCATACAGTGGTCACTGACCATCCTTCTGTGCTTTTGTTGCCTTAAAGTTCTGTTTGTTTTGAAACCTGTTTCAGTGGCAGAGGCCACAGAAGGTAAGTAAAGATGCAGTTAGTTTGCTTTCTTTATTAGCACTTGCAAATTCCGGTAATGAAGCAGTGTAAAGAGAGTTTAGGAAAAAGATGGAACTGGCCACATTAAAAATTATTGCAAATGGACTGTGCCGCTTTTTTCCCCCTTGAGGCCCCTACAATAGTAGATTGTACCTAAGAAACAAAGGCTGGCACAGCTCTTTTACATTTGAAATCAGGAGAACAAACACCACATATGAACAAAAATGAAGAGAACTTATAAAACTAATAACGTAATAGCTGTACTTTTCATCAATAGAGCTCCAAGCGCTGTATGAAGAAGGCCACTGTCATTATTGCCAATCTCCATATGGAGAAACTGAGGCAGATAAGTGAAGTGACTTGTCTAAGGTCAAACAGCAGGCTAGTGGTTTCCTGAAGCCCACTCCAGTGCTCTATCCACTAGACATCACTGCATCTCTTAAAACATGTTATTAATGATAACATCCACCGACTTGGGAACAGGGTGGCTTGGAGGACTGGTAATGGTTGGAACTGGTCGAATATAGAAAATACAGTGTCCATGAACATGTATTACAAGACTGAGCAGCTGTTTGGTTCATATCATCTTCATTTTCTATTCACAACATTCACACAAAGGGTGCTTGTGCAGCTGTTCTTGTACACACACTTATGTTGGCATGCCAACAAGAATACCTGGCTATGAAAAAGTATGTTCAATGAGTGTTCATCCATGGGAGAAGTTGTGCCTTTTGGCTCAGCCCTGGGCACAGGGCAGGGAGGCATATAAACTGCACAATCCCAGAAGTTGCCTCAGGAGGCATTGTGTCTCAGACACACCCCTTTGAGGCACAATTCCCTCTCTGCATCCTTATCACTCTTGAGGGAAATGGACTGCTGATCTATACCAACAAATCAAGACTCCATTCCTTCTCCACCTCTCCCTGCCCATTCTCCTGTCCACCTATTCTGAGGTGGGGGTGTGGAATCAGGCATGAAGCACCTACTTGGGTCCTATGTGCCCAGGCCTAAGGTCTGGGTAGCCAGTAGAGGGGCATAAGTGGAGGTCTTACTCCTCTTTTCTCCATTGTGCCAGGTGTAGAGTCCAAGTCTCAGTCTACCCTACTAAGTTTCTGTTATTCTCCTGTTTAAAATGTTCTGTTTGTGCAGTTAGGGAACAGACAGGGCTGGCCTTACTATGAGGCGAACTGAGGCGGCCGCCTCAGGTGCCAGACTGGGGGGGGGGGGCGCGTCACTAGGACCCAGAGTGTAGAAAATTGTGTCTGCTGCTGTTGCATATGTATTCTCTCTGCTCTAGATGCACAGAGATGGTGGAGTGCTGTGCTGGAGGAAGGAGGGCACAAGAGACATAACAGGCAGGCAGGAGAAAAGGTGAGAGGGAATAACAGAAAGCAGCAGGAGCTTCAGGGAGAGAGAGGAGGAGGAGCCTCTTATGTACCTCTCTAGCACCCCCAGAAGCCTGGACTGGTTAATACCAGCTTCTCAGGGAGCTTCCTATTTCCTGCTGCTTCCCTGAACCCACTTGAGGAGAACAGGCAGTCAACTGAAGTAGTAGGAGCCAGTTAGGCCCTTAAGACGCTGATATCTTCCCTCACTCAAGTCCTGCTATCACTACCAGCCTGCTTATTTGTCCCCTTCAATTGAGTGTTGAGAGCAACTATAGCTGGCACAGAACAGCAGTCATGAGAGAAAGAAGAAAACACCCCTCTGGGGCAGCGTTCAGAAAAGGAAAGAAAGCAAGGGAAGCTTTTCTATCTAAGCAGGAAGGAGCTCTCCTGAGATACATAGACACAAATGTTCATGGTGAGCCTTCCGGCCCCAGTGAGGATGTGGATGGTGAGGAGATGCCTGATCTTCCAGTTAGTCAGAATGCAGGTGACCTGGCTGCTACTGCAGCATCCATATCTCCATCTCAAATGGATCTAACCATGCACATTCCTGAAGAAAAGCATAGATCAGAGAAGAGTGTGGTGGAGGCGCAAGAAACAGCTGCTGCTGAGTTTAGTTCCTGAAGTTTAGATGATCCAGGATTGTTGACCCCTTTGAGCAGTAGCTTAAGGGACTTCCTTGTACTGCATGGGCCACAGCAAGTGAAAAACTTCATGTTTCCCAAAGATAATGAAAATAGAAGTTTCCATCCAACCCATTACTGGTGTGAAATCCCCAATGGTGACAAAGTGCAGAGGCCATGGCTTATGTACTCAAAAACCCAGAATGCTGCATACTGTTTTTGTTGAAAACTCTTCCAGTCCAATGTTCCAGCCATATTGGGTTCTACAGGAACAAAGGACTGGAAAAATCTGGCTAGAAATCTGGCATGCCATGAGAAGGCAGCAAATCACCAGAGAGCATTCCATCGGTGGAAAGAGCTTGAGATGAGACTAGGGTTAAAGGCCACCATAGATGATCAGCATCAAGAGAAGATTGCATCAGAAGCTCTTTACTGGCAAAATGTTCTGAAAAGGCTCATTGCCATTGTGAGAATGCTTGCTACCCAAAACCTAGCATTGTGAGGCACTTCAGATCAGCTGTATGTGCCAAACAATGGAAACTTCCTTAAAATTGTGGCGCTGATGGCTGAGTTTGATGCTGTACTCCAGGAGCATCTAAGAAGAGTCACTACCCAAGAAATGTACACACACCACTACCTTGGAAAAACAATTCAAAATGAGATCATACAGTTACTGGCAACAAAAGTCAAACAGAAGATTGTGGCAGATCTGAAGTCAGAAAGATATTACTCTGTTATTCTGGACTGCACACCTGACATCCACCATACGGAACAAATGACTTTAATGGTGCATTTTGTAACAACAACAGAACCTAGTGAAAATGTCCCTGCAACGGTGACTGTCAGAAAGCATTTTCTAGAATTTATTGACATTGATGATACTACAGGAGCGGGTATAACAAATGTGCTTCTTAAAAAGCTGGAAGATATGGGAATTGCGATAGCTGACAGGAGAGGTCAGGGCTATGATAATGGTGCCAACATGAGAGGAAAGAACAGAGGAGTGCAGATACGGATCTGAGAGTTAAACCCTCAAGCTTTTTTTGTCCCATGCAGTTCTCATTCATTGAACTTGGTGGTCAGTGATGCAGCATCAGCTTCTAGTGAGGCTGCTGAATTTTTTAATGTAATTCAAAGCATCTATGTATTTTTCTCTGCATCAACTCATCGATGGCAAATTTTGAAGCAACATCTGGGAACATCCTCTCTGACACTGAAACCACTGAGTGCCACACGATCAGAAAGTCGATTGGAGGTGATAAAGCCTATCAAACACCAAATTGGGAAGATAGATGATGCCTTAGTTGCCATTATGGAAGATAATGTTATGACAGGAACTGTTTGTGGGAGAACAGTGGCAGAGGGAAATGGAATCACCAGAAACATACATAACTTCAAATTTCTGTGTGGCTTAGTATTGTGGCATGAAATACTGTTTGAAATAAATGCTGTAAGCAAGAGACTCCACAGAAGTTGGCAGAGGAACTTCACACTGAAGCTATTTTCATGCCCATTTAAGAATACAAGAGTCACCAAAGAAGACATTTTGATTACAAGGCACGGGATAATCCCATGAGACCCCAAACAACAATTCAAAGTTAAATTCTTTAACCAGGTGCTAGATTGTGCAATATAGTCAGTTGAAGAACGTTTCATGCAGCTCAGGGAACACAGCAGTACATTTGCGATGTTGTATGATATTCCAAAACTCCTCACTATACCTGAAGAAGACCTACACCAGCAATGCAGGGCACTAGAGACAGTGTTGACACATGATGGCATGCGCGATATTGATGCGAGTGATTTAGGTGATGAACTGAAAGCCCTTTCAAGATACATTTCAGCAGGATCAACTCCAAAGGCTGTTCTGGAATATATGTGCACAGATAAGATGACCACTCTCTTTCCAAATGCTTTTGTTGCTCTGCACATACTTCTAACACTTCCTGTAACAGTTGCCAGTGGAGAACGCAGCTTCTCCAAGCTGAAGTTAATAAAAACACATCTACGCTCCACAATGATACAGGAGAGGCTGGTCGGCCTTGCAACCATCTCAATAGAGCATGAGCTGGCCCAGACTGTGGACCTTCAGGAAGCAGTTCAAATCTTTGCAACCAAGAAGGCACGGAAAGCACCACTTTGATTATTCAAACAGATAAAAATGCCAGTGTTTACTATGCAGACAAGAAAAGTTACATTTGCTGTTCAGATGTTTGAAAGTTAAATGTTTTGAACAAGGCATTTTAAGTTGTTAGTTCTCCTTTATTGGGGGTAGGTAGCAGAGCAGTACCATGAGAGGAGTATGACAGGAAGAAGGTAGAATTGAGACCTTTCAAAGTTTTGGCCCAAGCGAGGGGGCATGGAGGCATCATTTGAGCTCCCCGCCTCAGGTACCAAAATGTTGTGGGCCGGCCCTGGGAACAGAAACAGTATCATGTGACTTCAGTGACTAATCACACATCAAGGGTAGTGAATAGTCAAAGTGTGAAGTTTTTGGAGAACCCACAGGTTGAACATCCCGTGTCCAAATTGTAATATGAACAGCTAGAGGCAATCAGTAAGTTCACAGAATTCAGAGTCTAGTTTTCAAACAATTCATGAACAGAAAAGATGGCTCAATTTGTCACATCATTTATTTGCAGCAAACAGCTCTAGCAATGGCCATACAGAGAATTTGATTTCTAGGTCACTTGTTCAAAACCAGACTAGGTCTCTAATGACTGAAAGCCATTACCATCTGACAGCTATTTTGGTGTCCGTATCATTAGCAAAGAGTGAAGTTGAATGAAGGTTAAGTGAAACAAGTGTATCTTTATTAAACCCTGTGCACTGCCCTTTCCAAGTCGCTGAGTTGCTTCTAGTCTAACTCCACCCATTCCTTGTTTCCCTGTGTCTCCTCAGTAACAGCCCCTCCAAAGAACATGGGACCTTTGACTCCAGCTCCACTGATTATGGTACAGCACCCTGTGAAAAATTAGTTGATAGGGTTCCAGTTCAAATGATAATTTACTAATTGAACTCTGCAGTTGGGCAATGATTTGTTGATTACTAAAACTGTGTGTCTAAACATGGCCTTCTGGGACTCAGTACTCCCAAATCTTCACATGGGACCCTTCAAACCCTCTGAATTTTAGGGCTCATCATTGTGATATAACCATCTAATGCTTCTGCTTTAGTGTCTTTATTACACTGAAATAGGAATGCTGCTCATAAATTTACCGTCCCCTCTCCCCAAATAACTTTTACAAAGCAAAGGTTAAAACATGCAATAAAAAAGCTTGCCTTCCAGATCATCAATTTCAATTCCCGGACAATAAGACTGAAACTTGGAGATGCACAGAGACGGAGAGAAACATTTAAAAATCTATAAACCAGTGATTTAACAAACCGCTAACTAAAAGGAGGCATCTGATTATATAAAATTGCCAAGCAGATGCCAAGAATGCTATTATGGCTTCCAATCATTTACTGCCTACACTTCACTCCAAAAGCTATTCCTTCTCTTTTTATGTATTTAGCAGCTCCAAGGTCTAGCCAGCATGGAGCTGGGGGGGAAATGGGGAGGGGGGAAATCATCATCTTTTTCCAATATTCTCGATTTTATGGCATATGTTGCAGGATATTTTAGCAGCCAAAAGAACCAATAACTATACCAGTAAAGGTTGGTTCAAGAGGGCAAGGACTGCTAAACTAAACCAGCATATGCAATGAAGTTTGTAGATACAGTGACAACGAGAAGGCACACAACCCACTCAGCACTTAACTATTCCTAATAAAAATAATGATCAAAAATAACCTTTTTGTCCCGAATGAGAGCAAAGTGCTGGGATTTGGTAAAGACTCCTCATTGACTTTCATTGAGACTTGTGCTCCTAAGTCACTTATGTGCTTTCAAAAATTAAGAGTCATTTCACCCACCACTGAAATTCAGCCACCTCTAGGGTGGAGCATGACTGTCACCAAGACGATCTTGTATAGACGATCTTGTATAGAGCCTTGTAGCAGGCACAGATAACGTATCATTTTTGTTTTCTAATTAATATTATTGGTGCGCTGGTGTACTCCAATCCATTATATATACTATGCACCAATGCACTTAAATAATAAGAAATAAAAGCAATACTACATATATACCATGTTACTCAAAGAAATTGCTCTCTGAAGGGTGCTAGTAGCTAGATGACACCTTAAACTCAAATTGCAGATGAGTTGTTTATTCATTTTCATAAGCTTTGGTAAGAAAGCCTACGCTGGAGATTCAGGCCGCTTTTGGTTTCTGAAGCAGCTGGAATTTGATTTCCGGTATTGCCCTTCATTAACCTCCTCCACTGGTCCATACTTGCTCTGCCCTGCTAAGCAGCTGTTCCATCAGTTATGGGCAGCACACTACGGGGAGGAGGTGAGCAGCCCTCAGTGGCGAAAGAACAGTTTTCTATTCTGTTGGTTTCTATTCTAAATAAGGACTATTTAGAAAAGCTGGACATGCACAAGTCTATGGGTCTGGATCTAATGCATCTGAGGGTGCTGAGGGAGTTGGCTGATGTAATTGCAGAGCCATTGTCCATTATCTTTGAAAACTCATGGTGATCGGGGGAGGTCCCGGATGATTGGAAAAAGGCAAATATAGTGCTCATCTTTTAAAAAGGGAAGAAGGAGAATCTGGGGAACTGCAGACCGGTTAGCCTCATCTCAGTCCCTGGAAAAATCATGGAGCAAGTCCTCAAGGAATCCATTTTGAAGCACTTGGAGGAGAGGAAGGTGATCAGGAACAGTCAACCTGGATTCACCAAGGGCAAGTCATGCCTGATCAACCCGATTGCCTTCTATGATGAGATAACTGGCTCTGTGGATATGGGGAAAACAGTGCACGTAATATATCTTGACATTAGCAAAGCTTTTGATAAAGACTCCCACGGTATTCTTGCCAGCAAATTAAAAAAATATGGATTGGATGAATGGACTATAAGGTGGATAGAAAGCTGGCTAGATCGTCAGGCTCAACAGGTCGTGATAACTGGCCCAATGTCTAGTTCAGGGGTCTCAAACACGCGGCCCGCGGAGTTATTTTCTGTGGCCCGCCATAGGCGCTGACTCCACTGGCAGCCAAGCTGCAAACATTACTGAGTGTTTATATTTTATTAAAACCCCTCTTTGCATTAGTTTTTAAAAAGTTAATACATTGACTTTTAATAGAATACTATATTACTCTTCATTTTTTTCCTTTTTGACTATACTTTTGTATCATTGTATGAAAAGGTTTCAGTGATGCGGCCCTCGGGCCAATTTACTAGTTCTCATGTGGCCCTCCTGGTCATTTGAGTTTGAGATCCCTGGTCTAGTTGGCAGCCGTTATCAAGCAGAGTGCCCCAGGGGTTAGACCTGAGGCCGGTTTTGTTCAATATCTTCATTAATGATCTGGATGATGGGATGGATTGCACCCTCAGCAAGTTTGCGGATGACACTAAGCTGGAGGGTAGGGATAGGGTCCAGAGTGACCTAAACAAATTGGAGGATGGGTCCAAAAGAAATCTGATGAGGTTCAGCAAGGACAAGTGCAGAGTCCTGCACTTAGAACAGAAGACTCCCATGCACTGCTACAGGCTGGGGACCAACTGGCTAAGTGGCAGTTCTGCAGAAAAGGACCTGGGGACTACAGTTGACGAGAAGCTGGATATGAATCAACAATGTGCCCTTTTTGCCAGGAAGGCTAATGGCATATTGGGCTGCATTAGTAGGAGATTTGCCAGCAGATAGAGGGAAGTGATTATTCCCCTCTATTCGGCACCGGTGAGGGCACATCTGGAGTATTACGTCCAGTTTTGGGACCCCCCACTACAGAACGGATGTGGACAAATTGGAGAGAGTCCAGCGGAGGGCAACGAAAATGATTAGGGGGCTGGGGCACATGACTTACAAGGAGAGGCTGAGGGAACTGAGCTTATTTAGTCTGCAGGAGAGAAGAGTGAATGGGGGATCTGATAGCAGCCTTCAACTACCTGAAGGGGGGTTCTAAAGAGGATGGAGCTCGGCTGTTCTCAGTGGTAGCAGATGACAGAACAAGGAGCAATGGTCTCAAGTTGCAGTGTGGGGAGGTCTAGGTTGGATATTAGGCAACACTATTTCACTAGGAGGGTGGTGAAGCACTGGAATGGGTTACCTAGGGAGATGGCAGAATGTCCATCCTTTGAGGTTTTTAGGGCCCGGCTTGACAAAGCCCTGGCTGGGATGATTTAATTGGGGTTGGTCCTGCTTTGAGCAGGGAATGGACTGGATGACCTCCCGAGGCCTCTTCCAACCCTACTCTTCTATGATTCTATGTGCCATTTGGGGGCATGGACTGTAAACCCCTCTGAGGACTATTAATTCTGCCCCCTCCTTCCTGTGCAGTTGAACAATATCAGCTCCATTGTATCTGGGGATCTCCTTGGCAGCAAAACAGAGGCACAATTTCCCCATAGTACATAAACTAAAGTACAGTACCTTCCTTTCCTCATTCTGGAAATGTACACCTCAGCCTATACATAAAATACAGTGAGAAATGCCACAGATCTCAGGAAATTAATGGTCATCTTCTTGCTGTTTGTTTTTTCCTCTGAAGAAAGTATGTGCTTAGATCCTTCACGGAACCCTCCTTTATTCAGGAGTCATTTTGGCCCAAACTTTCAAGTAGGTGAGCTGGGTGCCTAACTTCTTTAGGCTTGTGATGGTCAACGCCCCTAGGGTCTGGGCAGCGTGGCCTACCAGTCACAGTCTCCGATGCTACCCCTCAGTGTCGGGCACTGTGGCCTAGCGTCCGGAGTCTGAAACACCACCCTTTGTTGCAGGGTAGCGTGGCTTAGTGGCCAAAGTCTCTAGCACTACCCTTAGGTGCAGGGCTGCGCGGCCTAGCGGCCGGAGTCTATAACATCACCCTTAGGTGCAGGGTAGCGTGGCCTAGTAGCCGGAGTCTCTAGTACCACCCTTCGTACAGGGTAGCATGGCCTGGTGGCTGGAGTCTATAACCCCACCCTTGGGTGCAGGGTAGCATGGCCTAGTGGCCAGAGTCTCTAGCACCCCCCTTTGATGCAGAGCAGTGTGGCCTAGCGGCCAGAACAGTAGTGTGGTAACTCGCCACTGACTCAGCGGGGAGGGTCCGGCCGAAACACGCTGAGTTCCATCGGGGTGGGAGGTACCATTCGGCCGCCCTCCCTGGGTCACCCCCTACCAGAGTCCGTGTTGGGGTACTCCACGAGGGGTCAGGTCCTCCGTGGTCAGCAGGGCCGGTCGTCGTCACGGGCTTCTCCACTCGAGGGGATCCAGGCAGGCCATGCAAGGCTTCGGTTCCTGGTTCCGTCAGTGGCTGTGAGTGGCCCTCTGCAGGAGCTCCCCAGGCAGGTCCTTCCCCTGCGGTCTCCTCCCCAGAATGAGCTGGGCTCCCTCCCTTTATACAGCTAGAACACTTGGAGCATGCCCAGTCTTGCCAGGGGGGCAGGACTTTTGCTGTCAATCCCATGGGTTCAACCCTGCCTGGGCTAGTGCGGGGTAAGCGGACCCCTTCACACACCCTCCCCCTTAAGAAGGACCTCCGGGGGCGGTCCGTCTCCCCTTCCTCCTGTCCCTGTCTAGAAAAGAAATCTGCATTAGTGTGAGTCCTACCCGGATGGTGAAACACGTGGAAGTCATAAGGTAGGAGTGACAGGTACCAGCGCATGATCCGGGGGTTCGCATCCTTCATGCTGTGTATGCACCGGAGAGGGGCATGGTCGGTGATCAATTTGAAGGTGTTCCCCAGTAAATAATAGCGCAGGGCGTCAATAGCCCATTTCGCGGCCAGGGCTTCTTTTTCTATCGTTGAGTAGTGTTGTTCTCGAGGAAACAATTTGCGACTCAGGTAGAGTATGGGGTGTTCTTCCCCATCCAGTTCTTGGGAGAGCACAGCCCCTAAGCCTACCTCAGAGGCATCTGTCTGAAGTATAAACTCCTTTGAAAAGTTGGGGTGTCGCAGGACTGGCTCCTGTGTGAGTCGTTCTTTCAGAGTTCCGAAGGCCTTGTCGCAGGGGTCAGACCACCACACCTGTTGCGGCTGAGATTTCTTTGTCGGGTCTGACAAGGGGGCAGCTATGGACGCGAAGTCCAGTACAAAACGGCGATAGTACCCGGCCAGTCCCAAAAACTGGCGTACCTGTTTCTTCGTCTTGGGTACGGGTGTATCCATGAGGGCTTGTACTTTATTGATTAGGGGACGTAACTTCCCCCCTCCCACCACGTATCCGAGGTAGGTCACCTCTTCTTGTCCGAGATGGCATTTTGCCGGGTTGGCCGTGAGGCCAGCGGTTCTAAGGGCCTGTAATACCTCAGCAAGATGCCGGAGGTGGTCCTTCCAGGTGTTACTATAGACTACCATGTCATCTATATATGCCGCTGCATATCGATCGTGAGGCAGCAAGACCTTATTCATCAGCCGTTGAAACGTCGCTGCTGCTCCGTGTAGCCCGAACGGCATGGTTACGAAGTGGAAGAGGCCGAACGGTGTCAGGAAGGCGGTTTTCTCCCAGGAGTTTGGTGTAAGGGGGATTTGCCAATACCCCTTGGTTAAATCTAGAGTTGACAAATACCTTACTCCCCCGAGTCGTTCCAGGAGTTCTTCCACCCGGGGCATTGGGTATGCGTCAAAACGTGAAATAGCACTGACCTTCCGAAAATCGATACAGAATCGAGTGGTCCCGTCGTGTTTTGGTACCAGAACAATTGGGCTGCGCCATTCACTCTCTGACTCCTCGACCACCCCCATCTCAAGCATCATATTCAGTTCTTGCTGTACTGTCGCCCACATCTTCCGGGGCAGCGGTCGGTGGTTATCCCTCACTCTCTGACCCTGTGTTGTCGCGATATGATGGCTCATACAGTTGGTTCGCCCCGGGCGGGTTGATAGAACATCGGGGAATTCTTTCATGAGCCGCTGTATTTGCTCCTGCTGCGCTGGGGTGAGGCCGGTCCCAAGCGCGGCCGGCGTAGAGTCTAGGGGTTCCCCCGCTAGGGGTCCAAGTTCTGGGTCTGGGGGCAATGGGGTGATGAACAAGGCCTCCCTTGCCTTCCAGGCCTTTAAAAGATTCACACGGTAGGTCCGAATGTCCCTCCGCCTTCCGGGCAACCGGACCTCATAATCTACTGGCCCGACTCATCGGATCACCTGATAAGGCCCCTGCCACTTGGCCAGGAGCTTCGACTTGGCCGAGGGTAACAAGAGCAACACCCGATCCCCCAGGTTGAAACTCCGTACTTTAGTCCCTCTGTTATAGATCCGTTCTTGCGTCTCTTGGGCCTGCAGAAGGTTCTTCTTGGCGAACGCCCCCAAGGTTCGGAGCCATTCTCGGAGGTGTAGCTCATACTGGGTAGTCCCGAGGACTCTTGTCTCCTGCGACTCCCAGTCTTCTCTCAGGAGGTCCAGGATCCCTCGGGGTTGCCGGCCGTACAAGAGTTCAAAGGGTGAGAACCCGGTCGACGCTTGGGGCACTTCCCTTATGGCGAACAGCAGGGCCGGCAATAGTGTACCCCAATGGCTGGGGTCCTCCTCCATGAACTTCCGTAACATGGATTTCAGGGTACCATTAAAACATTCCACTAGACCATCTGTTTGCGGATGGTAAACCGATGTTCGGAGTGTCCGTATATTCAAGAGGCGACACAGCTCGGCTATTAGTTTAGAGGATACGCTAGTACCTTGGTCCGTCAGGATCTCCGCGGGTATCCCGACCCTAGCGAAGACCTTCACGAGTTTGGCAGCAATCACCGGCGCCGTGGTAGCTCGGAGGGGAACAGCCTCGGGATAACGTGTCGCGTAGTCCACAATCACCAAAATAAACCGATTCCCTCTCTTACTTCTTTCTAAGGGTCCAACCAAGTCCATTCCGGCGCGTTCAAAGGGTACACCGACCACGGGCAGGGGTACTAATGGTGCTCGGGGTATACCCTTTGGTCCAGTCCGCTGGCATTCCGGGCACGATGCGCAATAGTCTCGGACCTCTCTGTGATGCCGGGCCAAAAGAATCAGTGGGCCACCCTCTGAAGGGTCTTTTCCCGTCCCAGGTGTCCTGCCCAGGGATTTGCATGCGCTAACTGTAGGAGACCTCGTCGTAGCCTTCAGGGAGACAGCAGCTGATAGAGCGGCTCAGGTGTCTGTGGTTCCTGCACCGCCCGATAGAGGCGATCCCGCCGGATCTCAAACCGGGGTCCCTGCGGAAGGCTCGGAGGTGTGTCTGCTCCAGGGTCGGGGCCGGTGGCCTGATCCCAGGCCCTACTTAGGGTTGGGTCCTCTCTCTGTTCCCGCAGGAAATCAATATCCCGCTCCAGCTCTACCTGCGCATCTCTCACAGACAGGTGTTGGGGATTGGTGGGCACCTCCCCCACCGTAGATGTCCCTTCCCCGGGGTCTGCCTCTGGTGAGCGGCCGAGCAGTCCCCTCCCTGGAAACAAGCCCCCTTCCCCTTGTGGAGTGGCGGGTTGATATAGCTGGAGAACCTGCCCAAACTCAGGCCAATCTCACCCCAGCACTATGGGGTAGGCCAATCTGGGGGCCACGCCCACATGGAGGACTTCCTCCCGATGGCCAATCTTAATCCTCACCCAGGCTGTGGGGTATGGGCGGATATCCCCATGGACACACTGTAGGTGTATCTGTTCTGCCGCGAGTTTAAGGTCAGGGACCAGCCCTTCCCTCAAGAGGGTCTGACTGCATCCCAAGTCCACAAGGGCCTTCGTGAGGGTCCCTTCGACCCGTACCGCAATTACTAATTTTCCTGGCCCCCCCTTCCGGGCTCTTTGGCCCACAACCCAGACTTGCCCATAGTTGCAGTCCATAAACGGGCATTCCCGCCGGAAATGTCCCTCTTCTCCGCACTCCCAACAGCGATTTCGGTCTTCTGAGAATCCAGGGTCTTCCTTTTGTGGGTTTTGCCCCCCTTGTGGGGGCCAGTACCTTCGAATCGGAGTCCGAGTGGGTCTGTGCCTGGATTCGGGGCTGGGAGGCTTCTTAGGTCTGGGGTGGGGGTTGGACAGGGGGACCCGAGCCTCCGCCCCCCGCGGGCTTCCCCTGTCTGGCCCGTCTCTCCTGCTCGGGTGTCTGGATCCCCGTGGAGGTGCCTCAGCTTCCTCGGTCGCCAGGTAATCCTCCATCAGGCCCACGGCTGCTGACAAGGTCGTCGGTCGGTGGCGTTGCACCCATGCTCTCCCTCCTGCCGGGAGGATCTGGGTGAACCGTTCAAGCGCCACCATCTCCACCACCTGGGGTCCGGTCAAGCCTTCTGGGTCCAACCATCTCCAACAGAGATCCCAGACCCATTGGGCCACAGCCCGAGGCTGAACTCCAGGGGGGTACTGTTCTTTACAGAGGCACTGGCGGTATGTCTCAGGGCTAATGCCAGTCTGATCTAATGCGGCCGCTTTCACCCGGGGGTTCTCCAAGGCCTCTCGGGGATCAAGGTTGCGGTAGGCAGTCTGTGCCTGCCTCGTCAAATAAGGAGCCAGCATAGTGGCCCAGTGTTCTGGGGGACATCAAGCAGCGGTGGCGACCCGCTCGAATGTGACCAGGAATACCTCGGGGTTGTCGTCTGGTCCCATCTTAGTAAGGCGAATTGGTAACCCCACCGAAGCCTCTCCAGATCCTGCTCCTGTAGGTGCGGGGGTTGGGGCTCCTGGTGGGCGCAATAGAGTTGCCATTTGTTGGACTAGTCATTCCTGTTGTAATTGTTGCTGGGCGGCCAACTCACGAAGGAGCTGCTGCTGTTGCTCCTGATCCTGGGTCCTCTGCGACTGCTGCTGGCTGGCCATCTGCTGCATCATGTGAGCCTGTAGCTGTCACTGTTGAGCTGCCTGTTCTTGCTGATTTTCCAGCATCCATTTTAGAAACTTGTCAGTATCCATCTTGGATGGCAGTGGGGTTCCCGTCGTCTAGCTTCCCTCCTCTGGACCTTTCAGCTTTCTCCACCACGTGTGATGGTCCACGCCACTAGGGTCAGGGCAGCGTGGCCTACCAGTCACAGTCTCCGATGCTACCCCTCAGTGTCGGGCAGCGTGGCCTAGCGTCCGGAGTCTGAAACACCACCCTTTGTTGCAGGGTAGCGTGGCTTAGTGGCCAAAGTCTCTAGCACCAACCTTAGGTGCAGGGCAGCGTGGCCTAGCGACTGGAGTCTCTAGTATCATCCTTCGTGCAGGGTAGCGTGGCCTAGTGGCCAGAGACCCTAGCACCCCCCTTTGATGCAGAGCAGTGTGGCCTAGCGGCCAGAACAGTAGCGTGGTAACTCGCCACTGACTCAGCGGGGAGGGTCCGGCTGAAACACGCTGAGTTCCATTGGGGTGGGAGGTACCATTCGGCCGCCCTCCCTGGGTCACCCCCTACCAGAGTCCGTGTGGGGTACCCCACAAGGGGTCGGGTCCTCCGTGGTCAGCAGGGCCGGTCGTCGTCACGGGCTTCTCCACTCGAGGGGATCCAGGCAGGCCATGCAAGGCTTCGGTTCCTGGTTCCGTCAGTGGCTGTGAGTGGCCCTCTGCAGGAGCTCCCCAGGCAGGTCCTTCCCCTGCGGTCTCCTCCCCAGAATGAGCTGGGCTCCCTCCCTTTATACAGCTAGAACACTTGGAGCATGCCCAGTCTTGCCAGGGGGGCGGGACTTCTGCTGTCAATCCCATGGGTTCAACCCTGCCTGGGCTAGTGCGGGGTAAGCGGACCCCGTCACAAGGCTCTATTGAAAATCCAAGCCAAAATGTGCCCACACCTGAATTACATACACCACAGTGTATGTGCACACCGCTAACATGAACACCTGCCAAAGGGCATGCACAGGTGCATACCTATTTAGAAAAAAAATAGCTCTTTTGTCCTAACAGGGTCACAGGACAATTATGTCCTGGATTTAATCTCCTGTTGGACATATTAGCAATAAATGGAAGTGAGATATTTTCAATTTACTTCTGACTCACCACACATCAGGATGTATATGTCACATCCCTTTACACCCAGGGTTACCAGTTCTGCTCACGTAACTAATAGAAGCCACTGTGATGTGCCAATTGGTACATTAAAAAACCCACATTTGTAAAGCTGCTTTTAAGGTTTAAAATTAAAAGCCTTAGTATATGCAAAAAACATGAAGGGAATAGTGGAAACTGAACAGTGTCTTCCTTTTAACTCTGTTCCATTATACAAGACCAATGGGACATGCCATTAAATTAAAGGGCAATAAATTTAGAGCCAATAAAAGGAAATTTTGCCCGACACAGTGCAGAGAATCAACCAGCTGAATTCTCTTACACTAGTAGTGGCTGGATTTTACAAAGGGATGGGTAATTTTAATGGAAAGTAATAACACATAGACTAGAGAGTCAGTCTAAGATACCAAGGCTTATTCAGAGCTCAGGCAATCAGCTGCAAGGGTCAGAGAGTAATGCTTTGGGCACACCAGCTCTCTGCCATTGCTGCTGCTGAGTGAGATGCCACTCCAGATGCAAAATTTTGAATATTCTCTCTTATTTAAACACTGCCCGGTTCTTTCAGTTCTGCTCCTGGGCTTGCTGCTGATCTTTCGTCTATCTGGTGTGAATTCCACTGCACATATCTCACGTTCCTTTTGTTTAGTGCAAACCCCCGCAACCCCTCCAAAAGAAAGGGTGGGGGAGGCTGGCACTTGATTTACCACTTTTCTCATTTGTTCAACTGGGAGTTGTGCAGGTAACACAGCTCACCCAGATCAGTAGCCAGATTTTATGAAGCTCCATGAATCAGCTTTCGGAAAGGAATAGTGGATAGGGAGATGGCAGCATTCTATATTTCATAGCCTTTCCGAGATTTCAAGGCTAGAAGGGACCATTAGATCATCTAGCCTGACCTGCTAGTTAATAGGCCATTTACCCAGTTACCCTTGTATTGAGCCAAATAACTTGTTTTGACTAAAGCATACCTTCCAGAAAGGCACCCGTTTCTGGATTTGAGGACATCAAAAGATTGAGACTCAATCACTTCTCTTGGTAGTTTGTCACCTATCTTTCTCCCACTCTTCCTTTATTTTCCACCCTCTCGACTTCCCCCTCCCCCCCACCCGACCCCACCCCGACACAGAGGAAATGGCTCACACACAGAGGAAATGGCTTCTATACCACAGCCACTCAACATTTACCTAGTGTGATATTCCTAGTGAAATGGGAAGAAAGGGGAGGGAAGAAGGAGGCGTGTCACACAATCAAGTGTCAAAGCCAAAAAATAACTAATGCCTCAAAATTCATGGAAAGGTGAAATTTCAAGATTTCAAAAAAAGAAATCAAGTATCAGAGGGGTAGCCGTGTTAGTCTGGATCTGTAGAAGCAACACAGGGTCCTGTGGCACCTTATAGACTAAGGTATTGAAGCATAAGCTTTCGTGGGTGAATACCCACTTCTTCAGATGCAAGCAGTGGAAAGAAGAACAATAGTACAAAAGAACCTCAGAACAATAGTAAGAATGGAGAGTTAAATAAAAAAACAATTTAATATAGCTTGGGACTTTATCCTACAAGGGTAGGGTTAGAGTTAGGCCCTGATCCAGCTTTGCTGGATCAGGGCCTAATTAAGCGCACGCTTAATTTTAATAATACCTAGCTCTTAGACAGCACTTTTCATCACTAGATTTCAAAGCGCTTCACAATCTCTTTCCACTGCTTGCATCCGAAGAAGTGGGTATTCACCCACGAAAGCTTATGCTTCAATACCTCTGTTAGTCTATAAGGTGCCACAGGACCCTTTGTCGCTTCCAAAAAAAGAAATGGGGACCATTTTCTAGTGAAATTCCACAAATAAATTTTCACCACTGTTGTGTGGTTCTAGCCTTATGGTTCTTTGGCATCTAAACTGAAGCAGTTTGTTACACTCCCAAATGGTTGTATCGTAAATGTTTAAATCAAGTAAATGAATTTTTAACATTGCTCCTGACAATGATTTCTTTAAGAATAGCTAGCACAGGGGGCCTGTAATTAAAATTGCTGGGCATTGCCTTTCACACATGGGAGAACAGCCAACAGGCAAAGCTAGCTCAATAGAGTGCCTTAGAAGGGAAGACAATCTTTAATATGAATGAGATTGGCTGCACAAAGCTTGCTTTCCCCATATAATGATGTTTCACACATGGAGATAGGTGTAAATGAATCCATTAACATACAGTTAGAGAGCAAATCAATTCATCTCCTTAGTTTAAGAGCGCAGCAAGAGACTTTTATCTCAAAGTAGTAGGGATGCTGCAGTGCTCCTAAGTACACCACTTCCCTGTCTCAGAGTTTCTGAATGGAACTGCATATGGCTAATCACATAGCAGAGTTAGCATTATATGAAAATCATGATGGGTGAGAATGCTACAGGTTTCACTCTGCAGTTTTCTCTAGCTTCCTTGATGTCCAGCCTAAAAATGCCAAAATGTACCTCAGAACAATAGTAAGAATGGAGAGTTAAATAAAAAAACAATTTAATATAGCTTGGGACTTTATCCTACAAGGGTAGGGTTAGGGTTAGGCCCTGATCCAGCAAAGCTAATTAAGCGCATGCTTAATTTTAATAATACCTAGCTCTTAGGCAGCACTTTTCATCACTAGATTTCAAAGCGCTTCACAATCTTTAAGGTATTTAGCCTCACCACACCCCTGGGAGGTAGGACATTGCTATTATCCCCATTCTAAAGATGGGGAATGGAAGAGCAGAGAGGCTTGCCCAAGGTCACACTGGAATCATAGAATATCAGGGTTGGAAAGGACCTTAGGAAGTCATCTAGTCCAACCCCCTGCTAAACGCAGGACCAATCCCCAATTTTTGCCCTAGATCCCTAAATGGCCCCCTCAAGGATTGAACTCACAACCCTGGGTTTAGCAGGTCAATGCTCAAACCACTGAGCTATCCCTCCCCCCAAAGTCTGTGGCAGAGCAGGGATCTGAACCCAGATCACTGGTTAGTGACCTGACCACTAGACCATCCTTCCTCTAAGAGTGGGAGTAGTCCAGCTTGATGCTTGAGTGCTTTGCTGTATCAAGGGACAAGTACACAGTAATTTTCAGGCTCAAGCCTTTTGGCATACACTCCTGAAACACTGATGTGTAACAAAGAAACAAACAAGTTCAGGATATTAACCGTTAGCATCTGTGGGCCAGTTCCTTATCTGATTTACAGCACAGTAAATTTGGAGTCATTTCACTGATGTGGAGTAACTCTGGATTTACATCGGTAAATTCAGGTCAGAATCTTACCTTGTCAATCTATAACTACTCTCAGCTTTCAAAGGAAAAACCAGCCACAACGATGTGATTTTAAAAAATGCAGGAAGTTGAGGGGATGGAGTTCATTACAGCCAGGATATGGCAAACACAGGATCTGTGATTATGGGAAAACAACTACACATGTCCACTTGAACCTTGGTCTCTGCTTATTTTGAATGAGCAAAGGCACACGTTAAAAACCGCTATTAACCCAGAGGGCTTGATGCTTTAAAATATAACCTTGGTAATCTGTTTGTGGCTAAGTATACAAGCTAAAAAGCTTTTCTTTGTCAATCAGCTAGCTTCTTTGTGTAAAAAGTAAAATTCAGCCCAAGTCAAAAATACATAGATTCCGAACAGATTTTTTAAAACAATTATGCTTTACATCAATCATTTTTTATGAATAGAATCATACACATTATGTACACTCACACCCACACAAACACAATTCTTATGTTAATTCTACTTCCAGATACTCAGAGTTAAAATTCTAGTACCAACGGATGTGGGATTCAAGCTGAAAAGGGGCTTCAGAAATGGAATTTGGGGGTGGACAGGATAAATCAAACTTGCTCTGTTAGCGTAGCAAGTACAAGGTAACACTGGACACTGCGATGCTTCCAGCAGGAATCCAGAAATAGGAGTGATTTCACATGTTTACAGCAGCTCATTTTAACATTCAAATTCAGTTACTGGAATTATTTATTTCTGTGGCATGTTACAGCAGGCAGTGCTGGTATCATGACTAGCACTGAGTGAAGAATTTCACTCCCATGCCTGTGAAATGTTTGCGAGCAGATTGTGGAAAAGTCTCATATTTATTCTAAATCATCTTTCAAATATTTCTTTGCAAAATTGTCTATCCCCACCATATGGTAAATCTGCCCCTTCCTCCATGGCCACACAAATCCCTTTGTCAGCAAGACAGATTCGACTGAGCTGTTCATGTGATAGGGCACCCAGATGGGGCTCAGATCACCCATCATGCACCGGGGCAGATGGGAGGCAAGACAGGAAAGGGCTAAAGGAGGGTCATGAGGGAAGACTGAGAATCCATGGCTGTGTAGGTGCAGCTGCTGTAGAGGGGCTGCACAATATCCCATGAAGGCTACTTCATCCACTGCGCTGAAGAACCCTACACAGAGCAGCTCCTTGGTTTGAGATTAAGGGTTTTTCTGCTCCCAGACTCTTGAACATCTGCCCAGTGCCCACTTCAGTAACTCAGGCTGTGCACTGAGCTCTGGATTTGGCCCTATGTGACCATCTTGCAGTCTGTTGTGGATATTTAAAATGCACCGAGTTCAGTAACTAAATCATGTGCTGCTAGTCAGTCTGATTGTGTACCTTTGGGTCCGATGCAAAGTCCAGTGAAATCAGTGGGAGTCTGTCCTTTGATTTCAGTGGACTTTGGATCATACTTGCAAGTAACCAAGCCGCACAGCATGCATTCTCAGTGTTACCTGTTTCATTCAGATACACAGTTTAGAATTCACTAACTTGGATACAAAAAACTAAGTTCAAATCTGAGACTGTTCATTGGAAACTAAACAGGAAAAGGCTGTGAACACAGAGGAATCAAATTCAGGTTTGTGGATCATTCCTTTTTCCCCCACCCCCCGCAACTATTTCACCTCTAGGTTGTGAAGTATGTAACAAGTAGTTGAAATATATTTTTATATATGGATATTCCACATATATATTAACATGTACAAAAGCAAGATTACTGGAATATGCTCAAATCCCCATAAAGAATGGCCAAATACATAAAGCCAAAGATATTCCAGTTACACAGAGCTTCCCATATTTTCCTGCTTTTCTCCATCACCCCCATCCCCTCTGTTCATTTGAACCTCACTGTAAGCTTGGCTAGCTAAAAACCAAAGTTCACTTAGTCTTCAAATCCCTCAGAGACAGCTTAGGGCAGAATGTGCATGGAACTCCTGATGGCATGTCAGCTAAGATGCATAGCTCCCAGACCCAGGAATGCCAGCCAATTCTGTAAGAAGATGAAATAACAGACCAGAAAACAGCTTCAAAATCACACACAATATCCTATTCAGAACCTCAGAGCAGGGTTTCAGCTGAGAAGGTAAGCAGAGATTCCAATATCAGCTTGAGCTCTATGTATGCAAATAGTTACAGTGCACAGCAGACTATGACAGAGATCAATTAATAGTTAACACACAGTAAGTTGGCTGGCCTTGAGCAGGCATTTACAGCTATATCATAACGTCACTGTTACCAGTAGCAGTAATCTCATTTGGAATCTTCATGCTACCAAAGCATTTCTTAAAATAAATAAACAAACAAACACGCAAGCAAGCAAACAAACCTATAAAATTGCACCCACAATTACTTCTACAGCTAACCTACTTTTTAAAAAAAGTTGCTGTAGTTAAATCTAGAGAAAGGGAAGTGGCAGTGGAAAGGAGAAGGGATTTGTTTCAATCACAAGCACCTAGAAAAATGAAAAGTGGTGTTGGTAGTTACTGAACAGACTCACTAGCTGCTCAAAGCCAGGGAAGAAGCTACCTTTAAGAGTATGCCTCTCTGTATGTCTCTCACAATTTCAGCCAAGGATCTGAGCCAACCAGAATTTATTTGATAGATAGATAGATAGATAGATAGAAAAAAGAACTGAGGGGAGTTTCTATTGGATTCAGCCAGATGGCAGAAGATGGAAGGCTAAGACAACTTGTCAGAGTCTGAAACATGTTGGAATCCAGCAAAATTTTCTATTTGACCAGTTACATCAATACCCCAGTTCTGCAACTGACTGTGTGTGGACCCACCCCAGCATTCATGCATAGCCCTATTGGCTACAATGAGGGTCCCCAAGAGGTGTGCCTGTACAGTCAATTGTAGGACTAGGGCTTAAGGTCAGTGAATCAACTATTAAAAGAGAAGTGAAAGCTGCTAGCTAGAAGGATCTGCCGACTCAGCATGGAAGCAGTGTTTGGATACGGAGGGAGAGATCTGTGGAGCTTTCATTCCAGTTTGGAAGAACTCAAATGAGACACACACACAGAACTGAAAACCCCAAGTGGTCAAAAATCATGAGGCAGGCCCCCAAAGGTTCCTGGGATTGGCTTAACTATTGTGATTTAAAAAAAAAATTATTATTGGTATTTGCCTGTTGTTTTGAGTGCTTAGGGGACACCTGTGTCATATTTTCAAGCTTTTCTCCACAACTAAGGGAGCTAGAATCTTACCTTTTAAAATTATATATATATCTCCTGGGGGAATTCTACGTCACTGCATGTGCACAGAATTCATGTCCCCCGCAAATTTCTTTGCTGCCCCACAGAAAAATGACTTCTGATGGGGAAGCAAAGGGAAGCTGCAAGAGTGTTCACATGCCCCTCCCTGGCAGCATAGGAAGGTCGGTTTGGGCACCCGGAGCAGCTGGTAGAAATGTAAATCACTGCTGGGGAGGAGGGTGGGCAGTCGTGCATGTGAGAGAGTGACACTTGGTCCCTCTTGCTCGCTATTGTGGCATGCTTGCCATGGAGGGGCAGGGATCGGGGAGTTTCTGAGGGGACAGGCTCTATCTTCTCAGACAGAACAGAATGTATACTCCTGGGGGAATTCTGCATCACCAAACAGTGCAGAATTTTGCAGAAATTAACATTCCCACAGAATGTCCTTTCCCCAACAGAAATGGACTGCAGTGCTGCTAGCTACCACTAGGGGCCACTGGACCCATCAGAGCCCAGCTCTCATATAGAAGACACTGCTTGGGGGAGGGAGAGAGAGCTAGAGGGTTCCTGACAGCTGTAGTTCCTAGAATGCCCTGAGGGAAGGCGAGTGTGGTGTGCAGGAAACTCCATGCAAGCCTGGGACCAAGCACCAGGCTGTTTCTCCCTCTGGATCCCAGGTCTATGCGGGGAGGGGTTGTAGGTGTTTGGTCCCCAGCTGAGCTTGGGGAGGGGCAGAGAAACAGGAACTGGATTGTCATAGGGGTTTCTTTAACTCCCTACTCCTGCGGGAATTTTTGTGTGTGTCTGTATTGTTACAGACATACTTGCTGACAGGTATTTTGAAATAAATTACCAAAATAATTGAAACTGACGTGATTATGTAGTGTTATTTTGACAAATAAAATTTGTAGCATTTTAAAATATTGTGTGTGCAGAATTTTTAATTTTTTGGTGCAGAATACCCCCAGGAGTAATAATACACACACACACACACATAAAGGCAAGATGAGCTTTTTACCTAATCACAGAATTCCAAGTGCTGTAAGGAAAAATCAACCCACACCAAATATCATGAGACTCATGACAAAATTGCAAGAATTGGTAACACTGCACACAAGACATTCAGGGCCAGTCTGTAGATTAAGAAATCACCTTTGAAGATCAGAGAAGAAATAATGTGTGCACAAAAGGAGTGCAAATGTTATGGTGAACCCCTAAATTTGATACAAATGTTATGTATGTACAGTAAAGAGTCTTTCTGTGAAAGCCCGTATATGAAGGATATGCAGGAAATTTAACCTAATAGATTTTGTTTAAAATATTATTTAAGATATTTCAAGTACTGTTTGAAGGTTAGCAGCATTCCAGTTCTGGAAACTAATGTTAAAGGAATATAAAGGAAACCTCTATGGATCTGTATAGTCAGGCAACACCATTTTAAGCATTACCGTAGAATATATGAGCTAGCCACAAGACTTGAGAGTTGGTCTTCTGCCATCAGATGTACATTCATAATGTAAAGCTTCTGCAACTACTTTTATATACACAAAGTGAAGGTTTCCAAAGTTTAGAGAGCAATGGAAGGCAGTGAAACTGAGGTTCAGTTTGGTATTAAAGTGGATACCTAGATACAACTCCTAACTCAGCAGTTGGCCAAACCAAAATCTCAGAGCCAAACAGTCCTGAACTTTGGATATGGAGCTAAATGTGGTGGAGCAGACCTATGTCTCATTGCTACTATAAGTGACCGTACTCCCCACTATTTCCCTGCACAGCTCTACCAGAGTTAGGAACAGTCTAACCCTAACTAATCATATACGGCTCAAATTATTCCCTTTATTCCAATGTAAACTGAAGACGCTACAAGTTATTATTCTCCTCAGCCCCTCCCCCCAGCCTTTAAAAAAAAAAAAGATATAGATAAATATGAAGTCTTCCTGCTTTAGGATTAGGATATATGAATAAACTGAATCCATATAACTATGTAGTCTTGTCATTTGTTTTGTAGGCTTCATGTTAGTTTATCCTCGTCAGCAGCCAGCTCTCTTCCAAATATAACTTCTTCACTATTCTCTCAAATGGCTATAAATTGTAAAGCCAAGTATCTAGTTGCAACTTTGTGTGTAGCAAATGCAGCTCCATAACTACACTAACTTAAATAGAGCTATGCTGATTTAGGCAAACTGAAATTACCGCTTGGTTAACATTTGTCACTTAATCTGTGTTTTATTTTTCTTATGATCATTATTGTTATTTTGTAAGAAGTGTTATATTAACAATAATTTATGATGTGCAATGTTGTTATAGCTGTGTTGGTCCCAGGATATCAGAGACACAAGGTGGGTGAGGTAATATCTTTTATTGGACCATCTTCTGTTGGTGAGAGAGACAAGCTCTGTGTAAGATTGAAAGCTTGTCTCTCTCACCAACAGAAATTGGTCCAATAAAAGCTATTACCTCACCCAGCTTGCCTCAGTAATGTACAGTGACATTGAAAATGTGTGCAGCTGTAGTTTTTATATTATTTTGGATTAAAATGTACCATTATTATATACCCCTTGTGTAATATAAGCATAACAGTAAAAACAAAGGGCCTGATTTTGTTGTTCTGCACTTTGTTAAATCATGTATACCAGTGTGAAGAGAATGCAAAGTGGGCGTAGTAATCTAGTAGTGTTTCACACCCACTCTCCATTCACTTTACACTGGTGTGCCCAACAACACAAGGTGCAAGGCAACGGGGTGCTCAAAAATCTTTACATCTTTTCAGAAACATCCCCTCAGTGCCTATTTCCTCGAGAATAGTCTGATCAATCACTCCTTACCATCTAAGAAGGGGTTTCATTTGATCCACTCTGCTCTGTAACTGGGCTTCTTGTAGTCATCAACATTCCTGAGCTGGGGTAACTTGATGACATTCAAAAAAGACTCAGGTCTAGAAGAGGGTGTAACCCAGAAAAAAAAAATCATTTACCAGCTAACACTAACTTGTTTAGCAAAAGAAAACATTAAGATCTGATACTTCCTGCCCAATCTCTCTCTATATATATTCAATCTGAAACACAGTACCCTTGATATGTGTTGACCCTGCCAATCACCTCTTTTCGCTTTGGTTCGCCCCACAAAGCAAATATTTTTGTACAGCACATTGTTGCAGGCTTCCTTAGCGGTAGAGCACCTTCTGAAAACAGATGCTAATGTTAAAAGATCCCATCCAGGCCATTCAAAAAGCACTCCTCCCCACTCCCCCCCCCTCCCCCCCCCCCCCGCCTTCCATTAAAGGATAGAGTTTCTCAGCTTCTCAAAACATATAGGCCCTATCCTGTTTCCACTGAACTGGATGCTCAAACATCCCATCAGTTTCAAGGGAGCTGGATCAGACCCATAGTGATTTCCTTTGTCTGAAGACATTTAAAACACATCTATGTTTTCAAAAGCAGTTATGGCTTTAGCTGAGACCTGCAGAAAAAAAGGGGACGATATTAATTGTGCTTGCTTTGCATGTTGACAATGTGGTCCTGTGAAAATCTGCGTTGTGGTGGGGGTGTTGGGTTGCGTAGGGTCTCACGCTGGATTATATTTTGTATTGGCTTGTTTGGTTTCATTTTTATTAATATTATTATATCTTGCTGGAAATCAAGTATTCATTTGATTCACGTCTACACCTGAAAGGACTAGGATTATGATGCAAACTATCACATACTTAACTTAAACATTAGACAAATGCAGGACTGTATATCTTCACCCTTCTACTGTACATGCCCAATTAGTTGCATCATGCACTCCAGTACAACGGGAATACTTCCTATGTGGTTTCTGCTAAATACCTTTGTGACAGTTTCTTGGCAAGAACTGAGGCAGAGAGGTTAACATATGTTAAGAATATGTACAGCAGGCATTCCTCATTAGAATGTGAGTAAATAGGAAACATTGCAGCAGTAGCATTTCCTGTGCTCTAATCCAGGCAAGTTTGCATTAGAAATTTCTGAGGCAGATATCAGGGATATGTTCATTCTGTAACAGAACTACACTCCCAGTTCTACAGTGGGAGATAATCTTTGTACTCTTCGCCCATTCCAACCCATAATCCTACCTTTCGGCCCACATGGCCTACTTCAGGGAAGTCTAGGGTGGGAAGGTAAAATTAAGGATTGATATAGCGGAAAAGAAAGCTTTTTAAAATACAAACCTAGGTACAAACTATTTCTACTCCTACTGCTGCAATGGAAGTACAGTTCCACATGTCATAAGCGTTACTGAAAAAGCTGCTTTTCTCATTAGGTCTCCCACTCTCAGAATCAGGCCCATAATAAAATTTTACAATAAATTAAGAATTGAAATATATGAGGAAGTGCATACTGTTCTTTAAATCTGTAGCAGAAAGCCAGACAGGACAGATCTCAGGCAGATGTACTACAGCGATGTATATGACAAAAGCAGACAAAATCATTTTCATGAAAACACTTACCATTTTCTAATAAAATTCCTTGTTCAGTATTAAAAGACAGAAAAGCAGATGAAAATTTGCTTCTTATTCACCATTGTCAGACACATAAATGGAGAGGATTCTAAATACGATGAGCTTGTATTGATATCTCAGGCAAATTTCTCTTCTTTAGAAACACAAAGTTGTGTGTCAAAAATAAGAGATAAAAATATGACACACAAGTCTTCGCTTCCTAAAGAGTGACAATGAGCTTCAACTACTCAGCAAAACAAATGTTTGTTCAACAGTCCCATCTTCTGTGCTTTTAACGTTTAATTTTTATTTCAGTGCTATATCTGTATATATAGTCTTCTTACCTATATTTTAATGCTTCAAATGAAAGTAATTTGTAGAAGCCACAACTACAGACAGGAGATAGACTGGATGAATGAAGTGGTCTATCTACCTGGCAATACAGGATTTTTCTCTATATTACATTTTCTGATATTTTGTCCAGACAAATTTTAAGAAGTCCCCTAGTGATGGAGTTTCAAACACTTCCCTTCACACGCTACAGCCCATATCTAAGGCTCTACAAGATACAATACAGCGGGAAGGAAGTGCAGTGGTCTTTGCCTATAGAAGCAACAGATATAATACTTCCAAGGCTGTGCTGGCCTGCGCACAATTGCCATGGCACTTGCTATACCCTATTCTCTACTCAGCCCTACCCAGCTCTGTTCTGCTTCTAAAGATCAGTGCATATGTAAGCGGGGGGAATAGTCCCGCTATTGTGGGGAACTTTCCTCATCTCTGCACTACCCCGGTGAAATGGGCTAGCGGAAGGATCTCAGTCCTCGCTCCCACCTCCTTTACCCAGAGGCCTCCCTGCCCTCAAGGACTCCCCTTGTACTCTCCTGTCTGGCAGAGTCCTCGTAACCCCAACAAGGCTCGGCCCAGGATTCCTGGGGGGCTCGACCCCCAACCTTGCTGTAGTCACCTAGGTCAGGGGCTAGGGTGTCCCCACTCCGGGGTACTCTCTCTGAACAGGATGCTTCCCTGACCCACTGATCACTGCATACAATTGAAAGCAAATGCAAATTATTTAATCAACAATTAATTTGTAATAAGGAGAAATGGGAAAGGCTAATGAAAACACATCACCCCGCTCTGTGGCAGGGAACATCACAACAGTGTCTCTGCAATGTCAGGGCAGTTCAGTCTGTTCCTTTGTAGGTCCCAGCCTCCTTCTCAGGCCCTGGCTGTGCTGCAGGGATGCTGTGGCTTGGATACTTGCTCCGGCGGTGGCCACACGCTCGCAGGCTCTGGGTGGCAGGACCCTTCTTCCCAGCGTCGGCCCCGCCCTGTCGGGGTTTAGATCCCCCTGCAAGTCTGGCCTGCAGAGCCTCTTGGCTGAGGCGTCTCCCTGCGCTGGGCCCACTGCCCAGGGTCCCCCTCGCTCTCCCCAGCTGCTCACCGCATCCGGCTCCGGACTGCTCCAGCCCCAGCTCCACCGCTCTGCCTCAGCTCCAGCTCCTCTCTGTCTCAGCACGACTGCTGCTGCTCTGCCTCCAGCTCCCTGGGCTGCTGCCCTGGCCCCTCTGGCTCTGGCTGCTGCAGCTTCTCCCCCCAGGGCAGGTCTGTCTCCCTGGGCTGCACCTCTGCTCCCAGGGCAGGTCTGTCTCTCTGGGCTGCTTTTCTGGCCCTCTGGATCTGGCCCAGCTCAGCTCTGGCCTCTGCCCTCTCCTTAGCTCGGCCCAACTCTGTCTGACTCAGGCAACTCCAGCTCACACGGAGGACGGGATCCACCCTGGCCTCCTGACTCCTTGATTCGCCTGCCTGCCCTGTGAATCAGGCTGACCTGGAGCATTGGCCTCTCCCCATTACCCCTGGGGACTGTCACTCTCAGGGTCCTGATTTCCCATCGACCCTTCCCCTTTTGGTACTGGGAGCTAGCAATCAAAACACCCCCACTGAATGTTAGTAAGGGGATAACAGTCCCCTTACACATAGTGGAGATGGAGTCATGGTTAAATCCCAGATAGCTGGCCTTCCCCTTTCCACCACTCAAATATATGCAGCCCAATTAGGAATGCTTCCAGAAGTGCCATGCTTCCCTTTGTAGCACATCCAATATGTCACAGTTGCTGTCATAGTTCAGGTCAACTGAACCTGTATTTCCTCCTCATGGTCCAGCAAGGGCAGCCACTCAAGGCTCTCGGCTCATCAGCCATCACTTCTCTTGTGGGGAGATGTGCATTTCTCTTCCTCCTGACCAGGTATTTCCAGGTGGCAGAGTTCTCTGCCTACAGTACAAGTTCCCCAGCAAGGTAGACTGCCCAAAGGAGGCCTGCTTTGCTTTTCTCTTCAGAGGATATAAATTGTTAAGTTACATTATCACCCAGCTTTTCCTAAGCAATTTAAACATTTATTCTTACAGAGAAAACATTTAAAACAATAAAAACCTATATGCATGCAAATAAGCTTACCAGAGATCACCCCCCACTCCCATCTCTACAAGGGATCCGGTTGGTATCAGTCCTTCCAACCCTTCCCTAAGGATTGGGACCTTCCTCTAGAACAGAAGGTCCCGTCTGTTTGCTGGATTTGAAGGAAGTCCCTGAATCAGTTTAACCTCAGGCTGTTTATCCACAAGTCCTTTCTTTGTCTGTTGGCCCCTGGAGAATTCACTTTGAACATATAGAGCTGAAACTCCTCAAGAGGTGGTACCTTTGAAGGTGTTACAACCTGAGTGAATTTGCCTAAGCACCCCCTACTGTTCTTAGATCCTGGAGAGAGACTATACTTACCCCACCCCATGGAATTACATGCAATCCCTGGCCCATAGTGATACATAAACTTAATTCGGTGAGATCTCCCAGAAGACATTGGAATATCTGTCACAGTTAGTTAATAGATAAGGTGCCAACAGACGGCAGAAGAATATGTAGCATAGTTCCTGGGTTTGGTAGGATCAATAAAACTTTCTGCTCATTGCAAATGGCTTCCTCTGTGCAGCTCTTGACATGGAGATGGAACTTCTAACAACATGCAATCGTTCACACTACAGTGTCTGTTTAATGCTTGAATGAAAGGATGGAACCTGAACAAAAACACACTCAGACAAGCATGTAATTATTTGTGGGTTTAGATTTGTGAGGGTCTCTTTGAGGGGAAAAAAAGTACATTTCTACTCGGGGGAAACCCCCACATGGTCTTTTGCAGAAGAGATTAAATACATGTTTCAGTTATCTTATTATAGGAGTTACTATCCCCGAGTAAAACAACCTCCTCAATAAAACAGACTTCTTGTTCATCCTAGGCTTCATACCAAAAGTGTAATCTAGGCAAATCATATTCACTATGTTTTTGTGTGCCAGAAAAATATCAAAATTTCCTAGCCCGGGCTGGGATTGTATGGATCCATTCATAAAACAGCAGGAATATATGAAAAATTTATCATACTATTCAGAAAAGAGGGTGGTTTCTTTTCCCATTTGCCAAGATTAATGCATGGTAAAACACTGGCACTCTGTTTGGACAGTAGTCATTTCCATAGGCTCATTCTATGGAGTAAACATTTGTCTAACTCGTTATTCTGGCTTTCCTTTCCTTTCCTTTTTGCCATCTGCCTCTCTTTTCCTCGTTTTTCTCTCTTGTTATTTTTGTATCTGTGGCAATGCTCTGGGAAGAGCCCTTCCATATTCCTGACCAGAGTTTTGGAACAACCCCATAGAATTAATCCCAGGTTTTGAAATAGGTATTATGCATAGTCTGACTGCAATTTGAATGTTTTAAATTTAGTCTAGTGTAAATGCTTGTGCAGTGTGGGCAAATTCAGCAGGGTGCCTGGTTTTCAAACATACGTCTTTACACCAACTGCCCAAACCCACATACCTGCTTTAGGCAGCGGATGTGGCAATTTGAGTGCTCAGATGTGGGATTTGAAAACTTGGCTTTTTTATCTTACAGCATTCTTTCAAGAAGCTCCCAGTAAACTGAGACACCAGGCCAGATCCTCAGCTGATGTTAACGATCACAGCTCTTTAAAAGTCTATGCTGCTTTGCCATTCATTATACACCAGTTGAAGATACAGCCCTCTATGTCTATCACTCTCCATCTCCCTCGCCAGCCACCCTCCCTTTTCTTCACTTCCACATTTTTCCTTTTGTTCTCTCAGAATTTTGTTTCCTTGTTTTTCCTCCTCCTTTTGTAGTCTCTATTTAGCTTATTCTTCTGCTCTTTGTTCTTCTTTCTCCTGATGCCTGTATTAATTTGCTTCATTTCCTCTGTTTATGTCTTGCTACTTTTGTCCCTGTATTTCTCTCGCCATTCGCTTTTCTCTTTCTCTCCATTCCATTTTTCCCTTGCTTCCTGCTTTTCCCCCTCCATTAATCACCATTTTCCTCTAAAAATCTTTTTTTTTCTTTTCACCTATTTTTGGATGGTTTTCCTATGCAAGGAATTAGTGACTAGATTGTTCCATGGTATTTCATTGGGAATATTTTAAGATCTATCATCATTACTGGGACCTCTTTGCCAAAAATGAATTATTTTAGCAGACTGGTCGAAAAGCCATCCACTGGTAAAATCAGGTTTAGACCAAATCCATTACACACAATGGTTCTGATAGCTCCCTTAGCTGACACATCTCTACCCTATACTGTAAATACAGTTTGAACAATTAAAACATTACTCACTTTATGTAGCAAAGCAGTAAAACTCTTCCAGGGACACACTGTCTCTGATGGACAGGATGTTTTGTTGGTTAGATAATGACATGATATAAAATAGATCAGTACAAACACAACAGAGAGCAATATTTTAATGTCATGTCAAAGACTGGATCATTCAGTCACAACTGTGATACAATGGGATAATTTCTCTTTAATTCTTAATTGATTCCACTAATTGATGTTGTGATTAAATGTGTAAAAATACTATTAACTATGTTTTTTTCTGAAAGGCACTTAATAAATATCGCCGTTTTCTATTGTACTTCAAAGCACAGTTAAGCAGGTTGTTAACCAGACAAAGGCAACTCTACAGTAACAAATATTCCAAGCACAGTTAGCATTACTGGCTTTCTAGTCTCTCAGGTTATACACTAAAGCATTGATCGCCTGGGAGAGCCATTTACTCACACAGAATTGCAAAGAGCCAAAAATAACCAGAGAAGGACATTTTGACACTGTTGTGATGTTTGTATCCTGGCACTGCAAAATGACTACTCATGTTAATGTACCACCATTATGCTTGCATTGTAGCAGTATTGTGATTATTTTGTGCCATCTTGAGACTATTCAGCACCATAGTATTTACTCTCTTCTTCTTTCATTCACTGTCATCTGATCTAGTCCCTCTAGTCTGCTCAATGTCACTTGTCTCAATGTTTGTGGGAGATTAGTACCAATCAAGTACATGAACTCCACAAAACACATAAGCAGAGCCCCAAAGAGTTAGGTGCGGGCTTCAGTGTCATGGGTTGAGTAGTACTGCCACTCAAGTCATTTTTAGAGTCCTCATCTTCATGCAATAACCCCTGGTTTATTCTGTGTAATGTTGGTACACATACGTTGTATAATGTTTTATAAAGATGCGTGGAAGTCGATATGTTAGAAAATGCCACTTTCGGTATGCTTTATTTTCAGTGAATAAAAATCAGGAGGAAAGATTTGCCTCCAATGATTTTTAAAAACCCAGTATAAATATACCTGCCGCTAACTGAGCAGAGGCCGATTTATAGCAGCTACCAGATACTCCACAGTGGATTCCACATTGGCTGTAATTCCAGCAACCCTCTCTGGGACACCGGAGAAGACCTGAAGTGTCCATCTTGTGTGACTCCAAAGCAAGACAATCCAGCAAAATAAGTAGATGGTTAAGGACTATTATTCAACAAAATGGTGCAAGGTGGGACAGGCCGGGTGGTCCTGCAACCTTGTAACAGGCTTCCTGCTCCACTCTTTGAACCACCACCCCCACCAAGCTGGACACTGTCAAGTTATTTATTGTTCACCAGTACAGCCTTGTGCAGCAGCATACAACTGGAAGTAAACTTCCCCTTAGCCCACTTCCTGGGGAGGAGAGGGCAAGATCTCCCCATCCTGAGATCCTGTTCCCCTTTGCGCCTCCTTCCTGACCTTTAACTCTTCCCACCTGATGGGCTGGTCAGTGTCCTCTCTAATTAAGCCCTTCAGCCCCAATTAAATCCACTCCGGGAGGGAAATACCCCGTACCTTAGTCACCAGAATGCTGGGTCAGCTCTGGGCTCCAAGCACTCTGTCACAGGCCTATCCTCCATGCTGCCCACATGAGGAGCAGATTTTACTCCCCAAACTGGTCCTTCACATCTTATGTGGTAAAGGCTGAGAGCAGCATTAGGGGGGTAATTTGTGTGAAAGAGGGATGGAAGACCTTGCACTGCCCTTCCATATACTTGAAAAAACAGAGCAACAGAGACAAATCTTGGCTTTATCTTGACATCAAATTCAACATTTACAAACTTGGCTGTCAGAGCAAAAACAACTGATAGCAACCTCACTAGCAAATACTACACAACTTGGCATTGCCTTTCTACAGCTCCTTGCCAGGTTGGTGTAATGCCCCTGTGTCTGCAATGAAATTTCTGAACATTCCTCTAGAGCTGCAGTGAATTCAGGTACTCCCTTCTCTATCCTGGTATGATCTATGGGTAGGCAAACTGGTGGACCAATGCGATCAAAAATCTTTAGTACCATGTCAGTGTGTGCTATATGCCCCTTGTTTTGTTTATTTTCCTTTTGTCTTGGAGTGTAAAAGCAGATAATACTTAACATATGACCCAGTCTTTTCAACTGATGCTGCGAGAATGTTATATGGCTCATTCCCAGCTGGAAAGTATTTGAACTAACCGCACAAACTCAGTAATTAATTTCACCATGGTCTAATATATTACCACTGAGTTGAATGAGTTAGGATGCCATAAGAAGGAATCCCCATTCCTCTGAGTCCTTAGTAGTTCATATTACTATGTGACGAGCCTAAATCATGTTTTTGAACTGGAGAAAATAACATTTGATAAAGCAGGAAAATAAAAACTCAGTAAGTCTTTCTGACAGGGTGTACAGGCCTCCTTGGGATTCTTTCAGGGAATGCTCTGGGGCTGGAAGAACCCTGTCCCATTTGGTACATCAGAATAAAACCCCATGAGCCATGTAATCAATGTAGTGCTTTTACAAGCCGACGCACTAGCTGCCCAGGAAGCCAATTACAGCTACCAGTGTATCTATACTGAACTGTGATCCAGATACTAATTGGTTTTCATGATTCTTTGGAAGCAGAACTCCTGATGAGCAGGAGGGAATTTCTCTTTCTGGTATCTGGCTAAAAAGAAAAGAGCTAAACCTTAGGGCTGGTTGAGCTAGAAAAGACAGCTGGCCTCATTACATTTAAACAAGCCCAGAAGGAAGACAGAGGGGGACAAGAGGTCCTCTCTTGAGAAGCTCCTACTGTCTAGAAGCCAGGACACTGAGCTCTGAGAAGCAAGAACTTTTATTGTACATTTTACATTGTCTGATTTAGAGACTTTAAATATTGTTAACTATAGTCAGGATATGTAGGCAGTGAATCTGGATGCTGCTACGTTAGATTTGGAAACACTCCCAACAGTAAATAAAACTAAAATGTCAATGAGGTACTTTCAACTTAGATTCCTGGTGAATGTTCTGTCAAGCCCTGCTGACCCCAGGGACTTCCACAGTTCATTTTTTAAAATAAATAAATTAATTAAATTATTCTCCCAGATGGTGAGCCCAGCAACTCAAACCATAATCCCCCAAACTCACATCAGCCTATTCACAATACATCAAAGCTGAGATCTTTTTCCCCCCTCCCTAAAAGCATTCAAGCAAGTGGAAGAGCTAATACACTCTTTTGTCCATCAAGATACAAAACATATTAAAGGAGACATTTGAATTGCAGGGGGAAAAATCTGCTTCTTATTATATAGCTAACAATTAGGAGTGGGAAAAACAAATTCTGAAATGACTGCAAATTACTACTGTTGTTTATGCCATTCAAAACACATCCATTGAGTGATAGGCACTCACATGGCATTTTATACATATACAACTATGCAGTTCCCAGTGATCAAACATTTAGTGAACTCTTTTTCCAATAACTTTCCTAAACTGTTTGACGTTCTGCAACTAAAGGTTAACTAGGCCTGCAAGGAGGCTCAGGGCAGGAAGTACATACTGCAACAGACATGTGGACCGGTAGTCAAGCCATCAACAACATGATTGTTACAGTTAACTGGTTTTCATTTAGAAGTGCATCTTTTGCTTCCGTTCCTCCCTACTGCCCCTAAGCAAGTTTGAAGACAGGCTGCTCTTTTCATTGCAATGTGTGATAAAGATCACTTAGTAGTTAACGTGACAAAAATGTGTGTCTTACCTTATCTGACCCTCTTTTAGATCTTTAAGTACCAGTAATGCTGGGAATATAGCTCTTGCTGCCACTGAGAATGGTGGTTTTGCTCACGCATGGCTCTGCTGTGAAATAGAGAGATCAAAGTAAAGAATTACACATACACACACTTCAACAGAACTCACATAACTGCAAGAGGTAATACACTGAAAGGACCGCTGATTCCAATAGCTTCAACCCAACATCTACGCATGTCGTTACTCTGCTACCTGCTTAATCCAGCCTCACCTAGTGAATATCCTGCTTATATCAAGTATTGTCATCTTCTACTCATAAGAAGCACATTCAAGTACTGTAATAATAGGACACATTAAAATATATGTAGCTTGCGTGAAGCATGTACCCAAGACATAATTGTTATCAGGAAGCTCCTTTACTCAGTTCATTTTTCTGGTTACATTGTAGCATCAACATTTATGTAATTCTGTTATAGTCGGCCACTTACTGCTACTGTGAATTCCCTCCACCCTGAAGGATGGTGGTCATTTGTACCTTGCTAGTTCCATAGGCAGAAAAGAATCTTAAAGATACCTATATCTGATAAGATTTTTATAGCATCTTTGTGAAGGTAAATGCATCTTTTGAGACATTTTACAAAATCGCTCTGGCAGAAAAAAAAAGGCTGCTCCCTGAGTCCCTACTAAACACAATGAACAAGGCAAAGTTCAGTGGAGGGGTATGTGCATGGGAAAGGTAATGCCTTTATGGATGCCCCATTTATGTGTTATGATGATTTTGCCCCAAAGTATATTTAGAAGAGAGAGATGTTACTCCAGGAGTTGGGATTTTAAGAAAAGCACCACATTTTACAAGATGTGGGATAAAATTGCAAGACTTGTCAAAACAAGTTCTAACACAACTTTAATATAAACAATGTCATACTCACAGTCACTAATCTAATGCCTTGATTTTTTTCCCAAACCTTTGATTCTGCTCACCTCTAACCTTGTCCCTGATTCCATCCTGAGCCTAGATCTAGTCTTGTTATAGCTAGTTCCCAAATTGTCCCCCCACCCTTCCCCCACATTCCCTTTCATTAAGCCTCTTTCAACACAAAAGCACCCAGAGCTAAATCCCTAAATCACTATGATTTTCCAGCGTGTATGAAAACATATTGGGCCAGATTCTCTGCTAGTGTAAACTAGCGCAGCTCCATTATTTCTTTAGTAACTAAGGCAAGCCACTTTAATTAACAAGGCCACCCTAAAGCATGTGTCTGTTCTCCAAGTCACATTCTGTTTTATTTATTAGACAAATTGTTTAATATTCATGACTATAGATTTTAAACAAAGATTTCTAGTGACAGTTACTACACTCCCATATATACTTCATCAATTCTGAATTTTATTACTACTAATTTTTTATGCAGCACATGCCAGTTCCCTGTATTATAAATACAGGGTGGTTAATGCCTGGGTAATTATATTTACCCATCTCACGTGTGTTTTGAGGATTAGCAACAGTACTTTAGGTCAGGCCAAAAGTGAAGTGCTTCTTCTAGAATTTCCAAGCCAGACATTAAAATTGCACCCAGCAGTAGTGCTGGTACCATATACTCCATGTGACATATTTATGGGTAGAAACACCTTCCATCAATAAGAACAGGATTACTTGTGGCACTTTAGAGACTAACACATTTATTTCAGCATAAGCTTTCGTGGGCTACAGCTCACTTCATCAGACGCATGGAATGGAACACACAGTAAGCAGATATTTATACATTCAGAGAAACATGAAAAGGTGGAAGTACCTATACTAACTTTAAGAGGCTAATTAATTAAGAGGAACTATATCAGCAGGGGAAAAAAAACTTTTGAAGTGATAATCAAGATGGCCCATTTCGGACAGTTGACACAAAGGTGTGAGTGAGGATGGTTAACTAGGGGAAATAGATTCAATTAACGTAATGACCGAGCCACTCCCAGTCTCTGTTCAAACCTAAGTTAATGGTATCTAGTTTGCATATTAATTCAAGTGTAAACTATGGAGTGAATATCATTTAGGCGACACATATGCCAAAGCCTTTTCTAGTGAATAGCACTCATGTTCATGTCACATTCTCCAAGAACCTGATCCTGCACAGCTTTCATGTACATGCTTAACTCTAAGCCAGGGCCAGTGCAAGGAAGTTTCACACCCTAGGCGAAACTTCCTTGCACCAGCCCTGCGCTCCCCCCCCCCCCCCCGCAACGCCGCTGCTGCCCCCCCAAGCCAGCTCCCCCACCCCCAGGAGCTCAGCCCCCACCTCTCTCCCCCAGCCTGCAGGCCCCGGGAGCTGAGCGTGGAGCCGGGAGGCAGGGGGGCGGCTCGCCGGCAGCCTCCCAGTTCCATGGTCAGCTGCTGAGCGTGGAGTCAGGAGGCAGCCGCGGGGAGGCAAGGGGCAGCTCGTCGAGGCTGACTCTTGCCTCCCCGCTCAGCAGCAGGCAGCCGCGGCGAGCTGCTCCTTGTCTCCCCGCTCAGCAGCTCAGCTGCTGAGCGGGGAGACAAGGGACAGCCGCGGCAAGCCGCCCCTTGTCTTCCCGCTCAGCAGCTCAGCAGCTGAGCGGGGAGACAAGGAGCAGCCATGGTAAGCCGCCCCTTTTCTCTCTGCTCAGCCACTGAGTGGGGAGGCAGCGGGCAGCCGCCCGCCGCCCCCCAAATCTTGGCACCCTAGGCAATCTCCTAGGGTCGCCTAGTGGGCGCGCCGGCCCTGCTCTAAGCACAAGAGTAGTCCCACTGATTTAAAATTAAGCACGTACATAAGGACAGGATTCAAAGCCTAGTGAAAGCAGCGGAATGACAACCATTGATTTCAATAGGCTTTGGATCAGGCCGTAAGAGAGCTGGAAATAATTTTAAAAAAACCTCTTTACCCTAAAATATTTTGCTAAATCACACTAGAACTGTGTACGCCTTCACCATGCAGATGCTCACCTCTTCCCCCCATACCAGTAACATTAGCACTGTTATAGCAGTCCTTTCGCTATTTTGCTCAACCTTTCAAAGGAAGAAAGCTTCCATTGAATGTTTAATTGTCAAGTGGTACATTTCAATTATCTGCAGGGATCTGAAAGGAAAACCAAGGGCTTAATGAGTGGACAGCTAGAATTTCAAGGTGCAGGTCATTTTTCAATCATCCATGTCTTGACAAGCTGTCCTAAACAGAAATGTGTGGAATTGATGTAGACATATCTAAAAAATATCTTTACTGTCAGGGGGTTGAAAAACAATATTCTATTTCCATGAAAAGATTTTCCCCGCCCCCCTTCTTGTTTTGTACCTGAAATATGTGGCAAAGTCCTGTTTTAAAATTCAGAATGGAGATCCCTGCTAGGAAATATTTCCGCAAAAATCAGAAAGAAATGCTTTGCCAAAGTAGGCAGCAGGTCTTCAGGGATTTTTCAAGACTGTGCTGAAGAAAGCAAAACATATGCTCATTCGGGACAATTTGTACTTCACAAACATTTAGCAGCTAGTACAGAGGAATACAAATAGAGACAACAGTGTGCGCATATTAAACCAGAGCTCCCGGTTTCACTCTTATTAAATAGATACCTGTGTCTTTGTTCCCATTCTTCACAAATCTGCACAATCCTAACCCTTTGCTGCCATTTATTTCATGGTCCAGTTTTGTTTTACTGGTACTTTTATAAGCCTCTATTTTCTTTTTTGGTTACAGGAAAGACAACAACGAAGACAAGAGCAGAAAAGAGAATTTAGTCAAGCTACAAGTGAGTAATAAGAGAATAAGAAGATTTATGGATGAAGGATTTCAGTAAAGGAGAATTTACAGGAAAAAAACAAATATTCCTATGTTGGCTAATAACACCAATAAGAACATAAGAATGGCCCTACCGGGTAAGACCAAAGGTCCATCTAGCCCAGTATCCTGTCTTCCGACAGCGGCCAGTGCCAGGTGCCCCAGAGGGAATGAACAGAACAAGTAATCATCAAGTGATCCATCCTCTGTTGCTCATTCCCAGCTTCTGGCAAACAGAGACTAGGGACACCATTCCTGCACATCCTGCATAATAGCCATTAATAGACCTATCTTCCATGAATTTATCTAGTTCTTTTTTGAACCCTGTTATGGTCTGGGCCTTCACAACATCCTCTAGCAAGAAGTTCCACAGGTTGACAGTGCGTCATGTGAATCATAGAATCATAGAATCTCAGGGTTGGAAGGGACCTCAGGAGGTCATCTAGTCCAACCCCCTGCTCAAAGAAGGACCAACCCCAACTAGATCATTCCAGCCAGGGCTTTGTCAAGCCTGACCTTAAAAACCTCTAAGGAAGGAGATTCCACCACCTCCCTAGGTAACCCATTCCAGTGCTTCACCACCCTACTAGTGAAAAAGTTTTTCCTAATATCCAACCTAAACCTCCCCCTCTGCAACTTGAGACCATTACTCTTGTTCTGTCATCTTCTACCACTGAGAACAGTCTAGATCCATCCTCTTTGGAACCCCCTTTTAGGTAGTTGAAAGCAGCTATCAAATCCCCCCTCACTCTTCTCTTCTGCAGGCTAAACAATCCCAGTTCCCTCAGCCTCTCCTCATAAGTCATGTGCTCCAGCCCCCTAATCATTTTTGTTGCCCTCCGTTGGACTCTTTCCAATTTATCCACATCCTTCTTGTAGTGTGGGGCCCAAAACTGGACACAGTACTCCAAATGAGGCCTCACCAGTGCCGAATAGAGGGGAATAATCACGTCCCTCGATCTGCTGGAAATGCCCCTACTTATACAGCCCAGAATGCCGTTAGCCTTCTTGGCAACAAGGGCACACTGTTGACTCATATTCAGCTTTTCGTCCACTGTAACCCCTAGGTCCTTTTCTGCAGAACTGCTGCCCAGCCATTCGGTCCCTAGTCTGTAGCAGTGCATGGGATTCTTCCGTCCTAAGTGCAGGACTCTGCACTTGTCCTTGTTGAACCTCATCAGATTTCTTTTGGCCCAATCCTCTAATTTGTCTAGGTCCCTCTGTATCCTGTCCCTACTCTCCAGCGTATCAACCACTCCTCCCAGTTTAGTGTCATCTGCAAACTTGCTAAGGGTGCAGTCCACACCATCCTCCAGGTCGTTGATGAAGATATTGAACAAAACCAGCCCCAGCACCGACCCTTGGGGCACTCCACTTGATACCGGCTGCCAACTAGACATGGAGCCATTGATCACTACCCGTTGAGCACGACCATCCAGCCAGTTTTCTATCCACCTTACCGTCCATTCATCCAGCCCATACTTCTTTAACTTGCTGGCAAGAACACTGTGGGAGACTGTATCAAAAGCTTTGCTAAAGTCAAGAAATAGCACATCCACTGCTTTCCCCTCATCCACAGAGCCAGTTATCTCATCATAGAAGGCAATTAGGTTAGTCAGGCATGACTTGCCCTTGGTGAATCCATGCTGACTGTTCCTGATCACTTTCCCCTCCTTTAAGTGGTTCAGAATTGATTCCTTGAGGACCTGTTCCATGATTTTTCCAGGGACTGAGGTGAGACTGACTGGCCTGTAGTTCCCCGGATCTTCCTTCTTCCCTTTTTTAAAGATGGGCACTACATTAGCTTTTTTCCAGTCATCCGGGACCTCCCCCGATTGCCATGATTTGTCAAAGATAATGGCCAATGGCTCTGCAATCACATCGGCCAACTCCTTTAGCACCCTCGGATGCAGTGCATCCGGCCCCATGGACTTGTGTTCGTCCAGCTTTTCTAAATAGTCCCGAACTACTTCTTTCTCCACAGAGGGCTGGTCACCTCCTCCCCATACCGTGCTGCGGAGTGCAGCCGCCTGGGAGCTGACCTTGTCTGTGAAGACAGAGGCAAAAAAAGCATTGAGTACACTAGCTTTCTCCATATCCTCTGTCACTAGGTTCCCTCCCTCATTCAGTAAGGGGCCCACACTTTCCTTGACCTTCTTCTTGTTGCTCACATACCTGAAGAAACCCTTCTTGTTACTCCTAACATCTCCGGCTAGCTGCAACTCCAAGTGTGATTTGGCCTTCCTAATTTCACTCCTACATGCCTGAACAATATTTTTATACTCCTCCCTGGTCATTTGTCCAATCTTCCACTTCTTGTAAGCTGCTTTTTTGTGTTTAAGACGAGCAAGGATTTCACTGTTAAGCCAAGCTGGTCGCCTGCCATATTTACTTTTCTTTCTACACATCGGGATGGTTTGTTCCTCCAACCTCAATAAGGTTTCTTTAAAATACAGCCAGCTTTCCTCGACTCCTTTCCCCCTCATGTTATTCTCCCAGGGGACCTTGCCCATCAGTTCCCTGAGGGAGTCAAAGTCTGCTTTTCTGAAGTCCAGGCTCTGTATTCTACTGCTCTCCTTTCTTCCTTGTGTCAGGATCCTGAACTCGACCATCTCATGGTCACTGCCTCCCAGGTTCCCATCCACTATTGCTTCCTCTACTATTTCTTCCCTGTTTGTGAGCAGCAGGTCAAGAAGAGCTTTTCCCCTAGTTGGTTCCTCCAGCACTTGCACCAGGAAATTGTCCCCTACACTTTCCAAAAACTTCCTGGATTGTCTGTGGACCACTGTATTGCTCTCCCAGCAGATATTGGGGTGATTAAAGTCACCCATGAGAACCAGGGCCTGTGATCTAGTAACTTCTGTTAGTTGCTGGAAGAAAGCCTCGTCCACCTCATCCCCCTGGTCTGGTGGTCTGTAGCAGACTCCCACCACGACATTACCCTTGTTGCTCACACTTCTCAATTTAATCCAGAGACTCTCAGGTTTTTCTGCAGTTTCATACTGGAGCTCTGAGCAGTCATACTGCTCTCTTACATACAACGCAACTCCTCCACCTTTTCTGCCCTGCCTATCCTTCCTGAACAGTTTATATCCATCCATGACAGTACTCCAATCGTGTGAGTTATCCCACCAAGTCTCTGTTATTCCAATTACGTCATAATTCCTTGACTGTGCCAGGACTTCCAGTTCTCCCTGCTTGTTCCCCAGGCTTCTTGCATTTGTGTATAGGCATTTAAGATAACTCACTGATTGTCCTGCTGTCCCAGTATGGGGCAGGAGCCCTCCCCTCTTGCACTCACTTACTTGTGCTTCCTCCCGGTATCCCACTTCCCCACTTACCTCGGGGCTTTGGTCTCCTTCCCCCGGTGAACCTAGTTTAAAGCCCTCCTCACTAGGTTGGCCAGCCTGCTTCCAAAGATGCTCTTCCCTCTCTTCGTCAGGTGGAGCCCGTCTCTGCCTAGCACTCCTTCTTCTTGGAACACCATCCCATGGTCAAAGAATCCAAACCCTTCTCTCCGACACCATCTGCGTAGCCATTCGTTGACTTCCACGATTCGACGGTCTCTACCCCGGCCTTTTCCTGCCACAGGGAGAATGGACGAGAACACCACTTGCGCCTCAAACGCCTTTATCCTTCTTCCCAGAGCCACGTAGTCTGCAGTAATACGCTCAAGGTCATTCTTGGCAGTATCATTGGTGCCCACGTGGAGAAGCAGGAAGGGGTAGCGATCTGAGGGCTTGATGAGTCTCGGCAGTCTCTCCGTCACATCACGAATCCTAGCCCCTGGCAAGCAGCACACCTCTCGGTTTTCCCGGTCAGGGCGGCAGATAGATGACTTAGTCCCCCTGAGGAGAGAGTCCCCGACCACCACCACCCTCCTCCTCCTCTTGGGAGTGGTGCTCGTGGAACCCCCATCCCTAGGACTGTGCATCTCATGCCTTCCAATCAGTGGAGTCTCCTTCTGCTCTGTTCCCTCAGATGCATCATTCACTCCACTCTCTGCACTAGTGCCTGTGGAGAGAACATGAAAACGGTTGCTCATCTGAATATGCGTTTCTTGTACATGGACTTGTCTCATACTCTTTCCTCTTCTGGAGGTCACATGCCGCCAATTATCCTCGCTGGTCTTCTGTCCCCGCTGCGCAGCCTGCTCTGAATCCTCACAACACTGTGCCTGCTGAAGCCTATCCTGACGTCTATCCAGGAACTCCTCATTTTCTTTTATGGAACGCAGGGTTGATACTCGTTTCTCCAGACCTTGAATCTTCTCCTCCAATATGGAGATCAGCTTGCACTTTGTACAGACAAAGTCGCTTCTATCCTGTGGAAGAAAGACAAACATGGCACATCCTGTGCAGGTCACGACAGCGGATCGCTCAGCATCCATAGTTCCTTCCTTCAAAGAGTTTCCTCACTTGTGGCAGAAGCTACTCAGGGAAACCTGCAAGGGGGATGCCTCAGTAGTAGTGAAGAAATACTTCCTTTTATTTGTTTTAAACCTACTACCTATTAATTTCATTTGATGACCCCCTAGTTCTTGTGTTATAAGAAGTAGTAAACAACACTTCCTTATCTACTTTCTCTACACTAGTCATGATTTTATAGACCTCAATCATATCTCCCCATAGCCGTCTCTTTTCCAAGCTGAAAAGTCCCAGTCTTATTAATCTCTCCTCATACAGAAGTTGTTCCATATCCCTAATCCATTTTGTTGCCATTTTCTGAACCTTTTCCAATTCCAATATATCTTTTTTGAGTTGAGGCAACCACATCTGCACACAGTATTCAAGATGTGGGCGTACCATGGATTTATATAGAGGCAACATGATATTTTCTGTCTTATTATCTATCCCTTTCTTAATTATTCCCAGCATTCTGTTCACTTTTTTGACTGCCTCTACACATTGAGTGGATGTTTTCAGAGAACTATCCACAATGACTCCAAGATCTCTTTCTTGCGTGGTAACAACATGAAATCACAGCATGCTGAAAACATAACATTTATTGAAATGAAAGAGAAAACAAAAGTAGAATAGAAAAGAAAAAGAAATTAAGTTGTACCTCCTAAGATGGGGCAGAAGACAAACAGCTGTCACTTGGTAATATCTGAGGATTCCTAAAATATACACACCCCTGGGGACCCTGAAATGCTGTGTGGAGATGTCATTCATGGAGGTGCCTCTGCAGATGGATAGTTAGAGGTGACGTCACTTATGACATACCCCTGGCCACCACTGTTGCTCTGGAAGGGACTCTCAGATACTCATGTTCCTTGTTAACAGAGGTTGCCTTTGGGCCCCATGAAAAGGAGTAAACTGAGATTTTCTTTTTTCAAAATTAAGTTTCTAGAATGTTACCTTTCAAAGAGAGCCTTGAAAACATAAACAGAATGCTAGGGTAGAATGGAAAAAGCAGCTGCATTCCTGCAGCAGGAGGCCGAGAAGAATCTACATTTCCCTCCCACTCCTTTTATATAAAATTAGAGTTACGTTTGCTGCTTATCCCAAATGATCATCTTGCTAGCCCTCCCCCACCCCCAAATATCCTCAGGACAGTCCCAGGCAAACTGGTGTTATGACAGTAAACAAGATGGAAGTCAACCCATATATGCGGAGGTCAACTTTGCTCATTCATATTCCTAGCCCTCTCAGGGACTGGAATTGAGCCAGCTGCTGCTCACCTCCATCAGCTCCCACAATAGTGGCACTTGCTGCAAAGGAAACAACCATTTTATGTTCCCACCTGGGAGAGCACCAGGTAGTCCCCATTGGCCATGCCAGCAGTGCATCAGGAGGAGAAGCTGGGCCAACTTGGTGCTGCAACTGAGTGAGCGTCCTGCAACCATTGTAGCCTGACTCTGCACAGTGACCAGGCCTACTCCTGAGACCTACTCCACCAGCCAGCAATCAGAGGAGATCCACTCTTTTAGTCAACCCACACAAACCCAAGCTGGAGAGACCCATCTACTTCAGGAACCAAAGGGGTCCCATTTCCCATCCAGACTGCAGAGAGGACTCTCTCAGCCATATAACCAGATACTATAGAGCTGAAGTCCGTAAGACAACAGACCTCCCACCCCTTCTGAGGCTGTGATGGGCAGTTCCAGATGACTAAGAAGGGGAGCCACCTAGAGGATCCTCCAGGATGGGTTGAAGAGAAGCATGAAGGATGAAGAGGTACTGGACTGAGGTGGGTGAACTGGCTCTCCTATAACACCATATACAAGAAAAAACAACTGATGTGGTGCCTCTTGTTAAAATTTTGGCAGAACATCACTTCTGCCAACTTTTTGATGTCTAGTGACTGTGCCCCCAAGAATGTGGCTGATCACCTACCCCACCTCTCTCAGCTGCAACACCTTTTTTGAGAAGCACTGGTTTCATTGGCAGTGCATTTCAGGAGAAGCTAAATTCTAGCGACACCCACTGTTCTGAAGGACAGGAGTGCAACAAAATAGCTGCTCTGCCCAAATTGTTCTGAGCCTTTGGTCCCATCAGGACTAGCTGATGTACCTTGCTTTCCTTGCTTTTATTCTTTCCTGGTTGGTTATGAACTTCTAAAGTTACAGCCATAGTAAAAAAAAAGAAAAGAAAAAGGCAGACAAAAGTGAACAGCACACCTTCTCATTAAATAACTGCTGGGTGAAACAGGATGGGATCTGATTTTTCAGAACACCAGAACAGACACAGACTGTGATATCTTCAGGGACAGTCTTCAAGAGCTTAATGTTACTTATGCTGTGCTTCCCAGAAAAAGCAATTATCCAACTGTTAAACATAAAAACCCGTGCACAATTATTAAACAAGGAAGTACAAAGGGCCTACCCATATGGCTGTCCATGTACATAAAGTACACAGGGGATTGTTAATTGGATACACAGCCTTTCACTGTGAGGTCGCCGGTTGGAATCCAGCTTGGGTCGGCCATCGCCAAAAGCCATTACCAGTGATGGAGCCATTTGATGGCTGCTTGGTGGAGTATGTGGAATGAGTAGATGATTCCATCCTGACCCACATCATAATTCTCACCCACACCCAATAACTGGCACCTGTCAGTCTCAATGGAGAAACCAAGGATGGAATGGGCAGAGACTGATTTTCCCTCAGCTCTAAAATTGATCCCTTCAGCTCAGTGGTGAGAAGATTATTGGTGAAGTAGCAGGAAAAGACGGTTGCACTTAAAATACCTGTGCTGAACTATGTGGAGAGTGATAGCATCAGACCTCAGGGCTTCCACCCAGTCACCTATCACTAGCATTATAGTCACTGAAAGGGAGGAAGAGCAACTAGGAATTTTAACAGTCTACACAGTGAGGAGAGACCAAAGCCAAACTGTTTAGGCTACAGTTACAAGCCAGGGCTGAAAGCTTCCTTCAAACAGTGGGAGGTGCGGTGGGGAGTTTACATAAATGAATGGAGATCAGTGATTTTTCCATCTGCCCCTTAGCAAGGGTTTGCAACAATGAGATAATTTTGCAGTTATCCAACAGAAGGAAAATATTGTTTCACTCCCTTTATTTTTGAGTAAATATTGATAACTTTAGTGTTGATAAAGCCAGGTGAAACTAAAAACTGGCTCAGAGGCAAAGCCTGTCAAATGGAAATGCTCAGTTATTTAATAATCTCTCCACTGATTGGTCCTAAAATAGGCTCTGACTCTAGAAGTGCAGGGTTTTTGCAAAGCCAGCCTGGGGAGTTGGAGGTGGAACCCACTGTGCGTTCCATTTAACACTTTTTTAAAAGCTGAAGGGTGGGTTGGGGGTAGAATCTGTTGGTTGTTGTTTTTGCATGTGGAAAAATCAGCCAAGTGTCTCAGAAGTCAGATGCAGAGCCAAATGCAGGAGTCAAATGCAGAGCCAACATGGCAGGTTTCCAAGCTTTAGAGGAACACTCTAGACAGAGGAGGAAGATGGCTTATAAACAAGTCAAAATCGGAGCATTGACTAAGGGAGGAGGGCTAAGAAAACATGGGCAGTGATGCTTTATGAGCTCTCATTCTCCTAGCAGACCCAGCACTCAGCCCACTGGGCAGAGTTGCTCTTCTGACTGAGTGCTGAACTATTTCTCATATTAGTTCAAAGAACAACAGCTGTGCAAATCTTCTCCAACCAAAAACCAAAGGTGCAAAATTAGCCTTTAGCCATTTGTATTACCAGGTATGGGGGGGAACGAGTGGCCGTAAGCCTGAGAACAGCTCACCACCATCATCCATGGAGACTGGGGGAAAGGAGCAGGTTTCCCAAGGGAATCTATAGGTGTAGCCGTTGATGATCCTCAGTGCATTCACCCCACTGCCCTCAGCATATTATGGCTTCGTTCTCCTCCATTGAGCCCAAAAGTTTGGCTACCTATCCACACAATGACCCCCTCCAAACAGAACTGTTTTTCTCCTACTATTTCTTGTCTTCATGGAGTTAGCTAGTGTACATCTTCTGGGGCAAGATTTAGGCCTTGGCTACACTTGCAGATGTACAGCGCTGTTAGTTAAACCCGTCTTCGTACAGCTGAGTAGGGAAAACGCTGCAGCCTGTCCACACTGGCAGCTGCCAGCGCAGTAAGGTGGCTACATTTGAGGCATTTGCAGCTGTATTGGGAGCGGTGCATTATGGGCATTCAAGTGGCTGCAACGTGCTTTTCAAATGGGGGGGGTGAGGGGGACTTTGACAGGGAGCGTTTTGGGAGAGAGAGTGGGTTTTTGGAATCTCCACAGAGTGTCAGCTCATTATTTCCACACCTTCACATCCCCTGCCTCTCTCTCAATCACTGAAAGCAAACAGCAGGGGCTTTGTTTGTTTTTAAAGTGCAGATAAAAGAGAACTTGGGGAAGCGGAGCCCCCCCGTCTGCAAACAGTAGCCGTGTTTGTAGCAGTTCCAGACGGAGCTCTGAACTCCAACCCGGAAGTGCCGTTTCAAAACAAAGCAGCTTCCGGAGATCAGTAACTGCGTTGTTCCTCGGCTACACTGAAAGACCAGCGTTCCACCCACTTCACAACAGGTGCTATTTCTCTCGGGGAGGTGGAGTACATGCAGCGCTGTATCTGAGGAGATACACCGTTGCACATGCCTTGCAAGTGTAGCCAGTTAGTGAGTTACAGCGCTGCAGGCAGTTTTATTGTGCTGTAACTCGTAAGTGTAGCCAAGGCCTTATTCAGGCTGTAACCAATGCTGGACAGAGAGAGGTGGTCTGCGCATCCCCCTGTTCAGCAGCTGCAAGGGGCTGTTTTAGCTCCTGGCATAGGCCAGGGCAACCCTAAGATTTGCCTCTGTCAGTGGCTCCTCTGGACCTTTGCAGGGACAGTGATTCTCTGGAATGTTCCCTGCTTCCCCAGCTCCACCCTCTGCTTCTTCTGGCATGCGCTCAGCCCCACTCCGTCCCAGGCCCACCTCAGAACACTTCCTTCACTGGGGACCCCTGCAGAGGTGGTGCAGAGCCAGCTCTGTGCCAGGCATAAAGGGCTCCTGAGCCAGCCAGTGCTAGTGCTATTCATTGGGATGGAGGCTAATTCCTGTCCTATGCCCCTTTTCAACTAGTCTAGCTGGCAGGGCATCAATGAACAGAGCCCCTCCCTGGTGTCTCTGCAGAGTAGCTTGTAGGCCTTTGTGCCCACTAATAACAAGATATTATACTGCTGAGGTCAGACACCATGTTTCAAGTCTTTGGGGGCTATATTAGCCCACACTAATACCCTATTATGTATTAGATAATTAAATTAAGTTAAATTCATAGTAACAAGTAGTGAAAATATATGTAACCTGCACCAACACACTGTAGCTCTCCATCCCCCTCTAGTGGCTGGATCTTACAGAGGTTTATGAGTCTGTATAGCCTTTGAGCTAACAGGTGATTCTTTTTTCCCCATGTGTTTAGCTCCAGAGGTCCCAGGTTTGATCCCCACTGCCAACAACCCAGCCAAGAGCATCATGATATATATAAATCACATCACAATACCTATCAAACCCATTATTCATGACTGACATATTCCAATCATTCATTTCCCATTAGTTGAGGTATATACTCATCATGCTCAAATAAGTCAGAAGTCAGTTCCCCTTGAGTGTCACACGACATTATACCAATGATTTAATGAGACATTTTCTATACACACTAGCTTTGCATCTAATGAGAGTCTCTGCTTAAAGAAAACAACTGGAGCGCTATCAAAATGTCAATGTATTTACGTACTGTTTTTAAAGTCAGTTTAGGGCTGTACAAGATACAGAACATATGATATTGGAAAATACTGCCCATACAGTGATAATGTAGTACCTGGGTACTGATGATAGTCCAAGCTTCTCTTCACAAACCATATCATGTTGTTTCTGTTCTGACCATGTGGGAGAATTATGTTCAGCTACCATGGCTTTTCATTTCTTAGCTTCAGTGTTAAGAATAACAGGAGTACTTGTGGCACCTTAGAGACTAACATTTATTTCAGCATAAGGTTTCGTAGGCTATAGCCCACTTCATCGGATGCATAGAATGGAACACACAGAAGTAAGATGTATATATACACACAGAAAACTTGGAAGCTGCCATACCAATTCTAAGAGGCTATTTAATTTAGATGAGCTATTATCAGCAGGAGAAAAAAAACCTTTTGTAGTGATAATCAAGAAGGCCTATATCAGACACTTGACAAGAAGGTGTGAGGATACTTAACTTCGGGGAAATAAATTCAATGAGTGTAATGACCCAGCCATTCCCAGTCTCTGTTTAACCCTAGGTTGATGGTATCCAATTTGCAAATTAATTCAAGTTCAGCAGCTTCTCGTTGGAGTCTGTTTTTGAAGTTTTTCTGTTTTAAAATTGTCACCTTCAAGTCTGTTATTGAGTGACCAGGGAGGTTGAAGTGTTCTCCTACTGGTTTTTGAATGTTATGATTCCTGATGTCAGATTTGTGTCCATTTATTCTTTTGCGTAGAGACTGTCCGGTTTGGCCAATGTACATGGCAGAGGGGCATTGCTGGCACATGAAGGCATATATCACATTGGTAAGAATGCCACTGAAGATGCCAGATGTAGCAGTTTCATGTAATTTCTCTTGATGTTTGAATTTGAAATGAATCAACTTTCTTCACAGAGGCTGCTGGAAGAGCCACCTGATGATATCAGCCAAGCCGATGGCTGAACCAGTGATCAGGAGGTGAAAGGCTCTATATTACACAACCAATTCCTGAGCCACACAGGCCCCCACATAGGTTTGTTTTAAACATCCATTCATTTTGTTAGAATTCCACCAACTAGAATTTTCACATTTCTGCCTATATGGCATTATAGCATCATGATGGGTGGGGTATGATTAGGGAACACATCACCCTGTAATCCAGAGCACTCCGGGAACCAATGTAACAGATACATTTCAGAAGTGACTTGGTTAAAGTGAGATAATTTGTTTTAACAAGTTCCCCTTATGATGTGCATAATTTAGTGGATTTTACTATGCTGATTTCATGCATGCATAACAAAATCCTGGAACTCACTCAACTGTACTTCAAATCATACTAAAATTTAAGCCACACTGGTGCACAATACTCTGAGTGGTTATTGCAAGCCTGATTCTACTCTCAAGACTTGAGTATATGAAAATGGCACCTTCCTGCTCAGTAGATCTACTTCCCATATTGACTTAGTTTCAAAAGCTTACTTTAGGGACAACAATGCATTATTACTACCTTACACTGCAGCACCAACACTGCTAAAAGTGATCCAAATTCTATTCTTTGTTGTGCATTAACTAATTGTTTACTACTGTAAGTTCCAGTTGGTTGCATGTGCGCCAACTCATTAAGGCAATGGATTCAGACTGGTGTCACTGGGGGAAGAAGTGGGAAAACACTGGGGTTCAGATATCCCACAAGACCTAATTTGGCCCACAGAGTCTTTATCAAAAGTGTTAAGGTAGAAGATGAAAAGGACTCAGCTTAGCTTTCAGATCTCATCCTGCGTTCACTGGGCTAGCAGTTAAAAAAAATAATTAACATGTGTAAACATGTAAACTAAGTCCATTTGATGCATGAGCTCATACATCAACAGGACACCGAATGTCATTTTTATAGAGTAATTCTTCAGCATACAAATTAAAATATTTCTTAATTTAACATTTTTATGAATGGAACTTTATGACTCTTCCATTTTCTAGAGATGGCCTCTGTAAGCTGGTATGCAGAGAGACCCATTAGATCTTCCCCAGGTCTCTCCTGTCTAAGAGACAGGAAGTGTATCTGGTTTCCTGCTCCTGATCACATGTCCTGCAAGTACAGTTCCTAGTTTTAAAGGGCAGAAGGGCACTACCAGGCATACAAAGACACTCATAAGTGTTCCAAGGCTCAGTACGCAGTTACAGCTTCCCTCCAGTTTCAATATCCTATATTGCCATATTGCACGAAATATCTTCACTCTTTGGAACAAGTGCATTTCTTAATGGTAACATGCTACAGTACATAGGAGGGAAGAGCTTCGTATAAAATAATTTTCCTGCCAGAGGCTCTTAGATCTAAACTAAAAATTGTCAATGCCTTGTTTATTCTTTCAATATACAAATTGTTAATGGCAAGCATCCAAAATAATAGAGGTTCAGTTCCATTAAGCACACAGAACTATCCAGCTTTAGGACAAAGGTTGGGAAACTTCTGAGAAAAAGCTTGAGAAATGTGTGGCATTTCTAACTCAACTGGAAATACCAGAAATGGTCCCTTTGGCTTATAAGCCAGACAATGAAAATATGTAAGAATCAAACCAAAAAGTTATTCACACTTTTTGAACCTCAAGTTCATTTTGGGTCTGAGGTGACGGTTCGGGACAGTTCTTACTTATCTGACTCACTTTGCCCAACCACATATAGAACACAAACTCTTCATGTTACCAGAGAAAACCCTCAGTAGCTAACTCTGTGTAATACTGCAAGGGACAGAACTATCCAACTTTTCCCTTAGAAAAAATATGACCGTATTTCACAGTGGTAGTACAAAATCACTACTGTGTCATTATTGTAACCTGTCATTTTTAGGACCACAACTGCAAAATACCAAAATCAAGCCTAAAACCCTAAGTACTGTATGAATCAAAAACAAACCCAAATTTAGTAGACTCAATTGGGATGCAACATGCCATTACCCAGCAGAACCGAACTGGTGCAGGGGGAGTGCTTGCTTCTGAAGGGTGTTGCAGCTTGCATATCTGCTCTCTAAGATTTCTGGAGGTATTCTCGCTGGGTTATCCACAAATGCCTCCATGAAATCTAAACACACAATGTTAGCTGTGTCTTTAAGACAAAGTACAACCCCATGGCTTAGTGCTCATGCAAGTATCATACAATCACAGAATCCGAACCATCTTCAACCACAGTCAATCCACTGGAAAGATTGCTGATGGATTTGACTTCAGAACATTTTGGTTTGTCTCACTACTTGACAATAAACCCTCATATGGAATGATTTAGGAAAATTAAATAGCTATGCCCTTCGGTTTCACAGTCAAGGAGCCATAGCAAGAATTATTTTCTAGTGGGAGGAAAAGAAATCCAGTGTATAATGAATCTAGCACTATCACAAGGATTCCTTTTTCCATTTAATGTGCAGAAACTATGCTACGCAATCCGCAGCAGTGTCAGTGAAGTGAAGGCTTCCTTCAATCAGCTGAGCTAATACACTTGGAATGAAGAGGAGAGTGACTGGAAATTGACATAGATGTCTACCTAAATAAAAGTTGGCAACTCCATGGCACCTTTAACCTGAGGATCTCAAAGCCAGAGGGCAGACATTTGTTAATCAAGCTCACAACATCCCTATGAGGTAGATAAATATGATTCTGATGCATCTCAGGGAACACAGGGCGGTGTCACCTTGTTACATCTGCTTTCAGTGAAAGGGAGTCTTGCCTGTGCCAGCTGGGTGTAAGTCGACTTAACTTTGTAGTGCAGACATGGTGTGACGGGGTGTGCATGCCCCGCACTGGTACTGCAGGGGGCAATGCCTCTCTTTGGCCCAAGGAGACCACACCCCCTTGACCCTGCTGGTCATGCGCCCCATGCGCTGGCTGGAGGCCAGGTATAAAAGGGAGCAGCCCAGTTCATTTGGGACTGACCGCCAGAGAGGAAGGTGTACTGCAGGCTCCGGCTGAAGAACCCCAGCACTTCGTGACTCAGAGGCCAGCCGGCCAGCAGCTACGAACGACACCCAGGCTCTGGACGCCACAAAGGGAGGAGAGAGATCGGGGCAACCATGAGACCATACGCTGCAGAGACGTGGGTAGGAAGTAACCCAGTGAGTCTTTGTGGGGAGGTGGTTGGAGAACTGGAGATTAGCTCAGTGTGTTTCGGCCGGAATCCCGTCGAGCTGGTGGCGGGTAACTCTGCCACCAACAGGGCCCTGGGTTGGGACCTGGTGGAGAGGGAGGGCCCGGGTCCCCCTATCCTGGCTGCTGCCCACCCTGGGGTGGCAGCCCGCTTCACCAGCTCCACTGACTCTGGCCAGTAGGCCGCACAGCCCTGAGAGAGGAGGGCAATTGGGACTCCTATTGATAGACCACCATGCCCTGATAGAGAGGGTGAGTACATTGACTTTGACTGTTAGGCCACATTACTCCGAGACCCAGAGGGGTCACGCAGACTTGACTGTGGCGTATAACGACCCATGCCCCATCCCAAAAGGGAACAGGGTGTGCATGACCCACGATACATGGCCTAAGACAATCATCCTGTTAGCCACTCAAGCACTCTCTTTTGGGCTACACCAGCCCTGTTGTTGCTTCTGCAGGTTGACAATAGATGCACCCCAGATGCCAAATCCTTTTAAAATGTCCCCTGGTGGTATCCAGTCCCTGATCACTTGATACCCACAGAGATCCCAGATCCTCCATTCACAAATGAATAGTGTACCAGCTTTATCTTAGACCATTACCACTATGTTATGCACAGCACTTGACTTCAATTATCAAGCAAAAGGGAACTTATTTAAGAAACTATCAAGATTCAAATAAAAACCAGCGAGAGAGATGGGAACAAATGGGAACATATAAAACAGCATCATAACACACATTCTAAAGCCTAAACTTCACTACCCAGTTATCCTTCTGTCTAAAGAAGCTTATCTCACCCAGAGCTCTTCCCAGAGTTTTCAATCAGGCCTGACTGAGAACCCCTTTTCATTAAGCAAATCTGCTGTCAGGTTACTGCCTCTCTGAGGGATACCAGGGTGTCTCTGCATCCCTACATATACCAGAACAGACCATTGATGTTTACGTCAACACAGGATGTTCCCCCTCCTCGCTGTTTACCTCTTCATGTTAATTTCCTTCTGAAGTACCTGCTAACTCTTTATTAGCTTTTAACTTACAATGCTAATAGAATTCTACTGTATGACATACAACACACAATACAATTATCTCCAGGATGGCCTCTCTCACCCCCTGTCTGGACAAGTTTGTCTCAAGATATGCTACCTTCGAGTGACCGGCTTTTAACTACAGACCTAGAGAACATAATTTTAATATATACTCATAACTCCTCTTCTATTTCCCATACATACATCTCACAATGATTATGATGACCAGTATGACACTGGCTTTCAGTAGAGATTCTACAAGACATTCTTTTGCTGACCACAGAGAATCCCTGCACCCCTCTAAACTCCTGTGCCCTCTGCTTGTTGGCATCAAAAGGTTTTTAGGTCACAGTTATAACCCCATTTGTTACACACAAGGAAACTAAGGCACAGAGACCACATGGAGTCATCCATGGTCATACGGTAAATCAGTGACAGGGAATATAATCCCAATCACTTGACTTCCCAGTCCTGTGCTACAACCAACCATTGGACCAGGGGTCGGCAACCTCCGGCATGCGTGCTAAAGGTGGCATGCGAGCCGGTTGTTGATGGCACGTGGCAGCGGCTCAGTCCCCACCCCTCCCCCTCCCCCCACCGTGGGCTCCTGCCGCTGGCCCCACCAAGAGCCTGCTGCCAGCCTGGGTGAAGGAACCCAGACTGCCATTGGGCTGAGACCCCGGCAGGCAGGAGCCCGCGGTGGGAACCCCAAAGCCGCGGCGGGATGAGTGGCTCATCCCGCTGCCACTCTGGGATTCCTCCGTGGGCTCCTGCCAGCAGGGGTCCCACCACTGGCCGCACCCAGCACCCGCTGCTGGCCTGGGTTCTTTTACCCAGGCTGGCAGCAGGCTGAGACCCCAGCAGGCAGGAGCCCACGGGGAAATCCCAGAGCGGTGGCTGGCTGAGCCGCTCAGCCCGCCCCGCTCTGGGATTCCCCCCGCCGGCTCCTGCCAGCAGGGGTCCTGCTGCTGGCCCCACCAAGAGCCCGCTGCCAGCCTGGGTGAAGGAACCTCCGGGTGGCAGGAGCCGGTTGCTGGAACCCCAGAGCGGGGGAGGGCTGAGCTCTGGGATTCCAGCTGCTGGCCCCTTGCCAACCGGGGTCCCACTACTGGCCCCACTCAGCAACCGCTGCTGGCCTGGGTGAAGGGAAACCCAGGCTGGCAGTGGGCTGAGACCCCGTCTGGCAGGAGCCGGTGGCGGGAACCCCAGAGGTTAAAATGTACCACAGGCACACAAAGCCTTATCTTATAGTGAATAAATGAAGACTCGGCACACCACTTCTGAAAGGTTGCCGACCCCTGCATTAGACTATACTTCCTCTACCTGGCTCCTACTATACACCATATCAAGCAGAATAATTCTTATCAATTCAGAACAAATGGATTTGGGGCTTCATTTTTTCTATTGCTCAAGTTACAATAAGAAAAACTAAATTCCTTTCAATAGGCATACTCTGAATCTACTGGGAGAGGTCTGTTTTCCTTCAGTTTTTATTCCTCGCATTTAATCAGAACCAGTTCTCTCTAAAATTTCCTATTTTCTTTATAAAACTTTGGATTTATGAGCCCTTATATGGACCTAATTCTGAAGACTTTCATATCTTATCCTATTTTCTTTTCTATAGAGAATACATCTGTTTTTCCCTTAAGTTGCTGTCTTGTTCTTCAGTGTTTCTTCTGCCTTCAGGCTACTAAGACTGCAAAGAACAGTTGAGATGCCTCCATAAGCCTCAAGATGGTCTAATACTCCCCAGGCCCCATCAAATGCCCGTTTGTGACACTGACTCTGTTGGTGACCTTGGGCAAGTCCCTTAACGAGTCTGAATTTTTTTTTTCAGAGGAACTCAGCTCCTACAAGTCCCATTGCCTTCAAATAAAGTAATGGGCAATCTTCCCTGTAAGCTGCGTGCATGCATGACCATGCTTCAAACTTGTATCCACTGCATATATCACATGGCTGTGAATGCAGCTGGCACCCAGGTCACACTCCATGTGCCACGCTTTCAACCTGCCAGAACATACAGTAGTTCCTCTCGCCACCAGGGACCAGGACACAGGACAGACCTGAGGCAGCAGGGAGGGGTACAGAACAGGATGTGGGAGGCAGTAGCTCCTGGGAGTGGATCAGGAGGCGGCTCCCTTGGGGGCTGTTGTATTATTTAGATGGAATATATGGGTCCAAAGAGTTAGAGGTGTTAACAGAAGCCTGTCACTGTCCAACATACAACAGTTTTAACTTAGTTTGGAACCGCAACCTGCTTAGTACCAGGGAAAACACACCATTAAAAATCTTTTCAACCTTTCATGAAAGATACAGAAAAAAAAAAGAAAAAAAACAGTTAAAGCATCTGAAATGTGAAGTATTAAATATGGCTTTCATTTTAACAGCATCCCTTGTTCCCTTTCCCTTTAGCCATAAGGAGGTTTTAGAAGGAAAATACCCCTATTTGACAGTCTCTTAGATGGTATTAAAGATGGTGATAATTATCCTTTTGGGGAAAAGAAGTTAGTGGAGATGGGCTGGAGCTGTCGTCGTTAAAAGTCCAATCCCATTTCCTAAAAAAAGAAGACAAAAGAAAACACACACAAACGGGGGGGGATGGGGGGAGGAAGAGCGAAGATAGAAAAACGCAGCTCCTGTCAGGCGTGTTGACTTTTGCATGTAACCCCCATATTTGGAAAAGGTGTCACAGCACATTGTATAATTAGCCACTCTGAGACCTGGCAAACTTGTACCAGCATCAAACTGTTTGGGGCATTGCTTTTAGTTGCCTTTCTGGCCCCAGGCTTACAGCAGTGTTGCAAAATATACAGTACTGGCTGTAAACCAGCTTGTTTTTAAACAGAAGGCAAACGGAGAGAGATAGGAAAGACAAGAAAGGTGTGGATGGGAAAGGACAAGTGTCTCACATCCCAAGTGGTGTTTTGGATTTAGCCAGAGCTGGTGGAGGTGATGGTGTCATCTGGCTCCCTCTCTCTGGTGTGGTCGGCTCAGAACATCACTCAGGATTAGGATGAAGAAGATGTGGGGTCCCAGGAGACACTAGTGGAGGCAACCATGATAGTGAAGCTCACTCCTGTCCCTTCTTACAGTCGGACAGCATCACAGTTTGCTTTGCCTTCACTACTTTTCCTCTTCTTGAAGACCCCAAAAAGGAATGGTGTGTGGAATAGCCCACCCCCCCGCATTATTTTGTCTGCCAATTTGGCCTAATTTCCAACACACCAATTTTAGTTAATTGATTCCTGGTCCCACACGTCTCTTGTTTACCAGACATAAACTTAACACAGCCCTTGAGTTATCTCTGCTGCACTAATACACTTGGAATGAAGAGGAGACTGACTGGACATAGACTTATGTGCCTACCTAAATAAAACTGCATTTCCATGGCACCTTTTTCCTGAGGATCCCAAAAACTATGGGATATATAACATAATCTGATTAAACAGGTACTGAGTCCAGTGAGACCAGATAGAATGTGTGTGTGTTGGAAACGTTTAGCCTAGTAATTTTTACAATGTATGTACTTTGCGACAGTTCATTTAAAAAAATGTATCTCATTTTTATTCCCTGTCACGTTTAATCACGAAGGAGCAAATTCTACTCTCAGTGAGGCACCACCAGCCATTTGTGTACTACCCTAGCACTTTACAGCCAGGAAAACACTTATCTAGTTATCTCCAAACAACGGTGTTCCTGAGAAAGAGGAAGCCTTTCCCCCTACATCAGTCTTGTCCCTTTTCAGCCAACCGATTAAAAGCTAATTCACCATGACACCACTGCAAGATGTACGAGAGAGGTGTCTGCTTACTGGCATGGGCAGTATATTTATTGATATCAGTGACACTGATACTATGGTAGTACCATACAGCCACTTGCATGAGGGTGTGGGTGTGTTGGTTTCAATGCTGCACCAGACTAGGCATAGGACATGTGGTGGTGCACCGTTAGCCTGTCAGGGTATGCCTACAGTGCACACTAAGCCCAGGCTCTGTCTGAGGTTTGAGTTCAAGATCTGCGGGGCGGGCGGGTGTGGGTGTGTGTCAGAACCAGAGTCCCACTGTGGCTCGGGTCTAAGCCTGGTCTTTTTGCAGCATAGATGCAGATGAAGCCACAGACCTGAGTCAGGAGGTTTGTGTAGTGCAGTATGGTCTTGTTAACATGGCTGAGAGTCCCTGGTCCAGTCATTGTAACCCCAGGTTTACATATGCCGTGTGAAGGCTCAAGCATGGTTTTGGAAACCTAATCCGACCTTGTCCACGATCTTGGGTCTCACAGACCTGGGCTTAGTGTGCAGTGTAGACATACCATCAGTGATTGTGCCGGGGAGGAACCACTTTAACTTCTGGTCAGGGCTCCAAAGAAGGCTGTATGGGACATACACTGAACCAGCACATCTCACTAATTATTATTGAAGATTTATACCGTAACTCTTTTTAGCCAAATAAATATCTCCTCTTATTTCCTACTTGGTCTCAATGGTCTCCTATAGCAATGAGTTTCACAGGCTGACTATGGACTGTATGAAGTACTATTTACTTGTGTCTATTTTAGGCATGGTCTACACTAGGAAATTAGGTCGGTATAGCAACGTTGCTCGGAGTGTGAAAAATCCACATCCCTGAGGGACACAGTTAAACCAACCTAACCTCCAGTGTAGACAGTGCTAGGTCAATGGGAGAATTCTTCTATTGACTTAGCTACTGCCTCTAGGGGAAGTGAATTACCTACACCAACAATTATATGAACATTCAGATTACGTGCAAGAGATTATTAGGTAGGTCTTTTAATCTACTAGTCAAATGGTAAGATATGAAAGGCTCAAAGAACTTTAGATCCACCAGTAGGGAGCCTTGGGGAATTAACAAAAATAAGTAGAGAGAGAAGTTGGGAGTTCTGAAAAATTGTGAAGAAGGCTCAGCTGAGCATGGACTAATCTCAAACAGAAGGATTTTCGCTCTGTAAGCCCAAACAAACTAGAAGATCTCTGGGTCAATTTACATAGATCCATCTTTTATTGTGTGGGGCATTATAAAGTAGTTGTTTTCCATTTGGCCCCTGGGTGCTAGAGAGCACTTATTACTTATCTGTGGAAGGGTGGAAGGTCACATCAAGTTGACTTCTCCTTGTCTCCAGCTGCTTCTGCAGATATCCAAGATAGGCAGTACAAACTGCAGAGAGCAGCCAACCAGAGACTCTAGCCAGCAGGAGCAGTCAAAGCAGGGACCTCTGGACAGTCCAGTTAAACCTTTAAAATGTTCAAACTTTCTTTGCCCTGAGCTGATTGGCTGTTTTCTCCAACCATCCCCCAACTTCCTTTAGTCTCTTCGCCTCAGCTTTTCCTGCCCTATCCTCCTTTCTTTCCATATAGCTGATCCCCTCTTAATTAATCCCACTCCAAAAACATCCCCCTGCCCCCCCACACACACAGACACTGTGGAACTATCAGGACATGGGCATCCACCATATTGTTCACTCTGCTGCTGTGTTCTATTCCTTTCCCCACCCTCTTGTCCATTTAGATTGTAAATTCTTCAGGGCAGGGAACATCTACTATTCTGTGTTTGAACAGCCCCAAGCATCCTAGGACCCGACTCTTGGTTGTCTCTTAGGCACTACCATAATAAACATAATTGTCTCTTAGGCACTACCATAATAAACATAATTAATAATAAGGAGCAATCTGTCTTGGTTGTTCATAGGACTGGAGCTATCAATTACTACCAGGAATCACCACTGGGAGAAAAGCATCAAGGGGACAGGAGAGAGGGCAATTGCTGTTTCAAAAAGGGCAAAATATTTCTTGCATTGACAGGTAAAATACCAAAATGCTCTCAATATTTTTCCATATAAGCAGTTGCTGTAGGATACTGTCAGACTGCAAATTAGCTTGTGACTAAGAGGTTGAGAGGGGGAGTCCCTTGCCGACCTCTTGCTCTCAAAATGTAGTACATACTCTAAGATTTCCTGCTACAAAGGAGTTATGCAGACTTTTTCAAGTGTTTGGTTTCCTGAACATCAGCCTTGCGCTCACTCTGCGTCAAACACTTCAAAGCATGCCCAGGAATGCTTCGGCTTGCTGCTTGAACACAATCTCCTCTCCCCACTCCCCCAAAATGGGATCTCTTAAATATTTGTATTTAATTAAATAAGTAAGCAACACCTGTGCCTCGGTGTTATTTGTTATTCATGGAGTTGGACATGTATGCAGCACCATCTAAGTAGAACAAAATACACTCACTTTGGTCTCAAATTATCTAGAAAATCCCTGCATTCCCCTGTAGCTATCTTCTTTTATCTCAAAGCAAAACTTTAAAAAAAAAAAAAAAAAAAGATTCGGCATCCCTAATAAATTATCTTTTCCCCCTCTTTTTTCATTAACCAGCCAATCTAACTGATGTTTTGACTAAGAAAGATGACTTCTCTAAAATGTCAGCATGATGGCTAGCATCCATCAGTAAGAGTTCTAAGTACCTTCCTTACCGTCCAACACTTAGGATAATGATACTTTACATTTATAGAACATGGTCAATTCTTTTGCTCAAGAATTTCAAAGTCCTTTACAAACATTGATTGATGAAGCTTCACCAGATCCTGAGAGGTAATTTTATTATGCCCATATCAAATAGCCCTGAGTAAACTGAAGCACACAGGTTTTGCAAGGCACTCCAGCAAATGGAGGAGTCAGCAGCTAAGGTTGTCCTCTATGTTTCCTAGTCAAAGAAAGCTGCAAAACCTAGGATCAGGTCCACCCATGACTCCAATCTCTTTGAATAATGAAGCTGTCAAAGCAGTCTCCAGTTTTTGCTATTTGGGTTCTATACTCACCAGTTCCTTCAACTCTCACATGGGGTTCTCCACTGGATTGAATCACAGTGTCTGCCATGGGTCATTTACAACAAATATGAAATCAACATCATCTCAGCACAACCACCAAGTTCAGGATCTATTCAAGCTGACTCCTGTCCGTACCGCTGTACGGATACGAAACATGGACATTGTGCCACTCAGGCTGGGCAAAGCTGGAAGCTTTCTACACAAAATGCCAATGTCATATATTGGGCATAAAGTGGAATGACTTAATTTAGACTGCAGATGTTTATGGTTGCTCCAGTCTACAGACTAGTGGGGCTATTGTCCACAGATGGCATTTTACACTTTTCGGACACTTTGTGAGAGTGCCACAAGACATTCTGGTGAATGCTGTTCTCTGGGTGCCTTGTAACATACGGAATAAAATTCCATCATCCGATGGATGGAGGTGGCCTAGAGGCAGACCCCCTATTACAGGGGTGCAACAAGTGTGGACTCTCAGCCCGTCAAGCCCTTGCAGACACATAGGAATGGACCAAATGGTGAACAATCGCTATGGACAACCTTTCGGCCAAGCGTTGAAGAAGAAGAAACCAAGGCTCAGAGATTAAGTTGATTTGTCCAAGGTCCTATTAATATCAAATTAAGGACAGAATCCAAGCATTTTGACTTCCAATCCCCACTCTAATAACTAAAACACACATTTTGCACTGAATGTCAACATGTGATAATGCCTAAAACTACTAAATCAGAGTAAGAGTTTAACACACAGAATTCCTTCTCCTCCCCATCCCCCACCATTACACACCAACCTAAAGGCTGGTTAACAAGAGAGAGATTAACTGATTTGTATGGAAAGAGTGGGAGAAATTTAAGACTTGGCATGTATTTATAAAAAGGAATAAACTTTTGCAAAAGTGGCAGTTCTGTCCCCCATGCGACATTTGCCAAAATAATGGTGATTAGTTTAGAAGCAGATTTCAAGATACCATTCAATAGTTAAAACAAATGGGTTTAGAGGGACGCTTAATGTTGGATAGTTTATATCACAAATATAGTGTGTAAATTTAAGCTTTGAGAGTCTTTGCAGGATTGGAGTCTTAAGCTTTGAAATAAATCAAATTTGCAAACCTCATACTGATGAACCAGGAAGGCTTTATTTTTAAAATTTAATAAAACTTTCTTTTCTCTCTTTTTTGGGGGGGAGGGGAAGCGTAATATAGACCACACATGAAGGATTGTGCTAGTTCATGAGAACCAAGAAGTGAAACTAACTGGAAACTGATCACTGTAGCTTTACAGTCCAGTTAAGTGCAAAAGTGAAATAAGTGAAGGGAAAAAAGGAGACTAGCATAAATGATGAAAAACAAACAGTAGTTAATGCTTTCAGTTTTAATATCAGTCATTGGGAATATTTATATTATTTGGTCAAGCAAATACTTCCAAAAGAGAAATCACTCCTAACATCAAAAATTGTAGGTGTGTCTGGCAAAAACTATTGAATTTGAAGGTCTATCAGCCCTTCATTATAAACACCTTTTTAGAAGATACCTTAAAATTCACATTAAAGATGAAGCTGGGCATGTAAGTTCTCTGCTCTGGAGCAAATTTCTCCTGAAAGTTTTTGTTGAAAAATAGGTTTTTCTTTTTTCCTCCTAGTTTATATTCATTACTCTCAATCCCTGTATTTAACACAGGTAGAATGTATCCATGAATTAAGCCAAATATTTTATAGAGGTATCTGGTTTTACAGGCAGAAGGATAGAAAAAAATACTATCATACAATTTATTTCAGAACTCTCCAAAACAATTTTGCATATGTAGGGCTAGAATTAGCCTGTACACTAAAGAGGACATTAGTGGGACACAGCTACACAGCCCTAGAAGCAGGCAAGAGAAGGAACTCAGGCTCCCAGAGTCAGACTTTCTTCCGTGGGTCTCTGTTTTCCCCCGGGTGGGGAAGAGTTATGTCTGCCATCATATTACCAAGCACTCAGGGCTGGCTCCAAGCACCAGCAAAGGAAGCAGGCGCTTGGGGCGGCACATGTGAAGGGGCAGCATTCCGGCCATTCCTGGGGCGGCACATTTCAAGGGCCTTTTTTTTTTCCTTTTTTCCTTCGGCGGCAGCTTCTGCCGCAGCTTTTTTTTTTTTTTTTGCCGCTTGGGGTGGCAAAAAAGCTAGAGTCAGCCTTGCAAGCACTGATTACTTGTCCATCTCCTGCTCTGCCCTTATGCTGGGTAATGTGGAGCTAAGGCTCTGCCCACTCCTCATTCTTCTGTGTTTCAAGGGGGAGGGTGGGTGGAATTGTCCCCTTAATCCCATGTGCAGGTGCATAGGGAAAATCCAACTCTAACTTTTAAAGAATGTATGGGGATAAGCTATCTTGGTTTTGGCCATTTGTTTGTGATCAAGTGTAGTATCAGTTTCATAGGTGATCTGAGAACTATATATCTTGCATTGGCAGGGAAAAGGATTAAAACGAATGTGACTGTTTCAAATTTCTGTAATCCTTAAAAACAATTAATTTACTTTCCTGATGCCCTAACACCAAAGTCCCATGGCGTGGGATTTTCATAAGCACTTGGCAGTGGCATAGCTCTGCTCCTGTTAAAGTCAATGTGAGATTTACGTTTTACTTAAATAGGAACAGTGTCAGGGTGGTAAATTCCGCGCGCTTTTGGAAACCTCACCTATTCTGGGTGCAGAATGCCAGGAAATGGAAGAGACATGAGGCAGATTGTAAACCCTGTACTTTCAATGCTGAGCAGCCATTTGCATGACTGGTCCCCTCTGAAGACAATGGGAGTGCTCATGTGAGTAACTGCTCACCAGTGGAATTAAGGGCAGGGCTGGTGCAAGGAAGTTTCTCGCCCTAGGCGAAACTTCATTGCACCGGCCCTGCACCGCCCCCGCAGCCAACACTGCCGCCCCCCCCCCGCAGCCAATCCACCCCCCTGTGCCCTCCCCGCCCAGCTAATACCGCCCCCCCACCCGCAGCTCAACCCCCCGCCTGGCAGCCTCCCCCCGCCAGCCGCCCCCCTGGCTCCCAGCTCAGCCGCGGAGCCGGGCGGCGTGTGGCAGCCGCGGCCAGCCGCCCCCGGGAGGGCGAGAGGCAGCCGCAGTCAGCCGCCCCCCAGCTCACGGCGCCCTAGGCGACTGCCTAGGGTTGCCTAGTGGGCGCGCCGGCCCTGATTAAGGGGTTCACAGTTTGGCCCAGTGAGAGTGTCCTAGTCCAGTGGTAGTGTGCTGTAATATATAAAAGTCTAGGATCACCTTCATCGTCTCTGGTCCTATTACCTATGACTGTATAGCAATGGCTCTGTATTATACAGTGCTGAGTATTCTACCGACCAGATTCGGCTGGGCTTACTCACTCTGAATAAATAAATAAATGGAGATATGCCAATCTCCTAGAACTGGAACGACCTTGAAAGGTCATCAAGTCCAGTCCCCTGCCTTCACTAGCAGGACCAAGTACTGTCCCCTGACAGATTTTTGCCCCAGATCCCTAAATGGCCCCCTCAAGGATTGAACTCACAACCCTGGGTTTAGCAGGCCAACGCTCAAACACCTTACTCTACAAGTGGCTTGTTGAAATCAATGGGATCACTTGAGGAGCAAGGTGCTACTCTATGTGAGAAAGAGGGGGCTGAATGTGGCCTTCAGGATATATTATCTACATTGTGGGGGTGATTTAGTGAGTCACTGTGCAGCAGAAAGGCTCCAGAATGCCCACTTTACACTAGCCATGTTAAAGGCTCCAAAGAACAGTCATGGTCTTGCGTGGGTGTGTCAGATGTGGTCTGACACACTGTGACCAACTGCATAGTATGGTCAAGTGTGGAACAGAGTGGGAAAATTTCCTTGAATCTGTCCTTCATGCTCTTTTAATATGGCCGTGAATGGGAGAAAAAACACTGTATGATCCAGACACTCAAGGTAATCATTTAACTACCTTTCCAGTTACAGGTCATGGAGCTGGAATGCTTGCCACATACAGATCTGTCCTGCAAGCATTCCCCTCCCCACCCCCCTCCAGCCTGTAGGAATCCAACAGTTATCACACAACTGCAGAGCCGCCTCTAGGCACCAGCCGACCAAGCACGTGCTTGGGACGGTACTTTCTAAGGGGAGGCCAATCTTGTGGCGGTGGGGCGGCTCAGGGTTTTTTTTTTACTTCAGCAGGGAGGCACTCGGGGGGGGTTGTTGGTTGTTTTTTTTTGTTTCGACGGGGCGGCGCTCGGGAGGGTTGTTTCGGCAGGGCGGTGCTCAGGGGGAGGTTTTCTTCGGCGGGGCAGCGTTCAGGGGGTTTTTGGTTTTGTTTCAGCGGGGGAGTGCTCGGGGGGTGTTTCAGCGGGGCAGCACTTGGGGGGGGGGTTGTTTTGGCAGGGAAGCACTCGGGGGGGTTGTTTCGGCGGGGCGGCGCTCAAGGGTTTTGTTTTTGTTTCGGCAGGGCGGCACTCGGTTTGGGGGGTTTTTTTGCTTGGGGCGGCAAAAAAGTCAGAGCCGGCCCTGCACATCTGTCACATTTAACCTCATACATCAGAAATTTAAGAAGCCTGCCTAGCTGAAGGGCAGATGCATTGAACAGTGCTGTGTACTCTTAAAAGCCTGTTCTATTTGGTCATATTTTATTGTCAGCCTAGCACGGCTTTTGACAGAAATAATTATCTTTTGTTCCCAACACTGAAAAGGTTTTTTTAAACACTTCGGAATTGATGGCCCATTGTTAGACAACGGCTAAGGGTTCTATTGACTTGGGATAGTTTACCTATTGTTTTGTACAGGTGTTTACAAACAAAAAAGCTGGGGATCACATCTCTTCTCTGTGCCCCAAATCTTCCAAGCCACTTGCCTCTGGGAGATGAGGCTTCCACTCCATGAATCTGCAGTCAGAGTTGAGTGCCAAAAGATAAATCAGACCTGAAGGCTGTATTCCCCTCTGGTCACACACACAGACCCCAACACCATCAAAACCTATTCCAAAATTGCACTAGAGAAAAGAATAATTTGTTAATAATTGCTGTAAAAAACCCAAATAAACATATACATCTAAACCTCAGTCTTGTCAGCATGTGCAATGGGACCAGCAGTTAATCAGTTAATAGTGCCAAGAGATTACAGAGTTGATAAACTGCACTGTAATTATAGTTGTTGCCACTTATTTCCCTTACGAATATTTGCATAGCATCTGCAAAGCCTTAGGATGGAGTCTGGGCTAGTGGTTAGAACAGGGGATTGAGTGTCTGGGTAGCTGGGTTCCATTCCCTTCTGTGCCAGCTACACACTCTAGTTCCTTGGTGCCACCACTTCATAACAGAGCTTGCAGTGCCACTGTTGGCACAACAGCAGCAACTAGGAAGTGATTCGCACCACCTTTTCCCTGCCTCAGAATACAAGAGAGGGATACAGTTCTTACAAAGACCCTGCACTCTGTTCTTAGACATCTATCCGCTGCTGTTGTCACTTCTGATTTCCCTAAACAAAAAGAGATTGTCACTACAAAATAAGTAACAATGGAGAAACGCACAGGAATTAATACCAGCTGAGCCTTAAACTCGACATATTCCTATGAAGTGTATTTTCTGAGCTATCCCTTTGGTAAGTGACAGACAAAAAGAAATAGACATAAGATGCTTGGAAAGCCTAGCTGCATTTTACTCCTGTGCATTCCAATGGTACTTCTGATCCTACAGTATGTGATGCTTCTTGGAAAACTAGTCTACTGTCAGGAGGCCTAAGGCAAATACGGCTCTAATACCCTTTGAAGATTTGAAAGGGCATCTCCTTTTTTTCCTGATATTATGGCTAAGACTTTCAAAAGCGACTAGTAATTTTGGATGCCTACATTATTGTGAAATTAGGACCTAATCCGATGCCCATTGACGCCATAGAATGACTCCCATTTACTTCAATAGGTCTTGAATCTACCTTGGAAAAATTAACTTTGGGGCCTGATCCATTTTATCTAGAAGGTGGGACAACCCTGTTTCCACCAAGAAAACTCGTTGGTGGACATAGTGAAGGTATCACCTGTCATATGCAAACATTCATAAAGCAATAATTGATGTTGGCAATCAGTTCTGGTCTTTTTAGGAAAGGCCATTCAGTTGGGAGGGAGGCAGCTAGGGCTCCGGGCCTGTAGTGGGTTTCAGAGTTTATCACTAGTTTTCCCAGCCTAGCCTCCAGCACTGCTTTGCGATGGTTGTACTTACTGTAGTAGGGGCCTGATGTGCCATCATGAGACTAAGATTTGCTGCAACTTTCTTTTCTCCAACATCCGTCTTCCCAATTCAGTTTCACTTCCTGTAATCCCTCATTGTTTTACTTGACTAAAGTGTGTTGTGAGGATTGAAAGATAACCTAAGACTATCACCAGAGCTGCAGCATGTGTGCATGTTCTTTCCAATCTATTCTCTAAAGGAATAAGTAGCTTTGGTCTTTAGTTGTTTGTATGGTGGAGGTGAAAGCGGAAAGAAGAATGGTCTGTTTAATTTTGGTGTAGTATGCAAATAAAAAGGGAACAGTGTTCCCAGTGAATCAGAGGTGTTAACAGCAGTCTAGCTATCACTATCATTGTAAACAGAATGCAAGTTTCATTTAGGGCTTCAGAGCTGGATTGTACATTCCACAGTCAGGGTAAATTTCTGCCCTGACTTATATCTTTAGTTGTCTGTGGCATCAGAGTGCAAATCTGGCCAGAATTTGGCCCTTAACATAGTGTTACAAAAGAAATAAACATTGTAATTGATCAAGCCATTCTTTAAAAGTGTAATACGGAAATCTAACATGGATGAATGTGACTATTCCCTATGGTAAATACAACCCTAGTAAATGTCAGTCTTTGAACATACTGTGCTGATTGACATCAGCTTGTTCTCCTGAGAGCAGCATAACTTTACACACATGACTGTACATTACCTTTAGCTAGCTGCTTCTCAAAAATGACAATTGAACAACCAAATCTGGGCTGTGCAGAATCGCATTGTGCAGTAACCAATATTGTCAGTGTTTTACTCAGTATATTAACAGCAGAACTCCCATTGACTTTAACAGAAGCGATGTGGCTAAAACCCTCCCAACATCACTTCAAAAACTTAAGGGCAAAGCATCTTCAGCTAAACTCTCTTTCCCACTGAAGTTTTTTATGACCATCCATGCAAACACAGGCAGGCCAGATGCTCGGCCTGTGCAAGTAGGCAAGGTTCCAAATGTTTGAGTAACTACTTGGGTCTTTTGGCGGGCAGTTCCCTAAAAGGTTCATAGCATGGACCACACCTTAGTAGATACATTGGCTTGTGGGCCACTTCTTCTATTTATGACTTCATGGACCACCTCTCTTCCAACTGATGAGCAAGTAATATTTCTGTGGCACTTACAGAAATTGCTGACATGGAAAGTTAGTATTTGTAACATAATTGGTCGAAATAAGGAGGAGGAGCCAGCACCATGTGTCCAGTCAGCTCTCTACAGTCAACCAGCAGATACTCCCAGACTTCTGGTAACCCATGGACCACAGTTGGGGAACTGCTGTTTCAGAGGATGGTGGTCTCCAGCTAGTTCTCGGTGAACAATTTTTCATGCAACAGAAACCTGTCCCACAATGGGCACAACATAGCAAGCTTGTTGACAGTAAAGCACTGAGGCCCAAAGTTGTATATTCATGGATACTAAGCGGTCATCTGCCCATACAGGTGGCTTCTCCAGATCAAAAATAAGGAGCTTTGGCAGTGGGGAAGCTTCTACGGATGGTGCCCAGCTAGTACCTGTTCTGTGGATAAACAGGACCCCAGTCATCTCAGTGTCAGGGCCAGAGTCCTTAATTATTTATTTCCCCTTTCACCCTTCAAATGTTTCAATCCTTTAATTCTGTACATTTAAAAAACAATGCCAGCAGCTAGGTAATAAACCAGGGAGCAGACTGAGAGGGGAGAAAGCATAAAGAGGAAACTGTTGTCAGTTTCAAGGGGTTCTTCTAAGCCACTGCATGTTTTAAAAAAATTAAAAAAATTATGAGAAATAATGACTGCCCTACTTTCTATGGGGTTTTCTTTATTAAGTATAAAGTAGCAAGAGAACTAGCCAAGTGGAATTGTACAACATATTCTTCCTGATAATTCACTGGCCTTTTGCATATGATAATTGATGAGACAGGTGCAGACAATGCATACAACTAGATTGCAGAGCCACTCATCATTGTTATGTTTCACATCACTGACTAGAATCACTTTATCTGCAGTTGTCATTAAAAGCTAGTGACTCTACCACCATTGCCTTGGTGAATGCTATTCTATGCATTTTGGCCAGGAGGGAGCATCAAGATGATGTACCCTTACTGAGAGCTACATATTGTTTTAAGTGCTAATTTTGGTGGCTGAAATGAAAACATTGTAATATCTCTCAACTTAGTGGCATACGTCTGGTATGGAATGTATTAGTGGATAATCAAGGGTGTATTTAGAAAATTCATACCAGAATTAACTTAATCTTGTCCTGTAGGAGGCAGTGTGTTCTACTGGGTAGGGCATCAAACCGGGAGTCCGGAAAACTTAGTTTCTATAATTGCCTCTGCCACTGACATGCTGAATGACCTTGAGCTAGTCACTTTCTCTCTTCATCAGTTTCCCCATGTATAAAATAGGGATAGTGATATTTCTCTTATTTGTGGTGTGCACTGAGTTGTATGAAGGAAACGTTCTATACAAAAGAGCTACTGAATATTATATTTGAAATTAGCAAAAACAGTCTTTAAGAGCCTGATCCGAAACCCACTGAAGTCAGAGTCTTTCCATTGATTTCAAGAGGCTTTGGATCAGACCATAAGTGGTACTGTACCTTAGCAGAAGTAGGCATAAAGCTTGGATGACACATAAGAAAGCATGGTAAATATTTTTGGAAAAATAGCGTTAGTGTGCTTAACAGGAATGATATAATTTAACATCAAAAGGGACACAGCTCTTCATTTTAAATGCAATTTAGAGCCTATTTACATTTCACAGAAAATGGCATGTTGCTTCCATTAGGGGAAAATAAGCATTCACGTTTACCTTCTGTTTCTCTCAACATATTTGCATTACAAAGTCTTCAGAGTTCTAAACTGGATCCACTCACATAATAAGATTCTGAGAATATCACTCTGAAGCCTAAAATATCTGTTGAGTCAGTGTGAAATGATAGAAAAACCCTGGTTGAGCGCTCTTTTTGTACAGAATATCTCCAGGTTGAATCATCATGGTGTTTCATGGTCTGTTACCACCCGATTTTTAAGTCTTTGGCCATTTTGACTTTATGAATTACACCCATGCAGTATCCAGCTACAGTAAGACATATATCTGTGTCATGCTGAGAGTCCTAGATCATTTTGATGTCAGAGGTACCTCAGCCAATCACCACCCTGATTCTTCAGCTAATTTGGATGCAACAATTTCACTGATTACATGAGGGAGACTGCACAGATGGTGTATTACTTGGCCCAATGGCCACTTGCACAAATTAACACAAATCTCCCAGCACAAACCCTTTAGAAACAAATCAATACAACCACCCACACAGCAACACAACCAGCACACACAATAACCCCAAACTTCACTGTAAAGCCTAGAATGTCTGAGTCAGTGTAAAGGAACGGAAACAGCCACAAGCATGGCTGACAGCTTTTTGTTTGGAATATCACCTGGTTCAATCATCACTGGGATTCATAGTCCTGTTACCAACCCATTTCAGCTTTTTTTAAACACATGACTTTATGAATTGCAGCCGTGCAACAGCATGGACTTTAAAATGTGGCATTTGAGTATCTCCCTGATGAACAAAACATACAATGGGACTTCACATTTCATGGAAACACTAGTGGAAAAGGAGACAACAGTCCTTTTAAGCCCCGGCCCCGCTGTACACAAGTGAAAATGCTACAGCCAAGATCACCAATCGGAGCTATTTATTGGTGAAGAAAGGTTAGTGGTATGGGGAATGGGACGCAAACATTTGCTCCAATTTCTTTTGTAATTGTAATTATTTCCTTTCCTTCCATTTTCCCCCTCTCAGTCTATGGCTTTTTGTCTCACTTTTCAGATTAGACTCCTTTGGCTAGGTGATGGGGATGTCCACCCCACACAAGGCCTGAACGCATTAAGCTGGCCAGGTGAGCCAATTAACTGCCTCGGCTGCATCTGGAGAAGGAGCCAGGAAGTAATGAGGGTTAATTAAAGGAAGCTCATCTGGACAGGAACAGGAGGGGCCTATATAAAGTCCAGTAGCTGGGTGTAAAAGTGGGCTGCGGAGAGTGAGGGTACGAAGCAGCCCAGGGACACAGCAATGAGGTTTAGGACTGTGAAGACCTTGACTGCTTGTCATAGGGTCACTGGGGTAGAACCCAATGTAGAGGGTTCCCCTGGGTTCCCCTACCAGCCATTGGAAAAGTGGCACATAACACCCAGTCAAAAAGGGACCCTCCCCAGCCCTGTGAAAATGAGCGAGCGAGTGAGTGAGTGAGGGTGGGGGAGAGCAAGGGAGGGAGGGAGGATGGAGTGAGTGGGGCGGGGCCTCAGAGAAGGGGTGGGGAAATGGTGTTCCGTTAGATTGTTGGCAACCCTAAGCTGCAGTGAAAGAGAACACTGCCTGGGACAGTGGAGACTGAGACCACACACAGACACAGGGAAACCATAGTGACCTGGCTGGAGGGCTAATCCATGAAGTGGGAGCAGTTGAGTCCTGAGAGATCGAGACCAAGAGAGTGATGGAGTGCAACTGCGGAAAGGTGCATAGGCCTGGCAGAACTAATCCCCAGACTCATCCAGAAGGAGGAGCTCAAGCTCCCTAGTTCTCATAGTGACACACATGCTAGTGGATATAGTGGACCATACGCATGTTAGCACAGAACTCTCCTCAGGATTCTGCAAGGCTAAGTCTTGTCCAAATGTCTAGACAAGGGGTTCTGGCAGCTGCTTCTTGTGCACTAAGAAAAAGGACAATTCTAGATGTCTTCCCCTCAAAGTTATGCTTTTTCTGTAATATTTTCAAACAAGTACCTGCATGTTTCTCCCATGCTGCTCCTCACACCTGGGAGGTGTTCTCTGTCCACAAGACTACTGCATCGTCCCCTTCACTCTCCTTTTCCATGACATCTACAAAAACTTAACAAGACCCTGGTGTGCTGATACCACTGCCTATTATGCTGAACAATATTGTCTTATTGCTCCCTTGTACTCCCCCATCTCTGTGTATCCCTCTGTGATCTCTTGCCTTATACTTGGTGTGATGGGTTACCCCCCCTCCCCACTCCAGGGTACCACTTGATATACTGGGGTACCACTGAGCCTGCCTGTTCCACCAGCCCGGGCTCCCTTACACTGTCCTGCTGAGCCAGACCCTCAAGCCTCCTCTAGCGCACACACACAGGTAGGAACACACCCAACTGCAAAAACACACAGACACTGAAATCAGCACTGCCTGGGAAGGCTTCAGCTAACAAATTGCCCAGTAACCAAGTGCACACCCCATTCTGTAGTGCAAAACCAGAATGATACCATCTTGTAGTGCACAGAGAATTGTACAACGTAAGCTCATGAAATTTGCTCCCTCCCTCAATGTGGAGGAACATATACAGCTTTCCCCCTCCCTCCCCTCCGCAGTTTAAATTCCACAAACTGGTTTTAGAGAAAACAAAAAGAAGTTTGACTACAAAAGATAGATTTAAGTGATTATAAGGGATTGCAAACAGATCAAAGCAGATTACTCAGTAAATAAAACAAACGCAATATAAGCTTAAAATACTAAAAAAAACTGGTTACAAGTAGTAGTTTCTCACCCTAAATGTTGTTTTAGGCAGATTGCATAGGTTCTTGCAGGCAAGCTGCTCTTGCTTGCAGCTTAAAACTCCAGGTATTTCTTTCACAGGCCAGACACCTTCCCAGCCTGGGTTCAGTCCTCCCTGCCCCCTTTGGCTTTGTTTCTTAAATGTTCACAGCAGTCATCCTGGGCAGGGATTCAGTGATGAATGACCACTGATTATGTCCTTCCCCTGCCTTAAATAGGTTTTACATATGGTGGGAACCCTTTGTTTTCTAGGGTGGTTCCCCCACCCCCTCAGTGGAAAAATACTGGTATTGTCATGGAGTCCAGTACCAGGTGACTGGATCACATGACCCTACAGTGTCAAAGCAGCCATGAGTCAAAGGGCATTGTAACATCCCAGGAAGGTGGGAGATTAGCATCTTCAAAGACCTATTGTTCTCCCTGGTGGTCTATTGACTTGTCCCCAGCTAGCCAGCTAGACTGATTGCATTCTATCTGGTGAGCGTTCCCCAGATGCAAACAAACACTTTTGCAGTACAGCTGTATAGTCAATATTTCCTAACTTTAGATACAAAAATGATACATACAGACAATTAGGATAATCATATTCAGCAAATCATAACCTTTCCAATGATATTTCACATGCCTTACCTTGCACAAAACATATCAGCTATGCTATAATCATATTATAATAATATTTCTATGAAGAATATGGGGTGTAGTGTCACACTTGAATTGTAAGTGCTTCAGGACAGGGACAATCTTTTTGTTCTGTGTTTGTACAGTGCCAAGCACAGCGGTGTCCTGGACCACAACTGGCACTCCTACACACTACAGAACACAAATAAGTAATTAATGTATTCACAGCAATTTAGACTCAAATTTGGAACCTAATTCTGCAAATCCCATAGCTCCACTGATGAAGTCTCCAAACCTACAAGCGGATCTATAATACAGGTGGATCCTTGATTTCCAAGGGGCTTCACACAGGCAGCCCCTTGTGCCTGCATGAAGTCCCGTCAAGGTCAAGAGTCCACCCACATAGAGCAGACCGCAGGATGGGAACGTTATTTCTTACCCACATTTCTTAGTGCTCATTGGGGATTACTAATTTAAATAAGAATTATTCCCCAAATAAATGTTTGCAGGCTCTTTCCCTCGCTTTGTCTTTCATGCACAGAACATCCAAAAACCTTTTACGGAGCTAAAAATGCATCTATGTTTTCCTTTCTGGATATGGCTAAATGTGAAATAGTTCTCTTATTACATACAAATAAATTGGATAAATACAGTCTGACCTCAGCTGGGAACCACTGCTAAAATTCACCTATGAACAGTTAAAGAGAGTGTAACCCTCATGTGATATCAATATGCCCATATGTACATTGGTAACCATACAATGCTGGACTGAGGAATGAATGGAGACTATAAATATAGATATAGGACATAATCCTGAAACCCTTAGTCACATAGGAAGTCTTTACTTATGAGAGTAGTTCAATTGACCAGAGACATTGTTTTCTTCCTCTTTCCTTTATTTTAGTGCTTTCTCTTTCCTTTATTTAGCAGCCTGTTGGAATGATATACTACAATAATTCACTAAACTTCCACTTTTGGGCCCAAATACTCAGCTGATGTAAACTGGCATCATGCTGTTGAGGTCAATGGAGCTATAACAATTTATATTATCTGAGGATCTGGCCCCCTAATTCAGCATTTGTGTACACTTTCACTTGTGTGTACACTTCATAGACATTACATGTGCTTTTATTTTTTAACTACAGTCTTTAAAATGTGTCCTTCTCTGGGTACATGTATACAATTTAAATACAAAAAATAATTGACTAGTGTTACCTAAAGAGGCTTAATCCAGAAATAAACCAGTGTAACAAATATTAAAGAACTTATTTTTGCTGTATATTAATATAGTTATCTTGCATTGTGTGTGTATTTTACGTATACTCAGCTGGTTTAAGTCTCCATAGTTCTTGGTGGCAATGGAAGTACACTGATTTACATGAGCCAAGGATCTGGCCACACACACACCCCTACTTATTTTCACTCCATCCTAAATTGCCACTTCAGACACAAATTCTGTCATTTCTGAGCACAAGTGATAATACTCTCAGAATTTTGAAGAAAACCAGGGGCCTAATCCTGCAAACAGACCCACATGGGTGGACCCTTGTAATCAATGGGTATGTCTACACTGCAATTAAACACTGCTGGCCCATGCCAACTGACTTGGGCTTTCAGGGCTCAGGCTCAGGGGCTGCTTAATTGCAACTTAGGGTACGTCCATACTTACCGGCTGGTTCGCCGGCAAGCAATCGATCTTCTGGGATCGATTTATCACGTCTTGTCTAGACGCGATAAATCGATCCCAGAAGTGCTCGCCGTCGACACCGGTAATCCTGCTCTGCGAGAGGAGTAGGCTGAGTCGACAGGGGAGCCTGCCTGCCGCGTCTGGACCCGGAGTAAGTACCTTTTAGTTCGAACTAAGATACTTCGACTTCAGCTACGTTATTAACGTAGCTGAAGTTGCGTATCTTAGTTCGAACTGGGGGCTTAGTGTGGACCAAGCCTTAGACTTGCAGGCTCAGGCTGCGGCCCAAGTTCTGGGACCCTCCCACCCCACAGGATCCTAGAGCCCAGGCTCCAACCTGAGCCCAGATATCTACACTGCAATTAAACAGCCCCTTAGCCCAAGTCACTTAGCATGGGCCAACTGTAGGTTTTTAATTGCAGTGTAGACGTACCCAAATCTGATTCCACAATTGGGGTCCAGGTTTGAAAATGTGGTCCTGTATTCAGTGGCACCAGTTAGTGGGGCTGCGGGGAGAAAGGGGCAGGGAGTAAGATTTTTGCATTTGCACAAAGTTCCATAGGCCATGGAGGGCCATGGCCCAACCACGGTCAAGCAATGATCCAATATTAAATCAGTATGGCAGCTACTGCTGGAGTGTTCTGGAACATCACTCCAGCTGTGTGGCCACAGCACCACTGAAGTTTGACCTGGCCACCCCTCTGTACAGATGGAGGGGTGAAATTGTGACCTGGCACACATCTAGTCTGGACAAAGGAGAGGCCAGGCCAAATGGTGCTATTAGCTAGCATGCTGGGAGCCTGTTCCTGTACCGCAGAGCTCTGGGGAGTCTGCTGGTGGCACCAGCTCATGCACTGTGTGTGTCACACAGGGAGTCCTGGCAAGAGGAGGAAGGGGATGATCAAGTACCAGAACCAGAATTTGCAGCTCCTCCCCACAAAAAAATCTGAATTGGTGCCACTGCCTGCATTCATTTTGACACAGTATGTTGTTGTTTTCATAGGCAACTGTTTTATTAGCAGATAATTTACTAACGTTAAGACTTTGAAGTGTTTGTGAAAGTATGTGTCATTGTATTTATAGGTAGTTTTACTTGAAAACAAACAAGATCAGAGTGTAACAGTGTTTTATGTCATGTCGTGTTCATGTAAAAATAAAACAAATAAAACAGTGGGGATTCTCAACTTCTTCTGAACCACGCCCCACATTAGCTTTTTATTTAAACTTGGAGCCCCCCCGCCCCTTAACAATAGCAAGAAGGATATGGACACCTTGTGTTGCTAAGGCATTTGTTCAAGAGATACCTGGCAATTTAATCAAAATGCAATGCAAATGGGGTGGGGGCAAATCTGAGTGAGTAGCACTGCAACCTGGCACTTGTACCCCCTACTACTGATATTTACTATCATAATGAATAATTAGAAGGTGTACTGTACCCCTCCCAGAATGTCTGATGGGTGTGTGTGTGCCTCCCTGGTTGAGAATCGCTGCAGTACAGTAACTGATCAATAGAAATAAAGTTATGAATTTTAAGGCCAGAAGGGACTGTTATGATCATCCTGTCTCACCTCCTGCATAATACAAACCATAGAACTTCAGCCAGTAATTCCTTCATCAAGCCCATAACTTCCATTTGAGTTACAGCCTATCTTTTGGAAAGAGATCCAATCTTGACTTAAAAATTATAAAAATCGTAAGTGATGGTGAAGCCACCTCATCCCTAGTTAGGTGAAACCACCTCATCCCTAGTTCCATGCTGGTTAAAAATTTGCAACTTAGTTCTAGTCTGAATTTGTCTAGCTTCATCTTCCAGCCACTGGTTCTCTTTATGGCTTTTTGTGATAGATTAAAGAGCAAGTTAGGAGGAAAAGAGGAGCTATAGGCAAATCTCAGGACAGTTGGCAGTGTAAGAAAGAGACATGCTATTTCTTTCATTAGCAGCCCTGGCCTCAGGGCTTTCCTTAGGACTATCATCCCCTACAGAAGCTACTCCCATAAAGGGAAAAGGAAACTTCATGAGCTTCCACTTAGCTGCCATTTCCTTTGCACACCTGTGGAAGTAGCAGGGAGTTTTGGCCACCAAAACCAAAGGATCCCCAAGCTCCATGTATGGATCTGCACAGGCCTTGCATCTCTACTCTGTCTTCCAAAGGCCACTTGCCAGCACAGCTCCTATGTTCATTTCCCTGTCAGCTGCTTGCCCAGGAGAAACATACCCTTTTCCCAACCCCCAGAAGGGAAAGTCCAGACTGCAGGAAGGAAAGTGGGTAAACTAATGCAGACAGGGTCAATGGAGTTACACTGACTATACAAGAGTGTTACTCGAGAGAATTTAGTCCTGTATGTTGGCTATTGTTAGGGAGGTGAACAGAGAGAAACAAACATACAAGTTTATATTTGAGGCACAACAAGTGGGACATCTGCAGGGCATGACTAGCCATCTGAAATGTGTACTCTTATAAGATGATCCATCTCCCCTCCCCCGTAATCCCAAAATCTCCAAAGGCAAATTTGCCACATTTTCCGAAAAGATTCCACCAGATGCAACTACTCAGCATGTAGCATGAAGTTCAGCAAAGTTATAAGCAATTGAAAAGAAGGTCTTATGAAGGAACATGTCAGTCAACCTTAGTAACAGATGGTGCTACCAGCCCTGCCTATAAAAAGGAAAACACAAAGCAACAGAATGTAAACAAAATTAACCATAGTCTGGAAACCTCAGAAAACTGTCATGTTATTATAAAACAGGATTTCTTTTACTAACCAGTAGAGGATTTTTACATGATGTTGAGAAGTATATTTCTTTGCGGAGCTGGTCTGTATCTCAGAAGTATCGTAAGTACAGAACCATGTAATGAACAGTTACTATGGTAACAACTCATTTTCTCAGGGAAATCAGAGTGGATAAGTTAAGTAAAACCCCAAATAATTTCTTGTGACACAGGTTGGATATCGTGTTGAAATGGCACTCTTAACTTGTCCAGTCCTATGTATCAATTCTTTTCTTAGCTGCACATATGTTCCATGTATGAACTGGCAGTACCAATTTTTCCTCTTGCCTTCATTAAATTAATACACCCTGAATACATAACCCGGATTTCTGCTCACAACAGTATATGCTGAAGAGGGAAGGATGGGATCATAGGATATTTCTACTAAAAGAGATGCCTGCTTCATAGGAGAGTCCATCCAGCTCCCTGAGAACTGAGGGAAAACAACCAGCAAGTTGTCTTAGGTACACATCATTTTAATTTTCCATGTTGACCAAGGAAAGGAAGGGCGTCATCTGCCAGGCAGATGTTACCATTTAAGTAATTCTCTACTGACCAACATCCTCCAAATAAGAGGAGATTTAAATAGTTCTCCCAACCATCCAATTTAATATTTGCACTCCTCTTGCACCATCCAGCTCCTCTCCTGGTCCCTCATATCAGAAGGGGGCCATCAGGATACTATGTCCTGAATTGTTCCTGCTTCATACATACCCCATGGAATTCCACTAATAAGCCCCACAGGTCTGAGATTAAAGAAACACACACACCCCTGTCAGAACAGCCTCCTTCCATAGGGCCCTTCACTTCAAAAGAAGTTTTCTTCTGAACGGAGACCATTAACCCACAATCCACTTTACTCCTCCGTTTCCATGGGGTAGAACATTGAATGGCCAAGCTCCTTTCCTTGTGTGGGGCAAGAGGTGTGACTCCAGAGAAACACTTGCTAGAGTAGTTGTTGCCAGCTCTACTGCTACTAGCTCTACTGTTAGAATAGTTGCTGCCAGCCCCCCAAACCCCACTTCAAATCACTGCAGCTTTGTCTCCTGTGATCTTGAAGTCATAACTGTTCACATGCCAGAGGTGGTGGAGGCGAAAGCCCTGCTAGTAAACACAAATCAAGAACCCAGCAAGTTTGCTGGGTTCACTATCCATATTTAGTAACACAGACCATTGGGGGACAAAGCCGTGGAAGGCAAGAGTTTGCATAGGCGAAGGAAGGCGAACGCTGAAGAGAATGGATTGATGAGCGGGTAGAAAAGTTTAAAAGATATGTGCTTTGCTTTGGTTGGGCAGTGCCCCAATGCCCTGTACACATGAGCTACCACTCCTCTACAGCCCCAGTATGAAAACGTTTAAATGCACCAGAGACAGCTCTCACTGCACCCTTCGCTACAAAGGCTGTGAACGCACAGGCAATTACTCTGTGTGAATGAGACAGAAGAAATTTAAATCTGCGCTCTCCACGCAGGCAATAAATCTTACATTAGCCTTTTATGAATAAGAATGACATCTCACACGTCTGCACAACGCTGAAAGGAAAAGGTTTAAAATTCTCTAAAATTCCCTAATCAATTGCTGCCTCTCCATGTGACATTCAAAGCCTGAGTGTCACCTTCATTTTCAAGCCCTCTTCCTCACTATCAGGACTATACTCCATGTGTCAGGGAACAGAAACAATCCCATGTGACTTCAGTGACCAATCTCAAGTACCACAGCCAGCCCAGCACCATTTTCAAATATTTGTGACTATTCCATACTAGAAAGTTATTTGCAACACTGTTAAAAGGCTCACCAAAAATTGGCCGAGTACATTTGAATAGTGCATAGGTTGAAATAAATTGTCATTTGCTAGGAGACTTTACATGTGAACTGGAAAAGGGGCTTCAGTAATTCATCAAATAAACTATTTGCTATGAATTAGTCACTCAGTTCTAACACTAAGGTTTTTATATATTTGGGGTCACGCAATTCTGACAGGAAGACAGACTTGGGAATCTGTTCAGAGGGACTTGTCTGCTTCTGTATTTTCTACCGGAGAAAGAGGAGTTGGAAATAATTATATTTCTCTTTTCACTTTTGAGGAGTTTCATGGTGGAGTTACTGAGGAACTTTGCTTTGCCCCTTCAAAGGGCCATTCCCCTTGGGAAGTTGCTGAGGGGAATTTCCCTTTTTGGCTGTAATTTTTCCCTGAAAGAATACAGAATCTGATTCCTTAAGGTGTCTTAGGGTTGGGGGGATTCATAGAAGTGGGCTGGGGAGCTGTGATTAGCAGAGTTGTTTTCAGGCTTGTACCCATATTCAGGGTGAAGGGACTAAGCCAAGAAAGACTGTTTTGAGATAGGCTAGATGATGAGACAGGGCAGGAAGGAGTAGAGAAGTGGGGACTGCTCTAGGCACAAACAGGACCAAATTAGGGTTTAGGCACTATAGGCCTGTGGAGTTTGGGCCCCAGCTCCTGGAGTCATGGGATTACAGAAGAATCTCAACTTTTCAGCTAAAAGAATGGTTTCTAGCCTTCACGGTTGCAGAGAAAAAGCTAAAAAACACGGCCCAAGTATAACTAAAGCACCAGTGCCTACCTGTGTCTGTAGACAGCCTGAAACAATAGCTCTGAGGGGGATGAAGAGCCCTCTGCTTCTCAGTGTTAACACCAAGCTCTGAGGGACCCTGCAGACATCACCCCAGAATGCTGTGGCCCTGAGCTGCCCTCACAGGTAACAATAGAGGGCTACCCTGCTGCTTTGGGGCAGGATGAAAGATGCCTCTCTGGGATGGGAGGGGTCCTCTCACTACTCCAAGTGGTGGACAGGACTACAGAGCAGGGTCACAGCCTGGGGGGCAGGGTCACAAGGTACAACCACAGAGTGCTCCCAGGTCATTGTGTGCTTAGCACTCTGGTTTATCTTCAATGTAGCCCTAAGAGCACAAATATGCCTCAGTTGCTCTCTTAAGAGCAAGTAGAGACAACTCAGGCTCTCTAGAGCAGTGGTCCCCAACGTGGTGCCCGCGGGCGCCATGGTGCCCGCCGGGGCATTTATGTGTGCCCGCCATCAGGGCCGGTGCCAAGGAAGGAAGAGGAGAGGAGCATCCACCGGAGAAGTGTCTCCACTGAAATGCTGCCGCACAGCGCTTCCGGCGGAGAAGCTTTAGCCGAAATGCCACCGAGGTGTGCTTCCGGCAAAGAACCATCGCCACCGAAATGCAGCTAAGAAGTGTCGCTGCCCGCCACACTCTGATGAAGGGATGAATGTGCTCTTGGCCACAGAAAGGTTGGAGACCACTGCTCTAGAGGACCTCCAACCCTGGGGGAGAGCTGATGGAGGAGGGGTGCACATGACCTACCCCTACTTTGGCATGTCCTTTTTGTGAGGAGATGTTCACTGAGGTGGCAGCTTGCTGGATAGTGGTGAGAATCCATTAGCTTGGCTCAGTGGGGGCCTCACCTACATGTTGGCTGATGGGAAGGAGCTCCTTGTGGATTTGACACAGACATACATAGGTCTCATTCTGCTTAAGAGATCAATGCAGCCGCTTTTCAACGAACCTGGGATGGAACAAAAACTGAAACAAAGAGAGTTGTGTCTCATAAAGAAAGGTTTGTGTAGCTTTGTAGAAAGTCCAAGCAATGGGAAGGCACGACTAACAAACAAAACTAGTTACCCCTTTAAGAAGGTCTCAGGGAAGAAGTCTTAACATTCACAAGACCCTTGCCTCAGAACTCTAACCCAGAGCTCCCAAACTTGGAGTTAGCAAAGTCTCTGGGTCCTGGGAAGCTAGCCCCCTGGAGCCTAACTGATAACAGCCTGCCTGCATGACTCTTAAACCCCTCTCCCCTGCTCAGCTTCCTTTTCCTGTTTAAATAGCCCAGCACAAAAGTGGTGGAACCAACCTCCTTGATTACACCCATGCTGGTTTGCTCTTAAAGGGATAGTACACACCTTCACTAGCTCCTACAAAACAGGATATGTATTTGGGCTCAGAAACAACAAAGAACAACTGACATTCAAAATGTGTTAATATGGAAGTTGTGAGCCAGTAGTTTGAGCATGGAATCGAGAGCCAGGACACCAGGGTTCTGTTATTGCCTCACTGTGTGACACTGGGTAGGTCATTTAAACTCTGCATCACTTACACCACCTGTAAAATGGAGAAATAATGTTTACTCAGCTTGGTTAAACACAGAGATTTATGGATACAAAAAGCATCAGATATGGGCCAAGACTCACATAATCATGGAGTGATGCTGTAAACTAAAGAATAATAAAGAAAAAAATCACAAAAACCAGGAACAAAAGAAGAATGGGCAAGAATAGCTCCAGAGATTGGTAATGGGAAAAAGTCACCATGACAACTGGTCCTGTTTGACTTACAGGATGGAAGTCTTAGCAATGAACCAAAAACCGAAAGGGAATGGAACGTCTCCATAAAAGGGGTCCCAGATGGTTACCACTGAAGTACTTGGGTGAGGTGGTTTGGGGAAGTTTGCACTGCAGCTGCCTCTGCAGTGTTTATTCTACAGACAGAGGATTCGGTCTTCAGGGCTCTCAGTCCAGAGCCGTTCAAAATACTAAAATCGTGATACAAGTTAAACAGTCAGGCCCTGCTCCTGTAAACCCCTTCTCAGTGTGCAGCAAGCTGTGACTGTTCTGCGCTCCAGGGCAAGGGTGAGCAGAAGCTATGCATGGGGTCAAGTATGGGTAAGCACTAGGCATGGTTGTCCATAAGGGTTCAATCCAGTGCCTGCTGAAGTGAGTGGAAAGGCTCCCGCTGACTTCAATGGGCCTTGGATTAAGCCTTAACTCATGAACCCTTGGGCAGTAGCTCCCTTGCTTTCAGGTGCACAGGATAAAACAGAGGTGGTTTGTGGTCATAGAGCTGGCATGATTAAGGAGACACAAGCTTAAGTGGAACCATCATCTCATTAATGAGGTGCTGGGTTATGTGTTCCCTTTGTAAAAGTTATCCCTGCTATGAGTCAGGAATAATTGGGTGGCCCTGCATCAGCACTCATTAATGCAGCAGCACAAGGCAGGATTGGGTTCTCCCAGTGCTAGCTGTCCTGCTGATCACTTTGTACCTTGTGCTTGTACATGCAACATTTCACACATGGGTGGTGGGTGGCTAGGGCGAGAATGGGGCTCAGTCCCTCCAAATCTACCTCTGCCTCAGGAGTGTCGTGCTGCCAGACCATCAATCCAGTACCTGTAATCCAGGCTCGAGCTACGCACCAGCACTTGAGAAACTGTCAGCTCCCCACAACACGTGCATGAACAGCGGAGCCCAGAGATGATTTTCTCTCCCCTACACGCTAACTTAACAGCAAAGTAAACAGCAGGGCTAGAGGAACAACTTAAAAGATTGAACATTACTCTTCCTTCCCCTCCACATTCGCTGGAGCGACTGAGAGGAGCCAATAGGCTCCCAATGTGTGTGGGTGGGGCAACCTTCTTTCTGATTACTTTATGGGGTGGGGTGGGAGGTTCCCCTTCCTGACTGCTCTGTGGAGAGGAGGGGACAGCTGTATGGGGGGGCTCCCCTTCAGAAGAAGTGGCACATTAATAGATACTATGAGTAATGATGCCCCACTATCCCCTTCACTTCCTCCTGCCCCATCAGTCCCCCTGCTCCATTGCCCCCCCTCATCCCATTAGTCCCTTGCACCCCCTTATTAGCAGGCTCCTGCCCAGGAGGGGAAAGGGTATTATGGGGGGAGGCCCTGCTTGTGCATAGACACACATCAAGTGACACTGTGGCAGGTTTCTCCAAATCTGAGAGTGGTGAGAGCCAGTAGGCTATAATGGGGAGTCGGGCCCAGCTCCATAGGACAGGAGCTGTCCCTGTGGGGTGTGACAGGGTGAGATCATCCCATCCCCTCCCGCCAAGACTATTTTCATCAGCAACCCATGATTCCACACCTATACTGCACAAGGACAAGCCCTAAAAGGAAGGAAAGAGAAAAGCGGCTATGGAGAAGGAGCAGACTATGTGGCCTAAAATGGAGTCTGTCTACATAACAGATCCTCTGTGTTTACCAAGCTCCACCAGCATATTCTTTAATGGCTTTAGTAATCAACTGGGAGGCCTCCAATAATTTTGTCTCTCTTTGTTAAGTAACTTGTGTAACCCCATTGGGGTTTAGAGAGCATGGCCCCTTTAAATCTTTTTCCTAACAGGGGAGGGGAAGCAGTGAGAAAAAGGAGGGAAACTCCAGGGGGTGGAGCTGGAGCCGGGGAGAGAGAAGCAAGACTGGAGTCTGCAGGCCCTCAGAGGAGAAGCAGAGGGAACCTGCCTGAAGCCCGAGAAGGACAGGGCGGCTGATCAGGGACACCCCAGGACAGGAGCCAGGAGGAGCACTGTGCCAGGGCAGCATTGCCCGAGAAGGACAGGCTGGAGCTGGACCCAGGATCTGTATCACTGCTGCCCAGAGCTGCATGGGGCTGTGAGTACTGGGGCTTGTGACTCTGCACTGGGAACAAGGAGGGAGGCTGTAGCTAGGTAAGTGGGGAGGGGGTCGCTCTGTGTGGCTTTGCAGAGAGCGGCAGAAGAGGGCACTGGAGGGGTTTGTTGGGGAAAGTTCACTGGCGCCGAAGATTGACCAGGAGCACCCAAGACTCACCCCTGGACTGGAACTTTGCTCAGGACTCCTGCACTCTGTGTGCAGACACATTGCTCAGTGTCTGCCCTTTCGGCCTGTGCTACCACTGGGCTTGTGGGGCCTTGGTTTGGATGCAACCCTGTTTTACTGCTCCCTCTATATCTCCCCTTGTTGTTTTTTCTTCTCTCATCCCTCTGTAAATAAATATTTCCCTTTCTTATATCCATTGCACTTTTCCTGTGTGTGTGTGTGTGTGTTCACTCTTGGGGGTTTGGAACAGGTGCCCCTCGGGTGGAAGGGACTTTTCCTTCTGCATTCCTGCGCGCGCTCTCTCTTGGCCAGAGCTGCCTGCAGAGCAGACTCCATCTTGGCCACGAGGGCGCTAAAGTTACACTTGGTGGCCTGTACGGGGACTTTGCAGTACACACACGCACACACCTACGTTGCGCACCCTGGGCTCTCCTTCACAGAGCAAAGAAACGCCTGAGTGACTTTCCTCTCAGTTTAAAAAAAAATATATATATATATATATATGGAGAGGGGATTACTAGAAGACCTGTGCTGAGGGGCACGAATCCCAGTAACCAAAGCTGTGCTGGTGGCAGGGTTCCCAGAAGAGATGGAACCAAATGAAATTGAGGAGAGCCTGGATGCAGCTGAAATACTAGGGAGACTGAAGGTCCACACCTGTATTTACAACCGCGAAGTGAAGGGCATGGTAGCACTATGTACTCACTCCAAGGAAGCAGATCTTGATAAAGTGCCCAAAGAGGTGCAAGTAGGAGGTATCCCCTGGACAATTCTGGGGGCAGAGCAGTCCCCTACTAGTGTGCCCGAGTCACTTGAGATGGATTCTTTACCGCAGAAATTGCAAGCTCTGATGGTGGATGAGAAGCGGACAAGAAAGGAATTAATTTTGGCATTAGGAGGGGCTCCCACACCCGCAGCACCCAGCCTGGTGGGATGGGCCAAAGAGCTGGGAAACGCTCTCAAAGATGCATTGAAGCCAGCATATGAAAGTGCTCCATACAAGCGGTTACATTCTTTTTCAGGGATGTCACCTGTACCCTCAGAGGAGGAAGATGATGAGACCTGGAGAGATGTTACAGTGCCACTTGTCCAAGAGTGGGACTGCTCTGATGTGGAGAAGCGGAAACGTGTGCTTGAGAGTCTGAGGGGACCTGCCATGCGAATTGTCCGAGCCCTGAAAGACTCCCAACCAGCCACCACAGTGCAAGACTATTTAACCGCTCTTGAGAGTGTCTATGGTGCTACTGATAGCAGTGAAGACCTATATTATCGTTTCCTCCATACCTATCAGGAGCCCCACGAACGATTGTCGGATTTCATCAGGAGACTAGAGGATTTGCTCCAGCAGTTAGTGCGGAAGGATGGCAACCCCATCCAGCGCATTGATTCCACTAGGTTGGACCAGATCCTTCGGGGCACCCGACAAGATGGGCTGATGTGGCGACTGCAGCTGAGGGAGCGGGCCCAAAACCCACCCCCATTCCACAAGCTCATTCGAGAGATACGTGAAGAGGAGGTGAGATTGTTGCAAGTGGACGCAGTGGTGCAGCCGAAGAAGGCAGGGAGTCTCACCACTGCAGTGCTTGGAGAAATGGAAGAGGCCCCCATCAGTGGCAGTGGCACTGAGAGATTTGACCCAAGAAGTGGCCATGATGAAGGCTCAAGGACATCCTGTGCCATCCCCAAGAGGGAAGAGTAGTAGGAGGGGTGATAGCCAGTGAGAAGGTTTCTGTTACAACTGTGGGAGAGATGGTCACTATGCCTTGGACTGTCAAAACAAGACAGATCATGTAAGGGTATCTCAGAGATTGCAGCAAACCATTAGAGAGCTTCAGGGAAACACCAACAGGGCTTGGGGAAGGAGGATTGTGTGAGGCATTGCTGGACAGCGGATCACAGGTCACCATACTTTATGAATCTTACTATCGAGAACACTTGCAGCATTTACCATTGCGTCCCCTGTCTGGTCTGACAGTCTGGGGAATTGGCTGTGACTCCTGCCCCTATCAGGGATATATCCTGTTGAATGTCCAGTTTCCAAAGAAGGTTGTGGGGGTAAGCCAGGAAATAGAAACATTGGCACTGGTCTGCCCAGATCCAAAGGGAAGCGAGTATACACCTTTAATCCTAGGGACAAATGCAAACCTGTTCCAGAGATTGGCGTGGAAATGCCGTGAGATGGCAGGGAACAACTATCTGGAGGAGCTGCCAATGCATGCTTTATGTAAAGCCACATACCAGTGAGCGAGGGACTCCCCATCCCAAGAGGAGACCAAGGCTAGACCCTTTGGGATGGATAGTTTCCAGTTTGGGGATTCCCCCATTCCTGCTGAGTGGAAGGACCGCCTATGTGAGAAGTTAGTCAAGAGGAAGGCTGTTTTCTCTATGCATGAGTGGGATGTTGGGTGTGCACATGATGTGGAACACCATATCCAAATGCAGGATGGTAGGCCTTTTCGAGAGAGGTCAAGACGATTAGCCCCCGCTGATATTGAAGATGTGAGGCAGCACCTACAGGAACTGGCTCAAGCAGGTATCACTGAGGAATCCAGGAGCCCATATGCATCGCCGATCGTTGTAGTATGAAAGAAAAGTGGAAAGGTGTGCATGTGCATCGACTATCGCACTCTGAACCGGTGGACGATCCCTGACCAATACACAATGCCTCGGGTGGATGATGCCTTGGATAGCCTGAATGGTAGCTGCTGGTTCTCTGTCCTTGACCTCCGCAGTGGATACTATCAAGTGCCCATGGCACCAGAGGACCGGGAGAAGACAGCATTCATCTGCCCCTTAGGGTTTTACCAATTCAGTCACATGCCCCAGGGAGTATCTGGAGCTCCAGCCACGTTTCAGCGACTCATGGAACGGGTGGTAGGGGACATGCACCTGTTAGAGTGTCTGGTGTACTTGGATGACATTGTAGTGTTCGGGCACACTTTAGAAGAACATGAGACTCGGCTGTGCAAAGTCCTGGATCGTCTGGAACAGGCTGGCCTCAAGTTATCCTTAGACAAGTGCATCTTCTGCCAGACATCCGTGCGGTATGTGGGACACATAGTGTCTGCAGATGGCATAGCTACAGACCCAGAGAAGGTGAAGGCGGTAACCACCTGGCAGAGGCCCACGACTCTCAAGGAATTGCAGTCATTTTTGGGATTCTGTGGCTATTACTGCAGGTTCATAAAGAATTTTTCTCACATCGTGCACGCGCTCACAGAGCTCACCAAGGGATACCCCCCAACAAATAAGAAGAAGGGGAACCCATCTCGGCATCAATACTTTAATGTGGGTGCACCTTTTGGAAAGAGGTGGACTGCTGAATGTGAAGAAGCTTTCCGTAAAATCATTTAACAGCTCACTCAAGCCCCTGTTTTGGTGTACGCTGATCTCACCCAGCCATATGAACTTCATGTCGACGCAAGCTACATCGGTTTAGGTGCTGTCCTTTATCAAGAGCGTGAGGGCAAACTCTGGCCAGTAGCATTTGCAAGTCGAGGTCTCACACCGTCTGAGAGAAACTACCCAGCTCATCAAGTGGAGTTCCTGGCATTGAAATGGGCCATCACAGAGAGGTTCCATGACTACCTTTATGGGGCCAAGTTCACTGTAAAAACCGATAATAACCCTTTAACATACATTAAGACAACAGCAAATTATCTGTAGCAGGGCACCGGTGGTTAGCGGCGCTCTCTGCCTATGATTTCACTCTGCAGTATCGACCTGGTCGAGCAAACATGGATGCAGATGCCTTGTCTCGGCGGCCTCACTCTAAGGATTTATCACCCAATGATCAGATGAATGTGGGGACCCCTGAATTGAGAGCTTTATGCCAACGGGTATCCATTGTGGAGGAAAAATCCACAGCCAATGGAGAACGAGCAATTGACTGTCTGGGTGCACCACCAGAAGCCATACCCAGTCTACTCAAGTTTTACTAGAGTACAGGACCCTCAGCTGCCCACACTAAAGGATTGAGAGGTGAAGCATGCCCAGCGAGCTGATCCACGAATGAAGGACATCCTTTATGCATTGGAAAGGGGAAAGGATCCCAAGGCTATTCGACCGAGTCACCCAGAGGAGGTCCTTTTGCTGAAAGAATGGGACCGCCTATTGGTTTGGGATGGACGACGTTATCGAGGGCAGAAGCATCCCCAGAGGCCTCACCCAAAGCAATTGGTGCTACCGCAGACATACCGGCAAGGTGTGTTAGAGGCCTGCCACGATCGAATGGGACATCTGGGAGTCGAGCGATTGGAGGCCCTAGTTAAGGCAAGATTCTATTGGCCCCAGATGGGGCGTGACATTGCCCACCATGTTCGCACCTGCACCAGATGTATCCAACGACTCTGCCTAAGCCGGCAGCCCTCTTGTCAGCATCACAAGTTCTGCATCCATGGAGCTTGTCTTTATGGACTTTCTATCATTAGAGCCTGACCGCCGGGGTACTGCAAATATCTTGGTGGTCACTGACCATTTTACTCGTTATGCCCAGGCTTATCCCACCAAAGATCAAAAAGCTTCCACGGTTGCCAAGATCCTGTGGGAAAAGTTCTTTGTTCACTATTGGTTGCCCGCCAGACTACATTCAGATCAGGGACGGGATTTTGAAAGTCGGTTAATAAAAGAACTTTGTGGAATCATGGGGATAAAAAAGTCACACACCACTCCTTATCCACAAGGGGATCCACTGCCAGAACGATTCAACCGCACACTACTGAACATGCTGGGAACATTGGAGCCTCAGCAGAAAAAACACTGGAGCCAGCATGTGGAGCATTTGGTACATGTGTATAACTGCACTCGACACGACGCAACTGGGTTCACACCATACATACTAATGTTCGGTCGAGAAGCCCGATTGCCGGTCGATCTCTGTTTCGGAGTGTCTTCAGATGGGGCACTCCCCGAAACATACTTGGGGTATGTGACTCGCCTAAAAGATCAACTGAAGGAGGCATATCGGATAGCAACGCAAGCAGCTGGTCACCAGAATCAAGAGAATAAAACCTGATATGATCAGCGAGTGAGGCAACAGGAGATTCAGGTTGGTGATGAGTTTTGGCCCGAAATCTCGGACTACAGGGAAAACACAAAATTGCAGATCATTGGGAGTCACACCCATACATTATAGAGAAGAAACTTGGGGATCTACCAGTGTATCGCATATGTCCTGAGGGCAGTCACGGCCCCACCAGAACTCTCCATTGGAATCATCTGTTACCTGTAGGACAAGTATTGTTTCCCCATAAGGATGTTTCCACCGATTCTGAGCCTCCCGGCCCCACGAGTCGGACACGGGCCCAATGACAGAAATATACCCTTCCCCTGCAAACGCCCAGCTCCTCAGAGAGTGAGGATGAGATGGGGTTTGACAAATATCCAGTTTGGAATGCCCCGATCCCAATGGATCCTCTTGTTGTCACACAAAGAGATGGTGAAGGAGAAGGACCCACACTGAGCACTCCCGAGGCCCCACTGTCCAAAGCTGTGGAGCCCCCCCAGGAACATGATGAGGAAGGTTCAGTGCAGGCAGAGAACCCTGTACCGCAAACAGCCACTTTAAACCCAGATGCCCTCAAATTCATGCCTCAAGGACCCATCATCTTGCCTCCATGTTCAGTTGTGTCACCTCAGCCAATACCCGACAGCCAGCCTAGACATTCCTCTAGGGAAGGGAAGCCCAGGTGTGTGTTGACGTATGATCGTTTAGGGGAACCCAGCGACCTACAGATCTCTGGAGTGCCACGGGGGGCGAGTTGCTTCATGGGAAACCTGTCCCCCCCCTTGGGGTCCTGTGGGATGGATGATGGGAATGCTTCTGTCAAATGGGGGCCTGGGTCTCCTGCTGGGGATCCATGGTTTAGAGTTGCTCACCTTGATGGGGACATCAAGGATTATTTCTTTTTTTTGGCGGGGGGAGAGTGTAACCCCTTTGGGGTTTAGAGAGCATGGCCCCTTTAAATCTTTTTCCTAACAGGGGAGGGGAAGCAGTGAGAAAAAGGAGGGAAACTCCAGGGGGTGGAGCTGGAGCCGGGGAGAGAGAAGCAAGACTGGAGTCTGCAGGCCCTCAGGGGAGAAGGAGAGAGAACCTGCCTGAAGCCCGAGAAGGACAGGGCAGCTGATCAGGGACACCCCAGGACAGGAGCCAGGAGGAGCACTGTGCCAGGGTGGCATTGCCCGAGAAGGACAGGCTGGAGCTGGACCCAGTATCTGTATCACTGCTGCCCAGAGCTGCATGGGGCTGTGAGTACTGGGGCTTGTGACTCTGCACTGGGAATAAGGAGGGAGGCTGTAGCTAGGTAAGTGGGGAGGGGGTCGCTCTGTGTGGCTTTGCAGAGAGCGGCAGAAGAGGGCACTGGAGGGGTTTGTTGGGGAAAGTTGGCGAAGATTGACCAGGAACACCCAAGACTCACCCCTGGACTGGAACTTTGCTCAGGACTCCTGAACTCTGTGTGCAGACACATTGCTCAGTGTCTGCCCTTTCGGCCTGTGCTACCATTGGGCCTGTGGGGCCTTGGTTTGGATGCAACCCTGTTTTGCTGCTCCCCCTATATTTCCCCTTGTTGTTTTTCTTCTCTCATCCCTCTGTAAATAAATATTTCCCTTTCTTACATCCATTGTACTTTTCCTGTGGGTGTGTGTGTGTGTTCACTCTTGGGGGTTTGGAACAGGTGCCCCTCGGGTGGAAGGGACTTTTCCTTCTGCATTCCTGCGCGCGCTTTCTCTTGGCCAGAGCTGCCTGCAGAGCAGACTCCATCTTGGCCACGAGGGCGCTAAAGTTACACTTGATATACCCCTCGATATATTTAAGGGAACCTAGATAGACATGAGGTGATGGGTGCCTTAGAGATGTGCACAATAATATCCATTCGGAAATCAGCTTAATCAAATGGCAACTGAAATCAATGGAGGAATCTTGACTCTAATAGGCATAGGATTTGGCCCTGAATCTGAATATATTCTCTCTATTGATGCTATTGATTGATCAAAGTCTTCTCCTAAAGGACAGTGTTGAGTAGCTCTCTTGACCATCCCATAAAGGAGTGTGGGAATTTGCCCTTCCTAGGTCTCAAAAGACATCTTACCCTAGGTGCTGGAACTACGGGTGCTGCCGCACCTCCTGGCTTGAAGTGGTTTCCATCATATATAGGGTTTACAGTTTGGTTCAATGACTCTCAGCACCTCCAATATACAAATTGTTCCAATACCACTGCATCTTACTGTCATCTTCCTTTTAATTTCCAGGAAGGTAGTCAGAGTAAATTGAATGCTCTCTTCTACTGTAGTGGGTTTAAAGTAAAACATCCATTAGCCTGATCTTCCCATTTAGTGTTCAGTATCTGGCCCTTAACTCCAACAGAGCTCCTAATATTACAAAGCTCCTAAATCCATTATGTTCTCCTACATATAAAGTAAAGCAATTGTGAGTCCAGTCTTCAAAGGTATCTCTCTTCATGTTGTAATTTCTCTTCTGTAATACATCAGTATAATATTCAGCTAATAAATATGTATGCAGGATTTTTATTACTTAATAGTTGTAAGGTTAATAGTCATGGTGAATGCCCATATTTAATATGTCAATGAGGCTGCAAAATGCCAAGCTGAATAGCTTTAACACACATTAGTTCTACTTGTGAATCTACAAATAAGAACCTTGTCAGAAAAGTATTCAAACCAAGATCAGTATTGATTTTGGTCCTCGGAAAAAGCACTGGACTGTGACACTTTAAAATGATAAATGTCTAGAGAATTATTTGCCAGTATTGATGAAAAGAGGGTAGTAAATCTGACATCATGTGATGAACCGATCCCAAACACTAAGAGCAAATAGAACCTTGTAAGAGTCTCTGGTTAATCTCTTTTTACAGCTATATACACTAATCAACAAAGCAGTTCTGCATTCTGTACCTTATAGAGATATTTACTAGGGGAAGCAGTGCTTGAATTAGGTGAGCGTGCACCACGATCGCAGACCAGCACTTATTTATATGTCCCCACTTGTTTTGCCACCCGCTCTTCCACTTGCAGCCAGTGCTCTCTGGAATCTTTATGATTTGCACTTCATGCCTTTTTCTAGTCAGACTCAATCTTGTATTCTTTGCACATTCTGCTGGTATGGTGCTTTCACTATTTCAACTGAGGTTTATCTTCGTATCACTTTGTCATGTCACATCTACATAAACCAAAAGCTCTTAAAAGCCCACTAAAGTCAATGGAAAGACACCCATTTCCTCAGGGGCCTCTTGGACTATGCTCTACTTCTCTAAACAAGAATGGAGAAAAAAATATTCTTAGGGGGAAATGAAATGCATGGGACTAATATGCATTACACTGAATTAGGAGGCAAATTAAATCCATCTCCTATGGACGGGCAGCAGTAATGTTAAAAAACTGCAGATTTAGGAAGAGTCCAACTTCAAGGTTGTCATTGAGGTGAGAAGTTTTTTCAGGGAAGCAGTTCTCTCAACCATACTATTCTTTTCATGTATGGAATGAAAAGATGCTACAGAAAGTCAGGTAGCCATTGTAGGATGGAGTGCTTTTTAAGATTGTCCCTGGAGAAAATGACCATTTCCTAGATTTTCTTAAATCAGTTTCTCCATTGTAGATGGTTGTAGGCTCTACCATTTCACAGCTACAACAATTTAGGCAGCCAAGAGGAGGAACTGAAGGAGTTTTTCCTATATGAGTTGTAATCTACAGGCACCTCTCTCAACCTGCCAAGGCCCTAGTGGGGGAATAGTGGACACATATTTAGAGTTGAGCAAAGTATTGATTTTTTCAGTTCAATGACTGAATCAAAAATTCCAGGGGAAAAATCGGTTTTAAAACAAAGTGATTTTTTTTCTTGCTGAAACAAAACAAAAGATTTTTTTTTTTAAAGCATCACTTGAATTAACATTTTTTTAGAAAATGTTGATTCCAATGATATTTCATTTCTAAAATGTTGATTTCATGCTAAATGTCAAAATTCTTCATTTAGAAAATGTTGAAATGAAATATTTCAACACTTCGAGGATATGTTGGCGGGACTGGGGGGGCCTAAAAAAAAGACCATACTAGTTATTAGTTTTGGTGCCCCCAAAATACATTATATATATATATATATATATATATATATATATATATTTATTTATTTCACCCAGCTCTACACATATACATATAGGAGTAGGATTCATCCCTTCAGTGTGAATAACTGTCTGTAACCTAGCTTCCATGGTTCTGCCTTCTGTTGCAATTAGTTTTTCAACAGTAAAGGTGAAGCAGCACCAAATTTGTCTTGAACATATGTAATTTTGGGGTACAATTATCAGTGTCCCTTGAAATGAAGGACATTTGAGAGATATGCCTGTAGGCAAGATTCTTCGGGGTGGATGAACAGCGCTAGGCATTAGAAGCAAAGGGGTTTTCATGACACCTTAGCAGACCTGTCCCTGAAGTAAGTCAAAGCAGCCCAAGGGGTCATTTCAGCAACCAACCATAGAGCACAGGTTTTACCCCTTCCTCTAACATGTCCCCAATGTCATGAGTGGGGGTGGCATAGAACAGGAAATAAATTTTTAATTGGATTTCCGGTTGCTTTGCACCACTGGAGTGGTCCAAAGCAGCAAACGCCAGGGCCAGAAGCTGGCCTGATATCCACAAGTGCCCCCCTGAGCATTAAAGCAATTGCTTTACCCGTAGCACTCCACAATTAGTTATATTAATTCTCCAAACACTGAATTTTGAAGCAATCTCACCCAAACATCACTAAAAGAACCCATAAGATTACATCTCTCTGTGGCTTGGCCCCTCACTCATTAATGCACCCTCTCAGGGCTAGGCATTTGGTAACAGCAGCCTTGTCTCAGTTTACCTTTGTATCAGTTCAGAAATATGGCCTATAGTGCTTGGCCTCTTCTTACGACTTCAGCCCTCCTTCTCCCCTTTGGGCTAGAAAGGGGGTCTCACCCCAAGGTCTCAAAGGTCCTGTAATGGGCCTCCAATCACTACTCCCAGGGATGGATATCTCCCTCTCCCTTCATCACCAGGGGAGGAACAAAGGAAGTTGAAACAGGGACAAAAATACAGTCCAATTAGCCACCCTGCTTCTGGGTTCGGGTTGCCCCCTCTGAGATACAAAAACCTGGGACATCCACCTGCCCCCCACAACACACCACATACATCCCCGGTAGCACCTGCCCTCCCCAGGCATGGCACTTTCTCCTCATCCCACCTGCAGGACCGGGCACCAGCCCCCATGGCTGCCCCAGGCACCAACCTCACTAAGCAGGATGTGGCACCAACCAGATTTACCCTTCTCCCATCCAGCAGTGACCCCTGAAGACAGTGCCTACACAGTGGGCACTGCCAGCCCAAGCTTGCCCTGTTGCGCTCACTGCTCCTGAGCCACCCCTTCCCCATAGTTCCCAGATACTCCAGAGCCAGAGCTCCTTCTCCTCAGGTACTGCTGCCCTGCAACTCCTCCCCGGCACCCAGGGCCGGCTTTAAGCCGATTCTACCGATTCCCCGGTGGTGGGAGGTTTTGGGGTTTTTTTGCTCTGACAAAGTTGGCGGGGCCCCACTGTCGTTATTCATGTGGGACCCCGCACCTGCTAAAGCCAGCCCTGCCGGCACCCTTACCCCGCAGTCATTAAAGACCAAACACGGGACTTGAACAGCTACCAAAAAAAGGTTTTAAAACAGTGGTGGGGAAGACAGTCCCAGGAAAACAGGTACTGGTGGCAACCCTGCTGCCCCCTTCCCTGGGGGGAGGGGTGATAGAGGAGAGGGTGGACCTGGGTCTTCCTGGGTCTCACCCCTGCAGACTTTGTATTAGTTAGTCATGAGCTGATTGCTTAGGTCTTCTGCAGCCTCTGGGACTACTTACTACCGATGGCCTTTGCAGGCATCTTCTGTATGGCAAACCTTCCCTGCACCCTTTTGACAGGGAACTGCTGTGGAGTTGTTCACCTAGGATTTTCAGCTTCTGTCGCAGCCACCCTGCTCTGTCTGGGTTGCAGCTTTTTATTCCATCTGTTGCTAACCAATCATTTAACTGCTGTTGGGGGAGGGACTACTTTCTTCACTAACTCTTTAGTGTCCACTGCCGTGTGGTGGTCTATACACCCCAACACACTTCCATCACAATTAGCATGAACCCAAGGCCTCATCTTGTAATTCCTGATGCGGATTAAATATGTTCTATCCAGTCCTTCATAGTGTTCTCACGTAAGAGATACAAGCAATGTGCATGCGGATGTTAGGCCAGAAGACACCCACTTTGCTAGTAGCAATTACATTTTGTCAGTTACCTTGTCACACCCCAATGGCCCCTTCCCTCAAGTCCCCTGGGGAAGTAGATTAGTATTGTATGTTGCTAACGCTGTTGCAGAAACTGCAACAGCATCTTGGGAAGGGTTAAAGGTGTGAGTGTGGAATGAAAGATTTCTTTGCAGGACACGAGGGGCCGAGGGGGGAGGGACGAGACAGCAGAGAGCAGAAAACGGGTTAATTCCACGCTCCGGCTGGGCCCCAGTTAAGACGTTGACTTCAGACAGCCCAAGGCTACAGCACACATCTGCCTCCCGGCTGCCTGCCAAACGAGAGAGGGCTTGAATTCCACCCCGACCAGCCGTGAGAACGAGAGGTTCAGCTGCACACACCTACAAGGGCTGCAAAACCCAGTGAGACAGCGAAGGCCAGAGAGAAAAACAACCACCAGTGTAGCGTCTCTGAAGCCGGTGTATTATGGGAAAGTTGAAGAAGCCACGGAAGGCCGGTTTGGACTGCTATACCGAGCATGGGGAACAAAGGTCTCTGAAGGGGTTGCTTCAAGAGACCCCAGGGCATAAAAACCCTCCCAAGAGAGGAAGCAAGTTGGAGACTTTGCAGCAGATCTCACATGTGCACAGGACAGAACTCCTGTCCATCCCCACCCCCCTTTTTCTGGCATTATGCCCAGGCCTGGCCACCTTGGAGTGGCGTGGGTGTAAGTATGAAAGTGGGTTAGAGCTTGGGCACTAATGCTTTTTCCTTCCTCTGAGTGACGTGGAAGCAGTTCCAGCTCTCTCCACTGTTCTTTTATTATTTTATTAATAAAGCTTTAAAATTCAGTCACATGGTGTGTTCTTGTATCTTCCCCCTCACCCCCCGGACGGTCCTGCGATCTCAGACTGATCACCTGAGATCCTAGGCAGATTGGTAACAGAAATCTATCACAATCTCCATGGATGTTTTGAGATGAAGTATGTGCAGAGCCCAAATTTTAAGATAGGGTGGAGTTAAGATGGACTTTTCAGTCGTAACTGCATTTCCTGCCAAATCTTTCAACCCTAACGGCACAGTAATTTTGTATAAATGTACGTAACTAAATCCTAGCATGGTGTACAGGGCGGTCATAAGTAGTTTCTTTCCCTACCTCACCCTACCAAAGGGGAAGGAAGGATTCCTCTGTAATGCACTGGAGAGGCCTACAGATCACATCACTAAATAGTCTGTGTCAGGGAGCGTACCTAGGCCCTCCAATTGCCTAGTACAGTGTTTCTAAACATTTTCACAGAGACTACCCTTTATCTCAAGTCAAATATGTTCCTGTCCCCCTTACATTTATTGTAAGAGTGTAAAAAAAAAAAAAGTATTCATGATCACAATGCTCATCTTATATAATGTATTTGAGCAAGTGTATGCAAGCGCTTTGGGGGTTGACAAAGAATTCTTGAAGAGTGATGATGAGAGGAGTGGGGGGAGCAAGATTTTCTTTGCTTTAGCTTGCAATGACATTTTTAATGTCTATCCCTCCTCCACCAATTGGCGTTCATGACCCCTTGTGACCCACCAGTCGAGAAACACTGGTCTCAGGCAGATGCTGCCCGCAGAAGCAAGTGCTGCTCCCGCCATCCCCCGGAAAGCATGCATGTTGCTCATTCTGCACCCATGCTATGATGTTCAGGCCTTTTTCTTGGAAGCCTGCCCCAACTGAGAATGTGTGAGGCAGAAGTCACAATGACTACCACTGTGACAGGTCAGGATTTGGGCCATAGTCTGCACAGTCAGTAATGTTTGTCCAGTGGCTGGATAGCTGTCTGGAGGAAAGCTGCTGTATAAAAGCAAGATTGTCATCAATACTCTCATTTTCTAGGCAATGGGGGGAAAACATCACTTATTTCACTCTAAAACAGTGGACAGACACAGAGCAAAGGGAAAAGATAGCAAGTTGCTTCTCACTCCCGCTTCCAGACATGCTGCCATGTCTAGTCTGTGGGGTTTAAAAAGGCTTGGCAGTCAATACACTTATGGTCCATCTGCTCACAGCAATATCCACAATGCACCAGGTTTCTAAGTGTACAATTCAGCAGTGCTACAGTGTTTATTGTTCAAGGCATAGATTGCTTTCCTACCACTTAATGCTGATTTGTAACCTCTCTCTCCAGCACTGTTTTTATGAAAAAGAGAGGAAAAAACAAAACAAAACAGTAAACGACTCCTCTGTACCACTGATTTTGGTGCAGTGACTGTTGGCTACTGCTAATTTACTGAATAAGGGAAGGATCTACATCTATATTTGAATGTGTGAATAATCCCCCTAGGCAGAGAAACAAGCATTTCCCCATAGTGTATTTTATTTCCACTTGCTACTAAGTGTTCTCCCACATGCTGGTTCGCATCTCTCTAAGACTTCAATTATTCTTCTTGAATCAGTCTCACAGCGCACACCCTGACGGCGGCCACACCGATCTGCATCAAATTCACAAGAACACTTTCATGCCTACAGTTTAACTAGACTGTTTCTATGATTATGCCATATTTTATTGCTTTCATTTAATTATATACATTGCTCTTCAACACCCTATGTGATCTAGTCCCAGCATTAGACTCCTGGCAACAGGGTCCGATGACGTTAACAGAAGCTAAAGCAATCATCTTTGTTCTGCTGAAAAATATTGCAGGCTAAGATAAATTCAATAATAAATGCCACAACCAGTTAAAAAACTCTGACTTTCAGGACACCGAAAGGGTGAAAATCCTGAATTATCAAGCTCACGGGGTTTGTGGGGGGAAGCCCCATGACATTTTTATTGAACGTGGGCCTGCTCCAAAGTCCATTCATGTTAATGGGAGGCTATTGATTTCACTGGACTTTGCCCTATGTCTCTATAAGGGCAGCATTTTGCAATCAGACTGTCTCTCCGAGCTTTTATATATATCACAGCAATTAAAATTTTGGACTGGGGAAAAAACCCCACTTCATTCTGGTTTCCCATAGAGCTAAATAAAGGTTGGATTGCTCCAAAGATCCTAACTAGACTGTTAAACCACACATATGGCACATCAAGGTTTCATTGTGTAATGTAATCGGTGATGCAGACACACAATGGCTAATATATTGATCCCAGTGCAGTCTTTGGGCTAAATTCATCCTGGGTGAAATTTCGGTGAAGTTAGTTACATCAGGCGCCCTCGATACCCGTTTGCCACAACTATAATACTGTACATTTTAGTGAGAAATTTTAAGTAACTTGCCACTAAAGATGCGATTCAAAGCTCAGGAAGAGTGAATCCCTGCAGGGACACCAAACTCAGTATGAAGCAGCAGCAGCAGCCTCCCTTTGTGAGGGACCTGTACCAGAATAGATTGGGCCCTGATTCTGATCTCACATTGGTGTCACTCTATTCACTTCAATGGTATGTCTCTTGATGTCCCCTGGTGCATGCAGATCTGACCCCCTCATTTGCAAGCAATAGTACTTACAGGAGCGTGTGTTTTAGAAACAGCACTAGTCTTCTGTAGAAGACAATTCAAACCCTTATTTTAGGTAGTACATGTCCGCCCCCACCCTCACACTTACAAATGAAGTAAAAGTAGAGCTCTGCAGTTGAAAGTGGAGTGCAGATTCTCTGCCCTTCTCTGCTCCCTTTGCACACAGAGAGTAAATAGTGGCTGCAAGTCCCCTTCTGGGCACAAAGCTAGTAGAGCTTCCTCCTCCACCTCCCTTCCTGCATTGCCCCAGTGTCTAGACAGCTGGCACAGATCAGAACAGCCTCCAGGGCAGCACCAAGGACCAGGTTTGAAGAAAAGGCCCACAGAAACAGTCACTCCCAAGGCAGGTCCCTGTCTGAACCTGACACTGTGCCTAATGGAAGCTGAATGAAGCAGGGAATCTGGCCCAGAAGCTGAGAACTACATGATGCCCTCCCTTTGGCTGTGCATCTTCCAGCTGGTTCTGACCTTCCAATATACTCTGATCTGCCCCAGGCAGTAGAACCCTGTTCCCATCATTGTACCAAGGAAATTCTTTGTTTGGGGGCAGCAGAGATGAGAACTGGAAAATGAACAAGGATAAAAAGCCTTGCTGACTGGTCACCTCCACAGCACCATGGCTGGTGGGCTTGGGTAGCTGCATGGCCAACTTGACTGCTCTGGTGGAGCAGCAGCGGTACTTCAAGCCAACCCGTGCAGCTCTTCATTGAGCCTAACCTGACCAGAGGAGAGGAGCCAGACTATTTACATGGCAGTGAAGGCAATGGTATTTGATGTCATTTCTGGGAAAGAATTGTATGGGACATACAACATCCTGACTGGAAAGGACTCAACAAAAGGCATCACAAAGCTGTTGCTTGATCCAGCAGATCTCACTCACAACCAAACTCTCAGAAAAGAAGCTGAAGTCCTTGTATGATATCTTCAATAATGTGTACAAAGCCAAATATCCTACTGTTGGCTACACTTCTCAAAGCACACTGAATGACGATGGATGCCCCAATCAGAATTTTAAGCCCAAGGATCTACCACATTTCAACAGTAAGATGAGTTTTGATGTATAATTCAACATCCTGAAAATCCTTAGATGAGCAGTGTAGAACACAACATGACTCGCAACCATTGACTAATTTTGAGGAAGAATGCTGTATATGAATTGTGTGCATCTTTTGTATTTAATTTTTAAACAAACCTGATGTTGGCTGCTTATACTGTAGTGAATTCCTTCAAGCAGTGAACCCAACAAAATTCTCCTCAGGGCATCTTCCAGCAGATATCATTGTGGCTTGTGCATGCATATCAAGGACTATATGCACCTGATCCTAAGCCCAGTCCAGTGAGCGTCTTTACACTGGGCCTAGAGCCTGATCCAGTGTGGGCCTAGGAATTTTGGGACATTCTAACTATGTGGACATTGGCTGAGGCATACACAATGAAGAATAAAGGCAGGAAAGACATTTGTGGGCATGATCCAGGAAGACTCATTTTCAAACACACGGCACTTCTCTAGAAAGAGACGTCTCTGCTCAGCTTGGTTTAAAGCATAAAACAAGACTGGAGAGAAAATACATGGGATCAATATCCATGATAGGACAAACCTAAGGCCAAAAGGAGGTAAAGTGAGGGCACTGCATCGTAAAGGAACTTGTTTTGAAAGTAGGAAGCAAGTGCTAGGAGATATTCTGTAGGATAAAATAATGCATGAAATCCACAGAAGGGGAATGGAAAGCATTTAATGGAAAGTAATTGTAAGCCATGTAAAAATAGAAAAGGCACATACAAATGTTAAAATAATGATAAATACTACCTTACATTTACCTTTCATCCCAAAGCATAGCAGACAGGCAGATAAAGCAAGATAGCTCTAGGTGAAACACAGAGACTGCTTAGCAGGGCACACAATAGCTGAGGGCAGGAAGTGAAGAAGAATCATATTCAATTGAAAGGGCAAGGAGAATTTAGGAAGACAACGTAATTACTCAAACTGGAATCTGGCCAGGATACTTGAGATATCACCTCTGCTGTAAAGGCCTGGGATGAGGTAAAACATCAGATGCAGAAGAGGACGGGGAAGATTATACATTGAAGTTCCGAAAGTGTAAAAAGAAGTCACCACACAGGCAGCAAAGAAAGCTGCACAAGAGGTTAAGCTAAATAACAAGAAATTTTCAAGTGAATTAAAAAGAGGAGGTCAGGGAAGGAGACATATGGCAGTCCTCTGAGAGGTGGGAACAATAATTTATTCAAGAGAGGGGGAGAAACGCTGTAACTCAAAGTGTGTCAGAGCCAAGAAGCCAAGTGTAAAGTTCACAAATGACACATTCTGTCAGAGGAATTTGAAAGAAATACATTTCACCAGGTCAAAACATAAAAATGTAGCGGCTGACTTATAAAAAACCATCAGATTGTAATTGTTTGCAACTCAAACTTTAGTCTATGGCAAGGGAATGTGGAGCTGGCCAGGCTGGAATAAGGTAGTAAATAAACTCTCAAGCCCTGGATGCAGGGAAAGATAAATAGCCAAACGTGTGATGTACAAATTCAACACTGCAAGGTTCAGGCCTAGTTGAAGGATAGAATGAAAAAAACAAAAAAACAAAAACCCTCTCTCTTACAATGAAGAGCAATAGCAGCAGGAGCACCACACAAACATGCAGGCTGCAAAAAGGCATGACGGGGGTGTATCCAAACAGTGCAAAAGAACAATGGGAGCTGTTCGCTGCCGGGTAAAGTTCATCTTCACACAGATTGGTGACTGGGCCTAGTTCTTATGTAGGCCTTTTCCTCCATAGCTCTCAAAGCACTTCACAAAGGAGGTCAGTATCACTATCCCCATTTTGCAGAAAGGGAAACCGAGGCACAGAGCGGAGAAGTGGCTCACCCAAGGTCACTCAGCAGGCCAGTGGTAGAACAACAACTTGAGCCCAGGTCTCCTAAGTCCCAGTCCAACACTCTATCCACAAGGCAGCTCTGTCCCCACTTAAGCTTCTCCTGGATAAACCCTGGCACTGTACTATGTTGGTATTGGGAAAATAAATACATCATATATTGTGACAAAGTTCCGAGCCTATGTTGGTGGGTCCCGTGCTTCTGGGCGGATTAAGTGATCTCAGAAACTCGATAAGGCCCCAATCGAGGGAACAGGGAGGGACCTGCTCATCCTGAGGCTGATCTACCTGCCTTCCACTCTTTTGAGGCCGCCCTGCTGGCCAGTTGCCCCCTGGCTTCTGCTGCTGCTGTGGGGAGGACCCTGCTGGTGTGACCCTCAAAGAGGGGAGTGCGAGTCCCCACTTTTTTCCATCACCTTTGAGGCCTCCCTTGGCTAGGTTGCTGCTGCTAAAGAGCTTGTTGCTGCTGGAGCTGAGGAGGGAGCGGAGGAGACCCTGTTTTGTGGCGGGGGCTTGTAACACCTTTGCTTCCGTGGTGGTAGGTGCTGTTGCTGTGGGGAGCTGGGGGCGTGGCATGGAGCCCTCCCCCTGGTCTGTCCACTCCCCTACTGCCACCATTGCCGCCCCCTCCACCTTCCCAATTACCCTCTGGCTCTGTTCTCTGCTCTGTTTTCAGGCGCCCATGGGTGCATGTTCCCTCTCCCTTCCCTTGGATTTGCCCTCCCTCCCCTGCTGCATTTGTCTGGTGGGCTCCCTTTTCCCCTGCTTTGCCCACTGCCCTCTCCTTGCAGCTGTTTGCCCCCTTTCCCTTTGCCTTCCCCGCCCATCCGCCTTCTAGCAACCCTGTTCGCTCCATTCTGCCCTGCCCTGGGTTTTTTTTCAGGGCCTTTTCCTTTGTTGGTCCTTAGATAGTTTGTTCGCCCCGTCCTTGTCCCCCGGTGCAGGCGTTGTTGCCAGCTCCATTTCCCCTTTTTCAGTTTGGTTGCTTTTAAGCCCACCCTGTTTTTTGTTCCTTGCCTGTGGCATACTCATCCTCCCCTGCCCTTCATTCCAGTCCCTTGCTTCTTGCACCCCCCCCCCAGTCTACCCTCTTTGCCTGCACGCCCACGTTCCATTTTCAGCACTTGAAATTCCCCTCCCCTCTTTCATTCTTCCCTTCACTGACACACACTTCTCCATGTTTAGTTTTTTCCCTCCTTTCCTTAGTGCAGCCGGGGGAGCCGGTTTCTTCATCCTGTGCCAGGAGTAGTGTTCCTTGTTTCCCTGTGTCCCATTCTGTTGGCGCCCCTCGACCCTGCTTTCAGCCTAGCGGCTGGGGTGTGGTAGCCGTTTCCCCCCCTCCTCCCCACCTCGACCTTTCCTCTGTTCCCTTTTTCCTGCCCTAGTGGCTGTCCCTATCCCTCCCTTCCTGTGCTGGGTGATTCGGGGGGGGGGGGGGGGGGACGTCCCTGGACACCCCTGCAGCTCCCTTTCAGTCTCCCTCCCCACCCCCCCTTGTGATGGCCGCCTTGACTGTGGCTGCAGGGTTGCCTGCCATTGCAGCACTGGCAGCGGCGGGCACGGATAGGGACTCCCTGGACTCCATTGCTGCTGCCGCAACCGCTGCTGCCTCTGCTTCCGAGACCACTCCCTTGGCCGGTGGGAAAGGCAGGCGGATGAAAAAGGGCAAGGGCCCTGCCCGGAAGGTGAAACCTCCCATGGCAGTGGTTCCTTCTCCTGCTGCGGCCCCACTGATGGCCGCAGCCTCCTTTTCTCCCCTACCCATTGCTTCCTCCACCAGATCTGAGGATGCTGCTCTCTCGGCCCTCAGGATGTATGCCCAGGTAGCTGCGACCCCTCCGCTCACTGCCTCGCTGTCTGCTCCAGCTGCCTCCCGGAATACCATTCCTGGCGGCCGGGGTCCCTTTCCCACCCTCACCAGGGAGCGCGGGAGGCGTTGCCTCCTGGTGTCGGCCTCGCTCCATGTGGAAACCTATGTGCGGGCACGGGCGCAGGTGGTTGGGCCCACAGCCATTGTGGCGGCCTCTAAGATGTTTGGGAAGGTCGTGTTCTGCCTGGCGTCAGAGACTGCCACCCAAGAAGTGGTGGAGAGGGGCTTGGCGGTGGGGGACGTTCATGTTCCCCTTGAGCCTTTGGAGGACCTGGGCATATAGGTGGTGTTCTCCTCTGTTCCTCCCTTCCTCCCTAATGCCGCCCTTTTGCCATTCCTTTCCACCCTGGGGAAGCCCCTCTCCGTCCTCAGCCCCCTTCCATTGGGCTGCAAGGACCCCGCCCTCCGCCACGTTTTATCGTGCCGCCTGCAGGTGCAGATTCAAGTACCGCTGGCGGTGCATGGCGGAGAGGCTTTGGAAGGGTCCCTTCTGGTGCCCCATCAATGAGCCCAGTACCACGTTTATCATTCTTCGGGGGAGGCCCGGTGCTTTCTCTGCTGGGCGGCAGGGCTCAGCCCGAGGGACTGCCCCCAGACCCGCTTGGAGGGGCATCTGGGACCCTCAATACCTGAAATGGCATCGGCCCTATCATTGCTGGCAGCCCTGATTGCCCGGTCCATGGAGTGGCCCCTCCTCCATCCGTGACCGTTGTCAACTCCACTCGGGTCCCGGGGGAGGCCCCCCCATCACGCCCAGATGACTGTGAAGGCCCCGCCGCTGTGGTGGGTAGTACACTGGGGCCCATGGAAGAGAGGGTGGCAGGGCCGGTGGCAGGACTCGAGTGGGGCCTGCTTCATGGGGAGTCTGTCCCTTTCCCTGCTGCCCTGCCCTCATCTTCCCTTACCCTCTCCTCATTGCCCTTGCTCCCGGCTCTGACCCAGCTGACCAGCCTCCCTCTTCGGGGAGCTGGCAGCTTGTGTGAGGGAGGCGCCATAAGTAGGGAGCACAGGCCCAGCACCCCCCCTCCTTATTGAGGGGGAAGGAACCCCCTTGTAAATGATGAAGGGGGTTGCTGGTGCCGGTTTTTCCGCCGCCTCCCTTGCTAATGTTCATCAGCGGGGGTCAGCCGAGGTCGCTGCAGCCGGGGTGGAGGATTGTACAGTCTCTCTTATGGAGTCCCTCCCTGAGGGGGTGTTGGAAGGTGGCCCCCCTGCACCTTTGCCATCTGTGCCCTCTGTAGGCACCAAGGTGGCTCCTGCCCCAGCTACTGTCGAGGGCGACCCCATAGAGGCGGGTGGAGATTTTGCCTCCATTTTTGATGAGATCGAGGCCCTGGGCTTTACCTCTACCACTGGGGGAGGGGGGAAGTCCCCCTCTTAGAGGGCCGCAGTCATGGCGCTTGTAATCTGTCGCCCCACCCCCCTCCTTCTGCTCCCTTGCCTCAGGCTGTTGCCCCTGTCATTGCTTCTGTGGCCCCCCCAGGACCTGACCTTCTGCTTGGCCATGATTGATACTGTGGCTGGGGCCACCATGTGTGGCAGCGGCTGAAGCTGAGCGGCTGGACTCTGAGCCTAAGGGCGCCAATCCTTTTGAGTGGGGGCGGCAGCCTTGCTGTAATCGTGGTTGCTTCACTTAGCGAGGCACCTGAGCTTAGCGCTGTGGGGATGCCCCAATCTCTTGCTGCCCTTCTATCTGCCATATCTGAAGGGCTTTGACACTCAGTCCCCTGATGTTGTCCCTGTCCCAGCCCCTGCTATTGTCCTTAGCCACTTTCCCTCCCCTCCTGTTGCTGCCACCCCTGGGATTGCCTCATTTTCTTTTTCTGGGGGGCCCCGGGAGGCGGTTTTTGTTTTTCCCAACTGGGGGACAGTCAGGGGCCTCTTACCCCTCGCTCTTCAGCGCTGGGGGGACTTTCATCTTGTCTTCAGGGCCATGAGGGTTATTTTAGGGGAAGGAAGTGAGGAACTTCCGTGACTCCCTAATGGTTTCGGGGTCGGTCACGGTTTGCTGTGGAAACCAATGGAGACTGCTAGCGTGCCTGCCCATGAGGATCTTCCCCAGCCCTCCTTATGCCGATGACCATCTTTGCCACTTTGAACACTCGGGGCTGTAGGGTGGGTTTCCGCAGGTGTCAGGTGCTCTCATTCCTTCGGGAAGGGGGGTACTCAATAATTTTCCTGCAGGAGACCCACATGGATCTGGCCGCCGAAACTAGCTGGCGGCTGGAGTGGGGAGGACACCTCGTCAACCTCCTCCTAGCCATGGACAAAGTGGCCATTTATAACACCAGGGAGAGGAGGTTGGCTGAGGGGGGCTCCTGCAACTGGGGGGGGCTGTTTTCATTCTTTCATCCTGGCAGAGTTCCTCTGGGCGGCATCCGCTGGCTTCTTGGATGCTTTTGAGGAGCAGCGGGAGCTGTCCAGGGTTCTCTGCTCTGTGTCCCCTTCCAGTTCCCTAGTTTTGGTCCTTTGACTGCCACACCTGTCCTGTTTTTTCCCTTCATTGTCCCACAACTTTCATTGAGGTCTGGGCTCAGTAGCTCCTCCCCAGGCTGGGGGAGGGGCCTTTAGCTGTGAGCGGGCTTCCGCCTGCCAACTTCCCAGTACCCAATAGGACCACTCTCTTATATCCTTCTGGTCTGACTCCGTCACAATATAAAAATAATGTAACCAGTGGAAATGGCCTATGGAACCTGTCTTTGTTGGAGTGGTTTAGTGCAGTCATGATATCTGTCCGAAATATACAAACTTGGGCCCCAGTTCTGCACACTTAAGCATGTAAAGGGTTTTATGCATGTAAGTGTCCCAATGAAATCACTTACATTACTTGCAGAGGTAAACTTATTCTCCTGCTCAAGTGTTTTCAGGACTGGTACCTTAGTAGGAATACAACTGATAGCAGATACAAGATTAATAAAATATGGTCCCTATATTTATCCTACCTAGATAATACTAGATATTGGGTGGGTGAAGATCTGAATGAGCCAGTACAGCATAGCAAGCAGGCTTACTGTACTAAGGCCCTTGGGGACTGATCCATAGCCCATCAGTACCAAGGAACACACCAACTTCAGTGGATTTTGGATCAGGCTCTAGCTAAACAATCTGAAACAAGGATGGAGGCAATTATTTGAGGAAAAAACTGGTGCTGAGATTAAGGGACAAATCCAAACAAAGCCCTGGCTGGGATGATCTAGTTGGGGTGGGTCCTGCTTTGAGCAGGGGGTTGGACTAGATGACCTCCTGAGGTCCCTTCCAACCCTGAGATTCTATGATTCAAGTATACAGCTTTCTTTTTGTCGGTTCCATTTCCTACGATCTTCAAATATTTAGAGGAAAATTAGGAATTTCTCAGTTCTGCCTAAAACTAGAAAGTGATTGTAGTAGGGCCTCTTGCACAGAAACCATTTTCAGTAATGAACAAATCTGAACACTTAAGCAAAGGCTTCCTCAATGGATTTATTTATTTGCTCATGATGGTCAGCTTCTGTTTTTAACAAATGCCTTCAGAACCAATAGAACTTCTCAGCATCCATAAAGATGAACATTCAGTGCTCATAAAAATATTATTGGAGACATTTAGATATACACACACCCCTCTCTCTCTCTCAATTTCCTGATTTAGAAGCCAACCCTCTTTGCAAAGGATATAGTAAGTAAGGGAAGATGGTGCATCATTGAATTAATTTCAGCTTTGCATTGCAGTGGCTAAGGGGAATTCTAATCAATACAGAGAGCGTTCAGCTTGCTAAACAGAAAGCACATCTTATACAAAGCTGAACATTTTTCTCCTTGTCATAGAGAATTATCTTAATTATTGTTTCAAGGAACAGCCTTACATGGAATCATCTAGTAGTCCAAAGTGCGGCTCAGAAACTCATCACTGGAATAATTTATGATTTTTTTCTTCCTAGCATCTTGGGCTTGTTTGATATGCTTGCCATTTCTCGCTGACAGGGAGGTCGATTAAATCACATTTATATTGTAAACGTATGCATTGCTTTTTACCCTAGGCGGTGGATGAAGAGATACAGGACCCCATGGGAAAAGCAAGCCAATCCACTTTCATATTGCAAATTTCTGCTGTTCGGAAGAAATGAATGGTTGCCAGGGAGAGCTGGGAATTACTCGAGGATGCAAAATGTTATTTTAGAATTCTTTTGAGAGAGGCTTTTCTCTCCCCCCCCCCACCTCACCATTTTCACATCTTCTGCTAATGCAGCTCACATCAGTTTCTATGAAAACACTGAAGGAATGCACTTCACCAACATTCTTCAGGGGATCTGTATAAATCAGGCTTTTACTCCGCCTGTATAAAGCGGGCCATTTCTTTACTTTAAAGGGGTGGGGGGGAAAGGGATTTGTAACATTTTCCAAGGCATTATGTCTCCCAAATACTGCTCAAGATGGGGAAGGTCACCACATGGTTTTGAACTAAAAGAAAGTGTCAAAATTGGGGAGGGTAAAGGTCATTGCCTAGGGCCATGGAAAAATGAGGCTGCAATATCATTAACCTAACAGAACTAATTAGGAAACATTCAGCTTTTATAAATTATGCAAGGCACTCAATTTATACTTTTTCAGATTCCTACCATAACATAGGTAATTGGAGAACATTTACAGCAACACTGTAACCTAATAAAACAACGCTTTCATTAGCATGAAACCTTCCCTCTATTACTCCCAAACCTGTAAGACAGCAAACAGAACTATATATGAACATATATTATTTTATGAACATAATTATCATATTATATTATGAACAGAACTATTATAACCTGGGAAAGCTACATGGAAACTCATTCTCTGACCAGGATCATGTTGCTATTCCTCCTCTCCACCGTCGCCATTTAATGTACTAGTGAACACTCAAATGACTAGGTAAATAACTGACCCTACTCAATTATATATGCTTTCTGCTGGAGCTTATTATGGCAGCACTTATTTAACTGATTTGCTTTTTGGACTATATGCCCTGCTTTCCAGGGATCATGCAAACTTGGTTCCCAATCCTGCAATGGGGTCCACTCACAGAGTCATTGCAGGACTGAAGCCTTAGCAATTTTGTTGTCACCCCCATCAGGATAAAACATTCTCAAATATCAGCCTGGATTTCTGTTTATTTTTTCAAAGGCTTAAATTGGCAAAGCAATGAGAAAAAGGGAGATTTCTAATTAAGCAGTCCTAAACTCAGAAATTCTGCATGTTCTTATAATTTAGTGGCATATGACATCTTTGTAACACATAAATTGTCCAAGTTACTTAGTTTAGCATCCATAACAGATGCTTTTGAACTATATTGTGCAGAGATGGCCCAAAAAACCCCAAAATTATCAGTGGACAAAAAAACCATGGGGATGGGAAGCATGTTTAAATAAAAAAATCAACTGACAAAAAAAGGTACTTGAAAATTCAAAATTCAGAAAAATTTCAGCTAACTCTGGTATTTGGGGCTCTTTTTTTGGCTTATGTATTCAAGATCCTCCATATGTACAGCTTTAAAAGGTGATTATATACTTGATCCAAAGCCCACTTAAGTCAATGGAAAGTTTCTCTCCATTGCCCTTTAGACGTACTGTAGGAAATATGAACGCACATTCTGATGCAGGAGCAAGGTTTTGATAGATGAGTAAAAGACTGAGAAATGTAATATATGGTCATATAGATTCAGCTGGTGGACGATAAAACATGAGCATGAATTCCAATATAATGGACATTTCCTAAAAAGTGGGGGAAATATATCAGCAACAGAGACATTGATGTCCATCATTTTCCCTCCAGTGAGTTGCAGAGCCAGAGATATACACTGTATAGGCCTGACAACAAAACACATCAATTTTGCCTTTGCAACTTCTTGAGGTCTTTACTCTTTGCAAACATTGAAATGTTTACAAACAATGTCTCCAAAAAACACTACATACTGCAACTGAAATATCTGCTCACTTCACAGAGCGATGCTGAATGCACATAGTTGTCTCAACTGGTGAAATTGTATACAACAAAAACAATGAGGAGAAGAGTCTAATTCCCTAATCATTCAAGTCAATAGAGCTACAGTGAATCAATGGGAACTACTCCTGGAGTAAGCATGCAGAAAGAGTAATATGATATGAGCAAAGATATCAGAAACTAGCTCTTACAAAACGGGCAAAGAAAAGGAGTCCATTTTGCAGTGAACATTTTGCAAAGTGAAAAGCAAAAGTTTTATCCATAAAAACAGGGTGTGTGTTAGATCAGGAAAAATTTCAATGTTAGATCAGGAAAAGCTTCCCATGACTGAAATATACTAGGCTGAGAATTCTCCAGCAGTTTATTTCTGCGGACCACCTTGAACGACCCTCTCAGAGATCTCTTCCCCATAGCCTAATCCTCACTCTAGTTGGCTCTCAAAGTGCATCATCCTGAAAACCTAAGGGCTTCACAGTCTAAAGTTTGAGAACCACTATGGAGTCTCCCAAAAGTGGTGAAAGCCCCATCATTAGGGTCATTTAAAGCTACAAATAGGGTGGACAAAGCACTAGAAAATATACTGACAGTAACAATCGTGCTTTGGCAGGGCAGTGGATTGGATTATGTAATATGCTTTCATTTTCTATGATGTTTTATGAAAATTAAACTACTACTACCCCAACCTGAGGTCAGCTTATTTCAAAAAAAGCAATTTCCTGGGAACATAAATAGTCAAGAACCTTTTCCCCCCCATCCATGACTGTGTTATCACTCTGCTAACACTCCCTCTATGAATCAAAATTAAAACCTACATGGTTTTCCTCCCCGTAGCCATACTTAACCAGTTTTCACTAGCTGAGGTCTGATCCTGCATCACTGAAGTCCATGTGAGCAGGATCAGCCCCTTATACAGCTACCCTAGTCGTGAGGCATGAGATAATTGGCTGAAGTGATTAGAAAACAGCCAGTATCAAATGTAGTGTAACATATACTCCTTGTATACAAACACCAGCATTTTCCCCACTAAAAATAATTGCTTTCTCGGTTTTCGTATGTAAAATGCTCAGTGTGCTGTGAATCTTGTGATCCATGTCACTCTTAAATACATAGATTTTTCAGTCTTTCAGTACTGCTTTTCTGTAATTGACAAGAATGCCACTGATGAAAATATAGAGTGTCAGTAGGAATAATTCAAGACGACAGAGTAACAATGAGAAAGATCTTCAGCTGGTGTAACTCAGCATACCTCCATGGCCTTCAGTAGGAGGCAGTGTGGTGTAATGGATAGGGTGCTGGATTGAGAGTCGGGGGATCTAGATTCTAATCCTGCTTCTGCCTGTCAGTGGCTGTGGAACCTTGATCAAGTCACTTTACCTCTCTAAGCCTGTTTCCCCGGTTATCCTTCGCTTTGTATGGGTTTCTGGGGCAGGGCACTGTTTGTACGTTGCCCAATACAATAGGATACCAATCTCGGTTGGGATCCCTACATGTCAGCATAATTCAGATACGAATACCGATGATAGCATAAGAGCTTGAGGAAAATTCATAACTTTCATGACACTGTCACCAAGTTGTGGTCTGCTTTGCCTGTTTCAAATGCCTCTGTTGAGACTGCATATGAGATTCTCCAGATCACATCATAGACAGTCAGTAGGGAGATTGCTGGGTTTGCCATGTGGTGCAGTACTTATGAGTACTCACAGGGCCGGCTTTAACTTTTTTGCCGCCCCAAGCAAAACAAAAACAAAAAACCCAAGCGCCACCCCGCCAAAACAAAACAAAAAAACCAACGCCCCCCCCGCCCAGTGTTGCGCAGCAACAACCCGCCCCCCCCCCCCCACCAAGCGCCTCTCCCGGCCAGAGCACCGGGTGGAGGGCGGCATGCCTGCGGCCCCGCTCTCCCAGCCGGAGCGCCGCGGGGAGCGCAGCATATCCGCGGCCCCGCTCTCCCAGCCGGAGCGCCGCGGGGAGCGCAGCATATCCGCAGCCCCGCTCTCCCAGCCGGAGCGCCACGGGGAGCGCAGCATATCCGCGGCCCCGCTCTCCCAGCCGGAGCGCCGCGGGGAGCGCAGCATGCCCACGCTGCCCCGCCGCAACACACACACCCCCAGCACCCAGCCGAAACAAACCCAGCCCTTCCCTGAGTGCCGCCCCGCCGAAGTGTGTTTAAAAAAAAAAACACAACACCTGAGTGCCACCCCAAGATTGGCCCCCGCCGAAGGTGCCGCCCCAAGCACGTGCTTGGTTGACTGGTGCCTGGAGCCGGCCCTGAGTACTCATTTAGTATCCCAGCAACTCATACATTGAAGAGTAACACAACAGTGAGGCGGGGAAGTGTTATCCCATTTTACAGACAGAGAAATGGCATGCAGAAGGCCTGATGTACTGTCCATTGAAGTTAATCAAAAGACTTCCATTGTCATAAGTGGACTTTGGATCTCACTTACCTAAAGACACACAAAGCCTCTGCAGGGCTAGGAATTAAACCCATATCTATTGAGTTGCAGTCCAACATCCTAACCAGAAGACCATCCTTGGACCATAAAAAATATTCCAAGTGAAGATTTAGATCAAGTTCTGGATAAAGGTTCAAGTTTGTTCTTATTTTTGACTCAGTCCTGCAACCCTCGCTCATCTGAGGAATCCTTTGAAATCAATGTGACTGACTGACTGAGATAGGGTTGCTCTGCTCATGTGACTAAAGATTGCAGGATCTGGTCCTTTATTAGTACAAATTCATCCAGCCCTTGTTTTTCAGTGTCTGGGTGAGACGAATAGATTTAAGTTATAATGAAGACAGTAATGAATACGACTTTTGCTACCAGAACAAGATATCATAATTGTAAGAGAGAGAGACACAGTGGCATCCTGTCACATTTTGACCTTTTTAGCATGTTGTATTGTGACCTACTGACCATTCCATCTGCTCATTGGACACTGCAGGGAAGAACAGAATAGTCATGCATGACTAACAAGGATGCAAGGCAGCACAAACTTAACCTATTGGTGAGAGACTGTAAGCCAATATGATCTTCAGAACACCTCATTCAAAATCCAACTTGGTCCTCTGTCTTCTCCAGCTAAACTGCTGGGACTTTGCTGGTTTTGATATTATTAGAACATTTATGTTATAGTAGCAAAAGGCATTTTTATGAAGATACTACAATCTCTGCCTGAGATCTCATTGACAGATCAAGCTTCTTTCATGGAAAGTGACAATGGATTACCATTCTGTGCAGCACTTTGCAACAAGCAACAAATCATGTTTAATTTCTTGGGTATTCATTATGGTAACATTAATCCATCTGGCATTAAGCAGAGAGTAATATGCAAGCTTATCATATTTCTCCTGTAATACAGTATTTCTCCTATAATTTAATAGGATTCTGGAATGGCATTTCAAACCTTTTTAACAGCTATCTCCAAGTATAAACTTTCATGGCACATAAAATATTATAATATTAAGGTGTCACTAAAGCCTCACATGATAGCCGACTTGTTTCTGAGCCAGAAGACTGTGGGCTAAAGTCTTACAGATGAGACTTGTGGTTATACATAGGATTCTGCAGTGTCCCTTCTGCCCACTCCTGAAGATGTCTATGTGCAAGTCAAAGACCACGTGGCACTTAAGTCTAACCCTAGTCTTTTGGTCAACTTCCCTTCTCAATAAAAACAAATGTGAATGTCCTAGGCTTTGTAGGAGCTATCGCTGAGGAGCGCAAGCAAGCTTTCTACAGACAGTGTCTAGTGTTCATCTACAGGCAGACCTTTGCAACTGTCCTGGGGCCACAAAATGGCTAGAACTTATGCTGGCCATTTGCACATTGCATAATGGCTACTGTGTTGGCCTACATGGATGCTGAACTACTGCTGGACTTGGAGACTGAAAGGCAAAATATAAAACACTAAGCCCTTGTCTACACTGGGGGGGGAGGGATCGACCAAAGATACACAGCTTCAGCTATGGGAATAGCGTAGCTGAAGTCGTAGCTTAGGTCGACTTACCTCAGGGTCTTCACGGCGTGGGATTGACTGCCACCGCTCCCCCATCGACTTTGCTTGTGCCTCTCATGACGCTGGAGTTCCAGAGTCGACGGGAGAGCACTCAGGGATTGATCTATCATGTCGAGACTAAACGCAATAAACAGACCCCTGCTAGATCGATCGCTACCCGCCGATCCGGCGGGTAGTGTAGACATACCCTAAGACTTATGCACATGTTGAATTTTTAATTTTTAGCATGCACGTAGGTATTTGCAATACTGGGACTAACAAAAAAATAAACCCCAATAAGTTATGGGCAGTTCCCACAAGGGAGGGTTTGGAGGTGAGAACAATATAGGAAAGATTTATAGTTACCGTCAGGTGCCCGGCCTTATGTCTTTACCTATCATGGGGTGGAATTCTCAATTTTTCCACTTCTAGAGCAGTCCCAGGGCTATAAAATCATGTATATCAGTTGTGTTTACCTAGCAGGTCCAAATGAGTTTTGATACCTGCAGTTCTTCCCTTTGGGAGTGACAAGTATTCAGTGACTAGTCAACCTTCTTTACAAAAAAGTATTATTTTAACACAGGGAATAAAGCATCTAGAGAAAAAGGATTTTAAAACAAAAACAGTCTACATGCATGTCTAGCTAAACCAAAAGGCTTGTGTGATGGGGTGTAGCTACCACGCCTTGGCTCAGCAGGGGTTAACTGTGCATTGCAGGGTGAAGAACCCATGCCCCTTCACCTCTGCTGGTCATGCTTAACCTGGAGGCAAGGTATAAAAGGAATCAGCTTAGCTCAGTCTGGGCAGGCTGCTCAAGGGAAAGGATGCAGAATGCAGGTTCTCTCCAGGGAGCTGCTACAAGCCCCGACCCCAGAGTCAAGGCACACAGAGCCCCAGATGGATTCCAGGCTGCCTGACAAACCCAGAGAGGAGTCTGTGCCATCTGGAGCTCCACCGCCTGTGGACCCCAGGGACCCGTGAACCCTCACTGGTGACAACAGGGTAGAAAGCAGCCCAGGGGACTTAGACTTTGCTCCGGTGGATGAACAGGGGGCCCAGTCAGTGGGAGGATTCCCACTGACTCGGTGGTGAGTAATCCTGCCACTGCCGGGGCCCTGGACTGGAGCTCGGAGGAGCAGGGAGGGCCCAAGTCCCCCTACTCTGGGTGTCACATACCCCTGAGTGGTGACCCACTACCCCAGCGGGCCAATAGGCCACACAACCCCATGGAGGGGTGCGACTTTATGGACTCTGGCCATTTTGCCCCGCAACCCTGGGCAGGAGGGCCGCTTTATGGACTCCAGCCACTAGGCCATATAACCTGGTTTCATAGTAAGGGTCATTAGCACTGGGCCTAACCACCTGTAGTACAGCCTCTTTCCTTGCTTGTGACCACACGTGACCAGACACCCCATGATGGGGTGTACCTACCCCACAACCACTCACTATTCCCAGATAGTAACCTAGCCTGGCCTAGTTTCTTCAGACACTGCTGGCTGTGGCCAAGGGTCAAGAGTGGTAGAAGGTGCTAAGAGGTGCAGTAAGCACAGACAAATGGGAGGAGTTTAGGGGTGAGAAGGAGAAAATTAGAACAGAGGAGTAGGTGGGAGCAAGATTATCATAGGGTCTTGGAGATGACAAGTAGTTTGACTCTTATAAGGTAAGAGATAGGAAGTCAATGGAGGGATGCAAGAATTAATATGATACAGTCTAACCAGCAGAAGTTCCCAGCTTTGAAAACAGAAAGGATAGTGGTATCTGAATGGCAAATCGAAGTTCAATGTTTGAGTCAGGTTGAGTTTGAGGTGATGGAACATTCAGGAGGAGATGCCCAAGATATAGTTAAAAATACAAAACGACTAAGGCAATGAGGGTGGGCGATTGAGAAGCAGCTATAAAAGCACATCACTGGCTTTACAGAAATACATTTAACAACACATATGTATCCACATGGGAAACCTGATGGTGATGTGGCCATCAAACCAAATCAGCTATCCCTCCTTTTAGCAACATCCCTGTATTTTGGCATCTTGAATTTTAAGTTTGCGAGACAGCTACTCCTTTCTAATTGTTCTTCACCCAACTAATTTACTATTCAATATGTAAATAATTCCAAAGTCAGATAGAATTAATAATTCATAAGCAATGAAGTTAAAATTAATTCTCCCATGTCTGATTTTCTTCACTTAAACAAAAAAAGAATACATAATGCATGGTGGAAGTGAAAACGGTTCAAGATGTTTTACATTGGCTAAATGTATTGATGTTTTCTATGATTCTCTCTTTGTGTGCCCATTGCTAAGCCTTATTATTATTCAATTAGATTAGTAAAAATTAAATTCTACTGTTAAAACACCTATTTCCTTTTGTTTACAGGTAATTTTAAACAGCACACTTGGAGAAAGAAATTAATTAATTTGAAGAAGAAAAAAGACACGGGTGAGGTTGACCCATATTGTACGTATAGGTAATAAGAGGCATTGTGTTCTGGATACATACACATGATTCCAATCTAAAATAAAATAATAATACCTAAAAACAATCTGAATGCTTTAAATGTTCAGATCACTGAAAGACATTATTTCATGAACACTCACAGCACTCCTATGAGGTAGGTATTATTATCCTTATGTTACAGATGGAGAAACTGAAGGCAGATGTGACTTTCTCATGGACCCAAAATGAGTCAGTGGTCAAGCCAGGTTTAGAATTCAGGACCTCCTGGCTCTGGAGCAAGATCTGGTGTAGTGCTTACAATAAATTAAGAGAAGTTACTGTTACTCAGTCAAGATTTTTCTTGCTCCAAAAAGCAATATGAATACCTGAAAAGATGAACAGTGCAAGGTAAGTGACTCAGTAATGCCAGTCATGTAGTCAAATTAAGGGAACACCCAATCCTGAGGCCTTCATCCTGCTTCAATTCAAGTCACGAAAGCAGGATTAGACACAAGAGTCTTCTTTAACCTTACACTTTTTTTAATCCTTACACAGTATTCAAGGTGTGAACATATCATGGATTTACATTGCAGTGTTACGATATTTTCTGACTTATCTATCCCTTTCCAAATGGTTCCTAGTATCAATCGCTTTTTTGACTGCTGCTGCACATTGAATGAATGTTTTCAGAGAACTATCTATGGTGACTTCACGATCTCTTTCTTGAGTGGTAACAGTTAATTTAGACACCATCATTTTGTCTGTATAGTTGGGATGTTTTTCAATGTGCATTACTTTGCATTTATTAACATTGGATTTCATCTGCCATTTTGTTGCCCAGTCATCCATTTTGTGAGATCCCTTTGTAACTTTGTAGTTTGCTTTGAACTTAACTAGTTTCAGTAATTCTGTATCTGCACACTTTGCCACCTCACTGTTTACCCCTTTTTCCAGATCATGTATGAATATGTTGAACAGCACTTGTCCAAGTACAGATCCCTGGGGGACACCACTGTTTACCTCTCTCCATTCTATATAATTTGGTTAAATAGGGCTAAATCCTGAGCCCATTTACACCTAAGTGGTTTCACAGAAACGTCACAAGAATACACACAATTCCAGTGCTTCAGCTTAGGGTGGTTATCCCTTAAACCATGGGTTGGAGTAGGCACTTGATAACCTGGCCCATCAGATGAACATCTTCACTAAACCATCATTGACAGTAGTAACATGCATGGACATGAGACAACCAATATTTCTGTTCATACCACTTCCAAAAAAAAGGTACAGAACAGAAAGATAAGTAATGTGAAGGTGCAGAGTCAAGAACTCACCCATGACTTCAAGTATAGTCTATGCAGACTATGTAAGATTAAAGCCAGACACGTGAAGGTAACTCACCAGCACCAAAAGAACCAAAACACAAACAAAAACAAAACCACCCACAAAAACCTATGATATTAACAGATTAGAACACAAAGCCATTTTAGTGTCCAAATGACAAAGCGTGGCAGGGAGTTCAGTGTAAATCATCATACTTGGTTGTGTTTGAAAGTCAGTCAATTTCAAGACCATCTTTGTTTAGCCACAGAACCAAAAGAAAATCTAAAAAATAGAACTTCACAAGTTCTTGGAAAGTCTCTTATGTCTTCACATGTTAAGGGGTATTTCTTGTATCTCTTTCTACATCATTTATTATTATTTTATTACCATTTATACTATGTCACGATATAGTTTATAAATGTTAGTCTCTGCCCAAAAAAGTTTATCATTAGTCTAAAATTTTTGCTGGGAAATACCAGTCAAATGGCAGCTACCACTTAAATACACCACCAGTATTCACAAGTATATATATATATATATATATATAAAAATATTATATATTTATATTTACACAGTAACAGTGTTTAGAAAATTCATTTGATATCAGTACATATTCCTATATTTACCTCAACTCTTATTTATTATCAGTCACAGCCATTTTTCTTTAAGAGTCTTGTTATTCAGCTCACAATGTACAGCATAACAGATATTTTTCAACAATATTTTCCTGGTAGAGGATTGCAGATTCACACTCACATGTGAAACATGAATTCTGCAGATTCACTATATTTTGCTTAAACAATTTTTACCTTCATATGAATATTGTATGGGTTGTTAGTCCTAGTTGGCAGTTCCTACAAGGGCAAATTTAAATCAGAAGCATCTACAGAACTGTCTATAGTTTTAAGATACTGCATTCTAGCACCCTAATCTAGAAGCCAGTTTCTGAGACTTCGATAAGGAAATACTGAATACAAAGATATTTTAGCTTATGCATGACCAGCTTCTTCTCTAATGCAACCATGAAAGTGTTCTCTTTACCTTAATGCTTTCACTGCTGATGGACTGTTCATACACCTTCTGAGTTGTAGTTCCCAATGGAATGTCCATTCAAATGAATGAAACATCTCAGGGTACTTAGACTGAATAAGTGTATTTCCTGGATATACCTGGTGGAAGTCTATCAGCATTAGAGAGGTTAATTAGTCAACTGAGAGCTGGAATCTCAGACTAATTTTTGCTGTCAGGGATATTGATAGATTTTTCAAGCCTTAAACCAACAATTGGTGCAAAAGATCAACCCACTAATGATTGTCAATTAGTCGTGTGACTGTTGACTTCATTTTTCTGCCTTTGGAAAACATGTCATACTCATTCACCAACATCCTATGCCACCTGTATTTTGCAGCTGTGAAAATATTGATATTCCAAATAAATCCTCAGAGATACAAGATCCAAATGTGGGGGGCAGTTTGGAGGGTGGTTCGGGAGGGGAGGAAAGCTGGTAAACAGTAATGTCTTATCATTGTAACATTATTGACTGTTCATTTCTCTAGAAAAACTGTGGCATATTCATAACTGCAAACTAATCTAAACATTTCTGGAGACACATTGATACATTTACCTGAAGATAGCTGAGCTGTGAATTTGTCACTCAGGAATTATAACAAAGAAGGAAAGATACAAACCAAAAAAATGGAGATCTCCCACAACAGATTTATGTTAGAAATGAATTCTAGCAACGTGTTCAAAGCAGACCTGATTCCATAAAGACAAAGGATATAGCTATTTCACAATTTAGGGGTTAAATTCAGACCTGCTAAATTTTGTTTTGTGTATGAAAGAGTGTTTGTGTGATGCACTGTAGCATCACAGGCATGCTGTTTTCTGCAGTTGTTTTCCTCAGGATATTAACGCTAGGAGAGCTTATTAGTATCCTCTGTGTCCTGCATTCAGAGAATCAAAGCTAATACTGAAATATGGGTCTGTTTACCAACAAAGATAACTTCCAAAAGCAGAGTATGAAATTCCACCAACTAACTAGGACAATTAATGCCAGGATTCAGATGACTTTGAACACATGCCTCTTGTCTGATAAACATATTTTTAAACCCTTAGAATTGACCACCATGTAATGTAAATGGAAACAGAGAATCAAATCTGCTCTGTTAGATGCATGCAATCTCCATTGGTTTAAATTCAGGTTGCATGATGGGAGTTCTGTGGTTGTTACTGAAGAAAAAAATCTAGCTCATATACTTCATTTAGGCAGAGTTACTTGTATTATAGAGATTGTGAGTCTAAGTAAGTGTTGATAAGTAATGGGCAACCCTTAAAAGGCTGAGGATTTCAAGGATTTTCACTTCTCCTTAATTTTTTTATAAATGAATTTCGTTCTTATGAAACTTGAATTGCCAGTTTTTAGCTTGAGAGCAGTTGCAGCACTTGCAATGGTAGGGCTAATAGAGACTCCACAGTAAGGGAATAGAGCCACTCAGAAAAGTTTGAAAAGAAAATCAGGTAAAAGAATTGTGCTGTCATCCCAATTCAATGCACCCTTCACAGCTGTCGGTCAGCAGACTAACTCTTTCACAGGGAAAATCACACTCTTGTGTGGGACTCCAAAGCACCAAGAGGAAAACAACACTGAACAGCTCAGCAGCCATAATATAGCACAGAGGAGCACTTTCAAAACTGCCCTTAAGCAATAAGCATGTGTCGGACTAAAGTAAATATAGTGTCTCAGCTAAACCAACAAGGTAGCGCGAGCTTCCCCACACTGCCTAAACAATGGGCTTCAAAACTTGTCCTATGTGGAGCACCTGTAGGAGTGAAAGAATATGTCAGTCTCAATAGCCATTTTACCCTCATCCATTTTATCTGACTGAGATTACTGACAAAGATGCTGATTAGTGCCAGCTATGGGGGTGGCTTTAGGAATGATTCCACTACTCAAAATCAAGCGACAATTTCACTGGATTTTTACAGTTCTTTTATTTTTAGTCTAGGATGTTATTAGCATCACAGGTACAGAAATGCATCCTCAATTCATGACTTTTAGCTGACAGGGTCCCTTTATGGGCTCTACTGTGCTTTGAAGGCACAGGCCCACGTTGGGGCTAATGCAGAAGCTTTCCAGCTTACCACCCCAGTGGCTGCCTCAAAGAGACATGTCTCAGAGGGCACAATGGCTCCCTAAATTCCCTAATGAACACAATAAATGCAACCATTTAACAGGCTGAAGCTGGAGCCGGGGCTTAAACTCCTTCCCCTCTTCTACAGGTGGCTAGAGCCACTATGGTGCTAGTCCTTTAGTATTCCTTGCATGCAAACGGGCACAAGGAATGCAAGCCTCCCTAGTTTTCGAGGGTGCAGAGTAAGGCAGACTCTCCCCATCGCCCCTACCAGGCTAACCTGCACCGGGGTGTGACATACCAGGGTACAAGCCAGACCAATGAGTAGCTGTGTCAGCCTTGCCCTGTAACCTGGGGTACCCTTTACACTGCCTTGTTGCTGTAGTCTCCAACCTGGACTGCTCACAAACAGCCTCCAGCATGTAAGTCACTGCCAGCTATGTACATGTGTGTGCTGCAGCCAGCCCCTGCTTGGCTCTTACCAGCCTTAATGATTGCCACAGGGTGACCCTAGCACAGTCCCAGTCTTCCCCCCAGAAACATATGTCCTGTCCTGCCCAGCTCTCTCCCAGACAGTGCAAAGTCTATTATTCCTTTAAGGGAATAATATGCACACAACTTGTTACCCCAAATGGTGTTACCCAGACACTTCAAGTTGAACACACTGGATTAGATAAAAACACATTTATTAACTACAAAGAGAGAGATTTTAAGTGGGTATAAGGAATGAGGCATAAAAGTCAGAAATGATTAAAAGAAAAATAAAGATGAAACACTTACTAGTGCCTAACTTAAACTACATTTGATTCAAAGCAAAGTTTTCTCACCACATGCTTCAGCAGATTACTGACCAAACTCTCAGGTCAGGATCCCTCCCCCAGAGTCCAATGGCTGCTTCTTTTGTCTCTTCAGGTGCAGCGAATGTGATGGTCAGGGAAAGAAAGAAGTGCTTCCTCTTTATAGTTTCAGTACCCCTCTTCAAAAAAACAAAACAAAAAAAAAAAAAACACACTCTTAACTGGGACCCAGGAGACAAAGAGTCTACATGGAAGGATGTTCCCTACTGGGTGTTGTTTTCTTGTTTTTGCTAAAATATAGATTTTTGTCCCTGCCCTGTTTCCTGCCAAAAATGGCCACTTAGCAGGTTCATCAGCCTTGTTTACACCTGGCTACAGGGCCGGCTCCAGACACCAGCCCACCAAGCATGTGCTTGGGGCGGCACCTGGAGGGGGGGTGGCACTGAGATTCTTTTTTTTTTTTTAAATTAAAAACAAAAAAACACTCTTCCCAGCCGGGGCAGCGGGGAGCGGCATCGCCCCGGCCGGGGGACCGGGGCCACGGGGAAGCTGCCCCCCCTCACCAACGCCCCGGCCGGGGCAGCAGGGCCGCAGGGAAGCCGCCCTCCCCACCGGCACCACGGCCGGGGCAGCGGGGAAGCCACCCTCCCCGCCGGCGCCGGGGCAGCAGGGAAGCCACCCTCCCCGCCAGCACCGCGGCCGGGGCAGCGGGGAGTGGCATCGCCCCGGCTGGGGGAGCTGGGTGGCAGGCATGCCGCGCTCCCCGCCTGCGCCCCGGCCGGGGCAGTGGGAATGCCGCCCTCTCTGCCGGCGCCTGGGCCGGGGGCCACGGGCATGCCGCCCTCCCCGCCGGCGCCCGGCCTGAGAGGGGCGGCCGGCAGCTTTTTCGCCTGGGGCAGCAAAAAAGCCAGAGCCGGCCCTGCCTGGCTAAGGAGGCAGCTTTCCCCTGGTCTCTGAGGAACTGGTTTGGCCACTCCCCAGACTTATTTGGAAAACATATTTTTAGTCATCACCTTAGCTTATGGTTATAACATCACATATAACGCTGCTACATGCATTTTAAGTGATACCTCACAAGACATGGCTTGTACAAAAAAATCCTGCAATAGTGTGTAGGATGTGAACACAGGGGTATGTTTTGTCACACTGGGAAAAGCACAATCAGATAATGCCTCAAAGTGGGGGACAACACTTTTTTAGTCTCTTTTAGATGTCTCTACATAAGACATACAATATATATTCTACTGCAATCAGTATAGAAAGGTGTGGTTTTAAGGAATAATTGACTAAAGAGGTATAAGCAGGAAGTACGATCAGGACAGAAAACCGAGAATGGGGTAGTAGCAAGGAAAGGCCGAGGTAAATTTGTGTATATTCACCCTGGCATAACACAGCAGCCTTAGACTAGTTTTGCTTTTCACTTTTTAATTTCTTTTTCTAAATTAATCTCTTGTCTGTGTTTTTCAAGTTTTGTTCTTGCCTGGGCAACTGCCCAAGCTGCTAATCCACAGAGGGCAGCAAGACAACTGGCAGCATAGTAAATGAACTGAACTGTAACATCATTCATGTAACTGTCTTTCTGGAGAACAGGGCAGCAGCTCCATCTCCATTCTTTCAGGCATCGGTGGGGAATATTAGACCAAAGTAATAGAATGGTCTGGAAAACTACAAACAGTTTGATCCAGTCTATATTGATGCACCACCTCAGGAAAAGCTACGGAAGTTTATCAGCATTACATATGAAGTGAGTACAGTGCAGGCTGACTTTGCCTTATTTAGCTTCCTGCAAATTTACCAGAACGGAGGAAAAAGTCAGGCAAACTGTTGGCTCATAGACTCAAGGAACAGACTAAGGGCTTGTCTTCACTACCCGCTGGATCGGCGGGTAGCAATCGATCTTTTGGGGATCGATTTTTCGCGTCTCGTTTAGACGTGATTAATCGATCCCCGAAAGCGCTCCCCGTCGGCTCCGGAAATCCACCTCATCGAAAGGTGGAAGCGGAGTCGACGGGGGAGCAGCAGCGATCGACTCACCGCCGTCCTCATGGCCAGGTAAGTCGATTACGATACGCCGACTTCAGCTACGTTATTCACGTAGCTGAAGCTGCGTATCGTAGATCGACCCCCTCCCCTAGTGTAGCCCTGGGCTGAGGCATACTGGTGGTATGAGGCTGCAGGCGAAACTTACATACATTGCAACTAACCAGAAATGCCTTTTAATAAATTGTATAAGAAGTGTTACTCAGCCAGTCCCCTGCTCCTGAAATCAATTGTCCCTTCCCAAATTATCAAAAGGACTTTTCTGTAGCACTAATTACTTTGCAGGGAAGCCAGGAAGTCATCATAACTAGAGCTGGTTGGGAAAAACTTGTTTACCCCTGCAACAAATGTAGACAAAACCAACCTATTAGTTCTAGTTATGTATACAATTTTACATTTTGGGGGTTTTCATAAAAAAGTAAAAATCAAAATATTTAATTTTTTCATCAAAAATGTGAACATTTCCCATGAAAATTGAGATTTTTTGTGAAAATTTCCATTTTCCCCAAAGCCACTTTCTGTTGATAAATGTTTCAAACAGAAAACTTTCAACTACCTCTAATAATCACCATTAAACCAGCCACAGATGGCCTCCTCATGGAGCTTCATCAATGCTTGTCCAAACTACCAACACCTTTATACTCAGAAGTATTTTCAAAGCCAAGGATCAAGAAGACCTCCCTTCAGATAGCATCTATACTTGTACTATTAAAACTAAATAAATGGCCAGGTAGATGTGCCAATCACAGACCTATTTCTTTGATAAAATACAGACTGTAAAATATTGGCAAAAGTCCATGCCCAAAGAGCAAGATTAATCCTACCAAGGTACTCTTCCAAACTAGGTGGCTTTGTACAAAAACAATACTGCAGAAGTAATTTGTGGCAACTGATTGTTATAATTGTCTTAACACAGAAGTTGACCAAACCCACGATGATAATCTCTCTGATAGGATGACCTGCAACTTCCTCTTCAGAACTTTAAGAAAATTAGGTTTTAGGTTTTGACCTTGTATTAAGTTAATGGAACTATGGGGGTCTATGGAGACTAATGGCCACATCTCTGAACCCTTTCAACTGTGTGGGCTGGAAAAGAAAAGGGAGAAAGGGCAACCCTATTATATGATATAGCTGTGGCAGCATTAGCTGCAGCAATAGCAGCCCATTACACCAGCCACAGAACTAAGGTTATCAAGTAACAACGTGGAGGTATGCTTAATGCTGACCTTGCTCTGCTCCTGCTGTCCAACCCCGTCCTTCATGCAAAAGTTCAGGCAGAACTATGATAGAAAACTTGAAAATCTTCAAGCTTTTAGGATGGATGTAAATTTCCTTATGATTGTCAAGACATTCAATGGCCAGATGAGGGCTTAAAATATTTTGTATGTTCATTTTGAATTACATGGGTATCTCCCTGTTTCAGGCGGAGATCGGAATAAAAGAGCGGGAGACAAGTGTGGAAGAAGGGCAAAATTATTATTCATATAAATGTTTACCATGTCTCCTATGTACTTAGTTCCCTTTCCCTCTTTGTTCATCACTTCGACAAGTTTAGATATCATGTTTAAAGATTTCCTGTGGAGGAAGCTTCAATGTTCATGAAGTAAGCAATCCTCCCTACCAAGGATAGAGAGGGGAAATTCTGATTTCTCAGTACTCGAATGTATCTCAATGCCTTTTTCTTGGGACACATCTCCTAGTGGTACCAGGATATATCATAATCCCCAGCATAAAAATAAGGAGCTACAATCTTCCTTTCCATATCTTGCTGTGGTTGATGCTACCAGAAAAGCCTGGTTTAATGTCCATTATCCATTGTTACAAGAGGACGCAATACTGTTGACTATCAGAATATGATCTGTACACTTCTCTCATAATCAGAGACATGCTGATGTGGAAGCAATTTTTTTTAAACCAAACTTTGTGAAAACTGTTGACATTTCCAAAATGTTTTATTTATTGAAAATACGCTTTACCAAAAACAAAAACTGCCAACAAATCATGCAAAATGAAAACAACGTTGAATTGTTGTGGAAATTGAGGGAAAGATTCATCAGCTCTATTGCAGAGCTACTTCCATATTATTAGAGTCAGAACTTAGGAATTCACCCAACCACACAGTGGCAATGGATCAAGGTTCAACAGAATACAAAAGACGCCTCAATGGATTGCCACCTAATGCATTAGCACTATGCTCAATAGCAACGTTCACTTTTGAAGATCACCTTTAAAGAAATTGCTGCTCCAGCATTAGCAGAGCCTTTTTCACAGAAGAGACAAAGAGAGAACAGATGCTGGCACAGTGTTACATGAGGAACTTGTAGTTAGAGAGCTGAGCAGAAAATGTTTTCTTCCCTGCAAACATTTTTCAAAGAAATCTCTATGAAATTTTTCTACAAAAGTTTTGAGACTTTCATCAAGAACAGAAATATTTTCTGTTTTCTGCAACCAAAACCAACCAAACAACAAAATTTGCTCTTTTGGCAAAAGTTTCGGTTTTACAAAAAAATTTCACCCCATGTTGCTGGAAAAAAAAATCTGTTTTTCAATTAAACCCTCCCTCTCCGCACCCCCAAAATGTTAAGAAGAACATTTCTGAAGGCAATTTCTGGTTTGATGAAAGATCCATGTTTTGGCTGAAAAATCATTTCAAACAAAAAAGAGGTCTACTTTTAACATGTATAGCAGGGGTGGCCAAACTTACCAACCCTCCGAGCTGCATATGACAACCTTCAGAAGTTCAAGAGCTGGGGCACGTCTGCCATGTCTCAGTGCTTCAGCCCCGCGGAAGGTGCCTGCTGGGGCTCGGGGCTGAAGCCCCGCTCTTGTTGAAGCCCTGAGCCCCGGCAGGTGTGCCCCATTGGGCTGGAGTCCCGAGAACCCCCTCCCTGCTAGACAGAAGGATCCCCACCACAAGGTAGAAGCCCAAGCTTCTTTCCCTCCCACCCCTGTCTGCTACTTGGAGAATAGGGGTGAATGTGAGGGGGGCTCTGCAAACCACACTTTAACTGTAAAAGAGTCTCATGTGGCTCACAAGCCAGAGTTTGGTCACCCCTGCTGTATAGGATGAAAACAGGCCCAAAAAGCTAGAGTTGTTCAGGGAGACTCACTGTAATAAAATTGTGTACCTATGTAGATTAAGAGAAACAGCTCTATCTCAGGGTGATTTACTTAGTATGTATTATCCCTATTTTGCAGATGGGGAAACTGAGGCAGTTTTCCATGTTGGATGTCTGCTGGGGCACACATTAGTTTTAATGACTTCTCTAAGGTTATACCATAGGTCAGTGGCAGAGGAAGGAACCCAACTCAAGCTTGCTGATCACCAGTTCCTTGCTCTAACCAGTGGGAAGTTCCTTTCTCTCAGAAAGGCACAGCCAGCTGGTACCCAGAGAAAATATATTTGGGGCTCCCCCCACCCCATACAGAATATTAGTTTTAAGAGGAACCGGTATGATTTTCTTTTCACTGCAAGATCTGCAGGGTAAGGGTGAGAGGCCCCAAAGGCACAAGTTTTTTGGAAGTTTGTGGAAGAAACAGGACTTGACTTACATTTGAAAACCTTTTCAAAAATACTAGGATTCAGGTAGGGGTCACTTGGAAAGGGTGCCCACAGAGAGGTCAGAGGTGCAACTCATCCCTGAACCGTGACAGGTTGGTTCTCACAGGAGGAGCCAAAGGCATATTTCTGATACCAGTAACCAGGGCAATCCTCCTGACAAATGTAAAGTCTCTGCTCCAAAGTATGGAGATGCTAGAGCTTCTCAGTGAAAGGGTTTTAAGAATGTTTTCCTACTTTCATTCCGAGTAAAGACTTAACTGTTTTAGCTGAAACTTCACACATAATAATAATGTCAGAGGCAGACCCCCAACATGGAAAATTGTAGCCCAAACAGTTGAAGTTTGGGAAAGTTATATACAGTTGAAACCAGGGCCTTATAATGGGAAGAGTTAGGCAAATTTACCTACAGGCATCACCACCAGCTCTGTCTATAATAAAAAGAAGACCATTTCACGAATCCCAGGGTTCAAAAGTCATGAGTCAGCCTTGCCCTCCCCACCCACCCCACAAATGACAAGAGGCTTAAAATCATAAGTATTTTTTAAAAAAAAATTAAAAGAGCCCAAGATTGATTGATATGTCTTGTGGTTTGAACCTTTAGAATGCACTAACATCACATTTTCGAGCTGTTCTCTACAGCTCAAAACCTTTTTTTTTTTTTAATGAAAGCGGAGATTCTCATGCAATTTGTTGATTCTGACAGCTGGAGCTTTAGGAAAAGCACCAAATGCTGTGAGATGACAAGAGTGCCTGATTTGCAGCACTGCTAAACAGCCACTGCTCCCAAAGATCCAGAGTTTTGGGTGCTTAGCAATACTGAAAATCAGCCCCTTCTATTAAACCATCATCAGCCTGTTCATATATTATACGTCTATATGAAATCACACACACACACACACACAGGAAAGCTGATATTGTGGTTAAGACCTGGGCTGAGACACAACAGTCCTTTGTTCAATTCCTGCCTCTACCACAGATTGATTGACACACCTTAGGCAAGTCACAATCTTTGTTCTTCAGTTCCCCATGTGTACAAAATGAAAAGAATAACTTCCTTTTTCCCCCTTGTTTTGTCTATTAAGATAATAAACTCTGAGGGGCAGGGATTGTCTCCTATTAAGTATATGGACAGCACCTACCACAACGAAGCGCCTGGGCCTCATGACATTACAATAATACAAATTAAATTAATTTTTATTTGTATTTCTGCAAGCAGGTAGACACAGTGTGTGACTTCAAATAAAAACACTGGCACTGGGGAAATTCTCTAGCTGATAGTTTCCAGAGGTGTGGATGTTTGTGACGCTAAAGAGGCATGCTGAAATAAGGACTTGTCTGGGGACTCACATTAAGACTGGAGGTAAGATGGATGGCATGTAATATCTGCAGGGAAAAGAAGAAAACTTCACGTCAATGTATTTCTGTCTCAGTGGAGGCTGAGAGCACTGGATGTTCTGTGATTATTGGTATGCTGAGTGCTAAGATGGCTGTTAAATATTTTATCAACCATGGCTAAAACCAAGAAATGTGCTGAAAACAAGAGCTGAATGATCCCGTTTTTGAGCTTTGCATCGTGCAGTACGTCTTTTTTATTTCCCCAGATACTTCTATTTATGTTTCTCTCAAATATCACCCCATAGCAGCTACTCCAAAGGGTTTTATTTTTTTAACCTTAGCAGTAGCTGTGGTACAGTTCACTTTATAAGGGATGACAGTGAACTGAAGTAAACATAAGGACACAGCAGCATTAGGGATGTCGGTCTGCAAATAGAATTTCACTCTAATTCTCTGCGTGAGGTCTGGGAGCTGCCGATGGCAGAATCAAGAGTGGTGCCTTTGCAGAGGCTGCTGTGTGCGACTATTCTCCCTCCCTCTGTCACACTAGAGGCTTGGATGATGAAAAAAAATCATGTGATTTTGTGTGCGCATGCATGTGAATGCACAGCAAAACGCTTCTCTTTTCACAGTTTCCTACTGTTCTGTTTCTTTACTGTTCACTGTTTTCAAGGACTCCTTGACCACCTACACTATTTTGGGGGGGGGGGGGGGGGGAGCATGAGAGCCCAAGAAATATCCCCACTCCCCTTGAAAAACACAAACACCCTCTGCTTCTGCTCTAATCACTCACTAACTTGCAGCCAAGAATGTATTTGCTCCTTCCTCTCTCTATTTCCCTGTGGTTTGCACTATCATTTGCTAATGACACCACTATTTGCTGCCATCTGCAGCACTGAGAGTTTCCTGTGGTTACCCCCTGCCATCCTATAGGAATTTCACATATAAATCACTGATCAAACGTGAAATATTTGCTCATCACGCTACACCTTTGTCTTTGTTTCAGGGAGCTGAAGTGACAGATGAGTTTCTCCTCACAGATAATTTCCAACAAGTAGAGGATGAGGGTTTGGGTTCTGTGTGTGTGTGTGTGTGCGCGCGCGAGCGTGTGCAAGTGCTGCTGGAGGGCGGGTGCGACTGTGTACACATGCATGAGTGTCTGTCACCACCAATAAAGAGTGGGTGCAAGTGGGTGTACATGCACACACGTGTGTAACTGCCACTCGAGAGCAGGCATGAGTGTGCGTGCATGAGTGTGAACACTGCTAGAGTGTGAGTGCAAGTGTGTGTAAAAGCACTGCTAGGGTGGGAGGGTGTGTGTGCACATGTGCGTGTGTAAGAAAGCACTGCTCGGTGTGTGTGTGTGTAAAAAAGAACGGCTAGGGTAAGAGAAAGAGGAAGGAATCTCGTCTGCAAAGGTTCTCTTTGTTGCATTAGCTGCAGCCATTTCATTTAAGGTTGATCAGTTTAAGTAGGCAAAACTGGAGACAAAATAAACGGCCCTGCTTAGCTATGTGGTCTTTTCATTTATCAGAAGTCTTGGGATGAGAAAATGTCTGCAGCCGAGGCCATGTTTTACTTCCTCTGAAATCAGAAGGTATTGATTTTTTCTACTGATACTCTCCCCTCCGTTTCCTGCGTCTTATGCGGTTGCAGAGCAGCTGCAGCCCAAAGAACTGTGGGAACGGCTTTCACATCTGAGCCCATTAGTCACCAGATGTCACCTTCTGCTGCCAGTGCTTCAAACAGCCAGGCAGACAATGTCCCATGCATGCTGAACATCTGAATGCCGACTCATTCAATAATGTGGACAGCTCAATGGGTTAGAATGACATCCACAGCACCTGACCTCAAAGCCATGTTTATACTGACACCTACAGCTCCACAAGGAAACATATGCATCCTGAGATGTTTTTTCCATGAACAGCACAGTGGGTTGTTTTTCTAAGAAACCCCTCTGCTCCAAAGATTTAATTGGTTTTATTCATTAGAGGAAATATCAACCTCTGCATTTGCTGAATTTATTTCATTTTCAGCTGTGTGGGTGAGTCAAAAAACCATTATTAAAATGGTGCGGTAGATCACAACAAAAATTATTTGTTTACCCCTAGACATGCTGTATCAAACTGCCAGGTTTTAAAGACATCCATCTTTAAATCCCAGTTTGATTGCTGGCAAATTGAGTGTAGAATCCCAATCCTGGCCGCAACCATTCTCTGGCATTTGTTAGCAAGTTGTTTATGGGTTTGCAAAATACACTGTAGAGGGTATTTCACACTGCACAGGCACATTCTCCGCATCAGTGCTTTCTTTCATATCATCGCCTAGTGTATCCAGAGCTGCTTTCACTATAAAGAGCCAAGCAGTTACTAGGATAAGATTTTCATAGCATTTTATGGGAGAGAAGGAGAATTCTCTCCCCTGGAAGAGAATATATATATATATATATAGTATACTTTAGATTAAAAAACAATTTTAAAAAACTATGCTGAGCTAGATGGGTGCAGCTTTCATACCAGGTTCTGTCCTTATAAGAAAGAGGACAAAAATGTCCCTAAACAATACAGCATTCAGTAATCTTACTATATTGTGATCTGGACCGGTACTGTAGTATTGCTACTGAGGGACTCGTGCCTTCCCCCCCCCCCCCCCCCCCCCCCACACACACACACTTAAATTAAATTTGTGGATGTTTCAGATCACATTGCACTGAAACAGTACATCGTGTCTCTCATATACAGTGCAAAATCCTGATCCCATTGCAGTCAGTGAATGTTTTGCTATTGTTGACTTCAAGGTGCACAAGATTTCACCCATAATCTTTTTCAAGAAAATAGTATGAAACATTTAAGCATAAAACTACTTTTCAACAAAACAGATTTTTTACATATTAATAAAGCAGTGGGGTTTTTTTTAAACAAAGGCTTTGATTTTAATAAGTGAAATATCACAGGCAATTCATTCTTAATATGGAGAGATGTTATTTGAAATTTTGACCAGTTTTTTTAATGTCCTACATATTCAAGTTTAAGATAAGATACAGAGCACAATTTTCAAATGTGGGCATCTTAACAGAATTTCACAGGTCTCAATCCTGCCACTTCCCATCGTGACTTCATGCAGTTCTCCACGTGAGATCAGACAGCTTGCAGCACTGGGACACAAAGGATTGCAGCCTACTGTTAAGATGCTCATTTTGGAAACTAGAGCTCCTCCTATTAAAAGATTGCATCTGGAGTGAGATTTTTGCTTGCAGGGGATACCTAGAACCATACCAACAATTCCCTGTCCAATAAGAGTGGCACACCAGGAGTCAGGATTTACCAGACTGCAGCTAGGAGAGGGCTTATTTACACAGCTCTGCTCTCCTGGGGCAGCACACCATCTACCCACCATGGAACTGACTGGAGCAGTACATCTAAGTATACACAACAGAATAGCTTTTTCCCTGAAGGGGAGAGGCTGCTGCAGCATCCAATGCCTGTGTCACTCAGAAGGCTATTGATGTGGACAAACATGCACAGGAAATAATGCATTATCTGTATTCTCCTATGCATTGGAGAGCTGCCCTTTCTCCTTCCAGCTCAGGCTATGCACTGTAAAATGGGAATAATAGTACTGTACTTCCTTACCTTCCTGACAGAGGCACTAAGTACATTTTAAAAATGAATCTTGATACGGGTGCTTTGAAAGCATAATGCAATCATTTGATGTCATCATCCCAACTTGTTACAGTGATTCCACAGTCCTAATGCACTGGGCATAGGCATTTCTGCTCATAGCTATCCTTTACCTGGTTTAGCCTGCCAGCTGAAGCAGTGTCCCTGCATACGGCCCTTGTGGTGTAACAGCAGTTACTTGGAGTCACAGGTAAGAGCTGAGGGAAAAGGGAGGACCAATGAAAGAGCCACTCAAAAAGTGTGACTGTCCTGACGGTCAGGGGTACTACCTCTTCTTCTACACCCAAAGAACTAACCCAGCACCCCAGACATGAAGCAATTGCTCAGTGACCTACTGTTGAGGAAGTGCAAAAAGCTATCAAATAAATGAAGTCAAATAAATCACCAGGCAAAGACAGCATGCTAGCTGTAATCTTTAAACTTGCAGGTCCCAAAACTGTCAATGGTCCATAAGAAATTATTAAGGAAATCTGGAGAACTGAGAATATTCCTCTGGATTTCAAAGATGTAGTCAAAGTTACACTATACAAAAATAAAACAAGTCTTATTGTAGCAACTTCTGGAGTATCTCCCTGCTATCTATAGGTGGCAAAATCTTCACTTGTATCTTGCTCCATTGGCTTGTTGAAAGAGTGTCAGAGAAGTTTCTACCAGAGAATCAATGTGGATTTAGATCAGTTTGGAGCACCACAATCATGATGTTTGTTGTGAGGCAGATTCAGGAAAAATGCATTAACAAAACATGGAACCATATGCTGTCTTTATTGATCTAAAGAAAGGGTTTGACACTCTGGGCAGAACTGGCCTCTGGAAAATTCTAGAAAAGCTTGGCTGCCTCACCAAATTTGTTAATATCATATGTCAATTCCCCAAAGACATGACTGGACAAGTACTCCCAGATTATGGCCTCTCTAAGCCATTTTCCATACCTAATAGGGTGAAACAAGATGTTGTGCTGGCACCAGTCCTCTTTGGTCTCTTCTTCGCAGCTGTTCTGAATTACACAACTGACAACCTTCAAAAGGGCATCTACATAAGGTACAGAACTGATGGAAAACGCTTCAGTCTCTGAATGCTTACTGTAAAGACAGAAGTCCTAGTGAAACTCAGTAAAGCCCCGTGATCCACAAAAAAGACTTCACATATGAATCACAATGAAACTGACCTACAGCTTATCCTTGCCAGGTTCTCAGAGGCAACTAAACAGTTTGGATTCACCATTAGTCTGGAAAAAATTAAGTCTTCTCTCAACCAGCCCCATCAACCACTACCACTAAGTGGATGGTACAAAACTTTAAAGAATGTCAGTCACTTCACAGACCTTGGCAGCACTATCTCAAGTGACAGTTCCTTGGATCAAGAAATATCCAACAGACTACAAAAAGGAGACTTTCAGAAGACTTCGCCCTAGGATACTCAACTAGCACACCACCCAACTGTCAACAAAACTAACGATATAAAATTTAGCAGGGATAGCATCTTTTTAATATGAGTGTGAAACACGGATAGTTTACCACAGACACATCAAGCAACTTGAAACATTTTACATGCTCTGTCTGCACCCTCTTCTGAGGGTCTGCTGGCAAGGCAAAGTGACAAACATTAACTTCCTTGAAAGATCAAGAAGAACTCGCATCAAGGCCATGATTATCAAATTTCAGCATAGATGGACAGGTCATATTATCAGAAGGGGGGGTGATAGACTCCTGGGAGAGGGGGGAAGTCCTCTATGGAGAACTGAAACTCGGAAAGCATGGAAAGGTCAAAGTACATGCTTTAAAAGCATAGGCGCCAACTTCCGGTGGCGCCGGAGGGGGCTGACGCCCGGCATCGGGGGCGGGACGCTGGGCAACGTGTTGGGGCCCCGCTCCCGACGCCGGGTGACATTGCAGGGCCCCACCCCCGACGCCGGGTGACATTGCAGGGCCCCGCCGCTGACGCAACGTTGCCCAGCGTCGGGGGCGGGGCCCCGCAAAGTCTCCCGGTGGTGAGGTGAGCTTGCCGCGGGTCCGGGGCGGGTGGGGAGCTGCCGGTGGGTGCTCTGCACCCACCAATTTTTCCCTGTGGGTGCTCCAGCCCCGGAGCACCCACAGAGTCAGCGCCTATGCTTTAAAGACACCTTAAGCAGAATCTCAGATCATGTGGCAGAAATACTGATAACTTCGAAGACATCATCAAGGACAGAGCTTAATGGACAGCAACTATCAATAAAGTTTGCAAACAAACACTGAGAAAAACAGATGCATAAAACTGACTGAAGAAAAGGGCCAAGCATTGTCAAGTTTTTAGTGGGAACCTACATATTCCCATGACACATTTATTCATAGTCTTGCTCCTCGTAGATCAGCCTACACTGCCACAAGAAAACAAATGAGATAAGGATTTGTATGGCTGTACATCATATCCACAACTTTAAGATTTTTTTATGTTGCTGTTCTGAGTTGTTCTCTCACTTCTAGTCTACTGAGTCCTAGACCTGTGCCTTAAGCACAAGAACATCCTCTCTCCTAAGGTCCCTTCCAACCCTGATATTTGATGATTCTATGATAGCAGGTGTCTTGCTGCTGGATCAAGATGTAGTGCATTGACAGAGCTGTGTTTGAGGAAGCTTAGGACCTGATCCCACACTCACTGTGACGCTGGCAGACCAGGTGCCAGCTCTTGCCAAGGCTTTAGGCTTCACGAGCGCTGACAAATTCATTGCTGGATACCACTCTGTTTCACCTGTGTATTAGTGTGGTTAAGATTGTTACAAGTTCAATAACTATGTGTTTAGTCTTTATGAAATACTTGTAAGTTGCTGCATGATCATCTCACTTATAATATCTTTATTTAAGTTTTTGCTTTGTAACTAAACAAATGTATGCTCTGAAACTGTGAACCCAGTCAGGATAGATTGTCTCCTGCCCATAAAGAAGGGCTATCAAAACTAGATGAGCCATTGTGGAACATCACCATACAAAGACTTTGTTAGTTGCCTCCTCAGATCGTGAAGAGGCTACGCGCAAAAGGGCTCGTCCCATTAGCTTGAATTCTGGAAGAAGGAAATAAACAGCTGACAAGAAAATGTTTCATCTCTTTTGCTGCTTGGACTCTGACAGGGCTGGAGCTACGAAACAGAAGCAGAGATCCCCCGCATCAACCGGGATTAGACCTAAAAGACATTCAGAGCTGACAGATTTCTACAACATTCATCTTTTAAAACCATAGAGTAACTCATTTGTGTATATACATTTGCCTGCTTTAACCTTGTAATAACTTTCAGTTCTCCTCTTAGTTAATAAATCTTTAGTTAGTTTGTTACAGGATTGGCTACAAGCAGTCTGTGATGAGAGATCTAAAGTACAAATTGACTTGAGGTAAGTGATTAGTCTCTTGGGATTGGGAGCAACCTGAATATTTTATCATCTTCAATGTATAGGAACCAACTATCACATAGTCCAGCTTGCATGGGTGGCAAGATAGACTGGAATGACCAAGGGGACTGTCTGTGACTCCATGGTAAAACTGCTATAGTGCTTTAGGAGTTCACACTTGTTACTGGGTTGGTGAAAAATATTTATAGACCATTCAACTAAATTTGGGGTCTCTCCCCTGCTTCTTGACAGTCTATCCTGAGGTTGGCACTTATGGTCATGAGCCACTCCAGACAGCGTGACACTCGTGAGCTTAAGTGTTTGCAGGACCAGAGTCTAAGGGCTAGTCTACACTTACCCGCTGCGTTGGAGGCATCGGATCGATCTTCTGGGTTCGATTTATTGCGTCTTGTGTAGACGCGATAAATCGAACCAGGAAGTGCTCCCCGTCGACGCCGGTAATCCTGCTCCACGAACGGAGCAGGCGGAGTCGACAGGGGAGCCTGCGCACCGCCGTGTGGACCAGCGGTGAGTACTTTGAAGTTCGAAATATGATACTTCGACTTCAGCTACGTTATTCATGTAGCTGAAGTCACGTATCTTAGTTCGAACTTGGGGGGTAGTGTGGACCAGCCCTAAGACATCATCTACCTGCACTTTGTTTGCGACTTTTCATAAATTAATCAAATTCATTCAAAGCCACTTGAGAGTAGTAATGTTAATCGTTTAATCTCTAGAGCCATTTAGGACTGTCATCCCTATGGCTCTGGAACCTATGAATGCTCCATGTAAAAGGCTGTTAAGTTTCATTATAAAACCCCATTTTCAGGATTTAATAAACCAGATCTTTCAAAACATAGCAGGCTAAAACTTGGCATGCTAGTTTTGCACCTGGAAGCTATTTAAGGGGCAGAGGAAGGAAACACACAGAGAAAATCTAGTAGATAAGCGAGACTAACAAGGTCATTTTCAAAATTAAGTCCCTTTATTGTTGCTTTTGCTGGTCAAAAGGTGCCCAAAACCATGTAAAATTGATTTTGTTTTTAGCACTAATGATCAAAGTCTGGGGCATTTGCTGTGAATTAATGACTGGTTGGGAGGAGTTGATTCCATTAACCCCAGCTGCTCATTAATCTCTAGGAAATTCTTTGCATCAAGGTCATTATTGCTATTATAAACTAAAATATTTAATTTACAGATGCATTTCCAGAGCCTCATCAAGGGCATTTTTGCTGCATTTCTTTCCCATGTAATAAATGTGAAGTCACTTATAGTGTGGTGGCCAGGCACTCCTTAAGAAATGATACCCAATATAGTAGCCAATCAAAATGGGTTTAGCTTAAAAGTTAATTTTAATGACTGGGCCCTTTGTGAGTTGTTTGAATCCAGCCTAAATCAACAGTTACGGAAAGTATAGTGATCCTTGCACTATGAATCAGCGGTTCATTAGTATATATTGCAAAAGTGCACATATGCAGAGCACACTCGCATAACTGAACATTTGCCACATATTATTCTTCACATATTATTTGTATTACCCAAAAATATGGTAGAGACCTGCTTGAAATACAGCTGCTGTCATTTGCCTCAAACTCAACTCAGGTTCTCATATCTTTATATAAACCATGGACAATAGCATCATAGCTATGTGTGGCACTTTATAAACACCATTCCTCTCCTACCCTATCCTGGCTAGTATCTGAGCACTTCACAATCTTTACTCTATCAGTTTCAGTAACAGAACAACACTCAGTATGTCTTTTTTTTTTCCCCCTTAAAAATATAAAAACAAGAAGCATGGCATATTTTTTACTTCATGACATCATATAAACCAGCCAATATTGCATGTTTGCCGCTGCCTTGTCAACTTTTATAAGCCAGAGAAACAACTGAATTACCCATTTGGGATAGGGTGATATTGATTTATAGCTAACAGGACATGATAAAAGAACAGGCGAGTATCAAAGAGCTACTATAGAATTGGGAAAGTCTCTATCATTCCTAGTTCTACAACCTCCTTGGACCACACTATGTCATCACCCTCCTTGGTGCCTACAGCCTTCATATACTTGTGTAGTTATTACATCTGCATAGTCATTTTTTGGCCAAGCTGAACTCTACATATCTAGTCTTCTAAGTCTTTCCTCAAAACGCTATTTTTCCAGGCAGTAAAGTAGTTTTATTTTCTTTCCTCCAAATTCTGTCCCATTTATTGAGTCTCTCCACTATGCAGACAGTCAAAGCTTAACCGGGACGGCTGATATACATCATTGGCTGCCTCAAAATACCTTTTATGATGCCTCTTTATGTAGGTGCTGAAGGGTTTAGGGGTGGGATTTTATTGTTTTGTTTTTTCAGATATGCAGTGATGTTTGCTTCCAATATCTTGTGAGGGAGACTAGCTTAGATACCACAGCAATGGGCACCATAGGAAAACCTGAATTTGGTGTTGACTGAGAAGCTAAACAATTCAATTTTAGTATCAGAAAGCCTGGTGTGCATCACTTCCTGCTCTGTAAGATCCATTACTCTGTTAATACACAAATGTGCAATAGCATATTATATGAAGCTACATGCTTGCACATATCAGATAGAAGATTACAACTTAAAATGGCCTAAATCTTGGGTAGTTTTATTTGCCAAAAACCGGTAGGATATCCATTGACATAGCCACAAAAATAAATGTCTTGGTTTTGTAAGTAAAGAGCTCATTTCTTTTGTATTTAACCACCAATTCAGTAGTAAAAAGTGTGTGTTTCACTGCCACATAATAGACCTGGGACAAGATGAGAATCTGATAGCTTTGAATGGGAAAAAGTTCAGAGGCTTCTGTCAACATCTGTTTGGTTGGGTCATTTTCCTATCCCTGCTGGCCCACTGCATTGTGTCGTGCAGTCCTGACACAGAAGGATTTTTACATTGGGAGATAACATGATGCAACTAGTGTGACACACTAAATATTGCTGGTTATTGAGTACTCCTGTGCTATACGTGGCACGGTTCCCTGGAGTCTCAGTCATGAACCTGGCTGCATGCCTATGCAAGGGGATTTAGGAGCCCCCTAACTCCTCTGCATGGGCTCCTGTATCACCAGACCATGGGGAGAGCAGCCACCATCAAGTGGCCATTCCCCATCCCATGGAGGTAGGCAGGGAGTGAACGGTCATGGGTGGGGAATGGGTAGAGCTCTGGCTCCTCCTCAGCATACCAAAGTGAGCACAAGAGAGAGAGACGCAATCTGTGCCAGGAACAGGGGCGATGCAACTTTCTTTGCCAGGAGAGCAAAGCACAAAGCGGGAACCAAATTGTGTCAGAGAGGCACAATCTCAGGTCACAGTTTATTTCCAGCTCTGCTTCTGGGGCAATACAACTAAATGCTGCCCCTTACTTGTGCTGTACTGCAAGGCAGCAATCCAGCTATACATGCTGGCCCCAAAATTAACCAGCGATGGCTGAGATTTATGGTGCTTTAGATAACCATTTGGAATGTTTCAATGAGCTAAGGCACTGCCCCCCCCCCCTCTCTGCTATGCCCACTCTTTTCCTTGACCCCAAGGCTCAGGCTGCCAGTGGTGGGGCATTAAAAGCACACAGCCATGCAGTTGAGGGCACAATTGGTCTATTATTTGTAGTACTTTTGAAAACAATTATTTAAAAATTTAATTAAAGAAGATTACATACAAGCATTGTCCAAGTCCTTTAGAAAAATTCAAGCTATAAAAGCCACTTCTTCCTTTTGTCAGCAATTCGTATACCGGTACCTCTGTCACATGCTATCCAGTAGTGATGTCACTGGGAAATAATTGTTAATATTTCACAGACAGTGCATAACGTTCCATCCCGGTTCTTTATAAACAAATTAAGGATGAGCAAACTGAAAATAGGAAGACATCCATTCTCATCAGGAATAGTAAATAAGGTCCGACCCTGCATGTGGTATCTTAGCCATGAGGACTTCTTCAGTCTGGGGGAAGGTTAATGACAGCCAGTCAGCATAAGTGGTTTTGTTTCTTAAATAGTAATTCCTCAGATGCCTTGCCTGATATCTGGCTTGTTAGAAGTCACAGGCCTTTTTAATCATAAAACCATTCTCACACACCAATTCTATACTCATGCAAAAGCATAGGCTCCAATAGAGTTACTCCTGATTAACAGCAGTGTAAATACGAGGCTTGTCTTATGTCTTCGCTGCTGTGCTTCCATAGGGGTGTGCGACTGAGGGGTTATAATCAGGGATCCTAGTTTTCTGTGATTTTAAAAAAACATGTTTTTTTCTACAATTAAAATGAAACGCTGAACTTTAGCTTCCCTAGCCACAATAAATATAGGTATCAGTAGAACAATGTTTTATTGATATATTTACAGTTGTAAAACCCTGGAATGATCCAGTCACAAAGCATTGTTTCTTTACTGTTGTTGATGGCTCTGTTTTAGCCTCTTGTTTCCATTTTTGTTTTCCCCCATTCAGTTTGTGTTTAGCGCTTTCCACGTGTTCTACAATTGTCTGCCTTTGAACATCATCTACAACCTTGCTGCACACAATACAGAACATTACCATCAGCATTAAATTTATTCTTGTCAAACTCAGTGACAGTCTTTAGGGGTGATTTTTAAAGTTTTTGACATAACTAATTACTCACGTCTGGCGGCTGAAGTGAAATTTGAGGTGCATTAACACAAACCCCTATATGCCATTGAGTAACCGCTATATGCTAGAAGCAGTTTATTGGTGTATGTTTAGCAATGTAACTTTAAAGCGCATTCAAAAATGAACCACAAGAGGGGAAGGTTGCGCACGTTGAATACGTGACACTGGTACTTTCAGTAAAATTTGGTTAGTAGTTAATTAGTTTTTACAGAAGATTCTCTGTATAAAATGCAAATTCCAAATTTTTCCATGGCAAATGATTTCTAGGATCCCTGATTATTATACGATTTCATTCCTGATTAAATCTAGCTGCGTTTAGGTATGGACAATGACTAGCCAGTCAGACAGAGTCTTGTCCCATACAGTTGGTCGGTAGAGGATGGTCAGAGATTAGGTAGTGGTCAATGGGAAGAACGCAGCCTTTTTGACTTTTTAATTCCTTAGAGAAGCCTTCTGGCAAGGGAGACAAGGGGTAGCTTCTGTACTAGCTAATGAAGAAGTAGGGACCTGGAGAAATGCAGACTAATTAGCACACTGTAGGACAGTTCTGCAAGTAAGGCTTAATCCAAAACCCATTGAAGTCAATGGGAGCCTCTCTGTTGGCTTCGAATCAGCCCCATAGTGCTGGAATGGATTTACAATGTCTACCTATTTTGTAATATTGGTATTAAATATTATTCGTGTTCCAAGACTGCCAAGAGATCCCTGTCATGGACTGGAGGCTATTGTGTTAGGCACTGTACATACACATAGTGACAGACAGCCCTTTGCCCTTAATAGTTTACAGTCTAAATAGGCAATGCAGACAAAAGGAGGGAGAAAGGCAGTCAGACAAAACCTCCCTAGGTTAAGGGAGTGGGGAAAAGAGTGAGCAATAGTAAGTGTCTAATAATTAGATTTGATTTCAAAAAGGACTATAGTCTGCCAAGCGAAGTCACTTTGGCCAGCATGGACAGAGAAACAAAACAGCGTCTGTCACAGCCAGTTTGAGGTATCTTTGGTGCTGAAGCAGCTCCCTACAAAGGGTCCATAGGGGAATAAGGAGAGCCATCCCTTTCTCCTCTGTCTGCCACGCTGGCAGCTCTTTTCTTCTGCCAGGATTAAAATGGTGACCAGATAGAGTGGCCAATGGAGACCAGCTTTCAGGGGTAGGCACAGCACAGGATTCTATTCTGGATCCTGCCCTAAGTGGTTAACCCAAAGGTCACCACAGTCTTTCTGCATCCATAGTAGACTAAAGGCTCCATTCTGCTCCCTTTGAAGACAATGGAAGGTTAGACACTGATGTATCAAGAGCAGAATTGGGTCCAGAGTCCCTCATCCTTGGTGTAGTCCAAACCTACACCCTATAGACAGGTTTTCTAATTCAGCATGTGCAGCAAGCTAGAACTAAGGGGCCTTCCTCAACCCATCTACAGTCTTTGACAGGACTGCTGACCTCACAGGGCCTAGCTCTCATCTGCTTCCTCAAGGGCTGATCCCTGAGGATAGTATATAAGCTAAGGACAGATATTACCGGTCCTGAAGAGGAGCTTGGTGTTCCTCTGCTTATCCTCTGGAGGTTCCTCCACAGAGCAGCTGCTCTGCTCACAAAAGAGCACATGCTAGAAGCAACAATCAAGTCATGTGGCGCTATCTGGAGGATGGTACAAGCACATCTTGGCTCTCACATGAGACCCAGTGCAATGCATTTTGCTGCTGCATCACCTTCCTTTGTAGCATCTTTACACTCTTACTGCCTGGGTCTTTCAGCTGCTCCATCCTGTCTCTGTGGAGTAGTCTGGTTGTTCATATCCTTGACCTGGCCTCTTGCTGATCCTCCTACACTTGCAGCATGTTGTCAGTGACAAATGACTACAGCGGTGCAATATAAAAACAAGATGGGGGGAAGGGAAACAAGAAGCAACCAGTCAATTCTCACTCTAAGGAAAGGAACGCAGCACTCAAAACGGTGCTGCTGCCTCCATTTGCTGCCACTGATATCCCTATAATAAAATAGTCCTGTACATTTGTTTATTAGGGGGATCTTTTCCAAGTTAAATTCTCCTTCACTCTGGATCATCCCTGCCACCTTTCCCCTGCATCATGCAAATTTCCCTTCTCTTTATGAATTTAGTGCTAAATGACCTGTGCCTGATAGATAGCCCCGGAGACCACCTACCCTTCTCTGCAGCCTCGGATTATGTACAATGCAGGCAGCAGCAATGCGTTCTTCCCCAGCCCATCTCATCAATATCAAGATGTCAGGGCCACCTCCGAGGGCAAGAGCGGAGTTTGGCCTTCCCTGTGCCTATGGCTTCTCAGCCCACAGTCAAAAAGGATGCTAAAAGCCAGTTATGTTCTGGTGCTCCAGTAAGGGGGATGCCTGTCCAGTCGGAATGGGGCTGGGCTCATTTCACAAACAGGGCCACCAGATGGTAACATGTATTTGATTTCAGCCATTCACATCATACTGTCAAAAAAAATAAAAAGTCAGTGAAAAATTAAGGCAATAAAAACACACCAATCACTGTGATTGTAGGAGCCTCATATACTTCTTGGGCCCAGTCTCTCAGAGAGTTAATTGAGAGCAGGCGCAGGCTCCCCATGTCACTTGTAACAGGGTTGGCTGGCTCCTGAGTGCCCCCTTGTGGTCAGAGGTACCTCTGCAATGCCCTGCTATCACTTTCTCCCCTCTTCAGGGCCCCTTGCTCAGCCTCCACACACTTTTTCTGTAGTCAGAATACCACCACCACCACCACCTTTGGGGACTGGGTTTATTCACAGAAGAAAAAACTCAAGGTCCCACATAGAAGTCCAAACACTCTTCCTCCTCCCAGACCGTCCAGCCGGAGGCCTTCCCTGCTTTGGCAGGCCACTCCCAAACTCACTCTGGCTATTGTGTCTCTCCTAACGCCCAGGACTCTCTACTGAAGTCTGTTCACACCTAGCAGTCTATGATCACTGAACAGTCACAGTCCCTCTTCCCCACAGCCTCCTACTGCTTTTTAAAAGGGAAATTGGCCTGATCTCTGTCCCATGTGGCTCTCTGTAACCAGGGTTGGTTAGCCCCAGCCTTCAGGGAGCAAGCCACCGTATTACACCATTGTCGTTTTTGGCCAGTGTGTGAGGGTAGCATTGCCATCTGACAGCATGCTATGCAGTGTCAGATGACAGAGATGGATTCACTTAAAAGGGACTAAACCCTGAGCAGGTTTGCTTCTTATTTGTCTCTATCTAAATAGTGGTTCCTGTTTGTTTCTTCCATTCCTAATCCATATTTTGTGACTTCTGCTTTCACATGGTTTGTTCCATTGTTACTGCATTCCCATCCCATCCTGTTTGTTTATTGTCCTGTCTGATACCTACACTGTAAACCCCCCGGGGAAGGCTGTTGTCAGGATCCACAAAGGAACATAGGCACCTACATCTGGCTTGAGGAGCGAAGTCCTGTTTTTAGGCACTACTGTAATATACAAAATCCCTGCTCAGCTGCCACCTAGCCCTGTAGGAGCATTAACTCACTTGGTGCCTTAATTTCCACTGCAAAAGTCCCCCATGTTTGTCTTTGAGCATGTGCACTGCTGCCTCAGGCAGGCTTCTGGACAACTATTTCACTGCTAAACCCAGCACTATCCTCAAACCAGGGGAAGATAGGTGGAGGAATGCCGGTCTTCCCCAGAGGGTTGATCTGGTAGGCATGCTCCCCACAAAATGGCAGGGGCAGAGGTCTCTAACTATGGTTAGAGTATTATAGTTAGAGTACTCACCTGGGATGTGGGAAACCCTGATTCAGCTTTCCTGCCCCCATGCCTGAGGAGGAGAAAGGATTTGAGTAGGGATCTCCCACATCTCAGGTGAGCATCCTAGTCACTGGACTGGGTGATGTTCTGATGTGGAACTCTCCGTTGAGGCCAGTCCACTTTAAATATTAATTGGACCAGAGAGTGAGAACCACGGTACAGTCCAGTGGTTAAAGCTGAGAGGTGAGAAATCTATTCAAATCCTCTCTCCTCATCAGGCAGAGCGGGGAATTGAACTGGGGTCTCTACACCCCAGCTGGGTAGTCTAGCCACTAAGCTAAACGTTATAAAGAGAGGCCTCCTCTGGCCCTTTTTTTGTGGAGTTGGGTGAGGGACCGATGCTACCTGACTCCAGGAGGGGATTCCCAGAGGTGGATTGCTAGCAGAGATAGGTGCCTAATCCCATGAGAGGGAGAGGGTTTAGGACACAACCTTCTTATTGGCATCTCCTATTGGCTAACTTAGGTGGCTCCTTGCCTAGCATGCAGGCTTGTGTTAATCCTATTCTTAGGTGCTTCTCCTCCCATTTATGAAGAGGGAGCCTGGGCACCCAGATCAGGCTTCGTGGATCCCAATGGTTTTGAAGGTGCCTGAGCATTGCAACACCTAAGTTCCTTTGTGGATCCAGGCCTGTGTTCCTTGTGACTTGTTTGTACAGTGCCTACCACAATGGGGCCGTGATCCTCCACAAGGGTTGGCAGGTGCTTTCTTACTGGAAATACAGTGCCATGTTCTCCCAAAACTCTGAAAGTAAGGAAATTAAAAAAAAAAAAAAGTCTTTTAGTCCTGTGCCTCACGATGCTCCCAAGTCATGCCATAATTTCCCAGCTCTCCACCATCTGCACTGTTTTAACATTCCAACATTCCCTCCACTTCCCTCTCCCCATCCTTGTAGCATTACTGTAAGCGGGCTGGACTCACCCGGCGGCACCTCCTGCTGGTCTCCAGGGAATTAACTCACCAGCCTCTGGAGCGCCCTCTGCAGGCCCGTGATCCACCTAACCACTCTGGCCCCACGTGTCCCTCCCAGGACCTGGTACCCCTTTCTCTGGGGTGCTTCCCCCCCTGGCCGTACCCCACAGCCTTAATCCTAGGGGCCCCCCTCCCAGGGGAACCCCCACTTCACCTCAGTGTACAGCTACTGCCAGTCCCCATCTAGCCCCATGCACTGGGGCAGACTGCAGTGTAAGCTACTCATCATAGGCAAAGGGGGTTTGGACCTGCTGCCTCAGCCTACCCGTGGGCTGCCCCTGCAACCCCTGTACCCAGTTTGGCCTTACCAGGCCTGGAGCCTGGGGTTTTCCTAGGCTGGAGCTCCCCAGCTCCTCTGGCCTTTCCCCAGCCCTGCTCCACCCAAGGTACCCTGCTCAGCTCCTGCAGCCAGGCCCTTCTTCCTCTACAGACAGAGGAAGACTCTGAGCTCCTTGCTAGAAGCCCTTTTATAAGGGCCTGCTGTAGCCTGATTGGGGAAGCAGCTGCAGCTGGGTCATGCCCCAATCAGCCTGCTCCCAGCCTCAGCCCTCTCCCAGGACTGTTTCAAGCCCTTCAGGGCGGGAGTGGGGGTAGCCACCCTGCTACAATTACCTACAGAGCCAACCCTGACTAAGTCTTCCCTAGTCTTGTTTATTTTCTGCAGGGTAGTGGAAGGTGGGGGAGGCTAGTACAGACAGGGTAGAATATCCTTTTTGAGCCTCGTTCTTTGTACATACAGTCTCATTACCAGCATTTATTCCAACAATGCAACATGGTAATTAATTCTCTTAAATTAATTAGTGTCGCAGAGGGGAGGAGGAGCTGCAGATCACAATAGACGTGTTAACAATCAGCATTTCCAAGGGCTGGTCGCTGTTTGTGTGTTTATTCGTATTTGTAGCGTTGCTGTTAGAACAGGTTTAATTAGAGTTTGGAAACTGATTCTTTGCTTTTAGCCACCTATCAGTAATGACACTAACAGTAAGTCATTTCAAGTGAGTAGGCAGCCCCATTTCTTCATTTATGTCAGATAATTGTTAAGGTTTCAACACTTAAGAGCTTTACCAATTAAAAAGGGGCAGATGAGTCTCCCAGTTGTCCAAGCTCCTATAAATCAGCCTCAGTAAATAATATTTCCTACGACCTGAATATTTTTCTAATTTAATCAATTTTGCAAATCAGGCTGATGTGCTTAATTGATCTTGTTCACTTCTAATATTGTCTCTATCATTGTCCTATGCTTTGCACCTGCCTTTTCCGGTCATCTCATTTTGCAACAAGCCAGAGACACAAATACTTACCCCCCTCCACTAACTCCCTTCTATTATATCTCTGCATTTAAAACAAACAAACAAACCCTTGACTAAGAAACATATTGACAAGACAGTGTGGCTAAGCTATGTACCACACACTTAGTTTTCTATAAGGTGTCAGACATTAGAGCTGAACTTTTGGCTGGATCCTGTCATTTGAACTAATCTATTTCTGCTAGAAACATGTTGGTAATGGCAGGTGAGGGTCTTTATGGTCTAACTGAAACAACAATATCCCCACTAAGGCTTTAGAGAACAGCCAAGTATTGACCACAAGAAAAAGGAGAGAAACAACAGATTGCAAGAGCTGACAGGAAACCAAATTTCCCTGACTGCTTAGTTGGGTATATGAAAAGGTCAGACCTACACTGCAAAAATTGTTTTGAGCCTTTATACAAAAAAAACCCAAAAGAAACTGCTCTAATTTTCCCCTAGAAGAATTTCAGCTCATTCTTCCAGGTGAACAAACAGTTCACTTGCATTTTTATCATGAGTCTTTCTGCTGGTATGTCTAAATGCTGTTTGATGGGGTACTTTTTCTGGGAGAGCCTTCTGCACTTGACAACAAAAGGTGACATGAAATAACACTACCAAATCTCAACGCTACTTCTCTCCAAAGGGATCTTTTGTTCTGACTCAGTTACTTACTATCCAAGTATATAACATGACAAGAGTTTCTTACTTATCCCCAGAAGCAGGCAGCATAATTTATGTTAAATTAATCTCAGTTTAGTTAATGTTTGACCATGACTCTGAAAGTTCTTATCCATTAATATTTTATTAAACTATCCTATATTAATTGGAGGTATTTCGTTATACCAGAGCAAGAATTTCCCCTTCCCTAAAAAAAAAAAAAAAAAAAAAAGCAGAGTGTATGCTATGGACCCAGCTTCAGTAAAGATTAAATTCTACTCAAAACCATTTGAGCTCTAATATTCTGCTTTCTTTACATGCAAGGAACTCTCTGTGTTATCAATAGGAATTATTGGACATTTAGCAGAACTATCCTCATCTGCCCTGTAAAACCGAACAAGATTTTGCTCATTTAGGTCTTTTTTCCTTTTGTTGTTTAAACCAAAACCAATCAAGTACGGAAGAAAAAAAAAAAGGCAAGGGAAACAGTGGTGTTACTTTTTTTAAAAGTGCTACACAGGTAAATTTACAATTAAGCATAGAGGCAGAACATATAGGTTCCAAAAAGTGGTTCCCCAAAACCTTCCAAAAACCTGTGAATAATTTTGTAACGTGCTCCACTGTTTGATGCCAGGGAGGCTGATGCAATACAGTTATAGCCAGGTAGAAATGCATGGTTTCACTGCAGAATATGCTCCGTTTTGCAGGCTTCCTCCATGCAGCTTATATGCAGTCTTTTGAAGCTGTATTCCCATGCTGCATCACTAATGTATTGCCCCAGCTGCCATAGTATCAAGTGGTGCCAGCCTCGTTTGGGTGAATTTTGCCATCACAGACACAAAATCTCAATCATGGATGCAGGAGCAATCTGTGCTTCCTGATGGCATTGGATCAAAGTAAAACTATCATTTATTTTTTCTTCCATTCTGTTTCAAGGAGCTGTTCATTCTGGATTTGGGTTTGCTTGGGTCAACATTTTCATACTCATCAGGCCTTCATTTCAGCACGCTTTATATTGAATTGTACCATCACACTCCTTGTTCTGTACTTGGTAATTTTCTGATAACTCATTGGAGAGGAAAAGGCGGGACACCACCCAGGACAAGGCCTATCCCCGTCATAGGAATACAGTGATGTGGCATTCAGGAGGACAGTAACCACACAGAGGAAGAGCAATATTAATAGGAATGGAGGCAACTTGAGAGTGAGGGGCAGAGAAAAGTGGGACAGGAATAAAGAGACTGCAGAGCAACAGAACAATCTGTGCATTGAAGAAGCTTCTGATTTTTAACTGAAGCCTAAGAATGCTGGAGCCATGTTAGGAGCAGCAGAAGACTAGCCATACTCATTGTCTTTGCAGATGCCAAGCAGCTGCACTAAATGGAGCTATGAGTGACTATACATACAATGGGTATGCAAATATAGCTTTGAGATACAGAGACTCAGCTTCAGATATAGTATTCTTTATGTAACCCTTCTGCCAGGTGTTCTCAACACAACAAGAGCTGGGTTCAAATAGCTGGGGGTCCCTATTAGAACAAACACTATCTTGAGCCCCCACCCAGAATTTCTGGGTCATTAGTGTGTCTCCATTCACAAGAGTGGAGTCTGTGTATGGAACAAGGAAAACTATTAGCGGAAAAGGGAACAGCATCGACTTGAGAACTTTTTTTTTTTTTTTTTTAAATCTATCTACATAGATGATAAATGAAACATTCCCCCTGTGGGAATTTTGGCATCCGTCTGCCAACTCTGTTCCACACCTGGCAGCATGATGTCCCGTCATGGGAGCTGAACCCTAGACCCCTCAATTCTCTGAGTGTACCTCCTCCAAGTGACCTGTCTCTTAACTTCACCTGTCCCGGGGTGGAGTCCCACAATTCTCCCGCTATCAGACTGGGTCCCTGGGCTATAGCACCCTGCATACCAACAGTGATTCCTCAGCAAGCCCACCTGGGCTCCAGCCCTGAAAGGCTTCCCTTTGGGACCTGCAACCAGTGTGCAAAAACAGTGACAGAGAGCCACTCCAAAACCAAATATCATTTAATCTTAACAATAAGAACATAGCAGAAAAAACAAAGAGGGTTTTCAATCCAACGAACTATCTACATGCAGATTTGTCTTACCTAAAGCTTAGGCAGGCCTAGCTTATCAAGACCTCTACTTCTGGGAACTGGAATCAGTTTGTTTTCCCACAATCCCTGTGTCTCTCTCCCTGTCTCTAGAGGGCAGCCATTTATCAACCCCTCTGTTTTGTGTCCTCTTGAACCTAGTCAAACCAGTTTACACAGCCCACCAGGAAGTTTGGAGCAGGGTTGGAGAACAGAGTTAATAACCCTGGGTGTTTGCTGAGGAACTCTTTAATTGAACTGCCAAGTAACTCCTGCTAAATGAGTCCTTAGTAATCATATACCAAACACCATGACAATCCCACAAAGGAGATATACATATGATTCCTAAGTTATTATAGGATCTTCCACAACCTTCACATGTTCAGTAGGCAAGTTCCCTTTTAACATGTGACTTCCCCCTTCCCTGTCAGCTAAACTCCACTCACAGTTTGCTGTCAGTGGCTAGCTAGACCCAGAGTCCTGAGGTCTGCTAGACAGGCTGTTGGCTGATTTTTATACAGTTGCTCCTTGGGAATCCAAAAAGCAGACATGGATTGAAACATACCCCAAAACTACAAACCTCTTCGTCTGGAAAAGTTTGCTAACCCTTTCCCAGTTTTCTAAATCAGCATCACCTCACTCTTACGCAGATGAAGGGCTGTGGTTGCAAGATCAAGCCCTAAGAAGCCAATCCTGAAAACCCTCTGTGTGGAATGCCCATAGCCTTCAGTAGGAGATGAGCATGGAAGGTTTGCAGGATCCAGGTTTTTAGTCTCAATCAAACTAACTCTTTGCCGTTCTTGTCCCTATCTCAGGCTAGCAAGGGAAACTGTGAAACTGCACTACAGGGAACAGATACAACAAGACAAGGAGCTAAGCCTCAACAGCATATTGATAATACTGGAATCTAAGAAGCCTCACGCTTTCTAGTAGAGTAATGTACAAGTTGGGAAGCACAGAGGACAGACCACCCTCCTGTGGAAACCCTGCATGATAGAGTTCTTTGAGTGACTGCTTACCCAGCACTACACCTGGTTGAATTTTTATTTTTTGACATTTCAATACAATTGTTTTGCAGATTTTTTGAAGATTTTTCACAAATAATTTCTGCCATGTCTGACTAGCTTACAGAGTGGACCAGATTTCACAACAACAACAAATCATTTTTTTGCATTTTCTGACAAGCTTTACCCAAAACCTCTCTCTAAGGCCTTGTCTACACTTGAAACACTTCTGTGGCACAGCTGCACCTTCACCACTGTAGTGCTTCAATGAAGACCTCTCTATGCTGATGGGAGGGGTGTCAAGCTGTCTGGAGAGACTCAGGCCTGGTCTATACTGGGGAGGAAGTGGGGGGAGAGAATCGATGTAAGTTATGCAACTTCAGCTACATGAATAACGTAGCTGAAGTCGATGTACTTAGATCTACTTACCGCAGTGTCTTTACTGCAGTAGGTCAAGTGCTGATGCTCCCACGTCAACTCCGCCTGCGCCTCTCGCTCCAGTGCAGTACCGGAGTCGACGGGAGAGCATTCGGCGGTCGATTTATCGCACCTTCACTAGACACAATAAATCGACCCCTGCTGGATCGATCGCTCTGGAGGTAAGTGTAGACATGCCCTCACAGACACGAGTGCCAACACCAGGACAGACTGTCAAGAAGCAGGGCACAAATTCCAAATTGGTTGTATGTTCTATTCTTAGATTTCATCAACCAAGTAATAAGTGTGAATGCCTCAAGCACTAGAATAACGTTATCATGGAGTCACAGGCAGTCCCCTGAGGGACTTTAGTCCATCATGCCACCAGACAAGCCTGTCTTTGTGATGGTCCTTTACACCAAAAAAATCACAATAGTATTCAGGTTACTCCCAATCCTAAAGAACTAGTCTCTTACCCCAGATCTCTCGCCCAGTCACCAAAGACAATGCTTGTAGCCAAACCTGTAATAAACTAACTAAAGATTAACTAAAAAAAAAAAATAATAAGTTAGTTACAAGGTTAAAGCAGGTAAACATACACATAAATGAGGTACTCTCAGATTCCACAAGGAAAAGGCGGGACACCACCCAGGACAAGGCCTATCCCTGTCACAGGAATACAGTGATGTGGCATTCAGGAGGACAATAAACCACACAGAGGAAGAGCAATATTAATAAGAATGGAGGCAACTTGAGAGTGAGGGGCAGAGAAAAGTGGGACAGGAATAAAGAGACTGCAGAGCAACAGAACAATCTGTGCATTGAAGAAGCTTCTGATTTTTAACTGAAGCCTAAGAATGCTGGAGCCATGTTAGGAGCAGCAGAAGACTAGCCATACTCATTGTCTTTGCAGATGCCAAGCGGCTGCACTAAATGGAGCTATGAGTGACTACATATAATGGGTATGCAAATATAGCTTTGAGATACAGAGACTCAGCTTCAGATATAGTATTCTTTATGTAACCCTTCTGCCAGGTGTTCTCAACACAAGAGCTGGGTTCAAATAGCTTGGGGTCCCTATTAGAATAAACACTATCTTGAGCCCCCACCCAGAATTTCTGGGTCATTAGTGTGTCTCCATTCACATGCATTCAAGATGTGGTGGGATGAGAGCTTCTGCACACACCTTCTTCATGGGTGTGGGGGAAGCAATCAACCAAGTCTTTTGCCCACTGATGTCTGTGGTTTGTCTGGTATCTATGGGCCTTCTTTTGTGGAAGAGGAGATGACACCGCTTGTGATCAGCTGGTATTTCACAACTGGTAATGCTTCTCTTCTGACTGTGGGGGTTTACAGTCTTAGCACACACTTTTCTAGTTACAGATCAAACACAAATATCTTATAACATAGGGTATAGATGTTACAAGATTAATACATGAAGCAACATACAAGCATTTCTTGAAATCTTAACACTAAACATTCTTATGACTCTAATATCTATTTTAGCAATACTAACATGGGCAAGCTAGACTGGTTTCCAGCTATGCATTTGTCAGTGAGGCCTGGGCACGAGCTGGCACCTGGTCTGCCAGCATCCCAAGGGGTTCTCCCATCATCATAGTTAATTTACCTCCCTGAGAAGAGGTAGCTAGGTCAACATAAGAATTCTTCCATTGGCCTACCAATGTCTACACTGGGGGTTAGGTCATTTTAACTACGTTGCTTAGTATTTGGGATTTTCCCCCCCACTTTGGAGAATAGAGCTAAAATTCTGAGGGATCTTGATAAACTGGAGAACTGGGTTTTAGACAACAAAATGAAATTCAACAAAGAACCATAGGTGCTACATTTAGGGAAGAAAAACCAAATGTACAAATACAGAATGGAGGAAAACTGGTTTGGCAGCAGCACTGCTAAAAGGGATCTGGGAGTTGTGATGGATCACAACCTCAACAGGAGTCAGCAATGCAATACTGTTGCAAAAAACGCAAATTTTAGGTTGCATTAGGTGACATGGAGTGACTCACCACTGCGGCGCCTCCTGCTGGCTGTCCAGGGAATTAGTGCTGCGCCCTCTTCTGGTGGTGTCTCGTCTGCTGTCTCCTCTGTTCTCAAATCCAAATCACCCCCAGCACCATGGCATCCTCTTCAGTGACACAACCCTCTAGCTGTGCCGCACTCTACATTCCCCCACTTCCAGGGGGACTTGCAGTCTACTGTCCGGCCACTCCCTTCAGTGGCAAACTGCAGTCCACAGTCTAGCCACTTCCCACATGTCTCCAGCACGCTCTCCAATTGGCTGCCTGTTGCGCAGCTTCCCTAGGGTCCTATTAATCCTTTATGGGCTAGTGTGGGGCAGACGCGCCATCACACATTAACAGAAGCATAGCATGCAAGTCATGGGAGGTGATAGTACTCCAGCTGTAGAGTAGAGTGGTACCGTGTCCAGTTTTGGTCACCAAAGTATAGAAAGGATGTAGAGAAACTGAAAAGGAATGCGAGCCATATGAGCAAAGGCTGAAGGAACTGGGTATGTTTAACTTGGAAAAGAGGAGATTAAGGCAGGATAGGATAGCAGTCTTCAGATACTTGAAAGGCTTCCATAAAAAAAGATTGTTCTCTCTTGCCAGAAGGCAGCACAAGAAGCAATGGGTTCAAAGTACAGCACAGCAGATTTAGAGACAAAACAAACAAACCAAACAATCTCGCTTCCTAACAGTAAGAACAGTGGGACAATGGACAGACTGCCTAACGAGGTTGTGGAAGCTCTTTCCCTGGAGGTTTTCAAAAGAAGGCTAGATAGCCATCTGTCTTGGATGGTTTAGACACAACAAATCCTGCATCTTGGCAGTGGGTTAGACTAGATGACCCTTGTGGTTGTTTCTAACCCTACGGTTCTATGCATCTATGAGCTAGCCTTAAAAAGAGGAACAAAGGAGTAGTAAGAGAAAGAACTTCGAATAATTCTGCTTACCCCTGCCAGATCCCACAAGTGGGCCACGAGCACAAAAGCTGGTTATTCCAGTAACTTGTTATACATCTCAAACTTCATTATACCTATTCAGAACTAACAAGATATTATTGCTAAAACATAGAGCAGACTATTTCATTATATATAAAATAGATTTAAGTTTAGCTTGCAGTATTTGAATTCCTGAAATATTTAGCAAACATTCATTGGCTAAGAGAGAAAACAGCTGGACTGAACAATGGCTACAAAATATTGCAATGATTCTCTTTTCTATGATTTACTTCAATGAATGACTTTGTACAACATCATATGGCTACTTTTCATAATACATTTGAATGTCATAGAATGTTTGTGGAAACATGGCACACTGGCAATTGCTTGTTTACAGGCGTTTAGAATTATTTCCATTCTGATCATTAGTGGGATTCATCTGATGGTTTCTCAATCTGCATTCAGTCTTTCCCTCCCCCCTCTCTCCCTCCAAGACTACTGTAACTATGTCATGCTCTCCTCACTAACTCAGGGCCAGACCCCACTGAAGCCATTCTTTTTTTACAAGCTTTGAACCAGGCCCTCCGTAAGCATTTTCTGTGGAGTTGACAGAACCAGTTTGGAAAAGTTCAGGCTACTGCAGATGTGGAGAAACTAATACGCAAAAGCAAGCGCTTCAATACACGAAATTGCCACATTTGGTCTGTTTTTAAACGCCCTTTATGTTGGTCTCTTCAGCACAAATTAAATTGCACTCTAACATGTCCAGGCAAGTAGGGAATAATATGGCTGTAGAATATTAAGCTAATTGTAATAAAAATATATTAGTGATACTCATCCTCTGTGTGATATTTTTAGGATATTAACCCATTTTATTGCCTGTATAATTCAAACTATGAGCACTGAGGGAATGCCAGTTCTACAGGCTCAACAATGGATCCCAAACACATTCCCGTATCATGCGATTTACACACTGGTGCCTCTGGAAGCCATTTTAGTTTGTCAGCAACCACAAGCTACAACTAAGATAATCAGAATCTTGGGATGAAGAAACAGACACTGGTAGAGGAAGAGGCAATTCCTTTGAAATTCTTGGGGATGGATGTGGGGAATTCATTAGTCTTTTAAAAGATTTGAGAAGTGCTTTGTAGCAGAGGAAATATGCTAGTGGGCCTGTTGGCAAATAAATCGTACCCATCATTAAAGTGGAAAGAGAGTTGGCTCAAATTTGGCAAATAGTTTCAGCCAAGTAAGGAATGAGGAGAAAAATTAAAAATCAAGAAGGGCTCATTTAGAAAGTTTCATTTTGAATGGAGATTTCATTTAGAAAATGTCATCTGGTTTGACCCAAATGCTTCAAAATAAAAAACTAAATGTTTCAATGTTTTTTTGGATTTTTTGTTTCAGCCTTCTAATAAAAAACGAACAACAAAAACAACCCTGTTCCCTTCCGTACCCCCAGTTGCTCACTCAACTCTACATCCTTGGAGGTCACTTATCTGAATACTGACCCTACTCAGCCTAACCCAGCATAGTTTATGAAAACTGATGTGATAGCACAACAACGAGGTGAGTCTGCAGACAATTAGTAACACCAATAGATTATAAGGAGAGCTGGGTAGAAAATCATTTTCCCATCCCACAAAAATTTTAGATATTGAAAAGTTTTCCCATCCCAATAAAGATGAAAAGTCAAAGATTGTTGCAAAAACAAAAATCCAAAAACAAATAAAATTCAGTTCAATAAAAACATTTAGATATTAAAAAATTATTTGTGATATTGACTTTTAATAATTTTTAGTTTAATTAGCATACGTTTGGAAACCAATTGTTTTTAAACCAGAAAAACCTGAATTTTGTATTTGGAAAATTCCAAAAACAAATTCAATATTTTTTCTAGTCAAAAAATTGTCAACCCTTTCCTGCAATAAGTGTAGGTTTTGATGACTTGTTATTCTCAACAAAAATGTTTTATTGGAAAACTTCCGACCAACTCTGATTGCAAGCTCTTTGGGGCAGGGACCATCCTTTTGTTCTGTGTTTCTACACTGCCTAGCATAATAGGATCCTGGTCCTGACTCGGACTCCTAAGCACTACACTATGCAAATAATAAATACATAATTAACCACAACAGTTATAAAGATGCTTTGAGATATTTACCATGTTTTATAATTTGTAAACATCCGTATCACCAAATTTACTCCCACTCAACTCCACCACATGCTCAGGAAAAAGTTTTAGGGAGGGTTAGGTTTTCAAACTCTGTTCTGTTTAATATCTATTCATGACATTCTTCATAGCCATCTGCTTCCAAGGATTTTGCTTGTAAAAACCTTGGAATATGGCCTTCTTTTGCTATGGTTCATCTGAAACAAGTGATAAAACAAAGGGTTTCTTTTTCTGACAGTTTAAAGAATTCCGCTGTCAATCTCTCATGCAGTAGGTAAGAATAATTACTCCTAGATAGGACAGTTAGACACTTGGCATTCCATTCCAAGAGGAGAGCCTTGGAGACTCCAAGGCTGGACTGGACATTTTATATCTGCAATTCTGACTCAGAGTACTGCAAGGCTATTTTAAAAAAATGAAAGCTGTTTTTGATTCTACAAAACCAGGAGAGACTAAAGGAGGTTGCTTTAGTATTTGGCCTTGCTTTTATTTTTTCCAAAGATGCTGCCTATATCATCACATCCAATAAAGCCAACAAATGCAGATGATTCATAAATTCCAAGGCCAGAAGGGACCACTGTGATCATCTAGTCTGATTGAGAATCATTGGTATAGGCAATCTTTCAAGACTACTGTATCCCTTTCAGGAGTCTGATTTGTTTTGTGTACCCAAAGTTTCACCTCAGTTAAAAATTACTTGCTTATAAAATACAAAAAAAAAGTATCACAGCACCCTATTACTGAAACATGGCTGACTCTCTCATTTTTACCATATAATTATCAAATAAAAATTGATTGTAATATAAATATTGTAATTAAATTTCAGCGTGTAGTATATAGAGCAGTATAAACAAGTCACTGTATGACATTTTAGTTTGTACTGATTTCGCTAAAGCTTTTTATGCAACCTGATGTAAAACTAGGCCAATATGTAGAGGAGTTGATGTACTCCCTGAAAGACCTCTGCGTACCCCCAGGGGTACACATATCCCTGGCTGAGAACCACTGGCCTATACAATAGAGGCCATACAACAGTGGTTGGCAACCTTCGGCACGCAGCACATCAGGGTAATAAACAAAATGTCTTGCCACCCGCCAGCCTATGTGGACCGTCCGCAGGCACGGCCCCCCGCAGTTCCCAGTGGCCACGGTTCACCATTTCCGGCCACTGGGAGCTGTGCGGGAGGACAGTCAATGTAAACAAAATGTCTCACGGCCCGCCAGCAGATTACTCTGATGAGCCGCATGCCGAAGATTGCCAACCCCTGCCAGAGAACTTCCCCAAAATAATTCCTAAAGCATCTTTTAGAAATACATCCAATGTTGATTTTAAAATGGTCAGTGACGGAAAATCCACCACAACCCAATACTCTCACTATTAAAAATGTACACCTTATTTCCACTCTGAGAAACCCTTTCAGTTTAACTGCACGAATGAAGTTAGGTCTTAGAATAAGTCACTGGTTTTGCCTAATAAAAGGATACTGGTGGTTTGCCAAGATATGCCATGAGGAATCCCACCTCTTGAACAGTAAATTTTATAGCTCCAGTAAGAAAACTATGAGGATACTGATCAAGACTCATGCTTTAGGGCATAAACTGTGGCAATCAAAGAGGAATGTTTTCCCCTGCATGTACAGCATGCCCTAGTTGTCTGTTTTTTATATACATGCTGATGGCACCTGTCTCAAAAGCATTATGTACTGCCCACTACTGGAGTCAGGCTATTGGAATAAATGGACCCATAACCTGATACGATGCTTATTTTATTTCAAAACCTGTGTTTAGTCACTGAAAGCAGTGAGAAAATAGAAGTGATAAGGTTCCAAGAATAACATGAATTCAGCCTAATTGAACTTCCTTTGCATTTTATAGTGTGTATTTTATGACATGAATGGTGACATGGGGAACCAGAAAAACACAACAGGAAATAGTACATATGCGCAAGCTAGTCTTGCAGTTGAAATCCTGTCTATTGCATTTTCCACTTTGGGATCATTTTAATTGTAGCTTAACTCTGCTTTAACACATGCAGTGGTTTTGTTTGCTTGCTTGCATTTAGCTTTCTAAGACTGCCTACAGAAAGAGTAAAAAAAAAATTGAAAAGGAAAAGATAATATCCAACAGTGTTTCGCTGTGGAGCTTACAAGCTCCACTGACTTGATCAGTGGAGCTCCTTGCTACAGAGCATTTGAAGCTTATAACCTATAGACCAAATCCTGCTCAATTTACAGATCTGAATGGTACCCCTGAATTCAATTGGACTGTCTGTGCATGGAAGGTGAACAAGGGGACTCACACTTGATTTGCTGCATGCACACACGTACAGTGCTTCTGTATTTATAGAAGTTTCTGTAGTCCTAACGTTTTCTACTGTGTGCCCCTAAGGTGCAAGTTTCAGATGGTCAAATCTGTGCTTAATCAAAACTAATACCACTTTTCAAAGTGCATAAAGGCACTAGATCTTGAGGAGGATTTTGTCCATCCCACATTTCAAACTGTTTCACTCTTGGATCCTGATTGCAATGAGCATCATGATGCTGAACTTCTGTTGCCTGCAGCATTTAAGCCTTAATCTTTGATCCTGCAAAGCGTTACCCACATGCTTAATTTAACACACTATAAGGAGTCCCCTGTAACAGTAAGTCTCCGAGTGTAAAGCTAGGCATGTGCATAAATCACTGGAGAAGCAACCCCAATTTTTAAACTCTTTGGGGCAGAGAAACTTTGTATTCATACCTGTTTGTAAGGCACTGCAGGGGCACCTCCTCCTAGCTGCTGTGGGGATTAGCTCCTTCCAGGTCCAACACCTCCTTCTGCTGCTTGTTCTTGAACCTTGCCACATCTTTCTCTCTCTGCAGCTCATATAGTCTCTCTTCATGGCTTGGCCATCCAGCAAAGTCACTACAGTCCTCCCCCACAGGGGCACCAATGTCCCACTGGACACACTCTCCTAGGCAGTCTTCTGGCTCCTGTGCCTGGTCTGTGCCACTTCCCCAACGCAGGGACCCTACAACCAACAGCCAAGGTCTGCACTGTCCCAAACCCAGCTACTGTTTCCCTGGGCTGCTTTCCACTTTGCCTCTATCAGGCTCTTTTTCCATGCTCATCTGGGTACATGTTTCCCCCCCAGGGCTTCTAGTCTCTCCCTTATTTCCTCCTTTCATTCTCTAAAACTAGAAATGATTACAGATATCTACACTGCAGCCCCCTCCTTTCCTAGCTTCCTAATTTTAGACTAGCTCAGCCTGTTCTTGTCCACCTGGGCTCCATCTTCTATTAGGGCTTGCCTAGCTAGGCTAATTTTCCCTCAGGCGCAGCCTATCAGGTTAATTAGCCCCCTCCTAGCTACCTAAACCCTTTGAGGTGAGGGGCGGAGTGAACACCCCATCCCAGATACACACAACAACACTGTTGATGTTATACAAATAGATTATAATTTACCAGAGCTGAATTTGAACTGGCAAAGTGAAAGTAAAATGCTTAAAAACCCATTATTCTGCCCCTGAGCCATCCAGCAATGTTTGTATATGTCTCTCTAAAGTATAGTTTCTAGAGCACATTATTATGGTAACTCATACCATGATGGGAATGGCCTTGATCTCAGTTAAATGCATTGTTAAAATACTTAAGATGTGCTGTTTCATCACTGATGTTTTTACACGGCTGTCAAAGAGAAATACCATTTTTCTTCCTCCTGCATTTCACTTTTCTTCACGATATAGTAATTAACAAGAGCCGTTAGATGCTGGCAAAACTGTCCCTTTTGAAGTCTCTACATAGCTGTCACCCTGGAGATAAAGGCAGATTATTAAACCTTGACATTATAATTGTGGATTCAAGATAAAAGCCTGGATTAGAAACTTCATAACCTCATGCAGAGAAAAAAAAATGAAATCACCATGAGGTAATTTTACTCCTGGGTTTGAAAGTTTAAGTTGTTCCTTGAGGGTGAAGAGGGGGAGAATATCATGTCGTGAACTGGTATGGAATGAACTATGTTACTTTTTTCTATTACTCCAGTAAAAAAAGTGTTAGAGGAACTTTTATTTCTAAAATATACCTGAGCTCTAGGGCAAACATATTATTCATTTGAATACTAGATGCTTTTATTTATGCTTTACCTCTGTTTTTCATCCCTTCTGCTATATATTTTTCTTCTCCTCTTCAACTCCACTTTTGTATAATGTAGTAACAAGAAAAAAATGGGAGCTGGATGGTGTAGGGGGCTGGTTGAGGCAGCCTTTCACATCTAGGATCCCAGTTTGAATTCAGCCCAGGTTGATGAAGCCCCAAAGATCACAACATCTCAGGGTGTGTTGGTGGCTTTGGTCTATAAGGCTCAGATCCTCAGAAATTTAGGCACCTCACTCCCACTGATTTTAATGGGCGTTAGGTGTCTAAATACCTTTGAGGATTCAGGTTTGGGGCATTGTTGCACTCAGTGTCACAAAGCCTCACTGACTCAAGGACCTAAATATAATTTTCAAAAGGGATTTAGAAATGTAGGAGTCTAAATCCCATTGACTGTCCAAGGGATATGAGTTAGGTATTGTGCCACTGAGCACAGCAATGCCTAAATAGCTTTAGAAATCTGTGCCTAAGCGTCTACATCACAAAACCCATCGCCAATGGGAACTTTGTTGGAAGACTCAGCAGGAAGTGGAAGGACTGAATAAGGAGAAAAACTGAATTACCCTTTGACCCCTAGAAGTGAACTCTCCAGATCAGTTTGATGCACACGGATAAAGCAGTATGGCAGCCACACACACGGCCAACCTTTTTCTTTATCCTTTGCGTGGTTGACAAGACAACATTAGTCTTCAGAATTATCAGTCTAGTAGGTTCATGAGCTCTTAAATAAAAAAATCAAACAAACAGCAATGGAGTGTTAAATGTAAAGAGGCAATGCTAACCTCATTAAGCCAGGGCTGGCACGCCCATTAGGCGACCCTAGGCGGTCGCCTAGGGCACCAGGAGCCAGGGGGGGCAGCTGGCTGCGGCTGCCTCCAACCATCCCGGTTCCGCAGCTGAGCTGAGAGCGGGGGCGCAGCTCGCCGCGGCTGCCTGTTGCCCTCCTGGCTACGCGGCTGAGCCGGGGGAGGGGGGGTGTGACAGGGAGCCAGGAGCCGGGGGGGTGGCTGGCCACGGCTGCCTGCCGCCCTCCCGGCTCCGCAGATGAGCCGGGAGGGCGGCAGGGAGCAGGGAGGGTGGCTGGCCGCAGCTGCCTGCCACTCTCCCGGCTCCGTGGCTGAGCAGGGAGCTGGGGGGGCGGCAGGGAGCCGGGATCTGGGGGGGGGCGGCTGGCCACAGCTGCCTGCCACCCTCCTGGCTCTGTGGCTGAGCCAGGAGCCGGGGGGCAGCCGGAAGCCGGGGAGGTGGCTGGCCGCGGCTGCCTGCCGCTCTCCCGGCTCTGCAGCGGAGCCGGGGGAGGCGGCAGGGAGCCGGGAGGCGGCCGGGAGCCGAGGAGGCTCCGTGGCTGAGCCAGGAGCCAGGGGGGTGGCAGGGAGCCGGGAGGCGGCCAGGAGCCGAGGAGGTGGCTGCTCCACCTGCCTGCCACTCTCCGAGCTCCGTGGCTGAGCCAGGAGCCGGGGGGGCAGATGGCTGCGGCTGCCTGGGGTGGGCAGTGTTAGCTGGGGGGGGGGCGGCGCAGGGCTGGTACCTAGGCTGTTGCCTAGGGCGCGAAACTTACTTGTACCGGCCCTGCATTAAGCATTTTTAAATAGTCAGGGTTGGGGAGGGACAATCTAATATAGATAATATAGACTCATAGACACATAGACTTTAAGGTCAGAAGGGACCATTATGATCATCTAGTCTGACCTCCTGCACAATGCAGGCCACAGAATCTCACCCACCCACTCCTGGAATAATCCTCTCACCTATGTCTCAGCTATTGAAGTCCTCAAATCATGGTTTAAAGACTTCAAGATGCAGAGAATCCTCCGGTAAGTGACCCGTGCCCCATGCTGCAGAGGAAGGCAAAAAACCTCCAGGGCCTCTGCCAATCTACCCTGGAGGAAAATTCCTTCCCGACCCCAGATACGGCGATCAGCTGAACCCCGAGCATGTGGGCAAGACTCACCAGCCAGACACCCAGGAAAAAGTTCTCTGTAGTAACTTCTAACATCCCATCATTGACCATTAGTCCTATTTACCACTGATGGCAATTAATTGACCTTTGACTAAGATCATGTTATCCCATCAAACCATCCCCTCCATAAAATTATCTAGCTTAATCTTGAAGCCAGATAGGTCTTTTGCCCCCACTGCTTCCCTTGGAAGGCTGTTCCAGAACTTCACTCCTCTGATGGTTAGAAACCTTCGTCTAATTTCAAGTCTAAACTTCCTGATGGCCAGTTTATATCAATTTGTTCTTGTGTCCACATTGGTACTGAACTTAAATAATTCCTCTCCCTCCCTGGTATTTATCCCTCTGATATATTTAAAGAGAGCAATCATATCTCCCCTCAGCCTTCTTTTGGTTAAGGTAAACAAACCAAGCTCCTTGAGTCTCCTTTCATACGACAGGTTTTCCATTCCTCGGATCATCCTAGTGGCCCTTCTTTGTACCTGTTCCAGTTTGAATTCATCCTTCTTAAACATGGGAGACCAGAACTGCACACAGTATTCCAAATGAGGTCTCACCAATGCCTTGTATAACGGTACTAACACCTCCTTATCTCTACTAGAAATACCTCGCCTAATGCATCCCAAGACTGCATTAGCCTTTTTCACAGCCACATCACATTGGCGACTCATAGTCATCCTGTGATCAACCAGGACTCCGAGGTCCTTCTCCTCTTCCGTTACTTCCAACTGATGCGTCCCCAGCTTATAACTAAAATTCTTGTTATTAATCCCTAAATGCATAACCTTACACTTCTCACTATTAAATTTCATCGTATTACTATTACTCCAGTTTACAAGGTCATCCAGATCTTCCTGTAGGATATCCCGATCCTTTTCTGAATTGGCAATACCTCCCAACTTTGTGTCATCTGCAAACTTTATTAGCACACTCCCACTTTTGGTGCCGAGGTCAGTAATAAAAAGATTAAATAAAATTGGCCCCAAAACTGAACCTTGAGGAACTCCACTAGTAACCTCCCTCCAACATGACAGTTCACCTTTCAGTATGAAACGCTGTAGTCTCCCCTTTAACCAGTTCCTTATCCACCTCTCAATTTTCATATTGATCCCCATCTTTTCCAATTTAACCAATAATTCCTCATGTGGTACTGTATCAAATGCCTTACTGAAATCGAGGTAGATTACATCCACTGCGTTTCCTTTATCTAAAACATCTGTTACTTTCTCAAAGAAGGAGATCAAGTTGGTTTGGCACGATCTACCTTTTGTAAAACCATGTTGTAATTTGTCCCAATTGCCATTGACCTGAAGGTCCTTAACTACTTTCTCCTTCAAAAAATTTTCCAAGACCTTGCATACTACAGATGTCAAACTAACAGGCCTGTAGTTACCTGGGTCACTTTTTTTCCCTTTCTTAAAAATAGGAACTATATTAGCTATTCACCAGTCAAACGGTACAACCCCTGAGTTTAGAGATTCATTAAAAATTTTTGCTAATGGGCTTGCAATTTCATGTGCCAGTTCCTTTAATATTCTTGGATGAAGATTATCTGGGCCTCCTGATTTACTCTCATTAAGCTGTTCAAGTTTGGCTTCTACCTCGGATATGGTAATATCTACCCCCACATCCTTATTCCCATTTGTCATGCTGCCACTATTCCTAAGCTCCTCATTAGCCTCATTAAAGACTGAGGCAAAGTATTTGTTTAGATATTGGGCCATGCCTAGATTATCCTTAACCTCCACTCCATCCTCAGTGTTTAGCGGTCCCACTTCTTCTTTCTTTGTTTTCTTCCTATTTATATGGCTATAAAACCTTTTACTATTGGTTTTAATTCCCTTTGCAAGGTCCAATTCTACATGCCTTTTAGCCTGTCTCACTTTATTTCTACATGCTCTGACCTCAATAAGGTAGGTTTCTTTGCTGATCCCTCCCATCTTCCACTCCTTGTATGCTTTCTGTTTTTTCTTAATCACCTCTCTGAGATGCTTGCTCATCCAGCTTGGTCTAAAACTCCTGCCTATGAATTGTTTCCCCTTTCTTGGGATACAGGCTTCTGATAAGCTTCTGCAACTTTAACTTGAAATAATCCCAGGCCTCCTCCGCCTTTAGGTCCATAAATTCTTTAGTCCAATCCACTTCCCTAACTAATTTCCTTAATTTATTAAAATTAGCCCTTTTGAAATCAAAAACCCTAGTCTCAGATATATTTTTGTTTATCCTTCCATTTAGTTTGAACTGAATTAGCTCATGATCACTCGAGCCAAGGTTGTCCCCTACAACCATTTCTTCAATGAGGTCCTCACTACTCACCAATACCAAATCTAAAATGGCATCCCCCCTTGTTGGTTCAGCAACTACTTGATGAAGGAATTCATCAGCTATCACATCTAGGAAAATCTGAGCCCTATTATTATTACTAGCACTTGTTCTCCAATCTATATCTGGGAAGTTGAAGTCTCCCATGATCACACAGTTCCCATTAGTATTTACTTCCTTTAAAACATTAAAGAGGTCTCTATCCATATCCAAATTAGATCCCGGTGGTCTATAGCACACCCCAAGCACTATCCCAGGGGAGGCTCTAGTAGTTTTCTTCCCCAATGTGATTTTTGCCCAGACAGACTCTGTCTTATCCATTCCATCATTTTTTATTTCTTTACAGTCTACCTCATCATTGATATACAATGCTACTCCCCCACCTTTACCTTTATTTCTATCTTTCCTAAACAGCACATACCCTTCAATACCTGTACTCCAGTCATGACTACTATTCCACCATGTTTCGGTTATTCCTATGATATCTGGTTTCACTTCCTGGACCAGTAGCTCTAATTCCTCCATTTTGTTACCTAGGCTCCTCGCATTGGTGTACAAACATCTTAATTTTTGCTGTTTGGCCTCACTCACATTCTTTACCCAATTTGGTATGGACATTGTACTGCCAGTATGACCTATTTGACTAGTATCCACTCTGCCCTTCCTCCTTATGTCCATTCTCCTACCCCCGGCTATATCCTCTTTTACTTCGTTGTCTTCCCTCTCAATGTTAAAATCCGGCGTGGAGATTACCTGGACATCTCCCAACCGTCTCCCCCAAATTCCTAGTTTAAAGCTCTCTTGATCAGTTGTGCCAGCCTCCATCCTAGAAGTCTATTTCCTTCCCTACTCAGGTGAAGTCCATCCCGAGAGAATAGTCCTCTGTCCATGAATGCCTCCTAGTGGCCATAATATAAAACACACACAGAACTGGAACAAGACTTCCCTGGAGGTTCTAAAAAGGGGTTGATGCTTTTTTCCCCCTCTTCACTTTTGTGTCTTTCTGGGATCTACCAAGGAGTAGCAGAGGAAGAGCAGAAATGTGAGAAGAAACTCTGTCCTTGCAAGGTTCACAGACTATTTTGGCAGTCCAAAATGTTCAGATGACATTTGGATAAGCAGTTGTAGTGAAATCCTGGTTCCACTGAAATCAGTGGGAGCTTTTACTTCAGTGGGACTAGGATTTCACCCCTGAACTGCTAGGTAGTTATCTTAACTGGAACCAGGCTCTTTTTTTTTCTGAGCAGGACCATTAGAAATGTAGCTATTTCCCCTAAGAGCCATATTCTCCTGTGAGATCAATAAGACTGATCTCTACTTGAGATCTTTGAGTGCTTCATTGAAATATTTTGGTGTTTACTCTATGTGAGTAGTTCTTCTACGCCTGAAAAATGCTCATCTGGAAACTCATCCCATCCAATGATGCTCTCCTCCTACCAAAGCAATCTACTCAGCAAAACCTGCATTGCAGTCAGGAAAGAATTCATACTGATGCCTTCTGTGCTGCTCAAGATCAGAGAACTGCAGCCAATCAGGAGAACTGCCCAGGAGAGGAGAATATTACCTTTAATGGAGATCACTTTGTAATATTTCAACAGATCTTGCTAGGAGTCACCTTCTTATATGTAATTTGTTAAACATGATGCTGAATTAAAATGAAATGTAAACATTTATGGGACATACATGATAACAGAGTCATCATTTAATATAGAAACCTTTGCATTTCCATTGTTGTCATTTCATTTTCATTTTTTTTAAATGGTCTTTGGTTTCTTGATGGAAACGCGTAAGTTTTATTCAGAGCTGTTCATTTTCTGAAAACATCCTGAATGACTCTCCAAATAGCATAGCATATTTTGGATGGGCATAGGAGCCCCCCTCGAATAAATAAAGAAGGCATAGTCATGAGGGTTGCATATGTCCAATGCATGATTCCTTCCTCTTCTATGGCATGGAACTTCCACATCATCAGTATATAGGGGTAGATTCTCAGCTTATGTAAACTGTCAGTCACTGACTCCAATGACATGATGACAATTTACACTAGTTAAGGATCTGCCCCCCGGTTTCTATTATAAGAGGTATAGGGATGTAATTCGCCTCCACAAAAGAGGATTGGCTGTTATTTAGGGTAGTTTGAACTCTTTAGGGCAAATATTTCATTCAATAAACCTAGCCCTTTTTCTTTTCGTGAGCTCTCCATATTACATCATGGTATAATATTTAGGAATTTGTTATTCAAAAATATTCTGTGTGAATGCATTTCAGACTATGGGTTGTTCTCCGACTACTCACTTGAGCCTGCTCCAAAGCCCAATGAAGTCAAGGGGAAATTCCCAATGATTTTAACAGGCTTGGATCAGACCCTTAGGGGATTCAACATTCAAAATATGCTCTTCTGAATGACTGATGATCTAATGTTTCCTTTTTCTGATTGGAGGATGGATGACTGTATTTATGTTGTACAAATCAGATGATTTCTCTCCTAGACAATCTGTTTACTTCCTTCACGCCCCAGAAATATTTCTACAGGATTTCTAGTTGAGCACTTCTGGAGCAAATATGCCTCCTAGAGTAAACAAGTATATTTGCACAAATACAGTCTCCAGTCCAAACATTCATAAGAACAACAACATCACATGCACAAATGTATACAGAGAAGCTAATAAAAAATGGTACACCCTCAAATACAATATAGAACCTACTAATTTGCCCACAACTTGCCCAGCTCTACCCATTATTCATTTCCTAACACAAATGGCGGTCCAGTGAGCAAAATATTTGCCAGTGAACCACGCATGGGAGCTGTAATTGTAGCCAAGATCTACATAGGGTATGAACTCCCTCGCAATAACAGATTAGTCTAGTACAACATGATGGATGGGGAGAGGAATGGGAATGTTACAAAGAAAGTATTGCTTCAAACAAGGTGCTGGAAACACGAGCCTTCCAGCAAAGTGTGATCATTGCTAATAATCTAAAGTGTCTAAAGCTATTCCATATACCAGTGAAGAGAAAGGAATAGAAATTATATGCAACGTAAGGATGTGTCCTAGTACAATGAAAACCTTCATATCCATGAAGATTTATATGCATAAAACTGAGAGCTTGGGCACCAAAGAAGACTTTTACCCTGATGTTCTATTTTTGACTTGACTCGGGGTATGAATGCCAGATCATTTGATGAGCTTTGTGTCCACTTAACAAGCCGCTGAACCTCTGTGTAACATTAGCGTGGAAGGGAGAAGATCGAAAGTAGAACTGATCATCCCCTGTTCTTGTATATACGAAACACTGAGGCAGCTTCAGCATCTGATAAAGTCCCTCTAACTTACCATCTGGTAGGAGCAGGTGGTATTTCATTCTTAGCTTATTTCAATAAACCTTCAGAAATGAAAGCACAAGATCGAGAATAAAGGGACGCCATCTCCTGGGAATTTTTAACCATTTGTGGGAGACTGCAAATTAAACAGCCTCCCTGCACTTGGAACTATAGGGATCCCCTGTGCTTGCTTATTTTTTTCCCCTCAAGGGCATGAATAACAGCCCCGTTAGGCAGCTCTTTGTTTTCCAACATTGTAGATAGGTAGGATAGCAAGACAAATAGAGAGATGGTGGGGACTAATTTCATCCATGGTGCATCTTGGTACAATTCCCCCTGCACATGCTTACCACAGATCTCCGTTTGGGCCTGACGGTGTAAAGTGATTTGAGATCCAAATGGACACAGAGTTATATATAAATGTGGAGCTTTCATTATTCATTTTTAAATGCTCCGTAAATTTGGCAATGATTCTATATCTGAAACAGGTGCACACAGATGTATTTGTTATGCCTGACTTTAGTCTTCAATGCAACAGCACCAGTCATGACTAATTCTTTTGCTATTCACATGGAGGTAATGATAGCCTCAGTCCAGCAAAGATTTATGCACATGCTTAGCTTCACAGGTGAACAGTCCCACTGAAGGCAATTTCATGCATGTAAACTTATGCACATGCATAAGTCTTTGTAGGATCAGGGCCATATATTGTATTTTCACAGATTTCTATTAATTTATATATTAACAGTGTGTGAAATAACTTCACTGACAGGCTGGCAGACTACAAATGTTGTAAAATGACAGAGAAAGAGAGATCTTAGAATCTCAATCACTGCTCTTTTTCTTTTCATAGGTGTAGGTCAGTGTATTATATATAACCAGAACAATAACACTGGGGTAAAGAACTGTATACTTGCTGCTTACCACTAATTTTTCACTTTCTAGATAAAACCAGGCACTCAGTAGTCTACTTTCAATACCTAATAGAAAAAGTGACCTGAAGTGAGGATTACCTCACTCTTATCTCTGGATTAATTATCCAGTTCAGCTAAACTCAGGACCTTGTTTTTGTGAGGGAAGAGATACCAACCAATCAGAGAAAATGGGAAAAATTAGGGAGTTTTGTGCTTCTTAAAGCAATCATTGTTAGACAAAGAAACTTCTTCAAGAAGGAGATTAGAAATTCTGCAACAGGATTAGAGTCCTGGACATTAACTAGTACACACTGCACAGCGAGCAAAAAAGGCACTTTTGTTACAAAAGAAAAGAAGGAAGAAACTCTTCATAAAGTTTGCCATGATGATACACATTTTTATGTGTGTATTTGGCTGCATTCAATCCCTCCCTCCCCCCACAAGAGTTCATATTAGCTGTGATTTAGATTTTCTTAATGGTATCTTTATGATCTTGCTTGATTTAAGGGTAATCATTCCTCTTTTTGTTTTATTACTCCAGTTTTTTAACCTGACTCTTTGTCCAGGGCACAATAGGGCTAAGTTCCCACTTGCCTTTTCTCCTACTTTCCCCAATTTTACTGCCACTGGTTCAGCTCTATCAGTGATAGCATTGCACAGAACAAGGATATGATTTTCAAAAAACATCTAAGTGGTTGAAGAGCCTAAACCCCATTTTCAAAATGGCACTACAAGTCAACCTAATACAAACAGCCACCGCAGTATTTACTGAGGTGGTGCATGTCCACACTACCTTCCTTAGGTCGGTGGTGCCCGTCCTCAGGGCCGGCCCTAACTTTTTAGCCTCCCCAAGCAAAAAAAACAAAAAACCAAGCGCCGCCCCCCCGCCCCAACGCCGACCAAAACAACCCCCCCCCCCAATGCCGCCGCCCCGCCGAAACACCCGGGGGTCCAGCAGGGACGGCGCCATGCCCGCAGCCTGGCTGCCCCGGCCAGAGTGCCAGCGGGGAGGGCGGCAGGTCAGATGCCCCGGCCGGCGGGGAGCGCGGCACGCCTGCCGCCCCGCTACCCTGGCCAAGGCGCCGGTGGGGAGGGCGGCAGGTCCGTCGCCCCGCTCCCCCGGCCAGGGCGCCGGTGGGGAGGGCGGCAGGTCCGTCGCCCCGCTCCCCCGGCCGGTGGGGAGTGCGGAACACCCACAGCCCTACTGCCCCAGCTGGGGGGGAGCGCTGCACACCTGCCACCCAACTCCCCCTGCCGGGGCGCCGGGGGGGGGAGCACTGCACGCCCACCGCTCAGCTCCCCCGGCGGTAACAGTAAAATAGCTGCCCGTTAGCACAGATTGCCAGAAGATGAAGTAAATTCTCCATCATTTGGAGTCTTTAAAACAAGATGTGAGGTGTTTCTGAAACAGATGCTCTTGTTCAACCAAAGGTGTTGACCTTGATGCCGGACTTCTGGGGTGAAATTCTATGGCATGTGTCATACCAGAGGTCAGGCTAGATGGGAGTCCCTTCTGGCCTTATAACTGATGAATCCATGTTGCTATTTTATATTAATCAGTTCCCACAACCTCCTTCTCATTAGCACCTCATTCCTTTGAACCATCCAAGCACCATATTGTTAAAAATCCATGTCTTTTTCTTGTTACATGTTTTTCAGATTATATCTATAACACATTGTAACGATTCTTTCAGACAGGGATTGTTTGCCTAGTGTCAAGACTCCTCATTAGTGCAGCCTTTGATCTGTGGCACCCGCAGCACAGAGGGAGGGGTTTATTATTATTGTATGAAGATTTTCACAATAAGAGGTGTCAAGTGTCCAGTCGAATGCACACGGAAAACGATTACAAAAATAAAAACCAGTCACAGCCATAACAGAGGGTTTCTCTAGCAACTACTTAGGAGAAAAACTGTAAAAGTTTTTCTCAGCACTGTTCCAAATTACTGGGACAGATTCTCAGCTGGTGTAAAGGTCTGTAGTTCCACTAACGTCACTGTTAGTAGACGAGGGTATTGATCTTCACTCGAGGTGGGTGAACTCATGCTGGCTAATTTCACATGCACTCCAATATTGTGGGTTCCCAAATTCTGACTGCACTAGGATGTTATTGGGATGGTATTCAGCTAAAAAAAAAGTGCAGAGGGGGAGAGAGTAAATATCCTAGTAAAAAAATGAAGCAGCTTGATAATCAAATCCAAAAGGTCTAACTCTGCAGCCCTTAATCTGCAGAACTTTTATTAAGCATACTGCACAACAAAGCTTCCATCAATTCCATTGAGAGTAGTTTGATTAAGGAATGCAATATTTGATCCAGTATTTTAAATGGAGATAGGATTCCTTTGACTCTGATGAAAGCCTAAGCTTTTTTGTGGGGGGAGCTCAATGCTTCTCACCATTTTCTGTACTCCTCTCATTTAGCAATATGGAAAGATTGAGTGGTTCTGACATCTATTCATGTCCCCAGATTGAGAAATCTTGCATCTAGCCCAACAAGCTGAGTCTTCCCCTCCTCTAGATTTTTTTTAACCCATGTGATCCTTTCAATTTAGCCCAGGAGTTTTTCTTTCCAGGCTTAAAAAGTTGGGAATTCAAATAGGTTGTGAACCTTCCAAACCCAAAAGATAGACTAAGATGTTTGCAAAACCTCAAAACTCCACAAGCTCCCTTGACTGAACACTGATTTCAAATCATGGGCCATATTCTGTCCTCCAAGAACCCCCCACTTTTGTAGAAAGGTACCCATGAAAAAATGAAATTATGTACAGTACTGGGGTGTCACAAACCAAATCAGTTCCACCATCTTCCAACTAATATTCTGCACCAGTTCTGTATGCTGAATGTGGAGAACTGGATGGCTCAGGGAATTTGAAGTCTCTTATTTCTAGATTACAGGCTAACCCCCCAGATGTGAAATTCTGGCCACATTCAAGTCAATGGCAACAACTCTGACTCAAATGGGGCCAGGACTTCAACCTAAGTATATGATGATCTTAAATTATTGACCGTTGTTTGGTGGCCTATACCAAATGACTTAGAACACTACTGTGGTAGCAGCTAAAAACGTTAAAGCTTTGCCTTTGCAACTTAGGCTATGTCTACACTATTCACTCTTTATTTGTATAGAAATACCTGTATGTTAAAGCGAAGCACACCTAGTGTGGCCATAATTATACCGGCAAATCTACACTTTTTACTGGTATAGCTGATTCCACAACTCTTGAACAAAACTGAATGTACCTATGCCAGTAAAAGTGCAGTTCTGCCAATATCATAGAATCATAGAATCATAGAATCTCAGGGTTGGAAGGGACCTCAGGAGGTCATCTAGTCCAACCCCCTGCTCAAAGCAGGACCAACCCCAACTAGATCATCCCAGCCAGGGCTTTGTCAAGCCTGACCTTAAAAACCTCTAAGGAAGGAGATTCCACCACCTCCCTAGGTAACCCATTCCAGTGCTTCACCACCCTACTAGTGAAAAAGTTTTTCCTAATATCCAACCTAAAGCTCCCCCTCTGCAACTTGAGACCATTACTCCTTGTTCTGTCATCTTCTACCACTGTGTCTACGTTAAGAGCGTGTGCCTGCACAGTTGTCACTCAGAGATCACATCCCTCACTGACACAGTTATGTTGGAAATAGTGTGAAGTGCCGACACAGCTCTCATAACATTATTCCATTATTCACAGTATTTTTAAGTGTTCCCTATAGTTCGTATAGTGAATTTCCAAAGTTCATTCCGATGTAAAGGTGTGCACAGTTCCAGAGTTATTCCCAATGTTAACAATAGACATTAAAATCTGATCACTCAAAATGGAGTGAACTTGAACTGCAGCCACTGCACTTGAACTGCACCTAGTGTACTGAGCATTGGGAGTATCACAAATAGTCCAGTATCATTATTTACCGACAAAGGCAAAGCTGTAAAGGTTTTATGGGTGACCACTGTAGCTCTTCAGGCCTGGCCAAAGGCCCATTGCAGTCAATGGGAATCTTTGACCTATAAGAACTGCCACTAGAGGCCATCCTTCCTGGCAATTTCAGCAGAGAGACCGAGGAAATAAACCAGAATGGAAAATGAGCCTCTCTCTCTCTCTCTGCTCCACATAGACTGTCGCTCCAGGTCAGGTTGAGGCAAGGTGATAATGGGGACGTTTTCATTGCTGATGCATCTCCTCTGTGGTTACAGGAGTTTGGTTTCCAAGGCAGTCAATCATACACATTTCATGAGCACTCAATTCACTTTTTCAACTCTGAAAAGGAAGTTGCCTTCCTGGCAAAAAGGTCAGCAGCTATCTGATGTGAAAGTTATTTTTTACTTACAATGTTGTTGCTGTTAGAAAAATGGGGAAAAATGCTACAAGGAATAAATTTACTGTTGGAATGGTATTATCTGGATTCTGTAACGTTCATATGCTTGAAATGTCAATGAAGGATCCACAAAGCAGTCGGTGTGTTTGCAATGGTCACATGGCAATGTTTCACAGAAATGATTGATGATGGGTTAATATTGCTTTAAATGTTCTAAAGATCATGTTAGGAGGCAGGAGTCAAATTATAAATCCATCAGAAAAATGTGTTTTCTCTGAAGAAGTATTAATATAAAAGCAAACATATTTGGGGAAGCTAATGGTATGTTACCTTTACATAATTTTAAAACCCCCGGAAATAAAGATATTTTAGAAAAGGGAAGTATGAGTATTTCCAATATGGAAACACTTGACATTTGTAAGTGCTATATAGTAGGTGAAGATCCTCTCATCTCCCTACAGTGTGGCAGTATTTTCCACCAGGCTAACTCAAGCTGCTTCTAGCCTGGCAGAGGGTCTATGGATGTCAGAGGAGATACTGTTTCTCTGCTTGTTACACCACAGCCACACTCTAGTCTCTATCAGCCTGGCTTACTACTAGCCAAGTGACCTCAACATACTTCCAAGTCCCAAATTCCCCTAAAACCATCTGTCCTGAAATGTCCAGCCCTCTCCAGGACCAATCAGAGACAGAATACAGTTCAGTTGTTCCTCTGAAGAGACAATACCCAGAAGCTTGCCACATTAACTGGAGTTCACAATTACTTCAATTCAAACACAGCACTGGGTTGGTTTATATTCAACTATTAAAAAGTTTATTAACAATAGGACATAGGTGAAGTGATGCCAAGTAAAAGAAATAAAGTGACAGACATATGTAAAAGTCTGAAACTGAATCTAGCAAGGTATGATCTTTGTTTAAGATGGTTTCTCTCACCAATTATTCTTTGTCCAGCACAACTGATTCCTTCTCAGTCCGAATCTTTCACAGAAGTACAAAGTGCTGGTTACCCTTGTCTTTTTATGTGAAAGATAAAGATGGATTCTCTCTCTCTCTCTCTCTCTGTCCCTCATATTCCCAAAGAATTGTCTTTGTTCTCAAAGTTAGAAAGGCCTCCTGGAGATTCAGTCTCCTGTGTTTCTCGGTGGTGCAGGAGCCATGTTAATTCTCTGTCTCTTGAGTTCACGTTCAAGACAACACCTGCTGCTTTGCAGGATAGCTTTGTTTATGCCTAACATGTAAATCAAGGTAAACGCACATTCCTTTGTCTAGAATGGACCAGTTTATCACCTTTATCTAGGCTATGCTTTCTTTCTTAAGCATGTTCTAGTAACATTATGCAGAGAGAACTCATAACTTCACATGAAAGATTATCACATGCATTTTACAATGATATTAATGGTCATTAATTTTCAAATGATGCTTTACAAAGCATAATTTGTACACACATCATTGAGGTAACGTATAGGGTGTGAATACAGGGGTGCTTAGGGGCTCACAGTGGACGCTGAAAGAGAGGGTTGCTGGCTATACTGGTTGCACACCAACTGGGACTCCCAAATCTTCCAGCTGGGTAAACCAGCAGCTTTCCAGCTCCTAGTGGTGTCAAGGGGATGGAGCAGACTAATGGCTCGATCCACAAATCAATCTAGTGAGAGAACACTGGTGTGCTTGATATGCACTGGTGTACATGTGAGGTGACTGATCCATGTGTGGAGCATACCACAGGCCAAATGCTAGGAGTGGTTTGAGAGGCAATTCCTTTGACAAACACATCACAGATTAGATGCCTATTTTCCTTCTTGTTCTCATTATATCACCTCTTTGTTTTCAGTGTTTCTTCTCCTCCTCCATTCTGTGGCAGCAATTGTGCATGCTAATAAGATATTCTAATGCAGCAGCAGCCTGTCAGCAGCAGTGTGCTGGAGGGGGATCTCAGGAGCTCCTAGAAACAAATTTGCAATGTTGCAAACAAACCCTTTGTTAAAATTCTGTAGGCACGCTGAGAAATGAGGAATTATTATTGGTTAGGTGCTATGTACTGGAGCTTTTTTCCCTGCCTCTGATGCAACTCTAGTCCCCTCTGGATACTGCTAAAATCATCTCTGCCAGAGATCACTTATTTCCGGGGCTCAGAAAAATACTTCTGAAAAGCAAGGGTTTTTTGTCTTTGGAATAACCAGATTGTACCAAATGGGAAATATTTTTAGACCATCACCCAAGGGAAAGGTCCCATCTTTCTCTGACAAAGACTTCACCTCCAAATGTTAGTTGTGCAAATTAAAGCCTCCTATACCATCAATATGCCCACTATAGTTTTCAACAACAAAAGTTGAAATACAGCAGAGTGAATGTTCTTCATGTAAGTTGTATGCCAAGGGGTGTTGCTTCTCTTCTTGTTACTGGCTTACAGTAAACAGAAAGAATCTTCATTCAAATGGGGAAACAAATGAATAGACTCACCAATCTCTAGCCCACCCTGCCTGCAGACATAGATCCCACAACAAGTTTTACAACAGGCTCAGAGGAAAAAATCTTTGGGGTTTCCTTTGTTAATAGAGGCAGCGTACCCGTGATATGCCAATTCCTCAGTTGTTGTCTTCAGCACTTTTGGGGGTCACTAGGCAAATTCAGTTACTTGATCATCACTGGTTTTGATTGTCCCCGCAGTCACGGGCAATCGGTAGGACTGGCTATCTGGAACAAACATCAATTTTCCTCTATCACTCTCATAAAATGGAAATACAAAGCTTCTACCTGTATTGTTTTGTTACTTTTTGTTCTTTGTCGGAAGCAGACTAAGCCAGTGACATGCTCAGCATCCTTAAGAAACACACCACAGCACACAGTAAGTATTTCTCTAGGATCCAACTCCTATACATTTAGATAGATCTAGCAAGACCATGTAGAATAGCACCTTCTGATTAACTCCCCAGTGTTGTATTACCAACTGCACTGAACTAAGATGTCATTACAAAAATAACCTGAGAAGGCATTCTTAACATTAACCTTGAAGTCTAGGAGTGTGTGACTTGTCCTAGGCACGTGCTCAAGAGAGAGGATAGGGCACATGAAGCCTTCCTCCTTCATCTCTCTCCCCCGCAGAGGAGCTAGTCACAATCCTAATCCTTGCACTTTGCAAACCCGATTGTGACCAGACTTTTCATAGGAGCACAGCATAGATGTGTGCAGTAAATGCCTCCTGCCTCTGTGAAGCCAGCGTAAGGACTGATCACAATAGCATTTCCCAAGAGCAGGAAGATGGACCAAGTACCAAGCAAAGATAGTGGGCCAAAAGGAACAATCTACACTATCCTAATGGAAAGTGTGTCCCACCACGTGCCCTGAGCAGCCCAGGCAAAGCCTGAGTCTGCTGAGGAACCATCCTTCCTATTGCACCCTCAGAAGTGATGTGGTTCAATATCATTCCCTATGCAGGGCTGTGTGTAAATTGCACAGTCTAGCCCCATGAATGGAAGGACTGTTTGAGACTAGCGCCTGCAGCGATGCCAGCCTCCCCACAGTCTCTTGTCCACTGCATTCAGCTCAGTTCCAGAAGGCTGCTCTGAATTAACCCTCCAGGAGCAACTACTGGATCAGTGAGCCTTTGCACCCGCTCTACTGCGGGGCTGGTGCTTTGCAGCCACCATGGATATGCTAATTGCTCTAAACCTCAGCACTCCCCCATGAAACTCTTTGACTCGCAAGTGTATTGTGTGCTTAAATGCCATGAAAAAAATATAAAGCTACTCTACTCAAGCCCCAGCAGGTTCCTCAGTGACTAAGCTCCACTAATTAGTAACAGCTGTTAATGAAGTGTGCAGGTACAAATCTAACCTCTCCAATTAATGCATATGAGATTCTTAGACTGTAGCAATATTTAAAGGGGATATTGTGAAGGAAAAACAAGAACATAACCATTTAAAAGTCACAATTTTGTAGCAGAGATCCTGTTACTTTCTCCTATAGAGATTGCAGTTCCCACTAAATATAGTATTTATTTGTCTGCGATTACTTAAAATCACAAAAAAAATTCTGTTTACTTAAGTTGGAAAACTGCCATTACTCATGAGTGAGAGTAGAAATGAACAGCCCAGTCAGAGGAATTTAATAGGGTGCATCAATTCTTTCCAGGTAAGCCAAGGAAATAAATTGCTGATTTACTATTATTCAGAACTGAAACAGACTTTTAAATTACTGGCTGAATGCATAATTATATGCTCAGAAAATATATAGCTTACACCATACCTGGCCTGCAAAAAAAGTGATTTGAGAAACTCATACCCAACATGACATCAACACACTCAAAACTCTGAAGGGTAGCAATTTCATCCATTTTCAGCCACACGTGTGATAGAATCATAGAATCATAGAATCTCAGGGTTGGAAGGGACCTCAGGAGGTCATGTAGTCCAATCCCCTGCTCAAAGAAGGACCAACCTCAACTAAATCATCTCAGCCAGGGCTTCGTCAAGCCTGACCTTAAAAACCTCTAAGGAAGGAGATTCCACCACCTCCCTAGGTAACCCATTCCAGTGCTTCACCACCCTACTAGTGAAAAAGTTTTTCCTAATATCCAACCTAAACCTCCCCCTCTGCAACTTGAGACCATTACTCCTTGTTCTGTCATCTTCTACCACTGAGAACAGTCTAGATCTATCCTCTTTCTCTTTAATCATCACAGAAAATTGGTGGAATGAGGATAATCAATGGGACACAGTAATGCTAGGGTACAAAATATATCGGAAGAACAGAACAGGTCATGCTGGTGGGGCAGTGGCACTATATGTGAAAGAAAACATAGAATCAAATGAACCAAACTGTGCCATAGAATGTCTATGGATAGTAATTCCATGCTCTAAGAATAAGAATATAGCAGTAGTACCGACCACCTGACCAGGATGGTAATAGTGACTGTGAAATGCTCAGGGAGATTAGAGAGGCTATAAAAATAACAAACTCAGTAATAATGATGGATTTCAACTATCCCCATATTGACTGGACACATGTCACCTCAGAACAGGACGCAGAGATTAAGCTTCTTGACACCGTAAATGACTGCTTCTTGAAGCAGCTAGTCCTGCAACCCACAAAAGAAGAGGCAATTCTTGATTTAGTCCTAAGTAGAGCACAGGATCTGGTCCAAGAGGTGAATATAGCTGGACCGCTTGGTAATAGTGACCATAATATAATTACATTAATATCCCTGTGGCGGGAAAAACTCCATAGCAACCCAACACGGTAGCAGCTAAACAGAAATTAAAAGGCACCATGCCAAAAGTGAAATCCCTGCAAGCTACATGGAAACTTTTCTAAAGACACCATAATAGAGGCTCAACTTAAATGTGTACCCCAAATTTAAAAACACAATAAGAGAACCCAAAAAGTTCTCCCATGGCTAAAAAACAAAGTAAAAGAAGCAGTGAGGCAAAAAGGCATCCTTTAAAACAGGGGTCTCCAAACTATGGCCCGGGGGCCGGATCCAGCAGCATGTCGGCGGCAGCTCTTGAGCTGCCGCCGCCTCAGCAGTATTTCGGCAGCAGGGCCTAACGCCGGCCAGCGAAGCCCCTTTAAAAAATCTAATGTGGCCCTCGTCTCCTAAAGTTTGGAGACCTCTGCTTTAAAAAGTGGAAGTGAGGAAAATATAAAGAAGCATAAACTCTGGCAAATGAAGTGTAAATATATAATTAGGAAAGCCAAAAAAGAATTTGAAGAACAGCTAGCCAAAAAAAATAGCAAAAAAAAATGTAAGTACATCAAAAACAGGAAGCCTGCTAAACAACCAGTGAGGCCACTGGACAATCAAGATGTTAAAGGAGCACTCAAGGATGATAAGGCCATTGCAGAGAAACTAAATGAATTATTTGCATCAGTCTTCATAGCTGAGGATGTGAGGGAGATTCCCAAACCTGAGACATTCTTTTTTGGTGACAAATCTGAGGAACTGTCCCAGATTGAGATGTCAGTGGGAGGAGGTTTGGGAACAAACTGATAAATTAAACAGTAATAAGTCACCAGGATCATGGTATTCACCCAAGAGTTCTGAAGGAACTCAAATGTGAAACTGCAGAACTACTAACTGTAGTTTGTAACCTATCATTTAAATCAGCTTTTGTACCAAATGACTAGAGGATAGTTAATGTGATGCCAATTTTTAGAAAGGGCTCCAGAGGTGATCCTGGCAATTACAGGCCAGTAAGCCTGACTTCAGTACTGGGCAAACTAGTTGAAACTAAGAACAAAATTGTCAGACACATTGATGAACATAATTTGTTGGGGAAGAGTCAACATGGTTTATGTAAAGGGAAATCATGCCTCACCGATCTAGTAGAATTCTCTGAGGGGGTCAACAAGCATGTGGACAAGGGGGATCCAGTGGATATAGATTTTCAGAAAGCCTTTGACAAGATCCCTCACCAAAGGCTCTTAAGCAAAGTAAACAGTAATGGGATAAAAAGGAAGGCCCTCTCATGAGTCGGTAACTGGTTAAAAGATAGGAAACAAAGGGTAGGAATAAATGGTCAGTTTTCAGAATGGACAGAGGTAAATAGTGGTGTCCCCCAGGGGTCTGTACTGGGACCAGTCCTATTCAACATATTCATAAATGATCTGGAAAAAGGGGTAAACAGTGAGGTGGCAAAATTTACAGAGGATAAAAAACTACTCAGGATAATTAAGTCCAAAGTAGACTGCGAAGAGCTACAAAATGACCTCTCAAAACTGAGCAACAAAATGTCAGATGAAATTCAATGTTGATAAATGCAAAGTAATGCACATTGGAAAACATAATCCCAACTATACATATAAAATAATGGGGTCTAAATTAGCTGTTACCACTCAAGAAAGATCTTGGAGTCATTGTGGATAGTTCTCTGAATACATCCACTTAACGTGCAGCGGCAGTCAAAAAAAGCGAACAGAATGTTGGGAATCATTAAGAAAGGGATAGATAATAAGACAGAAAATATCATATTGCCTCTATATAAATCCATGGTACTCCCACATCTTGAATACTGTGTGCAAATGTGGTCACCCCATCTCAAAAAAGATATATTGGAATCGGAAAAGGTTCAAAAAAGGGAAACAAAAATGATTATGGCTATGGAACAGCTTTCGTATGAGGAGAGATTAATAATATTAGGACTTTTCATCTTGGAAAAGAGATGGCTAAGGGGGGGAGATGAAAGAGGTCTATACGATCATGACTGGTGTGGAGAATTAAATAAAGAAGGGTTATTTACTCCTTCTCATAACACAAGAACTAGGGGTCACCAAATGAAATTAATAGGTTTAAAACAAACAAAAGGAAGAATTTCTTTACACAATGCACAGCCAACCTGTGGAACTCTTTGCCAGAGGATGTTGTGAAGGCCAAGACTATAACAAAAAAGAACTAGATACATTCATGGTAGAATAAGCCCATCAATGGCTATTAGCCAAGATGGGCAGGGATGGTGTCCCTAGCCACTGTTTGCCAGAAGCTGGGAATGGGCGACGGGATGGATCACTTGATGATTACCTGTTCTGTTCATTCCATCTTATGCACCTGGCATTGGCCACTGTCAGAAGACCGGATACTGAGCTAGAAGGACCTTTGATCTGACCCAGTATGGCCAATCTTATGATCTTATCCCTACTCCTTTCCACATATCAGCCTACATAGATCTAGCTTAGACCTTATCTCCACTAAGCATAGTAGTATGGAATTCCCCTGTGTGCCCACCCACTCATGCAAATGAAACCTGATCGCTTCACGAGCTTGGGCCTCTATTATCAGAAATTCAGTTTACACATAAAGCCTAGCTGAGGGAATAGAGTGGCCAGAAGGAGAAATCCATTCAATTGAGTGTTCTCCACAGAAAAACATTGAGAGTCTACACTACAAAGAGAAAGAAACACCACCTACGAAATCAAAAGGAATATCATCCACAGACAGCAGCTCAGACGTAATTTTAGAAAGCTTCTAGCACAGGCTGCAAATGGCACTGTGATCTATAACCTTATATTTAGCATATTTAGATCTTTACATTAGCAGAGTTAAACCCCAATTTTACAATGTCTTGAGGGGCACTGAAAACCTTCATAAACATCAGATTTGTAAAAACAAAAACCAATTCCAAACAATATGGAAACTCAGATTATTTAGGATCCAAAAGGCTGGGGTTCACCTGTACTAAGCAAAGTATTTAAACATTTTGCTCTAAAATATATATTTCCATTTATAAACTTTCTTTTCAATAAAGTGTTTCTTACTTAATATCCTCTCTCTCTCTCAGCATCTCCAGTCAGTATCTCAGATACTTATTCAATAGCTTCCAAACAGGTGCTAAAGAATTTAATAAGCCTATAGCTATGGAAGAGGGAAGTTACAATGGTTCCTTACAATAGATGGGAGAATACACAGTTTTCTTGCTTAAGTCTACTTTGACAGTCTTCCAAATACGCTATGTTTGATTTCCTCACCCATTCCTGCAAGTGGTTTTTTTTATTTGTTCCATGAAAACTCATCCTGGCAAAGGTTCACAACAGAGGCACTCACACAACTATCAGAAAGCACATTGTGGCCTGGCTCTTTTTGCACCTATCCTGATGTAACTCCCCTGACTTCACTGGAGCTATGCTTGGTTTACAATGGTAGAGTGGAATCAAGCCCTGTATGACTTGCGTAGTGTGGCATACATCTAAAGTATTGGACTGCAAATGTCAAATACTCAAAGGACACAATTAGCCTTCAATCCATATGCTGAAGATGTTCACAGAAACACAACAAAATATTTTGGAATAGCAAACACATTGACACAAATCAGTCTGTTCATGAGCAATTCAAAAGGGCCTAAAAACAGCACCTACAGAAGTCAATGGAAATATCGCTATTGACTTTGATGGACACTAGATCTGGCCCAAATGGAACAAAAGGATAAATTCATTGAATTAATTGCATGTGAATTAACTGCCCCACTCTACTCTTTATCGGCTTAGCCAAACTCTTTGCCGTAACTCGGAGCTGCTCAAACGCTGAATTAGATCTTGAAGATTAGAGGTCTATTTGTGACTTTTAAAGAGCTAGTGGGAGAGGCCGGGAGCAGGAGTCATTTATAGCTTGATTTGGGGCTATTTTTGCTAATGAATTAACCCACCTCTGCTTTTTTAAATGAATAATTAGCTAGCTAATTGAATAACTTAGTAATTCAATGGAGGATGTTTATGATTTCTCAGTGGTGGGAATTTTTGCTGCTGCACTGTGTGTTCCAGAGAAATCTTGCAAAATGAAAGGAAAACAAAAGGGGTGGGAAACCCCTATCTGCAAAGATTTACAGCACTCAGACAGCTTTGGGGAAAGTGTGTGAATCTGATGATCATCACACTTGTAAAACACAAGCAGATGGCACACCTGTTCTCATCTTGCTGTGAATATGCATTTACATTTAGCTTTGCATTTTAGAAAAATGTACACATGCACACAACTGTTCCTAAGGGCCTGACCCAAAGACCATTCAAATCAATGGAAAGATTCCCACTGACTTGAAATGGGTCCCTTGACATGCAAGTTTTACCCACTTCTAGATTTTCTGTGTTTCTTCTAAATATGACATGCTGATTCTTAAAAATACTCCAATATTGCAGGTGCAATTAACTGTGCCAGCGGTTCTATCCATTTTGACACACAGGCCGGATTCATACACAGTTTTTGTACTAATGCTATTTTGGTTCGCATGTAATTATTTTACCACCATTAGAGTGGGTGCAGCTATACTCATATAAAGGTGTCGCTACCCTAAACTCCACAGGTGTAATGGGAACTGATGATGATGACCTCTTATATCGCTATAACTTATTCCCCTTCCCTTACAGGAATAAGCCACACAAGTATAAGCACCTTTATACTGGTATAACTGCATTGACACTAGGGGCTTGTACTGCTTTAACTTTGATAGAATAATTAAAACTATACAACTTTTGCATGTAGATAAGCCCTTAAAGTAACTACCAACTATTACACCTATAATATTAGAAGCAGTAGCACAGCCAGGTCCAGAGCACAGGGGAGCGGCGCTATAAAAAGGAGCCTCCCCCTGTACTCACCCAGCAGCGCTCCGGGTCTTCGGCAGCAGGTCCTCACTCACTCTGGGTCTTCAGTGGTACCCGCCGCCGAAAACCCAGAGTGCCGTCGGGTGAGTGCAAGAAGCGGCGCTTAAAAAGAAGCGGCGCCTTTTTGCTAAAAAAAATGCACCGCTTCCTTTTTAAGGCGCAGCTTCTGCTCACAGAGGGAGCGGCCGCTCCCCCTACTCCCCGCTGGCTACGCTACTGATTAGAAGCCATTTTGGAAAATGAAGGTCTTTCCCCTTAGTAGAGCTAGTTAAAAAAAAGTGACTTCAATTTTTTTGGCAAAAATTTTCTTGATAATTTCCCCATTTTTTACTTGCTTTAATCTTAAATGATTTCACTTTTTATAATATCTTCTACTTAAAAGAAGTAACTGGCACATTCAATGAAGAAAGAAAGCTTGGGCGGCAGCAATTTTAAAATTTGAGCTTTAGAGTACATCTATTAAAAACAAAGTAGGGAATGTCATTTGCATGAACAAGCTAATTTTATGGTTAATATTTAGGGGCCCAAGTAACCTAATCTGAAACACTGGTCATAAAGAAGTTTTGAATAGCAAACATTTGTAAAAAAAACAACAAAGTTTCTTTGTGCCTAATTTGGAAAGACTAAAAAGGCAAGATCAGATAATTAAGCTATTAGTAGTTCTCTCAACTTGAGGCAAAACCATGAAAACTACAAATGTTGCATGATTTCAACACAAAAATCATAACATTTCCCATAGATCAGTGAAAGGGGGCCTCTGCTCACTCAAAGGTTTCTGAACCTTTCGTGGATCTGGTCTGTTTTAAGATTTTAATGAGACTTGAAACCCAGGTGAGTTTCTTCAGGCTTTGGACTTCATTGCGAACATTTCATACAGTGCTGTATGAAATCTTCACAATGAAGTCCAAAGCCTGGAAGTGATGATTTTAAAACAAGGAATGGATCAAAGAAGTTTGCATAACACAAGACAATGTGTCCTTTTCCCTTCACTTTTGCCCAAGTTTCTAACAGCATCTGATCCAAAAGCATTCAGAGACTCAGAATAACCCAGAAATACAGATGTTATTGATTACAGTTAGGATCAGAAGCAAAATGTACAACATATTAGAATGGTACCAGGGAACAAGCTTCTACCCATCTTGCAGAAGAGAGGTCCAGATGAGTTCCTAGACTTTGGACTGCTTATCCATACAGAACTTGAACTGAAAAAGTTTGGAGATTTTGCCATCCTTAATTAACACAGTGGGGACAAGAGATGTGAGAGACAGCCCACCCACCCCCCATCCAGCAAAAAAAAAAAAAAAAAAATGTGAAGCCACACAGTGTCGTAGCCAGGTTTAGAGCACTGGGGGAGCAGCGGCGCTATAAAAAGGCGCCGCTCTCTCTGTACTCACCCCGGCGGCGCTTTAAAGGGCCCGGGGCTCCAGCCGCTGCGGAGCCCCTGGGCCTTTTAAATCCCCGCCCGAGCCCGGCTCCGGCAGCGGGGCTAGGGGGGGCACTTTAAAAGGCCCGCAGCTCCCCGCAGCAGCAGGAGCCGCGGGCCTTTTAAAGTGCCCCCCCACCCGGGTCTGGCAGCGGGGCTCGGGGGGTGCGCTTTAAAGGGCCGGTGGCTCCCACAGCGGCAGGAGCCGCCAGCCTTTTAAAGCACCCCTGCCCCAGCCCGGGTCCAGCAGCGGGGCTGGCAGGGGGGGGGCACTTTAAAGGGCCGGCGGCTCCCCAGAGCAGCAGGAGCCGCCGGCCTTTTAAAGCGCCCCCTCCCCCCCCCAGCCCGGGTCTGGCAGCGGCCGCTCCCCCACTGGCTATGCTACTGAAGCCACAATACACCTGTGCTTTATACCTGATTAAACTATTCTGAAAAGGGAGTGGGAAGTAAAACCTCAAACTCCTGAAAAATAAAAATGTAGAGGAAAGTTTCTGTCTCTCCTTTGAAGTTTTGCAGCAGGGAAAGCTGGGTTTGGTTGGTTTATGTTACCCTTCTGCCATGTTGAGCCAGCAGCAACAAGGGCCGGGTTCAGTATCTAGCGGTTCCTTTTCACCAATACAACAAAAAACCATCTAGAGCTCCCACCCAGTGACCTGGGACAATTACACACCATCCCCTGGGTACCTCTAAGAGGCAATACTTCCCCTCTCACAAGCACAGAGTCTGAGTGTAGCAAAAAAGGTTAAATAAAAGGAGGGAATTAACTCAGTATTAATTTTGGAAAACATCACAACTAGGATTCATAAACACAAACCATGAGCAAAAGACCCACCCCAAGTAAGTTGGGCAGTGTCCTTTTCCCCTCAGGGTCTTAAGTCCAGCAACCCAAAAGTCCCTTTAACGTGCCCATCCCTTCTCTGCACCCCACTCACAGTTGCTGTCCTTGGCCAGTGCAGCCCCAGAGTTCTGAGGTTCATCTACAGAATTCACCTCCCACCCTGAGCAGAAGGTGGGGGTAAGGAGGCACCTTACATGCTTCACAGCTCGGGTACTCGCTCATCACCCCGCCGGCCTCTCTGCGAGGCTCTGCTCTGGCTTCTCACCACACTTCTCTGCCAGCAGCCCTACTGGTCGCTTGCTGCGCCTCTCCACCAGCCGCCCACCAAGATGTCTTCAGGGCCCACCACTTAACACACACTCAGCGATTTTAGCTGTTAGTGGGGGAGCCTCACTGCTGGTGCACACTGGGCAGTTTCTTGCAGTAGAGACACTGTCCCAAAGTAGGTCTAATACTTAGATCTAGGTATCAGTGGTTTCAGCTCTGCAGTATGTAACAAGACTCTCAATTGAGTCTAAATTAGCTCTTTTAGTATACCATGGAGAGAGGAAGGGTCAAATGGTGTCTAGAACCCTTAAACCAGGCCCACATCACCAGATACCAATCACCACCCCCATCTTCTCTCTCTCTCAAAACTCATGGGATTTGGAACCTATGTCCCCTGCCTAGCGAGTGCCATTCAGTTGAGGGTGAGGCCCTCCATCGGGGTATGCCAGGTACAGTTCTGCTGCCCTCAGTTCACACAATAAGGATAACAATCCTTTATTACTCCTGACCCAATAACAAGGAGACTGAGGATCCAGCATCAGCCACAACTGATCACTTGGGCAAGCAATCCCATCATGCTGAGCACCTAGGCAGGGTGGCTGTGTCCATGCAAATGAGATCAGCTCCTGAAGTCCTTTTCCACAGCTCACCACTAGACGTCAGGGGAGAGCTCATTGAGACTCAGCTTACATCTAGGTATTAAGCAGTAGTGTGTGTACATTTAACTTGAGCAGAATTCATGGCATGATAAGGACAAAAAGAAACTCCAGGGACTAATTGCTTCACTGCAGGGAACTGATGCTTCTTAAATTGCTCAGCACCTGGATTTTAAATCAGCCCCCACTCACTACTAATTAATGCTGATGCTCAGTTGCACTTGGTAGCAAAACTGACAGTTAGAAAGGGAGTGTAAAAATTTGGGCTACAGATGATTACACTGAAAATCAAATAAGTAGACGAATGCAGCAAAAGGATAACACATGAAACTCTGTAAATATTTTCTCCCAACTTTGCTTTCACTGTGTATTATGGACCTCATTATAGCTTGATTTTTCCATTATGATGACTAAGAGCAAGTGGCATTCCCACCCTATTTCAAATGACCTTATAAAATGTGTGTCAACTTCAAATTTATCTCCTCTTTGGGGCTTGGCATACTTGGTATCTCAAATACTAATACAAGGACATAATAAACCTCACGCACTTTCAAATTTTGCTAACACAACAAACTTTTGGTCAGCTTCCCATGCAATGCCCCATCTGTTGATAATTTGATAATTGAAGTGGAGTTACAGCAGAACCACAACTTCCAAAATGGAACTCTCTTTCTTATTCAGTACATTCTTTCTGTGGGTACCTTTGAGTCCTATCAATGAACTTTGATGACTGAACCACGCTCTTGATTTGTACGTTAAGCAAGTTAAATATGGAGGTCAATGGAGGAGAATAAATATAAACACATACATTATTACATAATATTACACAGTCAGTTTGCTAGCTATAACTTCAGTAATGTTGGCAAAACATATGCAACTCTTAAGGTCTAGTTTTCAAAGGTGCTGAGCACCTGCTACCCCAACTGAAATCACAACCCTGAAAATCAGCAACTCTGAAAACCAGAGACATAGTGACAGTAATTAAAGTGTGGATATGGGGCGGGGAGGGTTGTAAGGGGTCATAAACCCAGCAACAGACATTTTAAAAAAAAACATGCGGGTGACCAGATGTCCCGATTTTATAGGGACAGTCCTGATTTTGGGGTCTTTTTCCTATATTGGCTCCTATTACCCCCCACCTCCTGTCCCGATTTTTCACACTTGCTCTCTGGGCACCCTACTGAGAGGTGGCCTGTAAGCACAGTCTTACCAAAGTTGCTCTTCCTAGATTATGATAGACACCCCTCCCTCACATACTTTTTCCAGACCACTTTAAGCATTGTTGAATAGCCAGGAATATCTGAATGGCTCCTCCATCACCTGCTCACCAAAAAACTAAACCAAGGAGCAAACAGGATAGCAAATGAGTGAGCAGGCTAGTTACAATTGGACCATCCAGGATATGAAGCACTGACTAACTCAAAGTAAAATAGAGACAGATTAGCAATCCAAATACTTAAATCTTTCAGAGATTAATAAATACAAGGATGATTCAGAAAAGATAAATGTTGACAACTCTTTAGAAACAACGATCTCAGACAAGTATTGTACTAGTGTCATATAATATCAAAAATAAGAAAGAGTCAAAAGATCAAGTGGGAGGAATATTCAATATGAATTAAATGAAGGGCACATCTCTATGCACAGAATAATGATTTAAATGAGTTTTTTATCACACAAGCCAATACATTGTGAAATAAAAGGAGAGGAGGGAAGGAATTACATAGAGAAATAGAAGTCTATGGTTATGGGAAGGTTTGTGTGCACAACTAAGTGGGAAAAAGGGGACCCAGGGAATTATAAACCAGTCGGACTACTTGGACAGGTACTGAACAAATTATTAAACAATCATTTGTAAGCACCTATAAATTTTATAGGATTACAAGGAATAGCCAGCATGGATTTGTCTAGAACAAGACATGTCAAACCAGGCTAATTTCCTTCTTTGACAGGGTTACGGGTCTAATGTATAGAAGGGAAGCAGTAAACATGATAAATCTTGATTTTTAGTAAGGCTTTTGACATAGCTCTACATGACATTCTCATAAGCAAACTAGGGAAATGCGGTCTACATGAAATTACTATAAATTGAGTGCCCAACAAGTTGAAAGACCTTACTCAACAAGTAGTTATCAATGGTTCACTGTCAGACTGGGAGGGATAAATTAGTGGGGCTCGATAGGGGTCAGGCTTGTATCCGGTACTATTCAATATTTTCATTGATGACTTAGATAATAGAGTGAAGAATATGCTTATATCATTTGCAGATGACACCAAGCAGGTAGGCAGTGCAAGCACTTTGGAGGACAGGATTCGAATTCAAAATGATTGTGGCAAATTGAAGAATTGGCCTAAAGTCAACAAGATGAAATTCAATAAAGAAAAGTGCAAAGTACTTCACTTAGGAAGGAAAACAATCAAATGCATATCTACAAAATGGGGAATAACTGGATAGGTAGGAGTGCTGCTGAAAAGGATCTGGAAGGTATAGCGGATCATAAACTGAATGAGAGTCAAAAGCATAATCCAGTTGCAAAACAGGCTAATATCATTCTGGGGTATATTAACAGGGGTGTCATATGTAAGATACAGGAGGTAATTGTCCTGAGCTACTCAGCACTAGTGAGGCCTTAGCTTGAATACTGTGACCAATTCTGGATGCCACACTTTAAGAGAGATGTGGACAAATTGGAGTCCAGAGGAGACCAACAAAGATGACAAAAGGTTTAGAAAACTGGACCTATGAGGAAAGGTTAAAAAAACTGGGCATATTTAGTCCTGAGAAAAGAAGACTGAGGGGCACCTGATGATAGTCTTCAAATATGATAAGGGCTGTTATAAAGGGGGTGGTGATCAATTGTCCTCCGTGTCCACAGGTAAAAGAAGAAGGAATGGGCTTAATCTGCAGCAAGGGAGATTTAGGTTAGATATTAGTAAAAGCTTTCTAACTCTAAGCGTAGTTAAGCTTCTCCAACACTCTTAGGCTAATACCTTCCATTTCAGGGTAATTTATGAATATCACACCTCAAATCACAACACAAAGGTCAATACCATAATTTAAAAGGTTCAGGCGCCATCTTCTTCTGTGACTCCAGGCTCTTTGTCAGTCTCAAGCATCCTTCAGATGGCTTTTGGGCTCACCCCCAGAGTCCCGTTCCAGAGTTCAAAAGTGCAAACAAAGCAATACTGCAAACAGCGTCCACCCTTCCCAGGCTTGATGATAGGCTCACATTCCTGCTGGGTACTTCCTGTCTCCCTGCCCCTTGTATGGGAGAGTGGTCACAGGGGTGCTCCCCTTGGCCTTCCCCTTGCTCCAAAGATGACTCCTCCCATTACTCAGGCCTCCTGGCTTCTGGCCTGTCTCCCTATTCCCAGACTCCCTTGCTCACTCTCAGGCTGTGAGAGCCCCATGTTTGTGCGCTCTCTGCCCCTTTCCTGACTAACTCTCAGGCTTAACTCACCCAGTCTCCTTCCCTCTAGGACCCATGTGTCTTCTCTTAAGCCCAACAGGGGCTCAAGCTGACTAGTCACAGGTACACTCTTCCACAGGCAGCAACTTTCAGCTTTCCCCAGGGGTGCTCCACCCCCGCTCAGCCTTGAGGCCATGCCCCCACTGCAACCCTTCCCCAAGGCTACACCCTCATTCTGCCTCTTCCTGCTTCCACCCCACCTCTCCCACCCCCACTCTTCCCCCTCCCCCGAGCTCATCCATCACCAAACAGCTGATCGGCAGTGGGTAGGAAGGAAGGGGGAGGAGCTGATTGGCGGGTGGCTGGGGAGTGCTGAACACCCACTATTTTTTTTCTGTGGGTGCTTCAGCCCCAGAGCATCCACGGAGTTGGCGCCTATGCAGTCTTCCCTCTTAATAGGCCAATGCCACCCTGCCAAAGTCATATTTTTTTCTGTTACTTCATTGCACATCAGGAATAACTCCAGCCATGGGTCCAGTTCTGATCCCATTTATGCTCATGTAACCAAACTGCCTTCAAGGGAGTTACTCTTGATTTGCGCCAATCATAGTCAGATAAGAAACCAACTTCACCTGTGTTCCAGATGGAGTTTCAGAGCAGGCAGATGATCTTCAACCAATTCTCCTGTGAAAAATGGGGAATGCATTGGCCTTAGGATCTACTCTCCAACTGGGATAGAGAAGTTCAAAGAAATGGCTGCTGCAAAGTACATAAGAATGGCCATGCTGGGTCAGACCAATGGTCCATATAGCCCGGTACCCTGTCTTCTGACAGTGGCCAGAGCCAGGTGCTTCAGGGGAAATGAACAGAACAGGGAAATTTTTCAGTGATCCATCCCCTATCGTCCAGTCCCAACTTCTATCACTCACTCATCTATTTAAAGTTTCTCTGACTTTTAAGGCAGTGAGTTGTGGAAATCTGAATAACAATCACATATTCAGATAAACTTTATCTGCGATACAGCAGGCTCACCAATGTTAAGTTTGAGTGTTAAGAAGTGAGTATGTCCAAGGACCACACACATATGCTATGAACCTAGCTAAAAGTGTGCATCTCTAGGGGTCAGACCCAGAGCCCACTGAAATCCTTGAGATTCTTTCTATTAATTTCCATGGGCTTTGGAGAAGGCCCTAGACTTTACAAATTATGGATTAGACTACGCAGTTTCCATATGTTAGCTCAAAAATATTTGTTTCACCCTTTGCACTGTTCCTCCATGTGGCCTAATCACTGATTGCTGCTAGCTTTCACACATCCACCATTTTCCAGGTAACCTAGTAAGGAAAAAAAGGCAACTTAGCATTTTTTTCTAAATATGGGGAAAGTGTAATTATTTTTCATTCAGACTTAGCTCATAATGGGTCTGATCTAATGACCACTGAAGTCAATCGGGGGTCTTTCCATTTGCTTCAAGAAGCACGTGACTGGCCCAAATTTTGCACAGGCTTTAGGGCAAAAAAAAGACTAAAAAAATTGGACCCTGCATAGAAAGTTACATACCGAGAGGTGAGTGTTTTGGAAAGGTCGGATAGGGCAGAACAGAATTGTAATGGAAACAATTTTGCAGCTATAACTATAAAACGTAAAGACACTTTGAACTGGTATACTTTTATTTCTCTGCAATTATTTCTTTTTTACAGGGAAGGCTCAGAAACCTCAAAAGCAGCAAGTAAAATAATAATGCCCTGAATGCTGAACGAAAGGTGCAATGAGATGGAAAGTCAGATATGTCCATGTTCAGTGCACACCCTTCCCTTTTTACCCAGTGTGCTGGGCAGTAAGAATATAGTGCAGAGGGGGCCTAAAACTTACTTCCATCCAGTGCAGAAGACTACACCTAAAATGAAATTTCCAAGAGTTGGCTAATTTGGAGTGTTTCACATTTGGGGTGAACTGTAGACAACTGGGAGATGATTTCTAGAAGTTCCATGCACCCACAAATCCAATTGAAGTCAATAGGAACTGCAGGTGCTTGGCTTCTCTGAAAATTAGGCCAAGGTGGTCTCAAGTCAGGCACCCAAAAGCAAAGGCAACCAATGGCCAAAACTAATGGCCATTTTAGACACTTTGACTTTTAGCCTTTCTTGTGCCCATGCATAAACTCAAAAGTTTCACTCTTTACCGAATGGACCAAGGCTTGAATCTTTTGCTTCCCCAAATGTGCTACAGTAACAGAATTAACCTATCATGGCAGTTTCTTTGTTTTAAAGCACAGGATCGTGTGACCTGGCTTCAGTCAGTGCCTGGGCAGTTAATAGAATTTGGGATTACAGTGTATTAGCCTGTGCAGCGATCAAAGGTGTAAGACCATTTAGGTCAATCAAATGGATTTGTTTTGCCAGTCCAAGCTATACATGCACACACATGTGTGTGTATATATATATAAAACCATCTGTATATCTGTGAGGGTCCACACACAATTTTATAATATATAAAAATTATACACACATATTGAAAAATATATTGATATTGATTTGTTTATTTCTTTCATTTTTTTCCTTTTACAGCACCATGCTGAGCTTGAAGAGATAACAAGGACTCAGCCACATTCACAGCCTCAGCATAAAAGAGCCCAAAAAGAATAATTTAAGCTTCTCTTGAGTGAGATCATTTAATGAATCTTCTAGATGTTGAGGCCTAATACGCTTTCTTTCTTTTTTTTAAATCATTTCCCAAATGCAGTGCCATGATATTGCCTCTGAGAGCTAAAAGATAAAGTGATACACATATGCTGAACACATGGATATGAAGGCAGTGGTTACCTTGGCAACGACAACCATGTAAAAGCCTTCCTTTGCTAAATTAGAACACCGAATATTGGAGAAAGTATATTTTTTCAGTCTTGCTTGCAAAATAAATTATTATATTTTATTCCCATATTTTCAGAATCTTAGCCTTGTTGTAGTTAATCCATGCTTGGTTTATCTCAAAGTTGTAAGTCACACCGAATCTTTTAGCACTGGTGTTCTATTGATTTCTTAATTCAACTATTTTCTTTCTCTAATCCAAATAAAGTTGCAAATGTATTTGGACAAAATGAGCTTCCCTCCATACTCTACTTTTGATTAATTATTATTGTTATTATTCACCCAGACCATACATTTCAATATATTTGAAAATAACTTTACTTCCTTTGAAAGGTTTATTGGCAAAACACTCCTAAATATAAAGATGCATTTAACACAAATATACTACAGAGAGATGTATTTTAAAGCAATTATGAGTAAGATTTTCAAAAGCACCTAAGTGGTTCAGGAGCAGAAATCTAAATCAAAGTCAACTTGTGCTCCCAAGTCACTCAGGTGCTTTTGAATATTGTACCCGACAACCTACGGAAAGGTTGTTCCTCTTCTAACTCAACCACCTAGAGAGAATAAGGTAAGATAAGCAGATACGATGCAAGTGGGGACAGAGTGAGTGGGGACGTGACAGATCCTTGATTCCACCCTTCCAGAGTGCTGGCCAGCCACACAGAACAGGGAGTAGTCTACTGTTGACCAAGGGCAGTAGCGAATTACTGGCCTCTTGGAGCAAAATGGGAACCAAGGAACAAATGTATGCCTCTTACAGTCACAGAATTCATTCCCCATTGTGCTCCTGGAATAGTGTAACTATGAGTTGCCCCTTCCTCAGGGCAGATTTGTGGTTACTATGTAGGCTTTAGAAACCAAGTACAGGCATCAATTCACTAAAATTTGTATTACTGCTTCCATCTTATGATCATGTAAATTACTTATGATAATCCTGCTTCTGTTTTGTATGGTATAAACAGCAGCTATGATAATCTCACATTATTTATGATGCTATCATTCATTCATGGATGTGTTAAAGTACCATATTAGCATGTACGTTCTGGCCAGCTTGATTTGTTGATGGACAAAGGAACAACAGGGTTACATCTTTTAACTTAATTGCCAGATTTACATTTTTACCTTAATTGTTTATTGTATTGTAATTTGCTTTCATTATGTTCTACAGCATCCCAAGTGTCTTGGGAGGGAGACGCTTTATGAATACAATTATAGTATGCTAATTATTAATGATTATTAATAAGTTTTAGTCACAAAATCGTGGTTACAGAATCATCCTAATTATGAGCTAGATAAGCCTGAGACATGTTTTAACTGCTTTGTTGTTTCATATCATAGCTAGACAGAGGGTCATTGTGTCCAGCCATGGCACTTAGACAACTCAAAGACACACCAGCTAGGGGGCTTAAACATAAGGAAAAAACACACACCGATTTATAAAGACCACTGCAATAATGAGCTGCAGGCAGATCCCCAGGCAGCCAAGAGTATCCACTTTGTAGGTGGAGTGGGCAGGATGTGGTTAGCCCCCTCTAGCTTCATGGAGGTACCATGTAGGCCTAGGGAAGAGTTACATCCACAGATGTGTGGGAGGTGCACCTGCATGATGTCACAGCTCTTACACAAGGGAACTTCAGTGTGGGCAAGTGCCTATGGGAGGCCTGTGTACAGGGAGTGGTCATGGCAGGGGGACCTCAGCAGAGAGAGTATTGCCTGCAATACACTTTGGTAGCTCAGCAGAGATGATGTTATCTGAGGTGGGGTCTTGGTACCTCTATGGAGATGGTTCCCTGTGGTCAGGCCACACTAGAGATGGCACTAATAATCAGACTTCAATGCAGTAAAGAAGATGTTGTCTCTAATGAGGCCTTGCCACCTATGCAGGGAGGGAGGGTTGGTACTGGGGCTCATTTTGAGGCCTCGATGCCTGGAGAAGGTGAAGCCTCTGAGCCTCCACCGATTTAAAGGGAACCATGCTTAGCAGTAACAGCCTCCCTTTCCCATATTCCTCCCGTGTTGTTCATTCTTGATAAAGTGTCAGCCTTGTTTTCTCCCCTGAAACAAGTCTGTGTTGCTCACTCATGGAGTTCAGCTGGCAGCACACAATGCCATCAGATTTTGCGATACAAGCATAAAATTTGGCAAGGATGATGAACTGACTCTCCATCACTCCTGTTGCCAAGGTGTGTGTGAATGTCCAGTAAGTATCAGTTTAAGACTTTCTTTTTTCCAATTTTTCATCAGTTAGAAACTGTTTATAAATTTTGTTTTGCCAGTGTATTTACTTGATCAGACTTACTATTATTATGTCATTTAACCCAGAGTTAACCCTTTGTGACTACAAGGCTCAATTACTGTAATTTCCATCCCCCTGTGCTCATCTGCTGGTTGTAGATTGCACAGAATGCAGCAACAAATCTGCTGGCACATTTGAGCCACAGTAAGATGCTCAAACACAGGCTATATAAGTGGACCATATGCTGACGAAAGGAAGGTGTACAGGGTAACAAAATCTGAAAGCAACAGCTCATATCAAGATTTTAAAGGTCTCTGTAGGTCAAAAGAAAATCCTGGGGGCTACTATAGAATGTCACTTACAATAACCAATGCAATTGAGACTAAGCTGGAGTTCCATGCTCATCAGAATAATTAGTGCCACCTTCCTGGTACAATTGTAAAAGCAACAGATGTTAATTCATCTTAAAAGCCCTTCAGAGAATCTTTTCCTAGCCTTACACTACATAGAAATTTTAAGTACATTAATAGCTGTTAGCTTCCACTAGCCTGCAAATCAGAAGTACCAATGTTTGTATATACGATCAACATTTGATATAATCATATGGGAGCAGAAAAAGCTGCCCAACCATAAAACTGAATACTGTTTGTGCTTTTTATTTCTTTTGCACATAGACTGTGCTTTTTATCTAAGGATTTAATATAGCTTTGCAACACTAATTAGCCCGCAAAGCCCCACTGTAACTTAGTTAAGTAGAATTAATAATACCAATTTCTTTATCCAAGGTCAAACAGCAAATTAGTGGTAGAGTTGAAAATACATCATCATGGCAAATCCCAAAGGGACACTGCTTCCTTGGAGATTGAGCAACACTTGATTGATCTCGGGCTAGGTCTTTAAGGTGGTCTACCTGGATATTCAGTTTATGTCCATCACTGACACTCTTTTCATGGCAGTGAAGCTTTTGGTGATCACCAGCTGTGAAGCAGCATCCCTTGGTAAATGTGATTTGGAATTCATTGGTCTTCCATCCTAATAATATATCAGTACTAAGAAAGCCTCTGACACTGAACTAGTTCTTATGGAGGGGGTTGCTGGGTTCAGCTTTGAATATCCAAATTTCTGATCTTGCTTCGCTTATAACTACTGAAGAACACTGAAGCAATCCTCTTCTCCTTTTACCCCACCCCCCACCCCCACCCCCCACGGTACCTGAGAGGAGGAATTTATCTCCATGAATTGTGCTTAAAGTGTTTTTTTTAACACTTATTTTTATATTCAACTAGTTTATTAGAAATGGCCTTAACTTTCTGTTTTCTACTTTTGTTGATGTCCCAATGTTCTATTTAATATTCTATGCAATAATTCTCAACCTGTATTTCTTTCATGAGCCCATTCTTTTTGGCAGTTCCACAGAGAATAACTGGAAACATAATAGCTCAACAATTTCTACCAAAGAACAAAACGCTATTCCTGAGTGAAAATATGAACAGGCCACTCTACTGTTCAAAAGGGCAGAGCAACACTAGAGATTATGAGAATGATTCTGGTCTCCTTTATACCAACATCATTCCAACTTCAGAACATTGCTTCTGGTTTACACTTCAGAAAGAGATGTTTTCCAGATAATATTGTCCTCACTCCAGCTCTATTCCTCCCCTGAAAAGAAATGGTTTCTAAAGCTAGCCAGCCTAAATGCCTCATAAAAGAGCCTTCTTTTAGGAAATTATTTAAATCACCAGAGCTGGTCCCTCATGGCTTCCCAAACAAGTCTGCATTGGGCTTTGGTGTAGTCAGGGAGACTGCTCTGCCAATCCTGGGATTGGGTGTCTACACCCTACTGCAGTTTAATTAAAACTTGTTTATGTGCTTAATTGTCCCCACAGTCCAGCTAGTGGAAGCATTCAGTATATGCATCCAGGATTAACTCAGTGTTGATGTTTAGAGCTAGTTTAAAACTTTTCAACAAAACACTTTTCCATATGAAAACACAATTTCATTGACACTTAAGCAATTTGCAGGAATGTTTCCAATTTTGATGACATTTTTGATGAGAAAAGCTTAAAGTGACTAATTTTGATTTTCTTATTTAAATAACGTCAAATCTTTTCATTTATCTAATGTTAAAAGTTTTCTTTCCAACTTTGTTTTGATGCATTTTGTGTCAACTTTTATATTATATTAAACTATTAATTTTATATTCTATTTAATAGACTATAAAAAGTCTAAATGAAACACTTCAATGTTCTTGAAGCAAAACAATTTAATATTATGTAAATGAAACCTGTTGATTGTTCTGAATCACACTCTTTCAGAATTTTCATTCTACGAGAAATTTTCTTCCAATTCATTTTTTTTTAAATGTTTCCTGTGGAATGGGAATTCCAGTTTTCAACCAGCTCAATTCATGTTAGCGTTGCAGTTCAGCTTTAAGGCAGAAAAGAGTAGGAAGAGAGCAAGTTAGCTAAACAGCTGGTGGCGTGTTCAAAAGTTATAACTACAAGTGCTATGCGTTCATTAACAGGCAGATGAGTGTCACTGATCTAGCAATTATCCGAGTCACATGTAGCATGTTTCCATATTGACATTTTCTACCTATCCTTTGTAATATATGCAATTTATTTGTAAGTGTGCATTTCATCTGCACATGGCCAAGCTATTCTGTCTTTGCCTCATATCTGACACATGCTACTCATATGTCAGAGGTGGAGGGCAGGAGGGCGAGAAAGAGAGTTAGTTGTTTTTAAATAGTTATGCAATAGGTTAACATAACAAATATCAGTTTTGCTAAGGTCATCTATACTCTGTCATCCTTTTGCAACTGTTGACTCAATCCCTACAATATTATTTAGTGCTTTGTCCAGCTTACTTTTACATGTAGCAAGCAATGGGATTCCACTTTACATCTAGGAGGATTCTCTGGGATTCAGCCTAAATTTTCTTTTTTTTTTAATTTCATCCCATTACTCCTAGCTCTACCCTATTGTGCTGCATAAATAATTCCACTGAACTGTTGGTGTTACACCCCGCAGATATACATAGAGGATAATCAGTCCCTTTTCTATCTCCATCCTAACAGTCATCTCTTAGCCACACTGTATACACCGTATTTATCAAATTATATATCTGAGGCTGATTTTCTACTGCCTGGTACTTCGTGCATTGTGGCAGCATTCCAGGCAGTGTGGTCTAAAGGGCACAGAACTGGGACTCAGGAGATTCTCAGCCCTACCTCTGACCTGCTGTATGACAGTGGGGAAATCACTTCATCACTCTCTTTCCTTTCTCACCTTTTGTCCCTCTTGTCTATTTAGATTATCAAGTCAGGGCAGGGACTGTCTGTCACTATCTGTTTGTACAGCACCTAGCACAACGGGGGCCCAATCTCATTGCTGCTGCTGGAATATGAAGGGTAGTAATTTCTCATCATTGTGCACCCACTTTGCTCATGTATAAATGACAACACAAGGTTCAGGGTAGTGAAGAATTAGGCCATTTAGATACATACATAGCTCATATTGCACTCACTAGATTTTTAAAAATAAGTACAATAGATTACTGTACATGGTTTAAAAACACCCACCACACTGCTCCTTATCTAATCTCCCTCTGTAAGCCAACATGCTTACTTTAGATAATACATTAGGAAAATGAATACTTTTTATCCCTTGGGGTTTGGGGTTGGTTTTTTTTTGTTATACAGAAGATCTTCCCTATAGACCTCCCTAATATAAGCTTTTTGGTGCCAGTAGAGGGGATAGTACTACCAAAATCACTTCAGCAGGCCACCCCTTAGGAGAATGCTTTCAAGATGTTAGGATTCCAGTAGAATGAGAAAAGATCAAGTAATAATAAAATTAAAAAGACCTATGAGTCTTGTAATTAATGTTTTAGTTCGATGGTAAATTCTTAATCTTACAAACAAGGTTTTAAGAGTTTAAGTATGTATAATTGATATTGCAGTCTGGAGAGTGTATCAGATCTTCTTAATCCCCACTTTTTGTCTTCTGCATTTTAAATAATTCAAGGACTTTGAAACACTGGAGTCCTTTCTTTGTGTTGTAAGACATCTCACTCCATGGGGTTTCTAGTTTAAGGTTCCCTCCATGTGTATTGAGAGAAAACCTTTTATTTAAGTCTTAAGATGAGCATAAAATAAAACTACAAGCTTGACACACAGACTCGCACCCCATCCCACCCCCACCATCAGTGTACCTTTATGGCGTTTGGACTAAATATTGCTCAGCTACATTTGCTGTTCCAGGGGACATTCTGGCTGGACTCAAAGTTTTCAACAATGCGTGGCTCCCATCTATTTACACGAACACTATAATGCACCTAGTGCTAGGCACAAAGTTTGACAGGTAAACCCAATTTCCATTTCAATGATTTTAACTTATAGGAGTATCCACCAAAGTCAGTAAATAGCAATCCCTGCCATGTGACATGGGTTAGCCTTTTGTAACCCTAACCCTAGTCACATGACTGGGACCAGGAAATTAAGAGCAGTCTTTTATCAGCACTCTTATGCAACACATTTATCCAGTGGTTAAATGCCATAAATTATTAAAATACTTACCCCAGCAGCCTGGCCAGTGGGTAGTTGGAGGACTGGCTAGAACAACACATCTGACGTGTTGTGATCGGCACTCTCGCGGTGAGGGCTGATAGACCGATCGATGACAGTGACATGACAGTGACTTACCCCAGTTCCAAAGGAATAATAAAATTTTCAGACCTTCTGGACCATTATAATAATGGCAATCATATAAAAAAGAGAAAACAGAATGCTCCCAGTGTGTATCTAAGACCAGAAAATAAACAAAACAATATTGTATTATATTGCACTGTTTGAGAAATCAGATCATGTATATAAGATGTATCTTGTAATGGGTACATGCACATTTCCTTATTTTTGGGTGATTAAACATAACATTCTAAATCTCATAATAGAGGTTGTTTTGTGAATTAATTGATTAGCCTTGCCTGAACTCCTGAAATAAATACTATTTATTTGTGTTACTGAAGCAACTAGAGGCCCCAACCAAGATCAAAGCCCCATTGTGCCATGTGCCGCGGCAAACATATTGTCAGAGACAATCCCTGCCTCAAAGAGCTCACAGTGTAAATGGACAAGACAGACAAAGGTTGGGAAAGAATAGGAACTCAGGTCTTCTGAATCCTAATCAGTGTTCCATCTACCAGAAACAGATACACCCAGTTTGGACCTTTTACTTCTAAACATGATCTATCTTGTGTTTAACTGAAACTACATGGGGCATTGAGAGATCACTTAGGCTCAGAGTCTATTATTCTTGCATGAAGGATCTAGAAGACAAAACAACATGTGAAGTAAATTAGTTTGGGAGATGACTTAGATGTTGCACTTCATATCAAGCAGAATAGAAACTGAAGTTAAATACTGGGGGAGAAAGGGAAAAGAAAGAAAAAGGAGAAAGATACCAGACAAAGTCACTCGTATCATATTTTAGCAACGATGTGTAGCTGCTTGTTAACAGAGATCTGCTTTCCAACAGCAAATAATAAAATTAAGCTTTTTGTGCTGTTAATGAAATGCAAATTAAAATTGGGTGCACATTAATGCAAAGAGTTGAATATCCATTTAATCAGATCCTCCCTGCAGGGTCCAATGATAAAAATGACAGAAGAATTGCATTACTAATTCTGGACTTGTCACTTCTCATACATACTTACCTTGTAAACGAACCATACTGTGGCACCTGGCTGCTGGGCTGAAGGTTTACGTTGATTAAGGCTACAGGAGCTTGTGGGGTAACCCTCCTGGGGATGAAGCTCAGTCTGGGAAGCCTGAAAAGAGAGAGAGAGAGAGAGACATTAATGTAAATTGAATCAGTTGGCTGCTAAGATGCTCAAGGGAAAAGAAAACATTCAAGAGCATTATAGGGGTACCCAACTTGTGGCCTGTAGTGACAGGAGCCTCTACCACTAGATAGCTGATCCAGGCCCAGGGCCTGAACTCTCTCTGTTAGATCAGCAAGGGATAGAAGTGTTGCCAAATTTACGTGAGAGCTGTATAATTTACCTTGTCTATTTTCCACCCTGGAACATCGTTACTGAAGCTCTGCCCCTTCCTAGGCCTCTGTTTCTTTACACGGCTTTCTTCTTCACTTCTAAACCACACCGAGAGAAACTTTCCAAGAAATAAAAGGGCAAAGGCCTCTTTGATGTAGATTTTCTGTATTAATCCTTGTGACAAGAGGGCCCTTAACCCTATTTAATAGATAAAATGTCATGTGGCAAGGGAAGAAAACAAACTCTGAGGAGTGATGCCATATTCTATTATACTGCCTCACATGGTGACAGCCCAGCCTCATGAATTTTGATCTGTCGTGACAGCTAAATGCATTCCCAATCTCTTAGCGCTGACACTGCACATTTGCATTTCTTCCTAAGTCACAATAATGCAATTCTGTTCAGGTCAGTACCAACAGCTGGACTGGCTTCTAAGGAAACTCCTCTTACAGTGAAGTAGAATGAAAATCTCAAATTATTCCAGGTTTCAGTGTAGTAGCCATGTTAGTCTGTGTCAGCAAAACGAAAATAAGAAAGAAAAACTTGTAGCACCTTAGAGACTAACAAATTTATTTCAGCATAAGCTTTCGTGGGTTAGTACCCACTTCATCGGATGCATGGAATGAAACCAAATTATTCCAGTTCATTATCATGGAAAAAATGGCACTTCTGTTGGAGCAAATCCTACCTACTCCATGGGCTTTCTTGGAGTGGAACTGGTACAGTTTTGCTGAGCCAGCCTGGGCAGATGCACAGCCCTAATGCAGCACATCGCCCTGCTCCTTGCATGGAGCCAGGGGACAAGCTTGGGCAGGACAGGGCAGCGTGGTTCAAAGAGGACTGGAAATGGGGAGGCAGTCTAGGAGTGAGATGGTCATACCAGCTACACCCACTTTGCCACTTGAAGTGCCACAAAGTGGCTCTAAAAGCTGGGTATCTAGACAGAGAAGAATTTCCTCCAGGACAGGCACTGCTGACAACAGCTATATGGCTGCTTTTCAAGGACCCCCTCACAAGCCCTGGCTCAGAGGGCATGCCCCGGGCATGAGTGATGTCCAGAAGTGGGGCCGCACCATGCATCACTGCAGAGATTCCAGACAGCTCCCGGGGCAACTCCAGCAGGCCACTGTAACTTAGATAGGTCCTCAAGGCTTTCTTAAGTATCAGAGGGGTAGCTGTGTTAGTCTGGATCTGTAGAAGCGACAAAGAGTTCTGTGGCACCTTATAGACTAACAGACGTATTGGAGCATAAGCTTTCGTGGGTGAATACCCACTTCTTCGGATGCATGTCAATACGTCTGTTAGTCTATAAGGTGCCACCGAACTCTTTGTCGCTTCTACAAGGCTTTCTTATGCTGGGGGCCTCCCCAACCCCGGCCGTATTCCAGGATCTGGAGGGTGCATAGGTGAGTTATAGCCACTTTAGCACACCTTCCTGAGTGGAGTTCTGTGCTGCAGCCATTAGGGTATGTCTTCACAGTAGCTGGGATTGTAATTCCTAGTGAAGGTGGACATACGTGTGCTAACTCTGCTCGAGCTAGCGTGGTAAAAACAGCAGTGTGGCCGTGGCAAGGCGGAGGCTCAGGCTAGCCACTTGTGTACAATCCCACCTGGGTAGGTACCTATGCTGCCATGGCCATACTTCTATTTTTAGGTGCTAAGCTAGCAAGTGTATGCCTATCTGCACTGGGAATTACACCTCACAACTACTGGGAAGATGCAGCAAAGAACCTCAACATCGGACTGCAAAGGCTACTCCAACAAATAAGGTAGAATAGCCTCTGTAGAAAGGCACTCCAGGGTCTTGAGGATGGGGATCACCTAGGCAAAGGATGTGTGTGTGTGCAAAAACTGTCTGCTCCTGTAGTTTTCTTCACCAGTTCATCACTAGATGCCACAGAAGAGTTCATTCAGACACTGCTTACATAGACTTGTCGGGTCAGTTCCTGACATGGTTGCTTCGTGATGCTCATGTGGCACCAGGGAGCCTTATTGCTTGCCTAAGTGGCCAACTGGGATTCCCATACCTGATGATTTAGAGCTGGCATAGGCATTTCTTCACCCTCACCTTTAAGAACTCCCAGCATAAGGAGCATGTCAAGGTGTGTGGGGGGAGGGAAACGATGTGTCTCAAGTACACTGCGCTCTACTGATCCCAGGCTTCTAAAACAGCCTCTTAGACACCACTGCAGGCAGCCATAAATTAGGCTGCTCTAACACACTCTGGGATATTAACCAGCCCAGGTCAATGTTGGGGATGAGGGGAGCAAAAGGAGGGATTAGAGCCATCAGCATCTTGTTTGGGTCCCATGTATAGCACAGCCTCAGGCAGACCTTCGGATCAGATCATCATGAATTTGTTCTGTGGAAAAAACAAAACAAAAAAGTTGCTATAAAAGGTTCCTTTCCAGTGAGGATCTAAAGCATAAAACCTGGCATTTCAGAGTCACTATTCAGGCTGGAATTCATAGCATTGTGTCTAGTTATTGCATAGAGTTGAAGCCAGCATCTCATACCCTTCCATTATTTCCATCACATTTGCTGCAAATACCTCCCAGAGAGAATGCTGTGCAAATTAGAGATACAGTAGCCCGGTTTTTAACTCTAACTCTCTACTCTTGCTTGAGTAGTTTAAGTCTAGTATTTAATCTTACATAGACATAAGTTTTGTATCTGCATTTCATTGTGCTTTTGTGTATGTGTGTGTTTTATTTATAGGTTACCTACTGTATGATACACATTTAAAAAAACTCCTTAATTACAGGTCAGATAAATACATAATTACAGACCTTATGAAGAATGTATTATTTACTCACTAGACTGTAATTACAATCTTTTCATGCAGTGTATTATTTACTGGATTGTCCATAATGGCTTTTTAGAGATTATTGTGTGAAAGCCTGTTTATAGTATTTTTTTTAGTTCAAGAGTCATTGATCAAATAGAGCATAACAACTTCCTAGAATGCATTCTTGTCTATCAGTTTCAGTTTTATGCAGTAGGTTCTGTGAGCCAGGATGATAAAAATCAGAATTTTTTAAATCAGATTTTTTTCATTTGCATTGGAAATTTTATTTAAATTAAAGACATTTTTTTAAATAAGCCTATTTAAAATTAAATTTGAAATTAAGATAATCTATATTAAGGCCTAAATTTACCATAATCATTTAAATAAATATCCTGTATCAAATTTTAGAGAATTAAAGGGTACTGCTTCATTAGTTATATACAGAATCAGTTATATACAGAATTAGTTATATACAGAAAACGTCTAATTTTTGAAGTCAACTCAAGCTTTATAAATATGTCACAAGGTCATGTAGAGCATTAAGTAAGTATCTATATTATTTTCAGTATTTACAATGGATCAAATTGCGAGGGGGGAGGTCAGTGATGCGGCCCTCGGGCCAATGCACTAGTCCTCATGTGGCCCTCATGTGGTCCTCCATCACTGCAGCCCCCTTTCTGCTGCCAGCTTCCTAGCTCAATACAAGCCCCGCCTGGCTCCATCAGGGGTGCCGGAACAGGGAGGACCAGGGGACATGGCCCCATCACTTTTAAAAGTGGGAGGGCTTATACCCTACCTCTTTTTACCTGCCCTAAGGGCGAGTGACATGGGGTGAGGGGAAGAGGGTGGAGAGGAGCGAGCAGGGGCGGGGCCTCAGGGGAAGAGGTAGCGTGAGGACAGGGCCATGGTTCAAATGCCATTATTCCCCCCTTTTCTAGGGAGCTTCCTGGGCTCCTTTATCATTTAGGAGATTACTTAAACCACCTAATTCCCCTCAGCTGTGGCCGCTTCTCAGCCTCATGAATCCCTTCTAAACTAGTGTGGGGTTTGGCACCTGACTGACTCAAGCCTTTTGAAATCCCCACTAGGCTGATTTATGTGCCCAAATACCTCTGAAACTCTGGTCCATGGTGACCAAAAACAATCCATCAATTCACTAACTAGAGTTACTTACTTTGTTTAATAAATCAGTTACTTTTAAATGCAAGGTATGTTTTGATAAACTTACTTTTCCCCTTTATGTATTCAAATTAGTTTTATTTAAATAAGAAAAATTGTAAAATGTTGGTTTTGTACATTTTTAACTGAATTCCAATTTGCATCAAAATGTAGCTTGACACAAATTTCAAATAAAACATTATCATATAGCACAGTGTTTCCCAGACGTGGGACGGTGCTTGTTCAGGGAAAGCCCCTGGTGCGCCCGGCCGGTTTGTTTACCTGCCGCGTCCGCAAGTTCGGCCGATCGTGGCTCCCACTGGCCGCAGTTCACTGTGCCCTGCCAATGGGGACTGCAGGAAGCGGCTGCCAGTACGTCCCTCGGCCCGCGCCGCTACCCGCAGCCCCCATTGGCCAGGCACAGTGAACCGCGGCCAGTGGGAGCCGCGATCGGCTGAACCTGTGGATGCAGCAGGTAAACAAACCGGCCGGGCACGCCAGGGACTTTCCCTGAACAAGCGGCATCCCAAATTTGGGAAACACTGATCTAGCAAATAAGAAATGTGTCATTCACCATTTTTTAACATAATAAACAAAAGTGTAAATATTAGAGCTAGGTGAAATTTTTTCAGTAATTGCATTTTTCATGGCACTGAAACAATTAATAAATTTGGGTCAAATTTGGTAAACAGCTTTGTCTGAAAAAAAGCAAAAATTTCAAATAGTTAATTTCGAAAAACTAAGCAAACCATTTTGAAAAATGTCATTTCAAAATGACATTATTTGAATGAAAAGTGAAATGGAAATGACATTTTCTAAACAAAAAGTCAAAAATATTGTTTCAATTGAACATATAAAGAGTCCTGCATTTAGGACGAAAGAATCCCATGCACTGCTACAGACTAGGGACTGAGTGGCTAGACAGCAGTTCTGCAGAAAAGGACCTAGGGGTTACAGTGGACGAGAAGCTGGATATGAGTCAACAGTGTGCCCTTGTTGCCAAGAAGGCTAATGGCATTTTGGGCTGTATAAGTAGGAGCATTGCCAGCAAATTGAGGGACGTGATCATTCCCCTCTATTCAGCATTTGTGAGGCCTCATCTGGAGTAGTGTGTCCAGTTTTGGGCCCCACACTACAAGAAGGATGTGGATAAATTGGAAAGAGTCCAACGGAGGGCAACAAAAATGATTAGGGGGCTGGAGCACATGACTTATGAGGAGAGGCTGAGGGAACGGGGATTATTTAAGTCTGCAGAAGAGAAGAGTGAGGGGGGATTTGATAGCTGCTTTCAACTACCTGAAGGGGGGTTCCAAAGAGGATGGATCTAGACTGTTCAGTGGTAGCAGATGACAGAACAAGGAGCAATGGTCTCAAGTTGCAGTGGGGGAGGTTTAGGTTGGATATTAGGAAAAACTTTTTCACTAGGAGGGTGGTGAAGCACTGGAATGGGTTACCTAGGGAGGTGGTGGAATCTCCTTCCTTAGAGGTTTTTAAGGCCCAGCTTGACAAAGCCCTAGCTGGGATGATTTAGTTGGGGTTGGTCCTGCTTTGAGCAGGGGGTTGGACTACATGACCTCTTGAGGTCCCTTCCAACCCTGATATTCTATGATTCTATGATTTCTTTCAATCCAAAAAAATTGGGGGGGGGGGGGAATAAAGGGAGAGGGGACTTTTTTGTTCTGCCACCAAACCAAAAAAAGCAATTATTATTCATTCATCTCTGGTAAAACATAAGACTCTGAATAAACGTATGTCAAGCTACATAATTGCTTAAATAAATGTGTATACATACAGTGTATCCTCTTGGTTAGCAAAAAATACCACCAAATTTAGTGCAAAGGCCATATTTGGCTGCTAGTCAACATGTTTTAATGGTTAACAGCCAATGAGAGTGAACCTTTCTTTAGGAAAAATAGCTAAAGTACAAATGCAAAACAAGATTAAAAATCAATTATTTAAATCAAGGTTTCCCCTTGTTAGTTTAAATTACTATTAAAATCAGTGATTTAAATATATCCACCCTGGTGTGAGCAAAGGAAAGTCTGTTTGAATTGTTACCAAAATACATACAACTCAATGATTTGACTGTTTTAAAATTAGGCCCTAATTCTGCAAATAGTTATATAGGTGCTTAACTTGACACATAAGTAGTTTCATTGACTTGAATAGTTAATTTCTCACTTCCTCTACCATTCTATCTTTTTTTAACTTTGTAATTGTAACATGTGACCCTCTAAAGCATTGTAGGACACTGCTTGTACAAGAGACCCTATAGGAAGTTGTATAGCAGCAAATTGATTTGTACAGTGGCCATGGTGTACTGCACTCTCAGATCTTAAATAATAGAGACAACTGAGATGTGCTAAACAACCAATAGGAGGTTCAGGGAAACACCCTATGTTTGTATCTAAAATACAATTCTATCAAGACCTATGTATTCAATTTGGTAGAAGTCAGACCATCTGTGACTATTATGGTCACAATTTGGTTAATTCAGTGGATATTCAGAATTCCAGCCTCATTTCCAATTATGATGCTTTCTCATTAAGCAGCTTGTATTCCATTCAGTTCATGTCACTAGGGAAATAGCCCAGTGTCTATGCCCACGTGTATCTCCCATTAGCACTAACCTTTATTTTCCCCTAGCTGCCCATGCACACCTAGCATAAGTGCCAATGTCTGGTCTCCCCAAATAATCCATCTCATGTTAGCACAAATGTATAGTCTCTCCACACTGCCCATTTATTAGCTGCTGAGAGCTATGCAAATTCTCCCTCAATGCCCATACATAAGTCCCATTGAGACTAATGCCTATCTCCCTACATTGACCATAAGTATCGCCCTTTTTATGGGGAAGGGTTATCCAAACCAATCTGAAACTTAAAATAGAATCAGGTTCAATTTGCAAGGTGTGCTAATGTGCAGATCTGTTTGTCCCTGGTTGATAGAAATTTGAGACTGGTTTGGGGAAGGGGGGAATAAGAACCAGCTCAAATATGAACCTAAACACTAGAATGTGAAAATAAGCCTACATTCAAATTTGGAGTAGTTCAGAAAATACTCTCCTCCTTTTTCCTTTAAGTCCTTCCTCCTCCAGCATTACCTCAATCATTGCTTCTATCCCACAAGTAAATAGTTCTGGTGCTCTCTGCTAGGCCAGCTGCTGTCTTCAGATCTCTCCTAGAAAAACTGCCTGGGGCAAATTACTAATAAGCAGGGGATACATTTATAATTTTTCCAGTATGAAAACGGGAAAGTGGGTTTTTCCTTTAGTCCTTTGAAGCGGGGAACACTGGATGGTTTGGGGTTTACAAAAACTCTTCAGTCAATTTTGGTGTAACAAAACCAAGGGACAGTACAATTCCAGGTCCCATTTTATCCAAACTTCCAAAGTTTTGAAAGAGGGATTTAAAAGAATGGTTGTAATTCTGTTCCATCTCCAACACTGACCCAGGAATAGTTAAATGGTGAGTAATGGAGGTACTGATACACTGAAAATGGTTTGCATTTCTTCCTAATTTCTCTGCCACTCCATTTAAAGCTACAGCAGATGCTGTAAGTTAGCAATGCAACACATTTTTAAATGACATTGTTTAACCTTCATCTTTAATTATTTCGCCATTGCTCAGAAAAAGATACCTACGGTACAATCACTCAGTTCCTTTCACAATCATAATGTCTGCTGGAGGCCAACTGACAGGCTGATGTGATAGTCAGTGGTGCGTCTCTTTGAAGTTAATCAAACCAATACCTACACCCCAGAAATTGTGGGTTGAACTTCAAAAGATTGCAGAGAAAATCACAGGGTCCTGAGGGGGGAAAAGTATGATGGATGACAAAGAGTGGTCCGGTTAGATAATTATGTAAATGGTCACAAAACTGTCTGTGAAACTCCAAGACTCTGAAGGGAGAGCTATCATAAAAATGAATTAACTTGATCTGAAACACAAGAAATCATGAAATTTGCAGAGAGATCACGTCTTTTGCAATTTAATCAAAAGCAATGAACCTCACGGCTTATTTTCTCCATGTATTAGCTTTTAAAAATTCACAGAAACATCCCTGAGTTACAGAGTTATCATTAACTTCCACTATTTCACCTTTGGCCCATGTATCAGATGTGCGCAGTTACATGTCTGACCTCCTTCTTGTGTATCTAAGCATAAGGGCTGACTCCGTGGGTGCTCCGGGGCTGGAGCACCCACCGGCAGCCCCCCAATAGCCCCCCCGCCCAGCTCACCTCCGCTCCACCTCCGCTTCCTCCCCCGAGGCACCACTGCTTCGCTTTTCCCCCCTCCCTACCAGGCTTGCCATGCGCCAAACAGCTGATTCCGGCAAGCCTGGGAGGGAGCGGAGGGAGAGGCGGAGAGGCGGTGATCTGGGGCAAGGAGCAGTTCCTCTGCACCTCACCACCCCAGTTCACCTCCACTCCGCCTCCTCTCCCGAGGCGCCGCTGCTTCGCTTTTCCCCCCTCCCTCCCAGGCTTGCCAGAATCAGCTGTTTGTCACGCGGCAAGCCTGGGAGGGAGGGAGGGCGGGGGAGAAGCAAAGCAGTGGCGCCTCGGGGGCGGAGGCAGAGCAGCCGGTGGGTGCTCTGCTTCTCCCCCCTCCCTCCCAGGCTTGCAAGCCTGGAGGGGTGAGGGAAATGCGGAGCGCCCGGGGGAGGAAGCAGGGCGGGGACTTGGAGAAGGGGTGGAATGGGGGCAGGACAGGGGGGTGCGAGCACCCACCGGCACCGACTAAAGTCGGCCCCTATGTATCTAAGGACATTTACCAGATAGCCCACTAGATCAAGATGAAGTCCATTAATGAAGTCACTAGCTGAAGTCCATTAATGGCTATTAACCAGGATGGGTAGGGAATGGTGTCCTTAGCCTCTGTTTGTCAGAGGGGGGTGATGGATGGCAGGAGAGAGATCACTTGATCATTACCTGTTAGGTCCACTCACTCCGGGGCACCTGGCATTGGCCACTATCGGTGGACAGGATACTGGGCTGGATGGACCTTTGGTCTGACCCAGTACGGCCTTTCTTATGTTCTTATGTTCTTATCAATCCCATGATAATCCCCTCCTGTGCAAAAACCCATGACGAGGCTCAGGGGAGGAGGAAAAGTTTGAGGTTCCCGTCATGGTGTCTTCCCCAGATTTTTCCAATGAAGATACCAGAATTTCCTCTCCCCCCATGCCCACAGAATCTGCAAGGGGGTTGTCTTTAAGAGCCATGAAGATCATGAGGGAACGGCATAAGACACAGAGTCTCTTATAGGGAGGCCCTGTGTCTCTATAGTGACTCTGGGGTCCTTGTTCTCCTCACCTGGTCCCTTGAAGACTAGGAGCCATTAGCTAAGCAACTCCCTGTCACAGCCAAGTTATGGTTAGCCAGACCTAATAGTCAGAGGCAGAATCTACAGTCATGAGACCGGAGTCAAGAGTCAGTTGGGCCTGGATACCATGAGGTCGGAAGTAGGAGACACACTGGAGATCAAAACCACAAGTCAGGAACCAGAATTAGGCCAGGTCAGGATACAAAGCGGGTGAGAAGCAGAAGACAAACCAGAGGTCAAGAACCACAAGTCAGATGCCAGGAGTCAAGCCTGGGGAACAAGAGTAGTAGTGGGACACACAAGGCACATGGTCCAGAGCCCAGGTGTTCAAACAGCTTCCTGTTCCCGCTGCTGGTTTAAGTAGGGCCAGTGGGCCAATCAGCCACTCTGGGACTCCACAATTGGACCCCAGGGATGGAGCCTCACATAGGGGCTGGGCGTCATGGCTCTCAGGTAAGCTATTGCCAGCAGGCTGCAGGTGGAGAGTTGGAGGGAAGTTGTGCCCATAACCCAGGTTTGCGATCCATGGTCATAATACTCCCCAGGCTGGGTCTTCTCCCAACACCCTTTTAAAATGGTGCCAAAGCACTGAGGTGCTCTGCAGGCTGCATTAACATTCCAAACTATTTCTCAGTGTTGGGGGGGCAAAGGGCTGGTCTACACCTTCCAAGAGGGACAGCGACATGGACAAAGAAGGAGGTTTCGACACTGCCTCCGAATTCCATTGCTGTGTTAGCGCCCAATCTAAAGAGCTCTTATTTTAATCCATTATTATCAGATATTCGATAGGCAGCTGATGGGCTGCGACCAGTACTTATTACGCTAACCATAGTCATGCTGCTGTTAACCTGTGCTCCCCATCTGTCTGTTGTATTCACCTGTTGTCCCTCCTCATATACTTAGATTATGAGCCCTTTGTGGACGAACCATCTTTTCACTAAAATAAGTGTGTACAGTTTCTAGCAAAATAAGCCCTCAGTCCCTGAGTGGGGCCCTCTGAGTTTCAGCCATGCAAATAAATAATAGGAATTAATAATCCATGTACAGAGTCTCCTCAGTGCATGGCTTCCCATAAAGTGGTCAGGCCCACAGTGTGAAATTGTGTAAGGGAATTACTTGAGCTATGAGAATCTGACTCCATGGCTTGTTAACATCCTGCCCAACAAGCCACACACACAAAATAAAAAGCCTTGAAACAAAGCTAAATTACAGGATGGGGGTCAGTGGGGAGATAAATCACGACTTGGTGACTAATCTGCCCTCTTTCTGCAAGCTGTAAATCCAGGAGAAAGATGAGGAGGTTCGTGGCACAAATGGTAAATCTCACAGTTTGTCACCGGCTCATAGGAAAGGAAATATTAAAACACAAATATGTCATATTAATAAAAAAATATTTTAGATGCTTACCGTTCTTTTGAATGAATTATAATGAAATAATTTTTAAAAGAGGATGTCGGCCTGTTAGCCTTCTGTTTAAAAATGAAGCAAGTGACAGCAAATAATAAAAGCAGTTTGGGCTCCAGACACTTGGTCTCTATTCACCTTGGGGAATTTGAATGGTTGTGGAAGCAAAATGCTACTATAGCTACACAGAGTGAGGGCCAGGGAGACAGCATGTAAGTCCAACTCCCACTGATCTCAAGGGGATCTAGAACAAGCCCACTGGTTTCCCACCCAGCTCTTTCTATCCACTTAGGCCCAGATACAGCTCTCAGTGAGTTCAGTGGGAGCTGGATCAGGTCACTAGGGAAAGAGAGACCCTTCAGTTTCAGGATGCATGGCTGTTCCACTCAAGGAGGAGCTCTGGGTGAGTGACAATTCCTTCCCTGCTTCCTTCTTGCTCTGAATGGAAAAAAGTTGTGACATCCCTTTCTGTGAGTATCTTACTACCCTCTTTGCTCCTTCTTCCCTTCACTCCCTCTATTTGTTTCGAGAAGATATCAGATGCACAGTCATTTCTCACCCCGCTGCCTAAACTTCCATCAGCAAGGGTCCTATACAACCAGGCAGAGGAGTGGCTGAATTCCTCCCTCTTAGGCTCTTGTGTAGCTGCATAGGGCCCGGAAACAATCTTGCCCTTAATAATCCAATAATGGATCTCCACAAAGGAGACCCTGACCCTGATGTTTATGGGAGTGTTTTACCACTGACTTCAATGGAAGCAGGAGCAGGCTCCAACAGCCTTATCATGCAAACACTAAAATATATAAGTAACTTTATTCACATATTACATGTTTACAGGGTCCAGCACATTGAAAGGGTTTCCATTTCCATGCCATGTACTTTGATGGTTCAGAATTGTGACTGAAAATATACCAGGCACCACCCAACAATAGCAATAGTTCGTGCTATGTTCATTTAAAATATTTTCTATTCAGTAGATCAGCAGAATCAGCAATGATAACAATAGTTCCAGGAGGCATGTACATCTTCTGACTGGCTGCTAGCTGAACTAAAAACTCCTCCAAAAGTCCAGGTCCTCCTCCCGTACCTAGGCAGTTGTCTTTCTGGACAATTCCAAAAGCCAACCCCAAGTTTACAGCTTTGTGAAGGGGCTTTGGCAGGTCTTTTGGCAGGCTTCTTGCTGAAGGAGCTTAAGAGAGTCAAATTCTTCAAACACCCAGAATATACATTCCTGCCCTTGACAGAAAGGGTGAAATGTCAGCAACCAAGGGAAAGTGATGTTGTAATCTTGGACAGTTTAGGCATCAAAAAAAGCTTTACCTAGAGCCAGTACTGCTAAGGCTGTTTTGTTTTGGGTAGTCATATGCTCTTTTATGAACACCTAAACAGCTTCAGTATGTCCATAGGAGATACTGACCACAACCTTGTAAAGCAGCTATGCCCAGGCCAAGTATAGCCACAGAGATCCTGCAATTGTTACCTACTCCTATCCACATCTTTTTCCTTGGAAACCTTTGTTGTCCCTATAAAGCATTGCTCTCATCTCTGACTCTAGACAATGAGATGGAAGGGAAGATGGTTTTGCATGTAATGGCCTTGTTACATGTAGCTGTTGTTGGGTACTTGGTTTTGCAGCACATGCACCAGACATAACTAGGGTCAGTCACTGAAAAGCTTTGTGGAAGAAAGGATCTGAATAAAGCAAGAATGGTCAACTGGTGCACAAGTGGTGGGAGATATTTTCAAGCAGTATAGGGCCAGTGGAAGCTGGCACAAAGTTTCTCTCTTTCCCTCCTCCTGTTTCTTTCCGTTTTCTCCCAGACTCTATTTCTCTCCATTTCTCTCTCTTAGGCTCTCTGCTGCCTTCCTCTGTCTCTCCACTGTCCCTCTCTTCCTCATCTGACACTTCTGCTCCATCTGAATAGAGGGACCACCTCCTCTCACTTTCTCAGAAGTAGGAGCTACCTCATCATCATAGAAAAATTACAGTGCATTCACCCTGAACATACCCTAAATTATATTTCTCCATACAGGATCGAGTCATTACACATTCATCTTTCCCACACTGGCAAGATTAAAGTGAGGTTTTTGCTGTGGGGATGTAACCTCTTGAAAACTGAAGCTCCCACTCAGCAGATTAAAATACAGTCTTAAGGGATGGAAGGAGTTCCTCACTGAAGATTGCAAAGAATTTGGTAAGAAGGATACATTTCACACCCCTCCTGGCTTAGGTGTCTATTTCTGTTAATAAATAGACCATCGTTGGCCTTGGTCATATGGTGAATTATTGAGGCTTGGCTGCACTGCTTTAATACAAAGGCTGTCATATTATATGCCAACAGCAAAACCAAAGATTTAATCAGGCAATAAGCATTACCACAACCTGCTTCCATTGCACATTTGGCAGCCCCACAGAGGAGGCTAGTTTTAAGCAGGGGCGGCTCTAACAATTTTGCTGCCCCAAGCAGTCGCCACTGAATTGGCGCCGCGGCGGGCGAGAATGGGGCGGCAGTCCGAGTCCCGCGGCGGCAATTCGGCGGTGGGAAGAGCAGCAGACCTGCCGCCAAATTGCCGCCACGGGACTCGGGATGCCGCCCCAAGCACCAGCTTGGAAAGCTGGTGCCTGAAGCTGGCCCTGGTTTTAAGGGCCTGGTATTACATTACCATAGCACGCAGAACACACTTGCAGCAATACTGGCCCTTGGAAAGAAAGAGAAAGTGGCTAAAGTATATAATGGGAAACCTCTTTAACTGAAGCACTAGGTTATCCCACACTAGCTTCTAGTCAAAAGCGTGTTCTGACAATGTTGGCATAATGACACTGCGTACGTTTACTACAGCCAGGTTGTAAGAACTGCATTTAATACAGGCTTCAGGTAAAAATCAAAAAATCAAATAATAAATCACAGTAATAATAATAACGGGTGAGATTTTCAAAGGAGTGGAAGTTGTCCAATTCCCACTGAAACTCAATGAGATTTGGGCACCTAACTCCCACAGGTTCATTGATGATCCCAGCTAATGTATTGTGACAAAGTTCCTCCTCTACCTCGGTGGGTCCTGTGCTTATTGACGGATTTTTGTTTGCCTCAAAGATCTTCCCCTCTGGTAGAACCCACAGTCTAGATCAACTCCTCCTGTGTTTGATCAGGAGTTGGGAGGTTTGGGGGGAACCCGGACCCGCCCTCTACTCTGGGTTCCAGCCCAGGACCCTGTGGACTGCAGCTGTTTAGAGTGCTTCCTGGAACAACTGCACGACAGCTACAACTCCCTGGGCTACTTCCTCATGAACTCCTCCCAACACCTTCTTTATCCTCACCACAGGATCTTCAAGCAGTACGCCCTCTTACTCTCAGCTCCTAGTGCCTCTTGCTCCCAGCTCCTCGCACACAACCTCCTTCCACAGCTCCTGACATCCCCCCCTCACTGACTAAGTGGGAGGCTTTTAACTAGTTCCAGCCAGCCCTTGATTGGCTTCAGGTGTCCCAATCAATCTAGCCATCTCCACTGCTTTTTCTAGAAGGATCTTAATTGGCCCCAGGTGTCTTGATTAACCTGGAGCAACTGCCATTTGGTTAACAAGGTATCAGGGATTTGTTTAGCCTGAGGCTAACCTACTGGTTCCTCACCACTTTCCTATAGCCCTCTGGCCTTGCCCTGTCACAGTATATTTACAAAAGCCTGATGTGAATGCTGAGGGTGTTGTGATGTCATAGCTTTCTGTACAGCAGTAACATATATTGCCTTGTGTTCTGTAGAAACGTTGAAACTTCCAAGTTCCTTGTTCCCTATAGAGCTTACTCTAGGTGCTGGCTCTTTTGGAATCTGGAGCTTCAGCCCAATTAGGTCTGGAGACTTTATGTTATTATTATTTTAATAGAGGAAATACTTTGAATTATGGGTGGATGAGCGGGCAACGGAGCTGACGTGTCACCCATTCCTTTAGCTGGACAAAAAAAAACACAGTGGTCAATGTTTCCCCATCATTAGTAGCTTCTCAGATGACTTTTCTGGAGTTCTTCCAGCCCTTTGCAGGATCTTCATGCTTTAACCTCTCTTTCCTGCTTAGATAGTTTAGAAACAGAGGTCATTTTTTTCAAAAATGGGAGCATAATAAACTCCTAGATCCATATTTAGGTACCATGGGCTAAATTTTCAAAAAGCACCTGTGGGGTTAGGTGTTGAAACGTATTTAGGTACCTAAAGATGCACACAGGTGCCTATTGGTTTTTCAAATGTATCTAACTCCCCTTGATGTCAAAGGGAGTTAGGCATCTAGGCACCTTGGAAAAATCTCACTAGGCACCCATCTGCTTCTTCATGTGCCTGAATACCGTAAAAACCTGGCCCCAAGAGATATAGAAGAATATCTGAAAAATGTACTTCTAAATAAGTTTTTTGACCTGATTTCCAAAAGCACTGATTGCCCATCTACTCTCACTGAGTTTAATGGGAGCTGCTGGGAGCGCAGCACTTTTGAAAATCAGGGCATTTTATTAGATGCAGAAATATGAGCTCTTACTTTTGACAAACCTGGCCAGCTTTTACTCTTTTCAAAGTGGTTTCACAGTCCTGCTCAACACCCTGCCATCTTGTATACAGGACAGGACAGCTTTCATTTTGGAGCAGCTGGTCTGGACAGGGCCACTCATAATATTCAAAGGAAGTTAGGGGTGTTGGATGCTTCAGGTGAATTACACAGTGGCCCCTCAGACAAACCATTGCAATCGTAGTCAAAGTCCTTGCTTTATGCCTAGCTCCTCCCACCTATAAAATTGCAAACACATACCCTTAAATGAGTTGGGAAGCAGGAAGGAAGGGTTCACTATAGTGTATATTCTACATTATTTCCTTGTCTGATTTTCTTTTCACACTTAAATCCACATCTCAAATTATTTCTCTTACACTTGGCAATTCAACACAAGGTTACTACCAGCAAAGGGTGAAAGCTTCTCTGAAGACTTGAGTAAATGCTCTGACATGCAGAACTGTGTCAATATCCAGTAAGTTGACACCTGCAAAAACCAGACTTAACAAAGACCAACCTCAACTCATTTTAAAGACTTGTTTGAAGATCCCATTTTAGACCCCGTGTTGTAGATTTCACTTCCTTGACTACTTAACATGCACATTGGAGCCTCCAACACTGAGCCATATAGATTTGTCTTTGTCTTTTGTGTTAATTATTAGCTGCTGCAGAGCTGTCTCTGTGGGTGAACGCACACAGAAACAAAGGCGGCAAGGTTGTAAAACCTTTTATCTCTATCAGGGCACATTATTTGATAAGGTGCTAAGCTAATAGTAACGCATGTCAAATTGTGTTTAGACAGATCACTGTGCTGGGAATTGGAGGGTATATTTGCCTGTGGAAACCAGCACCTGGAGGAGCAAAGAGAAATTCATACCAATATTCACAGCGCTATGCAAACTGCAAACCCTCGCAAAGTGGTTATTTTACAAATGGCTCCAACTAGGATAATGAGCCTCTGTTATTTCATTTGCCTTGTGCCTACCCCTCTGAACTTCAATCATTCATATTGTCACAGAAGCAGTTAAAACAAGAAAGGGAATATGATACAGAGAGCAATGTAATATGAGGTCAAAAATGCACAGTCTGAACATTCAAAAGTGGATTTGGGTGCCCATCTGGAGACGATGTAAAGGGGGCTGTTTTTTCAGCATGTGCTGAATGCCTGATCTCAGGAAAATCAGGGACCTATAAGAGGTCTCAGGTTGGGCACCCAAATCTTTTGAAAATGTCAGCACTTCAACAGAGCTATATAATACGGGTAGGATATTGTACATTGAGATACAATGCAAAGAAATCTAAAGTCATGTTAATGGGGGCTATAAGGACAGAAATCAAATTGAAGAAGAGAAACTGGAGAAGGTGGACAATTTTACATATCTTGGAAGTACCATCAGCCAAGATGGTACTTGTTCCAAAGAAATAAGAAGAAGAATTGGAAAGGCAAACGCTGCATTTGGAAGACTCAAAAACATCTGGCAACTCAAAAACATCTCCCTCAAGACAAAACTGAATGTGTACAAAGCAATTGTTATCACTATCACAACATATAGCGGTGAGACATGGCAACTTACCAAGAAAGATACGCAAAACCTGGATGCATTTCACTGCAAATGTCTGAGAAGAATATTGGGAATAACATATAGAGATAGGAAGATGAATGAAGAAGTCAGAAAAATGACTGGACAAGGCACCCTCTCACAATATTCTACAAAAGAAGACATCAGTGGCTGGGACATGTGCTGAGAATGGAAAAAGAACACTTATCAAATACCACCCTTGAATGGAAGCCAGAAAACGCAAGAAGAAAGAGAGGAAAACCGTGAATAACATGGAAACGAACAGTTCTGAATGACATCAAGCACCTCATGATGAAATGGGAAGATTTGGAGAGAAGGGCAGTTGACAGGCAAGGATGGCAAATGTGAGCAGCCCAATGTGCAGCAAAGCACGGGATGGACTAAGGTCTCAGGTAGGGATTGTGCCTGTCATTTCTAAACAAAAGTGTGTGGTAGATTTAAGACCTCTCATTTGTAACTTCCAAGGGGTTCATCCTGGCCGTTATTTCTCTTGTTCCCTTCTTAGCACTAAGTGCAGAGGTGGTTGCATGGAAGAGGATTGCTGGATAGGAAGCTAACAGAAAATATTGATTCCCCTCACATTTTAATGGCTGATAATGGCACTCCCCCTGCCTGCCTGCCTGCCTTGGGAGACCATTCCAGTGGCTTTGCCCACCCACTTAGAATGGTGCCTCAGTATCTGAACCAGTGTTTCCGTAATGAATGCTGCACATGCTCCCCTGCCATCTCATTCAGCCCCCTAAACATTTTTCTATGACAAAGACCTTGAGGTGCCACAAAGAATGACCCCAAATGCTTGGTTTCTAATTTGCACATAGCTTACGACCTTGATTAGCTGAAAGTCATTGGAGCCAGTGAATATATTTAGATCATCAGGATTTCAGGTAATCAAAGATATTTTCAATATAATTAATAGATGTTGGAGACAGGGGCGTAACCCTGTTTTGCAAACAAAGTTTTGGATAACTGAGGTGGTTCTGTACACAAATACAAAACAAGGTTTAGGTTATTGTTCTTCTTTCACCTTCTGACCCCATGGGAACCCAGTGATGACACCTACTACTTCCCCTGTGCCAAAAGTTGCCCTTAAAGAGAAATATCAGATTAGATTTACACAACTGTGTAACGTTCTATACCTGTCAGGCGTATGCATGGGTGCTGGCGTTTCTATATGTTAGAGATTAACTTGAGCTTCAAAATTCAGATCCAGATTCCGAGCACCCCAAAATTGAAAGGTTTTCAGATCTATGGCCTTAGTTCAACCTGTTACAAAGGGAGGCACCATTTAGAAAAATCTTCCGGATCTCAGTTCTGGCTTACAATACCCCAGAATTAAATTTCAAGTAAGCAGGATCGTAAGTTTTACACTGCATCTAAAAGAAACTTCCAAAGAATAGCATCTCCTAACCCTATCTGTGAGCATTAGTTCAGCACCAGCTCCACAAGAGGATAGCACCTATTGACTCAGCAACACCACTTCCTGTTCTTGGAGGTTTTCTATCCAAGTATTGATCCAGCCCAGGCCTGCTTAGCTTATTATCAAGCTAATGAGAACCCCAATATATACAGCAACAAGCTCGGTTGTGCTTTTTCTGTGCAACCACTAAGATCAGCCAAGGCTGGAGGCAGGACACAAGGCCTGAATGATCAACATTCTGTGCCAATATAGCAAATCTTATGTTCGTTATATCATTTTATGTTCTGCATTCAAGTCCAGAGACAATATCAGAGCTAAAAAGTAGAAGAATGACAAGATTCTGGATGGGAAGTGGCTGATCTGTTAATGGGGGATTGTGGAACCAATTTTCATTACCAGAAAAACCTTTAGAGGTTCTGTGAGTCAGCTGCAAGGACGGGAGGTGCAGACTGAACAAATACTTTTAATGGATAGTTTTTAAAAAAAGACAGTAAAAGCCTATCAGTATGGTAAAACATCTGTGTTCCCAACTCAGGGAAGCACAACTCAATGTCACCTTCCTATCTGTGCAATCTCTCAAGGAAAAACACAATGGTTTTTGATAGATTTCATGAGAACATATTTTCCTCCCTCGAGAGTTGACTAAGATTAAGATAGCATCACTGTTTTTGCTTTTCAGATCAGGGTTTGGTGGCTGCCCAGGCACCCCTCTTGCAACAGGCCCTCGGAACCTAAGGAAAATTGGGTGGGGCATGGGAGGGAAACATCTTAGCTTTAAGAATGTCGTTCTCTGTAAAGTCAATTGCATATGACAACACATTTGAGAGGGATGTGACAGGACTGGAAATGCTCCATGCTTGGCACTGTGATCAGATGCATTAAGGCTACCAGTTAGGGTGACCAGATGGGAAGACCCGAAAATCGGGACTTCCCACACAAAAAAAAAAAACGCTCAACCAAACTTGTTGAGCAAAAAAAAAAAACCTCTGCATCCGGAACCCGGAAAATCGGGACAAAAGGCGTCCCGACCAGCCATCGGTTGGGACGCGGGACAAATGGTCGGAAATCGGGACGTCTGGTCACCCTACTACCAGTTGCCAACGTTGATCTCAAACATCTTAAACCTGAGTCCCTTCATATGAAAAATGGGAGATAAAGAGACATCAGGAATCATAAACTTGGAGAGGGAAGGAAGAGGCCATGTCGTTTTCACAACAGAGACAGGAGCCGATTTTCTGCATGGTGAGACATGGGTCTGCCCTGTCAATGGCAGATGAAGAGGGAGTTTGGGGTAGTGGTCAGAAATGTGCAGAGGAAGGCAATGTTTATTTGGAAAGGAAGATTTCATCTGTCTGGCAAGACTAAGCAGACTGAAGCTTCCAGCACAGATATAGATGGGTCTTTTCAGTGTCATGGCAGGGGCAGGGAGAATTGAGTGCCAAAAGCTTGTAGAGCCCTTCAGAGTGTGAGGTCCAGATCAGCTATTGTCCAGTGTTTGTCCGCCATTGGCTATAAAGTAGCAGTATGTGCCGTCTTGCAGAGATGGCTGTTCTAGGGATGATGTCAAATTGGTACAGGTGGGCATCACCCAAACCACTTAATCCGAACACTCCCAAAGTCCAAATGCAGTTCTTTGCAGCTTGGGCCCATCCCTTCCAACGAGCAGGTAAGTGGACATACGCACATTACATTGGATGGGTAGATGCAGGTAGCAGCAATTAATAGTAATACCCTGCACTGTGACTCTAGCTTTACAAAAGAAGGCAAGTATCATTATCATTCTATAGCTGGGGAAAGTGAAGCACAATGAAGTGAAGTGACTTGTCTAAACTCATCAAGCAGGCCTGTGTCAGAGCCAGGAATAGAGCCAGTACAGAAACAGGAACAGGTTCTTAAGTCCCTCCCCAGTATCCTATCCAACAGCACACCACTCATAGTTAATAAGAAGTCTTTCCTCTGCTCCTATGTAATATAAAACCGCTTTAACGTATACTAACTCCATGCTCTAACTCCTTATTAGTCTTAGAATGGTAAATACAAAGTGAAAACATTGAGTCAGTGTCAAGAGTGATTTCTTCCCAATTTGATTATAATTACATCACTAGCCTTGCTATTATAACATTTAAATATATTTTCCGAACCTTACTGAGATGAGCTCGGATAGTTTCTAAACCAGGTAACACATCTTTAAATCAGAGGAGCATGACACTCAGCAAGAGGATGCAAATGAGACCAAACAGAGCAGACCTGATAGAGAAACCTCGTCCACCCACAAAGATGGGTTATGCATGTCACATTTTCCACTCTACTTCTCTTAAACATGTTTTTCACATTCTACTGCTAAAAATAACTCAGTGTTACATTAGAAAAGGAGAAGCAGCAGAAACCAGTACGTGCAGGCAATTTATTTATTTTTTTAAAAGAGGGCAGCATTTTATCTATGGTGCTGCAGACTTCTTTAGGGTAACCACAGCTGTTCAACAGCAATACTATATATGTGAAAGATGAGACGGATAGTCTGTCTGTGTAGTGAGCTTGCTACCCTCACAGTGTAAATCTGGAATAACTTGATGAGGTTACATTAGGCTAAATTAGTCTGAGTGCAGAATCAGGCAGAATATATATATATTCACACACACTCATATACATACAAACAAGCATTTATTCATGACTATTTAATGGAACCTGCAATAATTGTACAAGTTACCATGCTGAAAGAGAACTGCAAAATTGGGATATTCTCTGAAGGGAAAAACATCTAAGCAGTGTCTGCTCTCTCATTTTCAGTGTCACCGTTATAAGACAGTGACAACAGTAAGGAGGGAATTATAATAAAACTGAGCCTTTAAACAACACTTTTTGTGTAGCCATCTCAAAGCACTTTGGGAAACATTAATTAAGTCTCACTGTGAAGTCAGATGTTAATCCTACTCCAGTCAAAGCATCACTCCAATGATTAACAAAGCAAGGCTAACCCACTATTAATATAATAGAAGGTACACCCGTCTCCCATAGAGTATGTATGTGTGTATTTAGGAAGGCCAAGTACAATTGTTATTATGCACTAGGTATTTCTGTATATTCCTGTTTATACTATGTAGCTTGTTTAACATTTCCGGGAGAAGGCCAATAGAGAAATTATCATATATCAATACAATCACATATATTTAAATAATAAAAGCTTTTATTTATTTTTATTTTATTTTTTATAGCAAAAGTCACCAAACAGTGCCACCTGCTGTAGACTGCACATTACTGCTTTGTAGCCCCATGCTTTGCAATGCTTAATTACCTTAAACTCACAGGTGAAAATATTACATAACTAAACCAATTCATTCACGTTAGAAACTGAAGAGCTATATGGAGATGAAATGAACAAAGAAACAAGCAAACATCATTTAACTGAGGTCTGCTGGAATCAGAAAGAAATAAAGTCTATTGTGCCTTTCTGCTGTTGCAGTGTCACCTGGACTTTTGAATAGGAAATAGTCTGCGTACAGAAAGCATAATGCAAGCATAGATATGTACACGCCAAGTAAATGCCTAAAGGACTGTAGTTCACGATCAGCTGATTAATACAAGGGAAATGTTCCAACTGAGACTGGAAGAGGAGATCTCTCTGGTTACCAGATTAAAGGTTTAGTAGTTGAGGAATCAGAACAAACCAGGCCAGCACCATCCAGCTCCCACAGAAGTAAATGGCAAAAAACCCAAAGTCCTACAGTGTATAAAGGATCAGACCACTACTTCAGGGCAGTTATTCTCAGTCTTTCCCACACCAGGACCTGCCTCCCATCTAGCCAGGGCCTAGCCTTGAATCCCCACCCATTTAGCAACCCAGAGCATGGTGATTGCAACCCTCCCAAGACCTCTTTGTAACTCCCAGGTAGAGAACCCATGGTCTAAAATAAATTCATAAATCCAACGATTACTCCTCACATCATTCCTAATGTAACAGTTGGACTACAAGGGTATTTACATTGAGGATTAGTCCCATAAACGCTTTAAGAGTTCATACAAAGAGGTCCTCACAGTTGAATCTCCTATTTCCATGATCATAAGCCTATTTGAACTGAACATCTTTGGTACTTCAGCTCAGGAGATGTACTTTCATACCATACTGATGCTATCACAGGGGTTAGAAACCAAGGGGACAAATATCCTTGGCAAACTGTACAGAAGTGCCTTATTTTGATCCCCCAGCTACTGTGCTGATAAGAACAAGAAAAAATAATCATAAGAATGAGGCACAGAGAGATTAAGGCCCTCCACATTTTTTTAAATATTCACAAATTTTAGGTGACATAATTATTGAGTGCCCAATTCGAGGTACCTTGATTTTCAGAGCTGTTGCACCCACAACTCAGCAGCAAGTCAATAGGAGCAGCAGTCACTCATCTACTCTGAAAATCAGCTCCCAGTAGTTCGGTAGGACCCAAGCTGAGCAACCAAGACTTCTGGCATTCAAAAATTACAGCCTGATTTTGAAAATGTGAGTGAGACAGTGCAGCCTAATGGATGGAGCACTAGACTGGGACTTAGGTGGCCCGGGTTCTGTTCCCAGATCTGCTACTGTCTTGTGGGCAGAGCTTGGGCAAATCACTTCACATCTTTATGTCTCAGTTTCCCCATCTATAAAATGGGGTTAATGATGCTGACCTCCTTTGTAAAGTACTTCGAGCTCTATAGATGCTACATAAGAGCTAGGGATGATGATGATTAAATGACTTTCCCAAGTAACCCAATGAGTCCATAACAAAGCTGGGAACAGAACTCACATCTCCTAACTCCCCCCACAGTGCCAGAGCTAGATGCCACAGGTTCAAATCCCATCAGGGAAGACTCATCTTTTTTCAAGCTACACAAATTGCATTAGTTAATTGAATGGATGCTTTTTGCATCAGACCTAGGTCCTATCTGCTCTAGATAGACATTAAAGATTCTGAAGCATTTTTTATAGGACTGGGGGTTTGGATCTATTTCCCAGCGCCAAACTTTTCTTCTCCCCCTTTCCTGTTGTGCAGTGTTCTGTATGCCAGCTGGTTGCCACCTGTGCCTCCAAGGTGGCTACAGTTCAGTGGTACAGTAAGTACATACAGTAGTTTGTGAAACACTGTTATCCTCTGGGAGGAGAGGCGTTATATAAATATAAATGGTTGTTATTCCCAGGGATATGGGGATGTTGATGCTACCACATCTCTTGGCAATTTTTCATTCACGTGGCCACTCGACTTTTACTTTTGTAAAAACAGGTTAATTAAATACAGATTGATTTACATTTTTTAATTCACAATGAAATTAAAGTGAAAAACGTCATGTCACAGGTGAAGCTCCATTAAAAGCCAAAGAGGCAGTGACAGGAATGAAAAAGTACCCATCTTAATTACTTTTGCATTTACCGTGCCACACTCTTACACAGCGATACTGTTCTCCTCTAGCGTGAACTCCGTTCTTAGGAACGGTGCTGGACTGACAGCACTGGAGACTAGAAGGCCTGATCCTCATTTACACAAGGGTCCTATCACACTGCTCTGACAGTATAAAGGGATCTTAAAGCAAGTGTAAATGGTATTTATGCGTACTCTGCCAGATCTGCCTAGAGGGGTTGGACTATAAATGAGCCCTGAAGTCTTCTTTTTATTCACGGAACAGATTGTCCAGTTGAAGACCAAGCCTTCCCAATTCACCAGGCTAGTGCACGCTGAACCTCCTCTTAAAGGTGCTCCCCAGGAAGTAAGAATACCTCTTAGATCAAATGAAACCTTCTCTCAGAACCCCAGCTGTATGAGTGTCTGGATTTACAATTGGACTCTCCAGGGGCACTTTATAAGCAAAGCAAACCGACACAAAGACAGACTTTGCACAGGATTCTAAGTACCTTCCTTATTTACTCAGGTGGCATGAGAAAAACACAGACCTAAACAAAATGACAAACATACCTGTATGCATTTCCCTGCCCAGTTTCCTCACCTCTCTTCAGGATTAGGGCAATCTTATGGAAAGTCCAGGGTCTTTCTCCTTCACATGCCTCCTCTTCAGAATCACAGCATCTCTCTCGCTGTGCATAAAATTTCTCTAAAATGGCCAGCGAGAGCCTTTTTTTTTTTATAACATCCGATCATCTTTATCAAGTGACTCCCAGTCAGCCTCATCAGGTGATCAAAGTCCCTCACCAAGTGATCCATTGCTTAGTTACCAACCTCTTGAGCAGACTGGTTCTTCGGACAGAGGTGGTCCTATTTGAATAGAGTACCATTGGGCTTTATTGATCCTCTATTGGAGCCTTGTGCCACCATCCCTTAAAATTTCAGTCCAACAGAGATATAAAAAGCCAGAGAAGGTAGCAAGCTCCACATTCAAAATGGAGTTTGCAGTCTGACACAATACATATTAAGAGCCTCCACTCCAGTATCAAGCAGAATTCATAAGCTCTACATAGAAAATTTTCCCTGTGGAGTCACACCAGCAGGGAATGTTTATGGCATACTGTATTGCTCACTGAAGGAACATGTTCTTTCCATTTGGAATTTCCAAACTCTGGCTCTTGATGATCACATCTAGCTGTGGATAACAGACAACCGATCTCTCGTCACTTACACCCTGGCCCATGCCATCAGATATTGACCTGAGACATAACAGACATCTACAAAGTTTCTTGTGCGTGGAAGATCATTCTACGTCTTATTGCTGTTCAGTGTTATTTTAGTTTTCAATGTTTTAAAATTCTCTATTGTCTCTGTGCACATGTGCAACTGTAAACAGTACAAAACATAACAGTAGGCTTCCCACATAACAGATGCCAGTATACACGAAACAACCACTCTGCACAACCTTAGGTGAAAAGGCTAAGTAAGCAGCTGGGCTTTGCATGGTGTCTTGAAGGTTAACACGTGCTGATTGTGCTGGGCCAACAGAGCAGTGGATCCCAGAGACAAAATAAATAAACTTGCTGCCCCTATTCAGATCTAAGGACTGTTAGCACAAGTGAATCTGCAGAGGTCTTTCTGGGCTATTATATGCCACCAAAGCTCCCTGAGACTACAGGAGCAATCCAGGATCCAAAAATACTTCATCCCTGGATGAAGGGAGAGTAAATCTCTCTGACAATGAGAGTGGGCAATATCTTTGCCAGACTTTCTAGATGCTTTCATCAACCCACCACCATCAACTCCACCTTTTCTGAGCTGAGCCTCAGCCCCCTCACTCTTCAAGTCCCTGTGTTGACCACATGCTGGAAAACAAAGATACCTCCTGTCTTGAAGAAGAGATGTGAAAAAGCATGCAATCAGCATAGTGATGGCATCGCTGCCCAAACCACCTCACTACCTCTCCAAGTGCCTGACATACACATTCAACAGGAAGGGTTGTAGAACAGGACTGTAATGGAGTCCTTGGAGGGCCAGGTGGTGTAGTGGGTATACTCATATGAGTGGGTATACTCATCAGACCCAGGGCCGATGAGAGTGGCGGGAGGCCGGTACAAATTACCTGGGCCCGGCGGTCTGGAAGGGGGCCCGGGACCCGACTATGTAAAGATTTTTAGCTGGTCCGCCCTTGCTGGGGGGCCCGGAAAAAATTTTCACCGGGGCCCGAACCCGCCCTCGGCGGCCCTGATCAGACCCAGTACTGCCTCTTAGCAAGAAGCCCTTCCAGAAATCCCTCACCCAAGGATGGGGTTAGCTTCACATCGGGTTTGCATTGTCCTTGCCCTCTTCTTATCAGAGGGGGTCTGAGATTGGAATGTGGCTTAGGCCCTTCCTGCAACAGCGGCAGTTGGTAGGGGAACCCAGGCCCTTCTACTGCACCATGCTCTGACCCAAGGCCTATGAGTGTCAACAGTGTCCAGCACCCTGGAGTGCCTTCAGAGTTGCCCACACTGGGTCACTTGCTACCATCTGTCTCAACCCATGGCTCCATGTCAAACATAAGATAACAAAAGAAAAAGAAAAGATGACTAAACCTTCAGCCCCATCTGGGCTCAGCATGCAGTCCTATTCCTCACTGGGAGGCTTTTTTGGCACCCTTGTCCAGAAGCCCTCAGGGTAGGTCTGTCTTCCTCCCCAGGCTCCTGCTCCTGAGATGGATTGCTCCCTTTTAAACTTCCTCTCCAGTTGGAGCATGCTCTGCAGGTCTGGAAGGGTGGTGCTATCTGGGCCCAGTTTTGTCCTTTAACCCGTTCATGCCCAGTGTAGGATTTGTACACCTCGTCATAAGAACACAACTGAGCACTGCCCAAAAGAGTCCTTGGGGTGAATGAGCAATTACCCAAACACCACATTCAGTGATTTCTTTGTTAGGAAAGGACATAAAAAGAGTGGAATCTTTTGACAAAGAAAGAACAGAGCCGTTCACCTATATGTGGGGTTGATAGCTGAGCCAACAAAACTTCATGACTAGTGGTATCTGGTGCTGTATTGAGAACCGTGTTGGAATTGCAGGCTATCACTTTAAGAGTGAGGGATTTTCTGTTCCAGCTTGCAGGCTAGGGGGCTCTTTCGAGAAGTGTGTGATCAGAGTCAGTCTGGAAAAAGCCAGCCTAAAATGAGGTAGAGTGAGTTGCGCCTCTCTGCCTTAGGAAGTAGCCTGCTTTGTCTCTCTCTGGTTTTGTTTCTTGTGTTATTATTGTTCTAGATTCCTCAAATAAAAGTAGTGTTACTTTTCAACCTTCCAGAAAGCGTATTTTATGTTTTGATCTAACTCCTCTGTTTGTATGCCATGAATATAATAGTATCAAAGGCATCTGACAGGCCCAAAAGAACTGGGATCTTTGACCCTAGTGGCTCTTCTCATGACAAATGCACAACTTGTGTCTCAAGCTCTGTCTGCTTAATTTGTTTGTGGCTCAGCTTCTTCTCTCAGTGCCAATGCGCTGTTTGAAAAATAAATATGAATCCTGTAAATTTACAGACGGATAATTGGCAGCTAGGGTGCACAATCAACCGCAGTAAATTAACTGTTTAAGCCATAAATCAAGTTTATGATTTGCACTGTTAATTTAATTGTTAAAAATGTGCATTTTAATAGTAAGTAGCAGTTGAAAGAAACCAATTTAACAGTGACAGATAGTTTCTAGCCATAAACAGTATTAAAATACTGAATTTAAACAGCAAACTCCTGTTTAACTGTTGTAGACAGATATCACAGAGTGTGATCTTAAAATTCCAAATTAATTGTTTATTTCAACAGGTTTTTTCTTTTCTTCTTTGAAATGAGGCAATTACCTAACTTTGAGGACTGTTTTCATGTGACTATATACAAAGGAGCTCATGTTAAACAGGAAATACCAAGGAAGGACCTAGTTCAACTCCACCTTCAGGGAGAAGACCAAGAAGAGACTTTCTCAATGACAAAACAGTTGCTCTTCAGAGAGGCACAAGTGTAAGGAATGGGAATGCAGCAGAAACCATGCGGAATTCAGTTTTCCAGAACATCCTAATTAGAGACACGAGGAAACGTGTGTATACTGTTTGCACAGATACATGCTTATTGGACAAAATGGAAAACTACTTAGGATTTCACAAGTGGCAGAAAAGCTTCCACCACTGGGAGTTTCCAAAGCCTGCTCCTTCTGTGTAAGATCTGTTGATGGCAAAGAAACAGCAGCAGCTTATGCGCAGTGTGATCAATGCATGTGCCAAAGATGCAGAAAGCTCTGCAGTTGCTGTAAATTGTAATGCTATTGCCTCTTTCTTAGGTTCAATTCATGATGTTAGCAAGCAAGTTCTTTGGAGTAAAACTGCCCAATGTCTAGCATCTAAATGCCATTAAAAAGGATTTTACTCAATCTCTGCAAATTCCATATGGAAGTCTTTGTATCTGATTAGTCCACATTAAAAATGTAATGGTTTTCCATACTGAAACACAGGTGAGCATATATTACAGTCTATGGTGTCAATCACCTCCCACATGCCTCCCAAGTAAATAGAAACAACAGTAACAATCTCTCTCTCCCTCCTTCAAACTTCCAGCCTATAAGAGAAGTAGCTTGGTTAATATATATAGGAGGTTTTCTTTACATTTGTATGTGAGTAGATATGCCTATGGGGAAGTTGAGCCAAAGAGATAACATTTGCATTTGCATTGAAAGTGGTGAGTGGTCATTCTTATCTCTAGTGGGAGTGAATTCCATAGGCTAGGTCCAGCTCTATGAAAGTTCTGTCTCCTGCACTCACAAGCCTCCCCCTATCAGTCAATAGCTGTCAGGGAAGATCTTGGTCAAGGAGAGAGAGGCGATGTCTCAACTTGCTAGAGCCAACCATCTTGAGGGCTTTGAATAGCTGGCTGGATGGAGACCTCCATATTCAGTGGGGAGCCAATGGAGAGAAGAAAACACTGCAGAGAGGTGTTTGCATTGACCTGTATTACTTAGAAAACAGGCTGCTGCACTCTGTACTGGCTAGAGCTTTCTCAGGAGCAGTGGTTTCAATCCTAGACACAATAAGCTGCAGTTATTGAGTTCTGAGGTCTCCACCATGTGGATCACTGAGGCCAGGTCTGAGCAGATAGGATGGGGCACATATTCCTGGTTAGCAACAGAGAGATAGCATTTTCTGTTGCCTTGGCTATTTGGGCTATTTGCAATGAGGAGTCCAACAGGACCCCCAAGCTGCAAAGCAGTTTACCAATCTGTAGAGAGATGCCTCAGTAGAGGGGGAAGTCCTGGATAAGAATTGTTTAATTAGTTCATCCTTCATCTGCCCATGATCCCCCACCCCACACTCCATACCACCACTAAAAAGAGGAACAGAGTATTACCAGCTTCCAGACTGAGGTTGAAACTCACCTGGCTCTCTTAGAAGGGAGCAGGACATATTCCGCAGATTCTGGCCTACATGCTACCTTTCAGATTCAGAGGGCCAAGACTATATGCAAGCTGTTGTCAGACTGTGTAGCAAGTGCTTCATTTGCCTGCATAGTCACTGCACTTCCAATCCCTGATACCCTGCTCCGAGTTATGAAAGGTGACACTGGATAAAAACATGTGATACTCTGGCCTATTAAAATGAACTCTCTATTCCTCAACACTTTCCCTCTCTCTCCCGCCTCCTCTGCTCCCTTCCCCATTTCCTCTTCATTCCCCATTCTGCCCTTCTCTGCTCCTCCCCCCCTTTCCTTTTTTTCTTCTCTCTTTTTTCTCCTGCTTCTGCTTTCTCTCCTTCTTTTTTCTTCTTCTACTCTTCTTTTTATCAGCCCCATCCAATCTGAGGCTCTTTCCTTTCTCCTATCCTCCTCTCTTTCTCCCTTCCCTTCTTATTCCTCTCTATTCCTTTTCCTCTTGGTTCTCTTTAGCTCATTTATAACAGGGTTTTTATTTCCTCTGTAGGTGGCACCACATGTACATACACCCTCCACTCAGCAGAGGGCAGCATTACACACAAACATTGTGGGAGGTTGAAGGAGGCATACAAATCTTGCCTATTTATTGTACAGATGATTTTGATTAAACTTACAATAGATGTGGTCGCAAGTGTCGAAAACCCATCACCATTCCATTTTTATTACATTTGCACTCCTTCCGTTTGTTCCTACAGTCAATGCTAGCACAGATCTTCAAGCTAGAAAATGTGCAGATGTGCATACTGGAAGTGATGACATGCACATCTGCGCACTTGCAGTATTTTATACAATAACCTGAAAAGCGACTTTCATTGGGAATAGTCGGGGAAGGTGGGGAAATGACACCACTGAACATTGTGGGCTTGATTCCGATCTCACTTACAGCAATTTTACACTGGAGACTTCAGTGAAGTTATTCCTGATTACACCAGTGTAGCTTACATTGGCATCAAGCCAATGAAAGAAATTTCAGAGGGTATATTGAGTCCTAAATCAAGTTTGCAGTTTGTACCATAAGGCAAATGCAAGCATTAAAATTGTTCTTTTACAATGATAAACAACACTTTATCTTGAAATGGCCCAACTTGGCATTGGCAAAGACTATTTTCAACCAAAAACCTGACTCAGGCAAATCAGCAAATAATAAATTCTGTTGCAACTATTAGATCAATGAGCTACATTGCTAACATCAGTAGGAAAAAAAGCTTTTGTTGCTTACACAAAATCTGTTTGAGAACAACATTTTGAAGCACAAATTGCATCATTTAATAAGTGTTTGGAGAAGCCCAATATTTACAATTACTGCTCTTAGATCAGAATGCACATTTGACAAAACTAGCTTTAACAAATATGAGGTAGGATGAAATCTGACTTTAGTGTACCTACCTCAATGTTGAGAAGATTTGATTTCAAGTAATGAAAAAACCCATCATTATTCATAATCTAATGAACACGGTTTTACCTTGAAAGCAAACCAAAGTTTTCCTTTTATTTTTAAATCTTTAATTGCAGCTGGTGGGAAATTTTCTCCCAAAATTAAGTCTGGCACAAAAACAAGGCTGGGGAAAGAAATGGTGAACATTGTTTTGTCATGAAAAATATTTTCTGTTTTCTGGGACACCTCTAGGACCAAATCCCATCTGGTGGAAATCAGAATAGCACCATTGACTTCAGTGGAGCTATGCTGATTTACACCAGTTGATGATACACCTAATGGTTTAAATAATGGGTAGAAATCAATGTAAGATCTTCAAGATCATTGCCAGTTTTAGGCTGTTGATTTAAGAAATACGAAGCTCACACAGTAGACTGGATATCTTGGGCCCCAGTTTAACACTCTATCCCTATTCAACAAAGCATTGTGAGCCAGATTTCCAAAGGCACCTCAATCATATTGATGTTAAGCATGTGGTTAAGTGTTTTGCTGAATAGGAATGGATTTAAGCATGTGCTTAAATATTTTGCTGAATTGGGGCCTTAGAGAAGACTAATAAAATAATGGGGACCAGAAATTATATTTTTTTACTCCTTCATCTTGGGAGGTTTTCCCATACTTAGACCTCAGGGACGGGAAATAATCAAACAAAAAGCCATCCCACCATTGGAGAATATAAGCCAGATAGAAGCATCAATGTTTAATTCTCATTTGCGAGGATATAATACTCACAATATCAGGCTGAATCATTCTCTTGTGACATGGCTACATCTTATTTATTTGTGAAATTTTCATTCCTCTTTTCCCATTTACTGAATGTACAAGGATAGTTTAAGGAGGGGAAAAGTTCACTTTTCACACCAGCCTCTCCTATTAGTAATTTGGGACAAAACAGTTAAAGGCAAACGCTTAGTTTCTCAGTTTGACAGAGCAGTGTAATTTTACTGCAGTTCTGATTCCACATTTGCCAGCAGTGTTTGCCCTTATGGAAATCAAAATCACGTCATCCAAACATCATCCTTCCCCAGAGGGTTTTTATTTAAATCTGACGTTTTCTATATTTCAGGCCATTCCTCATTCCAAACGGATATTCAAAATGCTAGGTCTAATCTATAAAGCTTAGACATATTTTAGCACAGGCTTCATTGTGATATTCTTCAGGGTCCCCTTTATTACAGCAATCCTAATTACTGTCAGTTTGAGGCATAGGAGGTTGACTAAAGAAGGAGCACCTTTTGGCAAGAATGCCGTGCGTTCTCAATACAGAGAAACACCTACATTTATTTTCATGCTTTCTTCAATTTATAACACCTGAGAAGGAGTGGAAATGTTTCATTTTCCAGTGTAACCAATTATTTTAGTTTATTATCCATTTATTGTGTGGTGTTATGATTAATCAATATGTTATATTATAGATATTCATTGTATGTTAATTAGAATTAATTTGTAGGATTATAAAAGTATAAGATCGATCAGTATTTAGAAGAACCAAGTATTAGACATGAGTAAGACAAGCTGAAACACAAGAATCTTAGGTTGAGGCCTGCAAGACTTTAGCTTAGCTATTTTAGGCCTTGGAGAGAAGAACGGATGACGTCATTGACTGGAAAATAACCCGATGCCATAAGATTATGGGAAAAGAGGTACAAGTGGTAATATTGTGCAAAATTACCCAGAAGATTAATATTAGATAATAAAAATACTGTAAAGGTGCATCTGTCTCGGACATCTGTCTTAACCACAGGCTACAGGTTGTGCGTAAATGCTAATGAGAATAAAGGGAACTTGCACACCCTTTAGAAAACTGCAGTCCCTTAAGTTTCCAGGGGACACAGACCAATAAGAGAAAAGAGGGTTGACACTTTTATGGACATGCACAGAATGTAAGTATAGACAGAATCACATTATAAAAAGGGGATACCCAGAATGGGAAAATTGAGCTCCCTATGGGAGACTCCAGCAGGAACCATCCCTTTACTGATGATCAAGCCATGAGAGACCCATCAGACCCTAACACTATTATTAAGGATGTGAGTATAACTATATTTGTAACTTGTGCATAGGTCTGTATAGAATTTCTATATGCTTGGGTTGTCACGGAGTATAGGGGAGTCCGGCCCTGCACCCCTCTTCCCCGGATTCACTGGGAGTCTCAGCCAGCCAGTAGAACAGAAGGTTTATTAGAGATGCCAGGAACACAGTCCAACCAGAGCTTGTCAGTACATCCAGGATCCCTCAGTCGGGTCCTTCCGGGGGGCAGGGAGCTTAGACCCCAGCCTGGGGGCTCCCTGCATTTCGCCCCACAGCTCCAAACGGGGCAGGGAGGCCAGACCCTGTCTGCCCCCCTCCCCTCCTCTTCCCAAGCCAGCTCCAAACTGAAAACACACAGACAAAAACTCCAGGAGGCTCTTCCCCTCCCCCCGGGGCTCCTCCTCTCGCCTTTTGTCCGTTCTCCCAGCCAAAGGTGTCACCTCCCAACCCCCGTCCTGGCTCATGTTACAGCCCCAGGTAAAGTCTCCCTTTCCTAATGCAATGCCGCAGGTCCCAGGGAACCTCCCCCACAAACCTCCCAGGTTGAATCCACCTCACTCTCTACTCCGTCACATGGGTACTCATAACTTTAATTGTAACTTTAATAAAAATTGTTAAACAGTCTAGACCTTGTACTGGTCTGTGTGGTCACTACCTTTGGTCTTTATCTGTTCCTAGAGACTAACTCTGAAGCAAGTAGCAGAGGTGACTTTCACTCTATTAAGCTTGAAACTGTAGCCACCAGAGCCGAACCCATGTGGTGTAATACCACATTACAAAATTCACTTTGAATAAAATAAAAGGCTACACCAGGAAAATTATAGCTCCCCTTTAACAAGCTTTTATTTTGTTTTCTAAATACATTTTGTTTGTTTTCTAAATAAATAAATACTAGTTTTTAAAAAGCGACACAGAAGAGAACCTTATTTTGAAATATGCACCCGGATATACTTCAGAGTGGTAGCTGTGTTAGTCTGTATCAGCAAAAGCAACGAGGAGTACTTGTGGCACCTTAGAGACTAACAAATTTATTTGGGCATAAGCTTTCGTGGGCTAGAACCCACTTCATCAGATGCATGGAGTGGAAAATACAGGAGCAGGTATAAATACATGAAAAGATGAGAGTTGCCTTACCAAGTGTGAGGTCAAGTGAACGAGTCCCTGATGGTGTGGCTGATGTGGACCTAACCACATCAGCCACACCATCAGGGGCTCGTTCACCTGCACATCTACCAATGTAATATATGCCATCATGTGCCAGAAATGCCCCTCTGCCATGTACATTTACCAAACGGGACAGTCTCTACACAAAAGAATAAATGGACACAAATCTGACATCAGGAATTATAACATTAAAAAATCAGTAGGAGAACTCTTCAGTCTCCCTGGTCACTCAATAACAAACCTAAAAGTGGCAATTCTTCAACAAAAAAACTTCAAAAACAGACTCCAACATGAAACTGCAGAACTGGAATTAATTTGCAAACTGGACACCATCAAATTAGGACTGAATAAAGCCTGGGAGTGGTTGGGTCATTACAAAACCTAAACCTAATTTCCCCCTACTGTTACTCACACCTTCTTGTTAACTGTTTGTTTGAAATGGGACACTCTCATTATCACTTCAAAAGTTATTTTTCCTCCTACTGTTAATTGAATTGTCTCGTTAGACTGACCTCACACTTGGTAAGGCAACTCCCATCTTTTCATGTATTTATGTCTGCTCCTGTATTTTCCACTCCATGCATCTGATGAAGTGGGTTTTAACCCACGGAAGCTTATGCCCAAATAAATTTGTTAGTCTCTAAGGTGCCACAAGGACTCCTCGTTGTTTTTGCTGGCTATACTACAGCACTTTTTGTTTGTCCTGTTCATTTAGACTGGATTAACTCTTCACTGGACACTGGAAGGCTAAAAACAAAGCACCCCAATCCAGCATAAGGGATGTAGGAAACTGTGTACTATGTGGATTGGCAGAATGTGCAGCAGAGGTCTGCTCCACTGCATCAGTTCAAACCTGGCATAGGGTCATTTAGGGATCACAGCCAGATGTTTTAAGTTAGAGCAGTCCTTAGGCTGCTCTAACTTATGTTGGGACCAAGGCTCCATGATGCTCTCTGTAGGTGCTCTGAGAGAGTCTTGATCTATAAATATTTGTATTATTACTGTTGCCAGTTTTCTACTTTATTATAATTTCTGTGAGCAGCATAAATTTGTACATCATTTGACTTGTACATCATTTGAATGCAACAGACTTATTGATGTACTCTAAAGCTCACTGCTGCCCTTCCATTGTCATGTACGTTTTAGAGACATATAAAACCAGTTAAGCAAATAGAAATGGCAAAGGGGGCAGCTTGTTTACAGTTTACCACAATATCGTGTTACATCAGGCTGCAGCAATACATCATGAGTCTGATTATCCCAGAGCCAGGTTCATGTTTCAAAGCACAGCAGAGAACATGTTTTCAGAAACATGCACCAGACTTAAGCTAATTTAAGGCTGGTCTACACTGGGGGGGATCGATCTAGGATACGCATCTTCAGCTACGAGAATAGCGTAGCTGAAGTCGACGTTTCCTAGATCGAAAGTAATTTTACTTACATCGGGTCCACGCGGCGCAGGCTCGCTCCCCCGTTGACTCCGCTTCCTCCTCTCGCCGTGCAGGAGTTCCGGAGTCAACGGGGAGCACTTCTGGGATCGATTTATCGCGTCTAGATGAGACACGATAAATCGATCCCCAATAGATCGATTACTACCCGCCGATTTGGCGGGTAGTATAGACGTACCCTAATGTCTTACAGAAGAGTTGGAATGACAACGTTTGAGCATACTGCAGCATAAATCTGTACGGTTAAGCCCATATGTCCACTGAAGGCAGAACAAAGGATTCTGTGCCTAAATGTTACTAAGCTAGGGCTGTGATTCCCAGCTCACATAGACATACTCATGCTAGCTTGATGAAAGCTAGCGCAAGTATCAATAGTGTGGCAGCAGCACAGCTTTGCTGTGTCAAGTACGCACCCTCAGGTTTGTACTCCACATGGCTAAGCCATGCTGCTGCTGCCGTTACCCATACTACCGCAGCTACGCTACTATTTAGACTGGCCCTCGCTCTCCTCAAGCTAGTGAGCGCACGTGTACGCAAGCTGGGAATCACATCTCTAGCTCGTAGTGTAGACGTTGCATGACCCGTTTTTGTTGGGGGGTTTTTTGGTTTTTTTTTATTAAACATCTTAGTTTTGTTCAGCTCTGTTAAAACACTCATTACTGAGTGTTGAAAGTCATGTTGCTTTAATGGACTTGGAAGGCTCTTTATTACATAGATACATAAATAGAGACGTAGTTTTACCCTCTTCCCTAAAGAGAACTGATGCATTTGCCCCCAGTCTCTTGTTCACAACAGAGTAGTCAATGTATTTAAATGAGTAATAGGAAGGGATTACACATGTAGATGGATTTACAAAATGCCAAACCTGGCAAGCTTCTGAAATTAAAACAGCCTAATGCATGGGGAGTGATATATTCCACAATGTGCGAAGTGTCAAGCTGTGGAAAAAACTATTCCAGAAAGTAGCTCTAAGTTAAGCACAGAGTTCACTTCTCTTGTCACTTGATCCTCTCCTTAGAATTAAGAACTGAACTTACCATTTTGAAACATGTAGAGTAGCAGTTTTTAAAAAAAAGAATCCACCACAAGAATGTTCATATTAGGGGATTTTCTGCCTTTACGGGAGTTTAAGAGATTGTCAGAGGTCAAACAGGATAGAACATCCCTGCTGAGCCACTTCTCTGAAGACAGTCTGTGGAATGGTGTAGGTGTGTTTGCTCTCTATGGCTGTTCAGAGAGAACCAAAAAAGAAAAAGGGCGGGGGGAGGGGAAGGAAAAAAGACAAACGTGTTCAATATTGATTCCTCTTGATCTCAATAATAAAGGACTCGTTTCCAAATATATATGAGGTTATTTTTTGGTTAGTGAAGTGTACTGCATCTTTCCAGCAATACCCATATAATTAATTATTGCACTTAGGACAATCCAGGCATGCTAATTTGATCTTGGTTAAATTAAACTTGCTTTACACAGAAGCAGACAGCTTTGCCTTTTTTCTTTTCATGAAACTGAAAATGACGTGATTTGCAGAGCCAAAGGTTCTTTTAAATGAAAAGCTGTGTAGAAACAGAAATTAAAAATACCACACCAAATATATATCCTTCAAAAAGAATTTTCAGAACACCTGTTACACACCTACCTCCATTTGGTGTAAATGGTCTTTCATCGGAAGCCACCATTGTGCTGTTGGTACCCCTAGGCAGGAGGTTCAATCTGATGATGCAAAGTAGAAATGTGGTTCCCTCTGGAATGCAAGAAAGAGCCAAAGTCTTTGCAAGTTGTTGTAAGGTCCAGTGTTATTTTTTAGAAAAATAACAAAACCTATTCTGCACCAGCTTTGAAAGTCTCTGCTTTCTCATGCATTCAAAGGTAAACTGAATTAGTTGCGTTTTAGGCCCTATCTCTGTTAAAGAAATTCATGCTTAATGACATCAGTGCACTGGTGCAAAGCAGTGCACTTTACTTTCCAGTTTGATTAAGATGCACCACGGTATGCCCTACATGTACCTCTGCAGTGCATCCACATTAGGGTGTTGCACTGGGAATAACTACATTTAGTTACATGCATGTGAATTTCCTTAATGTAGATTCATAGATACAAGGCCAGAAGGGACCCTGGGATTATCAAGTCTGACATCCTGCATAACACAAACCATAGGACTTCCCTGAATTAATTCTGATTTGAACTACACAACATTTTTTATTTAAATCTTGATTTTAATATGTCCAGTGATGGAGAATCTGTCACAGATCGCGTTAAGTTGATCCAATGGTTAATTACCCTACCTGTTAAAAATTTGCGCCACATTTCTAGTCTGAATTTGTCTAGTTTCAGCTTCCAGCCACTGGATCTTGTTATAGCTTTGACTGCTAAATTGAAGAGCCCTCTATTCTCAAATTTCTGGTCCCATGTAGGTACTTGTGGACTGTTATCAGGTCACCCCTGAACCTTCTCTTTGATAAACTAAACAGATCAAGCTCCTTTAGTCTCTCGCTAAAAGGCATGTGTCCCAATTCTTAAATTATTCTCGAGGCTCTTGTTCAAACCCTCTCCAATTCACCAATATTCTTCTTGAACTGTGAACATCAGAACAGGACACATATCACTGTAGTGGTCGCACCAGTGCCAAACACAGAAGTAATACAGTACAGACAGGGGCCTCGTCTCACATCAAGACAGCAGCTTCCTAGCCAATTGTACATTAGTCTTTTCTTACAATGGATTTATGCCACCTTTAACACTGTTTTTCATGAGGTACTCCTCTCTTGGGATTGTGATTAGGCTTAACACATGCTTAATTGCTTTCCTGAATTGGGGTCCTTATTAATTAATCCTCATAGGCAGCACTCCTGTGTGATAGGTAGGTAGGTAGGTACGTATGTATTATCTCCATATTATAGATAGGGAGACTAAGGAAGCAAGGTTAAGGGCCCAGCCTGCTAGTCATTAAAAGTGCTGAAATCAATGAGATGTAAGGAAACTCAGTATCTCCCATCAATAAACATGATTCATGTTTTAGCCCTATCTGACACATCCAAGACTACAGAAGGAGTCACTGTCAGAGCAGGGATTAACCTTCTGCAATTCCTGGCTCCCACTCCCATGCTTAGGTTCTTATACAGTGCCCATCTCTGCAGAGAGAGGTTGAAGCTGACAGTTCTGCTCTAGTTAACAATGAGTGGATCCCAAAACATTCAGAGGTTCCATTAAGTTTGGAGTTTGATCACTTGGCTGAACCTTCCCCGAACTATCTGCAACACATGGATCTGCTTAGCTGGGCTGGAAATCTTGGTAGGACAGACTTTCTGACAAGACTTCCAGCACCCTACTTGTAGGCAGGCCAGAAATACTGCAAGAAAAATTGGCCTCATTGCAATGTCCAGTTCCAGCCCTGACCCATACCCACAACTGCAGAGACCAGTGAACACACCACACTAAAAAGGCAGGCCAAATCCCAAATGAACATTTTTTAAACTCCTTGGTAAACTTGGTCCCAAAATTGAAGAAGAGTGGAGGTTATTAAGTCAGCTAGAGCTGTGGCCAAATTTATGACCTTGCACACCAGGAACATAAAACATCACCTCCAGACCAAATAGAGCTGGGCAGACTATGCACAGCAAATAATTTATCCGATGAGTTTAGCTCCCGCCCTTCTGCCCTCCACATACACACACACCTTTTGTTTGTTTGTGAATTCTCTTTATTTTGTAGGAGTGTGTTCACTGTTTGATGACTAGTTGATGTAAATATATTTCAGCCTATGGATTGCTCATGCATTTTTTGCCATGACCAACACTTTGAGTATTTGCTAGCAATCCTGTGGCACTGGTTATCTAAAGCATATAACATTCGTTCTATTCCCTTATTAGATGACTCCCAAATTCACAAAGAACTTATAAGATAGCTGCATACACACTTCCAATGAAAATAAAAATGCAAATTCACTAGAGCCTTCAGGAAACATTCTCTTTCTGCTTATACTTTTGGGAACAAAAATTGGCTCTCACACACATTTGTGGGAAAACAGAATAAAAAGGTCATTGAAAACCACTAAATCAAATGCAGGTTTCACTGCAGTGATTGTGTGTAAATCATCCAGTATTTGTAGTATTCACCCAGTGGTAGCATCAAATGAAACAATCAAGAAACCGCACAATGGAAAATTTCCAACCTATCAGGCCATGTCTGGACTGTATGTTAACCCCCTCATTGCTACAGGACTATTGTGTGTCATCAGTTGGTGAATAATTCATAATTAATCATTTAATTTAGGACAAATTTCACTCATTTCCTGCTCCCATACTGTCTGCTAAGATACTGCTATTTTCTCAAATTTATTTAATTAGCAGTAGTAGTAGCAGTAGTTGCAGCAGTCTTGCAGTAAGACCTGGAAGCCCCGATCATGGTAAAGGACCCCATTGTGGTAGGCACTGCACAAACGCATAAGAGCTGTTACAATTATTTGTTGAATAATTTCTGCAAAATAGCCTGTAGCTTTGTTGCGAGTATTCGAAATTTGACCTGCTTTGATTGGACACACAGGTCACATGGCATTGATTATGTTATCAGATGATTAACTCTAAGAATCAGTTTTCTGTTTGGATATTTGAAATAGTATAATCACACATTTGCATTCTGACATTTACTGACAACAAACATTCCTGCTGGCAAACTCATTTACTAAAGGATCTTCCCGCCAAGTGACTACAAGATGGTCACAAATTCCATCTGAGTGAATTCATTTAAAAATGGGAATGAATACCACTCTGGCAACTCATTTCACAGAATGCACTCACAGATAAATGCATGAAAGTAAATCTGCTTTCACTGGAGAACAACATTTTCTTAGCAATTATTTCTCCAGTTCAATGGGATGTACAAGGTAGAAAAAACACTGTGGAAAGAGAGTTTTTAAAAAACCAAGTGAACAGGCACACTATAACATCATGCACTTTCTTGCACAGCTTTATTGCATTAGGAAATGCAGTTTTCCAAAGTACCATCTGGCCAGCTCACAAATAGACAGCAGCAATATTCCATCAAAGCCCTTCATTCCTGCACTGGCAGGACCTGGGAGCATTGCAGAAGCAGAATGTCACAGCCCCCAATGGGGTGGAAATGGATTGCTTCATGTCACCAGTGAAGGCTAGTGACCACTGGAAGTTGGTAGGCAAATCTAATGCATAAGGGCCTTGCCTGAAGGCAGTGTAAAGTATTGAGTACAGATCATTACGTGTCTGAATCAAAACAGTGTAGAGGAAGCCTGCCTTATGTGGCTACCACTCTGTGTCACTCTTCGGCAACCCCTGTAGCCGGTACAAGAGCAGGGCTCATGGGCTCCCTTCTTGACCAGCAGGACAGCTGTCATGATGCAGTGCCTTGCAGGTAGCAGGAGCGAAGCAGAAAAATGCATAGAAAGACTTGGGGGATTCTCCAGGGGCGAAATAAAGCATGATTAATAATATATAGGGTTCTAGTCTGTTCTGATGCACTATGGTGATGGTTGATTTAGAAAGGCAGATCACACTCACTGGTAATAACAAGTCATACAATGTTGATCTGACTGGAGGTTCATTATGAGAGAATACAGTACGGTGGTGAACTGGCAAGAATGCCCACTAAATGGTTAATTTGTGGAAGTCTGCTGTTTCCACAAACAGCTACAAATAATGCCCTGCCCTAAGGGTAAAATCAGCCCTTGAGAGTATGTTCTGATGTTGTGGTGCTCCTAAGTGGTGTGCGATTCCTGGAGCATGCTGTCACTCGAAATCCGGCTGGAGAGCTGTGAGACTGGAGTTCACTCTGTTATTTTTCTAACTTGCCTCCAGACTGTTAATTATTTGGGCTGCAAACATAAGTCTACTACGATTTAATTGGCCCTGTTCTGTTCTCCGTTAACCCCTTGCAGACCCATTGTGTCGGGGGCAGAATTCAGCCCACAGAGCGTACAAATGCAAACACACAGTACACCCTTTGTAAGATCTGCCATGTCTTGTCTCATACTACTTTATACGAGGCTTTTCATAACAGAGGGGGGAGGGAACAACCTACAAACTGCTAGAACAATTCAGTTGACTCTTAATGTGAATGGTACTATAATAGTAATACAATCTGCACCCAGATTATTGGATGGTTAGAGCTCTAGCTGTAATTGAATAAAGGCAGCCTAAAGAAGCCAGAGATTTAAAAACAAAAAACCACAGCTCCCCAGTAAAGCTGAAGCTCTTCCAGTAATTCTACCTTTGCGCAAGCTTTTAAAATTAAAATTAAATGAATTTACAGCATGTCATTATTCCTAGACCTTATGGAGTATATACTTTACTGCCTACGGAGACAGTTTCAATCATATTCAGCATTAAGTTGAATTAGTGTCCCAGAGTGCCTGCTTCCCTCCTCCTTTTAGACAGGTCTCTGTTTAGGCACAAGGTCAAAAATGGAGATGAGCCGCATGCTGCTTTTGAGTCCCTCATCTGCCTATTACGGGTGGATCTTGAATTTTATGACTGCAAGGCTTATGTCAGCCAACCATCATTAATTTAATTTATTAGGGGGAACAGTGAATGATATGATGGAAATAATGTATAGCCAGGCTACTCTGACAGTGCCCTATAATAAGCAGATAGGAAAACCTGTTTTAGTCAGTACACCTGCACTGGAAGCCAATCTTTCCCTGTGGGATCACTTAGTATGCTGTTGTTTTGGGTATTTCTTATCTTTCTCATGATCAAAACTTTCCATTCCATTCTCTTAGCAAATGTCTCTCTACAGTCTGTTCCAACGTGTCTCCCCTCAATCTCTGTTTTTCTTTTTCTGGCTTTCTCCTTGGAGGGATTTTATTCTTTTATAGCCGTTAGGACTTGGTTTCATTTGCTTGCATATGATTTGGAATAAAGTTATGAACTTTGTTTTTCAATCTGTTTTGTGATCCTAATACAAGACTTTGAATTAGTGTGTCTGTCTGGAGGCATAATGCTAACCAGCCCTTTCCCTTCTTATATCATGCAGTCAGAATTATTAATATTTGTTTTCTGTACAATCTTATTTCACAAACATGCTCTTTCTGGAGTCATTAGTGGTTTGTTCACCAAACTGAACAATAGGAATGTTTGTGGTATTCTTAACCTATTTTCTTCAGATGCAGATTCAAATTTTCTTCAGATGCAGATATTATGTCAATGAGAATTACAATTCAGCCAGTATATTTTTTTAAAAAGATAGATAAAATGAAAGAATCGCTCATACTAAAAGTGCTGATCACACATTTCCACAGTGACCAAGTTTGAAGAACAGGATCTGTACATCTGATTATTAGTTTCACATAAATGTGTAACATATCATTTTAAAGGGCACAATCCTTCCAGGTATCTTAACCCAGCACTCTTTGGTCCTTTGTTAAAATGTGTAAAATTAACTTAAATATTTAGATGGAGACTTTTATTCATCACTTTTAGGGCTTGTCAACACGAGGCCATCCAGGAAAATTAATCCAAATTAACTAAGGGTGTGAATTTGAAGAGGATTAGTTAAACCACATTTAATACCTGTCATTCCATTGACTTCTATGATTGACCCTAGAGTCAGAGTGAACAGAATCAGGCTCAGACTTGTTACTATTATATGTTTTATGCCATAACACATGAAGGATGGGATTTTCCAAAGTATTCAGCATTGATCTAACTCTGTTGCTGTTGAAGTCAATGGTAAAACTGCCATTTCCTTCAAAGAAGAGAGACGTTATGCCAACACTGAATGCTTTGGAAAATCCCACCCTAAAACATATAAAGACATCAAATGAACAAAATATGTAACTTAAATGATTGCCCCACACAGACCCTCTATAAATTTACTCCAGTCTAACCTCTTAGGCTCCATCGATGCTGACACCTTGCATTGTTGCACTACCATTATTGCAGCTTCACCAGTGCTGGTGAGCTGGAAGCACTCTTGTAGTAGACTGGGCACAGACATTTTCACTGCCATATTGCACAACCATGTTCAAAAAAGGGTCTTGACGACATGATTGTAAAAAGGCCAGCAGCTTGATCTGCCCTTGTGCTTGTGTTGATCCTAGTGTTTTAGTACAAGTGCAACAGAGAGAAGTTTGCTCAAAATTCTCCACATAGGCAAGGTCGCACTGGTAGGAGGAGAGTCATTAAGATAAACATACCAATATGTTTGAATGGTATTTTGGGGTCCTTCAGAGGGCTCAGAAATCCAAAGCATGCTCATTCAGGCCACTGGTGTCCTAATACTTCAGTAATGGTTTCTCAGTCACCATCTTCATTTTCTATTGTCGAGAATCATCTTTCACCTGATTCTGCATTTCTGAACTGCAAAAATGCTAACGCTTGGACAGCATTAATGGCTGAATTCCTGAAAAGAACCCAGGAGTACTAAAGATTTATAGTTAGACCTTGAATAGGTATCTTTTAATGATAAGACCTTGCTGACATTTCTATCCATTTGTCATTAAAGATTATCCTCACCATTATCTCCAGCTTTTATTCTTGCAAATAAATTGTGGAAGCAAAAATGTTTAAATATTCATTTAATTTTTTACAGTATACTATACATTTCAAAATCAAGAACATTTTATTGTAGGGTCACACAAGATAGTAAAAAATGAAATGTTTTCTTTTTTAAAAAACCTCCAATTGTGCTTTTACTATAACACAGGAGAACAAAAAATGGTACCCCTTTAATATCCAAAAGAGACCATCCAAGTCGATTCATTCATGCCTATTAAGTAAGTCTCTTAAAATATTGGTGCGGGGGAGGGTGTTTCCTTTACAAAAATGTTAGTGCTCATTAAAGGTGCCAGACTGACTCCATTGAAAACTAAAGTTTTCTAGTCATCTACATGAGAGGGAAAGTGTAGACAGCAGCAGAGCAAGTTTCTCTTCACTCTCCCCTACCAACCAGCCTCAGCCCCAATCTGGAGGTACCAGCTCTAGAAGTGGGAGGGGAGTTCAGTCTACATGCCCCGTTCAATCCACTTCTCTGCTAAGATTGTCATCGAGGGGCTGATTCACTCACCAACAGAACCCAGGCTCAGAGACTTTCCTGGCAGAATGTCTTCCAGGAATTAGTGGTGTTACCCATCTGCAAATGCTGTTTGATGTAGAAGTGATCAGAGAAGCCGGGAGCTGAACTACTTCAGTATCTCTTCCAGACAATCTTCACCATCAGGGTTCCTGTGGAGGCCTAGCCACATTTTGAAGCAACGGCCAACACCACTGTGTGGCTTCCACTAGGGTGAATATCCATCTTGGGAAGCTGCATCTGTGAGCAGGCCAGAAGCGAACTGTGCTCCCCTTCACTCCTAAGGCTAAATCTGAGTGAAAGGGTTTTGTGTTAGAGTTTAAATAAAGGTTTTCAGTGCAGAATGTATGGATAGTGCAGACTCTGCAGCTATTTGGAATAGGCGAAATCAGGAGACGAAGATATTTCCATTAACGATATTTCCATATTGGCAACAGAGAGAGTCTTATCTAGCCAGCAGTGGACAAAAATGAGGCTGAGATGAGTGTGAATTATTTGGAAATAGCTACATGTGAAATAATGTGTGTCCATGGCTATTTAGAATTATTTACAGCTTTCTAATAGCACAACAGCATGGTTCCAGTGCTTAAAATAGCACAGAGACTCATTTCCTTTCAATCACCCTTGTACTCTTACTACCACTAAATCACATGGGAAACCCTCCCAGCATTCAGATTCTTAGAGTCCCATTGCACCCATAAAGAAATATGTTGGTCAAATCAGAAGAAATGAGCAACACGTCAACAAAGGCTAGCTGAGAAAAGTATTTCCTTTGCGCCTTTAGCAACGAGGGTCCCAATCCAAAGTCTACTGAAGTCAATGGAAGGGTTCCCATTGGTTTTAGTGGGATCTGGATCAGGGCATAGAAGCTTACACATTATGAGCATAACTCCTTCCCTAATCTGCATTGTTTCCACCCCACCATGCATCAAAAAGGAAATAACCCCAACCGAGAATGCAAACGGTGTATATTATAACAATGTCATACATGGGGACTGGGATACCTGATTCACTCTTAACCAGTCACATTGACTTCAGTAGGCTTTGGATCAGGGCCTACATGGAGAGGAGAATGATCAGTTATTACATATTCCTCATTGTGACAGGTTGGGGTCAGAGAAACCTCCTTAGTGCTGCCACCTGGTGTGCCAAGGCTACTTCTGCCTCTGCTTCCCAGCCTTTCCCAGCTTGGGACTCCTGAATCCTGTCTGCTTTGAGCCAGATTCCGCTGATCTTCTGCAAACCCAGACCCAGGTCCGAACCAAGTCCCCTAACAACTGTAAGGCTCCTGGAAGTGCTCTTGCCTTTGACATCCAGGTGCCCAACTCCCAATGAGGTTCAAACCCTTAATAAATCCGTTTTACCCTGTATAAAGCTTATACAGGGTAAACTCATAAATAGTTCGCCTTCTGTTTCAAAGATAGAAAGATATGCACAGCTGTTTGCCCACCCCCCCACCCCCCCAGGTACCAACTCGCACTCCAGGTAACTTAATAAGTAAAAAGTGATTTTAATAAGTACAGCAAGTAGGATTTAAGTGATTCCAAGTAGTGACAGACAGAACAAAGTGAATTACTAAGTAAAATAAAACAAAACATGCACGTTTATGTCTAATCAAACTTAACACAGATATAAGCCTCACCAGATTTAAATCTTTTCCTTTTCACAGGCTGTAGAACTAGCCTGGGTCCAGCAATCGCTCACACCCCCTAGTGTATTTGTCCTTTGTTCAGTTTCTCTCAGGTATGTCCTTGGGGGCTGGAGAGCCTCTCTCTTTAGCCAGCTGAAGACAAAATGGAGGGGTCTTCCAAGGGCTTTTATAGCCTTTCCCCCACTCCCTGTGTAGCATCATGTTGCCCTGGAGTTTTGGGATCACATGGGCAAGTCACCTGTCCATGCACCCTAACCAGTCCAACCAGTTGCATTCCTGACCAGGCCCCGATGTGGATTGGGGTCTGCACCTTCTTTTGTCTGTTAAGTGCTTGCACTTAACTTGCACATTCTTTTCTCCAGACCTGATCCCATGCCCTTACAAAGGCTATGTATAAAACCAGCAAATATAAAACCAATATTCATAACTTCAACTACAACAAAGATACATGCATACAAACAGGAGGAATAAATTCAGTAGGTCATAACTTTCACAGAGATATGTTACATGGCACTTGTAGCATAAAACATATTCCAGTTACATATATACATTTCTAAGCATCTCCCCATAAAGTCTTATGGGGCACATCATCACACTCATATTCCAGCAGCACCTAGAACAGGGGTGGGCAAACTTTTTGGCCGGAGGGCCACATGGGCACTGCGCAACTGTATGGAGGTCCGTGTAGGGAAGGCTGTGCCTCCCCAAACAGCTTGCCCCCTGCCCCCTCCCACTTCCCGCCCCTGACTGCCTCATGGGGGGCCATGAACACTCACAAAATTAACAAGCCCACGCCCCCGCTCCCCCGGCCGGAGCACAGCAAGACTGTGGCCCCGCTCCCCCGGCCAGAGCGCGGGGCAGAGCGCAGCAAGTTGCCCGGGGTCCCGCTGTCCTGGCCGGAGCGTGGCAAGTTGCCCACGGCCCCGCTGTCCCGGCCAGAGCGCCGGGCAGAGCGCAGCAAGCCCGGGGCCCCGCTCCTCTGGCAGGAACTTGCGGGTCAGATAAAAACGGCCCGCGGGCCATAGTTTGCCCACCCCTGACCTAGGAACGTCAGCTGAGATTAGGGATTCATTGTCGTAGGCACTGTGCAAACACACAAGCAGAGAGAGTCCCTGCCCTGAAGAGCTCACGCTCTAAAAAGACAAAGAGTGAGAGAAAGGAAGTGGTATCATTCCAATCTTACATTTGGGGAACTGAGGCAGAGAGAGTCGAGGCTCTTGCTTTGGCTGAGGCACATTAGGGGGGCACTGGCACTGCTGCTGCCCTTGCTGTAGCAGTTCTGTGGATAAATGGAGGACTCCAATTCCCAGGGCTGACAAGCCAAAACCTATCACTAAATTCACGTCAAAGGTGGGAGGCTTTACTATTGTAAATGAGGCCTTCAGTACTCTGAAGATTTGTCCTATTTTCAGCCAGTATTGTAGCTGCACCAGTGCTAACACCTAGTGTAGACAGGCAAAGATGCTATTGCACCTATTTCGAGCAGGGATCAAGTGCACTGATGAGAATTGTGGTTTAGGGTTAGGGTTAGGGTTCCCTTCTTGCATTTTAGTTCAAGTGGTTCTTTCATGTCAAGCAAATCCTTGCATTCTTATCTGTTGCTTCATAACATATTAACCAGTGATCAAAAGGCATCCAAAAAACCAACAATGACAACCCTCTCTAAATGAGGCCATGACAAATCTATTAGCCTAAGCTATAAAAATTAAGTCATCCACTGGGGGACTGGGGGAAAAGTATTAATCAGCTTTGTTGGCAAATCTTCTCAGATATTTATTTTGAAAATTAAAACAAATCATTCAAACTAAAGATTGTGGCACCATCATAGGCACATTAAAATGTGTTCATTATGCATCACTCTCCCTGCTTCACCTCTTAGTATGATCAGCCTAAAAAGCAAACATGGTTTTTAAAGCCACTTCTTTATGGTGTGCCATGACAGCTGATTAATAACTGCAGTTCCAGGAGCTGCAAGTTTAGTAACCCAAGCTAGAAAATTCATTCAATCTTATTCTCACATAGATGAGCAAAGGGGAAAAAAGGGGGGAAAAGCTGCAAGAAACAGAGCTATTAATAGCACCCGCTGGAATAATCTCCTTAACATCATAACAATATTCCTTACATGTTCTGATTTTTCCATGGTCAATCCTCCTAAGTGTAGTTCTTAAACATGAAGGTGTTATACAAGGCAGACTTGATTCTCCAGCTGTTAGTGGCTAGCTATGTGGCAGAAGGAGGTATAATATTTTTTGTTTCAAACCAGCAATAAAAACATAAGTATTTTTTAAAGTAAACATGAAAGGGTTGTTTTCACAGGCACAAAGCATAGGGTGCTTAACTCACAATAATCTGCACATTTGAAAAACTCCCCAAAATATTTTAATGAAAGGAGAGGATGTTTTAAGGAACGATGCTTTTCTATAAAGAAAAGGAACTGGAAAGAAACCACCAGAATTATTCAAAATCTAGAGCCCAGATTTTCAAACATACTGTAGGACTCAATTTAACGAGGCAGTGTGGGCTACTGTTTAGTATGCAGGATTAGAAGTCAGAAGATATGGGTTGTATTTCTAGTAACTGCCTCCCAGTTTCCTGCACCCTTTTAATACTGGATTCTTCTCTGTCCCTTCACACAATCTAGCAGCAGTTGATGCAGAGTAGAGCTAGCTGAATGGTTGTTGCACACAATTTATTCATTGTGTTCAGTCCTTCTTTGCAAACTATTTGCAAACACATCAGGGTTGTTATTAATATGTTTGTTATTTGTAACTCATAGGAGGATTGTTTTATGAACATATTTGGGCCTGTGGGCTCTTGTAACCTGCCCATAGTATATGTGTCTGCAAGAATTTTATATTTCGTCTCTACCACTGGTCACCTTAGTCACACGCAGGGCCGGCTCTAGGTTTTATGCCGCCCCAAGCAAAAAAAATGTTGGCTCCCCCCACCCCCTCCTGCTTTTTTTTTACTTTTACACGTTTGCACTTTCAAAATTTTTTTGTTTTGTTTTGACTATTTAAAATGCGGCGGGGCAGGGCAGCCAGGGCCAGCTCCCCCCTGGGGGTGGTGGCCGCTGCCGTGGGAGAGCGGCATGATGGGACCCCGCTCCCGGCTTAGCCAGCTCCCTGCCCCGCCGCAGCCGGGGCAGGGCAGTGCTACGAGCTCCCCCCTTAGCCGGCTCACTGCCCTTGTGCCACCCCTAATAGTTTGCCGCCCCAAGCACCAGCTTGTTTTGCTGGTGCCTGGAGCAGCCCCTGGTCACACGGTAAGGTTTTGGTTCCCCAAGTGAATGGCCTGAAATTTTTACAAACAGAAGCAGTGCCTGAAGAAAACATTAGGTTTGGAATCTCTTTGGGATAGGGTGGGGAGAATTCTAGGGAAAAGTTGAAGGTGACCAGGTCTAGAACATTCTGAATCTTTTTCCAAGGACGAGCGATATGACTTGCTTATTCTGTGGACCCTAGTGTTTTAAAAACAGCTGTGTTTCTTCCTCATTAAGGGAGGGAGAAAATGTAAGCTAGATTTATTGACTGTCTAGCAGAATTTACATTCACTTTCCTTATTACATTCCCACCAAACTATTGTGTGTGTATACAGGGTGGCCAGGCACATATACCCCTTTGCACCATGAATATGTTTGTTGGTGCCTGTGAAGAATGTGGACAATATCTGTATTAATTTTATAAATGTTATATAGATATATAAATAGAGAGAGAGATGTGGATTAGATGGTTATTGTGGTGTGTCTGGCTCTATGGAATCTTGAGGGTTAATTCCAACTGGTGCTTTCCCCGGGAACCTGGCAGTTACTCCAATTCAACTGTCTGGGGCTCAAAATGGACAATACAGTGAATCCACTGTTGGAAGACTACCTCTGACCCCTTCTGGGGAAATACATAAACCAGCTTGGCCAGGCTTAGGAGCTCTGCTAGAAATGTTAGCAAATCTTTGGGTGGGTGCTCCTGAACAAAGGAAATTTGAAATGGATAAAAGACAGCTGACCAGGGATTAGAAAGACAGAAGTTGCAGGGGTGCAGTCTGCAATGCTGGGGGGTGGCCAGTTCCAGAGAACCTATTTAAACTGGCAAGGAAAGGCTAAGACAATCTTCAGGTAGGCTGTTAATTTTAAGCCTTTGCTCTCTGTGCGTCTTCGGACAAATCAATACCTGTTTTGGAGAAATGGACCTGAGTCACTGCAATTTCAAACTGGTCACAAACTCCTAGAGAGAAGTCTGTAGCAGGGGCAAAGCTAGTTGGGCCCACTGAAGGTGACATGGTTGATAAGCAGATGTGCTGTAATGCCCTGAGCTCTGGCTGGGAAGGCTGCTCCTCCCCCACACCCCCGCTGGAGGCTCGAGGGGGAGGAGAAAGAGGAGGAGGCTGCGGCGGCCGCAGACAGCGATGGCGGCAGAGCCGTGTCCAGGATTCCCCCCCCTGCAGAGTGTGGCGCGGCTGAAGGGTGGCCGGGCCGGATTGAGCCACTTGCATGGGGCCTCCAGCAGCTGAGGAGCCCCTCCTCCCTGCTCCACCCCCTCCCCTGCTGCCCAGCGCACCACTCCACAGCACTCTGGGAGGGCGGGAACCAGGCTGTGCGGAGAAGCGAGGCAGCGTGTCGGGCTCTGTGCGGAGCCTGACACGCTGTTCTGAGCTGGCACGGTAAGGGGGCCAGGGGGTTGGAGAAGGGGCAGCAGGGGGCAGTCGAGAGACAGGGAGCAAGGGGAGTTAAATGGGTCGTGGTTTCTGGGGGTGGGGGCCTGTCAGGGAGCGTGGGTGTGGAGAGGGGTCGGGGCAGTCAGGGGCAGGGAGCAGGGGGCGTTGGATGGGTCTGGGGTTCTGGGGGGGGCCTGTCTGGGGGCAGGGGTGTGGAGAGGGGTCAGGGCAGGGGAGGTTAGATGGGTCGGGGGTTCTGGAGGGGGCTGTCTGGGGGCAGGGGTGTGGAGAGGGGTTGGGGCAGTCAGGAGCAAGGGGGGTTGGATGGGTCGGGGGGAGCTGTCTGGGGGCGGGGGTATGCAGAGGGATCGGAACAGTCAGGAGTAGGAAGCAGGGGGGGGGTTAGATGGGTCACGGGTTCTGGGGGGGCAGTCAGGGGACAGGGAGTGGTTGGATAGGTGTGAGAGTCCCGGGGGTCTGTCTGGGGGCAGGTGTGTGGATAGGGGTAGGGGACGTCAGGGGACAGGTAGGGGTTAGGGTCCTAGGAGGGCAGTTAGGGTAGGGGGGAGTCTCAGGAGGGGGCAGTCATGGGACAAGGAGCAGGGAGGCTTAGATAGGGAGTGGGGTCCTGGGGGGTAGTAAGGGGCAGAGTCCCAGGAGGGGGCAGTCAGGGGACAAGGAGCAGGGAGGCTTAGATAGGGGGTGGGGTCCTGGGGGACAGTAATGGGCATGGTCCCAGGAGGGCGCAGTCAGAGGTCAAGGAGCAAGGGGGCAGTCAGGGGGCGGGAAGTGGGAGGGAGTGGATGGGGAGGGGCGGGGGCAGGGCTAGGGCAGGGCTCCCTGGATGCACACCCTAATGAAATGTGCTGCGCACGCCTATGTGCCGTAGCCTGGTCAGTCCATTCTAACAGTGAGGTGAATTACAGAATTCCACTCAGACAAGTGCAAGTATAAGCCTGTCACTTGGAAAGGCAAAGCTCACCTCTGAACTGTATTAGTACACAAATACCTCTATGAGCAGGAGTGAAAGCTCCTCTGCAAGGGCTTGATTTGAGCTTACTTTCATCAAGAATAATTTCAGTGGGGTTAAACTACTGCAAGCAAATTGAATCAGAGTCTGGGCCCAGATATTTGTGCAAACAAAAATAGTCACACAGATGGAAAAGCAGGGCCTGATCAAACAGAGACCAATTTCGCCAATATGTTTATGCATGCACTTTTCCACTATTCATCCAGACTGTTGCAGAGACTTCTCTGTGGTGCCTACCACTTAGAACAGCCTTCCTATATCTCTGTCTCACTGATTTGCCATCTCTCTTCAAATCTCATCTGGTAACATGTCTTGTCCCCCTTGTTTAAACCACTTAATTTCTCTCTCCTTCTGCTATTATTTAACTCTCGATCTGTCTTATCTAACTCTATGAAGCTTTTTGAGACACCGTTTGTATGAAAGACACTTTGCCAAATAAAGTAGTATTATGCTGCATTGTATTATATCTCTGTTTGGGCTCTTATCTGAAGTCCACTCTGAGAGCCAGGATGCATTTGCACACCAAATACAAACAATAATAGAACTTTGATGTAAGCTTTATTTCCAGTTCAACCCTGTGCATATGCCCAATAAGCCATCTTATTGCTTCACTGTTTGGCCTACCCTATGCTATAGCTTTGTAATGGAGTGTAACAGGTCTTCGTGGCCTCCTACTGAGGGCCCCGCTGTTCTACTGCACTGCACCCCACCCCAGAAAACACTTTTCTGTGAGGAAAAGAGCAGCCATTTTGGAAACCAGTGAGATCTGGTTCTTCAACAGCCAAAAGGGCTGGGGACCAGCAACAGCCAATCAAGTTCCAGCAGGCTGAAATAAAAGGAACTGCTTGCTGTCAGCTGACAATAGGGCCTATTGCTGGTCACAGTCAGTAGCAGGAGCCCAGAAGGAACACTGCTGTTTTAATTCGAAAGGGTATGTCTACACTGCAATTGGACACTAGCAGCTCCCCATGCCAGCTTTAGATCAAGCCAGATGGGTCTGATTCTAATGCCCTTACTCATACTGAACAGCATCTTGCTCCAGAGTGCTCCCAGTTACTTAAATGGACTACTTGCAGAGTAAAGTGATCGTGTGAACAAGAGTATCCAATTTTGTCAGGGATCTGATGTTAAAGTCCTCCACTGAAACTAGCCTATTGAAGATCTCACTTAAGAGTAATATCTAGTATAAAGGACAGAATACTTTCTTATTCCTTTGTATTACATTCACCAGGCACATGGACAGGAGTGATCAACCTCAAAGGGAATTGGCTTTTATTTGGATGACTAATATATATATATTTGAATATCAAATTCTGAGCATGTGCAGCAGTTGGTTGGTTTTTCAAACACTAGATTTTTCAAGGCTACTATGTTGCCATGTAAGGAATAATTTGCTCAGCGCTGGGAAGTCACCTAATGCTGGGGTTAAAGTAAAGACTCCTTTGCACTTTGTAAGGAATGCAAGGTCAGAAATAAACATTCCAGTCAGGTTTGTATGGTGCATAGGAGAGGGGCCCTCCTGCACACATCAGCACAAGTTCAAGAGTAATGCCCAAGCCGGCTGGCTGAGGGCACATGCTCAGGTCAGTGAAGTTGGAGTTAAATTCTCAATTACAATGACAGACTGGAGTACACAAGAACTGGGGCAAGGGCTTCTGTGACTTTCAAGTGCACTAGGCAGTGCCATAACAAGGGCGAGGCGAGTGAGGCACTCGCCTTGGGGGCACCAACTGAGGGGCGCAGAAAACTCCCCCACCTGGTGGCATTTCGGGGGCTGCCCAATCGCTGCCGCCATCTTCGGCAGCATTTCAGCAGCTAGGGGTGCAGAAAGCTCCCTGAGCCGGCGGCATTTCGGCATTTTGCCTTGGGTGCAAAAAGATCTAATTACGGCTCTGGCACTAGGGAGCTGGATTATGGAGTTTACACATGCCATTTGCAATTTTTCAGAGCCATTGGACCCACAAGGTCTCTACCAATGAGGAAAAAATACAATGACACAGTGTAACTAGCACCCAGTAAAGGTACTGAACATGACTAGACTCTCAATGGGGCTAGGATTCCAGATTGGGGAAGGAGGTCAGGGTTAACTCGGCCATGTTAGCTAACCCTGACCTGTCTGTGATCTTTCTCCAGTGCAGACATACAGGTTAACATTTTTACTTGGATTTAGTTGATCAAAATTGACCGTAGGCTTATACCAGAGTCAACTTCAACCAGCTAAATTGAGGTAAATGGTGTTATGATGCATCTAAACAAGGGAAAAGATTGTGATTAGGTGAATCTGGGGTATCTTGAGTCAGCGGCAGTGGGGAAAGCATGTCAGAGTGTTGGTTTTAGGGATCTTCTTTCTTTTGTTTCTCTCGTGTCTTCTGACATTTAGGGCCTTGTCAAGACTAGGATTTAAGGGTATGATGTTAGTTACCAAGCTTGATCTAAATTAATTCCTTCCAGTACTTGAGTCAAAACAAAGCAACTGTATTTCTGCATGTGCTAAACTGGTCAAGTTAAAGTCCTGGTCTGTGCACAAGTTTGTACAGATTTACCTGTTTCATTTAGGGGGTGATTTGTTACCGATATAGTTAAGGCAGTACATTCCCCCTAAAGTGGACCCAGTTATACTGGTGTAAAGGTGCTCAAACCTGTAGAGTTCAAAGGGAACAACCTATACCAGGATAAGGCACCTTTTATACTGGTATAACTGTGATTTTGTTTTGTCACCAGGAGAGCTCTTTCCCAGCAATAAAGAACAGCTACACAGAGCACCTTACAATAACGCAGCTACAGTGGCACAGCCGCGCCATTGTAAGATGAGTTGTGTAGACATAGCCTGAGGGACCCAGCGAAGCTCATCAGGAATAGCCCACCCGGTAAGCAGTGGGGCGGGAAGAAGCAAGCATTCACATGCTTTGAGTAGCTGGTTGCCTGATTCCACCTGTGAGTGAGAGACACTCCATTAAAATTAAAAACCCTCCCCAACCTTTGCAAAGTAAAACGGAATGATTGTATAGACCTCTTCTAGGGGCCTGTCATCTGCACAGAAATTAAAACCCCTACCTCCATATGAATGTGACTTTCTCCCTCATAACCCTGGTGGATATACATTTCTCTTTTCCCTGCTGTATTGTAAATTAGCATTGCATTATATAAACCTCAGGTTTTTTGTCCTGCACGGTCATATGTGATTATATGAGTCCTGGAGTTTCCAGTGAACCATCTAATGGGGCTGCTGAAATGGAGACATAAATAATTCAGCAAAGGCTCAGAAAGCAGCTAACAAAGACTAGTTCACAGGATGGGCAATACATGCAGCTCATTGCAACACAATGTACGTTTACTAGCAGGAAAAGTGCAGTAGTTCTGTTTAACAGATAACCAAAACTTTTGGATCACTGTCCAAACCGTCTTAGGTAGAGATGGATCTGAGCAACACTTCGGGGTGTCCAGAAACAGGCTTCTGATTTAGCCTAAACCCGCAATGAAGTATGGATTCAGAACTAAACCTCTCCAAAATTTGGGGGGATTTGGAGCAAGGGGTTTAGCTAAGGCCCAGCTCTATTGCAAACCTTCTTAGTCTAAAAAAACTGGGCTACAGATCTCACAGGGACGGGACCTTTAAAACCAGGCTTTTATACTTGTGCCCAGAAGTTTTCCCATCCAGATCTTCTTCCTCACATGTAATTTTCACATACAAGTTTTGAGCATGCAACATACTCAGGCTGGTAGGTATCAATCACATTTGCACAGGTCAAGTTAGGTAATTAGTCTTCTTCCTACTCAATTCTGAATGCAATTTGTGTATGTCAATCTGAGTGATTGTATTTGCCAAGCCCCAGGCACAAAACATTATGCATGTAGAAAGCCAGGTCCAAAAACCACCTTAGCCCCCAATCCTGCTATCCATGAACAGGACAAGCTCCTATTTACATCAATCAACATTTTAAAAATCTGTATTTCATACTATTTTTCATACCTAAAATGGGAGTTTTGCCTATACAATGACTTCAGGATTTGGCCCACAGTTACTGCTTAATGTAATCTCTCTTATTTGGTGTTTTTAAAAAGCTTGTTTTGGTGTGGTCTGGTGACAAGGAGTTGCACATTCCCAGGAAATGAATACAATGGGTTCAGATAGCCAGTCATCTATCAACTCTTATAAAAATCTCAGTTCACGCATGTTCAGTCGAGACTTGTGTGAGTTTGGTAGCTAAATTCTTAGAAGATTCTGTTTGCACTGAGCCTGCTCCACCCCCTCACAGCTCCTATGTGTTGACCAGACTATATCTGTGCCATTCCCACAGGGTGACTGAGTATACTCTGGCCCACGGCTTTCTTGCAATTCCTCCTCCTAGCTGCCCAGGGGCCGTGGAACTGAGAGCAAGGAGTCTCTCTCTTCTGTGTGCTCAATGCTCCTCCTGATGGAGCCCAGGCAGTTTGGGGGAGAATTAAAAAGCAACCTCTAGAATGCAGAGTGGGGAGGAACAGAGAGGGGTGGGGGAAAGATGGAAGGTCGGTGGACAGAGGCAGGATCTTAGGGAGGAAATGGGTAAAGAGCCTGGAAGGGAGGGGGTTACAGGGCTAGGAGCTAAAGGGACAGAAGATGGGAGAAGGTCAGGAGCAGAGGACAGGAGGAGGAGCAGAGGGAATGGGATGGCAGTAGGAACAGGGAGGGGATGAGACAGGGATTGGAGTCAAGCAGGAGATAGAGTGGTTATAGCAGAAGGGGACAGAGGCTAGCGGGGGGGGGGGGGGGGGGAGTCAAAAAGGTCAGTAATCTCTAGGCATATCTCCCTCCAGAACTGGAATTGAACCCATTATCCCTTGGTCTCAACATTCCTTTACTATCTGTCAAACAGCCATGAAAGCCACTTGCAAAGTGGGTGTCTCCATTGCCCTCTACGGGCAGGTCTTCATAGATTATAATAGCCAGCTTCTACTATCAGTTACTCCTTTAGCTCAAGTGGTAGGGGACTGTACTGTGGATCTAAACATCCCAACTCTGCTGCTGACCCATGTTGGGATCATCATGGTTCCAGATGATTGCATTTTTAAAAAAAAAAGTTTTTAAAAAACACAGGAAAATACATTTTGCAACCCTAATAATGGTCTTTTAACATCGTTTTTTGTTGTTTTGTTTTTTAAAGTCAAGCTCTCGAGTTAGGAAATGCCAGAATTAAGGTTGCCCATGCAGACCGCCAGAAAATCAGTGGTAACTTTATAATTACAGGGTTAGACTGTATGCAAGATGCAAAGTTAAATTATAGGCCAGAAAACTGAAACCCAGAGTGTGATAAATACTCTGAAAAGGTGAATAACTTTCAGCTTGCATGGAGGGTTTTGTTGGTAAGGGACAAAATTAAGTGTGGACAACTTCCAGGCTGTGTGGACAAGTGGAGAGTTTTTCCTGTACAACTTTTGAGTGTAGCCCAGGCCATGGGCTGTTCTGGCTTCACAGGATGTTACCCAGAAGTAACCAGTCTTACCCAGAATGCTAGGGACACCTCCTCTCATTGCTGCTTTCTTCTTTTTCTCTTCCATTGCAGGCCAAACACCCTTTGCTGTTTTTGGGATGTCAGATTACATTAATCAAGCTCCAACTGCTGAGCCTCCATCAGGGAAACAGAGAGTTATAAAGCCGGATCACAGGGACATCAAACCCAGTGGTTTTATCAACTGCTTATGTAAAGACAGAGATCTGTTACAGTCAGCTGAAAATACTGGTGAGGAACCAATATTGCTAATGGAACAAATATCTCTAGCAGAACTTAAGTTACAAACAAGCTTATCACAGCAATAAAGCCCTTCTAAGAGCCTTTTTTTGGTCAAATAAGGATAAGGAGTAGTGTGTCAAGTGACCATGCCATTAACGTCTCAGAACTAGCAATTATTGTACCAATAACATATCCAGCCCTATCACTTCACTAAATTATCTGTGCTTTGACAGAAGCATGCTCACAACCTTGTATTATGTGCAGTGTCTATTGTCTATTATTGAAGCTACTAGCAACACTCCAAACAAGCTCTCCTGCTGAATATATGGCAGCACCTTCCTATGACTAATTATGTCTTGACAAAGGAAGGACTTTACTTTATTATCTTCCGGCCATTGGGTATGGAATGCTCTTAGCCACAGCATTCCTCAATGTAAAGCACATTCAGTGTGTTCCAAAATAACAGCCCAAGATTCAACCTAAGGCAGGGCTGAGAATTGATATCTCACTATTTACAAATTCGGTGGAGAACTGACCCACAAGCAACCCTCTGGGGTTTGTTTTTTTAAATCCACCTGTAACACTTAGACAATATTGTGAGAAGCATTTAATAAATGCTGATAGATAGGCAGGCAGACATGGACATTGTCCATGAAGAATTAAAGATATGTTTCAACAACTTGCAGAAGCATAAAACAGGGAATAAAATGTGCAACAATGCTATTTGTTTCCATTAAATGTCTCCATTGTTTCTGATATCAAATATCTAACTTTTAATTTTTGTTCATACTGTAAATAGAAGGGCTGGTTGCCCTGATAAGCTGGCAGCTCAGAGAGCTCCTTCAAGTGCTTTATAAATATAAGTCTGACTGTCTTCTTTCTCTGTTCAATAAATCACATTTCCTATTTAAATAGCTGATTGGAGGGTTGGTTTAAAAGTAAGCAATATCTTTCAGTGACTGGCTCGCAAGGGTCACTGCAATAAGTATAGCACTCTATTGTACTGTGTGAGGAGCCTAGTTCTTTGAGTTTAAGAGACATTCATCTACTGCTGTACATGTGCTTTTTCATATTTGAAAAGCTGCTTTTCGCCTTCATGTTCAGAGCCAAAGTTTATTTTCTTAATATATTTCTCCCATCTCTTTCATATGTTGCTCATTTCATTTTGTTAACAAGTTGTCTCAATTTTCAAAAGGGCTTTCAAGAAAAAAGGCTTTGGGGCTCTTCTTGTCCTATCTTACAGGAAATCCAAAAGGCAGAATTCTGTTGCCAGCTGCGGATAATCACCACAATTTAGGGAAGATGGAGGGGGAGGGTGGTTTATACCACATTGTGCAATCTGCAAACAGAATGGGCCTGGTTCTCACTTAAAATCAGGAGTTGTTCCACTGAAGTCAGTAGAGTTACACTGCAGTGAATCTGGGATAAGTGAGTTCAAGCACTGTGTGTTTTAGTTGCTTATTGTAGTGTGCAAAAAAAATGAGCATCATCCCAAAGCCTTGTGAAGTGACGGAGTCATATTATCGATGTGAAGTATGACATTCGACAGGAGGATAGTAACGTATCATGCTGGAAACCAACTTCTGGACTGGTCTGGTCTGGTCAGGATCCATTTCAGCTATTTTTTAAGTTAATTGTATGTCAAAATCAAGTGTCTGAAATTGCAGAATCCGAGCCATGTGCAGTAGCTTTCTTCTGTTTTCATACAGCCTAAAGGGGTTTGTCAAGGCATTTTCTAGACAGGCTGGTGGCATGTCAAAGGCAGAACTAAATCTTTGTGACTGATCAGGGCTTCACAAGAAGGAGTTTATTGTGTCCTTACAGAACATCCAACTTTTCTGCAGGGCTGAGTGGGCTTCTGTCCTCATTACAGATTACTATCACACAGCAGCAGCACCACAAGTTTTGATATGCTAGTCACATCCAGTCCTCCATCCATCCAGGGACTGCAATCAGGTACCTGATAATAATGCAAGTCACATCAGCTGGACTGCTGCCGCAGTGCACTGATTCATGCTGGTGCCTTGATGCAAATAACAAGGACACCAGGGCCAGAAGATGTAGGAGCCTGTCTTTATTATACAGATGCTGTTTTCGAGCTGGAACTTTCCAGTCTCTCGCTCCTCTTGCAGGTATGCAGTGTATCTACATTCCATCTCCTAGCCTCTGGCAGAACAATGGCACTGTGTAAATACATAAAGAATAACCAGGGTGGTGTGAGGAAGGGCAGGGGTGGGTGGGGGGGAGGGGGGAGAGAGAGGGGAACAAATACAATTTAATCATTAAGCAGCTAGTGCCTTTTCAGTGCTGTGGCACTGTTTCTTACTATAAGTGATCTATTCTCCTTTCATCTTTGCCACTGCGTGAATATTTGTCTAATTGCCATGAGACACAGAAAATACAGAAAGGATGGCCATAAACACTGTTATTTATTTTGTCAGTAATCAGTATACCTTCCTGTGCAGTTTGGCAGACACTAACGTTTCTCTCTGTGTAGGTGCCTATACTTACTATGTCATTTTTCTATAGAGTTGCCTGCGAGCACTGTGTTATTTGTAAATTACACAAATGCTTAAAAAAACATGATGATAATAATTACCTAAGTTTATATACAGAGGGTTTTTTCCTGATGTAGCTCAACAACAAAACAGCACTGCTCTATCATCTCACACAACATTCCCAAAGTTCTGTACACACCTTCAATACAAACAACAGAATAAATAACAAATCAAAGCAGCAGCAAACTACAGGTTATTTCAGGCTACACTTAATTATAGATACTGATTGGGAGAATCTAACGGATAAAAGAAGGCGCTCAGTCAGGCTGTCCAAAAAGTTGTTTTACATTAAACGATTTAGAAAAAAAATCATTTTGTTCAGATTTTTCCTCAGAATTTTTGGGGCTATTTTTCAACAAAATGAAATAAAGTTTCCAACAGAAACTCAGTTAAACATTTGTGGGTTTCCCTCAGGATAGGGAGGAGGAAAAGAAAAAGGGAAAAGAATGACAGAGGGAGGGGTTGTCAAAAGCTAAAAAAAATTCAGTTTTTGTCAAAAATGAAAAGATTCAACAATAATTTTTGTAATGCAAATAATAAACAAGAAAATCCAAATTACTATGAAAATTTTCATTTAAACTGAAAAGCCATTTTTGGGTCAAAAAAAATTTCAACCGCCTTTAGTGCTCAGATGCTATCATTACAAGAGCCTAATGGCATCCCAATTCAGTTTGGGGTCTCTAGCCATAATCGTAATATGTAATAATAATAATCATAAGCATCTAAACATAGCTACTTCAGAGTTAAGGACAGTTGAATTCAGCAGAGCTACACCAGTTTACACTGGCTGAGGATATGTTGCTAAGCGCATAAATGCAGAATGGTCCCCCATTGTCATTAGATTCAGTGTAGGGCAAAATAAATAGCTGGCCAGTTCAAAATTTTAAAGGGTGATGCAAAATATAAATGGAAAGATGGTCAAACAGCTATGATGGAGAAAGCCCATTCAGACCCTTGAATGTAAATGAAAGAACCTTGAAATCAATAAGTGACTTTACTGGAAGCCAAAGGAATGTCTTTGAAAACAGGTATAATACAATCTTGGAGGACCTTTAAGAAAGCAGCCCAATGACATTCCACTTGTGCTTCACTCTGATCCAAGTTAAATCCCAGCCATGTCCCCCACAAGATGAAGACTTTCAGTAACGCAAACTCCACACAATGAGAGCATTCATAATTAGTTCAAAGAGCATCCCCTCAAAGCAAGGCTCCAACCTGGCCTTATTGTGCACATGGCGACAAGGCAATTTAGCTATTAAGTAAACACAGAGAAATCTAGAGAGCGAGAGCACTATGCCTAACCTTTTATTAGGAGAAGGGCATGTTGGGTAAGAGCAAGATCTCCCCCTCCCTCCCTTTCAGCGGAGGTTGGTAACTAATTAAGTGTCCCATGTGGAATAGCAGAAATGCATGTTGTGCCTTCCAATGACAGATTCCATAGGAATTATATGGAGATACTGCAACCTACCAGCCCCCAGCAAACAGGAACAAATCCGAAGCAGAAACCAAAGCACTACACACGCTACGGCACAAAGATTTCCCCTCCTGCAAAAGGATTTGCAAGTTGTCTGTATGACGTTGTTGCCCCCTTTTGGCCCCAAGCACCTAGTCAACATTCAAGGTCCTGGCAATGTTTTAGATGGGGATAGAAATTGATGATGGAATCTGGTATTTTCTTTGATGCAAACTTGTTTATTTAAAAGGAATGTACAAGGTCCTGCTTCTCCATACATAGGAGGAAAAGATTTGTTTCTTAGCTTACAGTCCCAAACCTAGACCCAAAAGCTCTCACATACTGTGCTCACAGGCTGCTGCTTGGCTTTCTTGCTTTTTGCCTCTGAGTCTGTCTCTTTGCTGTTCTCCCTCCCCCCCCCCCCCCCCCGCCCCACACACACACACGCACGCACACTGACCAAAGGCACTGACTCTGTGGGTGCTCCAGGGCCGGAGCACCCACATAAAAAAATTGTGGGTGCTCAGCACCCACCGGCAGACCCGTTGATCAGCTCCTCCCACTCCCTCCCAGCGCCACCCACAGGTCACGGAGCAGCTGTTCAGCAGCATTCAGGAGGTGCTGGGGGGGATGGGGAGGAGCTGTAGCAGGAAGAGGCGGGGGGCAGAACCGGGTAGGGACAGAGCGGGGGCAGGAGCTTGGGGGAAGGGGTGGAGTGGGGATGGGGCCTGAGGCGGAGCAGGGGTCAAGCCCCACTTCCCCCCTGGGAACTGGGGAAGTTGGCACCTCTGCACATTACTCAAAATGATACTCAGCAAAAGCCCTCCCCCGACCCAAACCATAACTTCTGGGTAGGTTCACATAACCCTTTTGTTTTAGATGTGGGCTGATGATTAATTTATCCTTACAGTTATGCTAATTGAATAGTGTATTCATCCCCATCGAGCTCACTGAGGGTGCCCTAGTATGGAAGATATATTTGAAATCCCTTTCCTTTCATTATCATGAAGTAACCTACAGTAGAGAATGCTATTCTCCCACTGGAAAAAGTTTCATGTAGTATATTTTTTTTATTGATCCTAATATAGCAGACCAAAGATATCAATATCAGCTCAATCAGTCAGCCCTCCCATTACACAGGAAGATGCCCCTCTGGTCTCCATTCCTGAGACAAGGTTTGGCAGGACAACAGATCTTATAGGTTCAAGAGTAGAGATATGGGCACAAGCAAATACAAGGCATAAGGTCTGATTCTCCACTCTGTGATGCCAGTTTTACATGTATTGAAATCAGGGCCGGCACCAGGTACCAGTGTTCCAAGCAGGTGCTTGGGGAGGCAGTCTGGAAGGGGCGGCAGTCCGTGGGCCGTCAGGGCAGCATGTGCCGCCCACGGTGGCGGCCATTTGGCGGCAGGTCTTCAGCCGCCCGTGGCGGCGGGAGCTTTTTTGAGCCACCTGTGGCGGTGGCAATTCGGCGGCAGCTCTTATCTTCAGCCGCCCACGGTGGCAATTCGGCGCGCTGCTTGGGGCCGCAGAAATGGTAGAGCCGGCCCTGATTGAAATCCATGAAGTAACAGCAGCATGAAATCAGTGCAACAGAGGAGAAAATCAGGCCCTAATCCACAGACATACCAGGCATGTGACTGCATCTACATGAAAGTCAGCATCCAGTGCTAAGAACAAGCCAGTTTCCCAGTATGTTTGGCATCTATGATGTGTACACATGTTTGCAAAAGGATCAGTAAAGACTATTTTGCATGCCTTACACATTCGAACAAGATACCAGCCAGGAAGCAGCAAAAGGATCCAAACTGTAGTTTGTGTGTCTCTGCAAAAACTAAAGAGATTATTTATTTTAAAGTGATCTGGGTAATAAATCTCCCACGTACCCCAATCAGAGTGCCAAGGACAGCAGAAAGGGACTTGAGAGAGGCAGGAATGACTAAGCCTCCTACATTTCACTTGCAGGGGTGGATGAAGCCGTTTGAAAACAGCTTTGATTTACATCTTCCCAGTTATACCACATTATTAAGTAAATGGCTTCCTAAGTGCCAGTAATGAAGTCTCTGTTGGCAGAAGTCAATTCACAGCCCACAGGCAAGCATCTCAGTTTTACCGGATGCTTTGGAGGTTTAGAGGCAACAAATGCAGTGGAGGGAAAATGTCACATCAAAAGAAAAAAAAATCAGCAAGACTGCATTTGCTCTTTAAAATATTCCAGTAATAAAGCCTCCTCTCTCTGTATAGAACACCTCCTCTCCTCAGCCTACGAACATGCTCTGTATACAGAGGAGAAAAGCTATGGAGAAGACAAGACAAAACAGGAATTCTTTCACCACTTAGAAGGTTCTCTGATGTTTGAGGGATAGGATAACTCACCTAGCTCAGGACACACAGGAGTGTGAGCTAGTGGTTAGATCATGGGACTTGTAGTTAGAAGTTTTGAGTTCTTTCCCCAAGTCTGCCATTAATTCATGGTGTGACCCCAGGCAAATCACTGATGACCCTGGCATCTGTGGCACTGTAGAACTTTAACTCCCTTTGAAATTAGTAGGAGCTGATGCTCATCACCTATAAAAATCAGGCCTTGGGAAACATTTTCAAAAGCACCTAGTTGACTTAAGAGGAGTGAGGTGGGAAACAGTTTTGAAAATTTTCTCTCATCTTGAATCAGAACAAAAAGTTGAAATCTCTAATATTTCCATGAACCAAAAATTTAAAAAATCAGCTTGGAAAGCATGGAAAACGCTTCATTTTCATTATTTTGAAATGTTTCATGTCAATTTTGACCTTTTTTAAAAAGAAGGATTTTTTTACTCTAATTCACTTAAATTTCTAAACAAAAAGTCACATTGAATCAGAAAACCAGAATGTTTCATTTTGCAAACACTGAAATGGGATTTTGACAATTTTAAACCTTTTGTTTTTTCAAAACATTTTTGAGTTGAGAAATTTGTTGAAACAGACTCCCATGAAAAGTTTCGGCTTCAAAAACTTGGCATTTCATTGAAAAATTCCCAACCAGCTTTGCTTAGAAGCTTAATTCCCACCAAAACTCAAAGGGATCTAAACTCCTAAAATACTTTTTAAAATAGGACATGGGTTCGTAGCTCACTTAAGAGGAGCTTTTGAAAATGTTACCCTCTGTGCCTTAGTTTTCCCATCTGTAAATGGACTGATACTATTACTTACCTAATACACAGCAGTCCTGTGTATTTAAACAATAAAGTGATATCTGCATGGATAGATGTCTTTGATTCCTAGATCTTGGATACTCAGATAAAAAGTGAAAAGTGCAAAACATGATTTTTATTTCTCTCAAATACTTTATAATCTGCCCTTTATAATCAGAACATTAAGGTATACTGCCAGGCCAGGCAAAATAATTAAGCTTTTATATGTACACAACTGTATCAGAAATCAACCTGATTCAGACATGCTGAAAAATGTTGCTTTACTTTAGAACACACAATGCAGTTTATCGTCCTTGCTCCCTAGTTCCTTCTCCTGGAATGGACTCCAATCTCTGATCTGCTCCTCACTATGGATGCCTCCCTTCCTCTGACCTACAGCAAGCTATAAATGGGGTATCGTGGTCCTTAAGTCAAGCCGACCACTGATACAGCTGCATCAGACCTTCACATCAGGGTTCCTGTCCTTGTATTATCTCACTCCCCACTCTCTCTTCCATACCATCATCCCAATTATCCCTGGGTTCCTTGTGCATATTCTCCCAGGATTCCTGGAACCTGTGTTTCCAAAAAATGATAGTCTGGAGCTGTCTTGAAGCAGGAAAAGCACTGGTCCAAATTTTTCTGTCCGAACTGACAATGATTGCAATAGTAGCTGCTGCCTCTCGGCATTCCATCTGGGTCCCCAGTCATTAACACAGCCCCCTCACTGCAAATCTGGCTCTTGCAGCCAGTGAAAGCATATGGAGGAGGTCCCGTTCTAAGGAACTCCAGGGATTTCCATTGTGTCTGAGAGCAAGAAATCTAAACAAGAAAATCTGCTCTTTGATTTTCAATGCCATTTTGTACACTGGACTCAAAAGTTTTACTGTGCCAACCAACTGGACCCTCTGATAAACCAAGATAGGTTGGTGGCCTGACTGTCTTGTAGCCAAAAGTGTTGTTAAAGCCAAGGGGATCCATATGGAAGGTGAAATGGCAGCTATTCAAATATGCCTGGCATTTACCAATGAACAGAAGGCGGGCAAGGGGCATTCACTTAATCATTAAGTATGATTGTAGTGAGGATGTCAGGGCCTGGAAGGCAGACATGATGGCTTATTCTATGCCCTCCTGAGTCTGCGGCAACAGCCATTCCTGTTGCCACTGTCATCAAACCATCATATATCCCCAGATGTTCATGCAAGCTGATCTGGGTTCAAGCATCTTACTATGACCTAAGTGTAGGAAGGGTAGGCTTTGGCCTTCGTCAGCAAGAAATTAAGCTGAAATAGCCACGCCCAGCAAGCTAAATAAAATATGAATACAGTAGTATGAACATGGCAGTGGTGGATGTGGTGCTCATGACAGCAGTGGAGTGATAATCCTGAGGTTAGTTGGGCATAGCAAGGGCAGTGGAGATAGTCTTCAGACCCAAGCTTTCCCAGAAGCAGAGTGAGGCTGGATCTGGTATCTTAGTATGGGCCCATTTCTGGCATGCAGCGCTAGGCAAGCTTTCCAATGCCAGTCTGCCAGTGCACCTTAACCCTGGCCTGCCATTACACCTGCTAGTCAAGTCCTGAGCCTTTCTTAGAGAACTGTATGAGCAGTGAGAGGTGCTTCTCTTGCAGTAGTATCTCAACTATGCCAGGTTATTGTTATCCTTAGGTTATTCCCCAAAACAAGACTGCTGCTACTAGGGAAATCCACCACAAGAGTAGACATGCATGATTCAATATTTCACAGCTTCTTTGTGGGGTCTTAAGATCGCAGTATTGTGGAAACTCTCTGTTTCAGGTTAGGGTGACCAGATAGCAAGTGTGAAACAATCGGGATGGGGAGATGCGTGGGATAATAGGGTCCTATATAGGACAAAGCCCCTAATCCTGGGACGTCTGGTCACCCAATTTCAGGTGGATGGATAGGCTATAGGAAAAGACAGATCACACACTAAAGCTTTATGAAGATCATTATATTTAACCACCAACTAATTAGATCTACTGCAGTAAAACTATAGATGGAAGATTCAAGGCCTCAGAGTCTGAAAGAGCTCCCCTATTTATCTGTTGTATTTTTGGTGTTTTGTTCCCAGTTTCCCATTCAGAAAAATCTTCTTTGTTCCTACAATTAAAGTGACCCCCGTTATTCCCCTCCAGAAGTCTTTGTACCAAACAAACACAGAGCTTGCTCTGAAGTCCAGTCGTCACTTCAGATGCTTCCCTCTTAATGGACTGAAGTGACACAAAATTGTATACCAACACAGTGTGTATGTCTACACAGCAAAGAAAACACCCGCAGCTGGCCCATGCCAGCTAACTCAGGCTCCCAGGGCTCGGGCTGCAGGGCTATTTCATCACTATGTAGACTTCTGGGCTCAGCCTGCAGCCCAAGCTCTTGGATGCTCCCACCTCGCAGGGTCCTAGAGCTCAGGCTCCAGCTACACTGCAATTAAACAGCCCCTTAGCCTGAGCCCCACGAGCTCGAATCAGCTGGCACAGGCCCTCTGCAAGCGTCTAATTGTTGTGTAGACTTACACACCGTGACTGATCTATGGGTAATGAGTCACCAGACTATTTTTAGACTGGTGCTACATCCTTCAATTCAGGGCACTGTACACAAAGGTGCCGCTGAGGTTTGATGCACCAGCTCAGGTGTAGTCTTATCATGGAAGAAATGCCTACGCCGGGGTAGTCAATAGGCAGACCGCAGGCCAAATCTGAACCACCAGATGCTTTTGAACAGACCCCAAATTATTTTTATTTCTTTATTATGATTATTGTTATTACTTTTTTATTATTTTCTCTGGAGTCTGGACCTTGACTATACATTGACCAAGAAATTTGGACCTTGACCAAAAATAATTGATTACCCCGGCCCATACCTAATGCGCTGTCACCTACAGTATGTTAAATGCAACTTAATTATTTTTAATAGGAGAAAAATCTTAATCCTGAATTAATATTAAGAGCCAAATTGTGAAATGTATGTAGGTACGAAATTTCTGCCTGCAAAACGTGCATGGCCGTACCTACCTGCAAACCATGCATTTGCACATGCCTAAATGTACATACATCCATTTGCTCGTGCAATTACTCTACTTCGGTGCACAAATGCTTGTTTGTACACACACACACACAGGATTTGCAGGCACAAGTATGCACTCCCACTTTACAGGGGCAGTTTAGATACCACTTCTTAAAAGTGTGGCCTTAAAATTCTGACTTAATCCTCAAAAGTGAGGAGATTCCCTTGGGATTGGGTATTGCAGGGATCGGAGATTGTGTGAGGTCTAAAGGGATGTGGATCTTTAGAACCAAACACAGGGAGAATTAAAAACAAACTGCAAAACCTCTAATCAGCTGCTTTTGATGACTCTAATGTTTTTCCTACATACTTTTCTGTGCTTAACATTCTGTGCAATTTTTGTGACTGGACTAATATGACATGCTACTGTGGTTTTGCCCCAGTACTTTTGCAAAGCTTGACATTTTAGAGGGCCTGTTGAAGTTGTTGCTGCTGGTATATTATCACAAAACAAATGTAGTGAAAAAGTAAGAGGCCAATGCAGGTGTTAGCTGCTCCATGAAGCATGACATTGGAGGCTAGCCGATACTAGGGTGACCAGATGTCCCGATTTTATAGAGACAGTCCCGATTTTGGGGGCTTTTTCTTATATAGGCACCTATTACCCTTCACCCCCTGTCCCGATTTTTCACACGTGCTATCTGGTCACCCTAGCTGATACTGCCTGAGCCTCCAACAGGTATCTGGATGATGCTTGTGGCATTAAATATCACGCAACTGTCAAATTCATATGGACAAGTGCAAGATTAAGACTCATGCAGTAGCTGAAGGACCAAACCATCCTAGTGGGTCAATGTGCTGCCATGATGCATTTGGTAGTGCATCAAACTGTGCAGTAGTGCCATGACATGAGTATTTAAACTCTCAGTAGATATTGCATTGCCCAAGATATCTGGTTTTTTTACATTCTCTTGCCACTGTGGAAGGCTGAAACTTGTTCTCTGCTTGCATTTAGTTAATCATTCATGTGTTATCAGTGTCAGATAAACAAGGGCTCCTATTTTTCTTTATATGCACAGAACAGCCTAGTGCCACAATCCTTACTCGCACTCTGTGACCCAACGGATAGTAGGCGTGGGACTTAGAACATGGGTTCTGTTCCTGTCTTGCCAGCTGGATGACAGTGAGCAAGTCACTTCACTTCCCTATGCTCCAGTTGCCCATCTATAAAATGGGGATAATGATACTGATTTTTTTGGTCAAGCACTTTGGGATCTACCGATGAAAAGGGCTATATGAGAACTAGATATTATTACTCACATAGACAAGTGCAGACTCTTGAGAGTAGCTGATTGTCTACTGTGGACAACATGTGATACTCAGTATGAGTGGAGGTTGCTGACTTGACTCCTTATTGGACAAGACACTACAGGAAATGTAAAGTCAGATGGAGAACCACAAAGAGAGAAATATGCAGAGCATCTGTATGAAGGGACTAGGGCACTGATTCAAAAGGTACTTACATTTGTTCCAAACTTCGAGCATGTGTGCAGTCCCACTGAATCAATTCCATAGTTTGGAGTAATGTCACACTTTGCAGAGGTATACCTGGACTACCCAGGATCCAGGGCAATGGTGAATGAGGCCCAGGGTGTTTTGAGCCCTTCCTTTAGTGCACTCCCACACACAGGCCACTCAAACAACCAAAAGACATATTTTTTCAGTTGCAGCGCTCACTGACATGCAGATCCGGCACACAAGTGTTTTCAGCTTGTATTTTGCTAGCTTTCCAGCGGACACCTTTTATCTAAGTGTTTTAAGGAGAGAGGGAGAGTTACCCATGGACACCAATACTCTTTCACAACAGGCTTCAGGTGCAATGAAGACCTGAATGATCAGCCCCTGCCCTGTGAAAGTCAATGAGAGTTTTGCCATTAACCTGGCTGGGAGCAGGACATGGCCCTGCACAGCGCGTGGGACAGAGCCACACCACTCCATCAGGAGCTTCAGGAAGCCTCAGGGAGACATACAGTGCCTTTCAGAGCTCCAGCTCTCCATTTTTGTGCATGCAATTTTACCTATTTCCTGAGGTTTGATACATTGGAGACCAACTTGTTTTGCAGCCTTGAAGCCTATGGCAATATGCAAAAGAGACAAGACTCCAGTGAGTAATAGAATACATACATCCATACACGAAGTGTGATGCAGTTTCATGAAATGTGAGCATCATTTGCCTAGAGAGAACACTAAGCATAAATAAATCTATGAATTACTTTTCAACTTTGCATTAAGGAGACATAGCTTCTTTACTGTTAGTGCCGTTTGTGTTGCTGGGATGTAAGTCAGTTAGTGTATAATAGTGGTATGTGGCTGTGTAGATGCAAAAAAACCATTTTAAATAAATATGTTTTTTCCTTCCTAAGGGCCTCCTGGGTCATCTAGTCCTTCCCACTGAACTAATACAGGATTGTATCTCGCACTAGAGACTTGTGAGTTTGCTACCTATAATTGAAATAAAATCAGTGACAGTACAAACTTTTAACCCCAAAATATCATTGTTTTCTGTTTTAATAACTTTAAAAAAATGTGACTTCTCTAGCAGAACAGCCCTGGGGAAAGTAACAGACAAGACACTCTTAAAAAAAATAACTCTTTTCTTCATTTGATATTAATGGGATGTAAATATGTTTTGGAATCATTTTAGATTGTAAATGCATCAAATGGAGAGAAAAAATCTACTGCCCACCCAGTATTTGGCCATCCCTCCAGTTTAATTCTATGCTCTCCTTGTATATATAAGGCTCCCATCACCTGATTGCATCACAATACCACATAGCTCTTCTTTGTATAGTGCTTTGAAATCTAATGATGAAAAGCACTATACAAAGGAAGGAAGTATCATTATCCACTAACAAATGTTATCCTTCCAGCATATCTGCAAGGTAGGGAGGTATCATCCCTATTTTTACAGAGGGGCAACTGAAGCACCTGGTTAATTAAAGTGATTTGCCCAAAGTCTCACTAGGTATCTATCACGGAGCCAGAAACTGAACCCAGGGCCCCTGAGTCCCAGACCAGTGCCTGGTCCACTATATCATCATTCTTCCTCCCATTTGCTCTTGTATTCAACTCAGACACACACAGAAAATGTTCTCAAAACCAAAATGGTTAATATTGAAAATTGTTTGTTTTTTCTCTCTCCCCCTCCCCCTTCTCTCTCACCCATTCTTCAGTGTTAGGATGGAGGTTGTACATTAGGGAGTACCATCAAAGCTCTTTCAGAAATGAAGGCTCAAGGTGAGGCAGAGGCTGAAGGATATGCACGGAAAAGAAGTTTAAATTGCTCCACCAGAAGCCAGTAACATTCTACAAGCCCAGCTCAGAGACTCTGTCTTTGATTAAACATTCTAACAGCAGAGTTCTGCAGAAAACTGCGAAGACTTGCGGGAGGTGTTAGACTCTCCAATAACAAGCAACAATTATCTAGCAGGGATGCAATAAAAGCATGTAAGAGCCTCTCAGTATCCCAGTGAGACAGCAGGAGCCTGGTTCCCCAATGTGTGAAGAATTTTGCCAGGGACAATTCTCATCATGAACCAAGGTCTACGGGCTGCCAGGCCCCCAGCTACTGGATAACTGTCTGTGCGTTACGGTGAATTTCAGATTATTTTCATCTTAGAAGAGTGATGGAAAAAGGCAGAGGAAATTAACTTGAAATTCACCCGAATGCACATAAAACCCTGCAGTGGCTGACAGACTCCCAGCATAGTTTAAAAAATGTCCCTTGAGAACATTTTTCTCACACATTTGCTTCAATGGGGAAAAATGGCTACAGGTGGTAAACAAACACCAGACCCACCCCTCCCTCAGCACATCGCTTCCTGATACACAGGTGCAGTCTAAGCAACACTCCATTATCAGCATCAGTAGAGCTGGTTGAAATTATTTTGTCCAAAATATTTTTGTTTTTTTTAAACAAAACCAGCTTCTCAGCCATTGTGAACGTCTTGGTATCATTCGAAATGTGCTGATTTTTCACCAAACAGAAAAAATGCATTTCATTTAGATCAAAATGCAAAAACATGTTTGGTTTTCAATTTGTTTTCTTCCCCTCTCCACTGGAGAAAGGGAAGTTTGTTTCAAATTCAAATGAAAAAATTTGAAGATTAAAAAAATCATAAAATTGCACAAAAGTAGTCATCAATTCACAGATGTTAAGACCAGAAGGAACAATTAGAGCATCTAGCCAGACTACCTGTAGATGATAGGCCACAGAATTTCAGCCAGTTACACCTGCGTTGAGCCCAATAACATCTGTTTGACTAGAGCATCTTCCAGAAAGGCATCCAGTTTTGATTTGAAGACATCTGGAATATCCCCCACTTCCCTTAGTGGTTTATTCAATGGTATATCACCCTCAGCATTAAAAATGTGTGCCTTATTTCCCATTTTAAGTTCCGTAGCTTCAGCTTACAGCCATTGGTTCTTGTTATGCCTTTCTATTATAGATTAAAGAGTCATTAGTTATTTAGTACCTAGAATTTTCTCTCAGTGAATGTAACTTATACGTCATAATCATGTCACCTCTCAGTTTTCTTGTTTATAAAATAAGCAAATTGAACTCTTTAAATCTCTCCCTGCAAGGCATTTTCACCAGCCCTCAAGTCATTTTTGTGGCTCTTTTTGCACCCTCTCCAATTTTTTATATCCTTCTCATATTGTGGACACCAGACCAGTGTTCCAGTGCTGATCTCACCAATGCTGTATACAGAAGTAAAATCACCTCCCCACTTCTATTCACTGTTTATACATCCAAGGATTGCATTATAGCAACACTCTTTGTCGCAAAACTGCACTGGGAGCTGTGGAGTTGCTTGTCCACTGTGAGCCCTAAATACTTTTCAGTGTCATTGCTTTCCAGGATACAGTCCCCCATAGCCTGCACTCTTTATTCCTAGATGTGTGACCCTGCATTTGGCTGTATTAAAACACATTTTGGGGCCCGTGGAACTAAGAAATCCAGATCCCTCTGCATGACTGCCCTGTCTTCATCACCTTTTACCACTCTGCCAATCTCTGTGTCATCTGCAAATTTTATCAGCTGTGATTGTATAGTTACTTCCAAGTCATTGTTCAGACCAGGTACTGACTGCTGGTGAATCCCACTGGAAACACTCCCAATCAATGATGATTCCCCATTGACAACTACTTGTTGAGATCTGTCAGTAAGCCAGCTCTCACGCCATGTGACGTATGCTTTATTGATAGTGTATTGTGCGGTTTTTCAAACAAAATGAAAATAGTTTTGTTTCTTTTGAAATTGTTCATGGAAAATAACTGCCATTTTCTTCCACCGCTAATCTTTTTATTGCGGTAAGGGCTGGAGGTCGCAGCCTAGGACCCATTGTGCTCAGTGCTGCAGTTACACTCAGTGAGAGACAGTCCCTGTCTCAAAGAGTTTATTATCTAAATAGACAAGAGACACAGAGCCAGAAGGACATGGAGGCACAGAGACATGATATGATTCTCTCAAAGTCACACAACAGGTGAGTGAAGAGCTAGATTAGATTAGAACACACAGGACATATCTCTAGCAAAGTTAGTGGAGTTATGAAAATTCACTGCAGCTGAAGATCTACCCCCTAGTCTCTTCACTGCTAGTCTAGTGTCCTATCCACAAGGCCATGTTGCACTTCCTATCTGTTTTGTAAAAAGGCCTTGTTGTTCCACATATTGAGGTGGATCACTAGTTTGACCTCTAGATAAAACTCAGCTGTTAAACATGAGATGTCATGTATCATCAGGGCATCCAGTGAATGTTGTTGATTTGTGAATTGGTTCCTCTTTCCTGACCTCTGTCTGTCCTTGCACTGTGAGCATCTTGGGGCAGAGACCATCCCCATTCCTTCTCCTATGTCTTGGTACTCCAAGAATATCATAGGCACTTCCAGAAACAAATAAAAAATAATAAGACAGCCAAGTCCATGGTTCTCTTTGATCAGGTAAATCACACAACATCATTGAAGCTCTGTAAGATGCACCCTCTGGAAACACATAAGTAGACAGGGTTGAGCCCAGTGTCTAGCATTGGTGTTTATGTCACACATAGCAACATAGTTTCTAAACAAGGAGAGGTGATCTACAATCACTCAGGATAGCGACATTTGGAAAGATGGTGTAACCTGTCTGATTACGGCAATCAGAAAATTGGCATATGTTAGCACAATGGCCTACGTTTCCACAAAGGGGTCATATGTGAGGCATCCTGTTGCCTGCGTGCAGTGCGAGCAATGACAGAAGCAGGGCTTTGCAGGATCTAACAGAGAATACTGAGAAGCACTCTGCTTGCTAGATGGATTTTGAGTGTCCTATTTGCCACCATCGACCCCACCACTCCTATGGAAGCTTGGGCGATTTCACTGTAAACCAGGGTTAATCAAACCTGCAAGAATGGTCTGATCCAGTTCAACAGACTTCTTGTGGAACCTTGAGCATGTCACTTAGTCACTTAGTGCATCAGCTCCCCATCTGTAAAGTGGAGATCATAGCAGTGACTTACTTCACAGGGCTGTTGTGGGGGGTTAATACATTAAAGATTGTAAGGTGCTCAGTGACATGCCCCTCTTGCCCACAGATAAAAGAGAGACATGAAGTTGTGGGAATTTTTTATTTTTTTTTAATTCAGACAGGACTGCTGGAATTCCTGATTCAAATCCCAAGAGACGCCACATTTATGAGTCTTAAAGTTAGAGTAGTTCCAGATTAAACTTATAGTTAGAAAGATTTTCCTAATATCTAACCTAAATCTCCCTTGCTGTAGATTAAGCCCATTACTTCTTGTCCTACCTTCAGTGCACATGGAGAGCAATTGATCACCGTCCTCTTTATAACAGCCCTTAATGTATTTGAAGATTGTCATCGAATCCCCGCATAGTCTTCTTTTCTCAAGACTGAACATGCCCAGTTTTTAGGTCAGGTTTTCTAAAACTTTTATCATTTTTGTTGCTGTCCTCTGGACTCTCTCCAGTACTCACAGTACTGCAGCTGAGGTCTCACCAGTACTGAGTAGAGTAGGACAATTACCTCCTTTGTCTTACATACACTCCTGTTAATATACTCTGCAATACTAGCTTTTTTCATGACTGCATCACATTGTTGACTCATCGAATTTGTGATCCAGTATAAACTCCAGATCCCCCTCAGCAGTACTACCACCTCGCCAGTTATTTCCCATTTTGTAGTTCAGTTTGATTTTTTTCCTTCATAAATGAAGTAGTAAGTACTTGTTCTTATTGAATTTCATCTTGTTGAGTTCAGACCAATTCTCCAATTTGTCATGGTCATTTTGAATTCTAATCCAGTCTTCCAAAGTGCCTGCAACCCCTCCCAGCTTGGTATCATCTGCAAATTTTATAAGCATACTCTCTATTTCATTATCCAAGTCATTAATGAAAATGTTGAAGAGGAACTGATCCTGGCGGGACCCCACTAGATATGTCCTCCCACTTTGGCAGCGAACCATTGCTAACTACTCTTTGAGTATGGTCTGTCAAGTAGTTGTGCACCTACTTCACAGTAATTTCATTTAGACTCCACTTCCCTAGTTTGCTTATGAGAATGTCATGTGCGCCTATGTCAGAAGCCTTACTAAAATCATGATATATCACATGCTTTCCTGAGTAAGGGGTACTACCTTAAATGAGGGGCTCTAAGAGCAAAGGTTCAAACTTCTCTTCAAGACTTACAACCCTAACAAGGATAGGCAGCTTCAAGATACGTTAGCAATTTCCCTTTTCTTCCAAGGAAACAGATTAACTCCTTCTCCTTGATGGGAACTAGGTTACATACCCTTCCCATCACTCTGCTGTACCAACAAAACCCTGACTAATGAAAAAATGATATTCAATTTTTCCCACCTCTTCTGCTTCCCTCAAGCTTTCATGGCAGTTGCATGTGCTGCTCCAATTGTTCCATTCTTTTATCTGCTACTGGACAGTCTCCACCATGCCCAGTAACAATATGGCAGGGCATGGAAATGTCAGTTATCTGTAACCTTCTATTTGTTAGCACAAAATAAAGTTTATTTACCAAAAAAAAGAGGCCAAATAAGCAACTCAATGGGCAAGGGATCTACTTAACAGATGGCTGAATGCAACCTCTGGATAACCCCATTTAATCTCCTGACTAGTTTACTGAGCAAATTCAGAAAGGGATACCATGAAAAATGGACAGATTGAGCCAAATGAAAAAGCAAGAATAGGGAAACCGCCGGAGGATATCTGGGCGCAGATGTTGCTAATCCTTTCTGCAAAATAATTGGGGGAAATTACGTACTTGACACTGGAGTAGGCCATTAACAGCACAAGGTAACACCTTGGGACATAAAAGAGTCAATTAGTTATTCTAAAGAGGGCAGTAGGCCTTCTGACCCCAGTTGATAATCTGTTGATTTAACCCTCAACAAACTCCATAGCCAAAATGTAAAGCTTATTTGAAATCTGCAGCCAGGAGAGAAAGAACTATCCTCCATGACTACTCCTGCCTGCACCCACCACCTTCCTTGCAATTTGGAGCGATAGTAACTCAGATGCAGCCATTTGCAGTTAAAGCCACCACAGGTGTGAAGGTTAACAAGTCCAAACAATGTTAATTGGATAGACAGTGAACACAAGAGGCAGAATGGGGAGTACATGAGAGGGAATGGTGGAGAAAGAAGTCATGCAAACATTGTGCTCTGTAACCCAAAAAGAAGATAAACTAAGTTCAGTATATCTGTGTGGTAGTTCTGGTTCCCTGAGACACCAGGGACAAATCCAACTGGAGTTAACAACTTGTATCTGCTCAGAAATACCTGCATGAATGAGGCACATTAAAATGGAGATACAAAGATCTACCCCACCTTCCCTAGAGGAAACTCAGAGGGTTTGCAGGAGGAGAAGCAGTGTTACAAAGCACAACAGGCAAGGGGTGAAATCCACAATTAGAGAAAAGCACTGAGTGAATAGAACATTTAATAATTATTCTGTGACTCTCCAAGTTCTTTATGAACATTAGTGCATTGAGCCTTACAGCTGGGAACAAAAGTCACTGATGCCACATTGTCAGCCAATAAGGCATCAAGCAATGCCAAGATGAGTAACTATCTTGGTAAGCCTCATTTAAAGAGATTATGTGGGAGGATGTATTATCTAATTGTAGCCTTGGTAGGGCAGAAAGCCACCTGCAGTCTAACACTGCTTTGAAAAGCAACAGCATTCCTGCACCATCAAATCAGAGTGTTACAACTCACCCATCCATTACTCACCACAAGCGAGTGAACAAGTGCTTTTTGTAAGGTTATTCGTGAAGCAAGCATTATCCCCACTTTTGCAGATAGGGAAATTGAGACAGGGAGGAGTTAGGTGATTTGCCCTACGTCACAAAGAAATCCATTTCAGAGCCAGGAGTAGAATGCATGTCACGTCCTTAACTCATGACCATCCTTCTCCCTGAAAACTGCAGGTTCTTGTATGAGCAGTCTTACATACACAGACAACAACTGACAGCTAGTCAATCCTTAGCGGATGGGAGAAGGATTTTCTAGGTGTCTAAATATTTCCCGTTATCAACAGGAATTTTATGGGATTTCCTCCCATTGCATGAGCCACTCTACACGTTGGCAGTTGGCTCTACCACAGTGCAAACCTCAGTGGTTATGCTTCAGAAGGCTTCATGCAAACATTTTCTTTGGATTCATACTGCCTGGGTTTTTGTTCCGGAACGATCACTGGCTCAGACGTGCTCCAAAATCTGATGAGTACTGGCAAGCCTTTTGCTGGAATTTTGAGTTCATAATGATATATGAAAGCAGGGGAGATTTATGCTGCTACGGGGTTAGCCATCAACATTCTACAAAATGCTACTCTGTAGCAATTTAGGCTCTTCTATTTAGACCACGGCTAGGAACCACGCTGCAGCCTAGGAGATCTGGACACAATTCTCATTAAGTGCTGCGGCTTTGAAAATCACACCCATTGATGCTGCAGAGGACAGTATCTCTGCCTGAACACAACCTTTCCTTGCCTTTCACAGTTCAGTCTTAGGCCCCTACCTTTATTTTTCATGTAATGTAAATAGAGCGATACATTTTTTTACCTAGCTGTGCACAGCTGTATGTTTATATGAACAAACATTTGCTCTGGTCTGTAGTTCACAGTTTTAACCCTGTTGCAGACATAGCTTGGTTTTGCTTACAAAAGGTAGCCTGCCCTGTGACTATTTATCTCTAGTGTTAGAATTGGACTGGCCAGTTGAGATTCTCATGCATCTTTTAAATTAATTTGCCAATGGCTTCCAACTGCAGAATAAGTACAGTGGCCAAATAAACGAGAGTAAATCAAATATTACACAGAAGTGCATGGCATAACAAGTTCAGCCCTGGTGTAAACAAGGGAGGTCCCCAAGGAATCTCCGACAACCTAGAATAACAAGCTCTTTCTTGCTCCCAGGTACACCCTGTCATGCTCATATGACAGAGCTGGGATAGGGACAGGCACAGGGCCATTATGCCAGCCAGTGCATTCCTGTGCCGCTGCAGCAGGGGAATTTACAGTACAGCAGCTGACACACAGCCTTGAATTGTGCCCATACATTTGGTACTGGAGATCTGGTGTCCCCAATTTTATTATTTGAGTTATCGGAGCAGCCAAATCATAGACCAGGGCCCCACTGTGCTAGGTGCGGTACAATACAAAAAGGCTGTCTTTTTGTAGTGTTGGAGCCATGGAATTTCCTTTCTCCCCAATCTTTTCAAACTCTTCCCCCAGTCAAAAGCAAATTCCCTGACACGTCCCTCACTAGGTGAGTCTGTCCAGTCCATGGATTGGCCAACTGGGCTGCTATGGGAACAGCCCATCTTGAGTAAGAGAGGCTGATGCAAGTAACTCCCTCAGTGTTGGGCAGGAAAGCTTACAGTGCTCCTTCCTTTGGATTCACCTGCTGCCATTTATCCTTAGCTTTCATCGTGGCTATTCAACGTTTGTTTGGCTTTTTTTAAGTAAGAACATTTCTTAATAGAGGTGACTTTTCTTGTTTCCCCTGTGCACAGCAAGTCCCACGCACCACTCCTAGTCATTTACACCAGTGCCAAATGCTACCATTGTGATTTAGTAGAGCTTTACACTCACTTTGCATTCACTTTGGTGTAAATGACAACACAAGGTGCGGGGCAGTAGTGAATTGGGCCCTACTGCATGCAGGCCTCGGTATATGATGTAGGGAGAGGCCAGGCCAGTTTAGAGGAGCATCATATGGTGAGTGAGTTAGAGTATAAGCTGATGTACAAAATTGCTCTCACTGGAAAGGATTTGCCAAAAAGCTGATGGTTTGTTATTTCAGCCTTAGTTTACAGTGCAGAGCTTGCAGCAGTAGTCTCTGGCAGCTATGGGAGATTTAAAATGAATCTATTTCCATAGATCTCACTACAATTCTAGGCTTCAGTTCTGCAATAAGATCCATAGCTGGCAGACCCTACACCCACAAAAAGTCCCACTGAAGTCAATGGGTCTCTGTACAGGTCCACCCATATGGATCCAATTGCATGGAGTAATAATACATGACTATATGCATTACAGTGACATGCAAGGGTGAGTTAATTTTGTTCAGTGCTTTGAACATGTTGCTCTCAGTTCTCCATCCTGTCTGTGGGGAGACGACAGGTACTGGGTCAATGGGAATGATGCAGCTTAAAAGTTTCCCAGGTGGAATGAAGACGTTAAATACATTTTAAACAGGAGCATGCAGTTGGGTAAAAACACGTATCTGGCTGTATTCCATTTTGTCACAAATGAAAAAAGGTTGTTTAAAACAGTGCAGGAGCATGTGCAACAAGAAGTTACAATATCTCATGTATGGTATAAATCAACAGGCTGTTGCATACTGACCTGTTAAGGAGCGTTACTTTTATGTGTAGCTGGAAGACGATGCTTCAGGTACAATTTGAAGTGGTTACTCTAATGGAGGAGCAATCAACTGAAGTGAAATGTTATGCCTCCAGTTTGTAAGACTGTCTCTTATTGGTAATATATGCGGTATCAATTCTGCCTCACAAATTGGCAGCTCTTCCATGTACCAGCATAAAGAGAAAATACACCAAGAGAGTGCAATTTTCAGGTTTAATCCTTCCTCCACCTATGCTGTCCTCTCTCCTCAAGCACTTCCTGAAAGTAGAAGCGACAAAGAGTCCTGTGGCACCTTATAGACTAACAGACGTATTGGAGCATAAGCTTTCGTGGGTGAATACCCACTTCGTCGCTGCATGCATCCGACGAAGTGGGTATTCACCCACGAAAGCTTATGCTCCAATACGTCTGTTAGTCTATAAGGTGCCTGTGACAAGGTTGGACTCACCCCTGTGGCACCTCCTGCTGGTTGTCGTCGGGAATTAGCTCACCAGCCTCTGGAGCACCCTCTGCAGGCCGGTGATCCACCTGACCGCTCTGGCCCGTGTCCCTCCCAGGACCCAGTGCCTCTTTAACTGGGGTGCTGCCCCCTGGCAATACCCCCCAGATCTGGGTCTCCCCTCCCCAGGCTCCAATGAGAAACTGCAGAATTGGAATTAATATGCAAACTAGATACCATTACCTTAGGCTTGAATATTGACTGTGAATGGCTTGGTCATTATGTTAATTGAATTTATTTCCCCTCCTTAAAAACCCTTAACACCTTTGTGTCAACTGTCTGTAATGGGCCATGTTGATCATCACTTCAAAAGTTTCTACTGATAACAGTTCCTTTCAATTAATTAGCCTCTTAACGTTGATATAGACACTCCCACCTTTCCATGTTTCTCTGAATGTATAAATATCTGCTTACTGTATGTTCCATTCCATGCGTCTGATGAAGTGGGTTCTTAACCCACGAAAGCTTATGCTGAAATGAATTTGTTAGTCTCTAAGGTGCCACAAGTATTTTTCTTATTTTCTTTTTTTTAAGTCTGATGTTATCTTGTACACTCATCTCATCTTGACAGTTACGGTATTCTTGGGAGGCAGTGGGACTTCTCCCTGGAGTTCTGACCATCTTGACAATCGGATGGACATGAGCACTTGTAAATCTTTGTCTTTTTCCATTTGTTCTCAGATTCTTTTTAACCCCTGCCATTTAACTGGCACATAAACATACAGAAAGCATCAATAAGTCAGTTATCAGATTGCGGGTCACATATTCTTGGTCAGTTGTCCTATTTTCATGCTGCATGGCTACTCTGGATAACAAGTCTGCCATGTACATTTCAATCCTTTTCCTGTACTGTGCATCTAAGTTGTAGCTTTACAGTTTCAGCAGCATTTGATAAAGTCGTTTCTTTTCTATTCTGGAAAATCTCAGTTTTCTTAATCTCTCCTGATATGGAAGCAGTTCCATATTTTTAATAATTTTGGTTACCTCTCTCTGTACCTTTTCCAATTCTAATGTATCTTTTTTGAGATGAGGCAACCAGAAATGCACACAGGATTCAAGATGTGGGCTTACCATAGATTTATATGGTGGCATTATGATATTTACTGTCTTATTATTAATCCCTTTCCTAATGGTTCCTAACATTGTTAGCTTTTTTGACAGCCACTGCACATGGAAAATTCTATTTTCAGGACATGCTCAATTCCTACACGTACCCTACACATTATCATATTATCACACCCCTTATTGGGAAGCTCTCTATTGTCACAGCAGCTACCCCAGCAAAGAGCAGACTCCCTGAAATTTAAATTTGTAGTACACAGAAAACACATGACAGTTACATAAGGAATGCCACAGTGGATCAGACCACTGACCATATAGTCAAGCACCTGTCACCAACAGTAGCTACTACCAAATGCTTCAGAGGAAAGTGCAAGAAAACACAAAGAGGGCTTTTATAAGATCAGCAGCCCCCACCACACACCTTTCAAGATTCATTGGTCCTACACATGCCTATCACAACATGTGGCGTACTTCATTCAGTCCATTAAATGCCCCAATAACAACTATGTGGGTGAAACCGGACAATCACCGCACTCTCCAATGAACTCGCACAGGAAAATGATGAAAGTTAAAAACACCACATCACCGGTTGGTGAACACTTTTCACAAAGCGATCCCTCTATATCTGACCTCTCAGTCCTCATCCTCAAAGGAAACCTGCACAATACTTTACAAAGACAAGCCTGGGAGCTTAAATTCATAACTTTGCTAGACACTAAAAATGATGGTCTTTGGCAATGTCTACACTACAAAATTATGACCTAATTTACGTCAGCATACAGCCACTGCAGTTATTAAATCACTTGTGTGAGCACACATTCGGCTCCTTGCTCCTGGTGATGATGCACATCACCAAAACACCTGTATCAATTGTATTGTCAGTGTGGGATGGCCCTGAAAGCCAATAGCAGTCAACGTAAGCAACATAGCATCTACACTGACCCTGCCTCGACATAATTACATTGACCCTGCCTCTACGCCGCTCGGGGAGGTGGTGTTACTAGTTTGGTGTAGGGAGGCACTTATGTTGGCAGGAGTCAAATTTAAGTGGAGATGCTTCCACAGCTAGGTTGATGCAAGGCATCTTATGTTGACCTAACCGTGTAGTGTAGACTAGGTCTTAATAAAGATATTGCATTTATGGCTTATTACAACAATCTGTAACCCACTAACCTCCTTTTTTGTCTGATGACTACAGAAATTTTAATGGACCACTTCACCTTGAATGGTCCCTTAGAACAGTGGCTCTCACCATTTCCAGACTACTGTACCCCTTTCAGTCTGATTTGTCTTGCGTACCCCAAGTTTCATCTCACTTAAAAACAACTTGCTTACAAAATCAGACATAAAAATACAAAAGTATCAGTATCACTGCACACTATTACTAAATGCTTGCTTTCTCATTTTGGCTGTATGAAATTTAGTTTGCACAGACTTCACTAGTGCTTTTTTATGTAGGCTGTTGTAAAACTAAGCAAATATTTAGATGAGTTGATGTGCCCCCGGGAAGACCTCTGCATACCTCTTGTTGAGAGCCACTGCCTTAGAATACGTGCTAATTACTTTTGCTAAACTATCTGTTTGGTCTTGTATTTAGCTGTGACACTCCAAATGAATACCTTTCCCAGACCTGAAGAAGAGTTCTGGGTAGCTAGGTAGCTTCTCTCTCACCAACAGAAGCTGATCCAATAAAAGAGATTACCTCAGGCACCTTGCCTCTCTGTCCCCAGAGAACAGCTCCAGCAGTAAAAGGTTGGTTTATTCTCTGAAGTTTGAGGGTTTACATCTCTTCCAAAAACCTCCTTTATTCTTCTATTTACTACTGTTCTTCCAACATTTACTATTATAACAATCTTGCTATCCCTATAAACAACAAACCTCTCTGTGCTTTCATTTCCCCTCCCACCCATTGTCTTGTCTTTTTAGGTTTGTAAGCTCTTTGGGGACAGAGTTGGGTCTGGGTGTGAACAGTGCCTACTACAATGGGGTGGGGGGGTCTGATCTCAGTTGTTGCCTCTAAGGCAGTGGTTCTTAACCAGGGTTGCAAGTACCCCTGGGGGTATGCAGAGGTCTTCCACGGGGTACATCAACTCCTCTACATGTTTGCCTAGTTTAACAGGCTACATAAAAAGCACTAGACAAACTAAAATTTCATACAGACAATGACTTGTTTATATTGCTCTATATAAACAATACACTGAAATGTAGAGTACAATATTTATATTCCAATTGATTTATTTTATAATGATATAGTAAAAATGAGAAAATAAGAATTTTTTTCAGTACTTGTGTGCTGTAACAGTTTGTCTGATTTTGGAAGCAAGTACTTTAAAGTGAGGTGAAACTTGGGGGTACACAAGACAAATCAGACTCCTGAAGTATCAGAGGGGTAGCCGTGTGCCACAGGACCCTTTGTCGCTCCAGACTCCTGAAAGGGGTTCAGTAGTCTGGAAAGATTGAGCCCTGGTCTACACTACGAGTTTAGGTCGAATTTATTAGCGTTATTTCGATTGATCCGTGCACCCGTCCACACGACGAAGCCCTTAACTTCGACTTCTAGGGCTCTTAAAATCGATCTCGCCACTCCACCCCAAACGAGAGAATTAGCGCTTAAAGCGATATTGCCGAATCGATGTAGGCTTAGTGAGGACGCAATTCGACAGTATCGGCCTCCTAAATCTATCCCACGGTGCAACAGCTGACCGCTCTGGACAGCGGTCTGAGCTCGAATGCTCCTCCCAGGTAGACAGGAAAAGTCCCGCGAACTTTTGAATTTCATTTCCTGTTTGGCCAGCGTGGTGAGCTGCAGGTGAGTGCAGATCTCATCAGCAGAGGTGACCATGATGGAGTCCCAGAACCGAAGACGAGCTCCAGCATGGACCGAGCGTGAGGTACTCGATCTGATCGCTGTTTGGGGAGACGAAACCGTGCTAGCAGAGCTAGGGTCCAAAAGAAGAAACGCCAAGACATATGCCAAAGTCTCCAAGGGCATGCAGGACAGAGGCTACAACAGGGACGCGCAACAGTGCCGCGTGAAAATTAAGGAGCTCAGGCAAGCCTACCAAAAAACCAGAGATGCAAACAACCGCTCTGGGTCACAGCCCCAGACATGCCGCTTCTATGATGAGCTGCATGCCATTCTAGGAGGTGCAGCCAGCACAGACCCTCCCATGTGGTTTGACTCCATATGTGGATCATCAGAACCCACAGAGGAGCCTGATGATGATAATGATGATGAAAATAGCACACAGACCCAGCAAGGAAGCGGAGAAGCCCTTTTCCCCGACAGCCAGGAACTCTTTCTCACCCTGGAGCCAGTACAGTTCGAACCCTCCCAAGGCGTGCTCGATGCAGGAGAAGGGACCTCTGGTGAGTGTACCTCTGTTTAATTAATACATGTTTTATAAGCAAGCGTGTTTAATGATTAATTCGTGGCCAGTACAGCCACAGCTACTCGAAAAGTCTGTTAACATGTTCGGGGATGGAGCAGAAATCCTCCGGGGACATCTCCAGAAAGATCTCCTGGATGTGCTCCCAAAGCCTGTGCAAGAGGTTTCTGGGGAGGGCAGCCTTATCCTGTGCTCCGTGGTAACACACTCTGCCACGCCAGGCAAGCAGCACGTAGTCTGGAATCAGTGCTTTGCAAAGCATGGCGGCGTACGGTCCCGGTTTTTGCTGGCATTCAAGCAACATCCTTTCTTTATCTGTGTGTGTTATCCTCAGAAGAGTGATATCATTCATGGTAACCTGGTTGAAATAGGGGAATTTTAGTACGGGGGCATTCAGAGGGGCTCCGTCCCTGCTGGGCTGTTTGCCTGTGGCTGAACGGAAATCTTCCCCGCTGTGACCCACGCGGTGGGGGGAGGGGGCACAGCGAACATCTTGCCTGGGTGTGTGTGTGTGGGGGGCGATTAGGTTCTCCCTGCATGTTAACCCGAAAACCGCCGCCCCCCTAACTTTTCAATTGCTAACCTGTTTGTTTTAAATTGCCAGCCCACGGGATGTTTGTTATGGGAAATGAGGGGGTTGCTGTTTGAAAACATTCCCGCCTGTTGTGAAGCTTAAAGAAGCCTATAGAGTGTCTTACCATGGCTGTCTGCAAGCCGAATTCTGTTGCCCGCCGGACCTGCTTGTGTGATCTCTCACAGCAAACCGGCAGACCCTCAATATAAGAGGCACAGTGCAACCTTGGACCAAATGCACATGTGATATGTAATGTTTTGAGCATTGTTCAAACAAAATGTGTCTTTTACAGTTGTCTCCCATTTGCTTCCTCCCACAGCTGCAAATGTTTCAACGCCACCCCTTTCATCACCATCCCAGAGGCTAGCGAAGATAAGAAGTAAAAAGAAAAGGAGTCGAGACGATATGTTCTCAGAACTCATGGAATCCTCCCACTCTGAGGCTGCCCAGCAGAATGCGTGGAGGCAGACACTGTCTGAGTCCAGGAAGGCAGAATTTGATCGCGCGGACGAGTGGCGTGCTGAAGAGAGACAGCGGCATCAGCGTGCAGAGAGAAGGCAGGATGCAATTCTGAGGCTACTGGAGGATCAAACGGAAATCCTCCGGCTTATGGCTGAGGACAGGCGTAGGGTTCAGGAAAGGCCGCCTGAGCAAAGACGGCCGCTACAGCCCCTGTGTAACCAACAGCCCTCCTTCCCGAGTCCCATAACCTCATCCCCGAGACGCCCAAGAACGCGTTTGGGTGGCCTCCGTGCTCCCAGCCACTCAAGCCAAGAGAACAGTCCAAGCAAGAAAGGGCTGGCATTCAATAAGTTTTAAAGTGCTGTGTGTCCTTGTCCTTCCCTCATCCCCTCCTCCACCACCCATCCTGGTGCTTCCCTTCCTCCACCACCTATCCCGGGAGACTGTGTCAGTTACCCCCATAGTCCCCCCTCTGTGTTTTACGAATTAATAAAGAATGCATGATTTTTAAGCAACAATTACTTTATTTCCTCTGCAAGCGGTGATCGAGGTGGGGAGGGCAGGGCGGTTTGGGTAAAGGGAAGTAGAGTGCATGAAGGGGCGGGGCTTTTCAGTAGTGGGGAAAAACAGAACTTTCACACAGCATTCTGGCCATTCATGAAACTGGTTTTCAAAGCTTCCCTGATGCGCAACGCACCCTGCTGTACTCTTGTAATAGCCCTGGTGTCTGGCTGCGCATAACCAGTGGCCAGGCGATTTGCCTCAACCTCCCACCCCGCCATAAACGTCTCCCCCTTACTCTCACAGATATTGTGGAGTGCACAGCAAGCAGTAATAATAATGGGAACATTGGTTTCGCTGAGATCTAACCTAGTTAATAAACTTCGCCAGCGCGCTTTTAAACGGCCAAATGCACACTCCACCACCATTCTGCACTTGCTCAGCCTATAGTTGAAAAGGTCCTGACTACTGTCCAGGCTACCTGTGTATGGCTTCATGAGCCATGGCATTAAGGGGTAGGCTGGGTCCCCAAGGATAACTATGGGCATCTCAACATCCCCAACGGTTATTTTCTGGTCTGGGAAGAAAGTCCCTTGGTGCAGCAGCTGAAACAGACCAGAGTTCCTGAAGATGCGAGCGTCATGTACCTTTCCCGGCCATCCCACGTTGATGTTGGTGAAACGCCCCTTGTGATCCACCAGTGCTTGCAGCACTATTGAAAAGTAACCCTTTCGGTTTATGTACTCGCTGGCTTCGTGGTCCGGTGCCAAGATAGGGATATGGGGTCCGTCTATCGCCCCCTCCACAGTTCGGGAACCCCATTGCTGCAAAGCCATCCAGTATGAGCTGCACATTTCCCAGACTCACAACCCTTGGTACAAGCAGCTTGGTGATCGCCCTGGCTACTTGCATGACAACAGCCCCCACTGTAGATTTTCCCACTCCGAATTGATTCGCGACTGACCGGTAGCTGTCTGGCGTTGCAAGCTTCCACAGGGCTATCGCCAGTCGCTTCTCTACTGTGAGGGCTGCTCTCATCTTGGTGTTCTGGCGCTTCAGGGCAGGGGAAAGCAACTCACAAAGTTCCATGGAAGTGCCCTTACGCATGCGAAAGTTTCGCAGCCACTGGGATTCATCCCAGATCTGCAGCACTATGTGGTCCCACCAGTCTGTGCTTGTTTCCCGGGCCCAGAATCGGCGTTCCACTGTATCAACGAGCCCCATTACCACCATGATGTCCACCTTGCAGGGGGGCCTTTTTTGAGAGAGGTCTGTCTCCATGTCCTCATCACTGTCCTCAGGCTGATGCTGTCCCGTCCTCACCTCCTGTTGCTCTAGCAGCTCTCGGTTATCGGTCTCCATATACTGCTGGACAATGCGCGTGGTGTTCATAACGGCGATAACAGTTGCGGTGATCTTATCGTGCTCCATGCTTCCCCTGGTACGCTGTTTGCAGGACAGCAGAGTGGGAGCAGAAGCGGCGGGTGGATAACAATGGTTGCAGCAATATGGCGCCCGCACGAAAAAAGGCGCGAAAGGATTTTTCGCTCCCCCCTCAGGTGCTTTCACGGAGGGAAGGGGGAGCAAGGGTTAGGCTCATTTCCTTCTAGCTGCAGATAGTACAATATGCGGTGAGCAGGGGTTAGGCGCCTTTCCTTCCAGCTGCAGATGGTACAATAAGCTCTCCTGACCCCCTCAAGGATTGAACTCGCAACCCCGGGTTTAGCGGGTCAACGCTCATACCGCTGAGCTATCCCTCTGCCCGTGTTCCAGGCAGTGCTGAATCTCCCTTAAAGAAAACGTAAAAAAGCACCCCCGGCCAGCCACACCAAAGGCCGCCGCCCAGGAGCATAGTAATTTCAAGCATATTGTACGATCTGCAGCTAGAAGGCAAGGAGCTTCTGCTATATGGTCCCGCAACCACAACCATTTATGGCATATTGCACCATCTGCAGCTATAAGGCAAGGAGCTTATGCTGTGCAGTCCCACGACTACCAGCCTCAGGCGGAATGGCCCCCTCAAGGATTGAACTCGCAACCCCGGGTTTAGTGGGCCAACGCTCAGAACGCTGAGCTATCCCTCTGCCCGTATTATACCATGACTGAATCTCCACTAGACCTAATGTGAAGGCGTACGCTGGAGATGTACGGTAATTGTGAGCTGAGCAGCCTTCCGTAGCAAACATGGAAAGCCCGCAGACAAGGCGTGAAAAAGATTGCTTTCAAGGAGGGAGGGAGGGACGTTTGATGGCCTGATGACATGTACCCAGAACCACCAGCGACATTGTTTTCTGCCCCATCAGGCTTTGGGATCGCAACCCAGAATTCCAATGGGCGGCGGAGACTGCGGGAACTGTGGGATAGCTACCCGCAATGCAATGCTTCGAAGGTCGATGCTAGTCTCGCTACTGTGGACAAAGTCAATCGACCTCATGGTCTTAATGCTCTTTAGTGGGGACACACACAATCGATTCCATTAATTCGGGTTTTAATATATCAACTTCTATAATTTTGAACTAATTCTGTAGTGTAGACGTACCCTGAGAGCCACTGCTCTAAGCACTATTGTAAGTTCAATAAATAGTAACCCTAGAACGTGGACAGCACTAGTGTAAGCATCCCCCCACTGTCTGATCAGTTTGCCTCAACCGTGTTCTAAGGCTGACAAAGTTGTTCAGTCTTCAGTCCTATGCAATTTTTATCTTCTCTACTCAGACTGCCAATAGGTTGCAGTTGTGGTGTGATCCAGACAGATCTTTCCCTTCCAGTGATGTTTTCTAGAAGAAATTCATTTCAGATGAGAAAACTATTTCAGTATTTAATGTTGTCTTTCTAATTAACCCAAACTGCTACTTTGACAATATTTTGCTATTGTTTTCCATGGGGTTGGCGGGGAGTCTATTCCTCGTAAAGAGGAGCCTCAGAGAGCAATTGAAGTTATATTTGAAAGCACTTGGGAAAAGGTGTGCATGTTAATCTAAAAGAAATGGAAAATTCACACCATGCCCTCTTCATTTATAATAGCAGATTCCTCATTTAATTGGCATCTTCCCTTATTTACATTACAGGCTGTTCTTGAAATGGCAGAGAACTTTACAGACTTGCTAAAGGCTTGTTTCTAATAGAACTGGTCTACAGGGATTTTCAGCTTTAACTGCACTTGGGCATTTTCCTATGCCATCGCCTCAACCACAAGAACTTTCTATGTAGTTTTGGATTTGTTTGCACATATAAACACTTTGCCTTGATTTGGGCCAGCAAAGGGTTTTTAAACATTGACTGTTGTTGTTGCTAAGACACAGGTCCTTTGAATGTGATAAAAAAAAGAGAGAAATGCTTGAACATCTGGTTATCTTCCATAGCTGTCTCCAATGACTATGAAAAGGAGATAAATAATTTCGGAGATGGATCCTGGCAACGTTGCAATAGATTTAGCAATTTCCTTTCTATCTAATTTTCCAGTCCCCACCCCCACCTTTAACTCTCTGTATGCTCAAAGTATTCCAAATGCTTATTGCAGCCCCACAGAGCGCTATAAAAATACTACACTATTCTACAGCTTCTAAATGTTAATAGTATTTTGGAACATTACTATAGAATACCATAAGGGGTTTTTTTTGTTTGTTTTTGTTTTTTGCTGGTTGTTTTGTTTTGGGGGTGGGGGGCATTTAAAAAGTAAAGCATAAAGTGGCCATAAAATCATAGTTTCTATGCATCTACTTCCACCCAGGAACTACCCAGAACAAGGGGGAATGTAAATACAGAGAAAACTGCTAAGATGCAAGTAAGCACATCTGAACCTCTGCAAAAGCTTCCCATACCCAAGAAATCATACAAAAAACAGGCATAGGCATAGGCCATGATCATGAAATAGGAAGAGAGTAGAAGTGGGGGGTGGGGAGGGGCGCATTCTAAGCAACATGATCCACCTCTCTGCAGATTAACATCCAGATACAAATAGCAGGTTGGTTAAATTCTATGTCAAAGTGCACAGAGGTAATGCTATACATACACCCAGAGTAATACCACTAGCTTCAGAATTACTCCAGATTTACCTGCAGTGTAAAGGAGAGCAGAACCTGATCCATTTTGTTTTTCTTTGCTTTTGAAACCCTTCTACAACTCTGCAGGAAAGAGCTCATTTTGTTTAAATACCATCTTGTTTTACAACCAAGGCCCAGTCTGTTCCTCAAGTGCAACCATGGTTTTGTGACACTCCCGTCTGACCAGCTTAGAGTAAACATGGTTGACTTGTGTCCACACAATGGCTTTTTCCACAATACAATTAAGTGAGTCCACACTTACCACATGACAGACTATCCCACAATTGCCTACTGTCGGGTATTTTGCTTCTCTGGCTACATCTATGCTATGATCTGGGGGTGTGATGCCCAGCTCACGTAGACACAACAGGCTAGTTCTCATGAGCTTATGCACTAAAAATAGTAGTGTAGCCACGATAACACAGACACAGTGGCACACACTAGCAGCCCCAAGTACATATGCACAGGGTTCGGGTGGGTTTGTGCTCAAGGCAGCTAGCACGTTCCATCGCAGTCTGTGCTTCCATGGCCACACTACTATTTTTAGCGTAGTAGCTCAGATAAGAGCTAGCACAAGTATGTCTATGCAAGCTAGGAATCACATCCCTAGTTCATAGAGTACATGTAGCCTCTGACACTTCCAGTGCTGCCCATGGTCAGATAGGATACTGGGTTTGAAGGACCATGGGTCTGACTCAGTCTGGCAATTCCTAGGTTCCTAACTGTGCTTGTATGATGCCCTTTGGCAAAATCTGAGCAGTTATAGAAGTCACGCACACTGGGGGAATGCACTCCAGGAGAGCTGAGAAGAAGTAGACCATACTGGCTTACAAAAGCTACGTTTGAGGAGGGAAAGGAGGGCAGCTACACTGCCCAGAAAGTGATTAAGTGGTTACAGGATAAACCACGTGAATCACTAAGCCACTGGCAAGGCTGGAACTGCTGTTAACTATTAGCTGCCACACAGTTAGGAGTACTAGCTATATTGTTTGTTTAGAGCACTAAGCACAACGGGGTCCTGGTCCACGCCTGGGGCTCATCCGCACAACCGCCATCTAACCAGTAACAACAAACTGTCAGTCATTTTTTTGTTTGGCTGTTCTACTGATCCCAGCCCAATAGGTCTACGGTTAACGAGGTGTTTATTCTCAATCAAGAAGATATTTAAGAATATGCTTTTAAGTCCAATGAATTAATTAATTCATACTAAATTGACCTTTTTGACCTTTTGACCTTTTTTCTTTTCCAGGGGATGATTTTTGGTGTTTTTTTACCTGTGCAGTGTCCTGTGACTGGCAGCTTTCTGTCAAGTAACTATGATGGATGGTTATATTCTTTTAGCAGTGTTTATGACATCTGAGGAAACAGTTACTTGGTGAAGCTCCATATATGGTCAATCTTGGTACACGTGCTATCATTTCACTTTATCCTCGGTGGATTAACAAAGTAGAGTTCATGTTGGTCACATGCAGAAACAAAAGTTGTCCCTTTCACCACTCACAAGTGGCTTTTTTATTTTAAAAAAATAGAATACAAAGGTTAAGTACTGCAAATATCTGTAACCCAGACTCAATGTTCTTCCATTGGGAGGTCCTTATATATTCTACCCCCGTCAGAAAAGGGGAGACACACAAAAAATAAGAAGTAGTCCTCCACTGGATCAAATACAAATAAAGATTTGTCTTGTCTAGGTGCCAGGATGTTGTCAGTAGAGCTGAGATCCTAGAAGAAAAAAAAATCATCTTTATATATTCACGCTGCAGTGAATTTTGATATTTGTTTCATAAATATTCAAGCACTCAAGCATTATTACCATGAATATTGCAAAAAGTGAATTTTTAGGTCAAATACTTGCTGAAAGTGAATGTTTAGTTGTATGCATGATTATAAAATTCTCAATTCACAATTGTGTTTGTTAGTTACATAAGTCTTCCAATAGGGGACAGAAGCAATGCCACATGACTAATCAACACTGTCAATTTGCATATTCTAATTTACTGCACAATTTGCAGTATATGTAATTAGTCAACATAGCATACAGTGGTAGAGTTTCAGTTCTCTGATTGGATGATTCATCTAACTGATGCAGCCTGAATTTTGAACTGTATATTTGATTATATTTGTCATTCACTTTCTATTGGGTACACAAGGCTTCCAACCAGAAAATAGAAACTGTGCCACATGACTTACTGGTATGTTACACAACACAAATATTTTCAAGAAATATTTAGCAAATGAACTGTAGAACAAATGGAATTATTTTGCCATGAATAAATTCATTGCAATTTTACAATCTGTTCACAGATTGTGTCACAGAAAAATATGAGTTTTGACAAATTATTTGTTGTTTTCATTCAGCTTCTGCTATGATCTCCAGAGGCTTAATCCAAATCCTAAAGCAGCATTGACTGAAGTGGGAACTGGATTGGGACCCAGGCTATGTAGATCTGTCTCCAGTTATTACATTATAATAATTCTTCTGTCTTCTTCTGTGCCTTCCTTCCAAGGATGTAGAAGCATTTTACAAACAGTCAATCAATCCTCACAATAACTACAGATTTTATAGATGAGGAAACTGAGGCACAGAGACGTTAAGGGATTTGCCTGAGGTCACACAAGCAGTCTGTGATAGAACATGTGTCTATTGGCCTGGCCTGTGCCTTAGTCAAAAGCCCACCCCTTTTGTATCATAGGTCTGGTAGAGGTAGAATTTTAAAATGTATCTTTGTAGAGGCTTGTGCTTAACCCAGTCCATTAATAGCACAAATGGAAGTCACGTCATTGCCAGGATGTAGCATAGGACTGTGAAATAGCATTGCATTATAGTTACCAAGACCTCCTAACCAACAGCAGTATGGTCACAAAATGTGACATCAGCCACAATAAAGTATTTACTCTAAAATTAATAGCCTATTCATCAGGTATGTACACTACAAAATGATCTGGCTATTTACAGTCACTGGGGACTCAAGACAGTTGTGACTTCAACTTCTGTATAGTCTATTGTACATTTAATGACCACAATGATCATAATTCTAAACGAGACTAAGACAGAATGTCTGTTTATAATACCTACCATGTACTAAGAGGTTTAACCTATATTGGCTGCCCATGGGGGAACTACAGTAACTGTGAGAATTCTGAGGACATCCCAGCCAAGTTTTATCTATTTGACCCTGCTGAAAATGGCAATTATTTTATATATGTGAATTATGTTATATCCCAGAATAGAGCCCACTGTGCTGAAAATTTATGTTATAACTACTAACAGCAAAGAATTGTGGTGAAGAATATTGATCTCAGGGCGCTCTGAAACACAAGGTAGCAGCAGAATGTGATAGATCTTAACTGCATATCTCCTGACTACTTTTAGAAAAAACGTATCTACATCTTGGAATCATTTTGAGACGGTTCTATGAGTAATTGTAACTTGATTTAAAACCCTGACTTACAACTACTCAGACCTAAAGCTTGTTGGGAAATTTCAGTCACATGTTTTTTGGTCAGAAAATGCTGCTTTGTCAAAACCGAAGCTATGTGTGGGGAAAATTTTATAAAACACCTGTTGCAACAAATTTCCCATTTCAAAAAATTGGATAATTTTTTTTTTCATAAACAACCTATCTTAACATTTTCTAAATGAAAAAAATTTCATTTTTTGGTTCCAAACAACTTTTTGTTTAAAATGTTTTAATTTATAGTTAAAGGTAATTTTAAGTAGATAAAATAAAGGTTTGAATCAAAACAAAACATTTCAAAATTATTGAAATACTACATTTTGATTGACTGATCCAATTCTTTTTTTCCAATTTTGTGTTCACAAAAATTTGAGATTTTGACTTTTCATCACAATTGAGGTTGGGAATTTTTTTCAAAAATGTCTCAAATTCTCACAGCACAGGAAAACCATTTCCCACCCAGCTCTACTCACATCCTACTGCTAACATGCTTCTTTTCTGGCCTTTCTGCATGTAAGACAGACCAGCTTGGCCTTCGCTAGCTAAATACAGAGTTGTGGTATAAAGAGGTGTAAATCACACAACAGTGGTTCGTTGGGTGGTAGTCAGTTTACTTGAGCCTAAGAAAGAATCTATATGCAAAACTGACTGGAAAATAGGTGTAAACCAGGTCAGAATCTTAAATGTGGGTTATTGACTCCAATGTGATTTTGCTAAACTAAAGACTGTATGATCTGGTCCTTGTATCGTAAAGTACAACAAACCAAAGACTTGTGCTTTGACATATATACCGTAAGTGAAAATCGTTACAGTAATTTTGAGCTCAGTAAACTTTTTTACTATCGGAAGGCGAAAGCTACTGTAGCTCCACAGTAATCATTATGATGAAGTCCAAGATCATCTATCAGCAAAACCCATTAGGCTTTGTTTTTAGATACACAGAAGTATGGTCAACTAGTGAAATACATTTCACTACATTAGTCAGGCTGTTTGGACTCAATAAACAGATACATTAGCTGATGCCATTAAATAATATAATATATTATATGGAGACTGTTCTCCCTGTGATGAATTTATAGCTAAGCCTAATAATGCTGATGTACTTACAAGTCTGTCAATAATGCCGGGCTAAGACCTATTTTTAAAGGCTTCAGAGCAAATTATGAGCAAATTTTTAAACTATTTGTAGGTTTGACTAAAAATGTGGCTGCTTCTTTGTAGACTTTAACACCAGGAGATCTTTTAGTGTGATGTCCTGTACATCACAGGGCATAGAATTTCATCCAGTTACTCCTGTATCGAGCTCAATTATATTGTATTCCTGCAATTGCAGTATCTAAAGTTTAGATTCTCTAAACCACTTGAGTGTGCAGTATTGTACTGGAAATCTCCCAAGAAAAGGCTATGTGGGAAAGCTTGTTGAAAGAGGGAGAGAATTTGCCATCAAAAATATCAAGAAAATCTTGTTTCCATTCTGCATCGAAACTTTGAAGTTTTCCATCTAGCTCTCTACCATCCTGAGAGTTTAGTGGTACTTCCTGCTGCTGGCTGAGCTAGAAATACCAAGAAAACAGAGATTCTCACAGGATTTGCGGTATGAGCTAGAAATGGAAAGACAGAAACAGATTAAAAAATGAAATATAATTTTATAATATTCACATACCTTCTCAACCTCAAGGAGGCTCAGATCAACTTCAGTGTGAATTTTGGGTGGAAATTCAGCTGGGTTCCCTTTTTCTTGCTCAGTTTGCCAAGCCCTATTTGTCAAGAAAGCAGGAGTATATGGTGGTTGGAGCATTTGTCAGGTCTCTTCCACTGACTTGCGGCAATGAGTTGGATGAGTCATTACACGTCTCTGTGCCTCAGTTTCCTCATCTGTAAAATGGGGATGATAGTAACTTCCCTTCCTCAGAGGGGTGTTATGAGACTTAATGGAAGTACTTTGAGATCGCAAGATAAAAGGATGTTGCTACAGAAGGGTTCTGAGATGTAAATAAGTTCTCTAAAAGCAACCAAGCTAAGAACCACACCTTCCATGAATACCTTGTGGTTTAGAGTCCTGAGAAAGTAAGTAAGAGAGAGAGAGCTCAGTCACAAAACCCCTCCCCACAATTCTTTACAGTTAAGGGTATTATGAATTCTCAGCACTGTGGACCTTATTCTGGGACATAACCCACCATCAAGCTTTACACAGAACTCCCCACTGAGCTAAAGCAATGGTGCAGGAGGGCTCTGCAGGGCACAGGACTGTAGTAGGAGACATGCCTACCTAAACCACCATCCCACAGACCACACCCATAAGGGGTATGATCTGTGGATTGGGGCATGGTTCAGTCCCCAGAACCACTAACACAGCAGCAAGCATTGGCAAGTGGATGGTGGGTGGGCGTGTTGGTTCTGCTCAGTGGGAAAGCACGTCCCATCTCATGGTTCTGTGCACTGGGGCTACCTGTGACATCCCACCCTGAGCAGCATTATCCCTGTAGCAGAGAATACACTGGGTTTGGGCTTTGCCTCCTGTCATCATCCGAGCCACATCAGGATACAGGTTATAATATATCGCATTCCAAAGCCAAAAATGTTTTTTTAAAGGATTACGGTTGGGAAAGTGTCACATTCCCCCTAAAAACATGGAAATAAGTTACAGGACACCTCTTAAAAGGTTCCCCAATGCCCACACGACACATTTTTCACCAAAAATGACAGACACTTCATCTTCACAAGGAACTTCCTTTGGCCTCCAACAGATCAGGAAACAAACATTAATTTCCCTCACAGTGTAACAATCTAATCACCACCTCAGCATTGACACATGTGCAAGGTTATGTGCATGGCATACGTTTGAAGTCATAATTAAGGTTGCGTGTCCTACTGTGAGAGTTTATTGTGACGTGTGTAACGTTTTGACTCTACAACAGTCATTTCAGTTCCTCCTGCACCAGCACTCACAACCCACAGCCTCCAAACACTACAGCTGCCAAGGCTCCGATCCCAGAGCCTGCTGCTTCTCCTCATTTCCCCCTGTCTGAAAAATGATGCCTCATCACATCCACACTGAATCCACCAGAGGACTGCACTGTGTGCCTCTGCCCCGATTTCAGGATCACAGTCTTGGTGGGAAAGGACACACACACGACAGGCACACATGCACAACCCCAACCGGAGCCATGAGAGGGGGCACACAGCCCTAGGAAGCTGCAAGAGGGGTTGTACGGCCTGCCCTGGGTAGGCTCAGCATGTGCAGAAGCAGGTGCCCCCTTTCCTTGGCTCTGCCATGAGCAAGGTGGACCGGTCTGCACACGCTCTGCTGCGGAGGAGGATGCAGCCTCTGACACTTACCTGCCGGCCGCTTCCTGGGAGGAGGTGAGCAGCAGGAAGGGCGGGGCCGGCCAGGGGCAATGGAGCATGCATGGCATGGCATGGCATGGCCAGAGGCACACTGGTCCGCCTGACCCTGTGCTACCAGCATGCCCCTTCCTGTTGGGGGTGGGCCTATGCTGCAGGGCACAGCTCCCCTGCCCAGTGCCCCCTGGATCCACTAGGTCTTGCACTCCCTGAACCCACTATGCCCAGAGCCCCCCCACAACAAATGCACAGTGCTGTGCACACCACCATCGCTACCCAGCACCCCCCCACCCACAGCCCCACCACAGCTGCCCAGCACCCCACACAGAACCCCCCCCCACTCACTAGTTTCCCAATACACACAGATTTCCCCTCCCTCCCTTCCAGTGCCCTTCCCCACAGCCCCACCACCACAACTACACACTGCCCCACACAGACCCCCACTGCCCAGTGTCCTGACGCACACAGATCTCCCCCACTGCCCAGCACCCCCCAACAGGCCCCCACTGCCTGGACCCCCAAACACAAACCTCCCCCACTGCCCAGCGCCCTCCACACACCTCCCAGACACTCACCATCACCCCCGACCCCTTCCCTGGCCACACTCACCAGCTCTGCTGGGAGGTCTCTGGCTCCTAGGGTCAGCGCTGGGAGGGGAGTCTCCAGACCCTCCACGTGCTGCGCCCGCCACAAGCATGAGCTCAGAGGCTCCCATTGGCCGGGAAAAGCGCCAATGGGAGATGCTGGGGCTTGGGGGTACCAGCAGCACGCAGAGAGCCCTCCCCCCCCCACCCAAGAGCCAGAGGGACCTGGGGGCGAGGTGGGGAGTCCCGGCCAGCGGTGCTTACCTGGGGCGGCTCCCCGCCCGGGAAGCATCCGCAGGAGGTCTCTGCGGCTGCCGCCTGCTGCGCCTGCAGGGGCTGGGGGGCTTGCAGGCGCTGGCCACCAGGAGCGGGCAGATAGCCCCCTCCTCTCCCCTCCCCTCGACCCACAGCCGCCCAGCAGGCACAGAGGCAGCAGGCAGCCCTGGCCAGGAGCTCTCCACGTGCTGCACGGGCGGGGCGGGGGGGCTTGCAGACCCGGGAGTGGGAAGATAGCCTGCCAGCTGCCCTGCATGCAGCGCCGGCGACTGCGGAGGTCCCGATATCGGGACAAAGGGCACCCGACCGATGGAAGGTCGGGACGCGGGACAAGTCCCCTAAAATCGGGACGTCTGGTCACCCTACCTCCGAGAGCAACCTGGGGCTTTTCTTCCACTGAAAACAATGGGAAACTTCTTTACTAGGGGCAGCCCTCTGCACACAGGAGCAATGGGAGCCGGCGTCCCCACGAGGGAAATATCGTGGGGGCTGATCTATGTTTCTGCCCCTGCGTGTCACTCCCTCTCCCTTGCACGCATGCACTGGAGGGTGGAGGCAAGAGTGGGGACCAGAGTGGCTGCTGCAGTAGACCTCACCCCCCCCCCATTCAAAACATACTTCTTAGCCTTTGCCTGCACACCCCGTGAAATAGTAGCCATCTTTACTGAAGGCGTCAGAAGCCTCGATCCCATAGGGTAGCTTCAGCCCTGTTTGAAGTTTTGGGAAACGACAGCCACTTAGAGGAAGGAAAAATTGTGAACACAATGGAAAAAGCAGAGGGAAAAATCAGAAGTAACTTTCATAGAATCATAGAATTTCAGGGTTGGAAGGGACCTTAGGAGGTCATCTAGTCCAACCCCCTGCTCAAAGCAGGACCAATCCCCAATTTTTTGCCCCAGATCCCTAAATGGCCCCCTCAAGGATTGAACTCACAACCCTGGGTTTAGCAGGCCCATGCTCAAACCACTGAGCTATCCCTGAAACTTTGCTTCATTGCAACCTAATTTCTTCATATGTACATTCTTCACTAGCTGGCAATGAGTTTCAACTGCACAATGTATGAATAACAATCTAGGCATTTGTTAGCAATCGAGCATTAAAAAAAGGCAAGGCAGGCAAAAAAAATGTCCCTTTTTTGTCACATCTGATATAGATGTCTGAAATCAGACAGACTGCTGATGAGTTTTAGGTAACTGTAAAGATAAACCAACTAGTCTAAAAACTAGCCGAGTTGCAGGAGGTATAACTCAAATGAACTAAAAATACAGAGAAATGTTGAAACTGGTTATTTTATTCTGCTCAGAAACTCTTTGATTGACACACGTATTTATTTTGCTTACATGGTATTTAATTTGCTGAAGGGGTGGGGGGGATAACATTATGGATATTTTTCCAAAGAGACCCATGTTTATTTAGGTTGGCAGCAGGAAAAGATGTTTTTAAAGCTACATCAATGCCCCGCCACCTGCGGTAAGCTGCTTGTTTTGCAACAGAACAGTCCTAAATGTTGGATGAGAGCTGGAAAATTTAATTAAAACTCACTTCAAAACAAACGCATCCTGCAAGCATCTCAGGAAATCTATAGGTTCATCATTAAATTCATTAGCAAGTTTATAAAAATCCAAAGACAAAAACAAAAAATACATCTCAAATACGCACGAACGCACACACAAAAGAACACCCCCCGTTATTCAAATTCTCTTGGACCTTGCTCGCTGTGGCAAGGCCCCTGGAGTAAGGCAAACATGAACGACCATCTGTTATTTTTGTCTGCAAAGCAGTGACTTCCCCCTGATGAATCTTTGATAGCAGCCAAGGAATGGCAGCAACTGCTCTGGCAGAAACTGACAGCCAGCAGCCCTGGTCTCCATTCCTCTTTTCACTCATCCTGCATGTTAAATGACTGCTTCAAACCCAGGAGTAGCTCTTTACAGATTAAAATTGAATATCCCTTTTCTGTGCTCTCATTTAAATTACAGCAAATGAAGGCAAGTGTCAGGGAGCAAGCAAAGGGAAAATGAGAGAGAGAGAGAGAGAGAGAGAGAGAATATCGGAGAATGAGGAACCCCGGAGGGAGCATTCACAGTGCCAAAGAGATACTCATTTTCTAGCACCATCTGTCAGGAGCCACTTGGAGCTTTTTCTTTCTTTCATTTTCTCTCTCTTTTCTTCTTGTTCCCCTCCCCCCAGTCCTTACCTTGCTTGTGGGAAACATCAGTAGGTAAAACCCTCTGGAACTAACAGAATTGTGGATTGGGTTTGCTTAAAGTGACCATTTATTTTAGGGCTTCATCCACCTCCCACTAAAAGCAATGAAAAGACTCCCATTGACTTCCCCAAGAATCAGATCAGGCCCTTCAGCCTCCATTGTTCAACATCAGCTTCTCTATCAGTGATTTGTGCTGCTTTCTTGAAATTCTTACTCTGGCAAACAAGCCCCTGGAGATGTGCCTGCTGACGCCGGACACCCAGGACTCTGTTTGCCCACAAGGCCCAGATTGGGCTGGCAATGAAATTACTGATCCCTCCCTGTCTGACTGCTTGAGAATGGCAGACAGACCACCTGAGCAGTGGAACTGCTGCAAGAGGTGGTCACCTGGGATTGTTCTGAAGCCAGTCTATATGTTTTTGTTTAAAGAAATCCCACACTCTGTCAGCAGACTTGCTGCGTTTTCACCATGTCAGATTTCCAGGGAAGGTTGCCTTGTGAGCCACAAAACAGCAATATTAACTTGAGATTCATCCTGAAAATGTGTGTTGGTGACATGGGACTTAGAAGACATTGTTTCATACAAGAGTAGTTTTTGATTGGGTCCATTTTCACAATGATTATTCCAGACCAGTGTAAATACATACGACCGTTACAGCACTTCCTATGGCATGTGGCATGTAGGTATTAAGTGGTGAGGGGGGAGGGCTATCATGAATGCTTTCTGTGTTTAGTTTCTCTCTTGTGATTTCTTTGTTTGATCGACAGCCCCAAAGAATGACCCCTATGTTCTGTTTGTTGACAATAGCAAGGGCCATGTGGTCAACAGGATTCCAAACCACAGAACCCAGTATTGTCAGCTCTCAGAGTTCAGAGCCCATGAGTCAGGCCCCAAAATCAACAGATTGACTTAAATAATATATTTCAGGGTTCTTTTTATTCACCTTCTAGTGCTGGAGCACTTGGGCTACAGCAGCACAGCTGAGCCACTGTAGCGCTTCAGTGTAGACACTGCCTATACCAACAGGAGAGGTTCTCCTGTCGGCATAGGTAATCCACCTCCCTGAGCCGTGGTAACTAGGTTGACAGCAGAATTCTTCCATCGACCTAGCATGGGGACTTAGGGCATGGCTACACTTGCGAGTTAGAGCGCATTAAAGCAGCCCTGGGCGCCCTAACTCATGACGCGTCCACACTGGCAAGGCATCTAGATCATCCAGACTCCGCGGCTAGAGCACTCCTTGTAATCCACCTCAGCGAGAGGCATAACGCTTGATGCTCCCCGCTGGAGCGCCGCGGCGCTAGTGTGGACGCCCTGGTCTGTTAATACGCTCTGATTGGCCTCCAGAAGTGTCCCACAATGCCTGTTCTAGCCACTCTGGTCATCACTTTGAACTCTATTGCCCTGCACTCAGGTGACCAACCGTCAGACCCGCCCTTTAAATTCTTTGGGAATTTTGAAAATCCCCTTCCTGTTTGCTCAGCCAGGCGTGGAGTGCTCTCAGCACATCTTTCCAGGTGACCATGCCTCCACGCACCAGGAAATCCCCAGTATGGAGCAATGGCGAGGTGCTGGACCTCATCAATGTTTGGCGGGAGGAAGCTGTCCAGTCCCAGCTGGGTTCCAGCCGTAGGAATTACGATACCTTTGGGCAGATATCAAGGGACATGATGGAAAGGGGCCATTACCGGGACACACTGCAGTGCAGGGTTAAACTGAAGGAGCTGCGGAGTGTCTACCACAAAGCCCATGAGGCAAACCGCCGATCCGGTGCTTCCCCCGCGACCTGCTGTTTCTACAAAGAGCTGGACGTGATACTTGGCGGCAACCCCATCTCCACTCCGAGGCCCACCATGGACACTTCGGAGTCCAGTTCAACAAGGCAGGAGGAGGAAAGTAGAAGCAAGACTGCTGAGGAGGGGGAAGACACCCCAGAATCCCTAGATGCATGCAGCCAGGAGCTGTTCTCAAGCCAGGAGGAAGGTAGCTAGTCGCGGCGGCCAGTGCTTGGGTATGGACAAACACCGGTAAGTGGCTTTTATTTTTGGAAGGAAGTTATTCGGTGCGGGCTCTTGAGGAGAGGAGGGTTAGGGCTGCATGCATGCCTAGATGCAGAATAAGGCGTTGATGTGCTCTCTCACATCGTGGTAATCCGCCTCAGTGATCTCTTCAGAGGTCTCATCCAGAATCTGGGCAATGCGCTTGCGCAGGTTCCTTGGGAGTCACTGTGGTCCTTGTCCCAGTAAGGCTAACATGTCTGCGCCAGTGTGCCATGAGGGGCCAGGGGACCATTGCTGCACACAGGAAAGCTACGTATGGGCCAGAGCAGAAGCCGCATTGTAGTAGAAGACCCTCCCTTGCTTCCCAGGTCACCCTCAGCAGTGAGATATCGTCCAGGACGAACTCCTGTGGAAAATGTGGGGACAGTGTTCAGTATAGGGGCCCCCTTCAGCTGTTTGCTCTCCCCAAGGCACAGAAACCCAGAGGACAGTACGGCCGTGAAACAATCAGTCCCCCTTGCCTCTGTGCTTACTCACCATTTGGGGGCTCCTGTGGGTTATGTACACTCTCTTTGGGACAGGCAAATTCTGCTATTGTGTAGACTGTGCTTGCCCTTAAGTACAGGGGAATCATTGCTCTGTATGGTGTGAACAATGCTGCCTCTGTTAAGCGTTGCATTTTGCATTTTGACTCCAAAGAATTAGGAAGAGGCCACGTAGAAGCAAAGAAGAGATGCTGCATGAAGTAATGCAGCAGTCCCTTCACAAGAATCTAAAACAGCAGGAGTGGAGGGAGAGTGAAAGCAGCAGAATAAGGAGTGCCGGCACCAAAGCACGGATTGGCTGATAAGCATCATGGAGCGCCAAGCAGACTCAATCCAGGCACTCATAGCCATGCAGGTTGAGCACTACCATGCCCTCCAACCCCTGCAGCCCTTGTCCCAAAACTCTTTCCCTTGTGCCTCCAAGTCATCTCCAACCCACTTTCCCCAACATCTGGGTTCTTATCGCTACCAGCTGCCTCTAACACCTGTAGCTTCACCACCCAGCCCTGCAAACTACGACCCTTAACCACTGCACTCAACCACCATGCATCATAGCCATCGTGAAGTGCAGCACTCATTGCACAGCACTCCAGACAGGGAGTATGAGAACAGGACATAAGCAAATCTGTGATTGAACTGTTCCCCACCCCACCCCCCTGCCCTTTCTGTTTCCCAAGCAGTTGAGTTTCTTTTCAATAAATGGCTTTTTCGGCTTTGAAAATATTCTTTATTATTGCATTAAGTAAAAGATACCTTAGCCCAGGAAAGCAACAGGCCCTGCAAGTCAGTGTAGCAAACACAGGTTCCTACTAACATTGGTACCACTGCTCTTCACTCCCGTGCAGGGCACCAAACATTACTGGTGGCTTTAAGCCTCAAATTGCTTCCTCAAGGCATCCCTAATCCTTGCAGCCCTGCGCTGGGCCGCTCTAATAGCCCTGCTCTCTGCCTGTTCAAATTCAGCCTCCAGGTGTTTAACCTCCAAGTTCCATGCCTGAGTGAATCTTTCACCCTTCCCTTCACAAATGTTATGGAGAGTACAGCACGCAGATATAACTGCGGGGATGTTGTCATTGGGCAGGTCCAACTTCCCCTACAGAGAGAGCCAGCAGCCCTTTAAATGGCCAAAAGCACACTCCACAGTCATTCTGCACTGACTCAGCCTGTTGTTGAACCACTCCTTGCTGCTGTCAAAGCTTCCTGTGTAGGGTTTCATGAGCCATGGCATTAAAGGGTTTCCAAGGATCACAATGGGCATTTCAACTTCCCCTATGGTGATCTTCTGGTCTGGAAAAAAAGTCCCCGCTTGCAGCTTCCTGAACAGGCCAGTGTTCCAAAAGATGCGTGTGTCATGCACCTTTCTGGGCCAGCCTGCGTTAATGTCAATGAAACGCCCACGGTGATCCACAAGGTCCTGGAGAACCACAGAGAAATACCCCTTCCGATTAATGTACTCGGAGGCTAGGTCGGCTGGTGGCAGAATTGGAATATGCATCCCATCTATCGCTCCTCCGCAGTTAGGGAAACCCATTTGTGCAAAGCCAGCCACAATGTCATGCACATTACCCAGAATCATGGTTCTTCTGACCAGGATGCAATTAATGGCCCTGCAAACTTGCATCAACACGGTTCCAACGGTCGACTTTCCCACTCCAAACTGGTTAGAGACCCATCAGTAGTAGCTGTCTAGAGTTGCCAGCTTCCAGATTGCAATAGCCACCCGCTTCTCCACTGGCAGGGCAGCTCTCAATCTCATGTCCTTGTGCCGCAGGGTGGGGGCGAGCTCATCACACAGTCCCAGGGAAATGGCTTTTCTCATCCGAAAGTTCTGCAGCCATTGCTCATCATCCCAGACTTGCATGACAATGTGATCCCACCACTCAGTGTTTGTTTCCCGAGCCCAAAAGCGGTGTTCCACGGTGGAAAGCATGTCTGTGAATGCCATAAGCAATCTCATGTCATATGCGTTACTCGAGTCGATATCGTCGGACTTCTCACTGTCAGTTTGGATCTTAAGGAGAAACTCGACTGCCAAACATATCTCACCTTGGTGAATCTTGAAGGGGCAAGAGGGAACCTCAGTCATTATGCTTTAGAGAGCTATCACTGTATTCATATCTTTAATCATCACATTCTCACGTATTGTGGTGCTGTGGTCTATTGGCAATTCAATTCTCTGTTTTTTTCATATGAGCTTTTTTTAAAAGATATTTTTCCTCCAGTAGCATTATTATTATAGGCAATGATGACTCCAGTGTTGGAGCTAGTCAATCTATTTTGCCTTGTCATTCAATCTGTATAGTCCATTGTTTGGTTCTATTGATCCTAGCTATAAACCCGCAGTAACCATCTACTTCTCCAGATCTTCCACATCAGTTCCCCCCCACCCCGGAGGAGTCCTTAGAGGAACAGGAGAAGAGGCTGCATAGCCATCTGTCTTGAATGGTTTAGACACCACAAATTCTGCATCTTGGCAGGGGGTTAGACTAGGTGACCCTTGCAGTCTCTCCTAACACTTCCTTGCTTTCTTTGGATATTTAAATTCAATCCAAGGGCAGTCCTCAGAGTATGTGCTTTTCCTGCATCACTGAGCTAGGAGCTCTGGTGCCTGAGGTTGCTAGGTGCTTGGTATAAATACATTTTTTAAAGGTTTATCAGCCCAATAAATGTTAGATCCTGCCCTCCACTATGCCACCTTGCCCAGCCCCACGCAAGCAGCACAGCACAATCTATTGTGTTAGCGTTTAAGGGCTATATCAGTCCCAGTTTTGTCAGGGGGTTAAGAAGGTGCAACTTCCATTGAAGCAGCAGACTACTTACACTCAGGTTGCTGGTGGTGTGGGGAGGGGAATCCTAGCTGCCTTTCTGGCCAGTGCCGCCGATCTCAAGGGAGCATGCTCTCCTGGCTACAGCATATGTACAGACATCTCTGTGGCCATAGCAGACATATTGCTTTGCCTATGCCTTCTCCGGAGTGAGAACCACTCACTGCCGGGGCTGCATGAGCATCCAGAATGGAAGGGGAGGGGGATTTGCAGGCACCTTGTACCACCACCACCCTGCTCTGCCATGGGTTCTGGCAGATGAATCTCCTAATTTTGGCAGAGGGGTTGCCCCAATATTCTCCCACTTTTGTTTCTTTATTGACTTTCACTGCGCTTTTGTGAGGCTCCAGAGCTTTAATCATTTGTGGGGTAAAAACTGAGCAAGTTTGAATAGCTAGCACTCGGGGGAAACAGACATCTAGCTTTTCACTCTCAGTGTGCAATGAAAGATTTATTAACAAAAGGAACAGGTATACACCAAAACTAGCTATGTTGTAAATCACCACTAGATGGCAATATCTTTTCTTATTACAAACATTCCATTTAACTCAAGTGTAGATTTTTTTGTTGTTTTTTAAATAACCTGTGGGTAGATTTTAGCTTATCCAAGTTCAGCAAGGTACATGCATAACTTTAAGCACCTGAAGAGTCTCATTGACTTCAGTGGAACCATTCAGGTGCTCAAAGCTAGCTACATGCTAAATTGGGTCTAAATGAGGAACTGAAAGCATTGCTAGAACCATGTATAGCTGAAAGAGCTTCTCCTTGTAGGTCTAGGATCCATATCCCTGTTAACTCGAGCAGGTCAAAAATGGTGGGGGAGGGGAATTGCACAGAAAAAAAAGTGTAAGCATTTTCATTTTAATATTGTTTTAGAAAATTTCAGAACACACACTTCAAACATTTGTTTCACTATTTAAAAAAAGGGACACTCACTCCTATAGTTGGATCAAGAAGTGGGGACATTTTTCTAAAATTTTAACCAGTGGTCTTCTCAGCATTTGAACCAACTGGGACACAACACAATGTGGGAAAGTGTCCAAAATGTTTGACACCAATTTTCAATGTACATAAAACAAAATGGTATGTCAGAAACTATACTAGAAGTGATTAAGCAACTGAACTGATAAAACTGGTCAAACTCTACTCTTATTCACAAGAAATCGGGTCACCTCTTAGTAAGTCTTTTTTCCTTCCTTATTCTTCTTTTATACGTATCTCCAATAATTTTTTCAAATACCTACTTTTGTGTACCTGTTTCTTTTTGCCTAACACCATCTTTCTCTCATCCCTCCTCCTGTAATTCTCTTTTGGTCTCTTTCCATATTTTTCCTTCAGCTCAGTTAGTTTATTTCTTTATCTGTTTACTCACCATCTATCCTTCACATCCAGATTCTCCTCTCCAGATGTGGACCTTAATACTGCCCCCACCCCCGCTATTCATCTCAGCCTGCTCATGCTATGCAGGGAGTCTGTTTGTCAGGCTTGTGCCTGAAGCTACTGCTGTTGCCAACTCTTTATTGCTTCTTTCCTTTCCCCAGACTCCTCAAAGAGTAGGGAAAGCACTCCATGTTGCTACCTGGAGAAGAGAAAAGGAAACAACCTAAATCAGTAATGATCAGTGTTCATGTACAAGTAGCTAAGCACTGAACACAAGGAATCTAATTTTCTTCTCACCCACCCATTGGTTTTACACTGGTGTAATTCCTTTGAACTCTGTGGAGTTACTCCTCAATTAGTCTAATGTAAGAGAAACATCTACTCCTACATATCCCTTCCTCTGCAGGCACATTAGGGGAATTTAAATTACAGCTCATGTGTAGGAATCCTAGAGCAATCCATAAAAAGCACCACAACCCCCTGGAAATGAAAAGACAATCCATACAAATTGATAGCTTTGCTATCAACCCTTCCCAGTCTTGACCCCTGCCTGGGCTCCTTAAGCAGAAACTGATGACTGTGCAGACTTCATTAAAAATATTTAACAAACTGATTTAAAACTCATTCACATCTAAAATGTATTTTTATATATATTACACACACCCCTTAGTTTAGATTGCGCATCTCAAATGTAAGCATGGGAAAAGACAGATTGGACTGATCCAGAAGCCTTTGCAGGCTTCCTAGTTCCTTCTGGTGTCCCGCCCTGTTTGCCTGCAGGCAATGGAAGATTTCAGATGATTCACTGTGTGTGTGTGTGTGTGTGTGTGTGTGTGTGGTGGTGGTGGTGGGGGGGGGGGAAGGAGACTGTAGCTAATTAACTCAACCAGGAATACATGGCAGGTAGGAATGGCACAGGATGAAATCTAGATTCTGGGGTTGAGTAATCTGAAGGAGGAAGCCTGGAAACAAGCAGGGCCAGGGAGAAGGCTTGGGTTGGAGTTCATGTTGTGTCAATTTCTTCAAAAACCAAACCCCAGGAAGGGGACGAGTTCACACACAGCATCTGTAGACTGCATTTTAAACCAGGGGGAAATGCCACCTGGTCACATGTTGTTACACATGTCACAGTCAAAGTGCCTTTGAAATAGTGCCCTCTCTTGCAATGGATATAATCACTGATGTAATCAATGTATGACATACTCTATTTGCAAAGAGCAAGAGCAAACCTATACTTTGTCCGAATGATTTTAGTTTTCGATTAAGAAAGACCAAAAACAGCGAATCCGAACAGGGATGAGTCAAAACCATATTATTATTATTAACCATCCCCCAGCATTGATTTGGATAAAGTAAAACCCGTCTCTGAACCATGGCTGGTTTTGGATTTGCAAACTTAAAGGCTGAACTGATGTGGGCTTGCAAAACAAGTTGAAACCACCCAGCTTGACTGTTATAGAAATTGGACAGAGCTCAAATTTTTTATCCAAAGCCACAGGTGAATGCACTGGATGAAATTCAAAGTACTGCTCATCATCTATAAGTGCAGGATTACAGCCACAGCCTAACACGGACTCATCTGTGTAGTTTTGGGGGGAGCTGCCCCTTAAATTGCAAGCCTCGGGCCAGCACAGAATTTGCACACACACAGCCTCATTGACCCGACTGGAGCTGCCTCCCCAAATATAGAAATCAAACTGCACCTACGGTGAGTAGTCCCTATTCATAGTAGTAAACTTAAGTACGTGTGTAACAGGGAAGTCTACTGGTTGCAGCGGTAGGCTCTCTTTAACCCCTGCTGTGCTGGCGGGCAGTTTCTTTGCTTTATCACAATGTGCATAGGTTTTTGCAGGATCAGAGCCTAAGCGATCTGTGCCACTGTCATTTCCGCAACTTCTTTTCCCAAAATGTCCACTCTGCTCCAAACTGAGTCCCCATTTTTGTGAGAATGCTGATTCTCTTTTGACTGGAATAAAGTGTGCCTTTCTCCAGTTATACTTCCAGGGGGAAGGGTGACCTCCTTATAGCCACTAACCTGGGACTCAAGACAATCTGAGTTCACTTCCTGGTTCTTCTAAGGACATCCTCTGTGACCTTGAACAAGACCTCTAGGGCCAGATCCACAAAGAGACTTAGACATTAATCGTTGTGTAGGAAGCCTGGGCACCTAAGTTGGGCTTTGTGGATCCCATTATTGTTCCAGTGATTTTCCAGGCACCTAAAAGGTATTGCAACCAATGTTCACTCTAATTTTTGACAGGCCGTGTGCACAAAAAAATGTCTTCTGTACAAATTGTTGTGCTTCTGTGCAAATTTTTGTGTGTACAGTGTTTCGCCGTGTGTGTGGGGTTTAGAATCTGTGTGCATGTGCACAGCTTAGAGGGAACAGTGATTGCAACTCTGAAGGTTGCAATACCTAAGTCCCTTTGTGGATCTGGAACATAGTCTCAAAATATTAGTTTTCTTATACAAGAAAGATCTCCCAATCTGTCTATATTGTCTATTTAGACTGGAAAGCGTTCAGGGCAGGAACTGTCTCTTACTATGCGCAAATCTACACAGCATCTGGGAGGTATAATTCCCAGATTGGGTAGACGTTGGGTGGGACTGTACTTGGGTGGCAAGCCCAAAGCTGTGTGCCACCACAGCCACACTGCTATTTTTAGAGTGGAGCTGGCACATGTATGTCTAACCAAGCTGGGAATTACACCTCCCAGATGCTGTGTAGACATACCCAATGGGGTCTTGCTGTTGGTTGGGGCCTCTAAGGGTTCTAATAATGGCAATCTGGTGCCGAGTGTCTTAGAATGACTTGTACTACTAACAAATAACAAAATCAAATGATAATAAATATTCATAATATGGTCACGTGAGCTGGGATTTGACCAGAACCCTCACAAAAAGTTCCTTGAAAATCTTTAATGTCCACAAATTGGCAGGGCCCTAATTCTTTCCATCTCTTTCACAAGACAGGTTATTTACAACAGCCAATGATACAGGGAGGAGTTATGGGACACCTTTTTTATGCATGTATTATATCAGATTTTGCAAGCACTCCTAGAAGATTGCAAGTAGTATATATTGCTTTTCTTTATAATAGATCACAAGAACCAGGAGACCTGGCAGCTTGTGTGTCATGGTAAATGTAAATTTGTTTGTACCACATCAAATCCCATAAATGAAAGCATTAGTTATAAAAACTGAAGTACAATTTGGTGTGTTTTACCTCTTCACTCGTGCTATTAAATCTTTTTTCCCCCTCTAAAGGTACACATGTTGTGGCATAAGGAGCAAACTGTTGACAGATGGCACTGAAACTCCACAGTCCCATAATTGAGGCTTATTTTCATACATCCCTGCCAGTTTGAAATCTAATTGCCAATAAAACAATACTGTGATATTGCCACATCTAATGCTATCGTATTTCTCTAAAGTTACACTTGAATCCACTAGTAAATTTTCATCTCCCAGAGCAAAATATTGCCCCCCTTCCATTTGAAAAAAGCACCATAAATCCACGGACACTAGTTCGATTTTGAATGGGAAGTCACCTCCCTCTTCCCCAAAGAGCTTTCACATAGTTATTCTTACTGCCATTAGGAGAGTACTAAATATTCTTTGTTTACTTAGTTGTAGCACAGATGTGCTTCAGACATCGCCTCTTATTAAAATATGATAATGGTTAGACTGACAATAACATTTGTTCTTATAAAAGGACTAGCTATATTAACCACTTGCATAGCACCCAAGGTTTTAGATAGACGTGTTGTATTTGAACCCATTTCCAATGTAGCAGGCACTGTTCATCCTCACAGTCCATCAATTCCATTTCATTGTACTACTTATTCATACTGTGCTTTTTTAGAAAAATTTGATGTGCGTATGAAGAAAGGCTTAAAAAGGAAATATGTATTCAAAATACTTTGTTATAAAGAAGAACATGTAATGATGATTATACTAATGACCTAATACTGCATTTACTGCTATGTGCAAATTGTATTGCACCACTCAGCCTTGAAAGGTCCCTAAATATTTTCTACCAACAGGCCTTGATCCTGCAAACCCTCACACACATATTTAACATTACTATAATGAGTATGATTTCAATTATCAAGTGATTTCAATGATCTCAAAAGGACTACTCACAACAATAAAGTTAAGCACAGGAGTAAGTGACTACCTATTTGCAGGACTGGAGCCTTTATATGACTATATACATACACACCCACCCCTGAGATGCAGTCACCTCTGGGATGGAAACAGCAAGTTTTTAAAGCCACACAACTTCAAAACGATTTGAGTCAGGAAAAGAAGGAGCCTACTGTAAAATTGCCTGGGAATTTTTAGGTACTATTATTGTTTGAACTGGTCGATTTGTTATGAATAAGTATTCAAAAAATTAAGTCCCTTGTTCTGTTCATGGATCATTGGCAAGCTGATCCCACTTTCTGCAAATATATTAGTTATAAGACTTTGCTGAATAGTTTATGTGAACAAATTTCTGCAAACGGCAGCAGTTCACTTCAGCAGTTTGTGGAAATATGGTTGGCAATTGGGCATCTAAGTCACATGGTATTGGTATTTGCTCCCTCATTGGATGACTGGACATTTTCAAAGAGAAGAACGCAAGACAAATGATGAATACTGAGTAACATATAGTAAACATGCTTATTGGCACATAAATTAGGCAATTCATACAAAGAACCGCCATTCTCTACACACTTGTTTGAACAAAAAACTATTTTTCAAGTGTTTGTAAATTGTCACTAATAGGGACACAAACATGGATCAAAACGTTGTTCAGAAACTGAACAAATTTTCACAAACACTATTTTTGCAGTAAACACCTAGTTCCAGTTATTATTATTCTTTGTCTATGTCCCATCATTTATGCTAATTACTGTATATTGCAAAGAGGGAGAAATTGTCATGTTTCCTAGCATGGTCAGGCAGCTGAGAGTATCTTCATTATTAGTATGCTACAGCCTCTGTACTTCAGGAATCCAGAGTGAGACCAGGGATATAAAGTTTAAACCTTAACTCTCTTTATTAGATACCTAACAAGATGGCTCCTTCAGACTGAGACCATGTAGATCTTGAGTCTGTCTGCCTCATCATGTGAGACACCTTTCACAATGAGTGGCTCACTGGTGATTACACACGACTAATTTTAAAGAGTGTTCTTGTAGCCTTGTTAGTCCCAGGATATCAGAGAGACAAGAGGGATGAAATAATATCTTTTATTGGACCAACTTTAGTTGGTGAGAGAGACAAGCTTTCGAGCTCTTCTTCAGGTCTGGGAAACTCTGAGTATCACTGCTAAATACAAGGTGGAAGAGATTGCTTAGCATAAGTAGTGAACACGTATTTCAAGGGTCCATTCAAGGTAAGGTGGCCCGTTAACACCCCTCCAGTCATAGGAAGGAAAGTTCTGTCTTGTTACAATGTAAATTCTATGGATGTATCGATATCCAAGAAAATCTCTGTCAGGGTCACACTCTGCCAGTTCTCCTGGCTTTCTGCATGCAACATACACAGCCTGCAGCCAATATCCTAGCCCCAGGGAAAACCCTACTGGGTTAGCCTTAACTTGCCATGCAGCCAGTCCCACTATTCTCTGCAGCTGTTTTTACACAAAGGGGCTGCTCACTTGTTCTGTTGAACCTGAAAGAGTGCTTGGCACACACCTAGTGGCCTTAAAGAGGCTGAGATTGCATCACCTGATCGCAGTCATTAACATATTTCAGTATAACAATAATATTAATCTAATTATAGATAGTCAATGCATATTGCTCTTATCCAAATTAGAGATAAAACATAAGAGTAATCTCAGGCGATTCACTTCCAGCATAATTAATTCAGTAAGGAAGGCAAAATCACTGATTCTCCTATGATGGACTATGAAGTATCTGGTCCTTACAGGGATGGGAATGAGGGACATAAAGTCTTTTCCTACCTCCACTGGTAGTCAGCTCAAAAGGAGCCAGGAAGAAGATCATGACCTTACCCCTTCCTCCACACCAGAATGGCTTCCCCCTAAGCAAGGAGCCCCTTCCTAAGGAGTGACACAGCAAGTCAATTTACATTTGTACGTGAATCTCTGGAAAACTGAAACTTTGCACTGCCCTTACCACAGACTAGCTCCTGTCTGGTGAAATCTGGCCCTGATCCTAGGTGAGTGCTTCTATGAATTCAATCAGTCCAGCAGGGGTAGAAGAATACCAGGACTGAAAGAGTTAACTGCAGGCCATACAGTGACTATTAGACAGTGGTGGGTTTCCTAGCATGGATGATTTACACTAGTCAGACTGTTACTCTTCATATGAGCCTTAACATAAATCACATGAGAGGGACAACAATCTCTCTGGCTCTGTCTGACCAAAGCAGTATATATTTCAGTTTGTCACCAGCAGACTGATGCCAGAAGAGGATATTAGGCATGGAGCCAATTCCTATTTCACATACAATTTTAGAAGTTTCAATTACACACACACACACTGAATCCACTCTGCTTGGGGTTGGGGCTTACACGTGACCCCAGGAAATTCCCAGATTCAATTCCCACCTCCTAACTTTGGTAATTTAAAATCCAAGCACAGAGCTGAATTTTGCAATGGAACACATCAAAGCCCTAGATTCAAACACTTCCAAACTTTGGGACACTCAAAATCTGGATCCAAATTTTGCAGCAAATCTGGTTGCTGTATTTTGATAAGTGAAGTAAGCGGTAAGAAGAGCCACAGATACCCTACAAGGTTTTCTAAGCTGACGGGAGGGCTTGGCCGAAAGTAGGCCGAAGACAGGAACAGATGATGATCTTCCTGGAGGCTGGATGAGCCCTGGAAAGCTGTGGTGTTTGCTCACTCAGAAGATACACTGATGGACCCAGTACACCCACAAGGAAGGGTCATGGAAAGGGAGACCTTCCAAGGAAGACTGAAGAAGGTCACAGAGAGGGAAAAAGCTGGAGAAGTCTAATTAAGAAGGAGGCAGAGAGGCAGCCTATTGAGGGTGACTAGAGGTGGGTGGGAATGTGAGATGGCACCAAGGCTGGAACCGAGGGTCAGGGGCCATGGTACTCCCCCCCACACACACACTTTTTAACAAAAGAAAAACGCTCTGCAGGATATTTTAAGTATTAATTCCTCCACCACTTTGACTTTGGCCCCACCACTTCTACAAAGGTTCCAGCGCCCGAAGGGCCATTTCTCCCCCCCCCTTTAAAACTTGTCTGGGAGGGAGCACACCATGACCTGGCCCAGTTGGCCGGCACCCAGGTCCCACTCTGCATTGAGCCACATGCCAGCAGCTGGGCCCACACCTGTCAGCTACCAAAACTGCAGCTCAGGCTCCTCTTGGTGCCAGGGACCCTCCAGGTCTGGAAAGCAGGAAGCCAAGAGCTTCGAGCTTGTCAGCAGAGAGAGTAAGGTAAGAAGAGTGTGTGGAGGAGGGGAAGGGTGAGACTGGTGGGAGGGGCAGAGGCTCTCAGAGTGGGACTGGGGGGACTCCCTCTCCACTCTTGCAATCCTCCTAGTGCCCAAGCCAGAGGGCCCATTTATGCTTATGAAAACTGAGGAGCAGAAGAAGTGGATGCCTGAAGATTTCCTGCTCCCTGTCTCCTGCCAAAGCAGAAGTGCTGACATGGAAAAAAGTGTGCACTGGGGGCAGGGGCTTCTCCATGCTTTAGAAAGAAGAGAAGAAATAAAATCAGTTAAGGAAACATTTTTAAATCTGGATGTAAAACACTTTCCTTCTGAGTGGGAGAGACGTTCCAAACCCTTCCGGACTATTATAAAAGCAATTTTCAAAAGTTCCTATCAAAACGTTTTAAGACAGACTATAACAGGATGTCTGGTTCTCAGCCCCTACATAATATTGTACTCTTACTGAGTCACCTGGATATCAGGTGCTGCAATCCTGCATAGAGACGCAACCAGCGTGAGGTTGATGTGTTGTGGTAATTTAAGTTAACATTGAAGCCAGACTCTAGGATGGGGACAAGTGCATGCCATATTCAGTGTTTGTGCACTCTGTCTGGAGCAATGTGGGAACTCCACTTGCTCACATGGCCCTCCCTGCTTCCTTTTGGGGTATAAAAAACAATGGTTTGTCTTATCCCTTGATTTGAAAAGAAATATTTTCAAGCTAAACTTTATCTTTATTTCATGTTTGGCTCTGACAAGATGGTGTGTGTTTGGGCTCACGAGGGTACCCAGGCATCTCCTAGTGTAGTATGTACAGGGCCAGATAGATTAGACAGGTCACAGAAAATGTAATGCAGTCACTGTTTGACCAAATGATTTAGCCACTGAAAATTGGGCAGATTTTGCTGCTTTACGTGTATTCAAATCAGCGGTCCTTTTCCAGCCCTAATTTTAGCTTGTTATCCCACGACACCAGCTAAGTCAATCAGTTCTTACGATCAGGCTCCACTGCTGCTGCAGGATACAAAATAATGAAGAAAAATAGCTGGTATGCTGGAGTGAGGTAATCTGATTGGCACTACAGAGATATGGAATAAAGCATAAAAGACTGGAACTTAACCCTTAGAGAGGTACCTGAGCCATGGTTTTGGATTCAGATTCTCAAATGTGACCTCCCCCAGAATATGGAGGTGGGTTAGGTTCATTGTTCCAGCTTGAGCCCATGGTAGGAATACGCTCAAGCCACAAAACTTGGACCATTGTGGAGCTTGTGGAAGGGGAGAGGGTTCAGACCTCGGAGTTCAGCATCCGTTCATCTCTTGTATTCGCTTCTTTATTTAGCAATTTGTAAAATGAACATAACCACATGCTGTAGGTTCACACAACTAAGACAATGACAAATCACATAAAGTAAGCCAACAAGAAGCTCTCAACATGCTCTTACCCTATTAACCAAGACAGTCTATAAGCAGGATTGTCTATAGCCAGCACCTCAAACCACATTGGCCATGCTAATCCACCCCCTTCTCAAAAGGTTGGGACAACAAGGCCAGAATGCCAACGCAGTCAGTGGATTCTAGCTCTGTCAGACCAAAGAGAGAAACAAGTTCCAGAACAGAGAGTCCTCCGCCTAGACATACTTACATATATAATAATACACATATGCTGCTAACTGTGCATTTGGTTGGCAGTGTGGAAACTGACAACATTTAATGGGGTAACGGAGAGTCTGGTTTGTGAAACAGAAGATTATGTAATCATAACAATTAAGGCTAAGAGAGACCATTAGGTTAATCTAGTCTGACCTACTGACTGAGGAAGTGTTTCATTTCCAGCATGATATTATGCGTTCCCTGCATATTTGCTGGGCAAAAAAATGTGGACACAGTGTTTATTCATGAAAAAATGGAGTTTCAGGTTGACGAACTATTCATCAATCCAATGCAAATTTACTAAATAGATTTGGCCCATTTTTTTCAGGCTATATTCACAAAGGGACTTACACACCATTCACAAAATCAAGAAGATGCAGACAACCCCACCTTGAGGGGGAAAGGAGTCGAGGAAAGCTGGCTGTATTTTAAAGAATCCTTATTGAGGTTGCAGGAACAAACCATCCCAAAGAAAAGTAGAAAGAAAAGTAAATATGGCAGGCAACCAGCTTGGCTTAACAGTGAAATCCTTGCTCGTCTTAAACACAAAAAAGCATCTTACAAGAAGTGGAAGATTAGACAAATGACCAGGGAGGAGTATAAAAATATTGCTCAGGCATGCAGGAGTGAAATTAGGAAGGCCAAATCACACTTGGAGTTGCAGCTAGCCGGAGATGTTAGGAGTAACAAGAAGGGTTTCTTCAGGTATATTAGCAAGAAGAAAGTCAAGGAAAGTGTGGGCCCCTTGCTGAATGAGGGAGAGAACCTAGTGACAGAGGATGTGGAGAAAGCTAGTGTACTCAATGCTTTTTTTGCCTCTGTCTTCACAGACAAGGTCAGCTCCCAGACGGCTGCACTCCGCAGCACGGTATGGGGAGGAGGTGACCAGCCCTCTGTGGAGAAAGTAGTAGTTCGGAACTATTTAGAAAAGCTGGACGAGCACAAGTCCATGGGGCCGGATGCACTGCATCCGAGGGTGCTAAAGGAGTTGGCCGATGCGATTGCAGAGCCATTGGCCATTATCTTTGAAAAATCATGGCAATCGGGCGAGGTCCCGGATGACTGGAAAAAAGCTAATGTAGTGCCCATCTTTAAAAAAGGGAAGAAGGAAGATCCGGGGAACTACAGGCCAGTCAGTCTCACCTCAGTCCCTGGAAAAATCATGGAACAGGTCCTCAAGGAATCAATTCTGAACCACTTAAAGGAGGGGAAAGTGATCAGGAAAAGTCAGCATGGATTCACCAAGGGCAAGTCATGCCTGACTAACCTAATTGCCTTCTATGATGAGATAACCGGCTCTGTGGATGAGGGGAAAGCAGTGGATGTGCTATTTCTTGACTTTAGCAAAGCTTTTGATACGGTCTCCCACAGTATTCTTGCCAGCAAGTTAAAGAAGTATGGGTTGGATGAATGGACTGTAAGGTGGATAGAAAACTGGATAGATGGTCGGTCTCAAAGGGTAGTGATCAATGGCTCCATGTCTGGTTGGCAGCTGGTATCAAGTGGAGTGCTCCAAGGGTCGGTGCTGGGGCCGGTTTTGTTCAATATCTTCATTAACGATCTGGAGGATGGTGTGGACTGCACCCTTAGCAAGTTTGCAGATGACACTAAACTGGGAGGAGTGGTTGATACGCTGGAGGGTAGGGATAGGATACAGAGGGACCTAGACAAATTAGAGGATTGGGCCAAAAGAAATCTGATGAGGTTCAACAAGGACAAGTGCAGAGTCCTGCACTTAGGGCGGAAGAATCCCATGCACTACTACAGACTAGGGACCGAATGGCTGGGCAGCAGTTCTGCAGAAAAGGACCTAGGGGTTACAGTGTATGAAAAGCTGAATACGAGTCAGTGTGCCCGTGTTGCCAAGAAGGTCTAACGGCATTTTGGTTTGTATAAGTAGGGGCATTTCAAGCAGATCAAGGGACGTGATCATTCCCCTCTATTTGGCACTGGTGAGGCCTCATTTGGAGTACTGTGTCCAGTTTTGGGCCCCACACTACAAGAAGGATGTGGATAAATTGGAAAGAGTCCAGCGGAGGGCAACAAAAATGATTACGGGGCTGGAGCATGACGACTTATGAGGAGAAGCTGAGGGAACAGGGATTGTTTAGCCTGCAGAAGAGAAGAGTGAGGGGGGATTTGATAGCTGCTTTCAACTACCTGAAAGGGGGTTCCAAAGAGGGTGGATCTAGACTGTTCTCAGTGGTACCAGATGACAGAACAAGAAGTAATGGTCTCAAGTTGCAGAGGGGGAGGTTTAGGTTGGATATTAGGAAAAACTTTTTCACTAGTAGGGTGGTGAAGCACTGGAATGGGTTACCTAGGGAGGTGGTGGAATCTCCTTCCTTAGAGGTTTTTAAGGTCAGGCTTGACAAAGCCCTGGTTGGGATGATTTGGCTGGGGTTGGTCCTGCTTTGAGTACGGGGTTGGACTAGATGACCTCCTGAGGTCCCTTCCAACCCTGAGATTCTATGATTCTATGTCTTGAACTTGGATTGCTCACATTGCAGGTAAGTGACTTAACCATGGGGCTATAGTACAGTCTGGAATGGGAACCTCTTTTGTGGAAGCTGTTCCACTTTGAATAACTAATTAAATACTCAGTAGAGTAAGAACTGGCACCCAGGTGTCTCAGGTCCCAACTGAGTGCCCTAACCACCAGGCTATAGAGGCCAGAGAACAAATGAGACTGACTGAGACCTAAAGAGAGGCTCTGTTTCACAGCAGTGAGTTTTAAGGAGGGATTTGCTGCAGTGGATGAACATGGTCATTCAGCCATAAAGCACAGCATGGAACAAGCTTGGGAAACAAGAGTAAATCATGGAGATGAGGCAGTATTCACTGGAGGATGAGACGGTGGGATAGGAGACAGGTTACAGATTTAGTCCAGGACAGAACTGTGTAGTGACTTAACAGTCAGTACAAGGAGCCTAACTTGATGCAGAAGTCAGTGGATAATATGAAGAAGGGGAAGAATGAGATCATAGTGGCAGGCAAAGAAGCTGGATTTTTATGTGTGCGCTAAAATGGTCAGCAGAGAAGTATTGAACAATGTTGCCACTTAAACTGGCATCACAAGGTTTCAGAGACAGTAAGCTGATTTATGTCAGTCTATCGGCAGACTTAGTAAGATGGTGTTGCTTCATTTTACATTCAAGATGCTCTCTTTTCAACTCAAAGGACTGGAAACTTATGGAAACATTATGAAAGTTTAAATTTTGTGGAAACTGATGGGACTACCCAGAGAAGTGCTGATACTGACCCCAAGTGAAAATTATCCCATTCTCTGAAGTACTTGGGTATTTTACCTGTAGAGGCTTAGTCAGACCTTTTTAAAATGGATTAATGGTGCATGAAACTGACATGATAGTAATGATCAATACTGTGTGTATAATATACATGTCTTGCCCTCACCTAAGGATTTCATGGAACTTCATAAACATTAATGAACTTCAAAAGACAGCCCTGCATTGTATCATGCCACAAAATTCTGATGGATAAACTGAGGCACAGAGCCGGTAAATGACTTGTCTAAAATCACAGTCATACAATGAGCAACTGGCAGATTTGGGATTAGAACCCAGGAATCCTGACACTCAGTCCTCTAGTCCCACTGCCTACTGAGCAGATGCTGACTGAAAAGAGAAAACTGAAAGAAAAAACAGTTTGTTGGTAGCATAAGTGCAACATATGCCATAGGAACCTGCAATTAAGTATCACTGTGACTGAGGAAGTGGGGAGGGGGAAATCTGTATGAACTATAAACGGGGGAACCCAGAGTCCGAAAAACATTCCATGGACAATGTCAAATAGACCAGCTATTTATTTTAGTTCATCAACATATCTAGGGACAGTCTTTCCCTTGTCAGAGTTAGCTGAGGGTAGTATTTATCCAACAAGTTTCAGAGGAAATCAGTATCTTTAAATGAGAGCATCATGTAAGATGCTGACTGTGATGGAGCTCGGTTGGTCCGCCGGCCCGCTAGGGACAGTAGGGAGCTCCTGTCTCATGTACAGGCCTGGGTCACACCCTCTGGTAGTGGAGAATTAGTGTACGGCAGGGTGTGGGCCTGAGTCCGTGATGCTCCCCTCAGGTAGGGGCACCAGCAAGAGTCTGTGGCGCGCCCCTCAGGCAGGGGGCCCCCTGCCGGCAAGAGTCTATGGCGCGCCCCTCAGGCAGGGGGGGGCCCCCCCCCGCCGCCAAGAGTCTATGGCGCGCCCCTCAGGCGGGGCGGGCCCCCCCCCGCCGGCAAGAGTCTATGGCGCGCCCCTCAGGCGGGGGGGGGGGGGAACCCCTCGCCGGCAAGAGTCTATGGCGCGCCCCTCAGGCGGGGGGGGGGGGAACCCCCCGCCGGCAAGAGTCTATGGCGCGCCCCTCAGGCGGGGGGGGGGGGGGAACCCCCCGCCGGCAAGAGTCTATGGCGCGCCCCTCAGGCGGGGGGGGGGGGGGAACCCCCCGCCGGCAAGAGTCTATGGCGCGCCCCTCAGGCGGGGGGGGGGGGGGAACCCCCCGCCGGCAAGAGTCTATGGCGCGCCCCTCAGGCGGGGGGGGGGGGGAACCCCCCGCCGGCAAGAGTCTATGGCGCGCCCCTCAGGCGGGGGGGGGGGGAACCCCCCGCCGGCAAGAGTCTATGGCGCGCCCCTCAGGCGGGGGGGGGGGGGGAACCCCCCGCCGGCAAGAGTCTATGGCGCACCCCTCAGGCGGGGGGGGGGGGGGGAACCCCCCGCCGGCAAGAGTCTATGGCGCGCCCCTCAGGCGGGGGGGGGGGGGGGAACCCCCCGCCGGCAAGAGTCTATGGCGCGCCCCTCAGGCGGGGGGAGCGCGGGCAAGACTCTGCGTTGCTGTCAGGGTTTGCCGACCTGAGGCGGGCTGGCCAGGGTAGGGGAACGCAGGCCCGCCCACCTTCTGTGCCTTCCAGCCCAGGGCCCTGTCAGTGGTGGGGGAGAGGGTCCCGCCACTGGGTCAGCGGGGATCCATCCACAACACACTGACCCCCTAGACTCCCCACCCCCCAGTCCTGCCCTGGGCTACTTCCTATCCAAACCCTTGGTTGGGTCCCTCCAGCTCTCTGGGATATTCGGCCGTTGGTAGGTGCAGCTCACCCTCGGCATCAGGCTTTCCCCAACTCAGGTTACTGCTGGGCTCCTCCCATTCCTCGGGGTATTCTGCTGCTGGCAGCGCTGGTAACCCCGGTCCGTCCTCCGGGGCCAGCTCCGCCTGGTCCAGGGCCTCCGCTGGCTTGGCAGCAGGATCTGAAGGGAGCGGTCTGTGTCTGTCTCCCTTCCTGGTGCTGCCCTGACTGGGCTAAGGGCCCCGCCCTTTATACTTCCTGTTACACCCCTCCCCTTCCTGGGGGTGGAGCCGGCTTGGCCTGGCCCCGCCTACTCCGGTTGAGAGAGTGGCTCTTTACCCTCTGGCTCAGAGGGAAGCCACCCTGGCTCCCTACACTGACCCATGACCAAATGTTTAAATATCCAGCCATCGTGTGCTATTTTAAATACAGTATTTCCCAGTGTATGAAGAAAAACCACAAATGATTGTATTTCCACGTGTATATAAAATGCAATTATTTTTTATCTTAGCCTGTGTGATTTGGGGGGTTATTGCTTAATAGAATGCATTAATTTTATAACAGAAAGACTCTACAGTTAATAGCACCATTTACATTCTCCTCTGTATGAATGATGAAGCATAAACTAATTAATGCTTGGAATAACTGCAACCCTGTCAGTTTGGAGTGGGGGGGGAGGTTTGAATAGTAATGCATCATTATCAGCTAAACCTTAACATCTGTTTATTAAATCAATTCAGTACCAGTCAAATGCTATTAATGTCACCTGCATTGTTTTCCTAAGTTCAAATTCAGTCAAACACTGGATCGCCTGTACATATGATACAGAGCTGTTCCCGCATAGCCTAATTAGTGCTACAACCCTGAATACCAAAACCCAGACAGTAGATTCAGTACTGGCTACAGCAGACACACTGGACACTTGTTGAACAAGTTGTTTTCTATAACTCTGTCGGCACAGAGCATGGGGGTATAATAGCATAAATTCCAAGCAGCAAGAGGAAATCTCTTTTCTGCCAGCTACTCTATGGAAGAGCCTGCTCCTTGAGACTAGTTAAATGCTACCTATGTATTCACATACACACACACACGCTTTACTTGGTGGAATAAATTATCCATTTCAGGTGTTAGGGTTTTGTAATCACTTTGGATTTTTGTTTTTGCACGACAAACTACAAGTTCTTTACAACAACAGGAAGACAATGCATTCCTTGCACTTCTTTTTGTAGTATCTATCTTTTTCTTCAAAGTGAAAAAAAATCAGTTTCTATCTCATAGGGATGAGTCCTGCAGAAATCTATTTCTAGAGCATTTTGATTTTCCCAGTTTCCCCCACTCCATCCCAGTAGCTATTGTCTGTCAATTTGGGGTGCTTATCACTATGAGAGAAGAGCATCCAAACCAGCAACACAGGAAAACAGTAGGCAAGAAAAGACTCACCCTGTGATTTTAAGATCTTTCTAAGACTTGCTGCTTTCTGTAGCATCTAAATTTTAAAGATAATCATGTTTCTAATCTATTCTGTTGCAGGAGCCTTCACAATATGCTTTTAGCTCTGTGAGCAGAATTGATTCCTCATCAAATGTGTTCAGTTTGCAAATTAAAAGATAGGTGGGTTGTTGTTGTTTCTCCAAACTCTAATCTCACCCTGGGATCCGAAACCCAAATAAAGATCTTGATAGCAAATTCTGCCCTTGTTCCACCTGGACACCTCTATAGTCTTCCAATTGTGTCCTCAAAGACATCTGTTCAACCCTATCAGCTGCAGCAAGGCTACACAGGTATAAATAGAACATGGTTACAAACTGTGAGATTATGCAGGAGCAGCAATATAATCCAGGTCCTTCTCCTAGAGCTGTGCTGGCTCATCAGCACCCGCAGGAATTTTTTAAGAAGTCATGCATCACTATAGTGAGCAGCTATGACTCTGAAGTCACATGGGGAAGAGATCAATTGAGCAAGAAGATGTCATTTTTGCGGCATCACTTTCCAGAGGAGAACCTCACTTGTAAAAGCTAACAGTGTTATGTTCTTACATTGACAAAGCACTTTTCCTTAAAACAAAAGGACATCAAAGCTCTTCTCAGATCAAAAGTACACACCAAGGTCTTCCCATCACCAACATGAAACCATCTTTAAGGTGGGGCATCAGAAGTTTGGGTTTGGGAAGCACCTCTTGTAATTGGCGGTAGATGCATACTGTTAACCTGGGTGTTGGGATGTGTAAGGGTTATGTAGAGACCTGGGAAACCGCTGGTATGGTATTAGGGAGTAAAGTCACAGGCAGGCACCATTTCTTCCTTTGATAGATAAGTGTCATCTCTCACCCTCCCTTTCAGCTTGTTGGGGATAGATAAGCGCGCAGCTGCATAAGGAATGTGGGGATCTAAAAGATACTATTTGTGTAGAGCAGTATTATCTCCCCCTCCCTTCCTTTCCCAGCTACATAAACGAGCTCGGGGTCATGGCTCCTTCCTCCCTCCCCTGTGAACTGCTGATTAAGGGAACTTGTGGCTACAATTACTGCAAAGAAATGTATTTTCAAGGTAAAAATGTCTGTATGATATGCGTAACGCTGTAAATAGGGGCAGGTATAATCATAGTATGGGCGTTCATATTACTTAATAAGGGTTTTGGAGGTGTTGTAGCAAATGTAGGCGTTTACATACTAACTTCGATAAAAAGAGTGTGCTGTAACTAATACAGTGCTTACTTGAATATTGGGTCAAGGGGAACAAGTATCGCAATAAAGAAACCCATACTCAAATCCACCTCTGAGTCAACCTGCTCCTTCTTCTTCTAACACTGGGGAGGGGGGTCAAAGATCACTAAAATGAGATTCATTCCTCCCTGCCTCTTTCATCTCCCCACTCTTTCTCCTCTGGGACCTTCCACTCTCCTCACAATGTGAACAGAGGCCTCATTTGCTGTCCACCTGCCTTCCAACTAATTTTGAGCATGTTAGGCCAGTCATCTTACAATCAATAGGCGTTCAAAATTGGAAGGCTTTGCAGTATCAGTCCCTGAGCCATCCAATTCCTTTCCCCATGATTCTGCCCGTTATCTGGGTGGTTTATAGCATTGTTCTAAAATAGCTGTGAAATATCCATCACAAGATATCATTTATGAATTTATTTTCATCCAAGTAAGTTAAATGTAAGGAGTACTGCAAGTAGGGCTGATTGACATTTTTCTGTCCATTTTTTTTAAAATGAGAATTTGGATTTTAATCTAAAATATTTTCTCTGAAAGTATCTGCTTTCCCTACATTTTCATCAGAAAACCAAAAAACAAAAGTTGGTTGAAAATTCTGTGATTGCCAAAAGCTGAAAAATGTCAGTTTTTGGATAGTAAATCAAAAATTTTCACTGGAAACAAAAAAAAACCAATTCATTTTTGTGTAAACTTTCCACGAGGCGGGACTTTTTCCACACCCAGCTCTAACTGCATGGACTGATCAGGGACTCTGGCAGCACCAAGACACATTGGGTCAAATCCAGGACTCCACTGAGTTCTACCTGGTAGGAATTTGGTCCATTAAGTTAAATCTTTAGTTTCCCTTTAGTTAGGAGAGAGTGTAACCATAGGAAATACCCAATCTGAGCTTCCCCTTAAATAGAGCTAATTGAAAGCATATTTTACATGGAACATGCTTTGTAAAATATAGAAAGATGTTATCTGAGGAATCAAAAGGAGTATGATGAACAAAAAAAGGCTGGTACATGTAACATTACAAAATCCCATTGGTAGGAAAATACCTGTATGAAGGACAACATTCTCCCCTGACTTACAGCTAGTGAAAGCCCCACTGATTTCTGTAATATTGCACTGGGTGTAATTCAGGCAGAAATGGGTCCTATGAGCTTACATTACTGATATGGTGGGGGGGATATAGCAAAATGAAGAAAGATGGGGAAAGACAGATAACATGGCTATAAATCAGAGCGGTAGCCGTGTTAGTCTGTATCCACAAAAACAACGAGGAGTCCAGTGGCACCTTAAAGACTAACAGACTGGCTAAAAAGTTACTTGGAATGAGATCAAGTGCAACTAAGGAGGGTGTGACCGGGATCCCAGCGGGGGCAAGCTGAGGTCACTCAGTTTTTTTTTTAGGGGTACAAATGCCATACAGCAAAGGTCACGTGCTGTCTCACCACATGTTCTAGTCATTGGCAGTAGAAAGCCTTTATCTGGTTTTACCTCAGATGTAAGCCTCTATTTATTTATTTCTCTAGTCAGCTCGCATACTTTTCCATAAAGAAAATATAGAGGATACAACATTCTGCAGCCAATATTTCCATTAAGTCAATGGGAATTTAGGGGGTAAAAGGGATACAGGATAGTGGCTTTAGATACTAGTGCATTACAGTAAGGTCAGTGCATACTAATGAGTCACCCTCTGTGACGCATGGACAGAAAGGGTTAAACATCCTGCAAAATAAATGACTCAAATTCAACATGTGGGGAGATAACGTTTGTGTTTTTGTGTCACGTGCTGTCGGTGCCTATACAAGGAACCGCATATTAACTTTTGAAGAGCTGCATGTGGCTCCGGAGCCACAGGTTGGCCACCCCTGGTCTAACTAAATGGGTTTTATTTCACAACTCTAGTTATTTTTGAAACAAGTCTCTGTGTGGCTCCCTATCTTGGATTAAGGGTGTCCTAATATAGTTTAACTGAAATGTAATTTTATTGACTTAAGCTAAATTGAAATAGAACACTCTTACTCCTAAATAAGAATGTTCACACACTGACTTGGGCCAAAATAACTAAAATCTGTGAATTAAAATGCCCATCTAATTAGCTAAGTTCCAGTCTGTGCAGACTAGCTCTAGGTCATCTGTGTTTTGAGTATTTTGTTAGTAAGTCCTTTGGCAAGACTATGGTGCTGAACAGACGTAAGGGAATAAGTTTCATAGTAAACCAATGAGAGTATGTTATTTAAAGGCAAATAATTTTTAACAGGGCTTCACTTGCGATAGTAGAGTACCTTTGTCATGTCACCCCTCCCCCTGACTCCTGACTCCTGTTGCTTAGTCTCATTTCCTCTTTCCACAGAGGAAATAGTTTGTGCATCCCACCTTTGTAACATGAGCTAGAGAGTCAGCCATACAAAATTCCACTTGCCCATCTGCCTGGGGTGAGTATTTTTTAAATGAATAAAATATCATTAACTTTTTCAATATCAGCATTATCATGAAGATAGAGGAGTGATTTGTGCCCCAGCTGGTCAGTTTTCATGCCAAGTTTGCATGGCTGAACTAAGGTAACGATGGGAAATGCAAAGATAAAACCACAGAGAGAGGGAGGGAAGGCACTGGGAGAAAGGAAAGAAAGAAAAGAAGAATTTGTGAAGCAAATTTTAATGGATCAATCAATATTTATCCAGAGCTACACACACAATATAGTACTGTGGACAGGTACCACCTTCAGTACATTCAATCCTACTGATCAGAGTCTTGCAGCTCAGAAAAAGCTCTGAATATGTAACGTTTCCTTTCCATTCCAAATTCCTTCAGAGCACTATCATCAAGGAAGATATTCCTCCAAAGGTCATGTCATTCTTCCTCTGAAACTAAACTAACTTTCATGTGTTGTGGTAATCTATGCAGCAAAGAAAACAGTTTCAAGTCAAAACAGATTAGCACAGCAAGTCTTGCTAATGCAGAAAGAAAAGTACTCTACTGTTGGCTTGTACCAACAAAGCAGTGGCTGCTGGGGTAAAGGGCTGTATAATAAATCCACAGTCCTCAGGAATGCAGAGCCAGACCCCAGAGTTATTATGCCTACTCAGTGCTGGGGCAGGCAGAAAGCCTTCCCCCACTGTGCTCAGGAGGCAAAGTACAGTTTTAGAGCACTCCAGCGAAGCACAGTGGGCTATAAGAAGCACTTTGGGGGCCATAAGAAGAATGGGGGCATAGCAACAATAAGCTTTGGCCAAAGAAAATTTTATCTTCATTTTATTGTCATCCTTTTTCCCCATCCTCATAGGTACTTAGGCACCCAATTCCCATTGAAATCAATGAGAGTTAGGCACCTAAATATCTTTGAGAGCACCACAAGAGCTCAACCAGGCCAGTTAGACCATGACTTTGAACAACCAGTGTCTTAAGCCATTGTTGATTTTAGCTATTTAATTTCAAGAAACCCCAGGTGAGAGGTGTTGTGGAATTAGGCAGAGTCTGATGAAGATGATGTTTTCCCATGTGATCTGTTTTCATTGTACACTAAGCCCAGGCTCTGGCTCGCTTTGAGCCCAAGCCCCTCTTCTGTACACACACAAATCAGTCTGACTCAGCTCAGCAAACACTGAGGACCCAGGTCCTTGGACCTTATTAGAGAGGCAGGGCAGACCCTGAGTCTCATTGTGACTTGGGTCCAAGCCCTGTCATTTTACAGTGTGGTCACAGGTCAAGCCACAGACCTGAGTCAGAAGGTCAGCATGGTGCAATATGGACATGTTAGCACAGCTGTGCGACCGGGGTCCAGCAATTGTAAACCCAGGTTTACAATGCAGTGTGGATGCTCAAGCACAGGCCTGGAAACACCAAGTCCACAAGTCTGGGTCCTACAGACCCAGATGTAGTGTGCAGTACAGACATAACCTATGTAGGTTAGAGGGACAAGATGCCCCTCAAACTACAACTCAGCCATCGCAGTCAGAAATTCCCTTTTCTAGAGTTCCCTTTTCATTATTGGTGTCTGCTATTCAGATTCAGTGCTTACCATACTTTAACCTTAGACTTCCAAAGTCTTCAGTGAAGGCAACCAAAGACCCCTGTAACACTTTTGAACAATCTAGGTATTTCTATGGCCTCTCATCCCCATACTATAAGAGTATCTCCCAAACATTTAATAAACTTATCCTCGCAGTGCAATAGGAAAATCTCATAACCCACATTTTTCAGATGAAGAGCTAAGGCACCAATAGATTAAAAGCCTGAATAGCAGAGTGCAATACCTGTTGGCTGAGGTGAGCTAGAGGGCAGTCCAAAGTAGCACGGATGTAATTTGTAAAGTCAAATGGCTGAGAACTTAACAATTGGATGGTAACAGACTGCGGATCACAGCGATGATTTAACCTGGTGATATTCGGAACAAAAGAGAGCTCTCAACCATAATTGTTGCTGTTTCCATCACTTCACATTGACTCTACTGACATTCTAGGCGTCAGAGTGCCAGACAGAGTGACAATCCTGGATATAGATTGAGAGTTCAGTTGAGCATGCACCACAACTCTCGCTGTCTCAGGAAGATGAGTCAACAAAGCTAGAGATGATTTAATACTGCTTTCTACCACACTTGATTTTGTGATGAGGTTTCTGTTTCCACTGTACACCTTGGATATCACAATGAGAAATGTCTAGACCTGGGCTTGGCTACCTTGCATTATATGGTAAGAATGAGAATGGCTGCATTGTTGAGCAAGTTCATACTTTTGTTAACAAGTGCCTTCTTGTTATGGGAATGACTGCAGCAATAAACCAGCCAGGCCACCATCAGTGGGAGTCACTGAAGACACTAAGGCATCAAGAACTGAATGCAAATGAAGAGATATGAGCAAAAATTAAGAGAATCAGGTAGTCCAGCAACCACCACACAAGCTTCCACAGCTCTATCTTGGTATTGTCATTCAATTCCCCATAGCCTTCTAAAACCTAGATGATCAGATAATTAAAGGTTGAGTGGTATGCATAACATCAAGCTGATTAAATTTGTTTACTGATAATTCTTTCGGGTTCCCGTGAATATCATGTAATTTTCAAGGTTTATTTCAAACAGATTTTGTGTAATGTATTATTGACATCATCCTCATGGACCATTTCTACAATGTCATTCAGGATAATTATTTCACAACAGATTTTCAGAGTCCCTGATTCCTGTTGGGATTTGCTTTTGCATAAATTACAGTGCAGAATATTTAATCAGTGTCCCCATTAGAACCCTATGGCTTATTTTTAGGAATAAAGAATGGGAGAGATGGCAGTGGGAGGTGGGGAGAAAGGGATATTTGTATGATTGCAGCATGAATATATTTTCCTCGGCTCTATTTTCTAAAGTGCAACAGAGCTGGATGTTACCCTGCAGCATCTTTGCCTATTTTAGAAATAAACACAGGCATTAATCTTTTGACTGCATTAAATTAAATATTAATGTTAACAGATCACATAATGTGAAGTTAAAAAACGATTAACATTTAAACTGCATTCTCTCTGATTGTTCCAAAAAATGAATTACTCTCTCTTAACTAATAATGCCAAAACAATAATAAATCTGAGAATTAGGACTACAGGAAGTGTCTTTTATATATACATATAGATTAAGACTGGCCAACCCTTGTTCCCCTAAAGGAACTTAAGCTCTAGGCTTCAGTGCATATGTGTTTCCATGCATAACCCCTTCTATAGTCTACGACTCGGAATTCTGTATTGTGCATGCTGTTTACAAAAGATAATTAAGCAGGCAGATCAATATGGTGCTGGGATTCGGCAGTATTAATATATCAAGGATAAAACCATATGGATTCGTTTCTCTAATAGATTGCAGGTTGCCCACTATTGTCAGCTCACAAACTGTAGCATGCCCAGGGTAAAACTCCTGAGTCGATGGAATTTGAGTTTCCTTGAACAGGACACTATGAAGTAGTTATGCTACTGTGCACATGAGCGTACAGCTACTTCGGCAGAACAAGAGTGTGGCTTTAAGCCTCTGCACCACATCAGGTGATGTGAGAAAAAAGGAGTAGCAGAGCAACAGCCATTCTCAGAAGAATAGTGACTGGAGCAAGTGAAATGGGACAGATTCTGCTCTGTTACACCAGTATAAATCACAGGATGTGGTGGTTCGCACTCCTTGGTTGGGGGCAAGAAGAGAGGGGAGCTGGGCCAAAGCCCTGCTTGGCTGGGGGACTGCAGCCAGCCTGCCTCCCATGGGAAGCAGGGAATACCACTACACAGGCTGTTCCAGCCTAGGCCCAGCAGAGGAGTCCTGACTAGCATAGTGACAGACACAACAGAGCAGAGACTGGAACTCAAGTTTGCATCGCACCTCACCAACCACTGCAAAGGGTTGGAGGCACCCAGTCTGGGGACTTGGGGTAGGTCTGCACAGCCCACGGAAACAAGCCTCCCAGCCTGAGTTGACAGATTCGGGTTAGCTGGGCTTACACCCGTGTTCTAAATATAGATGTCTAGACAGCACTTTGGGGTTCTAACTCAGGCTGGAGCTTTGGGCCTAAAGCCTAAGGAGGGGGATAGGGTTCCATTCTGTCAACCATTCTGCTGGGGTTAATTCCTGCCTCCTCCGAGTTTGTAAAAGGGGTTTGGGCCTCATGAGAGGCAAATGGGATTCTCTACTTCTATGGCTTGGAATTTAGGGACCACACCATGAACCAAGGTGTCCCCACCACACTGACGCTGTTGGCACTGAGCTCCTCGGGCCATTCTGTGCCAGGAGCACAAGGGTGAGGATCACGCCTGGATGCTGCATCTTCTCTTCCAATTCCTTCTGGAATAGCTTGCGCATGTTCAAAGTGAGGCTGGTCAAGATAGTCATAGGCTCCAATCTGCATTTAGGACTAAAAGTCATTAAAGTGCTGATGGCTTAAATTCAGACACTTCCTTCTCTAGTGATAAATAATCATTCAAATATAGAAACCACAGACGCTGCTACTGCTCAAGTAGATTTAGTGCCAGTGAAAGGCGCTAGGAACTGCAACCCCAGAAACTGAAATCCTCTGTCTTTTCCCAAAGCATTCTTCCCAGTAATAAATTCCTGCCTACCTCACTCTAATATACACATGTGTGTGTGTGCACGCTCTCTTGCTCTCTCTCTCTCTCTCACACACACACAATTGAATGACTTAGCTTTCTTAATTAGTGGACTTGGGTCTGCAGCCACACAGAAGGACAATGGAAGCAGCCCTTATTTTTATTATAACCTGATACTAGACCAATTTCACAACATTTTGCCTAGAAAACACAAATCTTATAACAACCCTACACCCAAGCCCCTGCAGAAGACTAAGGAGTGCCAATTCTAACAAAGCCCTACCATTTCCCCCCCACTTAGCAACAGCAACAAAGCACATAGTACATGCAAAATGGGAATAAAAAGACCAGTAGATGCACCCAACTGGCAACTACCGTAAGACATTGGAATCATTAAGGAAAGGGCTGCATCTAAGGGCTTGTAGCAGAAAAGGTTGTGTTGTGCTCATCAGTGAGTACAGGGAAGGTTTTATTAGGACTCTGGAGGTGATCTCATGCAGTACATTCATTGATTCAGCATATGTAGACTCGACTCCAGCAAAGAAGCAAACTAGGGCCATTTATTCACAACAAATGTAAGAGGTTATTACTGCATTTGGGACATAATCATCCATTCTTTGCATGAAGCCGTGAGTGTTAGACATGGCATATCCTTGCATTGTGTATAATGAGAAAAAATATGATGCTCCCTCTATGCATGTTTGAAAACCACACAAAGAAAAGGGCAGTTTACAAGCGCCGTAGGGCACATTACGCCTACATCACTGATGCATACTGCAATATGATGGGAGAGGGCTGCTAGAAATGTGTATGACCACTGGATTTGAACAGGGCCAGGGGGCCCCGCTCCTGCGGGAGGTTGTTGGTTTTTTTTTTCCTTGGCTGAACGAATCAGCTGTGGGAGGTGTTTTTTTTTGGTGGGGGGGGGGGGCTCGGCGGAAGGGGGCAGGGGTGGGGGCCGCCATCGTTCTTCGCATAGGGCCCCGCACCCGCTAAAGCCAGCCCTGGATTTGAATCTCAGACGCTCAGGACAAAGATTGTCTAAGGCGGCTATGGAGGGAGGGAGCAGCGAGTGTGTGGTGTTGCCTTCTACTGGCTGAGCCAGAGCCTGTCACCTGTAGCTACCAAATGTATTTAAAAGTAAACAAAAGAAGGCTGGGGGTGGGGGGAGGAGAAAAGAATTCCAAGCATGGGGGCTTGTATTTTTACCATACAACTACTAATCAGCTAACTAAACCTACTGCCCAGAGGGAGGCACAACAGGGAGGGGTTATGTCATCAATGAGATCCAGGCTGCCCTGGTGAGATGCTCAAGGATTAGATTAACAGAGAAGAGCCCTGGTAGAGATGTGTGAGGAAAGTTGCCCACTCGAGGTCTGGCTTCTTCCTGTTCTACTAGTCCCTACTTTCATGAACAATAATTCACCCAAAATGTTTTTTAAAGAAGAAAACAAGCCCATGTTCTGAGACATGGCTAAATGGCCCATAATATTAGCCACTTTCACTTAATCACTTTCTCCTTCTTTCCTGTCTGTTTCATATCCTCCCTCTCCTACACCCCCAAAACTGTACTTTTAACAGTTTAGAAACACTTCCTGCTGCTTCCCTTCTTTGCACCTCTCCCAATAATCCATCTGCACCATCATCAAGCTGTGGAAATAGCTCTTTCCCTTTGGTTTCCGTTTGTTTTCACTAGTGCCTAGGGCAAAACCGAGACCAGTGACTAGAGTTTGTCAAAAATGTGGGCAGGGGAGGGAATCGTCAACAAGACTTTAGCATTTAATTTGCTAAGCAGTTCTACAGGTGACCCAGCAGCAGTAGTTTTAATAATGTGTCACCTACATAAACAAGAAATATACAGTTAGGAGGCCAAATCCTCATCTGGTGGAAACTCACATAGCACTCTTGACTCAATGGAACTATGCTGAAATTTAACAGCTGATGATCTAGCCCAGGACAGAAGCAGTTCTAGCATGATAACAGACTAATAGAAATGGAGCGTGGTCCAATCTGGTGCCTACTTTTAGTGCGGGAGTGTTCCCTATTATGAATGGGCCCGTGATTTGTACGGTCCATTTCTAAAGGACTCAAAGCATCGGTCCTTCTGCCTTTCCTGTTGGGAGCCTATTCTGTAGCCCAGTAATAATCCTCTGGTCACCTACCTTGTCTCACTAATATCCTGGGACAAACACGGCTACAACTACACTGCATAAGCCAGTTCTTTGACATGCAAGAGACAGACTTGTGTCTGTTACATGTGATAAAGCTCATGTGGGATAAATGTCATGGGCAAAATAAATGAGAAGGAGACATCAGTGGATAGACAGGAATGATCAGTCTTCAACCCTTCTTTTCGAAGAGGTGAGAGTTGGTAAATCAGAGGCATTTGATGTTCGGAGCCAGCCAGCTTGCATGTCTCGTTTGTATTGTTAGCAGAGATTAAAACTGATTATTCCATTTCCTCCCCACAGGCCCGATGGCTACGGTAATATTTGCTACGAGCAATGTCAGCTTGCTCATTCTTCGTTTTAATCAGCAGAGAATAGTTTTACAGCTGTAGTTTACACTGGGTAGAGGGAAGGAGCAAATCAAAGAGCTGAGGAAAATCCTGAGACATTGAAGGAATTCAATCAAGGTGCAGTCGAAGATCAATAAACTCAGCTGCCATCTCTTTCAAACAACAGGCCACTTTGTGCTGTGTTAAATGATACAGCAGCAAAGGGATGGCCAAAGGTCTGTAGCATTGGGATGGAAGAGAGTGTGTCATATGATGATTTTAAAAAGTGAATACACTAATAAGAATAAATATTTCAAAGACATTCCAGGAAATAAGACAAAAATTATAATTGACATTCAGGTCATTTACAAAACAAAGAAGAAAATAGCTCAATGCATAATTTTACCACTATCACCCCAAAACTGATTGTTTGCAGCATGACACTAAATTAATTACAATAACCTCACAATTCAAACTGACTTGAATGAAATGTCTCATCCACCTGTTACCTTGCCATTCCTCTTCTTCATAATGAGGAATCAATGGCAAAATAAATAAGTAGTAAATATCAGTGGACAGAAAGCAATAATCAATCTTCCTCCTTTCACTCCAAAGAGGTGAGACTTGGTAAAGGTCTGATCCAAAGACCACTGAAGTCAGTTGGAGTCATTCCATTGATTATAGTGGACTTTGGATCAAGACTGAAATGCTTTACAAAACTCTTATATATTTTACCCACAGTAGACACAGTGTTACAAACACGTCCTCATTTGAGTAACTTTATTCATGTGAGTAGCCCCATTTGCAACACAGAATAGGAAATTAACAGGGATGAATTTGAATCAAATCTGACTCCAGACACTCCCCTGAAACTTCCAGGAATGTCAAAAATGGCTCCAAACTTCAAGCACTTATTGAATTTGAGCCAAACCAAAACCCAAATGACCTGAACTTTGGAAGGTTTGGATCCAGACCTAAATTTTAAGATGCAGAATGGTTTTAATCAGCTGCTTATTTGACAGGCATGTTTATACTAAATGAATCCTGAATACTTCAAGGAGTGGAAAAATTCAGTTCAGGGCATGGAGGTAAACATGGATTTGTCCAACTACAAAGTGACATTGATTGCAACAGTAAAAATATAACCTAAAATCCAGAATGCCTACCCCTAAAATGACTCGATTTCCAACAGGTGAGGGTCTCTATTTTATATTAAGTTCAAAAAATGTCCTCAAAAATTATTTCAAAGTTGAGCCACAAAGGAATGAAATCAAAGAAATGACTGAGATACAATAGTGTTAGAACAAATCATGAATATCATGTGATGGTGACCTTTGTGGAAGAAAGATCCCAAACTAAAAATTAGGCAGGAAAATAAACTGCACTAATGAAACATCTATTTGCCGAAAGCCATCTGCAATCTTGTAATAGAGCCAGGCATCTTTTAAACTGAAAAAAAAAATCAAGTAGTTCTGTGCATACTCTCATAAAGTTGGGAGTATCTTGCTGTATGTTTTATAAAACACCAGCTACTTTTGCAGCTTTTTATAAATGATTAGTCGTTATATTATCTGTGACAAGGCTTAAAAATAAACAAGAAGTTAAAAACACCAAGAAAATAGGCACTATAAATGCAACATTTGAGAATTGTTTTGCACAGGAAAGTCTGTCTGTGGCATGTATGCAAGCCTTGAAATATCCCAGCAATAAAAATAAATACAGAAATGGTGTAAGAAATTTAGAAATAATATAGGAGGAAAACTTGGAGTCCTCTATGTGAAAGAGTTCCAGATGTTGCAAGCTTAGGTAGTGTTAAAAACCATCTAAGATAGGTTTTCATTTGCTAGACAGAATGGATCTGACCCCACAGAGAACTTCTAATTTTAAAGAGGAAGGTTATCCATTGTGTCAAAAGATGTAAACCTGAGAGGTGATTTCTGCTCCTCTTACCAGATGCTGGGAGTAGTGTTTTCAAAAAATACCTAAGTCACCCCTGGACAGATTTTCAAAAGAGCTCCACTCCCATTTATACCTGTAATGAAGGGCCAAACTTTCAAACATGCTTGGCATCCTGCAGTTCCCGCTGTAGTACTTCAGATCAGATTTTCAGAAGAGCTTTATACCCAACATGCTGATCTCCTTTTGACAATCTTCCCTTTATGAGGCCAAGTGTAAGGGCCAGCAGGTCCCAAACCCAGGACTGCAGAGTTTCCAGGCAGTCAGCAGACACACTGCCAACCAACCAGTGCTCCCCTACCCATTACCCGCAGTGGACACAGACCACAGGAAGTCCCACCTCAAGGGGTTCAATAGACAGCAACCTCATGATGTTTGATTGGCTCCCTGCCCTATATAAACCCAAGGGGCATTGCAGGAAATGTCCAGGAAATAATGTGGATCACTAGCTAGCTGTCCTGACCACCCTGCATTCTCTGTTCCTGAACTCCCAGTATTGACCTATGCTTGGACCTTGACTGCTGCTCAAATTCCACAAACCCACTTGGACTGTGACACCTGGTATTGACCCTTGGCCTGACCCCTAACCTATCTCCAGTGCTGCCCTTTGGCTTGATCCTCGACCTCACTATTGACTCCGATACTGATTCTGAACCCTGGCAGTCGTTCCTGCCTACCGAGCTCCTGCCACTAGTCCTGCCTATCTTTGCCCAGCAACTTGACACCAAGTCCTATTGAAAGGTCATTGAAATTGGGGGACTTTGGTGCTTTTCAAAATACAACTGAGGAGCTCTTAGAAATTTTATCTACATTCCTTCCTCTCTGATACCATAATCAAAATGTTAGCTGTAGGAAACATCTATGGACAAACTGAAAACTCTGACAGCAAAGTGGCAAATAACCATTCATTGGAAAGCAGAATCTCCCTTTCCCTTCTATAGTATAAATTATTACACAAATATATAAATATATGTTAAAAGAACATTAAGGTTACAAAGTCAAGCACTCAGAAGCCATTAATTATATGAACACTTACATAGAGATACTGAGGATAATAGGTTTTCTGTTTCAGTGGCTCCATCAAACTGAAATGATTTTTTTCCCCCGTTTTTTCTCACCAAAACAAAAAAACTAAAAATATTTCATTCAGGGTCAATGCTTCATTTTTAAAATGTCAAAACAAACTGTTGGGGCTTTTTCAAAGCTTTCTTCCTCATTTTTTATTTGGACAAAACTATTCACCAAATTTGACCCGAATTCATGAATAGTTTTGGTCACCCCAAAGCTGTAATTTTGGGGGGCAAATTTAGGGCTGGGTTCGGGGGACTCCCTGGGTTAGGGCTAGGTTCAGGGTTAGGGCTGGGTTCAGAAATGCTCCCCACACTAGGGTTACAAAGCTTCATGCTGCCCAGGCTACAGTTGGAGTTTGGCCTTTTAAGGTTAGGGTTAGTGTTGCAAAGGATAGGGTTCCCTAAGCTAAGGTTAGGGTTGGGGCTGGGCTTATCCCACTCATAGTTCATTTTAAGTATAACCTGGTATAATGCAAATGCACTCCCCTCCTCTAAACAATTCATTTGTATTGAAGCCTTTCAAGCCTACAACCTATATATAAGAAGTCCGATTCTGCTTTCATTTACCCCAGGATAAAACAGGAGTAAGTCAGTCAATGGAGTTACACCTGTATCAAACCAAGATATGTGCAAACAAAATCAGGCCCATGGTACAGACATTAGCATGTTATGCTCATGGGGCCCAATCCCGCTGTCATTCTAGTCACCGGAAGCTTTGCAAACTGACTTCTGGCCCTGATTCTGGGTCTTGTTCCAGCCCCTGGTCATGGAAAGGGGCCATAATCCAGCCAGATTTCCCCAGCAGAGAATCCTTCTCACATAAGAGAATTCCTCTGCCAAAGTTGTGCTACCAGAGCAGCCCTATGCCACCCCTACCCATGCAGCACCAGGCATAGGATGTGGCTGGGAATGAGAATGAGTGGAAGGGGTTCTCCTCTCCCACAGAGCAGCCCAGATGTGACCAGTCAAGGTTCCCCCACCCCCGGGGGCTCATCTACATTTTTTCAGGAGCCAGATAGTCCCTAGGCAGAATCCAGACTTCGGAAGGTACAAAGGTGAGTTTGGGGAGGAAGCACAATCTAGTAGATAAAGCACTAAACTGGGAGGAGAAAGAGACTGGATTCTATTCCCAGCCCTACCACTCACCTGCTGTGTCCAGGGAAAATCACTTCACCACACTGTGCCTCTGTTTCCCCTCCCAACATTTGTCTAAAAATCATGCAGTTCTACCTTGTGCATTTTGATTACAAGCTTCTTTGGGCAGGCACAGGCTCATTACGTGTTTGTACAGTACCTAACCCAATGGCACCGCAAGCATGGTTGGCACCTCCAGCTATTACTGTAAGACACATACCAGCCTACATCTGGGCCTGCATCTCTAGAGCTGTTCTGCTCAGGAACAGCCTGAAGGATCAGAGCCAGGGGGTTATTTCTATGGAACAGGAGACATCAGATGATTTTATAACTTAGTAAACTTCACGTGTGCTAATGGACTAAATATTTTCCACATCTGTATCTACAAATGAGTGGTGGAGTTTGCACCTCCATAAAAGATATTCAATTGCTGGTCCTTCTCCTTAGCTCCAGCTTTCCTAAAAAGATTTCCTTTGCATTTCCTAAATAGTTGTTTAATCTAACATGAAGCACGGAGATCACTGTAAGTATTTTGTGCAGCTGGTTGCCTGGTCACTACCTCCTTTGTACTGGAGGGGCAGGATGAGCGTAGGGGGGAATGGTCCACTGGAAATAAAACCAAAAGAAGGAGCCCTGCATGGCAGGGAAGGGATAATGCTTATGTCATCCAGATAATAAAGGCAACTCAGCAGGTTCTGCTCTTCCAGTGCCACCTCCCACAACGGGGAACTATGATAGATAAATGCAATAATGTGAAGTGATAACACAGAAGCTGGCTTCCCACCCCATGACCACAGTGCTCTCAATGAAAACAAAGAGCCAGTGCTAAATAATAGGTTTAATGCCTATCTTTTTTTATGAGAATTTGTATTGCAACTCCCTCATCCTAAGATCTCAGAGCTGTGGATTTCTGCAGGAGATTTTTTATTGGCTTTTTCATTAGTGGGTTTCCCCAACACTCTTCCTGAAAAAATGTATCTTTCTAATGCTCTCTCGGAGCTTATTCCTTTCACCTTACTCCCAGGAGTGGATTCAATTGGCCTACTCTGGCAAATGTGTGCTTGCAGGGGTGGTCCATGGCTACTAATCCAGAGGCAGGACAGAACTTTTATAGAGGAAGGACAGTCTCGTGGATGGGGCACGGGCCTGGGAGGGGTGGATTCTGTTTTCAGTTTAGACATGGGCTTTGTCTGTGACCTTGGGTAAGTCACTTAGCCCCTAATTTTTACAGGTCAATGAGATTTGAGCTACTAAGTGCTTAAATCCCTTTGGAAAATGAGACCTAAGCTCCTAAACCATAGAAATGTAGGGCTGTTAGGGACTGAGAGGTCAGGAAGTCCAGCCCCCTCTGCAGAGGCAGGACTAAGTAAATCTAGACCACCCCTGACAGATGTTTGTCCAAACTGTTCTTAAAGCCCTCCATGATGGGGAATCCACAACTTCCCTTGGAAGCCTATTCCAGAGTTTAAATTACCCTTAGAGTTAGAGAAAAAAAAAAGATCTAACATCTACCCAAGATTTCCCTTGCTCCAGATTATGCCCATTACTTCTGGTCATTTAAGTGTTGCACTACTGAGCACAGCAATGCCTAAATTTGGGTCTTAACCTTTCTGTTCTCTCTTGGTGAAGTGGGAATAATACTTCCCCCACCTCACCTGAACATGTGAGGATAAAAATCCATTAATGATTGTGAGGTCACTCAAATACTACACTTATGAGGGCCATCTAAGTACCTGGATTGATTCATTAGTGCTGATCAGTTAAGTATTGCAATTGTGAAGGGTTCTAACTAATAAATCCTGATTTACCAAGTTCCTTTTCCTAATGTTTGTTCTCCCCTGTGGCAAGTGAGGAATGTGGGAAGAGAAGAGTTCCACCTTTTGATAATCATAGCAGTTTTAAAGCTTTTCCCCTTCCCTGATCTCACACTCACAGCAGGGAAGGCGAAATGGATTCTGCTAGATAAACACAACTGGAGTTCAAATTGCTGATTGGGTTCTTTTTCCCAGAGTTCAAACCAAGGCTGCGCTGGCTGCAGCCGTTCAAGCTCGATGGCCCAGTGGGACTAATTACTCCATTTACAGTAAAACATGCAAGGAAATGTATCTCCCTATCCCCATATAGCCAAGTTTACTGAAGGATAACCTACTACATTACACAGATTAATACTCCAGTGAGTAAATTAATCCTCGGAATTTCACTCACTACTTGTGGCTTATAAATTTTAATTGGCTCTAAACTGCCACATGAATTTATGTGAATGTATATTGATGCAGTGAAAGAGATCAGAAATTACTCTATCGACACTTGAAGCACCAAGATAAGACAACAGGAAGTGATGGGACCGATTTATGAACGCATATTAATATTTGGAAAGTGGGATTCAAACTTATTTCAGCTTTGCACAATCATATTACACACAGCTCAGTAGGGGAGAAGAAACAATGAAGAGGATAAATGCCTATATTTGGAACATACATTTCCACATTGCAAAAAGGCAGCTCCAATAGATGCCCAGGTTGGACTGTGCTTTTATGACTCACAGTCCACCTAATCTCCCAATGTATTGATCAGAATGGCCTTCTGGTATATTGCAATGCAGGTAAGTACAGCATGCACCACTCTCTTGAGCAACAAGAATAGGATTTAACTTACATTGACAGAGGCCCCTCTCAGATCAGCTTCTGTATGCAATTCAGACAAGAACTAGGTTTCACTAATGTCAAGGTTCCTGTGGATTTGACATTTCCACATCCACAGAACAGGGGTCCAGATTTTCAAGGGTATTTAGGTGCCAAAAGATGCAGATATGTGCCGCCTGGGATTTTCAAAAGCACGTAGATACCCAACGTGTTTAGGCATGTTCGAAAATCCCACCAGGCACCTATCTGAATATTTAGGTGCCTAGATACCTTTATCATCTGGCCTTTGGTGCAGAATCCACCCTCTACTACAGAATTCTGCAGAATAATCCAATTGTCACTCTAACCTTCCAAAGATGCATCAAGGCAGGGTCGTCTCCCTGAACCGGTACATAGACAGCCTGAAACAGAGCTCTCAGAGAGGCTTGAACTGCTACTCTTTCCCATAATTGTCTGTTAACCCTGATGCCTAGCAATGAATACTTTGATGTCAACATTGTTAATCATGTCATTGCTGATGATTTTACCAGAAGCATCCCCTGCCTGTTCTCCATCATTGTTATATATGCTGGCAGTCACTGGGGTAGGCAGTGAGTCAGCTGCTTGCAGGGAAATGAGTTCAAATTTCACCAGGAAACAATTTAAAGACTCTCTGATGCAAGCAACATGAAAGAGGAAATACATCCTCTACCTATTGCCCAAAGGGTCAACAGCTTTCTGAAATCCAAGAACTAAAACTCCTCTTCCTCATGCTTCCCCGGGTACCTAAAACCCCAACAGCCACTAACAGCTCCTACAATGTAGTCATGCATTTTCCACACACAAATCTGAGGCACATTAAAATATTGGAGGCTATGTAAAATCAATTGAATTTGTCAGAATGAGACAAGATAGGAACTAGATGGTATTTTCATGTTTAGTCCAATGAAAACCTCCATGGCACAACATATACTGATACTGCCCCAGAATTTCTAATCTGCCACACAAACCACACTGGACTTAGAGTGAAGCTGAGATCTTCCATCCATCACCACCAGTAACAGAGGCTACAGAGGCCAAATTATGCCCTGAACTGTGGAGCCCCTTATTTCATTTATGCCCTCAGTGACAAGTGAGTTGCACAGAGGTCACAATCTGAAGGCAATGGGGTTGCACCAAATGAAGGCAAAATTTGGCCTTAAGAATCTTTATTATTGCAGATTATGAAATGGAGTGGTTGGTAGGAAAATATCATTTATCTGCACACTGCATATTTGAATATGCAAATCACTATCCAGAATACAGAGCCACAGGATGCACTTTTTAGGGCGGAACTATACTTTTAAATTTGAGCCAAATTTCAGCTGAATATTTTGCATCTAAAAAAAGCATGGTTAAAGGGACACCAATTTAAACAAAAAAAACACGTCTAAGATGTTTCATCAACACAGCTCTGGGTAACATATAAAAGGAAAACAACAGAGTGAATTGAGGAGGAGAAACACATTGCTCTGATTTTTTTCCCCCGGTATGTTTCCTTATACATTTGGCAGCACACTTTGCACACTGTCAATTTCATTGTTGTCTCTGTTTACCTGGGCCTCTGACATACAGCTAGGGGAGAGGAAACCATTTTTAAAAATATAAACCACAAGAACAGGCAAGGGGATTTAAGGGCATATGTGGTACCCTGAAACAACTTAAATTATTTTAAATTGTCCAGATTTCAATGGGATTTTACTATTTTATTGATATAAAATTGTTGTAATATTTTCCTTCGCTTCATCCTACACATTTCCAGTCACAGGATGAAAGCAGGAGTGCTGAAGCTCCAGTGCCCTTACAAAGGACATAGCATTTTTGTCCTTATTGGAGTCGAGAGTGCTAGAGGAAGTCTGTTCTCACAAGATTTCCAGCCCAAATTCACATTCTCAAGTTATTCACTCACATTTCAGGTAAGTGCTTATGCTCCTGGTTGCTCATCCAGCCTGATGTGAACCTATTGAGGCTCACCCATCACTACTTCCTCTCCGGATTTATGCTTTTGCTCTTAGAACAATGTGGTTGCATCAGGGCATAACCCTTTGCTCTGGTCTTCTTGGCCCACAGAAACTGCACAGGTTGGGCATTCATAATATCATTTATCTGAGTTCCCTCCAGCAATACCACTACAGTCCCCATGCAACAGTCTATTTACAATAGCCGCTGTGCTTTTTTCAGTCTCCTCAGGAGAGGTGCGGAAAGGAGGGGAGAACAGTGGTCTCCCTTTCCTAAGGCAACTAGGATTGGCTAGCACCGTTCCTCTCCCACTCTTCCTTCCTGTGCCTCTTTATCCTTCTGGGCTGATGGGCTAATTGGCTCTATATCCCACCCAGATTACCAGCCTGGTTATCTAATTATCTCTAATTACCCCAGTCAGCTTTCTCTAGGAGAACTAATAGGCATCAAAATGTTGACTCCCTGCACTCTGTCACAGTGGCAAAGCAAGGCACGTATACAAGTGGCAGCAGAAAATCCCCACATTGTGTTGATCTATTGTAGGGTGAAGGCTGAACATGAGGATATACTACTATTGCTGGTGTCCAATAAAATCTGAGGCCACTGGCCTCCTTAGTATAAACTGTAACCCCACCTGGGTTAAGAAGGACCAATGCAGACTAAACTAGACCATGACTCAGTGGGGATTAGACTCTGCCAGCAAGAATCTTCCACTGCACCCTAGCTTCTGTGTTTGAACACAGAGTTAACGGTTTTGAAAACATACAGGTTGAATTATTTAAAAGGTATGTATCAATTAGGTTTTCCATTTTCAATTGCTGCCATGTCACAGAAGCTTTTCAGGACCAGGGTTACATCTTCCTGTGTTTAGAAATTGCTTACTATATTTTGGCCACTAATTCTATTCTACTCTACATAGGTTCTTATACTGGGCTCATCACCATAATATCAGAGCATCTTCCAGTAATGCATTAAGTGATGTGACAAACATCTGTCAGACATTTGTTTTTTCACCCTCTCCTCCAGGGGAAAACACGTATGAAGTAGAGTATCTTGGTTTGGATTTCCACACATACACAGCTATATGTTTGTTAGAGAAGGCAACCTCAAATAAATGTCCTGTGCACTTAGAATAGGAGGCAGAGAGATTTGTGATGGCCCTTTCTTCCTGAGGGGAAACTGCATTCCACACACTTGAGCTAGCCCCTGAGAAAGCAATGCCTCCTAAGGCACTGTCAATTATTAATTATTATTAACAAAGGTATGAAATAAGTAGGGTTTGAGAACTAACCTAGAGCTAAGTTCTCCCCACCCCCCAAAGAAAACAGAGATAGCAATACTTGCTTACTTACCCCCAGGCTGTTGGGAGCACCAATACAATTTAGTTTATGAACAGCATGAAGATGGAAAGGCAGTGTAAATACTTCAGAATAGTATTAATATTATTTGAGGCCTGAGACAAGAACTGAGAGGTGAAAGGGAGGAGCAAGCACTAACAAGGTTAGAGAGCTAATCAGTATTTCTCCATGTGCCTAACTAGACACCCATGTTGCTTCATTCTACAGTGATAGCATTCATGTATGCCTTTTCCTTTATTATTCAGTCACTTTGTTTTCAGATCCAAAGTCAACAGTTCGGCCAGTGACTAATTAGAACAAGATCATAACCTTTTGTGTATTTCCTGTTGGGCTGCCTCTTAATTTCCCCTTGTTGTCTGTAAGTGGAGGACGTCACCTGTAGCGTACACTTTCCCCCCTGAGGTCATCATTATAGGGGGCCTCATCTCTGGCACCTCCCTCTTGGTTTCTCCCTCAGACCTTACAACAGGTCTTTCTGAGTCTCTATCTTCTATATCTCAGCCCTCTGATCAGGTCACAAACATCTAAACCACATCCAGGATAGAGCAAACCAGTCCAAATGAGAATCCAAATATCTTCAAGCTAATAGCTATTCCCCCTTTCAGGCCTCACTCTAGTTCCCTCATTAGCACTACCTCAAAGTTTTCCCTATCTACTCCTATAGCATTCTTCCTCTGCTGTTATTTGGCTGGTTAAACCCTATCTCAAGGCTTTCTCTACTAAAGAAACATATCTGCTCTACAATCTTCCCACAAGTGGGTAGCCCTCCATCTATTTATAAGGACTCGCTCCACCTCCTCTGGTTACTCACACCCTCCCCCACCCCCGGGTGTAGCACATGACTAATTAGGGTTCTTCTTGCCGGTGGTAAGGTTTAAGCCCCATCATAGTATCTCATTAAACTGATCACCACCGCATGTGGGAACTGCTATTCTTGAGTGGTATCCCACCTTTTCTACAGGATAGAGCTAGGCAAATTACACTGGGAAAGAGATTCTTTGCCTAAGAGGCTGTTGGTGCAAAGGTGGTGTCCTGTTTAGGAAAGCCCACTGCTTAGAGAGGATTTGATGTAGCAGATCCACAACAATTAGTTTGTCATTTTTTCTCCAGAGAACAATAGGTCACAGGATCAAAAAAAAATCATCTCCTTAGAACAGTTTTGGCTTGCGAAGTGGGGCGGTTTGACCTAGCATATTACATATTAGACCCATATGTTAATTATCTAGTTAATATTAAAATACTTATTCATTAGATTATTTAAGCTAATGCTGTGCTAACATTAAAACATGAAAAATTAAAGCTGTGTGTAAACAAAACAGCTGTATTGACTTTCAGATAAATATTTTCAGGCTGAATAAAGCTAAAGGATATTGCTCAAGGCTGATAGTAAGGTTTCCTTTGCAGGGCAATAATAGTCTATATAGCCACAGAGCATTTAAATGCATGATTAAGATCTGTAGTATACCATGTTTGTTACAAACTGGCAGTAGCTGCTTCAGTGTTAAGGTTGTAACTGACTTTCAACACTCAGAATCCACAAATGAAGGTATACCAGTCTCTACATTAGAATGGTGTGTCTGAGGCTCAATGGAGTTTTTGTTCTGTAAGTCAAATGAATTGGACAAAGCATTCTTGAATTAGCATATCTTTAAAAAGACAGCAGACAGGAGAATTCACTAGAATTCTAAGCCTAACTTACCTGTCACTTTTTAGCAAGCAAGCAAGAATAAACCAAGAAAGGAGAGAGAGAAAAGTGTGCTTACTAGACTCAGACAGGCCCCAAGATTATTTGATTCAACTTTCTTTCTTTTTTTTAAGAAGCTAAGACATTAAATAGTTATATCAGAATAGATCATTGGCTCTGAGCTTAAAATATGGCATCAAATGTCTGCTGGAGACCTAAGCTTTCATTTCAAAAATGTTTCTAGCCTTTTTTCTTTGCAGAGATGAACCTCCAAAGCCTTATGCATACTTGTAAAATGACCCGCGGGTGTCTACAGATGAACTAGTACCACATAAAGTTTGTTCCCTAGGCTGCTCTATCACTTGGGCTATCATAGACTAGCCCACAGTATTGGGAGATATAATTGTCTCTCCAGGACCCCTTTTTCTTACTTTGTTGTGCCAAGCGGTGCTCAGGAAAGAATTGGGCCTTGTTGTGTCATTTCACTGCTTTGCAGTAACATACAGTATATATGTTGTAAAAAGTGTGCAAATGACTGCAACTCATGTCCTAGCGGGGATCCATGCTCAGTATCATTGGTGGTGCTTGGAGTCAAATCTTGGGCAGCACCAGCCCAGCTGCACCACTTGCTGATGTGTGTCAGCACTGCTAATTTTGCTGGTTTAGACAAGGTGTTGGCATAAACTAATTTCCAGGAGGTTGGCAGGTTTGTCAATGTAGAGGAGGAAGGGGAATCTCCATCAAAATGACATAAGTTGTTTGTAACATCAGACACTTTAAAATGTGGAAATTGCCACATCCTTTAAAAAAGGAGTAAAAATCCTCCTTTTTTACCTTGCTTGAGACTGGAAAGTGGGAGACAACTATAATTAAGTTGACTGGATCCATCCATTTAATAATGGCATCTCTGATGGTTGGAGTAGAAAGAATGCCTCACTTTGCTATTGCTCCCATAAATTCCATGGTAATGCCAGTACCTCCTCCTGAGGACATCCTAAGGTGGGATGGTGGAGCCTAGAAAAAGTCTCTCATACTGGGGCAGAGGGGAAAGGAAGGAGATGATAGGAGGAGGGAACAGAGTCTTGCATGGAGGTGGGGAAGGGAAAGGAAAAGAAGTGGAAATAGAGTGGATAGGGGGAATAAAGCCTTACACAGGGGCAATGAAAGCCAGTTATGAGAGATAGGAAAGCGCTCCAGAATTGGTGGGACTGCTCCTCCTGGCACTGTGGTGGGGGATCTGGAGCTCCTTCTGCCAGCCCTCTAACCCTCTGTAGTCCAAGGGAAGTGGTCTCTGGAGCACATCATTTCCACTGAGTCCCATCCCTGTGTGTTACCTTGTATTGCCTGTAATAAAGTTACCCTGCTTAACTTTCCCACCTTCTCAATAAGAATTCAAGTTCTGCCTAAAATAACTAAATTGGGACTCCAAAGAAAAAAGCATTGCAGTAAATGAATACAGAAGAAAATAATTTCCTCAGAATCTTCAAACCACTCAGTAACTCTTAGAAAGCCTGGGGAAAGAAAACCAGTGGCGTAGCCAGGTTTAGAGCACAGGGGGAGCGGAGCTAAAAAAAAAGGGCACTGGGAGCAAAAAGTGTTGGAGCACAAAAAAGGTGCCGCTTCTGCTCAGTGGGGGAGCAGCTGCTCCCCCTGCTTCCCCTCCCCCGGCTACGCTACTGAAGAAAACCTTTCCTATGGTGCTGATGATGTGCACTCTTCCATTCTTGTGAATGAGGAGCAGTGCACCCAAGTGATAGGAACCCCGTCACTTACTCTTATCTAAGGGGTATCCTCTAAATTGATATGAAAGTGTAAAAACGTTTTGAAAAGTAGACCTTGGCACAATTCATGCCCTTTAAGCCTCTTCCAATGAAATCATTTATCAAATATGAGACCATGTCAGAGTGAGGATTTCTGAGCCTTATCCTAACTTGCATTTTATGTATGGATTAATGAATGAAGTAATAAATCAAGAAAGACTGCTCTGCTCTGATTGCTCTCAGTTCGTCATACGCAATTTCTTTTTAATGTCCTACCTGGAAGAGGGAAAGAATCCGGCTTCCTCTTCATGTTGCTTCTATCCACTGTTTGCCCTATTGAATAAATGTATTTGCACTGAGCTGCCCAATAGATGGCACTGCTGGGATAAAAAACTTGCAATCTCCACCTTTATGTGCTCTGGGAGTGGCCTGCTGGGATTTTCTTGGTACATACAATAGTTGTAGGCTGACTTTTAGAAGGGGGCTTAGGTATTAAATGCCTTTGGCCCCTTATGTGCTATGAAGTATGGAGATATATTTTTTAGAAATTGAGGCAATCTTGCTCCCACTGTAGTCAATGGGAATTTTGCTGGTATCTTCAATGGTAGATCACATAAGGTAGGTTAGGTACCATGATCAGAGATCTTCTCTCCATGAGAGGGTTGCACTGATTTAACTACCTAAATTGATATAAGGTTCTCTTAAACCAAAATAAGAGCGTCCACATGGGAAAGCTGCACCTTTATAACTAAATTGGTTCTAACCCAACCCTTTGTTAGTTAACTCAGTGCATATTTTTGTTAGTTAACTCATGCACATAAGGCCAGAAGGGAGATGAAAGGGCTGACTTAACTTTTCTAGGGTATAAAAGCCTTTTCAAAGGCTGTAATAAAGCAAGCCTTGCTACTGAGACTTGCAGAATCTATCTGGAGTTATTTTCCTGCACTATCTTTCGGAAGAAGTGAAAATGGTGTAAAGGCATTGTGGGATCCCCACAGTAGCAGAATATCTGTGACTTCTACAGTAATCACTAGTGGCCTGAATGATCTTCATTATTCTGCTGCTGGAAAATCCGCCATGCCCACCCCAAAGCATTGGGTTTGCTTTAGTCCTCATTTGCATTTTCTCTTTTATCCATACAATAACAGAAGTTCAGTGTTTCAACAGGTTGTCATCTACACCATGTTGTACCATATATGCAATTATTCTCCACAGCCCCTTTTATCTTTTCTATATAGTGTTAAGGAAGATGGAGGAAGCTTTCAATGTTTTAACATGTGCGCTATTGGAAAGAGGGTGTAGAGAATATTTTAGCATCTACACTAATATAACTAACCTGGAAGAGGCCGGATAGAGGGCTAGGAAGAGATGACATTCCGTGCAGGAGACTGGATTTTAAATTGGTTCTGAAACACTCTCTCTTAGCACTGATATCATGAATTCACAGATTGTTTGCTTACTAGAGCAAGTGTTTGTTTTTTCCTTAGGGACAGTTTGTTTGTTATATTTGGAAAAGAGAAAGGAAAGGAAGAAAGGACATCTGTGTTTAGAAGCACAGGAGAGAAATAAAGCAAGCCTTTTAAATGTGTCTTTTCCTCACATTTAGAGATTAGTTTAGCCTTTGCCATTTATATCTGATGCCAGGTGGGTATGGAGGAGAATTAAGGGGGAGAGTGAGTTAGGAGGAGGAACAGAGAGAGGGAAACTGAATAGAAATGTGGCACAAATTCTGAAGTCCCAACACAGTACGAATTTTGTCCAAGTAAGGACGATTTCAGGAATTTAAGGCTGACCCAAGGCTTACTGAAGTCACTGTCAGTGACCTCAGTGGGCTTTGGATGAAGCCCTTCATACATAAATCCAAGGAAAGAGAGACTTGAAATCCATATGCCAGTGATTCTAAGTCACATTTAGTCTCAATTATAAATTAAATTAATAAAATTTTGGAAGGTGGATCCATGCATTGATTTTGCTGCTGCTAGTCTTTCTGGGTGAGTCTATTTTTAGGCTCAGTATTGTCCTGTCTATTGTGCAGTGTTTTGAAGGATTTTCTTTCTGATATATTGCAGGCCTGTCCATTTGTCTATCCATCTTTTTACTTTTTATTGCATAGGGCTTGCAAGTTAGAGCTCACTGGGTGGCTTTAGTGCGCTCTAACTCACTCCCCGTCCACACTGGCAAGGTACGTAGAGCGCGCGGACTGTGGCGAGAACGCTCCTGGTAATCCACCTCAGCGAGAGGAATAACGTTTGATGCGTCTTGGCTGAGATGCCCCAGCATCAGGGCTTGGCTACACTTACAAGTTACAGCGTAATAAAACTGCTGGCAGCGCTGTAACTCATTAACTGGCTACACTTGCAAGGCACGTGCAACGCTGTATCTCCTCAGATACAGCGCTGCAAGTACTCCACCTCCCCAAGAGGAATAACAGCTGCTGCGAAGTGGGTGCAACGTTGGTCTTTCAGTATAGCCGAGGAACAACGGAGTTAATGATCTTCCGAAGTTGCCTTTGTTTTGAAACGGCACTTCCGGGTTGGAGTTCAGAGCTGCATTCTTTAAGCTGCTGATCACAGGCTCCGTTTCCTCTCTTTTATCTGCTCTTTAAAAACAAACAAAGCCCCTGCTGTTTGCTTTCAGTGATTGAGAGAGAGGCAGGGGATGTGGAGGTGTGGAAATAATGAGCTGACACTCTGTGGCTATTCCAAAAACCCACTCTTTTTCCAAAAACGCTCCCTGTCAAAGTCCCCCTCACCCCCCCCGATTTGAAAAGCACGTTGCAGCTACCTGAATGCCCATAATGCACCGCTCCCAATACAGCTGCAAGTGCCGCAAATGTAGCCACGTCAGTGGTAGTTACTGCGCTGGCCGCTGCCAGTGTGGACAGGCTGCAGCGCTTTCCCTACTCAGCTGTACGAACACGGGTTTAACTAACAGCACTGTACATCTGCAAGTGTAGCCTAGGCCTCAGTGTGAATGAGGTGTTGCATTACTGCGCTGTGTTTGACCTCCAGAAATGTCCCATAATACCCTTAAGTCAAGTGGCCATTCTTGTCATTGTTTTGGAATCGGCTGTAGGAATGCGGATATGCCCTTTCAAAGCTCCGTTTCTGACAGCCAGCATGCTTATCTGCTCCGGGGCAAAGCGACCATTACTGAGGAATGCTGCTTGCTTTCAGTGAGGGGGCGGGGGGGGGGGGAAGGGAGCCTGAACTTACAAGACAGTATGCCGACACACTCTCAGCACCCCAAAACCCACTCTCTCTCCCCCCACATACACACAATACACTCCCTGTCACACTCCACTCCACCCCCCGCATTTGAAAACCATGTTGCAGCCACTTGAACGCTGGGATAGCTGCCCATATTGCACCGCTCCCAATGCTGCTGCATGTGCCGCAAATGTGGCCACGCCAGTGTGCTTGCAGCTGTCAGTGTGGACAGACTGCAGCACTTTCCCTACTGCGCTCTCCAGAGGCTGGTTTAACTCAAAGCACTCTACATCTGCAAGTGTAGCCATGCCCATAGACAATCTCACTTCACCAGCCAACTGCCAAAGACTACTAGCACAAAAGAAAGCACCATCTCTACCTGAAAAATAATCAAAGAGGGGGAAATCAAAAAAGTTAATAGCCGCAGCTGCCTCTTTGAGTTCCGCTGACAGAAGCTCTTTCGGCTATAGGATATCCGCCAGAGTTGAGAGAATAACAGTGGTGTAGTGCAAAGTTTTATTGCAACTTCTAGGGGATGACTCAGAGTAGAGCTGGTCAAAAATTTTCAGTAGAAACCTTTGTGAAGAGAAAAGACCTTTTCTGAAAACGAAGTTTTGCATGGAAATATTAACTCAGAAAACTTTTCCCACATCCGTTTAACTTAATCAACTGGCATCTGATGCCTTCCCAGCCTACTTGAGAAGATCAGCATGGTTTTTTATGAAGCCAGACTTCTTCCTTTCCAGCAAAGCTAATCCTGCAGTGCATAAGCAAACACCAGCACACCATGAAAAATTCCAATTTTAGCCACAGGTGCCAACCTGAACACTGCCACTGGTCCAAATCCCTCCCTGATATATATGATTTATAGCTATTTATTGGTCAGAGTCTACCCAATAGGACCTTCCCTAAGAAGAAGATTCCTCACAGCCCTCTCCAACTTCAAATATGAAGTGTCTTTTCATTCTGGTGTCCTAGATGAAACACCAGCTGAATGCAATAGTCAATGTTATAATGAGGTGATACATGACCCACACAAGTTCCTCCATAAGCTTCATTTAAATTATTCAGCCATGATTTTTCTCCCATTCTCCTAAAATGTGTCCACTCATTCTCCTCTGTGTAACTTTGCAAATATGGCAATGACACCCAAGTATGCCACACCAACCAGTGGAAAATGTTTAAATGAAAAGGTAGTGGAACTACCCAGCCAAAGAACACATATGTTTGTTCTGCTTAGAACTCTAGTAAGCCTTAATCCAAGCCAAAGGAATAACGCCATAAAGTGTGGGTTTGTGGCATTCGCTTTGACATTAATAGGAATTAGACAAAGACACAAAACTAGCCTCCTGGGCACTAGTAGCCAGACGTTGTTACCATCCAATGACTGCTTAGTGTTTCCATCTAGTTCCTAGTAGAAAAGCGTCCACATCACAAAGCCACCCTCACTACTAGCAGTAATTGATACCGCATTGGAAGTTTCAGCGGCGAGGCAAAGGACTGAGAGCCTGAACTAACCTACCCGAGTGGTCATTCAATGTCAGAGCTAAGCCACATTAGCTGATCAATTTGAGGAAGTCTCCTTACAGTTGTTCACTCTGTATCAATTATGTGGATAAAAGGAGAATGTCAGGTTCCACAGTTGTAAAGCCCGTACAAATGCCATAAACTCACTTGAAGTGCAGCTTCTCTACAAAAAGCATCCCATGGCTCAGTTTTGCCCTCAGTCAAACCTGTGCAGTCCCATACCTTCAATGGGCTTACACAGCCATCACTGATTTCAACTGAATAAAGAGTTCTGTTGGTGGTGAACAGGAAGGGATAGCTCGCTTTCTTCCATTGACTGTGTTGGATCTGCAGTGCTACCTGGAGTTAAGAGCAGTAAGAACTTTGGCCTAGATCCTCAAAGGTATTTAAGTGCCTAACTGTTATTGATTTCAATGGGATTTAGGGACCTAAATACCTTTGAAGAGCTGGTTCTTTTTATTACAGTAAGCAGATAGAACTATGAATACACCCAAAGAGCAGATCTACTGAATAAAAAGTAGCTTTAGTGTAGAACTACACTTTAAAAACAAAATAATTCATTAGCTCTATCAAGTCTCCTTAATAACACTATAGCATACTTAGGAAACAATAACTCACTTGTTTGCCTGTGTATTACATGTGTGATACCATCGAGGTCAGAGGTCAAGGTCAACGGTCAACCCAAAACTGAATCAGCACTGTCTCCTACTTTGTGTTTGTACAGAACCTAGAGTAATGGACCCCCATCATGCTTGAAGTCACCAAGCACTACTGTAATATAAATCTAGAGGAAATTAATTTTCCAATAACATACAGCCTCACTTTCTACTTCTAAAAGTCTAGGAGAAGTTTAAAATTGGTTCATTCGGGAAGTTCTCATTATCTATAGATGATGGTATTGTTAATTTTTTATTCATTTGTTTTATATGTTTATTCATTATTTGTTTTATTCATATTCATATTTCTTTTCCTACAAGGAACCAATTTTCAAATACTCCTACTGAGCTAGAGAAATGGTGCAGTCAACAGATGAACAGTACATTTATATGCCCAACAGACTAGACCATACTTGCTGAAGTGTTAACTATGCTCAGGTGACACCTCTGTGGTAGGACAGGTAATTTCTTGCTCCTTCTTAGCATTGATGGGTGCATAACAACCTGGCTAACTGGACAGAGATTGTACTGTCAGAGTTAGTGAGACCTTGAATCGCTTTAATAAATAACAAAGGATTTTTCAAAATTTCTTTGGGGGTTGTTTGTTTTTCTCATTTAGCAGTCACAGCTCTCACTCAGATTTTTATAAACAGGCATAGTGCTGGGGAATGTTTGAAACATTTTATTGATGTATTGGTTATTCACTTAAGGGGCCTTCACTGTATTTCGACAATATTTTTGCACTTGTGCAGCAAAAACAAGCATCTCAAGAACCCTTATGAAAACATGTGAAGGGAAATTATTGTGATTTGCTTTTATGCGCCAGCTGTCTTCTAATGAGATCATTTTCTATTTCAAAATAAAGGGTAGGGGGCCTCATTTCTGGACTGGCGGCCCCAGTTCAGGAAATCCCTTAAGTCACATACTTAAAGTTAAAAAAGTTTCCTAAACAGGGATGGATTTAAGCATATAAGTGCTTTCCTGAATCAGGCCCTGGCTAAATTGGCATGAGCCTCACAATAAACTCAGCCATCCAGTGTGCAATACGAGGCTCCTATTCCTCTCAGATATAGCCTCACTATGGGTTGATGATGAAAAGGCTAACATACCTTTAAGCAATGGGGAGAGGAGTGAATGTACCACTATCATGTATCCAAAACCCCAGTTGTTGTAATAGCACAGTGAATATTTTTGTTTCTTAAAGGGTGGCAAGCATGTCGAACCCCTCTCAGTCTTAATTACAAAACAAAAAAAATATGATCCTCTTACTGTATATCTTTATTTACCCTCTCATCTGCTGTAGCATTTTAATATCCACATTTCAGTTAGATCAGTTAGAAGACAGATGCCTAGTTTTTAACACTCTATTGTAATGGCTTAATACTCTAGGTAAGATTTGGGGGGGAGCCACATTGAGCACAACTTTTGAGCAAATGGGCTTGAATATTCATTAAACAACATTTAAATTAAACACCCAAACTCTAAAAGCAGCAACATATGGCCTGTTTTATTTTACATCAACTGAATGGGAGGTTGTGCCATTAGTTTCTGCAGACATAATGTTTGTTACAAATGAAGTATGTTTTCCTTTAGGGACTGCAACACCATTTCTGTATCAGTGAGCCCCCAAAGGGCTGGGTATATTTCACGTGTGAAGTGCTCTTGACAACACTCTTCAAAATGTAAACAAAATTCCCATAAATCTTCAATGGGGAGGGGAGGCTGGGGCAAATTAAACACTTTAATAAGGAACAAACAAGGAAGACAGCTCTCACTTTTCAGGATTTTATTGTGGTTTATAGAATCTATTCACTCTACTGTCCTCCCCCCATTCCTTTGTGATTAGACATTTTTGCATCACTAACCATGTGCCGTGTGGCTCTACAGTCCTCTGCTGGTTAAACGGCTGCCTTGCACCAGCTCTTGGAGAATCCATCTGGTTTCTTTTAAGCATCTTCCCCAAAAAGCAGGAAGGGAAGTGCTTGCTCTTGAAGTTGTCATAGATTGTAAATGGCTGTACAAGACATGTTCATTGCTCAGCAAGCTCTGGGGAAAGTATTTTATAGAGTCTGCTGTGTTTCAGTTCCTAGGACACAGGGCCGGCTCTAGGCACCAGCCTGGGAAGCACATGCTTGGGGCGGCACATTGTAAGGGGCAACATTCAGGCCAATCTTAGGGCGGCACATTCCGCTCTGCCCCCCCCCCCCTTTTTTTTTTGCCAGGGGAGACAAAAAAGCCAGAGCCAGCCCTGCTAGGACAGTTGCTTAGGAGGTCAAACAAATAAGGAAAGAGGGTGCTGAGATAGATCCCTCTGAGAGTTGAAAGCCAGAAGGAGAAATATCACTACATCTGAGATTTTGGGCTCTGTTCTCTCCCTGCAGTGCCCACATAACTCTAATGGCAGCCAGCACTCCATATTAATTGAAGAAAAGACCTCAGAGAGACTGGGCGATGTGTTGATTAGGCAGGTGCCTTCAGGACCATGCTCCTGTTGTTCCTATATACAAGCACATGCCACTGAATTTATATTAGCAAACGCATGCTGTTTGTTTATATTTTTTAAGTTAAGAAACCCAGCAGTATTTATTCTGTATCTTTAATAAAGAGAGAGAGTTAATGTGGGGTTGGTGAAATGTGACAGCCAGACATGCTGTTTGTTCACTTTTTGTGTTTCTCTCGGGTTGAACAATGGAATTTCACTAATCAGTTTCCCTTTTGTTTATAGTCAGTGTATTTTCCGACTTCTCATGCACTAGTATGCTGCTTCAGTGGTTTGGGATACAAACACGAGAGAGGAATGTTCAATGCCAGACAAACTGCCTTTTTCAAAGAATTCATGTGAACATTTCTATACACTTTCAGATTTTATAAAATCTGGCTTTTACAAGACACTGAAATTGAGCCTAAATCAAACTGATCATCTCTCTTTAGTATTTAGTTAGAGGGAAATGGTCAGCTTGAAACCTAGTCAACTAAAAAAAAACAACCCCAAAAACCCAGAAGTAGTTTGAACTACTGCATCTGCCCGAGCCACTGGCCAATTTTTTTTCTTTGTTCGTTTTCTTTTATAATGACACTTTCCTAGTTTCCTACTCTTTAAAAATGCTTTTCTCTCCTCTTTTGCTGCATGGAAAGATCCACACAAACTACCAGGGAAACAATGAAATTGACAAAGTGCTGTCAAATTCACAAAATCAATACTTTTTTTCTTTTATTTGTAACAATATTAGATAAATTTCCAGTGTGATTTTTAAGTGGACTGTGTCCCTTTAAACTAGGGAGCAAATGTTAGAGCAGGAAAGTATCTGAGCTAGTCTTTTACCTACCTACAGTCAGAACTGTTGTAGAAAAAGTACATTACCAGTGATTAAAAACCTGTTATCAGATCAATGCATATGATGCCTACATCAACAACCAGGCAAGCAAAATATTGACAGAAAATTATGTCAGGGCAGTATAATCAGATCAGATCATCATGAAACAAAATGAAGCATGGTTCTTGGAACTTAGGTCAGTTTAAATTCTAGCCAGCCTCCTTAGATAGCATTTTAACCTAACAAACACAACATAAAACACCTTCATCTGCCCACAGTCAAGGAATAGATTTGTACATTTTGCCTCAGATAGTAAGAACATCTACAGTTGTTGAGAGAAGACACAGATATGAGAAATGTACTTCTGCCTAAGCTTTCTACTTGACCCTGTTTATGATTTCTATATGTATGAATAGCAATATCTGCAAAGGAAGATGGTTCTTTCTTCTTATTATAGTACTTGTTGCCAATGGCCAACTCCTGGAAAAAATACAATTATCTTCTAGGGCTCAAGATGCCTTTTAGCCACTTGTGCAGCTTTTTCATTAGCCACAGCTCTTATGGAGACTGAAAGCTAAAATTAAAAGGGAACTTATTGAATTCCAAATGAGGGTAAAATTCACAGGGGAATATGAATTTGAAGCTTTTTTTTTTTAAAGATAACTTTGGAGTTCACACTACTGGGGCTCACCAAGTGTTACCAATGCAAGACTGTGCTCCCAGTTAAGCCCTTAAAGCAAGCCCAAAAGCTTTAGTGTACCAGGATATGCCCTGTCCTAGAATCAGTGTTGTCAAAGCCTACTTAAAAATGACCATAGCCACAGCACCTAATTTGTATTTTTAGTCAGGCAGAATTTCACACTGTAGGTAAAATAATAATTGGGCCCACAGTGCAAAGTTCACATGTGGGACTGAAGTTTACGAAAATTTAGACAGAAGATGGGCTGTCAATATCTGGAGTTTTTCCCTCAGATAAGGCCATTAAGATGCGACTTGGATCTGATCAAACACAAACTTCAGGGATGTTCAGATTTGGAGTTTTAGATCAGCTTAATCTCAAATATCAATCCTCCATCGACAGTGGCCTGGTATAAAGTTCAGGATCCCACCCTTTTTTCTAGCAGCCGCTGGTTATATTAAGAAGAATGCTGTACGCTACCCTATCAGGCTACTTAGAGAAGTCACTGATTTCTTCTGCTCACTGTTTGCTTTGAAGTAGATTTGAGTGTGTCCTATGTATATTCGTAGAATACTACTAACTAGAAATAGAAGGAACTAGGTAACATCATTTTATCCCTCCCCTAACCGTACAGGATTGCTCCCCAAAGCGTATTTCCTGCTGTTCCTGGGTCTGAAATGATGGTGAAAGGTTAATGAAGATCTTACCATTCAACCTAAGCTGAGACTATTGACCAGCTGGTAGTTTAATTTAGAGGTGTCTATCCCATAATCTCTCATTAGTTTTAATTTGTCCGCCATGAAGGTCATAAGAAAGATACTCATGGTTGAAGATGGTCTATTAAGGAAACCCCCATCTTTAAAAAATACTAAGTAGATTATATTGAAGACAGGGCAAAAGAGAGTCCAAAAGCAGGTAGCTATTGCTAAAACTGTGACTTCTACAGAGGACAGGAGGCATTAAGATCAGCTAGAGACAGAAAGGTGTCTTCAGTACACAGCAGGGACCGGCATAAAGATTCCTCTCTTCAGCTATGCCTTCTATATAATTGTTTTACCTCCCATAGGAAAAGGAGCTACCTTAGAGTATCATCACAGCACGAGGTGTGTGTACATGTGTGTTAAATTTCGAGTTACAGAACAGCTGCTATTCCTAGCTCAGTTTGTATTGCAGGATGGAAAAATGTTGCCACAATAAAATTTCACATTAAAAAAGGGAGAGTGCTGCTTATTTCAGAAGAATTTAGAAATGAAGTTAACAGATTAACAAATCAGTTGCCTGCCATATTCCACCATGGTTGGCAGAGAACATCCCCACAGACCAGATATTTTCAGCTCAAAAAAGATCCCACAGCATTGAAGATAAACTCAGGTAACAATATGATAGGTCATCAGTCTGATATGGTAAGTTCATTTCAAACTATCTGTACTTCAAAATGACCTGCTATATTCTCCCTAAGGGTGAGCCCATTGTAAATGCTTAGTGTCCCAAACTGATGGATAATTTTCAAATAACAATTATAAACTAAACTTTTAGAAGGAAATAATCTGTTTCCCCATTAATTCACTGGCCAGCTCATCTCTGCAGTGACAGCTCAGAATATGTCACACTGGCACATCACAGATACATACCACAAGGTATGCTGGAGGAATGGTGCTGGGCTATAGATAGGGCCCTACCAAATTCACGGCCGTGAAAAATGCATCACGGACCGTGAAATCTGGTCTCCCCCGTGAAATCTGCTCTTTTGTGTACTTTTACCCTATACTATACAGTTCATGGGGGAGACCAGCATTTCTCAAATTGGGGGTTGTGGAGGGGGTGTCACAAGGTTATGGTGGGGGGGTCACAGTAGTGCCACCCTTACTTCTGCACTCCCTTCAGAGCTGGGTGGCCAGAGAGTGGCAGTTGCTGGCTAAGGGCCCAGCTCTGAAGGGAGCAGCACAGAAATAAGGGTGGCAGTACTGCACCGCCCCCCAGCCTCCTTCTGAGTCAGGACCCCTAGTTACAACACTGTGAAATTTCAGATTTAAATATCTGAAATAATGAAATTTTTTTATTTTTAAAATTCTATGACCATGAAATTGACCAAAATGGACTGTGAATTTGGTAGGGCCCTAGCTATAGGTAGCCAAAGAAATGGCAGACAATGTGTATACAGAGTTATATATATACACACACCATGCCCTGGCTTTGAAATTTTATTTCTCATTAAAATGATTTGATAAACAATCCTGGAATTAAAAAAAAAAAAATTACCAAACTGCTCTTTCAGAGAAAGATGCCATCCTAAAACTCTGGATTTAATCCTGCTGTGAACTATAGATGTATCCCTTCTGCAACTTCTGTTCTTTTAGAAAAGTCACAGGAGACTTTTTGCCACAATGACAGCTACTCCACTGGAAAAGGGTTTTTTTTTTTTTTAAATATATATATTTGTACAATCATCTTTATCAAAAAGCTTTTTATTTTTTTCTTACAGCTAAAGTAAGGAGACAAAGGAGGAGGAGTCAGAACAGGACAAGCAAAATAGATTTACATCAGTGCTCTAGTGGTGTCTAAATATTTGAACTGCTTACTACATTTTATTTTATATATATTTCTCTTGAAACACTGTTAAGGTGGATTGCTGATTTATTACCCCTCAACCACCGCTACTGCTAGGGTGACCAGATGTCCCTATTTTATAGGGATAGTCCCGATATTTGAGGCATTTTCTTTTATAGGCACCTATTAAACCCCACCCCCATCCCGATTTTTCACTTGCAGTCTGGTCACCCTAGCTACTGCCTTCTCTTCTCCCACTTCTGTAAAGCTTCTGTGAAGAGTTTGCCCTTTTCTGTTCAGCATGATGTGGCTTCCTTTAAGTTTTTGTTTTAAGGAAACCTTTCAGGTATTTGTATTGCTGTGTTCACACTACCCTCTAGTGATGGTTCTAATATATTTGATAGGAAGGCTCCTCTTTGCTTCACAGTGCTAAACAAGATGCAAGGGGAGGAGGCTTAGGAAGGGAGCCTCACAGCTTTTACAATACAGTACGTAATTTAATATCCAATGAAGTCAATGGGTGTAATTCCATGACTGGAACAAGCTTTGGACGAGGCTCCTTTACGTTTCTTTGCTCTTTGATAAGGAGGAAACATAGTCCCTTGTTATTTCATCTTACAAAATACACTAGGGAGAGGAAAGGAATTAAATGTGTATGCAATAACCATTCTCACAGCAAATCCCACACCTTTTATTGCATACAGCTAGTTCCCACATCCACACAGATCTGTTTTCTTCACTGCTGCTCACAAAACCTTCCTTCTCCCTTGTATCCTGGTCATTTCACTTTCCTTAAGAGGTTCCCCCCCAGCAAAAGTTTGCAAGGGCTTGAGAGGGGGCACTCTTAATACTCACACAGGAGGTCTCCTGCAAGGGAATACAACTTAAGGGTGAGATGTATCCATCATTCAGTAGTTCGTTCTTAGACAAGTAGTGAAATGGAAAAAAAGACATCCAAACTGATTGATTAAAGGCAACACCCATTACCTTCAATTACAGAGATTTTTTTCATATTAGCTAAATGGCTTTATTCCATTTCTTATTAACAGCAGGTTAATATAAATGTGTGATATATTATGAATGAGCCTAGAGCACACTCTTAATTTTTTTTTAAAAAACAACCCTTTTCTGTGTACCTGCCTAGCCAGGGGTGCTCAAGTAAAAATGGCACCTTATTTTGATGTGCACTCAGAAGCAGATTTATTTTTCTAAAGTCTTCCCTGCTTTTCACTCACCTTGTCCCTATCTATAGAGCTACACACTCTCTCTCTGAGTGCATGCTGCAGGCTCCATTGCATCATCAGCATAGTTTAGTACAGGGGTCTCAAACTTAAATTACCACGAGGGCCGCATGAGGATTAGTGCATTGGCCCGAGGGCCGCATCACTGTTCTGCCCCTACTCCACCCCTTCCCTTAGGCCCCGCCCCTTCTACGCCTCTTCCCCTGAGCACACAGCTCCCCATTCCTCCCCCCTCCTTGGCAGAGGGAGGGAAACCGCAAAGCCGCCAGACAGCTGTTCTGGCGGCGGGAAAAGACGGTTACTCACCGTAGTAACTGGTGTTCTTCGAGATGTGTTGCTCATATGTATTCCACTTAGGTGTGCGCGCGCGGCGTGCATGATCGTTGGAAGATTTTTACCCTAGCAACACTCAGTGAGCCGGCTGGCGCCCCCTGGAGTGGCGCCGTTAGGGAGCCCGATATATACCCCAGCCGGCCCATCGCCCTCTCAGTTCCTTCTTGCCGGCTATTCCGACAGTGGGGATGGAGGGCAGGTTTGGAATACATATGAGCAACACATCTCGAAGAACACCAGTTACTACGGTGAGTAACCGTCTTTTCTTCTTCGAGTGATTGCTCATATGTATTCCACTTAGGTGACTCCCAAGCCATTCCTAGGAGGCGGGGTCAGATTGTGATACAGCAGAGTTTAGGACCGCCGAACCAAAAGCGGCGTCGTCTCTAGAATGTTGCACTATGGCATAGTGCGAGGCAAAGGTGTGCACTGACGACCACGTCGCAGCCCTACAAATCTCTTGGATTGGTATGTGTGCCAGGAAGGCAGACGACGAGGCCTGAGCTCGGGTAGAGTGGGCCGTAGGGTGCATGGTGGGGACACCTGCCAAGTCATAACATGTGCGGATGCACGAGGTGATCCATGACGAGATGCGTTGGGAAGAGACCAGAAGGCCTTTCATCTGGTCCGCCACGGCGATGAACAGTTGAGTCGTTTTCCGAAACGGCTTCGTCCGCTCGATGTAGAAGGCGAGGGCTCTACGGACGTCCAAGGAATGGAGTTGCTGCTCCTTCCTAGAGACATGGGGCTTAGGATAAAAGACAGGTAGAAAAATGTCTTGGTTAATATGGAAGGCCGACACTACCTTGGGTAGGAAGGCCGGGTGTGGCCGCAGCTGTACTTTATCCTTATGGAACACCGTATAAGGTGGTTCCGAAGTAAGCGCTCTGAGCTCAGAGACGCGCCTTGCCGAGGTAATGGCTACAAGGAAGGCCGTTTTCCATGAGAGGTTCAGCAGCGAGCAAGTGGCCATGGGCTCGAATGGGGCCCCCATGAGCCTGGTGATGACTAGGTTGAGGTCCCATGTGGGGACCGGGCGGCGTACCAATGGGTGTAGCCGTTCCAACCCCCTAATGAACCTGCTAACCATGGGGTTGGAGAAAATGGAAACCGCCCCGTCCCCGGGGTGAAAGGCTGAGATTGCCGCTAGGTGGACTTTTAGCGACGAGAGAGCCAGACCCTGCTCCTTTAGAGAGAGGAGGTAGTCTAGAATGGTGTGAATTGGCACCTGCAGGGGGTTGAGACCCCGAGTGCCACACCAAAGGGAAAACCGTTTCCACTTAGCTGAGTAGGTGAACCTGGTGGAGGGTTTCCTACTGCTCAGCAGAACGTGCTGGACCGGGCTGGAACAACGTAGCTCAGACGGGTTCAGCCATGCAGCAGCCACGCCGTGAGGTGAAGAGAGTGCAGGTCGGGATGATGGAGCCTGCCGTGCTGCTGCGTGATCAGGTCCGGCCACAGTGGTAGAGTGATCGGGTCGGCCACGGAGAGCTCCAGGAGCGTGGTATACCAGTGTTGCCTGGGCCACGCTGGAGCAATCAGGATTACTCGGGCCTTGTCCCTGCGTAGTTTGAGCAGGACTCTGTGGACCAGTGGAACTGGCGGGAAGGCATAGGCCAGGTGGTCCGTCCAAGGATGGAGAAAAGCGTCTGTCAGGGAGCCTGGGGAGCGACCCTGGAATGAGCAGAACACGTGGCATTTCCGGTTCTCGCGAGTCGCGAAGAGATCTATGCGGGGAAATCCCCACTTCCGGAAAACAGAGTGGATGACATCCGGTCGAATGGACCACTCGTGAGTTTGAAAGGACCTGCTCAGTCAGTCCGCCAAGGTGTTCTGGACCCCTGGGAGAAACGAGGCTACCAGGTGAATGGATCGGGCTATGCAAAAGTCCCAGAGCTGAGTTGCTTCTCGGCAGAGGGGGAGGGAGTGCGCCCCTCCCTGTCTGTTGATGTAATGCATGGCCGTCGTGTTGTCTGTAAGGATGGAGACACAACGGCCCTGTAAGTGTTGAGCGAAGGCTTGGCAGGCAAGACGTACCGCTCGGAGTTCTCTGACATTGATGTGCAGTGTCAGCTCCTGTTCTGACCACAGGCCCTGCGTTTGGAGGTTCTGCAGGTGAGCCCCCCAGCCGAGGGATGACGCATCCGTAGTTAAGGCTCGGGATGGCTGAGGTGGATGAAATGGAACACCTGACATCACCTTCCTGGGGTCCAGCCACCAGTTGAGGGAGGCTAGGACTTGTGGTGGGACCATCAGAATTATATCCAGGTTGTCCCTGCGCGGCCGGTATGCTGAGGCAAGCCATGCCTGGAGGGGCTGCAGGCGTAACCTGGCGTGAGCTGTCACGAAGGTGCATGATGCCATATGACCAATGAGGCTGAGGCAGCAGCGGGCCGTTGACGTTGGGAAGGCTTGGAGGCTGCGTATGGCAGCTGTAAGCGTCTGAAAACGAGCCTCTGGGAGGAACGCCCTGGCGAGAGTAGAGTCCAGTATTGCCCCTATAAAGTCTATTCTCTGTGTTGGCACCAAAGTGGACTTTTCTACGTTCAGTAGGAGGCCAAGACGCTTGAACATGTCCATGGCCGTGCGAATGTGAGACTGGACCTGGTTGCTGGAGTTGCCACGGATAAGCCAGTCGTCGAGGTAGGGGAACACCTGAACTCTTTGACGCCGAAGGGCGGCTGCTACCACTGCCATACACTTCGTAAAGACCCTCGGTGCCGTTGAGAGGCCGAAGGGCAGGACCGTGAACTGGAAGTGTCTCTGGCCCACTACAAAGCGTAGGAAGCGTCTGTGAGGTGGGTAGATGGCAATATGGAAATACGCGTCCTTCATGTCGAGGGCGGCGTACCAGTCTCCCTGATCCATAGAGGGGATAATAGTGCCCAGGGAGAGCATACGGAACTTCAACTTTACCATAAATTTGTTGAGTCCCCGTAAATCCAGAATAGGACGTAGCCCCCCTTTCGCCTTGGGGATTAGGAAATAATGGGAATAGAATCCCTTGCCTCTGAGATCCCTTGAAACCTCCTCTACCGCTCCTGCAGTGAGGAGCTCCTGTACCTCCTGGATAAGGAGTTGCTCGTGAGAAGGGTCCCTGAAGAGGGACGGGGAGGGAGGGTGGGATGAAGGCGGGGAGACGAACTGCAATTGGTATCCCCTTTGCACGGTTTGTATGACCCAGCGGTCCGTGGTGATATTTGACCACGCCGGGGAGAAAAGGGAGAGGCGGTTCAGGAATAGGGGGACAGGATCGATTATGACTGGTACTCCGGCCTCGAGCGTCTCTTCAAAAACCTTGCTTGGGCCCCGACGATGGTTTGTGGGGGCCCTGTCGCTGGCCGGACTGTCGACCAGGCTGCTGTCTCCTGCCCCCTCTACCACGTGGCCTCCTATAGAAGCCCTGTCGTGGTGCAGGGGGGAAATATGGACGGTAACCAAAGGGCCGAAAGGGTCTGCGCTGCGTCGCTGGGGTATGCATCCCCAGTGTGCGAATGATGGTTCGACCAGCTTTGAGGGTCTGCAGCTTAGGGTCAGTTTTTTCTGAAAACAGACCCTGCCCTTCAAACGGTAGGTCCTGGATTGTGTGTTGGACCTCCGCAGGGAGGACGGAGGACTGTAGCCATGATATCCGCCTCATGGCGACTCCCGAGGCAATCGTTCTGGCGGCCGAGTCGGCGATGTCGAGCGAGGCCCTAAGCGACGTTCTGGCCACCTTTTTGCCCTCCTCCACAAGGGCTTTGTACTCCTGCCTGGACTCCAGAGGGATAAGTTCTTTAAATTTGTCCATGGAGGTCCAGGTGTTGTAGCCGTAGCGGCTCAGGAGTGCCTGTTGGTTCGCAGCACGGAGCTGAAGGCCGCCCGCGGAGTAGATTTTCCTGCCGAACAGGTCCACGCGTTTTGCGTCCTTGGACTTAGGGGCGGGGCCTGTTGGCCATTCCTCTCCCTCTCGTTGACGGATTGTACCACCAACAAACACGGAGGGGGGTGCGTATATAGATATTGGAAGTCTCTTGGTGGAGCCATGTACTTCCTTTCTACCCCCCTAGCCGTGGGGGGTATCGATGCTGGTGTCTGCCAGATGGAAGTGGCATTGGCCAGTATCGTACGGATAAACGGTAGGGCTACCCTGGTGGGGGCATCAGATGTGAGAATGTCCACCACCGGGTCCTCCAGTTCTGGCACCTCCTCGATCTGCAGGTCCATGTTGAGGGCCAACCTGCGAAGCAAGTCCTGATGGCCCCTGAGATCGATAGGAGGCGGGCCGGACGATGACGCTCCCGCCACTGCCTCGTCAGGGGAGGAGGAGGAGGACAGGCCTTGGGCAAGCGGATCCTCGGCGGGGGCCGCTGAAGAGTCCAGGGCTGGGGGCTCAAGATCTGGGTCCCCTACCTCTGGCGGAGGCCGGGAGACTGTAGCCTCTGGCGCTCTACGCTCCAATGTGGTCGAGGTGGGAGCTCTAGATGGTACCCCTTGGGCTTGATGATAGGCCATCGGGGTCCAGAAGGGCCATTGCCCCTGACCCTGTCCGGTCTCTGGCAGGTGGCCCTGGTCACTGACAGTGCGATCCTCGACGTAGAGGTCGCTGCCATCTCTGGAAGAGCGGGATCCAGAGCGAGAAGGCCAAGGTGGAGCAGAGTAACCATGTAGCGACGTCTGCGTGGCCATGGTCTGCCTCCTCGGCGGGGACCGGTGCCGGGATGGTATCCGGTGCCGGGAGCCGGATCGGTGCCGGGACGGTATCCGGTGCCGAGAGCCGGATCGGTACCGGGATGGTGACCGGTGCCGAGAGTCGGATCGGTGCCGAGACCTGGACCGGTACCGGCGATGACTTCGGTACCGGGACGCAGATCGGGACCGTGAACGTCTCGGGGATCTACGCGTCGACCGGCCGCGGGAGCGGTGCCAAGAGTCAAAGTACCTCCGCCTGGAGGGGGACCTGGAGCGGTACCGCGAGTACGACCGGTGCCGGGATGGAGACCAGTGCCGGGACTGCGAGCGGTACCATGGAGACGCCGGCGGCTGCTGCTGGCTGGTCTCCGCCTGCGGCACCGGGTGGAAGATGGCCGGTTTGCCGCGTGAAGTCACGATCCGCACCGGCGGTACCATGGACGGGGTCGGTGCCGGATCGGTCATCTGGATCAGGTCCCTTGCCGCTGCGAAGGTGTCCGGAGTGGACGGCAGCGTAAGCTCAACCACGGTACGGGCCGGGGAGCTGGCGGTTACCGAGCTCAACGGCCCTTGCGGGACCGGAGTCATCGGTACCGGAGCCTGAAAAGGCTGACCTGCGCTCAACGGCCTCTCGGGTGCCGGAGTTGGCAGGGCCGGCGACGGTGCTGGTGGCGGCGCCGGACTCAACGGCCTCTGCTGGGCCGGAGTAAGTGGCACAGGGGCCACTGGCACTGAACTCAACGGTCCTTGCAGTACCGGAGTCAACGGTGCTGGCGCCGTAACAGGCCTGGTCAGGTCTGAAGCTGGCTGTGTATGCAGCGGCGCCTTAGTTGGTCCTCCCGACTTCTTCGCTCTCGGGGACAGAGAGCGGTGCCTCTGCGAGGTCCCAGTCAGAGACGGACGGTGCCGAGGTTCTTTCCCGGAGCTCGGGCGCTCCGGTGCCGTGGACGATGAGGCCGCTGAAGTCAGTGCCGGGGTTCGTTGCGGTGCCGACATCGGACTGAGCGATGCCTCTAAGAGGAGCTGCTTTAAACGAAAGTCCCGCTCCTTTTTGGTCCGCGGCTTGAAAGACTTACAGATGCGGCACTTGTCCGGAAGGTGGGACTCCCCGAGGCACTTCAGACAGGAGGTGTGTGGATCTCCTGTGGGCATCGGCTTTTGGCATGCCGAGCAAGGCTTAAATCCCGGAGAGCCAGGCATTGGCCCGGTGCCGGGAGGGAGACAGGGGAGAAACCCCTTATCTCCTACTACTATTTACAGTAGCTACAACAATAAGCTATGAATAACTATCAACAACTAATTAAAAGTACTTAAACTATCTACACGATAAGCGAGTGCTAAGAGTGCTAGGGATGTGGAGGTCAGCTAGCTGCTCTCCACTGTTCCAACGACCGACACGGGCGGTAAGAAGGAACTGAGAGGGCGATGGGCCGGCTGGGGTATATATCGGGCTCCCTAACGGCGCCACTCCAGGGGGCGCCAGCCGGCCCACCGAGTGTTGCTAGGGTAAAAATCTTCCGACGATCGTGCACGCTGCGCACGCACACCTAAGTGGAATACATATGAGCAATCACTCGAAGAAGAACTGGCGGGGGGTAAAAATAGAACCTTGGAGCAGCACGGAGGAAACGGGGATCTTAGGGGCCACAGAACGTAACTGGGGGTGGGAGTGAGGGGAGTTGGAGGCCACAGAACGTAACTGGGGGGGGCAGGGGTGAGGGGAGTTGGCGGCCATAGGACATAACTGGGAGAGGGGGTGGGGGGAGCCTGGTGGCCCGCCTCTTCTCCCCCCCTCCTCCTCTGTGTGCGCGCTTCCTGCTCCTCCCCCCTCCCTCCCAGAAGCCGCGAAGCCGCCAGACAGCTGTTCTGGCGGCGGAACTTCAGAACGTAACTCAGGAGAGTGGAGGGGAGCCCGGTGGGCCGCAGGCCGCGTGTTTGAGACCCCTGGTTTAGTATCTCAGTTCCCCTCAGTTATACCTATGTCCCCCTGCTGGCAAGGGCTTTTTAACAGGTGTTAGCAATAATACAACTAAGGGGCATAGTTTACACTACAGAAGCATTATTACTTACTTCCAATGAGGCTGATAAGCATAAGGCCCAGGTCCACAAAGGTGTTTAGGCACCCAACTGCCCCTGAAACCCAGGGAAATTAAGAACTCAGATCAACTGAGAACCTTAGCCTAGGACACAGGTTCTCAAACTGGGGGTTGGTACCCTTCAGGGGGTCACAAGGTTATTACATGAATGGGGGGGGTGTCACAAGCTGTCAACCTCCACCCCAAACCCTGCTTTACCGCCAGCATTTATAATGGTGTTAAATATATTAAAAAGTGTTAACTCAGAGGCTTGCTGTGTGAAAGGGGTCACCAATAAAAAAGTTTGAGACACTGGCGTAGGAACCTCAAGATCTGATAAGGACCCCAACGTGAATTTGCAGAGCTGGCTGTTCAAAAAAAGCTTTACCTGTAAACTGAGCACATTTGAGTGGGAAGTCATTGAGAACCTGAACAGGAAACCATACAGTGCTACTTTTATGTATTAGGCAGTGTTCAGTTAAGACTGTTTAGAGAAATCTTCAAAAATTAACAAAACACTAGGATGCTGCCATCCTTTGGTCACCCACCACCGGGGGTGTAGCATTTTGTTTAAAGTCTAAGGGCTGGTCCACACTTTGGGGGGGGGGGTGTCGATCTAAGATACGCAACTTCAGCTACGTGAATAACGTAGCTGAAGTCGAATATCTTAGATCGATTTTTAAAAGTACTTACCCCGGTCCACACGGCAGCAGGCAGGCTCCCCCGTCGACACCACTTCCTCCGCTCGCCGAGCTGGAGTTCCGGTGTCAACAGGGAGCGGTTCTGGGATCGATTTATCGCATCTAGATGAGACGCGATAAATCAATCCCAGAACATCAATCACTACCCGCCCAATCAGGCGGGTAGCGTAGACTATCCCTAAGATTGTAGGTAGTAGACCGCAAGATTTTAACACTGTAAAGCCAGGTCCTTCATCTCCTATAGACAAGTGCCATTTCCAAATAGCTATTTAGAATTAACTTCATGCATAGAGAATGAGGGCCTTATTCCAGTGAAGAGCATCCACCCCTGGAGTTAATCAATAGTTATTCTAGAATGCAGGTACAACAGGGGGAGTCATTGTCACCAGACACCTCCAACTTTGAGAGCAGCTGACAAATATATGAGATCACAGTACTGTCTCAGACATAATTACCTTGAAAACACTTTGAATTGCATCTGGAAACAAGCCCTTAGAAATTAATCTGGATCCAAACTTTAAAGGTATTGGGACCCAGAATCTTAGATCACAGCATTGGAAACTGAAGGAGAGTAGCTCTATTTGCATTTATAGCTAAACTTCCCCAGTAGTCACAGTAGTGGGTATAGCTTTTTAAAATGGGACTACTACTCCTTTGCATTCAACAAGTGAAAAACTGACGTTTATAAAGGTACTGTATAAAGGAAAGCTCATATAAGCCCTATTTTACAATTGGGGAAACTGAAGCACAGATGGTCCCTGTGACTTCTGCAAAATAGTGCCAACCCCCCCCCCCACCCCCCACAGCCACTAATCAAAGCTGCCCACCTCCTGTTAATACACAAACTAGAGTTTAGTGACATTCCTTCACCCTCCCCCAAAATTGACACAGCGGCAGTCAGTGCAGATTGCATTTATTTCAAGCATGCAGAGGTTGTTTTTCAAATTATTATAGGTGGGGTATTTATCAATGTTTCTGAAGACTGACAAGTTTTTCAGGGGGGGGGGGGGGGGAGAGAACGAGAGAACCAAATGAATCATAACCCTCACAGTCAAAGGCTTTAAGCAATCGTGGACCCCTTTTTAAAAAAAATAAAAAGTAAAAAAAGCCAGCTATAAAGTTTTAATAGCACAGTACTGCCTATTATCACCACTAACAGAACAGAAAGCAGTGTTTTTAACATGTAAAGTAGGACTCAAGTCATCAGGTTTTCCATTTGAAAGCACTGGCAATAGATCTTAAAGACTGTTATGAAGACATTTAAAATTAGGCTTGACTTTTACACTTTTAGCGAACAGAACATTGGTTTAAAATTTCAAGAATAAAGCTCATTTTTTGTCTTGCTCTGAATGAAGAGCATGGGCTGGAGCCATTGTAGAAAAAGCCTAAAGTCCTGTTTGAGACATGGCCACATTGAGACAGCAATCCCAATCAGGGTGGAGAAAGTGACCGGTACTGCCAGCAGCTTTAAGTGTTTCATGACAAGTTCTCAGAAACAAATAGATTTAGCTCTTTTAAGTACGGTAAGAGATGATTCCTGGATTGTTGATTAAATAAATGGTGCCAGCTCGTGTAGCACTGTATTCTGTATTACCTGATCAAGCTGCAATGAAGGCAGTTCATTTTTAAACAGAAGAGTATTTTTCATCATTACCAAAATATACTGAAAACAAGACTGTAAGGAGCCAAGCTACTTCATTTTTCTGGGAAATCCCAAAGCTTCTAAACTTTACTGCAGAGAACTTGCTGTACCCAACAATAAAATCCACCTAACTTTGGAGTATGAGACAGCACTAGACAGCACACCCCAAGCCTTCAGAGGAATGCTACGTGGATGAATATCATGTCTCACTGTATCTACAGGCAGAACTCAGGCTCGCAGAAGAGAAATTTTGCTAACATGCACCTACTTTGGGGAGACTAACCCCATTCTCCATCCTCTGCCCATGTAGGACTATTTCACCATGCAATTGAAGTTTAACAGCAAGTCCAGAACATATAGGTTAGACCACGAGCATGAAAACAGACCCTTTTCTTTCACTCATAGCCCTAAACTAGGGGGCTTGTTCTCTACTGTGGACTGGTGGGCTGGGAAGAAAAAAAAGTACCATCTTCCAAGTAACTTTAGCATACATGTTTTCCTTGGAGAACCCTAGCCCAACTTTTGATCAGCCCTAAAATGCTTGGCACAGGAGAGCCAGTCACCACCAAAGTGCAATTGCCAAAAAGAGAGGTAGGTTAATTTAACCTACAAGTTCACGTTCTAGCTTTTAATTAACCTTTAAACACCCACCTCTTCCTGCACACTAGAACCCCATTTTGTGCTTTTATTCCAATGTACATATTGTCAGAGCTCAGTGAGGTTACTGCAATCTTCTTCAAGCCACTCTAAATAGCTAGCTAAGTGTCTTCTCTGCAGCAACGTATTTGTTCCTGAGCTTTGTTTTATGTTTCTTGGAATAGATACCCAAGTGTTGAATTTTCAATGTATTAATACAGGAGCTACATGAGAGTCTGGTTTTAGTAAAAGCTGGATCTGACCTGATTGATAGCCCACTCACACACACGTCTAGTCTGCTTGACAGGGAATCTAAAAATATGGTTGAGTTCTCTTATTGACTTCCAGGGGGGGCAAGAATAGGTCATTTGTGAATACAGTGATCTATACATTTATGCAAACATGTTTATACTCAGGTCTGAGTATAAACAAAAAATACTTAAACACCTATTAATAAAGTCCAGCAACTACCTAATAGATGCATCTTGCTTGCAAAGTTCTAGCCCAGGAATTAAGTTTTACTACTTATCAAACACTTGAAAATAGAGCTTGGTAAGTTTCACAGCTTTCAAAACATTTGAAGTATAAGACCACTTCACTAAGCATGTTGGTCTAGTTCCTACTGTTTATGAATCAATAAGATATTTGGACATCACTGTCTTGAAGTAAAAATATCGAGATGCTGAAATAATGCTTACACCAAAATGGGTATTAATGCAGTGTAAACAATGCACCAAATCTGAACAATCCTGTATCTATTCAGTTTATAAAATCTTTATTGTACATTTAAAACTGTATAATAAAAAAAAAAGAGCATTTCAGTTTGTATAGTTTATTTGACAAGCTTCTGATAGCTCAGCATCATCTTCTCTTGTTACGTTTGCAGGATAATTTAGTCTCTGTAAAAGGAGGGTGGAAAAAAGTCAGTCCTGTAATATCTTTGCAATAGAATGTAGTCAGCTTATTTTACATTGTCACTTTTCTAAAGGCCCTTATCCTGCAATTAGTCCTGTGCAGAAAAAGGCCACTGAAAGATCAGGGCTTCAGACACTCAATTCTTTAAAAATGCTATGAACAATTAAACCAGGGGTCTCAAACAAGCGGCCCATGGGGTTCTTCCCTGCGGCCCACCAAGCTCCCTGTAGCCCCCTCCCCCATCACGCCGCATCCCCAGCCTACCTCCAGGCCAGGGGTGGGCAAACTATGGCCCTGGGCCGGATCCAGCCCCTCAGGACTTTGGATCCGGCCCATGGATGTGCCAACCCCATGGTGCTTCGGGCCCTGCGCTGCCCCAGGAAACTGTGGACACTGCGTTCCTGGGATGAGGGGGAGAAGAGCAGAGAGCTCAGTGAGCTGCTGTTGCCTGTGGTTACCTGCCCTAAAGCTCCCATTGGCCGGGAACGGGAAACTGCGACCAATGGGAGCTTCGGGGGAGTTACCCATAGGCAAGAGCAGCACAGGGAGATCTCTGCTCCCCCTCGGGCCACAGCAGCAGGGAGCCTACCGTGGCCCCGGTGCACGCCCCTGCCACCCGGGAGCCGCTCCAGGTAAGCGGCGTTGGACCGAAACCTGAACCCCTCCTGTGCCCCAACTCCCTGCCCTGAGCCCCCTGCTGCACTCCAACCCACTGCCCTGAGCCCCCTGCTCCACCCCACACTCCAATGCCCTGCCCTGAGCCCCCTGCTGTACCCCACGGGTGGGGCCAGGGTCAGCGGGTGATGCGGCCCTCGGGCCAACATATGAGTCCTCAGGTGGCCCCCCTGGTGATTCGAGTTTGAGACCCCTGTATTAAACCATAAGATAGGAAGCGACTGCTTTGTCAGACAGCTATGTAAGATGATCAGAATATTCAAGCAGTATAAAGACCAAGGATAGCAGGTGTCTTGTTTTAGTTAAATTCTGCTTTATTTTAATGCATACTGCTCAGGCTGCTTTTAAAAAGTTGCTGCAGTAGCTATAGCAGAAGGTTTGCTTTGCACCAGCCACCAGCACAAAGCACATTCATTTAAGCAGCCTTGGTAGTGAAATGAGAACAAACAGCAGGACTTAAAGTAGGTTTGATAGCCTTTTAGTTAAGTCTCATCAGTCCACTTGAGAGACTTCTTGCTGGTATTAAGATAGAAGTTACGATTATAAAGCTGTCAATTTCTATGAGTGACACAAACATACTACTTTGTAATCTGAGATTAAAATATGTATCGGAATGTGTCATTTAAGCAGTAGTAAAAATACTCAGCATCATCCCATTATGTTACTAATGAAACTTAAAGGACAATTTGAGAAGTCACAATTTTTCTATTATGAGAGATTAAAGGCAATCCAGATTTTCAGCATTACTCTAAGCCAGTGGTTCCCAAACTTTAACCACCTGTGAACCCCTTTCACTAAAATGTCAAGTCTCGTGAACCCCCTCCTGAAAATGAGTATTTCCAGGGATTTTCTCCTTTACCTGAGTATAAATTATAAAAGTAGCGATCTTGGAAATATAAAATTTCTTTTTAGGACATGCTTATTACACACTATTTCTTATTAATTATTATTTATCATTGCGGTATTTTTATTACATTATGAAAACGGCAACACTCTTCCAAGATCTCACTTTTGTAGCCTGTATCACTTTGAACAAGCCTGTTATATGACAAGGTTCCTATGTTTCATCAAGGAGTATCAGAAGTGAAACAGCATGAAGGTATTTAAGAACCCAACTCAGAGTTTTCTACACAAGCATTCAGGTCTTGAGCAGTCCAGGCAAACAACACACATTACAACAAAGCTTAAACTTGTTCTTTATAATAATTTTAAAAATACTAGCTGCCTATTTAATTTTAAAAACAGCAAAAAAATATCCACCTCCCTCTCCATTTCTTATAAGGAGTCACAGTTTAAATCTCCTCAGTGTGAAGGGAAACACTTACCTCTTGAAAGTCCAGGGGCTCCAGGCTGTTGGCCCCAGGCTGCCTGGGGTCCCTAGGGACAGCTCTGTCCGCCATTAGGGAATTCCCCCCCCACCCCCGAGAACCCCCTGTAACATTTCGTGAACCCCAGTTTGGGAACCACTGCTCTAAGCATTAGAATCCACGTTGTTTACTGTAAGTTACATGATTTCCTTGTGTAGTTTGGGTCTTCCACACAGCGGAGGTGTGGGTGAGGCCACGGGGAACAAAAACTGGCAGTTGATACCATATGCAAAAAGAGTTCCCTTAAAATTAAAAAAAACCCGTGTTAAAACTTGCTTGTGCTGACTTTGAACATAAAGCCACACCACGATAAAATGTTCGTCAATTGATTAAGATAAACTCTTAGAGAAAACCCAAATCATCAACATAACAGAATGCCAAACATTTGAGAAGTTATACCTGTTATTTCCATTTGCCAGCTCACTGAAACAACAAGAAAACAGAAAGTCAGTACATGCTTTAAAAATCACAAATTACAGCCATTATATTACACAGTCATGTTACACCAAACAAGTTGGATTTTCTAGGGTGAGTGTGTCCTAAAGAGTGCAGCGGCATGTCCCCACTCCGACTCTCATGAGGAGGCGTGGCCAGGCAGTTCTGCGCGCTGCCCCATCCACAGGCGCTGCCCCCGCAGCTCCCATTGGCTGCGGTTCCTGGCTGCCCCTACGCATAAGAGCTGGAGGTGGGACATGCCACTGCTTCTGGGAGTCGCACGGAAGTGGGGCAAGCCCCGGACCCTGCTCCCCGGCAGGAGCTCGAGGACTGGATTAAAACATCTGAAGGGCCAGATGTGGCCCCCAGGACATAGTTTAAATAGACCAGGGGTGGGCAAACTATGTAAGCTTCAAGTAATATAGTACACCTCAAACCAATCCTTTAATTGAGAAGTCATTACATTATTTGGAGCAGGGTATGCATAACTTACCACCATGGGGCCTTGATCATGGTCTCCAGAGACTACCATAGTAATAAATATTGGTCACGTGTTTTATAAATTAGAAAGAAAGAATAATCCATGTGGACTAGGCTGTTAGTCAGACCTAGATCCTTTAAGTCAGGGTGCCCAACCTATGGCCCACTAGAGCATTTCATAAGGCCCAGGGCCTGCTTTAACACAATATACTAAAGGCAGATTCATTAGCATTTTGTCATCATGTTTACATATTCTTAATTTAGTGATGTGGTGTTCTTTACCCACCCACCCCCTTTTTCTATCATTGATATACATTTTATGCACTGATTACTTGGGTCATGTACAGTATTTTCTAGTTTAAAACGATCTGTTTGGCCCTCACAAGGTGGTGCTTGGATTTGTGTGGCCCTGCCCCCAAGCCAATTTTTAACTGTGGTCAACCTCAAAATGAGAATAAAATCAGTGAAGAGAACAATTACTTCATTTCAAGGATTATACACCACATCATGGAACTATTCAGACAGGTAGCACATCCGATTAAATTATTTTATCCTCTACTTGTCCTACCTAGACTGAGATGCATTATAAGTAGGGTCCTGTGTAAATCATGATGTTTGGGGTTTTTTTTTAGGAAACTCATGAGTGTAAATGGCAAAGTATAGAATTTCACACAGTGTGCAAGGAATGAGTTTAGTCAGCAAATTTAATCAATGAGCATACAACAAATACACTGATTAAGCTTGCAGATTAAATTCTTTCTGGCCTTGAAATTGACTAAGTTTGCACATAAGGTGGGTGAGGCAATATCTTATTGGACCAACTTCTGTTGGTTAAAGAGACAAGCTTTCAAACTACAAACCACTAAGAGCTCTTGTTAAAGTGCTTTCATCTTTACTATTATTCAGTTAATATTTGCAGAGCTTCATCTTTATTAACCAGCATATTGCAGTGTTTAAACAAAAAGAAAAAAAGAGGATCCAAATGTAGCCTCAGTTTGAAATGCAAGATTCAAGCACTTGGATTCAGTCAACTAAAATTGAGAACAAGATATGTATAGGTAGTAAGCATCTCTTTCATAAAATGGATTATAACAAGGAAGTAACCTAACTGGCTAACAAAGACTTCAAGCTACACAACAATTCACACACTTTCAAAAGTTTAGGAATCCAGAAGCCAAAAATTAAGTATTTTATACACACAATAGTTGCTTCGGTATATGATTACAGCATGTGCACACCCCCTTATGGCACTATGGCTTAAATCCAGAAAAGCATGGTGCATTTGTGGTAAGCACACGTTACACATGCAGCTGTGTTTTGGGTTTTTTAATATGCAGTTTTTTAAAAAAAACTGGGCCAATATTTTTCACTTCATACCTCAATGCATACTGTTGAGGCATCATCCTTCACCCCATTCATTGATATTTCATAATGAGTAATGATATGGATGAGTACTTTTAGAGCTTGTCAAGATCCATTGGGTGTATTTGGATGAGCAGTGACAAAACCAGATTTCACTTCTGCACCAGTTTTAAGTTAACCACCCTCTGTTTCTGTAGCAGTATTTGCACTGTAGCAGACTACTGTATACTGAAGGGCAGAAATGAACTCAGATTCAAAGTGAGAGCACAGGCATGCAAAGCAATACACAAGGTGTTTCTATTAAACACATCTCAAGCGTGTAAGTGATGCATAATTCATTCAGCCACCACCACCATTCATGCTCACTCAGTACCTGTTAGTCACTTCACTTCTGTTGAAGAATTCCAAGAAAGGTTAAAGTAAAGAAAGGTTATTAAGATTCAAGAAAGGATATTTGGTTATTTATAGCATTTTAAGAACTACAATTATTTACTAGAAAGATCAGCTTTTCTATTACCCACCACCTTCACTCTATCTCCAAAACTGTAAAATCTGGATATTTTAAGTATGCTTAGTATATTTTGTAGCTCTCAAATCCCTTGAGTACCTCTGTTCTGTCTTTAAACTTTCATTTCTAGTACCTCAGTTTTTCCATTCTGCTTAAGAACATCACAAGACCCCCTCCACCCTTCACCTCAGGCTGACTTGCCATCCCCTCTGAGGGATTGACACAGCTCCCACCAGAGGTTGAGCGTCAGTGACTGACCAGGCAGAAGAGAACAGCAGTGCTAGATAGACATCCTACCCCCCCATAGTCTGCACAGGTGGAGGGCACTGCCTCAAACACATGGCTCCTAACTCCTAATAGTTCCTTTGTGGGAGGGAGCATACTAAACTACCAGCAACCCTCCAGGCTGGCTGCAGTTCTCTGACATGGTGGGGGAGAAATCTAACAAACAAAACAAGTCCAGGGAGAACTTCAGTTTTATTGTCCATCGTTGGAGTTATCTAGTAATTCAAGTGAGGTATCCATTACACTGATTGGAACAAGTACAGTTTCCCAAGACTTATGCTATCACTTAAATCTTCACATTAAGCTAGCTACTGAGCAGTAACTAGGTGAGCAAAAAAACATTAGAAACTCAGAGTTACTAACACCTCGGGAATGGAGGCTGTTCATTACTCTGAAGTGTTCGTAACTCTAAACAAAACAAACTTTTTAAAGAACAGCCCTAATAACTGAACATTGATTTAATACAGCTTTGAAACTTTACTATGCAGAGGAAAAAAGCCGCTTTTCTTTTTTTAAGTACTTCATGTTTAACACAGTATGTGGTGTGGGTTTTTTTGGTCTCTGTTGCTGCCTGATTGCATACTTCTAGTTCCAAATGACATGTGTGGTTGACTGGTCAGTTTGTAACACTGAGGTTCTACTGTAAACTACTGAGTTAAAACTACACAGGATCTCTTAAGTTTCCTACTGGATAACAGAAGGTAAGGTAAAAAAATTAAAGAAAATATTATTTTGTTGAGGAAGAAACCGGTCTACCAAAGAAACTAAAATCCAGTATCTATGCTCTAGCCTGCAGGTTTCCATCATACCTTCTTGCCAGCACCAACATTTGCCTTGGCTGTGCCCCTGACTTTCTTCATTCTGTTCTTACGCTCCTTTCGCTGTTTTCTCGAAGTCTTCTTCTTTTCATACAAGCCATGCTAGTAATAAGAGAATTATTCCCACAATTACTAAAGTGAACTCAAATTCATATCTGTAAAGTGTTTCTATATTCAATATTTACATATTTAAAAACCTTTAATAACTGAAAGTATAATTACTAATGTAAGCCCTAAAAAAAATTTATTTAAAAGTTCTGTAGGCAACCGCTAATACCGTACCCAATACAAAGTGAGGCAACTTTATGTGCTGAAAATGTAGAGGAAGTAGAGTATACTTTTATGCTTCAATACCTCTGTTAGTCTATAAGGTGCCACAGGACCCTTTGTCGCTTATACTTTTAAGAACATATACACTACGCATGCTCATCTCATGATCTTGTGCCCCTTCCATTAACCATTAGGTTGTACTGCTAAAATCCACAGCTGTTTATAAATCATTTCATTTCCCTTCATCTGCATTACAACAAAAAGCTTATTTCCACTCTGCAAATTCATGAATATAGACGGGATTTTTATTTATAGATCTCATTTTTGTACCTCAACAAAAACCTAAAGTTAATAGTTTAACTTTGCTGCAATGTTTTAGGTTTTGGACCCTAAGTAAACGTAAGATGCCTTTTAGAACAAACAGCAACCTTCTTGGCACTGTAAAAACTGCAAGTACGAAACTTACCCTGGCCAGTCTGTGCTTTGGTTCATTCTTCTTTGCATAGTCCAGGGAATCATAAATCATGCCAAAGCCTGTTGTCTTGCCACCACCAAAATGGGTTCTGAAGCCAAAGACGAAAATTACATCTGGCGTTGTTTTGTACATTTTTGCCAGCTTTTCCCTGATTTCAGTTTTGGGAACCGTGGCCTTTCCAGGATGAAGAACATCAATAACCTACAGATGCAAGTTTTCCAGTTAGAAATATCCATACTTTATAATAGTATAAAAAGATACTCCATACGTAAGGATTATATCCAAACAGTCTTATAATAGCTAATAAGGAAAATATCACTACCCACACTTGGCATCTAAATTAACACACCACAGCAACAACAGAGGCCAGCAGTTCCTATTTGGTGTACATCTCACTATACAAAGACTCAAAGCAAAAATTAAAGAATTAAAGATCTAGTTAAAACTACTGTCGTTGAAGAGTTCTCATGAGCTCTGCTTCCATATTATTCTCTCCATACCACTCACAGTAGCTTTGGCTACATCTTCAGAATAAAGTAAAGCAATTAGTGGGCAGTTTAGCATTTTCAAGCTTTAACAATGATCATAGAGCACACTTGGGTCCTATTCCCTAACTAGAATCTTTGTGCACATCTAATGGCCTAGCAAGTCATTATAACAAATTAATTTAAATGGCAACCATAGATAGACAGCCTACCCACAAGGCAGGAATATCTCCAAAAAAGGCTACCCTATCTAGAAATCTTTTGCCTAGGGTCATTCTAAAGAGTAAAAGTTACAAGCTTTAAGAATTAACAGTACAGTAACATAAAACACATAACCCAGCATAAACAGATAAGGAAAACTAAGGTAGTACCCAATATTTCTTACCATCTGCTTACGCTGAAGCAGTCTATTAGTCATGAACTTCCTGGTTCGGATGGTCACCGTGTCATTCTACAAGATAGTTCAGAAAACCAATTAATATACATTTGAGTTCTTCCATGATCTTTCACACCAAGATAGCCCATCTACACAATACTTCAAATAACTCATCAGCTGGTTTGCAAAAACTGATTAAAAACCTGGTCAGAAACTCATGGCAAGATGCTGCTGCAAAACAAACCCCACCTGTACTCAGAAAGCTACTCCAAGGATGCAGAAAAAAAGCTGTCATGATAATAGTTTTGAAATTAATGAAGTTTGCAGCCCACAGAACAATGTCCACAAGCTGTCAGACACTGAGCACCCACCAATATGGAATATTATTTGTCAAAAAAATGGGAAACTGGACCTGGGTTATGGGGCACTAACTGGGATGCAAGTCATGTTTGTTGCATGAACAGTTCAGATTTGACACACCTGTAGACCAAGAATATTTTGTACCAAGGTCTAATTTAACCTCGTGTGTAAGGTGAATACAATCCCTACACATGTAAGGAAAGTGCATCGACCAGTCACACTGCACCACTTTGCCTAAAGCCCGTGGACGCACACGCCTAGGCAGCGGAGGCTGGCTACTAACGCGTATGCCAGGGTGCAAAGGGAAACCATCACTTGCCTGAACACACCCGGCCGCTGCAATTGTGCCTAGTTCCAGCTCCCGGGAAGCGCCGGGTTTGGGGCAGAGACGCAGCGGGAGGCGAAGTGGGACTGAATGCACGTGCCGGGGCGATGCGCAGCGCCTCGGGCGGCTCCAGCCGAGCTGCTAGCGGGCAGCAAGTCACCCCCGCCCCCCGGTCCCACACACACCCGCACCCCGACACCCGCGTCGAGCTGGCCCGGCTGGGGAAGGCCCGGCTGTGTCACCACGCACGCAGCCGCGCTGGAGAGAGCCGAGCAGTGCGGGGGAGCTCAGGAAGCCCCATCCCAGAGGGCTGAACGGGGGCGGGGGGGGGGAAGAAGTGAAGCGGCCCCGCCGTTACCCTGACTCCCGCCCGGGCTCCCCAATGCCCGCGCAGGCGCCCCCCACCAGTGGGCCCGGGGAGGCCCCAGGGTGCCGCGAGCCCCGCGGCGGCAGGATGGCGGCGGCGCAAAGCGGATAGAAACGGATGGCGCCGCGGACACTCACCATCTTGGCGGTTAGCTCTCTCCGAGGGAGCGAGGAAAGGAAGGAGGACCCCGCCGCAGCCAATCATATCCCGGCGCGCTGGGGCTTAGTGAGGGGGCGGAGCCGAACGCGAAGGCGCCTCATCAGAGCCTGAGTAAAAGTGCAGGAGAGAGGCGACCAGCCCAGCGCCTGACTGAAAATACAGGGTTGGGGGCCGGGGCATCCTGCTTGGCCGGATTTTGCCAACCTGAGGGCTGGAGGGGGAAGAAACTTAATCATTTATTCATTTTTGTTGGATGCAGTGGTGATTATAAATAGGAAATTCCGGGAATTTCCACACCCCCCCCCCCATTATATTATACATTCCCCATTAAAGTATTAGTTATTTTTTATTTAATTGTATTATGGTAGCACCAACAAGCCTCAGTCATGGACCAGGGCCCCATGCAGGGCACTGTACAAACACACACCTAAAGATTGTCAAGTACACGGATGTAGGTGATGGAACCCTACAGTATTGTCTTTTCTCTGAAGGACACGTGATACTACAATCTGAGTTTACATATCCAGCTTCTGCACAACCTGAATACCTTTACACAGTTAAAATAATTATGGTAGAAAAAATTACTTCATTAAATAAGAGTTAGGCACTGTCTAAACTAGGCTATTGATTTTGTTCCGGATGTCCTGGCTTGTTCCACCATCCTGGGTGATGGTGCTGCCCAAGGTTTTTCAGCTCGGCTTCCACATCAATAAAGCCAGAAACACCTTCAGGAGCTTAAATGCAGTCTGGAAATCATCAAAATACAACACCAAAACCAAACTCAAGATTTATCAGAGCTGCGTACTACAACACTACTTCATAGTGTAGAATGCTGGGGAATGAAAAAGTATGACATGTCCAAAATGTCTTCATTCCATACAGCCTGCCTCAGAAAAATCCTCCGTATCTTTTGGCCCAGAACAATCTCAAACCAAGATCTATTGACCCAGTGCAGGCAAGAGGATATGAGCACCATCATTGCCAGGAGGCATTGGAGATGGATCGGTCATGTGCTTCGGATAGAAACTGATTCCATCACCAGAGTAGCAATAAGATGAAGGCAAGCGAAAACAAGGCCCCTGAAAACAACATGGCGAAGCCAAGCTGGAAACCCTGCGGCACAGTTGGGGAATCACCGAAAGACTTGCCAAAAACCAACAGGAGTGGAGGAGCTTCATCACTGCCCTAAACGCCAGAGGTGTAATAGGACCATGATGATGAAACTAGGGTAAGCTTTTTAAAATTTCCCACCATTACTACAGTTATGATTTTGTCACAGATCACAGAAGTCACAGAATCCATGACTTCCAGAGACCTCTGTGACTTCAGTCCACAGTGGCTGGGAGCTGCAGGGTCCCTGTGGCAGCCAGGAGCTGCAGGAAACCCCGCTGCCTGAGGCGCCGTGGCCCCTGAGCGCCACACTGCCGCAGGCAGAGGGGGTACCCCACAGTTCCCGGCTGCCGCAGGCGGTGGAAGGACCCCATAACTCCTGGCTGCTGCAAGTGGGGGAGGAGGACAGTGGGGCCCCAGGAGCTCTGAGTCACGGGCAGCAGGGTGTACTCCACAGCTCCGGCGGTGCCCAGAGCTCCAAGCTGCGGGCAGTGGGGGTCCTTGGAGCTCCAAGCCGGGGTCCCGCAGCTGCAGCAGGCACTGTGGGAACCCCACAGCTCCCCATTTTGTCACGCATATTTTAGTAAAAGTCACGGACAGGTCACAGACTTCTGTAAATGTTTCTTTGTTGCCCATGACCTGTCCGTGACTTTTACTAAAAACATGCATGACAAAATCTTAGCCCTAACCATTACATATAATTATGTAGGTTTACCATTGGCTGTTAGTAGCATTTTAAACACTATTGATTAGATCTTCTCAGAGCAACTAAGAAGTATGTGAGTTGTGCGGGGAAGAGAGGAATTATGAGAGACTGTACTAGGCAGATATGGTAAAGAAGTGATTTGGAAGGAGTGCACTGGAGGTAGGGGATGGAGGTTATTCTGGGGGGCTTCACTAGAGCGACAAGGTTGTGGGTCATTCTAAGGGCTGCACTAGAGGAAGATGCGGAGGTTATTGGGGGAAGCACTGGGGATGTTGGGGGTTATCCTGGGATATGCACGAGAGCGGGGTTTGGGGGGTTATCCTGGGGAATGCGGATACATTAGAAGGGTGTGTTGGGGATTAGTCTGGGGCTTGCACTGCGGGGGGTGCTGTGGGTTTGCCTGGGGCTGCACTAGGGATTGAGGCGAGGTGAGAGGATTGTTTCGGGGTCTACAATCGTTGACCCCGTTGGAGCCAGCCCCGAGCGACCTGGCGGGCCTGTCCCTTTTAGCCAGCAGGTGTCGCTGCAGGGAGCGGCCGCAGCGCCGCGACTCCTTGTGTGCCGGTCCCCAGCTCCCCGCGCGGCTCCGGCGGGGCCTCTCGTTGTTGGCGGTGGGCGGGGCGAGGAGGAGGAGGAGGACGGTGAGCGGCTGGTGCCGCGAGCTCGGCAGTGCGGTGGGGTCGCGCGGTCCCGGCTCCCTTCTCCCCTCCGTGCGGGCAGCGCCCCGCACCCCGCCGCCATCATGGTGAAGGAGCAGTTCAGGGAGACCGACGTGGCCAAGAAAATGTGAGTGGCGGGGGCTGTGCGGCCTTGGCGAGAGCCCCGCTGCCGGGGGGGTGGGGCGCTGGGTGAGATACTGGGTGAGGGGGTTCAGCCCCCGGGACGTGGGTCAGACCCCCCCGTGTAGAAGCGAGGCCCTGTGCCCCTGGAGGGGAGGCTGGATGGAGGGGTTCGGCCCCAGGGATGGGGGTCAGACCCCCCCGTGTAGAAGCGAGGCCCTGTGCCCCTGGAGGGGAGGCTGGATGGAGGGGTTCGGCCCCAGGGATGGGGGTTGTGTTGGGGTGACAGAGGGGAGTCAGACCACCTGCAAATACTGACTTACGTCGCTGCGCTCTCTGAAGGGCACCTGCCTTTGTGCTCCGAGTAGAAATACAGCAACATTCATGCATAGCCGTAACTAGCCAGGGCTCCATGGTGGGGGCTGGTTTATCTGGTTAACTTTTGTGTTTTCAATCTGTATTTTTTAAAAAAGCTGAGCGTATCAGGTACGTAACAGACTGTTGGTACATTGGTACATGTGTCTAGTCTGACATTGGGATCAGCTTCACGAAAGTCAGAATCGGCTCTCCTGACTCACAGTGGTTTCTAAATTATTTTATAATAATGTATCTGCACTTATTCTGGTTTATGTAGGTGGTCTTGTTTAGTTATAAAAGACACCAAACACTGGTTGATGCATCCGATGAAGTGGGTACTAACCCACGAAAGCTTATGCTGAAATAAATTTGTTAGTCTCTAAGGTGCTACAAGTTTTTCTTTCTTATTTTCGTTTTGCTGACACAGACTAACACGGCTACTACACTGAAGCCTATCATATTTCTTTTGTCACTCCTGTGATAGATAATGTTAACTAATGGGAAAGGCTAAGGGTTTTGTCTGAAATTAACTATCGTATCAATTTAATGTAAAACCACCTTCTTTGAAAGCGGAATTCAACTGCTTTTGCAGTGGAATAGATGGACTCGATCTAATCAACCTTTCCCTTTTCTAACTGTTAGAATCCCGCCATGTTTCCTGCAAGCTAACCCTTATATGGACTTGGTAATTGCGTTGCACTAATACTGCTGGAAAAGACTAGTATTTAGTGTCTGTATGCGGAGTATATCCATGTGATAAAATCTACACCAGTGGTCCCCAAACTTTTTTTGTCCCCCGACCAGTAATGGAATCTGTCTTCCATCCCACAGGAGCTGCAGTCTGGGTCTGGGGCTGCGGTTGGACCAGGGCCTGGAGCTGGGGCAGTGGCAGAGCTATGGCGGGGCGACGGGGAGCCAGAGCGGAGTGGGGGGGGCAGAGCAGGGCTGAGAGGCGCGCCTTCCCCGCCCCCCTTGAGGGCTGGCCCGGGCCTTGTCATGACCTCCTGAATGATCCTATGGGTGCCTCACAGTTTGGGGACCACTGCTCTATAGTCTGTTAACTATTAGCTGTAAAGCAAAAATCTAATACATAGATTCATGCTTTTTTCCCAGAGATGGAAGTACAATAAAGCCAAAGCAAAATTATAACTCAAATCAGCTTCTTGTATATCTTTTTTTAAATTGTTCCTGTTCTAGAAGCCACATCTGCTTTGGCATGAAATCTCCAGAAGAGATGCGCCAGCAGGCTCACATTCAGGTGGTTAGTAAGAACTTGTACAGCCAGGACAACCACCACTCTCCACTGCAGTATGGAGTACTGGACCATCGTATGGTAAGGATCATTGCTACTTCCTGTTTTGTTTTGTTTTTTGTGTGTGGAAATATTTTTAATGCTTATGAACAACGCTGAAAGGAAAACTGAATTCCACTATACAGTGACAGAACAGGTGTGCCTGTGCAAGGTTCCGCTTAAACTACATGAACTGAAGAGAAATAAGGTGGTTATGTCTCCTTGGCTCTTCTGCTGAAATTGCCAGTTGCAATGGTGTCTTGTGATACAAGCACTTCTTCAGTTGGAACGTGACTTGTGCCATCAACCATTTCACACTGTTGGACAGATCAGGCAGACTCACTTTTGAGGCTGGACACAAATTCCTCCTTGTACTTTTCACATGACCACAAAATAGCCACCCTCTCTGGGTATGTCTGCCCTGTACCTTGTAGTGTGATTTGCTGCTTCTGTAGACAGCAGCAAGGGTTTCAGCATGCGCTGTCAGTGCAAGTATGTATTCGGGGATCAGGTGGGGTTGTGCAGCCTGCACTGAAACCCGCGCTAGTGTGTCCTCGCTGCTGCTGTTAGCGAGCTAGCTACATTAAAGCTAGTGTGTTTACAGCTACACAAGATGCAAATCACATCAGCTGTAGTGTGGACATACAGTTAGTACCACATCACTATAGTCTTCTTTCCAGATGAATAGGGCTGAATGAGTTAACACCACTTGCATCAGCAGGAGCAGTGCAAGATGTTCTGTTTCTGTGGGGTTTGGATATTGAGAGTGATGCTTTCAGTGTGTTACCAGCTCTTGTTGACAGAGAGCAAGAGTTCAGAGTTGAAATAATCTAGAAGTCTTTAATGTGAATGTACAGAGTACTGTCCACAGGCATGTTGACTAATTTAAGAACAGCTGTGGTAGCTTCTTTTGTTCCCCCCAATTTGGTAATTGCAGCTATAATGTTTTTATGTCTTTTTCAAAGGGTACCAGTGAAAAGGACCGTCCATGTGAAACCTGTGGGAAGAATCTAGCTGACTGCTTAGGGCATTATGGCTACATTGACTTGGAGCTGCCATGTTTCCATGTTGGGTACTTTAAAGCTGTCATAGGCATCTTACAGGTATAATAATTTTCCTTAACTGCAAGGGACAGCAATTATTATACCCAGCCTTAGGAGGGGGAGAGTTCATTTGGATTATTCCTCTGGGAGCCATGAAAGAGATGGTGGTGTTTTATGCAGAACACTTTGTTGTTGACTCTTCCACAACAAATTATGTTCATCTATGTGTCTGACAATTTTGTTCTTTACTGTAGTTTCAACCAGTTTGCCCAGTACTAAAGTCCGTTTTACCAGCCTGTAATTGCCGGCATCGCCTCTGGAGCCCTTTTTAAAAATTGGTGTCACACTAGCTATCCTCCAGTCATTTGGTACAGAAGCTGATTTAAATGATAGGTTACAAACCACAGTTAGTAGGTCTACACTTTCACATTTGAGTTCCTTCGGAACTCTTGGGTGAATACCATCTGGTCCTGGGGACTTATTACTGTTTAGTTTATCAATTTGTTCCAAAACCTCCTCTAATGACACCTCAATCTGGGACAGTTCCTCAGATTTGTCATCTAAAAAGAACGTCTCAGGTTTGGCAATCTCCCTCACATCCTCAGCCGTGAAGACTGATGCAAAGAATTCATTTAGTTTGTCTGCAATGGCCTTGTTGTCCTTGAGTGCTCCCTTATGATCTCGATCGTCTAGTGGTCCTCCTGGTTGTTTAGCAGGCTTTCTGCTTCTGATGTACTTTAAAAAAAAATTGCTATTTAAAACTTTGGCTAGCTGTTCTTCAGATTCTTTTTTGGCCGTCCTAATTATATTTTTACACTTCATTTGCCAGAATTTATGCTCCTTTCTATTTTCCTCATTAGGATTTAACTTCCACTTTTTAAAGGATGCCTTTTTGCTTATCAGTACTTCATTTACTTTGTTGTTTAGCCACGGTGGCATTTTTTTTGGTTCTCTTAAGCTGTTTTTTAATTTGGGGTATACATTTAAGTTGAGCCTCTATTATGGTGTCTCTAAAAAGTTTCCATGCAGCTTGCAGGGATTTCACTTTTGGCACTGTACCTTTTAATTTTTGTTTAACTAACTTCCTAATTTCTGTGTAGTTCCCCTTTCTGAAATTAAATGCTACAGTGTTGAGCTGCTGTGGTGGTTTCTCCACTACAGGGATGTTAAATTTTATTATATTATTATCACTACTACCAAGCGGTCCAACTATGTTCACCTCTTGGACCAGATCCTGTGCTCCATTTAGGATTAAATCAAGAATTGCCTCTTCTCTTGTGGGTGCCAGGACTAACTGCTTCAAGAAGCAGTCATTTAAGATGTCAAGAAACTTTATCTCTGCATCCTGCCCTGAGGTGACATGTACCCAGTCAATATGGAGATAGTTGAAATCCCCCATTATTATTGAGTTTTTTACTTTTATAGCCTCCTTAATCTCCCTGAGCATTTCACAGTCACTATCACCATCCTGGTCAGCTGGTCGGTAATATATCCCTAATATTCTTCTTCTTAGAGCATGGAATTAATATCCATAGAGATTCTATGGTGCAGTTTGGTTCATTTAAGATTTTTACTTCATTTGATTCTATGCTTTCTTTCACGCATAGTGCCACTCCCCCACCAGCACAACCTGTTCTGTCCTTCTGATATATTTTGTACCCTGGTATTACTGTATCCCATTGATTATCCTCATTCCACCAAGTTTCTGTGTTGCCTATTATATCAATAGCCTCATTTAACACGAGGCACTCTACCCATCTTATTATTTAGGCATAGCATTAGTATATAAGCACTTTAAAAACTTGTCACTTTTTAGCTGTCTGCCATTACAGAATGTAATTGAATGGGACTGTTTCATTTGACTGTTTCTCATCAGATCATATCTGTATTTTATCGTCTTCTATCCTTTCCTCCTTATTAGGACATAGAGAATCTCCATTAATAGATCCTCCCCTAAGGGATATATCTGTCCAAACCACGTGCTCCTCTGCATGTGTCGGCTTTACCCCAGCCCTTAGTTTAAAAACTGCTCTACGATCTTTTTAATTTTAATCGCCAGCAATCTGGTTCCATTTTGGTTCAGGTGGAGCCCATTCTTCCTGTATAGGCTCCCCTTTTCCCAAAAGTTTCCCCATTTCCTAATAAATCTAAACCCCTCCTCCTTACACTGTCTCATCCACGCATTGAGACCCTGCAGTTCTGTCTGACTAGCACTGTACATGGAACTGGAAGCATTTCAGAGAATGCTACCCTCGAGGTCCTGGAATTCAATCTCTTACCTAGCAGCCTAAATTTGGCCTCCAGGACCTCTCTAAGTACCAGTGATCTAAGTATCAGATTTTCAGTGCTTATGGAGTCACCTCTTTCCAAGTTGCAAAATTTATTCAAAGTTTGTCTCTTAAGTGATGCCAATAAACCTAAGTTGTCTCTTTACACGGACATTTAGTTTCCTGCAGAACTTTTCTTAAGAGCAAAGATTTGTCCTGTTGGCCAGTTTCCCAACTTGCTCCCATCTGTTGGGCTGTGTAATAATTGGGTTCCCCCACTAAGGCAGTGACATTTCATCCGTGAAACTGCATGTGTAATTGTTTGTGAATAACTGTGGTATCCCTCATCATAATTTGTCCCTAATCAGATATTTATTTCTCATTAACAGAAGAACAAGGGTTAATTAATTGTTTATGTTTAAGATGATCTGCAAGATCTGTTGCCGTATCCTGTTGTCCTCAGAGGAGAGGAAACAGTTTTTGGATTATCTGAAGAGGCCTGGTCTGACCTACCTGCAGAAACGGGGGTTGAAAAAGAAAGTTTCTGAAAAATGCAGAAAGAAAAGCACCTGCCCTTATTGTGGCGCTTTCAATGGTGAGTGTGGAAACTAGCAGGTGGTAGTTGGTATTTGGCGTGACTTTTTTTTTTTTTTCCACTAGTGCCCAGCCCATGAAGAGCATCACAATATTGTGTTGTCTCTTCATCACTCAACAATTATTGATTTTTTTCTAGATCTTATCCTATAGCTGACACTTAAACATAGGCTAAAAACCAAAAACCCTCTTGAGTGTACTAGACAATTGTTCAAAGCTGTGTTACGAGGAGTGGCGTGAATCTACCTGATTATCTTATTCCTGCAGATATGAGGATTGATAGTCCTAATTTTGACCTAACTAAAGATCCTGTTATTTATAATTGTGCTTAGTCATCTTTGTGAAGAGTAATATGCTCTTGACCATTTCCTGCAGTAATGAGTTCGACAAGTCAGCAATACTTCACCTAGAAGTGTTCCAGATGGAGTTGTGATGATTGCAGATCACACTGATATTTGATTCTTTAGTCAGTTATTTGACAGAAAACCTTGTGATGGACTTTTTGATTTTATTTTTTTTTAGAAAAAATGTATTGTGACTTCCCTTACTCATTATTTTATGTTAACATTGCAGTTATGTATTGTTAATATTGCTATAGTATTACAGCTTTGCAATTTTATAGTGACAATCTGGATTAGACTAGTCAGCATACGTATTCTCTTTAATGTAATGTGTCCAGCAACCCTCACTATTTGCATTGTGGTAATAACTGAAAGTCTCGCTTAAGAGAACTGGGGCTTGATAGTATTAGGAGCTGTACAAACGCATAGGAAGGCAGAGATTTAATAAGAGCGTTCCAATCCATGCATTTAATTCTGTATTTTTTTTCAATGAATGTATTAATGATGTTTGTGAATGTGTAACCAGTAGTGGCAGCTACAAGACATTAAAATCGTGTTTTTGTGACTTAAAAAAAAAAAGATAATTTCACTTCGGTTCCAGTATGGTTTTTGGAAGCTAATATTTCATGACTGTATAAAGTTAGAGAGGAGTTCTTTACTTGAATTAAAAGCTATGTCTCTAAGCCAAGCTTTCAGATGATATAAAGCTCTCTGAAGACCTACTGAAACCAAAGCTTTTAAAAGTTGTTTTGAAAATAACTCGGGAAGGGCGGGAGCAAGGTAGTAATCGGAATGTGATTTTATTTCTTTAAGGTCTAGTGTCTTTCAGCTTTCAAGGGTAGAAATGAATACTCTGTGCTATTGAAAAAACAAAAAATATTTGCTTTCTAGCAGTATAAAGCATTCCGTTTCCGCCATAGAAGTTGATGCAATGTCAGACTTAATATTATCACTTGTCCCTCATTTTAGCAGTATTTAAGTCCCACACCTTGTGCAAATAAAAATCAGTCCCTGAAATTGTACTTGAACTCTAGAGCCTCTATTTTCCCACACCTAAAAAGAAGGTAATATTTGCCTTGAGAGCGTTGTAATGAATGTTTTTACAACTTTTCAAAAACATGAGGCCATATTCTGGTTTCAGATGTGTATATGTAGGGATTCCTATATAAGTCATTATGTAAAGTCCATTACAATTTTTGAAGCTAGATATGGCCCTAAAAAAACACTGCAAAAACTTGAGGTAATCTTTTAAATTCCTTTGTGTTGTATTCTGTCATCTAGAGACACAATACATTGCTACTCATCTTGCAGAACCACCAATTTCCTTTAACACATACACAGTAACAGGTTCTGAAAAGATGAAATGCTCATCAAATGAGAATCTCAGGGTACGTCCATACTTACCGGCTGGTTCGGCGGCAAGCAGTCGATCTTCTGGGTTCGATTTATCGCGTCTTGTTTAGACGCGATAAATCGATCCCGGAAGTGCTCGCCGTCGACGCCAGTAATCCTGCTCCGCGAGAGGAGTAGGCGGAGTCGACGGGGTAGCCTGCCTGCTGCGTCTGGACCCGGGGTAAGTACCTTTTAGTTTGAACTAAGATACTTCGACTTCAGCTATTCAGTTATTCACGTAGCTGAAGTTGCGTATCTTAGTTTGAACTGGGGGCTTAGTGTGGACCAAGCCTCAGTCTGCTGGACATGCAAAAACATCTTTAAAAAGAAAAGCAAAACCTCATCTGCATTGTGAAGGTTTGGAGAGGTAAATTGAAGTGGTGGGGAAATAAGTAAATATAGTGTCCGTTCCCTTCTGGGGTTAAATGCTCACATGAGTCAGAAGTAGAAATTTGATTTGGCAGTTATTGTTGGTGTTTTGGTGTTTTATTTTCCAAATCAGTTTATCCTCATTTTCAATGAGCGCAGTAGAACACAATTTGAGAGGACTAGCTGGTTCAAGGACAGATAATGGTTATAATGTCCTGCACAGTTAGGTCACTGGCTAAAATCCACTCTGGGTTAGTAATGATCAAAAGTTACTATCTGAATGACTTATGAGTGAAATGAGTTGGTGCACTCTGATCCAGTTACTAGTGCAAGAGCATCTACAATGCAAAAACCCCGTACCACTGTTGAGGAGCGGTTGAATGGATGTGTAGAGTGAGCCAGCCTCTCATGCTTAGAAGTAGTCCAGGTCACAGCTGAGGTGCACTGAGCAGGCAACATGGGGAAACTTTCATTGCTGCGGCTGCTGCTCCTCCTGTTCTGTGAACAGAGGCATCTGGTATCTAAAGTTGACCAGAGCCAGCACCTTCCCCTAATGCTATGGTCACTGAAAAAATATATTTTTTTTAAATTAGAAGAATAGCTCAAGAGTTGAGGTGGGTTTTTTTAACAACATTGTCTTCTTGTAGGTACTGTAAAGAAGTGTGGCTTATTGAAGATAATCCATGAGAAGTACAAGACCAATAAGAAAGTGGTGGATCCAATAGTATCCAGTTTCCTTCAGTCCTTTGAAACTGCCATAGAACACAACAAAGAAGTAGAATCCTTGCTGGGAAGAGCTCAGGTGAATTCGTGTCTCTACCAGTGCTTGTTTTGCCAGTTTGAATTTTCTGTTAATTTTGATGCATAAATTCCTGAATGATGAGCTGAATTATTTAGTATAGGGGTAAAGGACTGGTGCTGGTCCAGCCTTTGAATATGTGGAGAGGAGAATTTGAAGGAAAAATTATCATACCACCTGGCTGAGGGAGATGTTAATGGTTTCTGCAAGGAGAAGCATCTTTACTCTAGCCAGTCAAGTAATTGTGGTACAGTTTTCTGCGTCCAAAGGATAAGGATGCTCCTGGTATAGGATCAGTGGTGATCAGTGAACAAAGCTTGGTGAAATCATGGTGACAGGAAGTAGAGAAGAAATTTAGGCTACTGGAGACTATCTCTGGGGGCAGTTACCTTCAGTCACCTGTCTTGAATATTTGTAATATTCATAAACCCTACCTATGATTGGAAGAGCTGAGAACTGGACAGGAAGGAGTGACCAAAGTATAGTACAAGAATATATATAGTTTTCATGGTTTCACTGAGTTTGGCATTGTATGGTGGTTTTCCCTTGGATTTTAACAGATCAGTCAGTTCTTGGTTTAGATGTTTGGAAAATGCAAATAGAAAACATTGTGATGCAGAATTTGTGTCTCTCTTCAATTGAAATAGATCAGTTTTATAAAGACAGGCACTTCTTGCAAGCTTTGTGTTTATTGATGAATCGTGAAATATCAGCAATGTGTTCTTCATTCAGGGAAAAAAGGTTAAATTTTAAAACAACTTGCTAAACCTAATGAAATTATGTAGGATATAATGCTGGAATCTGTGAGCTCTAGTAATTGAAATTGGTGGTAATTATACCTTACTGCAAGCATGTTATAAGCTGATTACATTGCTTTGGCAAGTAATTATGAAATAACCATATTGCTATAGAAAACAGACTACTGTAACAACTAATCTAGAGAGACACTATTTTCAGTTTAAATTTCTAAAAGGAGAAGCTTGAGGGAAAGAATCAATGAGCCAGAGTTTACTGAGACTGCAATTCTAAATAAATAAACCAAAAGACAAATTTTGTTTTTGTTTGCCTTAAGAATAACTTCCTCTACATATGCTTTTGTTTTGTTTTTAAATCGACTTTTTACTTGAACAATTGGCAGAGAAGGGTGGCAAATGACGTAAACAGTACAGTATTAAGATGTAGCCAAAAGTGAGCTGTTATGCCCTTGAAGGTTGCAGTATGATTTTCTTCATTTCATTTTGTAGGAGAACTTGACTCCTTTAATGGTGTTGAACCTCTTTAAAAGAATCCCAGCAGAAGATATACCTCTGCTTCTGATGAATCCAGAAGCAGGAAAGCCTTCAGACTTGATCCTGACACGACTCCTGGTACCTCCATTGTGCATCAGACCGTCTGTTGTGAGCGACTTGAAGTCTGGCACCAACGAAGATGACTTGACGATGAAGCTTACAGAGATAATTTTCCTCAATGATGTAATCAAAAAGGTGAGCCTGCCACCTTGCCTGCCTGCCTGAAACTGCCGCTCTTTTTAAAAATAAATAAATAAAAGGCTGGATTAGACTTGAGGGTAATTGGGTTTACTTGTCACTGCGAGGCCTGATGCATTCATTCTGACTTCAGTGTAAGAGAAAGCTGCAGTATTTGGCCCAATGTGAAATGGAATAGGAATGGTGGACTCGGATTGAGCTTTCTATTTGGCTCTTGGTGTTACACCAGTGTGTTAGCGACCTGCTAAACAAGGACTGGACTAATTGCTTTTCCTGAAGTATTTCTCAATTTCAGTTCACATTATGCTGCATTTAGCATGCTTTGGGATGACTGTTGCACTTGATGGAAGCACAAGGACATAATAGTTCATAGGCCCAGAAATTCACACACCCCTCTTTACCCATCTGGTTTCTTATTTTATATATATCTATATCTATATATCTCTCTCTCTCTCTGTGGGTGTGGGGGTGGGTGGGGGGGGGGGGGTGTGCGCGCCAGGAGGCCCTTCCAACTTCCCTTTTGATGTTTATGGGAACCTGTCTTTTTCCTCTTTCTCTACCCCATCACTCACTCTTAAGAATTCAAGTCGCGGTTACCATTCTTCTTTAGTTACAGACCAAAAGGGATGCTAGAGCTAGTCCGGTCTGCCACTTAGCTGGAAGGGCTGTTGTGCAGCATGGCAGCATTCTTTTTGCCCCAGGCCAGTATTTCCCAGAATTCTGAAAGCTCATCTCTCCCTTTCACCTCTTTCTACTCTTCCATGTAGTCTTAAAAGCCTACCCAAAATGAGCAGCTTATTGGGCTTGTCTGCATGTATAGTTTCACCAATTTTTTTTTTTTTTTAAACTGCTGCAAAAGATTGTGTGTGTGCATTCTTTTTGGGTTAAACCAGATTTACTTGGGTTTAGTTTAAATTGATTAGGAGCAGGCTTAAGTTAAATGGAAATAAGCGATCTAACCCAGTGCAACTAAATCTGTGAAGAAAACTGCATAGATAAAGGGAGTTAGCACCCATTGAAATCAATGGGGCACTTCCCAGCTCAGAGCTAGTTCATCTCTCTGCAAACTCAGGCAGACACTAGTTACATTCAGGTCATGCTTTCAAGGTTGTATTTGCAACAGTAACAGCTAGAAGCTTTTTTTAAAACAAAAACTGAAACTGGAGAACAATTGAGAAAGCTTGTTCACCACCCTGCAAAAGCTAGTCCTTTGTGTCTCCTATTTTTCACCCACATTGGGAAATGCTGCTCTATGTTGTGTGTGCTGTCTCCTGGGAAGCAGAGAAACTAACACTGGGTTATAACCTGCTTCTCTGCAAGATGTTGCGCAACAGAACTATATCCTCAGATTGGCTTAACATCTTGATGAAACAAGATGGTTGTTCCATCTTAGTTTCTGCCACAAAGATGCAGGAGTGAAACCTTGAATGATGGGTCTTTGTCCAGGAGAGGGCTAAACACAATGGAATTTTGTATGCCACCACTCTGATAAGTTAATCATGTTTATTGAATCATAATGTGTCTCCACAGCATGATCTTTGTATTATACATTCAAGTATTAAAATGGTCAGATAATCAAACAAGCACAAATCCTTTAGTTTGTCATTAATCAGAAGCTGATCTTGCCAGAAGGAAAATGTGTTTTGCCAGGTTCTGCTCAGTTACATCTATGCAACATTCATGCATGAACAGAATGTGGCCCACTGTTACTTATGGTGAAGGTGCCAATGTCTTGTTGCCTTTGCAATTTAGTGTGGTGCAAAGCTTTTAGAAAAATTTGTTCAATGCCAATTTTGTGTGTGTCACTACATTTGTTTTCTGAAATGGGTAATTGTCTTGTTTAGCATAGGATATCGGGAGCCAAAACACAGATGATAATGGAAGACTGGGACTTCCTACAGTTACAATGTGCCCTCTACATTAACAGTGAGCTCTCTGGAATTCCTCTTAACATGGCACCCAAGAAATGGACCAGAGGTTTTGTTCAAAGACTCAAAGGGAAGCAGGGTATGTCTAAATTCTTCCTTTTCCACCTCCCAAATTTTTTTTTCATTTGTTTGGGTTTTTTAGCCAAAACGTTTGCATTGCATAGTGATCAGGTCAGTGTTTGTAGATCAAGCTAGCAAGGCTTTACCTGAATGATGTGCCTACTATGCTGTATTAACACTTCACCATTTTCTGAAGTACTATTTTGTATAATGGTACCCTTTTCCCAACTAGTTTTAACTTGCTTTATTTGTTAGGTCGGTTTAGAGGCAATCTGTCTGGAAAGCGAGTGGACTTCTCGGGCAGAACAGTCATTTCACCTGACCCAAACTTACGAATAGACGAAGTGGCTGTGCCTGTTCATGTTGCCAAAATATTAACATTCCCTGAAAAAGTAAGTAGTGTAAAACTGAAATTCTTTACATGCATTTTTCTCCAGACACCTCTATTGTCCATTGTGGTGCTCAAATCACTAGAGAGAAGGGAGTCAATGGTGGTTGTACAGGGGAAGAATAGCATGCAGGTGCTCAGTGCCCTTAGTCAGCACCAAAAGGTCATAGTGGCATAGGTTCATTGTCCATTGTAAAGCTGGCTAGTTTCACAGAGCAAGACAATGGGAATGCTTGATGCAGACTGTGAGGAGGGAGGCCTGAAGGGACAATCGTAAAAAAACAACAGTTAGTTTTGCTCAACATATTTTAAATTTTTGTATGACTTCATATATGTACTATGTGTCATAGTGAAAACTGGATTTATACTGTATTTCTAAATCATGCCTTTCACATCTTACTCTTTCTGTGATCTTGTCTGTACTTTTTCTCATTGCTCTGGTTAATTGTGTACCTCAAAATAGACCAGCTGTGTAATGAGGGTGAGTTCTTCGCTAAAGAAAACTGGTCACATTTCTTCTTTAAAATTCTACTTTTATTACTTTTGTGTTAACATAGACATTTGCATTTTAACTCGGTTGTCGATTAATCGCAGTTAACTCACATGATTAACTCATAATTAATCACGATTAAAAAAATTAATCGCGATTAATCTCACTGTTAAACAATAGAATTCCAATTGAAATGTATTAAATATTTTGGTTGTTTTTCTACAGTTTCAAATATATTGATTTCTATAACAACACAGAATACAAAGTGTACAGTGCTCACTTCATATTTTTGGTTACAAATATTTTCACTGTAAAAATGATAAACAAGAAATATTATTTTTCAGTTCACCTCATACAAATACTGTAGTGCAGTCTCTTTATTGTGAAAGTGTAACTTCCAAATGTAGAATTTGTTTTTGTTACATAATTGCACTCAAAAACAAAACAACGTATAACTTTAGAGCCTACAAGTCCACTCAGTCCTACTTCTTATTCTGCCAATTGCTAAGACAAACAAGTTTGTTCAGATTTATGGAAGATACCGTTGCCTGCTTCTTATTTACAGTGTTACCTGAAAGTGAGAATAGGTGCTTGCATGGCACTTTTGTAGCCGGCATTGCAAGGTATTTACGTGCCAGATATGCTAAACATTTGTATGCCCCTTCGTGCTTCAGCCACCATTCCAGAGGACATGCTTCCATGCTGATGACGCTTGTTAAAAAAATAATGCGTTAATTAAATTTGTGACTGAACTCCTTGGGGAAGAATTATGTCTCTTGTTCTGTTTTATCCGCATTCTGCCATATATTTCATGTTGTAGCAGTCTCGGATGATGACCCAGCATATGTTCGTTTTAAGAACACTTTTTCACAAAAGATTTGACAAAACGCAAAGAAGGTACCAGTGTAAGATTTCTAAAAATAGCTACAGCTCTCGACCCAAGGTTTAAGAATCTGAAGTGCTATCCAAAATCTGAGAGGGACGAGATGTGGAGCATGCTTTCAGGAGTCTTAAAAGAGCAACACTTGGATGCGGAAACTACAGAACCCGAACCACCAAAAAAGAAAATCAGCCTTCTGCTGGTGGCATCTGACTCATGATGATGAAAATGAACATGCATCGGTCTGCTCTGCTTTGGATTGTGATCGAGCAGAACCCATCATCAGCATGGACGCCTGTCCTCTGGAATGGTGGTTGAAGCATGAAGGGACATATGAATCTTTAGTGCATCGGGCATGTAAATATCTTGCGATGCTGGGTACAAGGTCCCATGCGAATGCCTGTTCTCACTTTGAGGTGACATTGTAAACAAAAAGCGGGCAGCATTATCTCCTGCAAATGTAAGCATACTTCAGCAATTGGCTGAAGTAGGACTGAGTGGACATGTAGGCTCTAAAGTTTTACATTGTTTTATTTTTGAATGCAGTTATTTTTTTGTACATAATTCTGCATTTGTAAGTTCAACTTTCATGATAAAGAGATTGCACTACAGTACTTGTATTAGGTGAATTGAAAAATATTTCTTTTTTTACAGTGCAAATATTTGTAATAAAAAAATATAAAGTGAGCACTGCACACTTTGTCTTCTGTGTTGTAATTTAAATCAATATATTTGAAAATGTAGAAAACGTCCACAAATATTTAAATAAAAGCTATTCATTCCACTTCAGTCAACAGTCTTTCCTCCATAAAGTCAAGATTGGCTTGTATTTTTCTTCTCTTCCCCTTCCTCCAGCAGCTTAAAATATGAGGGAACAACTGTCATGGAAATTGAAATTGAGCCTGAAAATCCCAAAGCAAAAACCCAAGGAATAGCAAGTGGTGTTAAAATGTCTCACTTATTTCTAACTGATACAGTTGTGTTCCAGGTCAACAAAGCTAACCTAAATTTTATGAGGAAACTCGTACGGAATGGTCCCGAAGTTCACCCTGGAGCCAATTTCATTCAACAGAGGCACACACAAATGAAAAGGTACTTATCTATAAAGGTTAACTTTCCACCTACCACCACTACCTGGTCTTATTGCTGAAGTGATGAAATCAGCAGATTATTCATCATAGGGACTCCTCTGGGGTTTTATGTCATCTTCAATAAAGGATAAAAACAATATTCCATGACCTAAAAGTAGCTTGTGCAAGCGAACATGAACATAGATAAATCTTTCCGTTTGAATCTATGCCTACCAAAATGTTCTATGTCATTGCTAATACGCTACAGTTGGATTGCTACCCGTGGTTGACATACCTTATTTCCTGATAACTTAAAACGAATTCAATTTTTTCTTTAAGAACAACGATTTTCATGAATATGCTGTTTGCTGACTGCTCTGCGTTTGCTGTGGAGAATGATTTAGCTATTTGCTAGTTGTTTAGTTAACATAACTCTACTGTATATTTTATATTAAACTGACCTCAGTCCTTATCTAAAACTTTTGTGAAAAACGTTGTCCCTCAGTTCCACTCAGTGACAGAGACACTCTATTAATATTTAATGAACTTGCAGAATGCATGTCTGGTTCAAAGTGGCTGTCACTGGAGGGAGGCTCTTTAAGAAATCAGAGTACAAATAAGAGGATGCCCTTTAGTTGTCTATTTCTTTGTTTTTATTTTCCATGAGATTTTTGACTCTATTGACATGTTTTATTTCAAGGTTTTTGAAATATGGAAACCGTGAGAAGATGGCTCAGGAGCTCAAGTATGGTGACATTGTAGAGAGGCATCTCATAGATGGGGATATAGTTCTGTTCAACCGACAGCCCTCTCTGCACAAGCTGAGCATCATGGCTCACATAGTGAGTATACACACAGCCAAGCATCTGGTTATCATGCAACTTTAACCTTTAGTGGTTTAGTTTTGTTTGTTAATCTCTCACTGTGTTGATTTTTTGCATCTTAAAACAACACTACATGGAAATGATCGAAACAAAATAGTTTTGTGCTTGTGCATAGGAGTCAAAGTGAAACTGAGCAGTCTTTTGTTCGATAGATGTAAAAATAAAAAAAATTGCAGTGTTATAAGAACCCTGATACCGAAGAACATGCTGCATCTTGTACTTTGCAAGTAATGTTGTAGGGTCAAGGGAATAGTAAATAAATTAACTCCAACTTTGGTTGAGTGACTTCGTGAGCCTCCACCAGTTTTTGTGTAAATTTAAAACAAGTAATTAGATGTAGCGTCTCAAGAGTCTTTATATTTTAAAAAAATGTAAAAGCACAGTTTTTTCAAGGAAACCACTCTCAAAACTTGTAGATTCTGGGACCTTGTAAATTCGATATGATTCACTGTGTCTGCGGCATCACTTCTTATCTCTTTTGCAGGCAAGAGTAAAGCCCCACAGGACCTTCAGGTTTAATGAATGTGTCTGTACACCATACAATGCCGATTTTGATGGAGATGAAATGAATCTTCATCTTCCTCAAACAGAGGAGGCCAAAGCAGAAGCACTGATTCTCATGGGGGTAAATGGAGCATGTTACTGTCTGGTTTGTGGTAATGTGATATTGCATTTCTGTATGAGCAGTACCCTGTATTTTTTCAATTGCCAATGAGATCTGCATTCTTCAGGCAGGCCGCTTGACTGCTTCAAGAGACCAAGGCTAAGTTCTGCAGCCAAGTGAATATTCAGTGCTAGTGTTATGGCATGTTCAGTAAATGAGGTTGTTTTTTTTTTTAACAGAATTAGAGGCATCACAGTGATACCTACTTAATATTCTCTGAAAATGTGGTTTGTTCTGGGTGTATGTCTTCCTGTAGTGACATGCTGCAGAAATGAGGAGCTTTTGCTGTGGAACGTAGGGTATTTTACCTTATGCCGCCACACATAATCTCCCCTCCCAACTGATAAGGCAATAGTGGGGCAGTGAGTTCCCTTTTCAAAAGTAAGTTGGAACTTCACACCCATAGTATAGACATGGCCTACAGCAGCATAGCTATGCTGCTGTAACCCCGAGTGTAGATGCAGACTGTAGCAGTGGGGGAGGGTTTTCAGTCACTGTAGGAACTCCATATCCCTGAGTGACAGTAGCTAGGTTGATGGAAGCATTCTTCCATCGATTTACCTGTGTCTATACCGGGGGTTAGGTTGGCATAGCTATGGTGCTCAGGTGTGAATTTTTCACCCCGAGGGCTGTTGGTATCTCGACCAAATTTTGAGTGTAGACCAGACCTTAGGAGCCAGTTGAGTTTTATGTAAAGCAGTGGCAAATGCATCTGAGAAGGACCCTACTGGGGAGACTCATGCTGTACCCTGACATTGGCTCCAGATATATGGGAGACCACTGGCAGCTACTTCACCTCCAGACTAGCAATTACTCATGCTAGGGTACTGAAGGTATAGTAGGTCTCTGATATCTCCAGGCTGCCAAGACTACAGCTGGACAAGACCCAGATCAGATTTACGAAGTGAGGTAGCCACTGTAAGCACTTGATGAAACAGTCAAATCAATGGCGGGGTCACCAAACTCACAACTTTACAAGAGCCACCAGCAGTACTATTCCTTGTACATGTAACTTGACTAACAACTTGATGGATCAATTCAACCACTAAATCAGTAGAAACTACTCCTCCCACTCTGACCAAAGATCTGTTACAGTTAGATTCGACAGTTTTGCTAAACAGCCATGTGACATAGGTTTGTTATTAATGTCACTCTCTCTCTGAGGTTTTACTTGTGTGTTGGGGAATATATCTTTCCAACATCTGTTGATTCCCCCCGTCCCACAAATGATTGAAAAGTAACCTCCCAAACGTGCCAGGTTTGGCTGCCATTTTTCTTTTATGAGTAAAACTTGTTTGTATATATATGCCATCCCTCTGGATTCCCAGATCTGGTGGCTGGTGCTGAACACACAGCTTGCAAGGGAATACGTGTCTCCCCGTGTCTTTCCCTAACCTAATCCATAGCTTAGATATGTATGTGTAGGGATAGGATAGGGTCTAGAACAGAGGTGGGCAAACTACGTCCCGCGGGCCACATCCGGCCCACGGGACCATCCTGCCTGACCCCTGAGCTCCCGGCTGGGGAGGCTAGCCCCATCTCCCTCTCCTGCTGTCCCCCCCCCCCCCCCCCCCCGCAGCTATGCTGCTGAGCAGGCAGCGTTTTGGGGGGCAAGGCTGCACGGGTGTCAGACATGCTGCTCTGAGCACCGTGGTAAGGGGGCTGGATAAGGGGCAGAGGGTCCCGGGGGGCAGTCAGGGAACAGGGAACTGGGGGGTGGGGGTTGGATAAGCATGGGAGTCCCGGGGGGCCTGTCAGGGGGCGGGGGTGTGGATAGGGGGCGGGGCAGTCAGGGGACAAGGGGTGATTAGGGTCGGGGGGGGTCTCGGAAGGGGTGGTCAGGGGACAAGGAGCTGGGGGCGGGTTGGATGGGTTCTGAGGGGGGACAGTTAAGAGGCGGGAAGTCAGAGGGGACAGGTAGGGGCGGGGGCCAGGCTATTTGGGGAGGCACAGCCTTCCCTACCTGGCCCTCCATACAGTTTTGCAACGCCGATGTGGCCCTCGGGCCAAAAAGTTTGCCCACCCCTGGTCTAGAACTAGGGTTTTTTTCCAGTTTACAGGATTGGTCCTACATATTAGGATTTACTCTAACACGTAAACTATGGGATTGGGCCCTTAATGTCTATGTTACAAGCTCTGTCTTAAAAGGTCTGTTTTTTCAATTGTATTGCAATAGTAATGTATGTTAAATTAATCTTCTCTACAGAATATTTCAAGTAATACTCGTTTTCATTCTTACGTTCTATAGACCAAAGCGAACTTGGTAACACCAAGAAATGGAGAGCCTTTGATTGCTGCTATTCAAGATTTTCTTACAGGTCTGTATGTAAAGCTCATTTTAGAGATATGTGTGAGACTTAAAAATTGTTTCCTTTTTTTGAAAATCGATAATGTCCCATGTTAATCTATAAATGAACTTTTTAAAATGTTTTTCTTTTGCCCTGTTGCAAGACGTATCAAAATGGATTCCCTGACTATGAAGCAATTAAACTGATGCTACACAGTGCTTTTCAGCTATGATTTGGCATGAAGGGGTTACTTGTAGTAATGGTTGGGTTAAAAAATATTGTATTTAAGTTGATGGTGTCACTTATGTGTCTGCAAGGTTATTTAATGTTATAGGAAATGTTCAGTGGGTATATCAGTGGCCAGAGACTTCATAACAAAGAGGATGTTTGATAGCAATTCTCAGATGGTCTTTTAGACTTCAAATCTAATAGGAGAAAAATTAATTTTTTAAGTTTATAAATTGGGGTACAGGCCTTATTTAAAAATCATAAATGCAGGGAAAGAACTTAGAGCCAATATTACATCTGCATTGCTGTCATCTGTATCAAGTGGATGACAGATGGTCAGAGTAATGCTTAACATGCAACCATTTTTAAATTTTACTTCAGCCTGTCAAGTTAACCTTTTTTCACATTCCAGGTGCCTATCTTCTCACACTAAAAGACACCTTTTTTGACCGAGCCAAGGCCTGTCAAATTATTGCTTCTATCCTGGTTGGCAAGGATGAGAAGATTAAAGTTCGCCTTCCACCCCCAGCAATCCTAAAGGTGTGTGTGTGTGGTCCTGTTTAGTTTTTTTTAAACTGTTGCAAAGATTTTTGGCCATGATTTCTCTTGGATGTCATGCATACTTGACCCATTCTCCTAGCCACCAAAAGACAGAATTTAATGACAGTTGTTCTTAGAGTGGTTACTTGTGCTGTAAACCTATTGTGCATGGGGATGGAGACAGAAGCAGGGCTTGATGCTGCTGCTTTAACTTCTCAATGGATCAGGCAGCAGTGCTGTGAGGATCATAAGTCAGGGCCATGGGGAGAGAAAAGTGGTGGAATCTAGGGAAGATAACTAGAGCACTGCAGACGACCTGTCATGGTGCAGTGTGCAGTCCATCTGCCACAAACCATCAGTGCTTTGGCTCTCCACTATGCTGAGTCAGCTAAGCATATTGGCATGTTGAGGCTTCCTTATGGTCCTGCTGCCTCCACTTATCTACTGTGGTTTGGAAGAGGGGAACCCTAATCTGATATACCTGAGCAAGCTTCTTAAACCAGGAATATAGATGCAGGTGAAGTACTCCACAGATATGAGGTGTTGGAATGCAGGTGATTGTCACCTCAGTGCCTGTACTTTCTAATATTCACTGACTCCAATCTTGATGGGATTTGACGCAGGAGTTGGTGGGCGCTGCATATTGGTGCATCAGAATTTGAATGGGTCACCTGGTACTGATGCTTTAGCTGCTGCCACCTCTGTGCATTGAGGAGTCGTGTGGATTCAACACACATGGTTTAGTGAAAAGGAACTTGATCCTCAACTTTCCCATTACATTTCCTGCCCCTCTCCCCACATTCCTACTGACTTGTCCTCAGCTCCTACACCACAATTGTCATAAATATAAAGGGAAGGGGGAGAGGGTCGGATGCAGTGCTATAAAATCCTCTTACCAGTAAAGGGTTAAGAAATGCAGGTAGCCAGACTGACACCTGACCTGGCTGGCATTTGACCAATAAGGGGACAAGATACTTTCAAATCTTGGGAGGGGTGTGTGTGTGTGGCTCTTTGTCTGAGTCAAAGTGATCTTGGAAGACAAGAAGTACCTGCAGAAAATCAATCTCCTCAACCAGTCATCTTCTCACCAAACCTCACTTTTCTAAATTAAATTTAGTCAGCATAGCGAGTAGTTTCTGTTTGTTTTGCTTGGTGAGCTTTCCCTGTGTTAGAGGGAGGGGTTATTCCTGTTTTTTCTGTAACTAAGGTTTTGTCCAGAGGGGGAATCCCTCTGAGTTTGGAAATTGAGTACCCTGTACAATAGTTACCGTCCTGATTTTACAGAGATGATTTTACCTTCTTTGTTTTAATAAAATCCTTCTTTTAAGAAGCTGACTGTTTTCTATGGTTCTAAAACCCCGGGGGTGGGTTTTTAGATCACTGTGTAACCAATTGGGTTAGGAGATAATTCTCAAGCTTCCCAGGAAAGGGGGTGTACGGGCTTGAGAGGGTATTTTGGGGGGAAGGGAAACTTCAAGTGGTTCCTTTCCCGGATTCCTGTTTAAAGCACTTGATGGTGGCAGTGAGAGAAGCATTTCTCAGGGTGCAGGGAATTTTGTATCTTGGGGGTTTTAACCTAAGCTGGTAGAAACAAGCTTAGGAGCTCTTCATGCGGGTCCCCATGTCTTTACCCTAGAGTTCAGAGTGGGGAGGGAACCCTGACAACAATACACAGCAGCACCATGGGGAGTCTAGAGCATTCAAGACAGTGAAAATGTCCTAGGGCTCATGGGGGACTATTGGGGGTAGTGGAGCTTGAGCTTGGGGAGCAGGATCTGGGATGGAAGAAGTGGAGCAAGGGAGAGCTCTGCTCCATAGCTGCCTGTGCTCCTATTTCATATTCAGCTGCACAATCTTCATTGTGATGACATAATTAAGTTTATAACATGGTGTTTATACATCACCAGTGTACATGTGTCTGGAGAAAATAGTCATGCACTTTTTATTGTGATGTAGAGGAATTTGATGTCTGTGTTGTGGTTATCTGCTGAATCAAATATTAAGTAAATGACTTGCAAATGAACATGTATACTGATACCTAGAGTGATCTTAAAATTGATAAATATCCATGTGCTGGAGAGTGTAATTTACTGTGTTCAGAGGATAGGGGTATTGGAGCATCAAAGGATAATAGTCATCCAAAGCAAAGGCCAAAGCATTTATGGGAAGTCAGTTTTGAGGTGAGGTAAAGGTTTTCCTTTGTAACAAGACACTGAGTCTATGACAATAAGTTTCCATTTTGCAAAATGACTGTACATTTAGTTGTGTGTCAGCTGCTTATATTGGCTAGCTTGTACTTCATCTGGCTGAAGTACACAATAATGTGATCTCTAAGCCAAATGCACTTTTATTCACAAAAGCACTGTATACTGAACAAAAGAAACTAGATTCACAGCACCATAAATGCAGAGAATGAAGTGAAGATAGCAATCATCTACATTTTAACTTTTTTACTTTTATTTCAACCAGTGTCAGAGAGAAGTGGCGGTGTGGATGGGGGTAATGCACACATCTGTCCTTTATCCAAAAATATTGAAGTTCCGATTCCTCAGGGTAGTGGGGTTTCTGTTCTCACTTAAGTGAATAATGGCAGCCATCTCAGCAAACTGTCTGGCACAGGTTGTTCCATCAAGATATTAACCACAGTTTTCGAGCAGCCTATTGAAGTTGGCTGCTTTTGTACTATAACCCTATCGAAAACATTCTGACTGTTTCTGATTCTTTCCCTTTGTTGCTTTCAGCCTGTAACTCTGTGGACAGGAAAGCAGGTCTTCAGCCTCATTCTCAAACCTAGCGATGACTGTGCTGTGAAAGCCAATCTCCGAACCAAAGGAAAACAATACTGTGGCAGAGGGGAGGATCTGTGTGTCAATGATTCTTGTGAGTGACCTTGCCTGCTCAACTGCTCCTCAATTATGAGTTCATAAATCCGTGCCAGTGGCTACTTTTCTGTTACTAGTCCGTAATTGAGTTCACAGCAGGGAAATGTGACTGAAGAAAATGCTGTTAAATGCTGTTTTTCACCGTTAAACATGAAAATGCGAGTAAAAAATGCAACAATGTGGTGAATATTTGATTCACATACAGAAAATAGGCAATTTCTCAAAAGTTGGTGTTTGCTCAGAGATGGAACACTATGGAAAAATACTGACTTTTATTAATAAAACATTTATATAGCACTTAACTTGGCATGACACCTTACAGTGATTTAAAAAAAACATAGTCTCTGCCACAAAGATCTTACCATTTTAAACTTGACAAATGCAGAACTTGAAGTTAGGCAAAGGAAGGTGATAAGGAAAGTAGAGATGGCGCAAAAACAAAGAGTTGCTATACAGGGAGCATGTTACACATTCTCTGATACTTTTACAATTTAGGATCAAGGTGCAAGGCAGTGGAGAAAAGTGGGCTTTGAAGTGACAGTGCGAACACTTGTAATGTCAGTCCAGTGATAGAGAGCAGTGGGGTGGAAGAAGGCACAGCAGGTGTGGGTGGAGAATGACAAAGCGCCGAGGTGAAGGGACTGGTGGGAGATAGAAGCAGGGCTTCTAGAGCCTTGAAATTGCAGAGAGGGAATTGAATACCTGTGTGGGAACACACAGAGCTGGCAAAGGGGCTTTAGCAGAAAGGGAAGATGGATTTGGCTGCTCATCTTGCCCAACAGGGAGAGTCATGGAAGCTAGAAAGGAGGAGATTGCCTGGGCTCCTGTAGCTAAGAGAGGATCTTGGTGTGAAAGGGCTTTGGCAGTGGGGACTGAGATCTATTGGATGTGTAGGGAAACTGACAAGACTTGATGAAATCATGGCAGTGAGAAGGCAAGAGAGGAGTCAAAGACAGATTCAAGATTGCAACGTTGAGTGACTGGGTATTAGCATGGTGAGTTTTCGGAAGGAGTAATCAGCTCGCTGTGGTCCTTAGAGGTACAGAAACTCTCCATCCTTATCTTTGGCTTCTGTAAAGGCCTGGGACCTCCAGTGAGTGGGGGATCAGTTCTTTATCCTCCTCAGGACCTAGTATCTGTCTGGCTTCAGGGGTGGGCTATTAAACCAGCAGTCCATAGCTGTAACCAGAAAAATCCTTCCTCCTTTTTAGTGAGGTTTTTATCCCATACCCCTGCCACCTTTTTTCTTCACTGTGAACTAGCTGCAGGGGAGCAGAGTAGTGTAAAGCCAACAAAATTCTCCCACCATATGAAGAAATTGCAAAGGAATGTGACAGACCTTAGAAGATGCTGGTGGAAACCCCAGTTTCTCGGTGTTGGCAGCCTCAGTGGAAGTGACAATCCTTCTGAGTTTCTCTGAAGCTAGAGTTGCAGTCTCTGTTCTTTTGTGAAGCAACAACAGTCTCATCTGCAAAAGGTCTTCTGCAAGATCTCATGAAATCCCAACATGGCCTTTGCAGTGTGCTCAGTTATTAATAGGTTTAAGTGTAGTAGCCATGTTAGTCTGTGTCAGCAAAATGAAAATAAGAAAGAAAAACTTGTAGCACCTTACAGACTAACAAATTTATTTCAGCATAAGCTTTCGTGGGTTAGTACCCACTTCATCGGATGCAAGTTTTTCTTTCTTATTTTCAGTTATTAATGAATATCAATTGCTGTTATTTACTGTTCAGCAAGTAGGTTTTGTTGCGTCTTTTTAAAATAAATAAAACAATATGTTGGGTCTGCCGGTAGAGCTATGTCAGTTGGGGGGATGAGAAGTGTGGTACCTGACCCACATAGATGTGCTGGCATAAGTCCTAGTAAAGATGCAGTTATGCCAGCAAAACTGCTTTCACTAGTATAGCTTGTTTGGCTTGTGGGGTGGAAGGGGAGTTACTATAGGGGGTTACTATATCAGTACAGAACACAGCTTTGCAGATATAGCTGTGTCCACACTAGGAGCACTTAATAGACCAGCTTACCAATTCCTAGTGTACATGTAACTATGGTATACCTTTAGTGAGCAAGGACAGTGCAGTGAGTTAAGTCTATCTATATACCCAAGCCCTTCCTTGAATGGAGCACATTGGAGTTGAAGTGCTCGCGTATTAAGTTGCTTATTTTCTAGTGCTATTATGCCCAATTACTGACTTGTTCCTAAATAAAATAACTCTCTTCAATCATTCTTCGCTTACTATAGTCACTTAACATTTTTATCAAAGTTAAGTGTGGCTTTTGGCTGGGAAACTGCTTTCCCTGATTTGCCCTACTGTGTTTTAAACTGTGAACAAAAATGGACTAATTTAAGATATCACTCAGAAGATTTAAAATTGCTTTTTATCACATTTAATTCTTCTGTGAGAGTTAGAAAATTAAAATGTGCAGTGTTAAGGTTGCTTTGGGTTATGGGCTACTGCTGTTTCTTAAAAGAAAATCTGGCAATTGAAGCATTTACCTGGGGAAAGGATGGGAAATAGACTTAAAAGTGTATGGAAAATGGAGTTGCGGGGGAGCATTGTTTTGGAGACACTTTCACTGCATCCTCTTTATTCAGTGTTCCACTTCTACAGGCATAACGTGTGTGTTTTGGGGCTTTTTTGTTTTGACAGCCCACACTTTTAAACTCTATTAAATTACTAGTAACCTAAGGTAAGCTCTTGGTCTCTTCGGGTATCAGGCTTTCAGTATTTTCCTTTGTGCCTCCAGATGTTACAATCCAGAATAGCCAGTTGATGAGTGGCAGTATGGACAAAGGAACCTTAGGATCTGGATCCAAGAACAATATCTTTTACATTCTGCTGAGAGACTGGGGGCAGGTAGAGGCTGCGGATGCAATGTCACGGCTAGCCAGGCTTGCTCCTGTTTACCTCTGTAAGTAACCTGGGAGGTGCCTTTTGTTGTAGAATGATATTTTAATGTAAAAATGTAACCTAAATCCAAGAAGGTTTCTATTAAAAATGTAGCCTATTTAGATAAGGAAAAATCAATAAGATACTAAGTTGATGGAAATGGAGAAAAGTGCATCTGTTCACAGCTTTGTCTTGAATTCAAGAGATGGATTTGCAAATGCCATATAATGAAAAGAAATTATGTGATAGTTATCTGCATAGAACTCAATGAACTGAAGTTTTTTATATGTCAATATCTTTTTTTGTAATTTTACTGTAGCTAACCGTGGGTTCTCAATTGGGATTGGTGATGTAACTCCAGGACAAGGGCTGCTAAAGGCTAAATATGAACTTCTGAATGATGGCTATAAGAAATGTGATGAGTACATTGAAGCTTTGAACACTGGTAAGCTGCAGCAGCAGCCTGGCTGTACCGCAGAAGAGACATTAGAGGTGAGTTGTGCTTCGCTTGTTAAAATAGTGTTGAATGAGAGTGCCATGCACTCGGGCCAAGACACTCATGTTTATTGAATCAAACCTTTATTTTAACCAAAAGCATATCTTACTGTTACAAATACTATTCAAGTACGAAACAGCAGACATACAGAAAGAAGCCATGGCTAGTTACCTTCTCCTTGGGCTTAGGGTGTCATGGTGGATTTTTTTCTATGAAGCTCTGACTGCCCCTTACAACCTATCCCATTTTATTACACATCCATATTACATATTCATTACTTATTTTCCAATCACCATTGTGTCATGATTGTTAAGTATCTTATGTAACTCATACAGTACTTGTGTAAACTTTCATTGGCATGTAACTTTCTGCTGTCATTATTTTTGTGGTGTTCTCTTCTATGGTTGATTGTGCACTATTGTGCATATTTTGGCCAGGTCACTTTGACCTGTTTCTCTGCATAGGGGTTTTTGGGACCTTCCAGTCCATTTTTCTAACTGCTTTTGACAACAGAATTTATAGATCCATTATTCTTCAATTTAAGCACATCCTGTTTTAAAAACGTCATCCTCTGTCCTATATAGCTGTTGTCATCAAGCGAACTTGTTTCCAAGATCATTTAAAGCAACATTTCGCTCGTGTCGGGCAAGCTGCAAACTAGGCCAAAGCCAGCCTTATCTACAGACAGGACTGTTAAAAATAAGTCATAATACTAGCCTATTACAAGGTAGTTATCAGTGAGATTTGATTAATAGATTGTAAAATATGCAGTGGGTTATAAATATGACTGTCTGAAAACTATGGGAAATGAATCATACTTTAAATATGTGCCTAACATGAAGCACCTAGATAGTCATGTAGATGTCAGCTCTTTAACAGTTTCAAGCCTTTATCCTCTTACCTGCTATATATTTCTAGAAATGCTCAATCACTGTTTTTCTTAAGATCTATAAAACTAAAATAGGATCTCACTTTGGTAGTCGTCAAGTCTGATGTTGGTCACAAAAAGCAGTAGTTTCGCCATACTTTTCAAAGTAGAGAGTAGTGGAAAGATCTCTTGTTACTAAATTTAATGCTTGCACCAAATACTTGTATAGAACATGTATAAATAGACTTGACACATGAACAAAGTGCATTTTGTGACACAATATCTTTTCAATACATTTGCTTACTGTCTTATTGACAATTTGCCAATCTATAGTGGGTCTTCCATTCTGTAGTTCATTTCACTAAGATTCTTGTGCATATCAAAAAGCAGATTTTTATTTTTTTACTCTTAACAATTTTCTTGTTTGCCTTTTTGATGCTATTTTAGACTTCATATAGAATACTACTGAAGGCTTTTTGGTGGCTAGCCTTAGTATATTGCTACTTGCATATTATCTGTTACTAATACTAAATATCTAAACTCTGAATCTAGGCCTTAATCCTTAAAGAACTCTCTGTGATCAGAGACCATGCTGGCAGTGCCTGTCTGAGAGAACTAGATAAGAGTAACAGTCCCCTTATCATGGCTCTCTGTGGTTCTAAAGGTAAGATTAGTCAAGTTTTGGATTTGCGTGAGGTTGCTGCCTACATCATTTGCTCTTAATTACGTGTTCTTCCTTTGTGTTAATCATTATATAGTCTGTTTTTTGTAAACATGCAGTTGTGTAATCATTAGATTCATAGCATGTATCATTGCTATCAATTCCTTTTGAGAGGGTAAAGCTAGCTTCTTTTTAAATTGATTTGTAAATAATCACTTTTTGTTTTATTTATTTAGATGTTTATTACTCTACAATAAGAGCATCCATCCAGCACTCTAGGTGCCCTGGGGAATCTTGTAGAAATAGACAAATAAAGACACGTTAATTACCCCAAGGTCAAATAACTCAGCAAAAATATAAGTACATCAGAAAAAGTAATCACCGGGAAGACTTTCCACTTCCATTATCAAGTCATTCCATGTCATGTTCTGTGTTCCTGATCTCCGCTGCTCTGCTTTACAAGATCAATTGAATAATTGTTTTTCTTTTTTTATTTGGCTGTTGTCTGATCTTTGCCATTAATTTCCTGTGTGACCTTGGGCACACTCTGCTTCCATTTCCCCATCTGTACTGGATAGGGGTAATACTTCACAGAGGTGAAGAAGTGTTATTAATATTTGTAAAACAGTTTGGGATCCTGAAGTGAAAGCTATAGCAGGTCTGTGGTGTTCTGCTTGTTTTCAGGCGGAATTAATAAAATGATGCTATGTCTGTAAAGAAACTAAAGACTCTAAATTCAAGATGGGTTGTTAAACCAGTTGACATTGCATCTGTCAACAGCAAAAGAGATGTTGAGCAATGAAATAATAACAAATGTTATTAACAGACATGGATTAGATGCTGTAGATAGTATAATAAAAATAAGGTCTGTAATCAAATAAGAATGTTATAAAGATCCATGATCCACAGAAAACTAGATTGATTGACAGAGGGGGGGGTTCTTTCTAGGGATGACTAAATTAATTTTGATTGGTATCTCCAGCCTGTGAATGTAAGTTTGACTGAATAGGAGAAATAACTGAAGAGTTTGTTTAACTGTCTGATGCACATTTAAAACACTTTTTTTATAACCTAGTAAGCAGTACGCCGTTCATCTCGTTTGAACAAGCATCCTTCACAGAGGATTACTAATTTTGATGTCTCCTGTTTCTCCAGGTTCCTTCATTAACATATCCCAGATGATTGCCTGTGTAGGACAGCAGGCTATCAGTGGGTCACGTGTGCCTGATGGATTTGAAAATAGGTCTCTGCCTCATTTTGAGAAGCACTGTAAGGTCAGTAGCCTTACACTAAACAGGATTTAATGAAATCTATCCATGAACTGGGAATAAATTCAGATGAGTCACTACTCAGACTTTCACTAATGGAAGAACCACCTCAGGATCGGGTAACACCATAAAGTTCAAGCAGAACATTTTGAATGGGGAAGTAGGGACAGGGAGCTGATGCTCTTTGCCATCATTTGTTTTCAGGAATCTTCATTAGCCTGAACCTTAACAGCTAAACTTTTAACTTCTGGTTGCCCTTTTCTGCCAAATAGTCCCTTCCTTGAAATATTTCAACAATACTTTAATATGTTAAATTAATGTTTGTTGAAATAACTTCAAGATAACACTGAGGATACATTCATGGTTCTTGTATTGCTTACAAACCATAAGATTCTCTTAATCTTTGCCTTTTTTCTGAATACTGATTCACTACACTAAGGTGTCGGGGGTGCTGTGCTGCTGGTTTTGTTTTTATGATGGATTTCAAGAATTTTAGTGCATGTGAAATATATCCACTGGGTCACTCTGAAGTCTGAAATTCTCTATAGAACAGATACAGCATGACAAATAGTATTGCTAACTTTATATCAATGTTTCTCAATCCTGTTGTGCTGGGACCAGTTTCCAGGATCAAGAGACTAGAACTGTCTCCATGTTAATACAGTCCTATCTGAGACTGCCAGTTAAAATAATGGTATCAATTAATTGCCTAGTAAAGAAGTTTCAATATAGCAACCCTCGAACACCGCCCCCCTAAGCTCACCAGATCATATCATTCAGGTCACTGAATACCTGTCAAGTGGTAACTCTCAATCACTACCTGCCAGGACTCAGTTGCAATTTCTGAACTAACAGAGAAAGTTGCTTACTTCTGTCCAGTAACCTGAACCTGAAGTTTCCTTTTTATTAAGAAAATGCTCCAGGTAATTTTTGTTTATGGGAGAAATACACTTGATATAAATTCCATGAACTTTACAAAGAGAAAATGTTGTAACTTTAATTTCCCAACCTTGTTCAACTTGTCTGTTACTAGTTCAATGATGGTACAAAGTAGCCTGCTTTAAGGATCCGTGCTTTTTACCCTCTCCGTCCACTGTTCTGCTTCACAGAATATGGGAATGACTTTTCGGTTGGATGCTAGTGGTGGGATTAGGAATAGTATAGAGAAGGTTCCAATCAATCCTCTAGTTACTCAGTTGGCTTAATAAACTTGTAAATTGGCTTTGAGCAGTTTGTGTAAAGTCTATTGACCCAGACCCTCAGCAATGGCCAAAACAAGCTATTCAAAAGAATTTAGAATCTCCAACTCTATGAACCATGTTTTACATGCTCCATGTTCCATAGGCCCAGGTTTTGGAAGATTCCAGTAGAAGTAATGTCTCTGTCATTCTTCCGCCTCTCTTCCCCCCCCTCCCCCCCCTTGAAAATCATTATTCACATTGTCCTCCAACCAGGTTGCAACTCAAGAGAGAGTGCATAGAGTCCTATTAGACTAAATGTTTTTCTATATGTAAATGTTTTTCTATTGCAGACTTATAGAATGTATAGTATGTCTTTAGAACTTTTTTCCTCCCCTCTAGCTTCCAGCTGCAAAAGGTTTTGTTGCCAATAGCTTCTATTCTGGCTTGACTCCGACTGAGTTCTTCTTCCATACAATGGCTGGTCGGGAAGGTCTAGTTGATACAGCTGTAAAAACAGCCGAAACTGGATATATGCAGGTAATGCTTAACAGGGGTATAAATATCTGTTGCAAGAGGGTTATGGTTGTCAGTCATATCATTAATGTGAGATGCAGTTAGATCTCATCGATCTAGTGCTGGATGTTAGAAAGTATAATCATTCATCTTCTAATTAAGTGACACAGGAGTGTAACTATCTTTTGAGTATAGTGACCGAACCTTGTTCATAAATGTTCTGATTTGCTGAGCACCTCCTGCAAGTGGCAAGTGCCTTCAGTTTCTCTTGAAGGTCTGAGGGCATGGAGCATCTGAGTGGATCAGGCTGATCACACGCCTGTGATGATGCTTTGATCACAGCCTTCATTCCAGTAAAAAACAGATTATACCGGTAAAACTTTAAACTCTTTGTTTGAACCATCAAAACAAAAGAGAAGTTGTCTCCATTACCCATATGTAAGCATGGACTGTCCCGGGGCAAACCTGCTTGCCCTAGTTGTGTGAGCAATCTCAGGGTCTTCAGTGGGACTACTCAAGTAAGGCAAGCAGAATTTGGCCCTTCAAGAAATTTTTTGTTTCTATTTCAGTAAATAGGAATTCTCCCATTGATTTTAATCAGCGGGAAGGCCCAATATGAGTGCTCTTGAAATTCACATACTTAAATACTTAAGATCGTATCAGTGTTCTTATGTAGAGGCATTATTCAATATATTTGGGTGCAATCTGACTCTATTTAGAGGGTTTAACATTCTGGGGTGCAATCCAGACCAGTGAGGGGCTGTGTCACCACTGGCCCCTCTAATCTTGGGTGCCTCACAATGCTTGCTGCTGTAGCTCCCACCTAGGCCACTCACAAACAGCATGCAGATCACCCCCTGAGTGTCTGTGCATAGCCACAGCCCAAATACAGCAACTCTGACCCTGGCAGCAAACCAGCCACACTCTGACTTCCAGCAACCTTGGTTACTACTTGCAGTGTGACACACCACCCCCCCCCCCCCCATCCTCCCAGTCCCGGATTTCCCCCCCAAAAGTGTGTTCTGCACTGTTCAGCCCTCTCCTGGACAGTCAAGCTATGTTAGGGGCCATTGCCCCTCCAGGGACTCAATATACAACAGTTTGCTACCATAAATGGAATTACCCACACAGTTCAGTTTCAAGACAACACTGGATTGTAAAACTACAAAGAGAGATTTTTAAGTCAGTACAAATATAAGGCATTAAAGTTAGAAATGGTTACAAGAGAAATAAAGAGTAAAATGCTTTCTAAACTTAACAAACTAGACGTGGTTCAAGGTGAAATTCTTACAAGTTTCCAGTAACATTGCTGCCCAGGTTTCAGGTCAGGATCTGCTCTCTTAAGTCCATAGGCTGTTTCTTTTGTTGTCTTAGATGAGAAAGAGGGAGATGGATAGGGAGAGACAACGTGTGGTGTTTTTATCTGTTACTTTTATAGTTTAGTCACCCTTTTGAAATGCATTTTCCTGAGGGTTACCATGGGTTGGGACCCCATTTTAAAGGGGTCACCAAGGCTGCAGTTAGACTTGCTGGAGCTGCAGCAGAAGCCCGAGCCCCACTGCCCAGGGCTGAAGCCGAAGCCTTGGGAAAGGGGGCGGGGGCGCTAAGGTTACATGCCCCCTGCCCAGGGCAGAAGCCTTTGGACTTCAGCTTTGGCTCCTGCCCGGGGCGGCAGGGCTGGGGTGGGCTCAGGCTTGGGTCCCCCGTCCTGGGGTCATGTAGTAATTTTTGTTGTCAGAAGAGGGGGGCCATGGTGCAATGAAGTTTGAAAACTGCTGCCCTAGATAAAATTCCTTTCAGCTATGAGAGTGGAGACATGGGGTCTCATTGTGAAAGAGATTTCATGCTACTGTTTGGTTAAAATGCAGATTTGCCTTGTCTCCCTCTTGCTTTTTCAAGGACCTTGTTACTATTTCTATGTAAATTGAAATAAACAAACATTCCTTTAAGACCTGTTTGTCCAGTCCTGCCTAATCACAGCTGTGTGGGTTGAACATGTGTCACAAACATCTTGAAGGCTAGCTCATAAATTAGAAAACTTTTTTTTTTTTTAAAGGTCAACTTCTGAGGCCGATGTTCAGTGGTAATATTTTTAACTGTCTCTGCTCTTTCCTTCTCCCTACAAGACCGTATACGTGATAATGTGTCTCCTATGTTCTTGCATTTTTTAAAAAAATACCAGGAAGCAAAGCTGGTTAGAGAAACCACATGATTGAAAAGGCATTTCCTCGAAAACATATTTGTATTTTTAAATTCCAGATAAATTGGGCTTTATCGGGTTCTAATGGTGGTAAATTTGAGAGAGAGAGAGAGAGAGAGAGTGTGTGCACATGCACAAAAATTAAATGATAGGTGCAGGAAGGAAAGCTTGCAGACTTTCATGTTGACTTGAATTTTTTATTGTTGCTGAATTTTTTTTTGCTCTCATGGGAATATAAAATGAAATCTTATGGATGGGGTATGAATTAAAAAGTTGTATTTTCTCAGTCCACATTCCATAGGTTTTTGAAACTCAAATGCATGGATATTCCTAAAACCCAGCTGTCTTTACTTCCCCTCCTTTTTTTTAGAGACGGCTGGTGAAATCTCTTGAAGATCTTTGCTCTCAATATGATCTCACTGTCAGAAGTTCTACTGGTGACATTATACAGTTCATTTATGGGGGAGATGGCTTAGATCCTGCTGCTATGGAAGGGAAAGATGAACCTTTGGAATTCAAGCGAGTCCTGGACAACATCAGAGTAAGATTTTTCTGAAATCATCTGTTTGAAATACATTTAGGCTCTCTAGTTGTCAGAGGCATGAAATACTATTTGAGATATAAAGAAGAAAAGTGTCATAATACAACATGGAGCGTCATTCTAATGTAAGGATTTCTTTTAAACTCAGTTTCTTGCAGATCGATGTTAAGTAAAGAATTCTATAGCTTTCTTTCAAATTGAGTGACTAGATTATCATTTGGGTTTTTTTAAGATGTTAGTGCCTGACCCAAAGCCCACTGAAGTTAGTGGTTGGACTACTGTTGACTTAATTGGGTGATTGACTGGACCCTTATTGCACACAGCAATGTTTTGAAAATTATTCTTGGATTTCTCAGCTCACAGGAAGAGAACCTTGTTTGCTGTCTCTAAGCCTAGCATGGTATTGTGAAACATTTGAATGCTAAACAAGCTAAACATCTCTTTTCAGAATGTTCATATTTTATCTTGCCTAAGACTAAAGGTTTTCTGTGGAAGTGGCAATTTGGACTTAGGTGACTGGCTGTGATAATTTGATTTGTGTAATCAGAAACATATGGATTGATTTTCCAAGTACATATGTTTAGGACACTATTCAATGAAGTTTTAAGGGACTCTATTGTCCTTGTGGAACACAGAACTAATCTCTCAAATGTTTAATGTAATGGCCCTGTGGTCTGTATATATGTAGAAGTATAACTCTTTATGTTGTTGCTTAAGGCGGTATATCCATGTCACAGTGAACCAGCTCTTAGTAAAAATGAATTGGTGTTAACTGCTGAGTCCATCATGAAGAAAGTTGAATTCCTTTGCTGCCAAGACAGTTTCCTACAGGTAACTTTTTAATCTTAATCATGAAATAAAAAGAAATATCACTTCCCTCATAAAATCAAGGATATTAAACACATTGAGAGAGCTTTTATTTAAAGACTGGTGGAGAGGTTTTCAAAAGGAAAGTTTTATACACTACTAGCAGCAACACCTACTATACTAATCTGTCTTTAAGATATTTCTGATTACTGCATTCACGATGGGGTAAGACTAGCACTTCAGTATGGATAATTAATTTCTTCCTTTGTCGTCTTGGGTAAGTCTGTGTTTGCTACAATAACTTTATAAAGGGACGGAAAGTCTAGTGGTTTGAGCAGGGGCCAACCATTAACCTGCTGAGACACCTTAATCAAATCTCTTGATTGGTCTGTACCTCATTTTTACCATCTGCAAAATAGTTCTAGTAATGAGATATCTCAGAGGAGTATTAAGGAATAATGTGATATTTGATATATAACTGTGAAAGTACTAATATCAAGAGCTCTTCCCTTTTATCCATCTTTTGTGTAATTGTCTTTTGTCATTTTCCCTGCTCCCTTAATAAACACTCATTTTCTTATTGTTCCCAATCCAACAAAGGACTTCAAGTACATGCTTTGCTGTATTGGGGCCTGTTTCCTGAGGCTTATCCACACTCCTAAAAATGGTGTGACTGCATGCAATAGGATTTCACAAAATGTAATGTTCAAGTTTTACAAAAGTACTAGGTAACTTAAATATTTAGAGATGAGTAGATATACACTGTCTCCTAATTTGAGTTTTCTCCTTCAGTGACAAACGCTAATGTCTACAGTGCCCCGCAGTTTGGACTATTTGGGTGTATATAACAGTGCACACCAAAGTGCTGCACTGTCACTCCCCCCATGTGGGTGCTGCAGGATGAACCAAAAGGTTCTTAGTTCACTTTAACCTAATCCTAAAGAGGGACCTTTTAGTTCGCGCCTGCAGCACCCGCATGGGGGGAGTGACAGCACACCACTTTGTTGTGCACTGCTGTTCACACCCCCATAGAACTGCGGGGCAATATAGATAACCCCTAAGAAAATGAAGAATTAACCTGAACTGATACAGTTTGAAATGGCCTCTGGGTTATCCGTGATGAGACTATGAATTTCAGTGACTGGCTTTAGTGGTTCTTTGCTATTTATGATGGATCACTATGCTCCAGAGCAGAAGGTGACAAGATTTGTAAACAGCTCTTTTTATATACATGACTTGCTATCCAAATGCAAGTGCTGAGTCAGTAGACTACTGTGGATACAAATAGAAGTGTATACAAATCTTAACTTCATGGGCTGGTAAATAATTTCTTCACAGCTCCCAGAAATAAATTCTGATCTGATAGCATCAACGTTAATTCTCTTTATTTTAGAACTGCGCTAAATTTTACTGCTCCTTTCAGAAGTCAAACTAAGATGCATAGGTATAGCTACATCACCTTAGCACTAACTTTTTTGAAATATTTATTTCTGACCAGTAAATTGCAGACATTGTTACTTTTTCTTCTCTCCTTTTACCTTTTTCTCCCCCTTCTCCCCCCATTCGTTCTTGAAGGCATTAACTGAGACAGGTTATGAAAAGTATAATGAGGTAACTGTAGCATGCGTGTGCACTGTGTGAGCATTAATGTTAGTGCTATTTAACTTAAGATATTTGTGCAAGATCTTACAGTAACAAATGGGACTATACATGTTACTCTCTGGCAAATTATCATTAAGATTTCTCCTGCATTAATCCACTGCATCTTTTTTAATTTTTGGATGAAAACAAAGCTCAGATGTGATGAGAAGCTCCCTGCTAACTAAATTCCAAGAATTAGTCACTTAAAGTTTTACTTCGGCACACCACTTTTTTCTCTCCTCTCTCATATCAGTCATCTTAACCACTAAGGTTATTAACTCAGTCTAATAGCTTGAAACTCCAGCTTGTTTCAGAAGTACTAGTATATGGCAATTGGAGGTAACTTAGTATCATTTCCCATTGACACTTGGAAAGGTCTTTGGAATTTTAGTCATGGTTTTCCCTGCTTCTCATGCATGTGGAAGACCCTTGAAAATAATAAATCTCTCTCCAGTGCTTCACTTTGCATTCTGTACCATCATTTCTTTGTTATAATTGCTAAAACTAGCATTTAATTGAGAATCATAGAAATGTAGGGCTGGAAGGGACCTCAAGAGGTCATCAAGTCCAGCTTCCTGCACTGAGGATGGACCAAGTAAACCTTGACCATTCCTGACAGATTTGTCCAACATGTTAAAAACATCCAGTGATGGGGATTTTACAGTTTCCCTCGGAAGCCTATTCCAGTGCATGATTACCCTTATAGTTGGAAAGTTTTTCCTAATATCTAACCTAATTGTTCCTGCTGCTGATTATGCCCATTACTACTTCTCCTACCTTCGGTGGACATGGAGAACAGTTCATCACAGTCCTCTTTATAATGATCCTTAACATTTTTGAAGACTGTTATCAGGTGCTCCTTCCCACCCCCACCCCCCTACCCCCCCCCCCCCCGTCTTCTTTTCTCAAAACTATATATGCCTAGTTCTTTTAACCTTTCCTCGTAGGTCAGGTTTTCTAAGCCTTTTATCACTTTTGTTGCTCTCCTTTGGACTCTCTCCAGTTTGTCCATGTCTGTCCTAAAGTGTGGCACCTAAAACTGGACATAGTATCCAACTGAGGCCTCCCCAGTGGTGAGTAGAGTAGAACAGTTACCTCCCGTGTCTGACATACGATGCTCCTGTTAATACACCCCAGAGTGATATTAGCATTTTTTACAACTGCATCACATTGTTGGTTCATATTCAATTTGTGATCCACTGTAGCATCCAGATCCTTTACAGTAGTATTACCTCCAGATCAGTTATTCCCCATTTTGTGGTTGTGCATTAGATTTTTTGTTTCCTTCCTAAGTGAAGTACTTTGCACTTCTAATATAGAATTTCATCTAGTTGAGTTGAGACCAATTCTCCCATTTGATCACCTAGGATTTGCAGCTCAGAAGCCTGTATACAGAAGCATTCTAATTGCTTGTTTTGAAAGCTGTTTAGTTATTCAGGAACAGTTAAAGCAAACAGATTGCTTGTCTGGGTCCTAATCCTCTCTGTCAAAGATTCTCACTGTTGCTAACTCTCACCGTGTCATTGCAAGTCTTAGAATGTTTGATTTATTTTCAAAAAGCCCCAGCTCTGGAAGGCATGTGATTATGTAAAATCTAGGCTTTCGTTTTTTAAAAAGTAAATTTTCTAGCCCTGCTGGTTAGAGTAGCAATGGAAATGTGGCTCAAAAAGCTCACAAAAAGTATGGCTTTTAACTATCTCGTGATTTTTGGTATCTTAGAGTTGGAAGTACTGTGTAACCTTACCAAATCATTTAACCTCCCTTTCCATTTGCTCATCTGTAGTAGGGAGGAGATGCTGCTTACTTACCACATGGTTGTTTAATACTTAGCTGTTAAGGAGTAACAAATGCTTAAGGTTTGAGATGGTCTGGTGGAAGTATCTGTAAAAATGAAAAATATACTTTTCAGTGAACATGATTAAAGGGAGAAAAGTATATTGCAAGGTGAAAATAGGCAGAAATAACTTAATACATTTGTAATCTTCTAAATGGGGATAAACTGAAGCACCAGTTCCAGTGGCATACTTTTATTATCTAACTCTTCCATTTTGACCTTGTCTGCAAATTCTAGTTGACAGTAGTGGACTGTTGAACTAAAAATGCCTTGAATGTTGAGCAAAACATCCACATCTTGGAGTCAACCTGCAGAGTCTGCTGTGACAGAGAGACTCTGTTGACAGTGTTTAATTAATGGTGGATGCTGTGGTTATGAAATGGCTAGAAAGGTTATTCCTGATATTTATTTAGTGGATGGAGTAACTTTAAATGCCCAATTACTGAGGATATTGGATGGCTCTGCAGATTGTTTGGTCACCTCAGAGGGTTGGTGGGATTAGTGCAGTGGTTAAGTGTCCACATCACATGGTCACGAGAACAATTGGCAGAGGCCACGGATTTCAATGGACTCTGAAAATTGAATTGTCCTCTGCTGTAGAAATAGTTCTCCCAAGTCACTGTTGAGGTACATTGACAGGGTAGCAGAGTTTGGAGAAGGTTGCTTTGTTACTGCTTTTTCATCATCCTGTTTGTATGCAAATAGAGGACTTAACTCTGCAGGAACTACTAACTTTTAAAATCTTGCCGGGTGAGCCTGTCACTAATATTGGCATTGCATAACTAAAACACAACAGTTGGGGAGCAGGAAAAGGAAGGGTAAGTGGGAAGCACAGGGATCCTCCAAAGTGGAAAACCTTGGGTCAGCAAAGTCAAAACTTTTTTTTGTCAGTTTCTAGCAGAACGCTGAGAGAGAATACTTTATATGTATTGGTACACATTCCTGATGTACTGCGGTTGATTTTTTTCAGTTACGCCAATGATGAATTTGGTTTGTGGTACTCACATAACTGTGTGCCTAGGTTTTGCTGTCTGGCTTCTTGTAGTGTACATTTCTGATTTAGTATTGTAAACAAGTTCTTTCAGATCTGTAACCAAATAGCATTTACCATAGTAGGGCTGGAGTATGGGACTCGTATACTGCATAATTATTACATTTTTTTTAATTTCAGGAGATTAAAAAGTTCATCAAAAGTGTTTCTGAAAAGATCAAGAAAACCAGGGACAAGTATGGCATTAATGATAATGGCACAACAGAGGTAACTGCCTTCAGAGGCATAACAACAAATGCACTTACAGTAAAGCTCCATAACCCATTAGAGTTCTAACATTTCTGTCTCATTGTCTCTTCAGCCACGTGTCTTGTACCAATTGGATCGAATTACCCCAACGCAGCTAGAGAAGTTTCTAGAGACCTGTAGGGACAAATACATGAGGTACAAGTTTCAGGTCTTGTTTTCTTCTAATTGGCTTATCTCAGTTCAGTGTTCACCACTTATTATACAAGCCAGGGGGAGGGCTTGTAACTGATTGACTTAAATCTGAGAATGTAATTGTTGCTACAGTAGTGCCTTCTGTCGCTTCTGTTGGTGTAACTTATGTCGCTCAGGGCTGTGGGTTTTTTCCCAAACCCCTGAGCAACATAAGTTTTATACTGACAAAAGTGGTGGTGTAGACATGGCCTTAGTGTTGGGATAGTGTTCAAGTTAGGTCAATTTGAAGGCCATTACAACCTTGACTGTTAATCTTTGATCTATAAACAGACTGTAGACAATCATTATCTTTAGTTTTGCACAACATTGGTCCTGAATCTGACACTCATTTCTGGGAGACCGCTTCAGTGCTGTAAGAAAGCACAGATAGTCTGGAGCCTCTTCTCTCTGTTGTTCATTATGAGTTGATTCATATGTACAGAGAAAGTTCATAGTGCCATTGCGTTGGGATTGGTTCATTGGGATATAAATGAGGATGACAGCTATCCTCTGGTCTCCTACATGCACTCACTGCATTGGTTATTTGCTAAGCTTATTGGTGCTGTGGCTAACTGCTTCTAGAACAGTGGTTTTCAACCTTTTTTTCATTTGCTGATCCCTAAAAAATTTCAAATGAAGGTGCAGACCTCTTTGGAAATCTTAGATATAGTCTGCGGACCCCCAAGTGGAAAACCACTGTTCTAGAAGCACTAGATTTGTTGAAGATAATTAACGAGTCTGCTGTAAATTAACTGACATGTTGGTTTTCTTTGCTGCGATTACTTAGCTTACGCTCCCGTGGATAATGTTCTTCGGTGCAAAGCATGTTACCTGTTCCACAGCTTCCTTTTTGGTGTTAACATGTTTGTATAGCCTTGGATGGTGTTCGAGGTACACTAATACATTCTGGTTTTAAATTAAGGTTTTGATGTAGTAATCTTCTCCTTGAGATTTATCACAATGGTATAATTTTGGAAGGGATTTAGTTGCTATGAAACATTTCTTTGCTTAGTTACATTGTAGTTTGAGCAGAAGCGGCACCACAGAGAACTCCTATCAGGACTGAGGTACTCTCTCTGTCAGAGAGAGACGTAGTTATACTGATGTAAGTTTTGAGTGGAGACGAGCCCTAATTTAAATAACTATTGTTTGCCACCATATAACCTGGTTGTTGATTGCATCAAATCTCACAGGCTAACCATAAGGCCTGGTTTGTATTGGGATGGGTATTCTCCAAGGAAAACCCAGGGTGATGCTGAAGGTTGCACTGCGGATTTAGCAGGTGGCATTCTCCCTTGACTTTGGTGTTAGGAGAAAATGTGCTCCTGGAGTGCTGATCCCATTTCACTCTTTGCAAAAATAGAAGTGTTAATTCCAATGTCCTGACAAAACTGCAGTTTAAAATGTAACTTCTCATCAAAACCTCTCTTCTCCTTTGTAGCTTCATGTTGCATATGGTGGCATATTTCACTTCCTGTGCTGTTGCGGTTATCCGTTTGAATAGCTGATTCATTGATGCTATAATAAAGCAATAACATGATCTGATTTTATTCTCTCAGAAATTAGACTTCTCTAAGGTGACCCGTGATACAGAACTTTTTCTCTTGAAAAGCCAAAAAAAAGAGCCACTATAGTGTACTGAAATCCAATATTGTAGTTTTGTCAACCCATCAAGAACAATACCATAATGGAGAATTTGTATTGCCAGTGTGTTGGTTCACAGTAGTCCATCTGATGACAAATTCTGAATCTAGCAATGGCCAGTACCTAATACTTCAGAAAAAGCTGAACTTGTTTTAGTTGACCTGATGAGTTGTGGAATGTTTTATACCTGGGGCAGAGGAATTTCTCTATGTCCCTGTCAGTCGTTCACATTGCATGAGATTGGTGTTTGTCTCTTTTCCTGCCAGCCCCAGCGCTGGCAAATACAGTTCAAAAACTCTTATTAGCACTCCTGGAATAATGCTTAACTTTGCTCAACGTAGATTTAGTGTCTTAATGAACAAATTGTTTTATCCTGTGTTTTTTGATCTGAGGTTTGTTTGGTTTTTTTAACCCCTGGCTTTCTTCTCAGGGCACAGATGGAGCCTGGCTCTGCAGTAGGAGCTCTGTGTGCTCAGAGTATTGGTGAGCCTGGCACACAGATGACTCTGAAAACTTTCCACTTTGCTGGTGTTGCCTCAATGAACATCACTCTGGGTGTTCCTAGAATCAAAGAAATTATTAATGCTTCCAAAGCGATAAGGTACTGAAACCTTTTTTTTTATTCCTCTGCTTTAGTGAAAAGTGATTAACCTGCAGCCCAAAGTAGGATCTGTCTTACAGGAATATGCGAGGCTTACCCTGTCAAATATATAAACAAGATGAACTAGGTTACTCATCAAATTTGTATCTTAACTGGCAGAAAATCTCATATTTCAGTCCATCCAAATAATGACGTTTCTAGTGGCCAAAACACAAGGCTAGGTGTTTATTTCCTTTGAAACATTCACTTAAAGACTACAGACTGTCAAGAGATTAGTCTACTTCAGATGCGTCTAGCTCGAGCAGTAGTTAAAACACTTGTATATTTCTGATGTGCACCTGGAGCCATATTTAAGCACTGATTAAGCAGTAAAAACTTACTATAACCTTTTGGAGTATATATACATTGGAGTTTGAATTCCAATAACTGTCTTATTCCTTCAAGCTTAAGATATTTAAAGAATAATTTTCGTAGACATTGTGTCAATTTTGGGTACTGTTATTTCCTAGCAAGCAGCAGTCTCTTTTACAACCTGTCCTATTTGTTCCTATAGTGAATGGTAATTAAGACAGAGCACAGAAGTTAGGATGTAACAGAAAGCTGCTGTTTTATAATCTAGCTAGTAAATTTTATAGCTATATCTTATTCTGTGTAGCACACCTATTATCACAGCACATTTGGACAAGGATGATGATTCTGATTTTGCCCGTCTGGTTAAGGGAAGAATTGAGAAAACCCTATTAGGAGAGGTAGGAAAATCTTCACTGTTGGTACTACATTACATTTAAAAACTCTAGTCTGTATTGTTGCAGACTCTTTGTAGTGGATAGTAACCGTTCTCGGAGAGATTCTAATTATTCCATATGGATCTGTAACTTACAGATTTCAGAGTACATCGAAGAAGTGTTTCTTCCTGATGATTGCTTTATACTGGTCAAGCTCTCTCTGGAGCGGATTAGACTGCTGAGACTAGAGGTGAGTTTTCCAGATCTTGTTGACTATACTACTTGGAAAACCAGAACAAGCAGTGGTCCTTTCCTCCACACCAGTTGATGCCCTTTTCAGAGATGTCAATGAAACAAGGTAGTTAAAGAGCAAATGGAAAGTGCCATCCACAGGATGTCCATATAAGGTTTACAACTCCATTTAATACTCAAAGTTGGCATTTCAGAGCATTGCCTACAACTGGGAATAGCACAGGCAGGCAGTGTTCAGGTTTCCTGACCTGACCGATTTAACTTCAGGATTTATTCAATAGAACAACTAAGTTGCACAGAATTAGGTTATCTTGTAAGTAGACCATTGCTAAAATTATTTTCTCTTGAGCCTTTCGCTAGGAACAGATCTTCTGGGGTGAATGGCTGTTGTGCTATGTGGCCTTCAGAATGCAAGTTTAGTTCTGTGAGACAAGGTGGGTGAGGTAGTTGTCATGCTGTCTGTGACCGTCTGTCTCTCAGGGCAGACTATCAAACAGGGCAGACAACCCAAACTGGTGGTATGCTCTATAATTTAGTTTTTACAAGCTGGACTTAATGATAAATGGGCATGTACACCAAAAATCAAACACTTCAGATAGACTGGTCTCTTGCAATTGTAAGCACTTACTCCAGATCTTACACAAAAGACGGCGCCTGTAGCCAGTCCTGTAACAAACTATCTAAAGGTTTATTAACTAGGAAAAAGAAATAAAAGTTGTGTACAAGTTAAAGCAAGCAAACATACACAAATGAGTTCCTAAACATGATTCCTAAAGATGACACAGATGTGGTAATCTGTCCAGGGTGGACCTAAGGGTTACCCCTGGAGATCTCTGCCTCTGTTTAATTTCTCTGCCCTTGTGAGTTAAAACAGCAAAGAGATGACAAATTTTCATGTGACCCTGTTTTATCTCTTGCATTTGGCCTTCCAGTCCATATGAGAGACCCCCTTGTATGTCGCATTTCCAAGGTCTTGATAGGGCCATTCACCAGTCCTTTGTACTATGATGATTCTTAATTTTGATAGGCCTCCTTACTGTGTGTGGGAGATGAGACAAGTTCAGAGCAAACATTTTCAAAGTTATAAAGCAATACTTACACATTTGCTTATAGCATGGGGTACAGGCATTACAAGTGAGATTAATGCATGCAGCAACTTGCAAGCATTTCATAGAGTTTAAAAACACTAAATATATTCTGGTAAGACTAATACCTATTTTGAACAAAAGTAACATATAGGTGAGTTGGTTTGGTTTCCATCTATGAGTTTGTCAGTTCTTAGCTAATGCCTACAGCCTTGGCCAGAGCTAGCACTTGGTTTACCAGAATCACAGTAATATCTTTTATTATTCACCCGCCTTGTGTGTCTAATATCCTGGGACCGACACAACTGCAATAACACAGCAAACAGTTTAGTTCTGTGTCATATTCAAGAAAAGTTCACCCTTATACAACACTTCAATGAGACTGAAGTGGCATCTGGGCCTGTGTGGACCATCCGCACAGGGGCACATTTCACTCTGAGAGCCATTTTGTGATAATCTGCAAGCATTCCATTTGTTAGCCCTATCCAGCTGCAATAGTATCCTGGTTGATTAGGAGTCCTGTGGCACCTTATAGACTAACAGATGTATTGGAGCATAAGCTTTCGTGGGTGAATACCCACTTCGTCGGATGCATGCAGTGGAAAACGAAAGCTTGTGCTCCAATATGTCTTTTAGTCTATAAGGTGCCACAGGACGCTTAGTCTGGATCTGTAGAAGCGACAAACACGACTACCCCTCTGATACTGGTTGATCAGTGGAGCAGAACTCTGATTTCTGCATGGCTGAAAGATTTAAAATAGTTAAAGGACATATTTTAATATTCAAGGAATCATTTTGCCACAGGTGAATGCAGAGACTGTGCGATATTCTATCTGCACATCTAAGCTAAGAGTGAAGCCTGGGGATGTTGCCGTTCATGGAGAGGCAGTTGTCTGTGTGACCCCTCGTGAGAATAGTAAGAGTTCAATGTATTATGTCTTGCAATCCCTGAAAGAAGAGCTACCAAAGGTAAGTAGAATCTCTTCCTTTTGCAATTGGTAACTGCTTCAATTTGTATGAGGCAAATACTTAGTTCTTGAGGATCAATATGATCTAGCTGTATGAGTCCAGAACTCCTCGGTTCTAATGCCAGCAATGCTGCTGGCTCGGGTTTCAGCCTTAACGTTTCCTGTGTGTCTCCCCCTATATAAAATGGAGATCGTAAGAATGTTGTAAGAACAATATTACAAAGTATGTTTGATCATAAAACATTTTGAAGATGGAAAGTGCTATTTGAGTACCAAATTTTCTACCACTTAAAAATAGGGCAGGTTTTGAAAGGAGCCCATAAATAAAATCCGTCAAATGCATTGCCAAGCTTATGTGTGAGGATCATGTCCAGTTTAGGTTTAAACATAGTTGCAAACAAAAACCTGTAACTGACAGGGTGCATGCTGAGTGTCATAGAGAGGAAGAGGCAGAGATCTTTGTTACATCTGATTTTGTGGAGCCCCTAGATGTGGGGGCAGAGAACACCTAGTTATAAAACAGTAATGTGATGAATGCCCCTCTTACATGTCTCTCTGGAGCATTCATCACATCATAAAAATCAGACACTAATAATTATTTTAATGTTCAGACCACTGTATAAAAGTGGAGTTTTTAGATAGCTTTGAGGACTGATTTAAAGCTTTAGATGTAAGTGTTCTAACATTGTCTATTTAAAGCTGCATGGACAGGACAAGTTTAGTTTATACAACTTATTTTGAAAAGATTGTAGTGCAAGGTATCCCAGAGGTGTCTCGAGCTGTCATTCACATTGATGAGCAGAGTGGCAAGGAGAAATACAAACTTCTGGTGGAAGGTGATAACCTACGAGCTGTCATGGCCACGCATGGAGTTAAAGGAACTAAGACAACTTCTAACAACACTTATGAGGTAATGCTCAAGTGTGTGTTATCACTATTTCTGGCTGCATCTTGATTCCTACTTATGCTCATTTACAGACAGTTAATGCAATTTACAACCGATCACTTCTACTTTCACAATTACCTGTCAGTGTGTGTATTATCATAAAAGGCTAATTCAGCTGCCAACTTCAATTACTTTTAATGAGCAAATGTTTTAATTAATTCAGGTTTTTGTTTTGTTTTTTTAAAGTGGTGGGGTTGGTAGAATGTGCATCCCAGGAAAATCACTTCAGATTTTTCTAGTTAGATCACTAAGAAAATCTTCAGTCCCATGTGCAAGCAAAGAAATGTTTGTGGTCCAAGCACTTCACCTCTTCATTTTATCCAACATGATCTCTCTCCTAGGTAGAGAGAACACTAGGGATTGAAGCTGCTCGAACAACCATTATCAATGAGATTCAGTACACTATGGTAAACCATGGTATGAGCATTGACAGGAGGCATGTTATGCTGCTATCAGATCTGATGACATACAAGGTTTGTGCTGCATTCTTTTTGATCTCTTTAGCCAAACTAACTTTACAGAGTCAATAGAAGAGCTTTCAGTTGAGGAGTATTAATAGGCTATATACTGAAGTAACTGCTAATCACACTAATTAATCCCTGTGACTGAGTTGATATCTCAAATTTAAATGGTGACTTAATCCATCATTTGAGAACAGCAGTCTGTTTGAAGAGCTTCATTTAGAGGTTGCAGGTGTCTTTATTTCACCCTGGAGGTCAACTCATTGGCACATTACAATAAAGACCATAGGGTTCATGTGGGCACCCAAGCATGTACACCGCTGTGTATATCTGTTCATATATTTGAAAGCACAGCAGCTGTGCTTCATAGCAGAGGGCAGGGTAGAGTTCTTGCAAATGGAAGCAGATTACATAATGGAGTATGGACTAGGGTTATATTACTGACCATTTTGATGGCAGTGTCAGTACTCCTTAGGGAAGGAAAATAGCTATTCCCATCCATGATGATGTATGTTAACTATAACCGAGCTGCATTTGTGTTGATGTAATAATGGAGCAAATCCTTTCCCACTTGTCAAGCTAAAGTACAGGAGTTTAACCTAGGGGAACTTTGCCCTCAGAGAAAGTGGCTAAGGAATTGTAGCATTTCCTTGTTTCCCGAAGCTGCAAGGCAGTTACTGTTGCACCTTTGGGACTGCAATAGCTTCTGTGCTGATTGTGGCACGTTTCCAAAACTTTGCAGCAAGCCCACAGCCCCACTTTCCACTTCATTGAAGAAGGGGCACAGAGTACAGTGTTGGTAAGCTTGTCGGGTTTCCAACATCCACTTCTTTCCCTTACCCTTCTGTCCCATCTATCAGAACTGTACTATCTCCATTATGATCAAGGTGCTATGTAGCAACATGAGTTAGAAACAGGATTAGATCTAATATGTTTACATTCAAGTGGATTTTCTAAGGTGACTAAAATGAAGGATTTGCATTATCCAGTCATTTTACACTTGGAGTCAGATTTATTGGCCAAAAATAATTGACCGTCTCCACTAAGTTCTTTATAGCAGCCTACTAGCAGCCTCCACAAAGATGGGGTTTGTTTTGTTTTGAAGTGGTTGATTAATAGTTGAACATTGTTCCGTCATCCATTGCCTTTTTTGATTTGTATCTTTTCCAGTTTCCTTGATATCATAAAGTTTCAAGTGATTTATAGCTGATCCTACAGCCTCTGAATAAATGTTTTTTGGTTTTATTTAAACTTTCATTACTACCAAAGCCTTAACCTTGAAAAGACTTAAGCATGAAGCAGCAGAACAGAGGCTACACTTCAGACTGTAGGCTTTTGTTCAGTACTGTTAAAATAAACTATATATTTTGTCATATCCATGTACTTTGATTCTTCAATAAATTTAACCGAACCCCTGGAACCATTACTGTCTTTTTATGTTTCTGCATTGATCTAGGGTGAAGTCCTGGGCATTACTAGGTTTGGGCTGGCAAAAATGAAGGAAAGTGTGTTAATGCTGGCTTCTTTTGAAAAGACTGCAGACCATCTGTTTGATGCTGCCTACTTTGGGCAGAAGGATTCTGTGTGTGGTAGGTATTGTAGGTTAGACTGTAGCATGCAGTATTCACCCATCTGCAAAATACCCTTAAAGCGTGTGTGTGTGTGTTGTCCGCCTGCCAAAGCTTTGTGTGCCTCCCAAAATACTAAAATGAATCTAGGTCATAGGCTAGATACTTCAGAAATGGGGCTGGATAAAACATCTTGACCCCAGAAGTCTGACAGACACTACCCTGGGGACCACATCCTGTTCCCATCCAAAGATGTTAGTCAGTTGGAGCCCTGCCTGTGCTGTTGGGATTTTTTTCCTCTTAACTAAATGAAATCGCGGGAAGTTAGTACCTCTCCTTAATTACCTAGCAAGATCAGTGTTCTTGTGTTCACTCTACAAGTTTTGTTGACCATTACTAAGACCTAAAGCAGATTAAGGAAAAGAGTTCCCTGGTTTGTTTTTAGGCTCCCTTTTTGTTTGTACTTTAAAATGCTGTACATATCTGTGGTACTTTGAATAATTATGATGGGTTTCATCAGCTGCAACAAGAAAACCCAGAAGGCCAAGGGGCTTGAACTCTTAGGCACTCAGAGGCCATGGGGATAAACAAGGTATAAAATCCTAGCAAGATCTCTTGTTCAAACAGATAAAAGCTTTTTAGTTCACCTTCAAAATGTACATGCATATTTCTAGGCTTATAAATTACTGAACTAATATCAGTTGCAGCTTTCTCTTATTCCACTGAACAGATGAAAGGCACAAACTGACTAAAACTAAACTGTAAAAAAGCTGATGCAGTTTTCTAGATAAACTGTACCTTGATAGTTAAACATTTGAGTTTTGTCATTTGATTGTATATCCTTTCAATCCCCTAATTTTAAGTTCTCACACATACTCTGTACATGATTAGAAATCTGTTTATTTCCATTCTCTTTCCCCGTCCAATTTTAGTTCACATTAAAAACAATTTTTTTTAATGGACCATTATCTACTCAGTTGAGCTGAGGAGTTGGGCAGGCAGGCAGATTTCATTACAGCTCTAGTTATCTTGACTATATGTTAGTTCAGAGCCTAGCATGGTGGAGCTGTTATCCCTCATTGGGGTTTCTGGATGCTACTGAAATATAAAAATACTAATATAATAGAGGCTTCGTTTGGGATGTGTTGAAAATATAGAACTGAATCCATTGACTGCTTTGTAGATGGAAATGCTTGTGAATAGATGGAGATCGTTTGGAAAGCTTGGCATGGCTAGTCCATATTTTAAGAGCAGTATCTCTTTCTAGCCATCTGTGCCTCCCTTGTGATTGACTTTTATTCTTGTTTGTTTTCTTTGCTGTGATTGTGGTTAAAGCGAAGATCCTATGATCTTGAACTTGCTCCATCCTGAATGAGCAAACATTTTCTTTTCCATACCAATGTCCCCTTTGACTATGGACCTTTTCATGCTGCCCCCTTCATGTAACAGTTTAGTTCAAATAAGGAAATGGGATGGACAAAACACAAAATTGTCTTATTTCCAAATGTAAAGAGGTAGTATTGGCAGTTTTTATTACAGGCAAGCTGTGCACAAGCACATGTTCATACGAGTAGGAAATATAGGTACATCGTCGTTTTAGTTAGAAGGGCACACGTTATTGCTGTACATTATTACTTACTTGAATTATTGTAGTGTGATGGGTCCCCAGTCATAAGCCAGGATCTCAGTGTTAGGCTGTAAAAACTCAGAACAAAAATACAGTTCCTGCACCAAAGAGCCAACAATCCAAGTTGAGACAAAACACTTCCTGTTTATTTTCATGTGTAGTTGTTGAAATCTTTAAATATATAGTAATTGAAGAGCAGTGTTCTAGGAGTACATATCTAAAACACAGTAATACAGCACATTGCTGAAAAGTTAGGAAATAGCCTTTTGCATGTACACATGTATTGCATGCATTACATGGACTTCATTTCCAAACCATATATTAACTGACACATCAAAGGCACTAGGGCTCACTTGAGGGCTAAATCCATGGCAAGATTGATAACTTTCAACACATGCACTTCTGATTAATTTGTTTTGCATTTTGATGACTCAGAACAGCTGAAGTGGTGAGAAACTCCAGACTTCATTTCACTTGAAAATCTGTCAGCCAAAGAAAAAAACTTTACCAGACTGCACAAAAGCCTTGCCGCTGTGACACACAGTAGGAAGGTCAACATGCAGGATAAATTCCCAGCGGAACTTGGTTCATACCTGACAATAGGCAGTGCCTTATCCACTGTAAATTCCAGTGTCAAACAAAGCTATAAATCCGTTTTATTACTGAAGCTCCTTCACTGCTGATGGTCGGCGAACGTGTTTAGCAAGGAGAAAAAACATGTATTGGTTGTGATGAGCATCTTGCTTAACTGTGTCTGGTGGAGAGAGCTTTTGACAGGTTTGGCTTTATATGTAAGGTTCGAACAAGATTTTGCTGTAGGGGTGTCCGAGGATGCTAAAGGAGTTGGCGGATGTGATTGCGGAGCCATTGGCCATTATCTTTGAAAACTCATGGTGATCGGGGGAGGTCCCAGATGACTGGAAAAAGGCTAATGTAGTGCCCATCTTTAAAAAAAGGAAGGAGGAGGATCCGGGGAACTACAGGCCAGTCAGCCTCACCTAAGTCCCTGGAAAAATCATGGAGCAGGTCCTCAAGGAATCAATTCTGAAGCACTTAGAGGAGAGGAAAGTGATCAGGAAAAGTCAGTCAGCATGGATTCACCAAGGGCAAGTCATGCCTGACTAACCTAATTGCCTTCTATGATGAGATAACTGGCTCTGTGGATGAGGGGAAAGCAGTGGATGTGTTATTCCTTGACTTTAGCAAAGCTTTCGATATGGTCTCCCACAGTATTCTTGCCAGCAAGTTAAAGAAGTATGGGCTGGATGAATGGACTATAAGGAGGATAGATAGCTGGCTAGATCGTCTGGCTCAACGGGTAGTGATCAATGGCTCCATGTCTAGTTGGCAGCCGGTATCCATGCAGGAGTTCCTGGTATCAAGCGGAGTGCCCCAAGGGTCAGTCCTGGGGCGGGTTTTGTTCAATATCTTCATTAATGATATGGAGGATGGCATGGACTACACCCTCAGCAAGTTTGCAGATGACACTAAACTGGGAGGAGTGGTAGATACACTGGAGAGTAGAGAGCAAATACAGAGGGACCTAGACAAATTAGAGGATTGGGCCAAAAGAAATCTGATGAGGTTCAACAAGGACAAGTGCAGAGTCCTGCACTTAGGACGGAAGAATCCCATGCACTGCTACAGACTAGGGACCGAGTGGGTAGGCAGCAGTTCTGCAGAAAAGGACCTAGGGGTTACAGTGGACGAAAAGCTGGATATGAGTCAACAGTGTGCCCTTGTTGCCAAGAAGGCTAACGGCATTTTGGGCTGTATAAGATGGGGCATTGCCAGCAGATCAAGGGACATGATCATTCCCCTCCATTCTGCATTGATGAGGCCTCATCTGGAGAACTGTGTCCAGTTTTGGGACCCACACTACAAGAACGATGTGGGGAAATTGGAGAAAGTCCAGCGGAGGGCAACAAAAATGATTAGGGGGCTGGAGCACATGATTTATGAGGAGAGGCTGAGGGAACTGGGATTATTTAGTCTGCAGAATAGAAGAATGAGGGGGGATTTGATAGCTGCTTTCAACTACCTGAAAGGGGGTTCCAAAGAGGATGGATCTAGACTGTTCTCAGTGGTACCAGATGACAGAACAAGGAGTAATGGTCTCAAGTTGCAGTGGGGGAGATTCAGGTTGACTATTAGGAAAAACTTTTTCACTAGGAGAGTGGTGAAGCACTGGAATGGGTTACCTAGGGAGGTGGTGGAATCTCCGTCCTTAGAGGTTTTTAAGGCCCTGCTTGACAAAGCCCTGGCTGGGATGATTTAGTTGGGGTTGGTCCTGCTTTGAGCAGGGGGTTGGACTAGATGACCTCCTGAGGTACCTTCCAACACTGATTTTCTATGACATCTACAGAAGGGAATCAGCAGAGCAAGTAATTTTGAAAACCTTTTAGTCACTTAACCGTGTGTTTTTGCTTTGTTTTCTTTCCAAGGTGTTTCTGAGTGTATCATCATGGGAATTCCGATGAACATTGGAACAGGACTCTTCAAACTGCTGCACAAAGCAGACAAGGAGTCAACCCCTCCTAAGAGGCCCCTTATTTTTGATAACGAATTTCATATTCCACTTATCACATAGGAACTAGGCAACACCAATTTGCAAGAACATGGTACAAAGCTTAAACTAAAGTGGTTTTTACTACACTCATCTCAAAATAAGTTTGAGCTGTGACTTGGTAAGTGAAATATTGTCAGATGAGTTGGGCAGTTGTTCACCAATTGCGGATACAGACTTTTAAAGGAGATACTCGTCTATACAGAGAAGCAGAAATTGGTCTAAAATGAATGTCAGTTGACTATGTTTAGCTGCTAATATGCAAGAATCTTCCATGATACAAATATTAAAAGATGCAACACACTGGCTGGAAGACAACTGGAGGAATTGTTACATTACTTAAAATAAATACTCCCAAAGCTTGGTGGATGCGGTGTCGTAGGAATTGACTTTCATTTCCTATGTCATCACAAGTAAAAACATCCATTTTCCGACAGATACACTCAACTTCTTGGTGTTGGGAGTTGAGGTGTTTCGAATACAAAGTACAGGTGCAATAACATTGGTGCCTTTAGAAATGGAAGTTTTTGGACTGCCACCACTAAAGGGTCACTAGTAGAACTGGTTAAATGACTACAGAAGATGCATATAAGGCAGTTACAGCTAAGAATTATATGATAAAGCATTAGGAAGGCAAGCTTTCAATCTAATAATTTCTTTACAAAAGAAATATAATTGCTATTAGGTTTTATATGGTCCATGCAACATGAAAAAGCAGTGTAAGCAATTTATCTACAAGAAAAGAGCTTTTTTCTCAAGGAGACAATGTGTCCTTTGTGCTGAACCTACTAATTGGCAAAATGCTGAAGTAAGACATTATTAAATAGTGGGAGAAATGTACTGCCTTTTTGCCTGAAAATCATCTCTGCAGTCTATCTTTCCCTTAAGGTTTATCGCTGCATTACTGAGCTTGACAAGAGACATAACATTGTTTCAGGTGTTCTCATGACAAGGCTAAAGAAAAGTCAAGTAGCATGTGATGGTTTGTCAGTAGATGTTGATTGCAGTGCAGGATAGTAGAAGGTACTACTTTTATCAGGGATTTTTCCCCCCCAAAGAGCGGGTGATCATTGCTGTATATCCATGGTCTGTAGACATTAAGAGTTCCTGTAAGCAAAATCCTGGTAGCAACACTGAGTAGTCAGGAAAATAAATCTATACTGAATAAACTCTTCTCTGGGTTTACACTAACTAAACTTTGGAAAGTGGGGCAGCTGAACATGAGGGAGAGGTATATAAGACACATGCACTGTGTGTGAGGTTGTAGTACTAGATCTAGATGAAGATAAAAGTTATAGTGTACATCTGAGAAATCTGATGCTTTGTAGTATATGAATAGCCATTAGGATTCGTGCAGTGTGGCAGGCTAGTACCTTGTATGTTCTCACAGTGCTGTCTAAGGTTTAAGTTTGCTTTTATCAGTACGCGCTATTTTCTCTGTTCAGATTTGACAAAGATTTGTTCAACACACTGATCTGTGAATATGGGCAGGGTGTATGTGGAAATGACCTTTCAATGGGAGCTGCAGAAGTCACATCTGCAGTTCCTAAAGATGAGGATTGAGCACTAGAAGATTACATTGAATGCCCAATTCACACCACCTTGTTCCTCACCCAAATGTGAGGTATGTATTAGTAAAAGTATAAGAAACCAGACTTTGGGAGGCATATACCAGAAGACCAACTCACTTCTATTGTGCTTGTGTAATGTGAGTGGCTGAATATTGCCATTGTTAATAAAAAACAATGCTATCAAATTTCTGTGCAAAACTGTGCCTTTTGTATTATCATTTCCATAAACTCTCCTTATACTAAATTATTATTTGGTGCTGTATTTTCCTCCCAAAGATTCTGTTCCAGTGAGGATTTAATGGAGGTTACAAAATATGAAGCAAAGCTGGCATTAAAGTTTGAGAGAAGGCTTTTGTGTACAAGGATGATACACAGCTAACTTTTTTCATGGTATATCATGTGTTATATTGCTGAAACTGTACGCACGTGGCAGCCTTATTTTTGTAAATGTCTCATAAGTCAGCCAAGGTTCTTTGAACTTTGTTTTGTTTTTAAAATGAGTAAAGTGGAAAAGTCATCTTTCATGTTTGATAATGAAAGAACTGAAATATAATTGCTTAATAGTTAGAACAATGCCTTTACTCTCCCTTTTAACTCACTAGAGTAATCTTCAGACTGAAAATACACTAAAACCATTCAATATAAGTACAGTATTCCTGAATGTACATCGGTGATACAGGGGGAAAGATTAACTTTTAAGAACTGTTTTTTGTTTGGTTTTGTTTGTTTGGTAAGCAATATTGCCTGGAAGCAAGCACAGCAAATTTGCTTCAAATACCTTCATAACTTGGCTCACAATAGAAAGGAACAGGATAGCTTTCAGAGCAGTCTCCTTAACTTCTGAGGCTAAGATTGTACAATCATGAACTGAAGCCAGCTCAATGTCTAACCTACCGCGTGCCTGGGTGCGTCCAGATGTGACTTGGTCTCCAGGACGGGGTGCATGTGCATTGTGACTTTTATTACATTCCATAGCCAATAGAAGGATACAGTGCTATGTAAGGAGAATATTAGCCCTTTTGTCTATAGAGTCTGAGATGAAGCAGTGATTTCTGTATATGGAGGGGGATGAATTAAAAAAAAAAAAGACCTAGATGAAATGTTATATATTGCTACCCTAAAATGGGAATCTGTGGCTTTTGAGTGAGCTACTGAGACGTATCCAGTATTGGTTCAGGCAGGGTAAAAAGAGCACAGATTTGGAGGCCTACAAATCACTAGTGTGGAAATTGGTACTAAACTCATTACAAGCCACTCTTAAATATTTTTGGAAATTGGAAAGCAGTAGCAAAATGCAAACTGCAGAGTAAACTTACATACTTCAGTTGGATGGCACTCTTGCAGACCAGTAGATCTATATCAAATTATTTGGGGGGAGGGCTATTATTTTAAGGATGTGATTAAGACAAATTGAGGGATAATAAACTCCTTCTTGCTGCAGATAAATACTTGAGTGTAGCATGGAAGATTCTTGTAGTACTGTACTGTGTTGCTGTGTATAAAGATTTTTCTAAAGATGTAATTTTGGTGGGCCTTGTATTGGAGCAAGTGACTGCTTCAATTTTTTGTAAATATGCATAATAAAACATTTAATAACTTAAACTTTTCTCTATTCTGCTCTATTCTAAGCATGCTTTAATGGTCTTCACTAAATTAAATCTATTAGTTGCTTATCCTGACAATAAGAGGAAAAAGGAACAAAGGAAAAGTGGAAATTTTAGGTCTGCTTGCCTATGCACTGGTTGTTACGTTCAAATGAATTTGGGAGAAAATTACTGATGGTGACCTGGCCTCTTTCTCTTTCATTTATTTGAAGTAATTCAGGCATCTTAGAATTATCAGATATTTTAAATCAGTTTCCAATAACTGGAAACAGATAATTTTGAAGACTTAACACAATGCTTCAATACTAGAAAAATATTTGCATTAACAAAAAATTACAATTGATGTTGAATATGTAGTGCTCCGTACATTGAAAACATGAATGGACTCGTTGCAATGGATTCATGGCTGGAAAAAATGTGTTGGTGCTACAGGCCTTTAAATGCAACCTGCTTCAGTGCATTTCCGCAGCTCTTTCATGTCAAATCACATCTTATTTTTGTCAGGCGCCACTGAACAAAGCTCTCTGTGATACCTTGCAAGTACAGTACGTGGGAATTCATGTATGCAGCGCAAACCTTGTAAGTCAGTTCATGAATACTAAAGAGAAACTAACCCTACAAAAACCTTCTCAAGTAACCTGATTTTAGACAGTGATTAAAGTGGATCTGTAGTGCAAGATCCAGATGTTTCCTGCTCTGTAAAGCAGATACAAACTGAGTTAAACACAAATTCGTGTTGAATGCCTCTCCTAACCAGACTTTACTTGACAATCTGTTGAACCAAAAAATATTGATATAAATAAAAACAGCAATGGAAAATCCAAAAAATTAAACTTGCTAATCAATCTTACACTAGGTTTCTATCTTGTCAAACAAAATAAAGCTAATGGTATGGGCTTTTCTCCTAGGCAATTATTTGGGCGGGGGGGGTTAATGGTCAATTCAATAAAACTAAATTAAATTTCAAAATGCTTCATGAGATTCTGATTAGACTCCATCATCCATATTTCTCACTTCTTTTTTTTTTTTTTTTTTAAACCAAATTGATGTTACAGGATCTTTCTTCTCAACTTACATCAGACCCATCTGGTTGCAGCTAATAAGTAATTGTTTCAAATGTTGACTTAATTGTCCAGTGAAGGTCCCATTGTTGGGATTATCTGATCAGTAAGTTAAGCTTTCAAAAATTACTTCCTTTTGTGATATGGTTTTACGATAAAAAAAATAAAGAACATTTCTGCAGAACAGACACTTGATGCAGAAATTCTGTTTAAAAACTCCAGTTTTCAAAATTTCCAGTTTTAGGTCAAAGGTAAGTGATGGGAGAGAAGCTGGCCTGACCCAGAAAACGTGCAGCCCAGGGCAACTGCTAGTCTTCAGTACCCCTGTAACAGGCCCAGAGTAGGGAAGAGTCCAGAAGTGCCAGAAGGGGGCCATTGAAGCTGCGTCTCCATTTATTCAGTTGCACGGCAGAGGCCCACATGGTTCCAAAGTGTCAGTTTTACTACAGGTCTTGCAATATTTGGTGTTTTCCTTAACGCCCCAACTCTTGGAGACCGGTCATTACATGGGACTCTGCTTTCAAAAACCCACAAAGGAAATGTTCTAGTTATGGTTGTGGAGAATTTTTTTTAAAAAAAACATGAACCCTAAAGGCTAAAAACTAGAAGGCAAACGTAAGAAACCCATTTCGGTCAAACCAAATTGTTAATTTTGGAAACCCTGCTACACTGCTTCATGGGGACTGTAGCTGTTACTTCATGTCCCCATTGCCTTCTGGGCTGAGCTCCCCATCCAAACTACATCTTCCATGAAGCCTTTCACTTCCAGTCTTCCCCAGATCCATGCTCTCTGTACTACAAGTGGGAGATGTAGTCTGACCAGGCAGCCCGGCCTAAAGAGGAGAATGGGAGCTTGAAGCACTGTGATTTCCAAATCAATGTTTCATTGAAAAATTAGACAAAGATTATATTCCTTTTAATTGAAGTTTGGGGAGGCGGGGAGGGAAAACATTTCCCAACCTGCTCTACTGTAGAGGCCTGTCCCAGAGCACCCCTCCTCTGCCATTCTGCCCCGTTCTCCCACAGCCGGTCCCAGACTGTCCCCACCCCTGTGCCTCCCTAGGGAAAGAAACCTACCTTCCTGATCACCTACACAGTAGGGTGCAAAGACCCCAGCTGCTCTAGTGGCCCTTCCTTAGATGGGGCTTTAGGTAGAGCAGAATCACTGGTCCCTCTGTGGAGCTGGAAAAGTGGGCTGTATACAGCACAGAGATAAGGCAGCTGATGAGAATATTGGGGTCTGAAGGGATGCGAAGGTGCTAGGGCAGGGGCCTCAAACACAAGGCCCACGAGCCACAGGCAGCCTGCGGGGTTATTTTCTGCTGCCCGCGCGCTCCCCACGGCCTCCCCCGGCCCCCTGCCACGTTTACGTACAAAGGCTCGGACCCAACACGCACTGGGGGCAGGGCAGGCTCCTGCGCTGCTCAGACAAGCTCCTGGAACCTGGGGGAGGAGGGGCCCAGGGGTCTGTGTTACTGTTGCGTCCAGGCACCACCCCCAGAAGCTCCCATTGGCCGGGAACGGGGAACCGCGGCCAGTGGGAGCTGCTGGGGGCGGTGCCTGGATGCAACAGTGACACAGACCCCTGTGCCCCTTCTCCCCCAGGTTCCAGCCTCTTCCCGGAGCAGCGTGGGGGCAGGGCAGGCAGGGAACCTGCCCCCAGTGTATGCCGGGCCAGAGCCCGCACCCCTCCTGCACCCTGACCCCTTGCTCTGAGCCCCCTGCTACACCGTGCACCCCTCCTGAGCCCCCTGCCATACCCCACAACCCTCCTGCACCCCAACCCCTGCCCTGACCCCCTGCCGCACCCCTCCTGACCCCCTGCCGTGAGACCCTGCTGCACCCTGACCCCCCTGCCCTGAGCCCCCTCCCGCACCCTGTACCCTGACCTCCTGCCACACCCCTCCTGCACCCCACACCCCAACTCCCTACCCTGAGACCTCATCACACCCCACATCCCTCCTGCACCCCCTGGGGGCAGGAAGGGTGTAGAGTTGGGGTGGGAATTTCGGGGAAGGGGTGGGGCCTCATGGAAGGGGTGGAGTGGGGGTGTGGCCTAGGGCGGCGGGCGGGGGGTAGGTGTCAGTAATGCGGCCCTCGGGCCAATGCACTAATCCTCATGTGGCCCTCGTGGTCATTTGAGTTTGAGACCCCTGTGCGAGGGCCATAGCTGCAATTGTTTGTTCTCAGCAGCAGTTTCAGATTTGGTGATGAATATGGAGGAGAGACATGCCAGTGAATTCAGTGGTGGTGGGAGAATGTTAGTGAGTTGGGGGTGGGGGGGTGCTGCAGGGTGACTGAGTGGAGAGGGTAATGGGACAAGTCAGGTGGAGGAGCTGAGCAGAGTGGCGTAGGCATGGAGAGTTGAGAGCTTGCTGTGAGATGTGCTGCTATGACATCTGTGCATATGGGTCGAAGGAGTGGACTAAGAATATGCAGAGGGATGTGAATAAATCTCCAGTGCTGTGTCTGTGTAGTTGTATGGGTGGGGTGTGCAGGGTTGCAGGTGTTTGGTGTTAAGGGTGGCCTGGTGAGTGTTCCTGACAGCCTTGCAAGCCTGTATTACATTACTTTCTTTAATAATGTATGTACCCTAGATAGTTCTGACAGATGTGTACATAAACCTGACAAGATTATCACGGTTACAGAAGAGGCTCATAACTTAAAGCAGCGGAATAAGACTTTATAGTCTTTATTCTTGACAAATGCGCCTTAACTGTCTGTTCCCTGAGTTGTGTTTTTAATACAAAAAATATTTAGGGTGAAAATATTGTGCAAAGAAAAAGGAACTTGTGTGCCACAATAAACTACTGAAGAGCAAGCCAAACTTTCTGGGGAAGGTGCTATGTAATAAGTATAAACTTTAAAATGTAACACTTTTTTTCTGGAAATTGTTTCACAAATGTATCATTCACATTTTGCAGATGGAAAAAACAAAGCACATAAGAGACTTTTCTGAGACGTCAGTGAGTTGGCAAAGCTGGGAATAAACCTAGAGCTATGTCATCTTGCCTACATTAAATAAAAGAAAGCTAATGTAATATGATAGGATCTTCCCCATAATTAATACAAAATCAATATAACAGATACTGTATTATAATGTGCAATTGCAAATTAAAATACAGCAAAGTATTTCCTGATTTTAGTTTGTCTAGCATGCTCTTAAAAATCTTCAATGATGGAGATTCCACAACCTCTCTAGGCAATTTATTCCATTGCTTAATCACCCTGACAGAAAGTTTTTCCTAACGTTCAACCTAAACCACCCTTGCTGCAATTTAAGCCCATTGCTTCTTGTCCTATCCTCAGAGGTTAAGAAGAACAATTTTTCTCCCTCCTCCTTTTATGTACTTGAAAATTGTTATCTTGTCCGAGTCCGCTCTCGGTCTTCTCTTTTCCAGACTAAACAAACCCAATATTTTCAATCATCCCTCATACGTCATGTTTTCTAGACCTTTAATCATTTTTGTTGCTCTTCTCTGGACTTTCTCCAAATTGTCCACATCTTTCCTGAAATGTGGCGCCCAGTGTCACGGAGTATAGGGGAGTCCGGCCCTGCACCCCTCTTCCCAGATTCACTGGGAGTCTCAGCTAGCCAGTAGAACAGAAGGTTTATTAGAGATGGCAGGAACACAGTCCAAACAGAGCTTGTCAGTACAACCAGGACCCCTCAGTCAGGCCCTTCCGGGGGGGCAGGGAGCTTAGACCCCAGTTTGGGGGCTCCCTGCATTTCACCACCCAGCTCCAAAAGGGGGGCAGGGAGGCCAGACCCTGTCTGCGCTTCCCCCCATGTTCCCCAGCCAGCTCCAAACTGAAACTGTCCAGCCCCGCCTCCCCCTTTGTCTCCTTCCTGGGCCAACAGGTCACCTTATCCCTTTGTTCAAACACCTTCAGCTCTCACCTTTGCAGGGGAGGGGCCGGGGCCATCAGTTGCTAGGAGACAGAGTGTTGGCCATTCTCTGTGTCCAGGCCCCTGCCCTAGGGCTCTGTAACAATCATGCACCCTTGTCCCACCACCTAGATACTCAAGCACTACATAGGGAAACCGAGGCACCCACACAGTACTCAGGGAAAACATTAACAACAGTCCTATTTCGTTACACCCAGAACTGGACACAATACTCCAGATGAAGCCTAATCAGCATGGAGTAGAGCGGAAGAATTATTTCATGTCTTGCTTACAGCACTCCTACTAATACATCCCAGAACGATGTGGTGTTTTGTTTTTTTTTGCAACAGTTACACTGTTGACATATTTAGCTTGTGATCTACGATTACCTCCCTTCCGACCCCAGATCTCTTTCCGCAGTACTCCTTCCTAGGAGTATGTGTGCATACTCCTTTGTATGTGTGCATCTGATTGTTCTTTTCTAAGTGGGCTACTTTGCATTTGTACAATGCGTGAATAGAATCAATTAGAACCATTAGCCAGCTGAGCCAAATATGAAGAAAGCTATTATATAACCTACAAATATATAGGTGTGTTCTTCAGCTGTGACCACAGCATTGATTTTGCCACTTTAGGGATTAATCTTGAAGAACACACATTTAAAATTAGAGGGGTAAATTGAAAGACTAAAAGACTGTCCTTCAGTTTTAAAGAACTGTGATACTCCATTGTGGGAGTGCTCATGAAAACAAGCAGAGGTCTCCTGCACCTGATTGACCTTGTATGGTATTACAAACTGATCTAAAGAAAGTTTCGCCATACACCCTTATGAACACAAGAAAAGCATTCCTCCAGTAATTGCTCTCCATTTGGTATAACAAGTAGATACTCAATCACCACTAGAGAGCAGCATTCAGTTTTTAGAAGAAAAAGATTGGGATAGTTATCATTTATTACAGGGGTCAGCAACCTTTCAGAAGTGGTGTGCCGAGTCTTCGTTTATTCACTCTAATTTAAGGTTTTGTGGGCCAGTAATACATTTTAACGTTTTTAGAAGGTCTCTTTCTATAAGTCTATTATGTATAACTAAACTATTGTTGTATGTAAAGTAAATAAGGTTTTTTAAATGTTTAAGAAACTTCATTTAAAATTAAATTAAAATGCAGAGCCCCCCCAGACCGGTGGCCAGGACCCGGGCAGTGTGAGTGCCAATGAAAAACAGCCTTTGGCACACGTGCCATAGGCTGCCTACCCCTGATTTATTATATAGGAGGAATTGTCGTGTGTATGATGCTTTGATTGCATTTGCAATGTCGAAGCAGAAGAATATCCATGAGAAGAAAAATAACAAGGTAAAATTATTCACATTACAAAGAATATTAAGATGATGGGGAAAACCCAAATCACAAAAGTGTTTAGTCTCTGGCTCCAGTGAGTCTTGAAGAAACAATATGCTTGTTCCATCTGGCCAGAAAATCGGCACGGATTTTATGGCCGTCTGGATGGGAGCAAGGGTGAGCAAAGAGATGGCTCCAAGAGTGAAGGGATGTAGTCATTCCCCAGGATACATAATGGATTATACTTTGCAAGGGGGAGACCAATTTCCAAGGAAATAAGAGAGAGTGTGTAGAGTACCCCTGCTTGTCCATCCCCCCTAAGCTAATCGAAAGTTACAAACTAGCTTATTCTTAGTAGCAAGCACTTAAATAATTGCTCCAAGAGCTTTTCCAAAGCATGAGGTTTTGCCACCTAGCCGAGTAACCGTCATGATGTTTGAGCTGCTTCAGTAAAGTAAAGGTAATGATTAGAAGAGCCATGGATGTATAAAGGAGATGTTGCTGTGACTGACTTAGGACTGAAAATAATATGAAGCAGGTAGTCTTCTGTGAGTACAGACAACTGAAAACACAGAGAAGTAAATAAGAGATTCATTCTGCTTGATTGCCTTAAAGCTAACACAAGTTCAATGAATGCTTGCAAGTCAGTTAGTTCCTTTCAAGCACTTATTTCACAGTGCTCTTTTGAAGAAGGACCCATGTTGACTGATCATGGCCAGGAATACTATTGACCTTAACCTTAGAATAATTCAGATCCCGTCTCATGTTAAACAATACAAGCTGTTCGGATGTCTGTGTTATGTCTGACCTCTTTTTGAGAATAGATTTAACAGTGCTAGGCCATTACCTCGTGAACACAACTTGTCAAACTTGTAAATGGAGATTCTGAACAGAGTCTGTATGGTTTGAAGTAGCGAAATGTGATGAGGTGATAGGAAAAGCAGCTTGAGATAAAGGCTTTTCATAAGCTGGAAATGTTTAAGATGATGAAATCCCCGTATGTAATGCGCTACATTTACACAATGCTTAACAAACAGGGTAAGAGATGTTTCCCGCCCCAAAGAGTTTACAGTCTATGGGCCCAAGCCTGCAAGGTGTTGAGCATCCACTATTCCCACTGCACTCAATGGCAGCTGGGGGTGCTCCACATCTCAGGAGTGGCCTCCAAATTCAACAGACAATTACAAGGAGACACTAGATGACAGGCTAGCTGCAGAGAGATGGGGAGATTATTAAAATAAGACTGATCGCTGGAGAAGTGAGATGTGGGGGAGAATAAAGGGGAGGGCTTGCACAAGAATAAGATGTTTTTTCTAGGTGAAGGTGGCAGGGTTGCTGAGGGAACTATGTTGTGAGGGTGGAAAGGAAGTAGAAAAGTAGGGCTGTCTATTGCAGTTAATGCAAAACAAATTAACAATTAAAGTCGAGATTAATCACAGTTTTAATCGCTCTGTTAATAGAATACCAATTTAAATTTATTGTAAATATTTTTCAATGTTTTTCTACATTTTCAAATATATTGATTTCAATTATAACACAAAATACAAAGTGTATAGTGCTCACTTTTTATTACAACAGTGCTATGCGAAAGCTTGTTCTCACTTTCAGGTGACATTGTAATAAAAAGTGGGCAGCATTGTCTCCCATAAATGTAAACAAACTTGTTTGACATAGTGATTGGCTGACCAAGAGGTAGGACTGAGTGAACTTGTAGGTTCAAAAGTTTTACATTGATTTGTTGTGGAGTGCAGTTATTTAAAAAAAAATTGTAAATTGGACTTTCATGATAGAGATTGCACTACAGATTTGAATGAGGTGAATTGAAGAATAGTATTTCTTTTGTTTATCTTTTTTACAGTGCAAATATTTGTAATAAAAATAATCTTAAGTGAGAACTGTACACTTTGTATTCTGTGTTGTAATTGAAATCAATATATTTGAAAATGTTTAAAAAATCCAAAAATATGTATAATTACATTTAAATTGGTAGTCTATTGTTTAACAGTGAGATTAAAACTGCAATTAAACTGCACGACTATTTTTTTAATCTCGCAATTAATTGCGATTATTTTTTTTAATTATTTGACAGCCCTAGTAAAAAGATTGGGAAGAGTGTAAGAAGCAAGGGATGGCTATGGAATTAGAGCAGACCTGAAGTGAAGTATCTCAAACCAACATATAAATATGAATCAACTCAGCCTCATGCCATGCCTGAGAGAGAGGTAAGTAAAAGTGTGATAACGCACTCTTTCCAGGCATGTAGCCTGAGGCATGGATATTAGCGATTTCCACAAGGAGTGTGTGATGGGGTGTACAAACCCCTCAATGGGCAACAAGGGGTTAAAGGGTTATTTCGGACAGACACACACACACACCCCTCATTTGGGTGGCAGAGCTGGAGGTGAGCAGACATCTGCAGCACAGCGCAGGGCAGAGGAACGCCTAAAGGCTCTGACACAGCTGCCCAAAGGGGCCCTCCGAGACACACACACACACACACACACCCCCGAGACAACCAGAGAGGGAAGTATCCTGTGGACCTTGGTAACTTCCCCTTACTTGTTGTGGTTTGGATTTCCCCACCAGGGGAAGGCCTTGAATTAAACCTTGTCCCAGGGAGGACAGCCTTGGTTGCCAGACTGTTGGTAGCCCAAAGGGACCTGGGTCAGAGCCCAGTAGAGTGAGAGGACCTGGATTCCCCTCCCCCATTAGCAGTCAGGGGTTGCAGCCGTAACCACTAGGCCATGCTCCCCAACCAAACCCTGAGTGAGGACCATTACAGAGTCCCAGTGAGGCAGTGGCATAGCTGGGAATGGAACACAAGCATCTGATACCTTAGGACCCTGCTTATCATTTGACTACTCTCACTGGCAATTAATATTCTCAGAGATTATGGTCTGATCACTGATTCTTAAAAACACAAATGCTGTGACAAGGTGGCAATCAATGTCATTTGCTATAAGGCAAAGGGGTCAGCTGTCCATACCCTCTCCCAACCTGGCTTTGCCCCCCCCCCCCCTCCAGACTTGTCATAGGTCAACATGCTTCATTATAGCTTCCACTTTTTGCCCCCAGCCCAGATTTTGGACACAGTCAATAGAAAAGCAATAATTGCCTAGTTCTTCTCATTGGTGATGCTGTTGGGGTCGGAGAATGTTGTGTGTGCTGACACATCTGGGCCTCCCCCAGAATTTTTCTGAAACGACGCCTCTGGTGGCAATGCAACAATATTGATGAATAACAGAGTTGAATTGTTCGCTTCGGTCATCAAATAAATGACTTGTCTGTAATCTTTATTCAACCAGCTGTACGAAAACCAAAGCAGCAGATTTGCTATGTTTGACGGTGTGTTGTGCAGGGCAAAAACTGCTGCTTCTGTTGGATTTTAGCACAGTCTACATTTCCACCTGCTAAGTAAGAGACTGGGGGATAATGTAGATAACTGTGAGGGTGAGTCAGAAGCAGCTTGGTAGTGTTGACATGCATAGACAAATGATGAGCAATCTTGGAAAAGCCTTACTGCAAGGAAGCTTTATCTTAATGTAAGTCTTGCTGCTGGGGCAGCATATAGAAATGCCATCATGAATTAGAACAAGGTAAGCTGGAATTTATCTCCCATTAAATAAAAAGGCCTAACTGGAACATTTCATATTAGGATTAGATCAAGAATCCATTAAAAAATTAGACGAAAGTTATTCCTTATAGAAGTCAAAAATTAGGTCTAATCTTTTGTTTGTGATATATGTCGGCAAGTCATAACACCAAGTGCTGTAATCCCGTCAGAGCTCATAAAGTGAGCAGGGCTCAGGAGTTTCAGTATTTGGATACCAGATCTCTGGGAGCACACAGGTGCTGCTGGAATTGATTCAATAGATGCACTCTTCTCTTTTAGTTACCCCACGTGGTATTAGGTGTCCCTGCTGGAATTGCTATCTTCTGGCTGAGATATTATGAGACCCTGACCTCTAATAGTCATTGAAGACCCCTCTAATACTTATCCTAAGGATAGGTTTGTTGAAACCCGAGTCAAAGTCTAGTACTTGTGAATACATTAGACCTCCTCTGTGGTATATATTGAACATAGTCTTCACTTTCTGCACTAAATTTCATCCAGAGTTTCATGATATCTGATAATTTTTCTTACAGCCCTGGGCTCTGGAGTCATGTGATTACATGAGACTCTGTTGCAGCTTTCTTAAAAAGCTTCTAGCCCTCATGGTTTCAGAGAAAAGCTTGAAACATGAACAGAGTGCTCTGTAAAGACTCAGAAAGCAGAAGGTAAAGAAAAAGACACCAACACATATTACTTACCAAAATGATTGTTAAGCTTCTTGTGATTTGAGGCATGATCCATGATTTGTGAACACAATACCGTTGCTTATTCGCTGAGTGTCCACAAATGTGCTAGGCACCATGCAGACTAATATAAATGTGTGGTCCCTGCCTGAGAGAACTTACATTCTAAAGTTTAAACAAAACACAATGAAACAGTGGGGAGCAAACAAAGTGAGGAGAGAGCTAGGCCGTGCAGAAGCTTAGGCAAGTAGTGTTCATGCCTTGAAGGTTAAGGGTGAATATTTCACAGCCTTGCAAAAATATTTTTGCATTTTTAAAACACACTTTGACCTGGTTTGTTTCTACACCAATATATTTGGACAGGAATAAAGAACTGATGAGATTGGAGGAGGGAGTGAAAGCGAGAGCAGAGAGGATGCATGGAGGTGAGGTTATGATATGTGGAGAGAGGAGGCAAGGTGGAGGGGGAAAGAAATAAAATTGCTTCGGACCAGAAGAACAAAGATGATGACATGGCGTGGTGGGAGGGTGTGTGTGTGTGTTAAAAACAGTTGGCATTAGAGACAATTGCAGATTGGTGGCGGTACTAAGTCAGGTGCTGGAATGGAAGCGCGATGTCAAAATGATGAGGCAAAAAATGTCAAGGGTCTTCGAACAGATGCTGTTATTGGCTGTGACAACCTCTAGGAGCCTGGTTGGGCACTGTTGCTTTTTCAGCTAATCTCTTCTACCCCAGAAGTGGCTGTAGGATGATCAGATGTCCCGATTTTATAGGGACAGTCCCTATTTTTGGATCTTTTTCTTATATAGGCTCCTATTACCCCCTGTCCCGATTTTTCACACTTGCTGTCTGGTCACCCTAAGTGGCTGTAAAAGTGGGAAACTGTTCAGCAACCTTCAGGTGCTCACCTGATTAGATACAGGTATTTTATTCTCTTTTTGCTAAATATAAGGATCTTTTGTTAACTGTGCCTTCCTCTCTTTTGTGGAGGTGTTTCTATTAGTTGTTGCATCTTTTATTAGTGATGGCTAGTTTATCCATGTACATGCTTTTAAAAAGTCATATTGATTGTATAGTTTTCACCAAGCTGTAAATAAAGACAAAGAAATGAAATGCTAAAAGCTTAATAAATGCACCTTCAGGATTGTACAGTTAAGCTCACTGAATGCCAGGAAACACAAAAATTAAGCAGAAATGAGATTTAAAAATATGCTAGTGTCCTGCTTTGATATTCTTTCTTTTGCTAGCTGCTGTCTGAGAAACATGGTGTAGCAGCATGAACTGACATATATCTTTAAAATATTGTTACATCTGTAATAGTAATTTCTTCATTTACTGACTTTAGGGCTTGGTTCTCAAAGTAGTTCATCCTGCAGGCCAATTTGAAAAGCTGTGCAACCACTGGTAGTTCATGGACTCGGATTAAGAACCTCTTACTAAGGTAAGCTTAGCAGCATTTCTATTGTATGCTTCAGTGTTCTCTGACCTTTTACAGTAGAATGCATTAGGGCAAGCCTAGTCGTGCAGGCTGATTATCTCTCTTTGGATTCATAGAACACTAGAGGTCAGGTTAGATGGCTTGTCTCTAAAGGGAGTACTAGATATGGTGCCCTTGTCACACAAGAGTGCACTGGGGAGGACAAAAAGGCACCCTACATTGCATCCCCCCACACTTTCCATTGTACCAGTGCAAAAGCTTTTGGCTTGTGTATTTTTTTATCTGGACATCCTTTAGGGTTGTATCACCCCCCCTTGCTTCCATTAGGCATACTTAAAGAGATTTGCCACTTATACAAATCTTGCTTTCTCTTTGTTATGGGAAGCCCTTAACACTTTCATCTAAGGAGAGGGATATATTTGTTCTAATCCTTCTGTCTGAATCTGCTGCTACCCATCTTGTGTGATTTTCTTTTTATCTTTAGTTTCTTCTCCCTATCCTCATTCCTCATATAGACATTTCTCCCTCTGGGCCTGCAGTGACTGTCACTGGTGGTGACAATGCTTCCCTGTAACAGCTACGTAAACCATATTGTGCCACTGGCTTGCTTTAACTCAGCCATGCAAGGTTACTTTGAACCCTTCCCCTGAGGGCAATTAAACCACTGAAGGAAAAACCACTTCACTGGCACATCTAGGTTATTTTGATGGCAATAAATTTCCACTTTGGACTTGAGTGACTTCTGAGGAAATAACAATTACACAGAGAAGTGAGTTTGTACTTTGTGCATCAACTTTTTGTGTTGCTTTTCTCTTCATTGATTGTATCTCATTCTTATCAAAATGCACACATTTTCTTCCCTACTTGTCAGTGCTCTTCCCGTTTAACTGATTCTATAGTTATTTCACATACTGAACTCTGATGTCAATAAGAGTTAAGCACAGGTAATAGGAAGGAAGGGTAGTCAGGTGGTTAGGACACTAGCCTAGGACTCGGGAGACCAAGCTTCAAGTCCCTGCTCTTGCCAGAGACTTCCTGTATGAGCCTGAGAAAGTCATTAGCCTCTTTGTGCCTCAATTCCCCATCTGTCAAATGGTGATCATAGTACTTGTTCATAGGGGTAGTGTAAAGATTATGGAGTGTTCACATATTTTGTGATTGGCATCAAGTGAGTACGTAAGATAAATGAGATATGTAGGATTGATAAAAGAGCATATTCTTTTTTATTTAAATTCTTATATCATGTCCATCATCATGGGCTGAGCAGCTTCCAGAAGGGCATTAAATGAAGCAACTAGCATTTGTCCTGTGTGGTTCTTCTTCTTACCCCTCCCCAAGAAAGAGGCATAGGGCCTGACCCTGCTCCTGTTGAAATCATTTGCAAGACTCCATCGATGGCAGGGGAACTAGGTCAGGGCCAAAGCTGGCAGTGGAGCTCTTTGCTATCATCATGTATTAGAGAAAAGGTGTCATGGAGGATGTGACAGGGAAAATATTTCTGCTTGTATGAATGGTTTGTGACTCGATGGCTTTGCTACTGAGATGGATTGATTCTTTTATAGACCTATCCCTAGGACTCTTAGAGACTTGATAATTCAGTTGTGTTGTGCATCGTTTTTATTACAAAGTTGGGGCTTGATCTAAAGCCTGTTGTTGTCAATGAAAGGACTCTCATTGACTTGATTGGGGAGAATTGTTACCATCAGTACTGATTTATTTATCTGGCTTTCACCATCATTTGTAAAAATCAAGATACTATTGTTTTGCTCTGTGTATTTATAAAAAAGTATGAATTCAGAATGCTGAACCAACTCACTATACAGCAAAGTAACTGCTGCCTTAAAATTCATGAGTTTGCAGCCACATTTCATAAAACAAGTGCTTCTGTAAATCTGCATATTTTTCATCCCTAATTTTTCCCCACACCTAAGTGGCTTAATACCCAACAATAAAGATTATATGCTCTATCAAAGCAGCCTCCCTATCTCTTGTTGTATATTTCTTTTAAAACATATGCTCCATCCATTTTTTTAAATGGTGGAATAAAATTCATAAGTTGGTAGATAATGCGCTACGGGCCTGGTCCAAAGTCTATCAGAATCACTGACAGGACTGCCATTGATTTCAAGAGGCTTCTTTGGATCTAGCCCAAGATCCTTCCACTGTCCCACATGTTCAGTGACTTAGAGTCAGGGGGATAAATTCTGCTGATACACTGGAGAGCAGGGGGACTAGTCACAGTGCGTAAAATTGAAATCACGTGGTTAAGTCTTTGCAGGAGCGATACTTCAAATGTGAAAAGGAGTAGAGGAAAAAATAATAAACTACCTATGTTGTCTTCAGCACTCCATAGACTTAAGTCTAGTTTGAATACACATATTGCTATGACAACCAAAAAAAGCCTTTTCATAAAGTCAAATGATGCATTTGGTAACAGCTCTGGGAAACCTATTTAGTGGCTTACAGTAGGAATCTTAACCACTAAAGTCACCTGCCTCTTTCAAGTGCCCATTTGTCTGTCTTTCACCTAAATTATCAGTATGTGCATGGCCCTTTTACTACTCTCTTTTAGCTATTGTATCTATTTGACAGCCATTTGTTTCTATCTCCCATCAGTACTAAAAGAAGTAAGAGCAAATGGTTGGTATAAATGGCCTCTCTGGGCTCAACTCCAGAGCAGACCTGTCAGTCTGGAAACATTCCCATAACAAACTTCAAGCAACAGCCCCTTTGAATTTCTAAAGCTGCGTTTCAGCTGGGGAAGAAACCAACCGCACCACAGAATGTGATCTCCTGAAGACGCTAAAGAGAATGGTCCAACTTAATTCAAAAAAGCCTGGTAACAAGGCTGGGTGGAGTCAGGGTCCTTGCCCTCAGGAAGGGGACAGTACTGAATGCTTAAAGGAGGAACTCTGTGGCTGACAAAGTAAGTGGACATCCTTGAAGAACCACAGTTAGTCTCTGGGTCTGCAAAGCATGGCAGGTCAACAAATTTTCTTTCACTGTCCACCTGTGGAAGCAGTTTTCTGAGGAAGCTAGGCAACAGTGCATGCACAGAGCTCTAACAGGGGTTCTGCTTAGTGAATGGCCAGAACTTCAACTCTACACTGCAGTTAACCCTTCCTGTTAAAACTTGCCATGAAAGATTTCAGCCTAGGGGGAAGGTTTTTTCCTCTTTAGCTAGGTAAATCTGTAGCTCCTACAGTATAACTGAGAAGTGGCTTTGTTGTTTTTTGCCTTTTTTTGTTGTGGTGGTGGTTGTTTTTTAATGTCAGGTGTCTGGAAAGTCACTGGGAGCAGTAGTCACTCTTGCTTGGTCTGGGTTTCGGTTAAGCCCACTAATTCATATTCAGCCTGTAACGGTGCGGGACTCACCCACATTGCGCCTCCTGCTGGTTGTCCAGGGAATTAGCTTTTTCCAGCCTGGAGCGCCCTCTGCTGGTCACTGTCCCACTCACCGCTGGCCCCCGTATCGCTCCCGGACCCTGGTGCCCTTTTGTCTGGGGTGTTGCCCCCTGGTATTACCCCTCAGTCTGGGTCTCCCCTCCCAGGGGAACCCCCAACCCACTATCCCCACCTTGCCTCATCCTATGGGTTACTGCCAGTCATCATCAAGCCCCCGCTTCCTGGGACAGACTGCAGTCTATAATAGCCAGTCATCATAGGCAAGGGAGGTTTGGACCTGCTGCCTTTACCTAACCCCAGGCTGCCCCTTCGCAGCCCCAGAACCTGTTTAGGCCCTGCACAAGACCCTGCAGCTTGTGGGGTTTCCAGGTGGGAGCTCCCCAGCTCCTCTTGCCTTCCCGCAGCACTGCCCCACCTCAGGTCCCTGTTTAGTTCCCTGGCAGCCAGATCCTTCCCTCTCTACATTCAGAGAGAGACTGTGTCCGCCTGGCCCACTGCCCTCTTATAAAGGCTAGCTGGGCCCTGATTGGGGGTGGCTGCAGCTGTGGCTGTTTCCCCAATCAGCCGAGGCTTGCTGCTTTCCCTAGTAGCCACCCTCTCGCAGCCTCAGCCCTCTCCCAGAGCTGTTTTTAACCCCTTCAGTCCTGAGCGGGGTGATCACCCCGCTACACAGCCCAAGACAGTAGTGCCCCAAAATAGTTGTGATGCCCTGTGTAAGATAAAGTGGCAATTCATAAATTTTAAGGCTAAAAGGAACCATTATAATCAGGGCTATCTCTAACTATTGTGCCGCCGCAAGCAAAAACGACAACAAAACAACCGAGTGCCGCCCCACACCCCCCCCCAGCAAAAAAAAAAAAAGCACGGCCCTGCCAAAACAAAACAAAAAAAACCCCGAGCGCCGCCCCGCCAAAACGACCCCCCCCCCCAGCATGTCCCCTGCTGGCGAGCCCCGGCGAGCCGCCCCTTGTCTCCCAGCTCAGCGGGGAGGCAGCGGGCAGCCGCAGCAAGCCGCCCCTTGTCTCCCCGCTCAGCAGCTCAGCGGGGAGGTAGCGGGCAGCCGCAGGAAGCCACCCCTTGTCTCTCAGCTCAGCCGCTGAGCGGGGAGGCAGCAGCCAGCTGCCCGCCGCCCTGCAAATCTTGGCGTCCTAGGCGACCGTCTAGGGTTGCCTGGTGGGCGCCTGGCCCTGCCAGCGGCTCCTGCCGCTGCAGGGAGCCACAGGCCTTTTAAAGCGCCACCGGAGCCCCTTTGCTGGAGCTCCGGCGGCGGCGCTTTAAAGGGCCCGGGGCTCCGCAGGAGCTGTAGCCCCGGGCCCTTTAAAGCGCTGCAGGGTGAGTACAGGGGGAGCGGGAGGTGCCTTTTTATAGCGCTGCTCCCCCTGTGCTCAAGACCTGCCTACGCTACTGCCTGCTGCCCTGCTCAGAACCTGGCTCTCCCTCTCCCCACCCCTGGCGCTGTGGGGGCCCGGGGCAGGCAGCCCAGGGCTGAGGCGGGGGAGGTGAGCGGTGGGCTGGGTCTGGGGGCAGGAAGGGGCGGCGGCAGCTCCCTGGCAGCTCGGGCTGCCCAGCCACTCGCCCTATCGGCGCACGAGCGGGGATCTGCGCCCGCTGCCCAGCCCAGTGGCGCCCTGCACATCCCACTTGGGCAGGGAAACGCCGTGCCGCCCTGGGGAGACTCAGAGCGGCAGCGGTGGCGACAGCAGGATCCCTCCTCCCTCCCTGCATCCCCGACTCCACTTCCCTTCCTCCCCGGTTCCTCACACGCTCCGGGAGCCCCTCACACGCTCCGGGAGCCCCTCTCACCACCACAGCCCGGGCTTGGCTCCAGGGGACGATGCTCTGGCTCTCCAGCGGCAGGGCTCTGTCCCGGGCCCGCCCCAAGGGGAAAAAAAAGGGCCAGAGTGCTGCCTCGTGGAAAGTGCCGCCCCAAGCACATGCTTGGAGCACTGGTGCCTAGAGCCAGCCCTGATTATAATATTCTAGTTTGATCTGCATAACACAGGCCACTGGCATTAGCCCCAGTAATTCCTGCATCAAGCCTCTAACTCAGGCATCAGCAACCTTCGGCACACAGCTCGCCAGGGTAAGCCCTCTGGCGGGCCGGGCCGGTTTGTTTACTTGCCGCGTCCGCCGGTCCGGCCGATTGCGGCTCCCACTGGCCGCGGTTCACCTTCCCCAGCCAATGGGGGCTGCGGGAAGCAGTGGCTAGCACATCCCCTGGCCCGCGCCGCTTCCCGCAGCCCCCATTGGCCTGGGATGGCGAACCGCGGCCAGTGGGGGCCGCGATCGGCCAGACCGGCGGACGCGGCAAGTAAACAAACTGGCCCGGCCCACCAGGGGGCTTACCCTGGCGAGCCGCGTGCCGAAGGTTGCCGATGTCTGCTCTAACTCATAGTTTCTTACCTTTCAGAAAGACAGCCAGTCTTGCTTTTGCTCCTTTTCTTACTAACACACCCATGTGACACTTGGCACTGGATAGCAATTGTGGCAGAAAATCCTGGAGGCTTAGCACCCGACCCATCTCATTTCAAGAAGTGGTCCTTCTAGTTGAGGCACTTTTGACTGGACAGCATGGAGAAAACTTATTGTGGCTTTTTCCTGTTATAGGAATACATGGGAGATTTCAGGTTCCTGGCCAGTTAAACCAACATGAAATTGCAAATGATTTTTTTTTTAATTAAAGGGACATCAACTTAAAAAATCCACTTCTATTTGAAAATTATGTACCTTCTATTTGTTCCAAGGAACACCTGAGAATATTAGAACAGAAAAAAAGATTTGGAGGATGGCAGGAATTCCCTGACTTTTGTATGTGTACGTTGTGTAGAGCCAGCTTTATTCTTATTTTGATGGTCACTTGCCTCATTCTCATGCACCGTTCTTGTAGGGAGCTTGTATTCATGCTCCTTTCCAGATCCGATGTTGCCAGCTCTCGGGACTTCATTGTGAGTCTCACAATATTTGACATTTCTCTGGAGTCATGTGCTCATGTGAAAATTTTAGCTTTTTAAAAAAAAGTACTTTTCTAGCCTTCATGCTTTCAGAGAGAAGCTTGAAAATGTGAATCCTAAAGACTCAAAAACCAGAAGGTAAATAAAAACTCAAGGTATTGGTTAAAACATCTCATGATTTCAAGGGGAATCTCATGATTTTGAGGAGAGCCTGACTCATGATTTTGAAGTGCTTAGACTTGGCCATACTGAAGAGGCTGTTTGCCAGGAAAAGGGAAGCAGAAGAGGCAGTAGGCAGGTGTGTGCAGAGAAAAAGTGGGGGAGAAATGGGCATGTTTGGTAGATGAACTCTTGGGGCAACAGCAAAGGAGGAGTAAAACCCTTATAATTGTTTTTAAATCTTTTTTTTTAAATGTCAGAGCATACTATTTAAAGGGCGCCCTATAAGAAAAATGTCACTATATAAAAAAAATAATCAAGTAGGCTGTGTCCTTAGTCACTAGTTTATAATATAGACTTAATTACCTTGTGTTTTGGCAATAAATATATACTAGGATGTTAACACAAATTAAAAAATGAAGCTCAAATGCCTTTATTTTTGCTTGCTGCCCATGTTTTGAACCTTCTTAAGATATAGCCTCAAAGGAATGGTATGTCCTGTTCTGAATGTGAACTGTGGGTGTGCCATACATGCATTGGGTTCTGTTCTTCCCTAGATATATGGATATCTTTCAGCATCATAATTAATTATGCTGGTATATTGACTTGAACATATAAGTTACTAAGAGGAAAACATACTGCCAAGGGACTTGGTTTGCACATCAGCTATATTTTTAATCTGTAGAATGTTAGGCTATAAATTTTCATCTGCCTTGTAGATTTAAATCTTTCAGCTGATCTCTAGCATTTAAGCTGAATCTATTAAACATGGGAGACAGAATCTTATTTCAGAACATTTGCTGCTGAGCATGTGCACACAGGAACAGTAGTGGTTGCAGAACAAAAAGTCTGCATATCGGCAATTACTTCTACGACTGATTTTGCTCCTAGTAATTTCAATAGGAGCAAGATTGGGCTTGAGTCATCAGATTCAAATTTCTGCAAAACTTTATTTATATGCTTAACTTTGCATACTGTGATTAGTCTCATTGAAGTCAAGGGACTGATAGTGTATCTAGTTAAGCACATATGTGACGTACCTAAGACTGCAAGATCAGAGCCAAACACTTCTATCCTGCAAACTGCTGATTTTTAAAAGGGTGTTTAATGCGTCATCCCAGAGCCCTTTGCAGGACAAGAGCTTAAAAATTACTTTACAATAATGTTGACCATTGACCCCCAACCTGATCATAGAGGGTTTATAATTTTAGGTAAAATATAATTTAATTTATTTGCTAAACATGCTTATAGGAATAATAATGAAAGAGGAGAATACAAATAATTGGATTTGCTCTGGCTAAAGGCTGTTTTATTAGTATGAGGACATGTGGGAGTCAGGGCCGGTGCAAGGAAGTTTCATGCCCTAGGCGAAACTTCCTTGCACCAGCCCTGCGCTGTCCCCACCCCCCCGCCCAGCTAACGCTGCCGCCCCCCCGCGCCGGCCCTGGTCGCCTAGTGATAGCGCCGGCCCTGGTGGGAGTAGCCATGCTAAAAGGTTGCATTTTAGCTAAAACCTGCAGGCCCAAGAAAATAACCCCAGATCATAAATTCTGCACTCTCATTTGGACAAACAAGTAACTACAAACAATACAGTACACAGCAGAATTCTTTTTTTTTCTTTTTAAGGTGGTTTTTGGTTGTTTTTTTTGAAGTGGGCTTTAGCAATCTGGTTACTAGGCACTTGAACTGCAATGACATAGGAATTATTAAGAAATAACTGATGTTCTTAATTATTAGTAGGTGTGGCTGTGGACCCCAGAATGCCAGTTATGGATGATGGGCAGGTATAATCTGGGTCCAGGCTGGCCAACAGGATTTTGAAAATGGTGCTAGCGTGCCCATGCAGGATATACAGCGTGGAGACAGATGAATCATGGGATTTTAAAAAATTTTGAACTAGCCTGTCTTCTACTATCCACAGTGCACAGCAAGAAAATCCCAGAATGCACACTGCTCAGCAGCCAAGCAAAGGAGTATGGGATACGGCCAAAAACACCATGCCCTAATTTTACAGAAAACTACAGCCGTGTGTCCACAGAAATGCACACTGATGGCCGGCACACCATCCTGTGTGAATGCTCTTATTGCTGCTTGCATAATGAGTGTTATCTGATGCACAGCAAAAAGCTGTGGATTAACCCCCTTCTAATTAACACCTTCTAAAAGCAAACACCTTCTAAGTAAGACAAAGCAATTGTACTTCTCAACACGCTAATCTGATCAGGCTAAAGCCGGTCTCCCCTGCTACTGGGGACAAACAGAGCTCTCTAAACCACTGTAGAAGTGACAAAGGGTCCTGTGGCACCTTATAGACTATTGAAGCATAAGCTTTCGTGGGTGAATACCCACTTCTTTGGATGCCTGTGTTACCACTGTGTTACCTCTCAGCCTCAGCAAGACTCAATCGCCAGCAAAACTCAGGCTATGTCTAAACAGCACATTTTACAACGGTGCAGCTGTGTACATGCCAGAACCAGTAGCAATTTAACATTCCAAACTCCTACTGACGTCACTCAGGTAACACAAGTGGAATAACTACAGTCTCCAGTAATTCTAATACTCTATAATTGCGTATTTGGTGCTTCTGGTTCGAACTTTCTTGAACCAATGTACCCAAACTGAAAATCTAAGCATTCATTATCATTTTCTTCTATCCCAGATCCACCCTTTAATCTCTCCCTCCCCCCAATTATCTCCATCCTTTCCAATGCCAGGCAGATTCTCCCACCTTCCCCTGTCTCCTACAGGCCTTTCCATTTTAGCCATTTATCTCTCTCCCTTTCCCCACAGCCCAGGTACAAACTACCTGATTTCCTGCTCCTCTCCTTCTGTCTATGGCTCTGATCTAAACTCCTGTGAAGTCAGTGGAAAGACTCTCACTAATTTCAGTGGACTTTGGCTCTTGTGCTTTGTGTCCTTTTTTCTCTCTTCCTATTCCAGATCTCACACCCATCTCCCTCTCACCCCCTTGCCACATCACAAAGTTGAAGAATCTGTTTCTGAAATCCTGGCCTCACTGAAGTCAATGGCAAAACTCCCATTGACTTCAATAGCTCCAGGATTTCATCCTACGTTTAACTGCAGTCTTTATGCCTTTCTGCTGTAGCTAGGGGGTAAGTGTGATTTCCATGCAGTTAGTGGTGACTGGTAATCAGTGTAAATGAGCAGCCTGGAGGCTTATGTAAGGCATGCACACAAGCACTAATTGAAGAGACAAGTGGATGATCCTTGGAATGACAAGACACCATGGAGTTCACTTAAATGTGGACAGAATACCAGATTCAATCCAATGAGCTGGGAACCCTCCATCATCAACAGCATCATGGCAAATCCCATCATCATCATGGCAAAGGTATGTAGCCTCCCTGCAGATTATGTGCCACTCAGATCGATGGGCCAAGACACTGGCATTCCCCTTCTAAGGTGAAACAATCCTGGCAAATTTGGTCTTCTGGTAACCCTAAATATGGCAGATTCTATAAATTGCAAAAAGAAAAACCACAGGAAATTAATCACCTACAAATATTGTCAAAGTAATGTTAAAGGTCTGATTGACGTCGACAAAAGGCAGGCGTGATTTTCAAAGTTATATATAGGCCAACTTTCAGTTCACAATACTCTCTTGAAAAAGAGTTCAGATGCATGAGCCAGCCCAGATTTTTAGCAGGAATTTAACAGTTTTCTCCTTGATCTAAATCCAATCCTCACCCTAATTTGTATTGTTGTTTCGTAATATTAACACCAGAATACTCTCCAGCAAGAACAATTGATGACTGTGACTTGACATATATTTATTTTGAGACTGTCAACATAATTTAAGCCCCAAATGCAACATCATAATGTGATTGTTTGTTTTTCCCAGATTCTAAACATTAGCTGTGGTCAAACTTGTTGCGTGTCTCTAGTTCATATTGATTTCAACTGGATTTGTGGGTGACCAGCACCTCTGAAAATCAGGCCATTAGTTTTTGTGGTTCATCTAATTCTCTGTCACCAAAAAGTAATAATACAATATTACTTCAGGACCTACAATAAGAATACTTAGTATGGAGGTGGCAGTCTTCTTTCCATATCATTACTGAGATCAATTTATCTGCATGGTGCCATGGAGGTGAGAGAGAGGATATAAATCTGAGATCATGACCTCCTTTGGTAATTAGAGATTCTACAGTGTGTTCATAAGAGCAGACATGTTAGCCATGGTCAAAATCCAACTTTTATACAAATGGATCAAGAAACTTTTTACTGTATGAATAACACTTAGAGAATTTGAGTAACAAATTTAAGATGAAACCATCACAGATAATGTCTTAGCTCCCTGTACTGTTTCTAATGAAAGGGAGATGGGAGTGGTAAAACCTTTTTTAAAAATGCTGTTTGACCACAACTATAGCCTTACAGCCCTTTAAAAGAATTCGGTCATTAAAATGTAACTGACCTTACAATATAGGTGCCTCACCTTGCTAACCTTAAATTGTATTATGAATTGTTTTTAGGGTCAGGCCTTAGGTATGAAAGAATTAAGGAAGGAAATATTGTAGGCTGGCATCATTACAGGGACAGAGTTAAAGTTGTTTTGTTTTTATATCCGGGGATAGCCGTGTTAGTCTGTATCCACAAAAACAACAAGGAGTCTGGTGGCACCTTAAAGGCCCACTAACAGATTATTTGGGCATAAGCTTTTGTGGGTAAAAAACCCAGAAGAAATGGGTTTTTTACCCATGAAAGCTTATGCCCAAATAAATCTGTTAGTCTTTAAGGTGCCACCAGACTCCCTGTTGTTTTTGTTTTTATACTGATGGAAATTTGCAGTTTGTGTGTTTAATGAATGCAGTTATTAGGTTTGGTGTCAGAATTGCATGTTTAACCTTATTGGGCAACTTCCCATAGCTTTTTAATTTTGTTTTCCTTTGAATAATGTGTAATTGCACATGTTTGGAGTAGCACTTCACAACCTTAATTGTTAGCAAACAAATATTTTTATTTGGGGATTAACACCATTATCAGGGATGATTCAAGATGTTGAAGTATAAACAAGGAAGCAACCAAAATCAACCGTGTGCATTTCCATTTTCTAAGCATAGATATGTTTGCGAAGCATGAAAACTAAATCAGAAAAGGAAAAACATTTTATTTTCAAACTCCTAAACATAGATTACAAACAACGGTGCAAACATGAATGGAAACTATTTAAAAGCACATGGATGTCCTTTTAAATACTGCAAGATTGCATTGTCACTTTTAAGTCTAGACAAATGTCACAATTTCTGATTCCATTTCTATCTGCACTAATTCAAATATGGCAAAGGGCAATACAAGTCATACCCGTTTTTATATAACAAGACAACACTACTATTTGCTAAACTACATACAATGTCATAGCATCCTGTCAGGAGCACTACACTGGGGAAGGTGCTGTCTTTCAGATAAAATATAAATCTGAGGTCATGACCACTTACGGTCATTAGAGATCCCATGACATGCTTCACCAGCTTCTTGCAAAGTAAGGCACTACTAGTTCAAGTGATGGTATCAGAATCTAGTCCAATAACTAATAATATTCTGCTTGACTTCCACTGGAGATGTTATTATTTCTTCACCTTCTGGGCTAAAGTATTGTGTACTATTGCTGTTACACAGCTGCGATGTTTCATCCTATAGCAAGCAGCATTTTATGGATGACTGAAGTGATCCCTATGGATACATCTACAGTGCAAACCCCTCCCCCAGCAGTGAATCTCAGAGTCCAGGTCAACTGGGCTCACATTACAGGACTTAAAATAGCAGTGTAGGTGTTCCTGCTCAGGCTGGAGCTCGAGCTGAGACCCACCTCCCTCGCCAGGTTTCAGAGCCGGAGCAGAAACCTTTACACTTCTATTTTTAGCTCTGTAGCATGAGTCCAAGTCTGTTGACCTGGGCTCTGAGATTTGCTGCCACAGGTTGTTTTTCCCCCCACTGCAGTGTGGATCTTTTTAATAACAACATTGGGTTGAAAGATAATATGTAAATGTAAGGTATTAATTAGAGCTGGTCACAAATTTTGTGATGGAAAGCTTTTCCATTTGAAAATGCAGATTCATGTACATCTAAATGCGCCCCAGGAATGTCTTAAATGTAATGAAATTTCATTTTGGAAAAAAATATTTCAGTGAGGTTAGTATTTCGAGCTTCAGTTTGAAACAACTTTTTGTTTTGATATTTATTGTACATGATAAGCTTTAATATAAAATTGATAAAATAAAATAACATTGTTCAATCATTTTATTTTTATCAAAACAAAATGTTTTGACTGACCCAACATTAACTTATTTTTAGAAAATGCTGGTTTGCAGGAATGTCACAGGAAGCCTGGCCCTTTAAGATAAGCCAGGCTCAGCTTACCAGCTAGCCCCCAGCTGATGTGATATGTAGGGTCCTACCAAATTCATGGCCATGAAAAATGCGTCACGGACTGCGAAATCTGGTCTTCTACCATGAAATCTGGTCTTTTGTGTGCTTTTACCTTATACTATACAGATTTCATGGGGGAGACCAGCGTTTCTCAAGTTGGGGGTCCTGACCCAAAAGGGAGTCGCAGGGGGGTCGCAAGGTTATTTTAGGGGTTTGCGGTATTGCCACCCTTATTTCCACATTGCCGTCAGAGCTGGGTAGCTAGAGAGTGGTGGCTGGTGGCCGGGCACCCAGCTCTGAAGGCAGTGCCCCACCAGCAGCAGCTCAGAAGTAAGGGTGGCAATACCTTATCATCCCATCCTTACTTCTGCGCTGCTGTTGCTGCCCAGCTCTGAAGGAGCCGTACTGCAGCCTCCCTCTACAATAACTTTGTGACACCCCCCCCCACCCAACAACTCCTTTTTGGGTCTGGACCCCTACAATTACAACACTGTGAAATTCAGATTTAAATAGCTGAAATCATGAAACTTACGATTTTTTAAATCTTGTGACTAGGGTGACCAGATTAAAGAAACAAAACGTCGGGGCACATGGGGGAAGCATAAAAACCCAACATCCGGAGCAGAGTTCTCCGAGCAAAAAAAATAAAAATAAAAACCCGGCCGGAGCAGAGTTCTCCGAACAAAAACAAAAAAAAAAGAGCAGAAGCCCCGATCTGGTCACCCTACTTGTGACCGTGAAATTGACCAAAATGGACCTGAATTTGGTAGGGCCCTAGGGTTATGGCAACTTGATGATGAACAGTAACCCAACAGCTGGGAATCAGGAAGGACTACTTACATAGTAAAGTGGAGAATTCAGTCTAGACAGAGGAAAAGAAATTGCAGAGAAGGAAGGACTCTTTTGCTGGTTGGAAAACCCACAGGGACAAGGGTCAGAGTCTTGTGAGGAAGGCCCTGAGGTAGGGCCAATAAAAGCACTTTAGTGGAGCCTGAGAAGGGTGGAAAACTACTTAGTTCAGAGAAGAAGGGGGAAGCCAGAGGCCTGAGAACCAAAGGGAGGCTGTATTAAGCACAGGCTCCAGGTAAGCAGTACAAGTGGGCTTAGAGATAGGAAGTGGCCTAGGGAAACAGCACCACATCTGAAGCAGACCTAACTGCCTAATCAGGGACCCTGGATAGAACTCAGAGCAGCTGGTGGACCTGGGTTCCCCTACCAGCAGCTGAGGAAGGAGAATGCAAGCCTAACTGCAGGAGCAGACGAGGCTCCTGTGGGGAGGCTCTGAGGGACAGCCAGTAAGAACACTGCAGTAGAGCCCAAGAGAGGTGGAAGAGTTACTTGGAAGTTTAGCTGGGACCTTTTGTTACCTAGGAACTTCATATCAGTTGGCCAGAATGCCAGACTACAGAAGACATGGTAGAGGGAGATGGCTGCGGGAGGTGCCAGAGGCAAGGCCCCCTTGCAGCATTGCACCCTGACAGGAGGGGGCATGATGGGTGATGAGTATACTATCTTACAAGGAAACTTGTAATCACAGTATTTCTTTCACAATGGACATTCCAATTCCTGCACTGCTCAGTGTACATAGTGTCACCAAATAGGCACAACTGATAGGCTAATAAATCTGATCAGCAGGTGTGACATAGCCTTTCCAGTAGATGGCAGTGGCATATCCACACAATCTCATACATTGTCCTGAGTGCCTGAATCAGCTTTGCTGTCATTCGTTTTTGAAATGTATTCAGTACAGGATGTAGAACTACACACCCTTTGATTTTTCAAATCAAATCATTTCTTTCATCTTTGGCTCAAGCATATGGACAGTTTATTTCATTGTACCTTTTTACGTTGGTGCTGTCCCCTATCTTTTCTCTGCATTCTTTTTTTTTTTTGAGGGAGGTGGGAGGGAGGAGAGGAGAGAATGAATTGGAAGATTTTTTTTTCTCCTCCCAAATGTAATCTTTCTGATTCCTTGTTGATGAAGGACCAAACAAAGGGCAAGAATTATACTATAATGAAGGGGTGGGCGTGTGCGCACCATGGCTCTCTACTATGTAGAGTCAGAACTGGTCAGCTGCTTGTCATATCCCTCACACTGCTAATGGAGTTTCTTCTTTACTGTAAGGGGGAGCCTAGCCTGTTGGAGCAGTTTGCCCTGTCACTGTGAAGTTCTGAGTGGCCAAGGCATACTGTAATATCCCAGCTGGCCATGTGGGTCTGTTCAGATGATATCAACTAATACACATTACAAAAAAAAAAAATGTTTACGTTTGTATTTAGCTCCAGAGTGGAGAAAGACAATAAAATATGAGGGACCTCCCACCCTAATCTCTCAGGCAGGGAGACAGAATTCCCTGCTTCTGAAGAAGTGGGTCTTTTACCCATGAAAACTTATGCCCAAATAAATCTGTTAGTCTTTAAGGTGCCACCGGAGTCCTTGTTGTTTTTGTGGATACAGACTAACACAGCTAACCCCATACTTCCCTGCTTATGTAAGCCATGCCTGCTACCTCATCCCTGGGCAAGGGGCTGAAGAGAGAACCCACCCTCCCTTCAGCTAACTGTTTTTCCCCTCTCTCCCCACGAGAGAGCGGATCCCAGGGACACGGGGGGGCTGCATTCTGTGGCAGTGGGGCAGATCCTCTCCCCCTGGTCGGGTGACCAGATGTCCCAATTTTATAAGGACAGTCCTGATTTTTGGGTCTTTTTCTTATATAGGCTCCTATTACCCCCCCCACCCGTCCCGATTTTTCACATTTGCTGTCTGGTCAGGTCACCCTACCCCAGTGAGGTGGTCTCCTGTTTCTCAGGAGCAGGTCTCCCAGCTGAGGAGAGGGGTCTAGTTCCCCTTCCTCAGGGGATGCCCCAGCCGCAAAGGGGGTAAGAGCTCAATTTCTCCCGCCGGAGCTGGGGAACTCTCTTAGCACTCGGGGGTGGGGAAGGAGAGGGGCTAGGACTCCTCCCCTTCTCCCGTGCTAGGTGCCCCGCCCCGGGGAGAGGCAGAAGCTGCCGCCGGAGCCCCGCCTCCCTTGCCCGTACATGGCCTGGCGGGGAGCCCCTGATTGACAGCCGGGTGGAGGCCGCGGAGCGGAGGCGAGGGCTGCCGCCGCCGCCGGGCTATGGCGGAGGAGGCTGCGGGGAGCAGAGGGGGGAAAACTTAGTCGGGGAGCCCAGCCTAGGGCTTGGAGGAGCGCAGCAGGGAGCAGCCGCCGCTGAGGAGCGGGCGCTGGCCTGGCCGCCCTCGGTCTCCCTGGCGCTGGGCGGGCCCCGGGGGCGCGTTCTCCTGCGGCGGGGGAGGCGAGAAGCATGAGCTGGGGGGAGCGGGGAGAGGCATGGCTGCAGCCTTGCCGTGGGGCGCCCAGCGGCCCCGCGCAACCAACATGGCTGCGGGTGCGAGGAGGCGCTCGGCGCTGAAGCCGCCTGGCCCCCGGCAGCCCCCTCCTTGCCCCGCGGCCCCCGGCCTGTAGCCAGGGGGAGGGGAAGTGGTTCGAGCCGCGGCTCGGCACTAGGGGGTGGCAGCTGTAGGGGGAGCAGCCGCCTTTATCCCCAGCGCCTGCCCCAGGCGGAGTCTGCCTGGCCCCGGCGGAGAGCGGGGAGGCGGCCGCGGGGAAGTTGGGCGGCCGGGCGGGTGTCAGCTGTAACGGGGGGAAGAGCCGCAGCCCGGGTCTGTCCCGGGGGAGAGGAGCCCGCAGCCTCTGTCCGGCGCTCAGCCCCAGGAGCAGCCAGAAGCGGGGGAGGCGCGGAGCTGCCCAGGGGGTGCCCGCCGGTGCAGGAAGGGGGAGGCGCCGCCGCATCTCCCCGGGCGCACCGAGCCGCGGGGGGCTTTGCCCGCCTGGGGTGCGGGGGAGGGCACCCAGTGCTCCTCGGCGGGCGGGCGGGCGGACGGACAAAGTTTGGCGGCTGGCTGCCCTGCCTCGCCCGCCGCGGCCATGGAGCCCAAGCACAAGGAGCTGCTCGCTCAGTGCCGCCAGAGCCTGGCCCAGTCCATGACCGAGGTGGACAAAGTGATCGAGCTGCTGGAGGCTGCTGGCACCTTGAGCCCCCGCGACCTGCACGAGCTGCAGGAAGCCGCCGGAGGAGGAGCAGGGGGCGCCAGCAAGGCCGACCTGCTCATCCAGCTGCTGCTGGCCAAGGATCGGGACCATTTCCAAGACCTGCGGGTGGCCCTGGAGAAAACGCAGCCTCACCTGCTCTCGATCCTCTACCTGAACGGGGTGGCAGGGGCGCCGCCTGGAGAGACGGCCGGTGAGTGCCCGGCGGTGGGGGAGAGGGACCGGCACCGGGGAGCGGTTGCTGGCTGCCTCAGTCGCTGCACTTCCGAGAAGCGAGGGAGTGGAGCTGCCCGCCTGTGTTGTGTGCCGGACGGTGTCCAGGTGCACTCTTCAGGGACAGGGGGCTTGCTGCCTGGGTGTCTTTTGGGCTGGGGGTGGGGTTTGCTACCTAGATGGCATTTTTTTTGGCTGGGGATAGGCGAATGGTTTGGGTGGAAACCAGTTTCTGTCCTTCACCATCCTGATGCTCTTAAGACAGGAGGAAGAACATTTAGGATGAGATTTAGGCAGGTGCCCAGCATTGGCCTAGTTCTACCACCCCTTTAAGTCAGTTGTAATAAGCCTGTGGTGCTCTTCATCCGGATATCTTATCCCCGTTTTACAGATGAGGAGATAAAGTGACTTGCCCAGCAGGTCAGTGGCAGAGCAGGGAATCAAACCCAAGTCATCTGAAGCCTAGCCCCATTCTTGGCCACTAGGCCACACTGCTAATATTAATCAATGGGAGGAGAAGTAGGTCTGTGGGGAGCACTTTTGGAGAGACCTTCCTTAATTAAACGGTGAAAACACCTAAGCCTGGATACTTAAAGGTAGTTATGATCAATGTGATCTAGGTACCTAAATACCTTTGAGGGTCTGGGTTCTAGTCTTCTATTGCTTATATTTTCTTCAGGCTTTAGGTTTGAGGGTTTATTTTGGTCTGTCTTTTTGCTCCCAAACTCCCCCCCCTCTTTAGGAAGATGTGCTGCTGCTTGTTCCCAAGTAACAGTAACAGCATTAGCATTTACAGTACCTTGCATTACCTTCTCAAAGTAGTTACATAATTATTTCATTCATGCTTTCATTATTACTATTCCTGTCTCTGGAAACCTGGGATCAGTGAAGACTAAGCTGTTTCCATAGTGTTGTTTTGTATACTGTCTGTTGTTTGTAAACTCCACTGAAGTTAATGTTAAACAGTTAAAGTTTTGTGACTAGTTGCAGCTGTGAAATTGTTTCTGTTGCAGATTGATTGAACTGTGCTGGCCTAATAAAGCATGGAGATTTTTTATACTTACTGTTTGGAGAGAATGGCAAATGTTTTAACTAGTGGTCCTATTTGAATACAGATTAATTTGGATCTATATCATAGTAACTTGCTGGGAGGTGACTGTGTCTGCCTGGCTCAGCCAACAGCACAGCCGGGGCTGGTCCCGAGGCAGGGAATCGCTTCAGCCCTTCCGGGAGTGGCACGATCTGCCAGGCCAGGGTCTGCCCCAGACAGGCTCCCTCAGGACCCTCTTGCCTAGAGGGGCCTACCTAAGGCCCCCACACTGTCCATCCCCCGCAACTGGCCGAGACTGTCCAGGGTTTTGCACCAGTCCCAGGCTGCTCAGCTCCGGGGAGACAGGCGGGGCCCCACAGGTGGGGGGAGGGGGGGAGAAGAGAGAAAACGGATTTTATTGTTCAGCCAGGTGGAGATGAGAATTTTGAGAGTAAACCTCCTAGTTTATCAAAGCCACCAACAACCAATTAGGACTCTATCAGAGATTTTTTTTTTAAAAAAAGATGAAGTTGGTAATATTGAGGCCTTATGAATGCAGCTGTTCCTCCAAATTAATGCTACTACAGTTTATCTAAATGTAAAGGCTGTATTGGAGATTGGCTTTAAAGAATATGCATTTGTTAGAGTAATGTGCAGGGGCTGTTTTATAATGGCTGTCCTTAACATTTGGCAATAAGGAAAAAGCTTTTTTACATCGGAGGTGGATTTAGCCAGGGTGACTTACCTGTTTACAGGGAGGAAACTATCCGTGGAAGGTACTTCCTGGCTCATGTAAAACATAATTTTCTTAGGAAAATTGAAGCAAACTGTCTTAAAATCAGACTCTTAAACTTTCCTGTTTCACCTGGAAAATATTTATGGATGTGCCTTTATAATATAATATACACTGTCACACCGTGCGCACTTTTATTTTGAATTCAGTCAGCTATAAGAGTTTATAATAAACATGTGATTTCTTTTTTTAACATCACTATATATTATAATATATGGTGGTCTCTAATGAATGTATATCTTTTAATATTGTGTGATCTGACATCAGTGGGGGTTGAGGCCATGCAGTGCTTTGCAGAATAGGACCCATAATATTTTATATGATTAGATTAATGTTCAATATGGTCTTGTTTGGAAGCTGCATTTACTGAACTGATGGTACTGGACTATTGGAATTCTCTAGTCTTAAAAACAAAATTTTAAAATGAAGTGGATGTATCCACTCTGTGTGATGATACTGTGTTAATAAACTGAAAGTAAGATATAGGAAGTGTCATAATACTGAAATCCCAAGGGAGGAGGCATTTGAAATTAATGGGCAAAATTAATTACTTTTCTTTCTGTGTGAACTTATGAGGCTAATGTTAGTAAGACTAGGTGTACCAGGGGTATATTATGTAAAATGAGATGTTCATGTTGACAGGCACTTTTCAAAACATTTTAGTTTTTGACAGTAAAAGATTATACCTTTTTTAATTAAAATGTTCATCTAATTGAAACTGACATTTTTACAGGTTAGTACAGAAGAGATTGTTAAAGTGACTTTAACAGAGATAGAGTAAGTAGTTGTGTGTGTTAAAAGATTAAGGTCCTGATCCTGGAGTGTGCTTAACTGCTCATGCCTGAAGAGTCAGTCTTATTGGAGTCAGTGGGATTAAGTCATGCATAAAGTTAAGCACTTAGAAACATTTTTGCAGGATCAGGACCTAAATATTCACTTGCATACTGAATATATTACAGAAAAGGAGTTGATCTTTAATAGCAGCCACCTGGAAGGGTCATGTTTGGTCCTATATTTAAAATTTTAATATGATCCTTATTTTGTATTGGTAATGAATCTGCTTCACACTTTCCATTAACATAGTTGACTTTTTGCACTTCTGTTGATTGTGGACAATGAAAATAGACTAGTCAGTTTCATTTTCTTGTTCTTAAGTAGGTTGAGTTGCTGCACTGTTTGGGTAGCAAATACTGAAGGAGGCATGGTTTATATCTGAACAAAAGTGTTCAAAATTTAAGATGTAACTAGTGAAAACAGTTCTATTAATCCATTTTGTAAAATGCTTATATTTAAAAGTAAGGTAAAAACTAATTATTGGGCCTAAGCTAAGTGTCCCTTTAATTTAATCTAAGGCATCTTCCTGAATTAGTTTTTGAAGTTACTATTTAGAGTTTGGTTAATGAAGGAATTTAGGACAAGCACAATTAAATTATAGGCTTGTTTGGCAGTGGCAAGATTTATCTGCAGTATATATCTTGAATGCTTCTTGGAGGTTAAAGTAATATGCAGCAGACTGCTTACATGTAACACATTTGGACGTCTATTTTTTTTCTTTGTGGGAGAGGGTCTTAAGCAAGTATGGCACATCAACATTGATAGAAGTTCTAGACATATCTGTCCCACTCAGGGCCGGATTAACCTTTTGTGGTCCCCCATATAGGCAATGGAGCATGATACGGGGAGGTCAGTCCCCAGAGCGAGGGGCCAGCCAGGGGCAATGGGGCATGGCAGGGGTGGCCCCGCTCCGCCCACCCAGTACGAGGGCACTGTTTACAAACCGAGAGTTGACAGAGACACTGCGGCCCATCTGGTCCTGTGCTGCCTGCATGTCCCTTCCCCTCGGGGATGGAGGTCCCATGCCACACCACACATGCCCCCTTCCCAACACAAACACCCCTCCCCAACACCCTATGGCCAGAGCCCTCTGGACCTACTATGCCCAGCACCCCCCACCAGACCCCCTCCACAAATGCACAGCACCCTGCACTACACCCCCCCACCCCGCCCACAGCCCAACCACAACAGCCCAGCATCTCACACAAACCCCTACTCCCTCATGCCCCAACACGCATCTTCCCTGCCCCCTCACAGCCTAGCACCCCCCCAGACTCCCACTCCCCCATGCTCTGCCTCCCGGCCACACTCACCAGCCCTGCTGGGAGGTGACCGTGTCTGCCGGGCTCAGCCAGCAGCACAGCCAGGGCTGGTCCTGAGGCGGGGAATCGCTCCGGCCCTTCGGGAGTGGCACGATCTGCCAGGCCAGGCCTGCCCCAGACAGGCTTCCTCAGGACCCTCTTGCCTAGAGGGGCCTAGCTAAGGCCCCCACACTGTCCGTCCCCGGCAACTCGCCGAGACTGTCCAGGCTTCTGCACCAGTCCCAGGCTGCTCAGCTCTGGGGAGACAGGCGGGGCCCCACAGGTGGTGGGAAGCAGAGACTGCCCGGAGCGGGAGGTGCACTGGGTCCAGCCAGGGGGCAGAGAGGAGCCCTTGACCTGCCAGTGAGCAGGCTGAGAGGAGCAAGTGGTGGGCTGGGGGGAGCCAGCAGACTGGTGGGATCTCGGGGCACAGTGCAGGCGTAGCAGGCTGGGGCCACTTCTGAGCATGGGCACGGCACCATGGGACCGTTGTGAACCCGGCACTGGTCCCACTTGCTCCGTGTCAATACGATTACTAATCTATTGGTGTATTGCAGTGGTTTTCAATTTTTTTTGTCATTTGTGGAACCCTAAAATATTTCAAATGGAGGTGTTGACCCCTTTGGAGATCTTAGGTATGGTCTGCAGACCACAGATGGAAAAGCACTGTTCTATGGTAACGACAGCCTTTTGTGGACCCCTTAGACAGTCTGCAGACCAGTAAACAGCTGTTCTGAATGCTTTAGGGACAGATTGGGAGTTCTAGTAATTGCTAAAGGACTTTTAACATGGATCATGATGTATTTGCTTTACAAGGAGCTTACTTTTCTTTATAGCATTTTTCCTAGCTCAGCAACTATTAACATTTGAATACATGGTGCACATTTACATCTTGCATTGTGAATGATAATTGGTCATTCTAATTTTTTAAAGTCCTCTGTGCAGATTATTTTAAACTTATTGTTGTGATATTGTGTTATATTAGGACATGGTTTTAATTTTAGAGCATTGTGCATGACAACATTAATAAATTGACTGCACACTGACAAGAAATAATATTCTGACAAAGCAAAATCAACACAAACTCAATGCTACATGCTTTATTTTGCTTAGTGATAGTACAGGCACCATATAGTTCTTATGGTATCTCCCTTTAGAAATTCATTTAAGATAATAAAGGAAGAAAATTACAGCATTAAGATATGCTAATAAATGATTTCAGTTAATACTTCTAATTACATTATAAATTTTAATGTACCTCCCAAGACTGGAGAGGCTAATTTAAAAGATCTGGGCAGATGGATCCTTGCTATACAAATTATTTACATGAACTTTTTGAAAATGTCCATTTGAAAATAATGTGATTTTTTTGTTTTTTTTGTTTTTTGGCATTTTAAAACTATACTGAACTTTGAGTGCTAATTCTTTCTTAAGCTATTTATCTGTTGTTCTTCCTATGTTTTTGCACATTCTTATCTGCTTCTATGAATTTATGAGTTTTAATTAAGTAGCTGACTTGGCAAGGTACTTTTAATCATGTAGTAGTTGCCTATCTTAATATTATAGCTTTCTCCCTTTTAATGGGGTATTAAATGGCTTAGTAAGTGCAAGACTACTTGAATGCTGAAGTATCTTAGTTAATTGGGGCAATATTAATGTTGCAACATTAATGTTGTGAAATCAGATAAATTGCAAAAAGTTTATTTAACAATATTCTTGGATATGTTACACATCCATATGTATTTTATGTTAATAGCAAACAGTATATGAAAGTTTGAGTCTAACAAGCAAAACAGAAATAAAAACACTACAAATAATGTAGCTGCTAAGTTAGCACTGAGGGAGAAAGGATACCTTGTGGAACTTCTTGGCTTTGGAGTGCTTGATATCAATGCCATTTTTTTGTGCTTAATTTCCGTGGTTTTCTAGGGGGCGGAAATGAAACAGTCCAGACCTATTTAGGTTGCTGAGCTTGCTGAGTTCTTTGCTGCTGAGTTAATGGACTTGTGGAGTTAAAAGGTGCCCTAATCTTCATATTCCAGAGCTAAAACAGCTTGCTGAACTTAAAAGCCCCAGTACACCTGGCTTCAAAGCTGTTAAACTTGTCAGGTTCACAGTTTCCTTTCCTTTAGCAGCTGGGCTGGTACATTCTTGTAACCAAACAACTGCTTTAGGTGGTGAAGTGTGTATGCATCTATCTTTATGTTTGCAGCTAACAACATATGGAAGTTTTTAGTATGCACTTTCAGTAGTTTCATACTACTGATTAAGGCCTGTATGTAACAAGTCTTGAGACCAGCAAACACTGAAAGCCAGTGGGACTAGTTGTGTAAGTAATTAACTAGCAATAATCACGCCTCCGATTCACCTCATTGGCTATGATACTGCTACACATGTGTTTAAGTGTTTGCAGGACTGGGGTGTAAGTTTGAAATTCAACCATTCACTCATTTGTGAGTTTCTCTAAGGGGATGGGGGATAATTTTGTAAACCTAATTCAAAAAACAACTGAAGAGAGTTGCTCATAGTTGAATTATTAAAATTTTTTAACCATCTTTGGGTAGAGACCAAGTGTTAATCTCCAATCCAACAGGTACAATTTAGAAATCTATAAGTGTACAAAAAATGGAGGTAAAATGGAAACTCTTCTTATTTTAGCTTTAGAGGGACATTGTCAACTTAATGCAGTTAATTTCAAAAAATGAGTACAGTAAATAACTTCTCACCCTGAGCCACCCAGTGAGCTTTATGTGGATTACTGTAATCTTTTTTTGTTTTCTTTTAAAATGTCTTTCTACTCCTTTGCTGCTGTGTGAATAGAGTTAGTGAGCAGAGTGGCTGGGAGCCACTTTTCCAGTGGGTAGAGGTAAATGAGAGGACAGAGTAGCTCTGAAGTGACTGACTCTTTCGCTAAAGGGATGCTGGAGATAGAGACCCCCAAGTCATTGTTCTTTATCCAGAAGGAGAATGGGGAGCAGAGAGCCAGAGGAACCAGTGAATGGGTAAGTGAATATGTGGGTGGAAGATTTGATAGGGAGTGACTGAGAGAGAGATTTGGGAGGATAGGCAAAAAGGAAGTGGTAGAGGACAGTCTGTAGAGGAAGGAGAAGGGAGAGTTAAGAGGGGTGGCCTGAGAGAGAAGGAAAGAAGCATCAGATGATGAAAACATGCACTGTGACAATGAAGAAGGGAGACGGAGAAGTGAAGAGATAAATTTTGGAAATATATGTTGCAATTAAATACAGTTGAGTAACAATAAACAGTGCATAATGTTTTTATTCCCTGGAAATGGAAGGAGTGGGGTATGTGGGGCAGCTCAGGTGTTTTTCCATCTAGTTAGTAGGTATCAGAGAAACTCTTAAACCCTATTGCAGAATTCTTTAAACTACGTAGCTCAGAAGTCATGCAGTTACTCCTACAGTTGCTTAGGCAGCATTCAGAAAAGACTATTTTGTGGTGGGGACTGAGACCCTTTGCTCTACTGGGTGGTGAGTGAAACTGACCAGGTATTTCCCAGCCAGCTTGGTAGCAACCTTCTGGTTTCTTGATGTTCTCAAATTCTGAATGCCTGCTCAAATTACACAGATATTGAGAGAAGCAAGAAGTATGTCCAGAAGGGGTATCCCCAAAGGAATAGCAAGTTGTAGCTGCTTGGAAGTGGTCTCCCAAGCTCAAAGAAGGAAATTTGCTATTTAGTAGTTTACAAATACCTAGGGAACTACTAAGTAAAAAAAAGTTAATAAGTTTAATAAGATTGTTGAAGTCTTCTTTGCAGCTGAGCATTTGCTGTGATGCTTATCCAGCAGTGATCATCCTAGAATGCATAGTGAAAATTCACTGTTTCTAAAAAGAATGCTCCAAATCAGTAAGGGAAATGAATCACCCGTGGAACCAGCTGTGGTGTTTGTGTTGCAAGTAAGGATTGCCTTCCTCAGTTTTCAGTCAGTAATGTAGTTATTAGAATGTCTTCACTCCTCTGGGTTACATTGTGTTTTCATGTGGCTTTATTAAAGGCTGCAGTGGCCCCTCCTGCAGACCCACCTAGACTCTGGCAGGCAACTCTCATTCCAGAGGTATCGAACTATAGTTCCAGCCCCTTTCCCAGTCTTCTGGATTCAGTGGAGAACAGTATGGGGTCAGAACAAGCCCCTGGGAGTAGTGGCTATACAAGTGATGTAAGCAGACTGGGTTCTGCAGTTTGAACTCTGAGTATTCTTTTCTCTCTGCTGTTTGCTTTGACCTCTTCCTGCTACTGTCCAGCCTCAGTCTCCCTTCCCCTACAGTTTCCGTCTTCCCTTTATGGCCATTAATCTTCCTACTCCCTTGCTCCTATTTTCATCTCCCCCCACTACTCCATTTTTGCTCCTTGATGTTTTTATGACATACTTAAAATTCCCCAGTTTACCCAAAAGCTGTGTAACTAACTAGACGCGTCAATAATCATGAGCATTTGCTTGTATATTGTATCCCTCTTTCCCCTTCCTTCTTATACCTGTTATACTGTAAGCTCTTGGGGACATGTATTTTGTCTCTTCCTATGGGCTAGTCTACACTTACCGGCTGGATCGGAGGCGTCGGATCGATCTTCTGGGTTCGATTTATCGCGTCTTGTGTAGACGCGATAAATCGAACCAGAAAGTGCTCCCCCGTCAACGCTGGTAATCCAGCTCGCCGCGAGGAGTAAGCGCTGTCGACGGGGGAGCCTGCGCGCCGCGTCTGGACCACAAGTAAGTTCGAACTAAGAGACTTCGACTTCAGCTACATTATTAACGTAGCTGAAGTTGCGTATCTTAGTTCGACAGGGGGGGTTAGTGTAGACCAGCCCTATATGTCCACACAGTGCCTACCACATTTTGGCTGCTAAAGTAAAATAGTAATCGGTTGCCAAGCTTTTCTCTAAAAGCTCTCTTGATAACTACTGAGCATGCTTTATTATGAATCCTTTCCTTGTACAGATTTTCTGCAGTATTGATGATAAAATCTATGGAGATAACTATTTTTAACGTGAGTAATGAAAGCTGCAATAATAAATTAAGATGGAGCATTATTTTAGGCTCCTCTGGGATTTTCCATGGTGACTAACTGTAATCATTTGGAAGCACGAGCTGTGACCCACTTTTCAAAATCAAAATACAGCTGGTGGGTTCGGGGGGGAGGGCGGGGAGGTTGTTTTTGGTAAATGCCCTTGATAATAGGCCTGAATCTTTTTTTATGTAGGGGAGAAGTCAGCAAGTTTGTGCTCATTGAACTTCTGCATATGAGGCAGGACAATGCTCTTCCTCTCCCTCTCTCACTTTCCCTCCTCCCCAGCCCTCCTCCCCCCAAGCCCTCTCATGTAACTGCAAGTGGGGGTTTGGCTCCTGAAAACCAGTTTTTTGGAAGCTAGAGCTATTTGTGCAAAGGCCTGGTGTATCTAAACTGTTCCTAAGCCTAATGACAGCTATACACTGATCCCAGGTCCCACCCTACGGTCATATCTTAGCTAATGCTAACCCGTCTCGGCCTAAACTTCATGATGGGAATTACCATAAGCTAGGGGATGGTTTACAATATTGTGGCCCTGGTCATACCCTATGCCGGGAGCTTGGTCCCTGCAAAGGAACATTTTCAGAATTGGGAAGAAGTTGGCAATAGGCTGCAAAGACAGCAGCTTCTCTCATTCCCGCAAACCTTCTCCCATACAGATGTGCTTCTTTTTGCAGAGAGGCCTATCGAGTGGAGGGGCTTATAATTGGGGTGGAAGTTCTTACAGGCTTTGTCTCTTGTAAATGAATGTTTGAGATACGGTAGGCAAAGGATAACTTATTATATCTGAAAGGCCCTTTCCATTTCCTGTTGATAGTGAGGGCAAGAACAGACCCTATACATTTAAATTCTATAATATTTTAAGAAGTTAATGAAATGGACCCAGGCTTGACTTCTGCTGTAACTCACTCATGTATAGCATAATTGGCTTCCTCTAGATAATTATAATTGTTTTAGAAAATCTTGAATTGGTTTTAAAAAGTCAGCTGATAAGGAGCTGAATTTGAAATGAGTCATTATAGTCTAATTCAGCAGGCTTTTCATGCATGTAACTATGCCTGTAGCTAGGGAACAGCCGGGGAGAATATAAAGACAATACAGATTTCTGTTGGTAGGATGGCAGAAGGACAGTTTCTGGGCAAAATTTGACATACCTGGTCTAAATTCCCACTTGTTAGATTTATAGAGAGAGATTTCTTTTGTAGGTAAGATGACAAAGCAGAAAATCCCCAAATGGGCCTTCTAAAGCCATATTCTAACTGGCTCTTTCATAGTAAGCCAGTTGAGAATGTTCACCATATTTATTAGTCTACAATATTTTTTATACGAACTTAATATAAAAATCTTAACTGAGCCACCATGAGTTGTTAATCTGAATAGGCATATGAATGAGATACTCTACCCCTTTCTCTCTCTTCCCCCCCCCCCAACCCGCCACCTCGCCTGTCCACTCTCTCCTGTTCACCAGCCTGGCTTATTGACTAATCTAAAACTTAACCCCTTATCCTGCAGACACGTATGCATGCGCTTAACCTCACTCATGTCAGTAGTTCCAGTTTATTCATGTGCACTAGTGTTTTCAGGATCAGGTCCCTGGATGGTAAGTTTGTTGGGATGGGCTGTGTCTTCAGTGAAGCATCTACTGTACCTTTGGCCATTGCAAGTAATGAAGCTATGTATTTGGATTGCAGTACAGTAGAACCTCACAGTTATGAACGCCTTGTGAATGAAGATGTTTGTAACTCTGAAATGTTTGTATCTCCGAACAAAACGTTATGATCTTTCAAAAGTTGACAACTGAATGTTGACTTAATACGGCTTTGAAACTTGACTATGCAGAAGAAGAATGCTGCTTTTAACCATCTTTATTTAAATGAAACAAGCACAGAAACAGTTTCCTTAATTTGTCAATTTTTTAAAACTTCCCCTTTATTTTTTTTAGTAGTTTACGTTTAACAGAGTACTGTACTGTATTTACTGCTGCTGCTGCTTTTTTTTTTTTTTGGTCTCTGATGCTGCCTGATTGCATACTTCCCGTTCCAAATGAGGTGTGTGGTTGATGGGTTTCTTCGTAACTCTGAAATTCTACTGTAGTACTCAAAATATGCTGAGCACTTTCCGAACACAGCGGAAGACCCAGGCCCTACCCCAAAGGGCGTATAATCGGACTAATAGTAAAAATTTAGTTGGAATTCTAGAATCATTGGGCATTGGTAAACTATGTTCTATTAAAATATCAATGCACTAAAATGCCATGGCCCTAAGTTTCGATGTTTTCCACTTACGGTTTTGTTTTTGTCAGTAAAACTGTTGTCACTGCGCATAAATCCTACCAAGTACAAATGTTTGCTTACTATATATATATGATCACCACACTTTAACAATCCAAACTGAAAATTACTATTCCCTTGCTGCTCTGGTTCTCTTAAGTCAACTTTCCTTCCATGTCTCACTGTCACTTACCTGTGTCTGTTTTCCTATGTACAGCTTTCTTTCTCCCATTTTCTCTAAATCTTCCAGTTTTCCTCTTGGTGAAATAACTACTTGTTCTCAAGGACTTTCATTTTTATTAAAAACCTGAATACACCATCTGCCTTTGTACTCTCTTGGGGTTCTGGTCTTTTGGCCTTATTTTTGTGATTCCAGGTTCCCTTTCCCTCTCTCATCTTCTCACAGAAAGAGGGGCGTGGTCATATGTCAGTGACTTCTCTAAATGGAGCTTGTTGGGATGATCACAGATTTCAATCTGTTAGTATTTTTTTTCCTTCTTTCTCCCCTAGTCAGGTAAAACCCTCTCTTCTACATTGTTTTTGACCTGTTAATCTTTTAGTTTGAATCACTTTGTATTTTTCAGTGACTCTTCAAGAAAGACCTGGTCTACACTGGGGGGGGATCGATCTAAGTTGCGCAACTTCAGCTACGTGAATAACGTAGCTGAAGTCGACGTACTTAGATCTACTTACCGCGGTGTCTTCACTGCGGTAGGTCGACTGCTGACACTCCCCTGTCGACTCCGTCTATCCTTCTCGCTCTGGTGGAGTACCAGAGTCGATGGGAGAGTGCTCAGCTGTCGATTTATCTAATCGACCTCTGCTGGATCGATCACTCCGGAGGTAAGTGTAGACCTGCCCGGAGATCCTACAGAACGGAATGCTGTGTCTTAGAAGTGATGTGCAAAGGTCTGTGTGTGGTGGTGAGGAAAATTGGGGTATCTACCCTTTTTCTTGCTGCTTACTTTGGGAGTTAAAGAAGGCCTTAAGTTTTTATTGTTGTAAAGCCACTTGTTTACCTTAAAATATCAGGAATGTCCAGACTGGTCTTCCCTCCTGGATATTTTCTAGGAGGACTATGATGTGGTTTGGGAGCTTGCTCAACTCTTAATTGAAGAATCAGGGCATGTTTCATCTTTAACAAACAGATTAGCTCTTCCAACTGCTTATAGGGCATTGGACTTGGATAGGAGTGGTTAAAATACAAAAACAAACCCAAAGCTTTTTATTGTCTGAACAAAAAAGAAAAAACATTTTCCCTCTCAATTGATCAACTGCTTGATATTGACAGGGTCACAATTTAGTTCTCCAATCACCAGAGTAAACAGGGTAGACAAGACCAGAATTTTGTGTGTTTTTGTTGTTGTTGTTGTTTTGGGGTTTTTTTGAATTGCTCTTCTCTTTGGGAGGAGAGAGACACTTAAGAAGGAAAACACCTTTAGACTTGTCTTTAACCTTTACTGATTCTTTTTAAGAGCTATGGTCTTTTATTTGTAAAGAAATAGTCTTGATTTTGTATGTTTGTATATGTGTGTGTGTGTGTGTGTGTCAATGTGCATGTGCGTGTATGTGTGTATAAATAAGAAAATACTTCTGGCAATGACTGAAGATAACATTCCTTACCTGTTTTTGTTCCTTTACTATTGTGCTACATCAGCCAACATAGCTTCTCTTTGTTGCTCTTCTGTGCACAAGCATCCTTGATGTTGGCTGGAACGTGCATATTTCTGAGACTAGTGTTTGTGGCAGAGGGGGGATGGATACCCAAAATAAAGTATGTCTGGCCAAAATTATTGCTGTTTTGGGGATTTGGGTATTTACACGTTGTTTTTTTTTTTTTTTTTGGCAAAGAAACAGAATTCCAGAAATTAAGGGTCTGGGACTGTTCCTTCAGTCCTTAATTAGGCAAAAATCTCAATAATATCCATGAGAAATTGGCTTGAGTTTGTACTATAGGAGTGAGCCCCAAGTTATGTACTGTGGTTTATTTTCCAAATTACTGGTCTTGAAAATATTTAGGCCAATGTTTTAAAGATGTATGGCATTATCTCACAATCCAAGCTTATTCTTCTATTGTTTCACGAACCTCATTTGACTTTTTGGCATCTCTACAGCAGTCTGGAGTACTTTGTTCTGCAGTATAGATGAAAATGACACAGACACAACAGTGTTTTGACTGAGAGGGAGAATGTTGGTTGATAATAGTAGGAAGCAGTGTCATATTTTCAGGTTAAAGATGATTTTCCCCTAAATCCATGTGGCTTAAAATGCTTGCTCCTTTTTTGTTTGTTTTTTGTTCATCTGCGGACCTTGATTGGCCTTTTGCATTCTTTAGAGCATAGCAGGGTATTGAAGGTACTGATATGTACTTAATATGAAACTCAGTAATTACGTATTGAGAAACTTTCATTTGGCAAACAAGTTTATCAGCAGTCCTTTTGTATTGAGTATTGTCAGGATGAAACTTAAAATATGAATCCATCATTCTGTGGTGGCTCTTTCCTCCTGTAAGTTTAAGTGAGAATGTTTGTTTTTTGCAAATGACTTGTGCAATGTTCCACATGTCAGATGGCTCTCTCTCCTTCCCTTTTTACCCAGGTGTTAAGTGCCAGTTTTAGCATAGATCCAGAAGTACACTCCCCAGATATTATGAGAAGAGCATGGATGTTGAAAAATAAGATTATAGCATAAAATTGGTTTCAACTCATATAAGGCTCCTTATTTTCTTCTTTACCAGGATGCCAGTAAGGCAGAGTTGTGGAGCTGTGAAGACCATTATTTAAATATTGCCTGGCTATATTGAATACAGTTTCCCCCCCCCCCCCCTTGCATTGTATGCTATTTCATACGGAGATTGGTTATATAGGAATGGTGTATCATTCAGTCAGTGCATGGGAGAGCAAAGGGTGTATCATTCAGTGCATGGGAGAGCAAAGGGTGTATCATTCAGTGCATGGGAGAGTTAAATTCTCTTCATTTTCCTGTAAGTCTGTAACACGAGGGTACAGTGTTTACTTTTTTTTTTTTTTTAAATTTAAACTGAATACATGTTTGGATTTCTCATGGGCATGTGAGCTCACATCTGAGGCTTGAAGTAGCTAATGTAGTGGATCTCTGTATCCACCTCATTAAATGTGTGATTTATATATATATATTTTTAAAAAGGTTTGGCAGTAAGGGACTCAAAGTAATGTGTCCTTACACTGAAAGTGAGATTTTAATTTACTTATTCCTTCTTCTTTTTGGGGGGAGAATGGATTATTTTTATGCACTGTAGAAACAACTTTAATCAAATCATTGAAAAATATTCCATGAAGTTTACTTAAGCATGTACATACAAGAGAGAAAATTTAAAAAGAAAAGCCAAATGTTGCACGGGAACAAATAGCCAATTCCCAGCAGTAGAAACCCGAGGATCACTGAAAAAAGAGCTGTCATGTTATCTATAATGTCTAATACTAGCTAGCCTTAGTAATATAGTACAGTGTGATTTAAGAGGATATACAATAACTCATGAAATGAAATGCTGTCATCGCTCAAGATTAGTCAGGGTTTTAGTTTTAGCAGAAAAATTAGTATAATTCACAAATCTAAAACAATAGTGAAGAACCCTCAAATATTGCTGTTTTTATGTTCTCTTTATTGGTCACTGATGTGCATTTTCTGCAATTTACCCCTCTTTGAAACAGTAGTCAGTTTGGCACAGTTTTTTGAGAGTGCATATGCTTCTCAGGTGACTGAGCACATAGTAGGGCTACTCAAAATTTTTCTGACATTTACTTTCATCAGAAAATTGGTCTTTTGACTACTTAAACACTTCTAAATGTTTTTAAAGTTATGTAAAAGTTCCATGAATCAGAAAACTGGAAAGCCATTTTTTTTCCTGCTGGGAAATTTCAATGAGAATTTATTTGTAATCAACATTTTCATGGGGAGAGGGGATGGAGACAGCACTCCATTTTCCAGCTAGCTCTAGTAGATGCACATTCCCATCTTGTGCTTATGCACAGGGAGTTTCACGCCCAAGTCAGGTGTTTGCACTTTTGGAAATCTGGGCCATAATCTGCTTCATGGAGCAGTAAGACTAGAGCGTCTCATTCAGGAAATGGCATTTTAATCATTCTGTCCTGATTAAGGATGACAATGGAAAAGCAGGAGTCTACATGAGATGAATTAATGTAACATGGTTTCATTCGGATGCGATACTACCATATTATGTTAATTCAGAACCGCTTCCTTACAAAATGTCCCATTTTTATATCTCCTGTTTGTTAAATTGTATCTTTCATACCAGTCTTAAATATTTGATATTTCTGAAAAATCATGAACTGGGATTATACTTAATTTGTCTTTCCGTTCACCAGCTAAAATCTGACTTTTTAAGGTTCAGTGTCCCTTGCCCGTGTGACTAGCGCACAAGCAGTGCAGAGAGGATACCTCCATGCAAGCTCCCCAATGCTAGCAGCGATACCTTATTTTGCAGAAGAAATGACCTTTCGATTTTGACAGATTTAAAAAAAAAATCTTGACTGATCTGGCTGCAAGGAGGAGGACCCTGCAGCAAAAGTTTTTGATTCTCCTAGCATCTCTGAGGGTATGCCACATCCTCTGCTAGCACAGCTTCTGGCAAAGTGGCTGCAAAGTCATCATTGAGGTAGCTTTCAGAACTGCATGAAAACATTTGGTTGCTCACAAAGTCTTTTTCCATCTTTCATGCACATCTCTCTGAGCAATGGGTAGCTGAAATTACAGTTTTAAACAGTGTTTGAAAAAATGTGAAGGTTTTGTTGTGTGGTGGTTTTTAGGGGTCAGTGGGGAAAACTCCTACAAATGAATACAGGCAAGTCTCATCTTACGCAGGGGTTCCGTTCCGCGGTTAACGCGTAAAGCGAAAACCGCCTATAGTGAAACACTCATTGAGTTGAATGGCGGGCTGAATCACCTGCACTACAGTTGCAGGTTTAAAATTGTTGTTTTTCTTTTTTTCCTCTGTTTTTGCCGACTGTGCAAAGCTGAATTCGCGCATGTTAAATGCACCTAAGATGCGACTCGCCTGTAATATGAACTGTGCAAACGGGAATAATGCGTAAAGGAAGGTTAATTTTGAACCTTAATAGAGTCTGTTTTGTGTGAGTGTATCTAGCGAGACAGCTACTTGGGAATGGGATCAACACCAGAAGATGGCCGTCTGATGACAGCCATTTGGCATCAATCCCCTGCAAGTTTATTGATCTCCGAGGAGAATGAGAAAACTGGCTACTTTTTAAAGTCACTCGAGTGCAGTAGCTGGATATGAAAAAGAGCCTAGAAGTTCACAGAGCCCAGCCTCATATAGTTTTGTGTATTAGGATTTTATTCACTCAGCTTCTGCATTTACTCAAAACCCAAGGTGATCAAAGAAAGCCCAAGTTGCACTGTTGGCCTCACTCCCGCCCAAGATGTCATGTTTTGTTGACTTGGATGATTTTTTTTTTTTGTTTAATTTTGGTGAGGAAAAAACAAAAAAATTGAGTTTTTGTTTGGATCTTTTGTTTGGCCACTGAACCAAAAAAATAAAGTATTCACTCAGCTATAGTCACAAATACCTTTTAGAATGGATGCTTCAGCCATTCTGACCTTGTAAGTACAGTGATGAAATCTTATCAGTTGTTTTAATCCTATCTAATATCAGGCATTGGGTAATTCCAGTACTTCTAACTAGGAATCTTATTTTAGTATTAAAGATTTCTGGTATTCTCTTTCCAGGATCCGATTCAGGAAAGCATTTAAACGCATACCTAACTTTAAGTATGTTCTTAAGTCCGATTTGAATCAATAAGATTTAATTACATTCTTAAATTAAGCACTCTTTCTGAAAGGGTTCTCAATCACTTTGTTCTGCTTTTCTCTCTGTTTTCACAATGTCAAGATGACTTTTTCAAGTAGCAGTAGGGCTTGTGCAGATGTCATCTTAGCTTCCCTGATTTAAATTTCCATAAAGATATAGTGCTTCAAACTTGCAAAAGAGTTCTTCCTTAGGTGAACTCTAGGGATCCTTGGTGGCAGGAGACCTCTTTTGTAGCTTCTTGTGTGAATTAAAAAAAAATGGCATGGAGTTTTGTTTTTGTAACCTAAAAACGTGATTTAAAAGATTATTTTTTTGTTGTTGTTCTGTACAAAATTACAGGGTTTTAATAAAAAAGCATCCTCTTCCCTTTCATCCTCCCCAAATTTAGCATTAAGGACCAAAGCAGAGTCTCCAGGTACCTAAGTCTTATGTTGCTTAGTGGATTAAAGTATTTACTAGTCACTTATTTTATATGGCAAGCACCCCAGAGTGCTTTACAATAACAGTAAAATAAGTACAGGGGAAAAACTGAACTAAATATGTAAAAAATTGACTTCAATTGAAAAGCTACAGAACCTGCACATCTATACTTGGTGATAAGTAATCTTACAAAGTGGGGAGAAGAGAAATTAAAAGGTATGTGAAGAAACGTTTATAGGGCAGGTCATATCTTTGTTTCACTCAATATCTTTACATTAACGATACTGTAAAGCTCCTAGTTTAGTCATGAAACATATTAATAGTACAGGTAAATGTGTAGTAGATGTTTACTTTCAAAAGTCTAATGACTTGTGGATTGAAGGTATAGAACATGATACAAGTGTGAGAGATGTAGCTATTCTTGCATTATTTTGGATAAATAGGTCTGTATGCATTTGTAACCTTTTTAAAAAGGCATTTATTTGTTTTGAACATTCATAGATGCCTAAGGAAATAGAGCATGTGTTAAGAAACACTAATGCCAAGGTTGTTTATGGGTCATGGGATATAGTTATTGAGCTGTGGGCTATGTGTAAAATGTCTTTGAACTAGCAATGGATGTAATTTTGCTAGCTGATTGTCACATGTGTATCTGAAATTGTAACAAAACATTTTTCTAACTAGGATTATACAGCCAAGTAGTGGTTGAATGCCTAAATATTTTTAGGTTTCAGTGTAGTAGCTGTGTTAGTCTGTGTCAGCAAAATGAAAATAAGAGAGAAAAACTTGTATCACCTTATTAGAGACTAACAAATTTATTTCAGCATAAGCTTTCGTGGGTTAGTACCCAGCTTCACTCTTTTGACAAGGGATTTCTGATTGTGGCAAAAGAAATTGTCTCTGATTTTGAGCATGTAAGGAACATGAATGATATAGGTGGCTTAACCCTGTCTCCCCCAACTTTTTTTGTAAGGGGTCTCAACTAGCTTGACATAAGTAAACGGGCAAAAATCATGGGAAATATGTACTTGTATCTTTTTGAAGATGAAATTGTCTGAGATGTTTATTGAAATTACTAACAGTTTAATAGCAGTTTTAGAAATTTTTTCATCTTATTTAAGCTCTCATTTTAAAAACAAGCAAATAGTCCTATTTTTGTCTTAAACTCTGATAACCTTTGGGAGAAACCAGCACAAATACTTATAAACTTGACAACTTGTTTCAGGGGGATTTCATTAGGTATGGGTGAACTGCCTCAGCCAAAATAACAAAGTTGTTCTTAAACATTTGCTCATGTCAGGAATGGAACTTAAAGGATACAGTTTTTAATGTTCTCAAATTTTATACAGATGTGTTCACCTTGTACAAGTACACCTTCCCATTTCTGGCCAGAAATGACATCACAGTGCCAGTGTAGTCTATCTGGTGGTTGGTTATCGTGAGGTTTTCAGCTCATTTGTGTATCCTTAAGCGTTTCATTATAGTTGGAGTATAGGTGTGTTGAACCAGATGTGTCCTATAAAAATTGGTTAAGGTACAAACATATACACACATGCATAATATTATACATCTGTGTATGCATACCAACTATCGACATTACCCATATATTATCATTTATCACAAGTAATATGTCAAGTGTCCTCATATTAGATATGCTTGTTTAAATGTTATTACTACTTTAACAGTCTTAAGAAGTTGTGACTCTGGCTGAGTCAGAATTATATATGCTGCATTATTTTTAATCAGACATGGGAATGAAAAGGTTTTCTTAAAAATGTGTGTGTACATATATCAACTGTAATAGCTTTTGGTTGTGCAAAGAAATTATCATTAGGTGGAAAAATTTATTGTCCCACTTTCCAAACATTGTCAAAATTGGAAGATAAATGCATTTTAGAAGAGTTGCTGTTATCTAGAGTAAAAAGCATGTGCACATGAGATGATGAAGGAAATGTTGTGGATGTGAAACAGGCCAGGATTTACTTTTGTAAAGCATGTATGGGTTAGCATGTTCCATTGCTTTATTCTAATGTATAGTTTTGTATCCTTGTTTTTAAATTCACTAGGTGTTTTTGTTTTAGTTTAAAAGGGGGTCTAACGTGAAAGCATTTAAAAGATACAGAAAATAAGCTAACCCCAGAAAGTTTTGAAGGGCTGTTGCCGAATAATCTGAACCTTCCTAATGAATCTCTACAAAAACAACCCATTGCAAATATTAATCACGAAAGTCTTCAGCCACTGCCAGTGGGATACTGTTGACAGACTTGGTCATTATACACTCCTCTAACTCCCTCTGCATCCTATTCTTCTAGAGAGATGAGTTAAAAATAATTGTATAAAACAGGCAGTGCTTATAGCAATATCTTAATTCGAAAGTAAAATCTACTTTACAGAGAAAGTTATGTCTGAAAAATTTGGGTCCTAATTCAGTGAATACAGGGCAAAACAAAACATTTTGATCTTCATTTCTCAGAAGTTAGAAATGAATTTTATTTAAAAAAAAATTCCCTTGACATCTCCTTATTTCCCTTTTCATCTTGCTAGCAGCTTCAGTCATCTTGCAAACCCGTCATTGTCATTTAATTATCAAAGGAGAAAACTGAAGTTACGTTTCTGTGATCGCAGTTAAATTACAAAGGTTTGAATGTTGAGGAAAATACTGTGCTGTTGAGTTTTGGTTCTCAGTTTTTTAACTAGGCAAAACTCCTGATGTTGGTGAAACTGCCTGAGTAAAGCCTATATAATTGGGCTCATAGTGTTTTACTTAATATTATTAAACTGCAAATATTCTTTTAAAAAGTGTCTTTCATTTTTACCAAAAAGCTTCACAAGTCCTGAATCTGCATATGCATGTATTATCCTAGCTGTGATTAATTGGTGTTTTTAGAAGCAGTGGCATGGGAACTTGATTATTAATGTATAAAGGGATCATTGCTTCCCTATTTAAGAAACTCAGGATATATTGTGTACTTAGGAATGCTTGCCTGCTTATGAATTCATTTATTTTTTGGAACTTGCACAAATTCCATCTAATGTAAGTGTGGTGGTGGTCGGGTGGGGGAGAAGGAATTCGTATCTTAGTTCATTTATCTGTTTAAAAATTGCTATAATGTAATTGCCAAAACTGACAAGCATTTTAGTCCCTTAAGTCTAATGTTTGGGCGAAATGCAGACATGGTTTTAGTTCTTGGTATGAAGTACAGTCAAACTTAGTAGGACACTGTTGTGTTTAAATTGTATACCCTCACCCCTTTTCAGGTGAAGGTATACTCTCTTTGCAGGTAAAGAGAATTCCTTACTATGTAATGAATCCTTTAAAGCTCCAATTCAGCAGAGTACTTAAGTACATGCCCAACTTTAAAGGCATAAGTAGTTCTTTTGACTTCAGTAGGACTGCTCATGTGCTTAAAATTGGGCATATGCCTAAACAACTTGTTGAAAAAGTTATTGAAATTGACAACTGAAAAAAAAAAAACTTTATACCATTTTTGCTGTGTCTTTTCACTTTAGCTTGCACATTGAAAATAGACCCTTCCAGTTTTATGGCCCGATGTTTGGATGGTAAGCTCTACAGGCAAATGGTTTTAAACTCAAACTTTTTCATTGAATTAAGAACAAAGTTCTGAAAACATATTTCTCCAGTTATAGGTTTTGTGAAAAGTTTAGTTAAACAAAACCCCAGCGTTTTGGGCCTCAATCATTGAACCCTTTCCCCTTTGAAAAGCACTTCTTGAAAGTTAGAAAAGGTGCTTGTTTTCTTAAATTAGTGCAGATGAGTTTCACTACAGTGCAGTGTTGTGTGGTGTTTGTTTGAGTGAACACTTTTCTACGTTTGAGGTAGCAGACCTGTGGAAAATTTGCATGTGAAGACTGAATCATGATGCGCACATACAAGGGAGCCAAATTAAGGTTGCCCAGGTATTTGCTACTTGGGAAGAGCAATTGCAGGAGAAGTCCTGCTTAGCCCCTAGAGCTGTGGGATGGAGCATGCTCAGTCGCTGTGTGGACATAATTCATGCACAGTCCAGTTGTCATGGAGGAGCTGTGTAGGGATGGAGCATAGCCAATTCAGATTAAATCTTTGGGGGAAATTAGCTGCCAAACTCAAGTTCCTAAGTATTTGCACAATAAGATTTTTCAGGGGTTTATAAATAGTCCAAATTTGAGCGAATTCTCAGGGGGGGATGATGAAAGATGCATCCCAGACATTAATGTGACTCCTGTGCCAAATTTCATTTCCCTCTTCCAAAGTAGGGTAGTGCTAGAGATTCTTGATGAAATGGTTGAAGTACATTATTTTGTCCATGTTAAAAAAAAAATTATTTTCCCCTTACCTCATTCTCAGAAATGGCTGAACCATTTTTGCTGCAACATTCTAAAAATTTCAGCCATAGGCAGACATGGTATGGAAAAATTTCATACCAAGCAGTTAGTTTGGCAAAGTTGTTATAACTAACTGAAAACAGGATCTTATAATGAAAAATGTAGGGCAACCTTAACTTTAGGCAGAACTATTGGCTCCACCTATAATTAAAAAATATGTGAAATATTTAAAAGCAAGTTGTTGGAATCTATTAATTTAAAAAAATGCAGATGCTTGCTCGTTAAAATTAGAAAATCTGATCTGTGCTTTAACTCTTTCCTTCTCATCTTGAGTTTAATATGTAAATATTACAGCTGAATAGCAGCAAGAAGTTTGTAATACTGGAATTATAGCTGACAAATGACGGTTGTTTATTTTTTAAATTTACTTCTGTATAATCAACTTGGCTATTCTTGTCTCTGCACATTGAGAACTTCAGTTAATGAGAGGGTGGGGGAAGCCCACTTAAGCTCTAACACACTAATTAGGGGGGATTTTTTTTTGGTGCAAATATATTAAAGCATTTAAAATTATCATGGTCCTGAAAATATTCTTGATTATAGGTAAACTATATTTAAATGCTTTGACTGAAAGGAAATAGGTAAAACTATTATTTTATTTAAAAATAAATAATATAAACTTAATGGGTACAAAACCTTATGATAAGGTTGATATTATTATATAGGTATAGTGCCACCTTCACTTAGTTTTAAAAGTTATTGAAAACAAAAAAAATAGCATTATGTACATGCATACGCCTGTAATATTTACAACAGAGTTTTTAAAAAGTCAGACCATAGCATGTCAGAGGGAATATTCCTGTAATTTATTCTTTTAAAAAACCCTATATAAATTGTGTGGTTGAAAGCTTCTGTAAATCTTGATGAGAGGAAAATAGGAAAGAGTAGGGTCATTCTTCGCACCTAAGAATTGGAGTATATTACATTTTCTAATGTATTAAAATAGCACAATATTTAGATTTTAAAATTTTATGTTGTAAAACACTCAAACATCCTTAACTTCTAATCTTTAACAAAAGTTTTATCGTTTTAATGCAGTGTAACACATCTGTGGCAATCACTGCCATGTGGAGGGCAAGGAGTTATATATATTCCACAAAGATTTAGCATGCATAGAATAACTCTTCCTCCCCCCTTCCCCCCCTTATATTAGGCAAAATTAGAGAGCCTTGCTCCAATTCCTCTCCTTGTTTCAGGCCATAAACTGATTACTAGCTGTGGCAAAACCAAATTACTTCTATGTTTCAGTATTACACAACTGGCCACAAGTCACTTGTTCCATGAAGCATTTGGTACTCCGTCCTCCTGTATGGAATCCTGCTATCAGGTTAGATAGATCATTCGTTTTTTTCATGAAGGCAGATCCTCTGTTCCTAACGTTATCTGTCAGGATGCTGTGACTGGTGTATAAAGTTCTGAGTGGTTGACACTTTGTTTGCCTAGTTGCTATATGGTGAATGATTCTAATAACTCGCTGCAGAGATACTACCCTCATCACCTACAAATCAGGAACTTTCCCCCTCTTGCGATTAAGACTGTCACGCTTTTGAAAATCTTAATGTTCGATTCCGTCCAATTTCTTTGTTTCCTGTCTCGTCTTGTTGTTGAGGATGCTTCCAAAGCTGCCTTAATAAATGATGGTTGAAAGGGGAAACTCAGCCGGTCTAAATAGGCAGTGGTGATGTTGCTTTGTCGGTCCCAGGAGATTAGAGACACAAAGTGGATGAGGTAATATCTTTTATTGGATGAGCTACACAGAGCTCTCCTTCAGGACTAGGAAGGGTACTAAGGCCTTATCTACACTATACAGTTTGTCGACAAAAGTCAGTCTTGACTCTTGTCAACCAAACATTGGAGATGTACATGTTGAAATGCTCCTCCTGCCAATGTAACTCCCCTGCTATCCCAACATGATAAAACGACCTCGACAAGTGGCATAGAGCTTTTTGCGACTTAGAGCAACGCAGCATCAGTCTAGACGCTGTGCTTGGTTATATCACCCTAATTGGCCTCCAGGATGTTTCCCACAATGCCCATCCTGACTGCTCTGGTCAGCAATTTCAACTCTGCTCTCCTGAAGGTAGACAGGTATGCACTCCTCTGCCATTTAAAGGCCTGGGAATTTTTGAAATTCCTTTTCCTGTTTGCTTGATGTGCATAGTTCACACATGATCCTCCCGGCTGACCATGCTGGCTTTCCGCACCAGACAATTGGTCACCTGAGGACAGGGCAGCAGAGTTAAAAAATGATGACCAGAGTGGCTAGAACAGGCATTGTGGGACACTTCCGGAGGCCAATCGGAGCGCATTAGGTGTCCACGCTGGTGCCACGGCGCTTCAGAGAGAGCGCAACAAACATTCCTCTTGGGAAGGTGGAGAACCAGGAGTGCTCCAGCCGCGGAGTCAGAGTACTCTACATGCCTTGCCAGTGTGAACGGGTAGTAAGGTAGAGCGCTCTTGGCGGCTTTATTGTGCTATAACGCACGAGTGTAGCCAAACCCTAGGAGTAGCTCGAAAGCTTGTATCTCTCACCAACAGACGTTGGTCCAATAAAATATATTACCTCACCCATCTTCTCTCTGTTTTTAAATATAACATCATTGAGACAGGAACCTGTCTTCCTAAGACAGTATATCATTTGGGGAGGATCAGTACTGTAGAGTAAAGCATCTGCTAGATAGCATCATAATGCCTAAAGATCGTCTATTGGTGCTGATGCAGGTGAATTGTGTGTGAGAGCACACAGTAGTTCCGCTTAGATGAGGTGCGAGTCTTCTGTGATTTTTGAGGAAGTTCAAGAATCTTTTTACAGGTTCTACTTTTTATTTCAATTCCTCCTCGGCCCTTTGGCAAGATTCTGGCTGTTGGCCCTTCCCATGAGTTTCTTGTTCTCACCCTCCTATCTTCTTCCTGTTTAAAGAGAAATTTTATTGCTAGTGCTCCCGGCAGCTTTGACAACTAAGGGGTTTATTTTCTTTGCTTCTCTCATCCTGTGCTGTCCACACTCTTCCTTGCTAATGTTTGCTTGGCCAACAAATTTAACCCCAGCTTTAAGGTAGACATTTGTGGGAGATGGGGACATGTTGTTTTTATTGTCATTGTATATGCATGCTGTCATGTGCAGACCATTATGTCTCTATTGTAAACTACAATGATTACTATATAATGTTAATAAGACTTTAAAATATCAATCAGACATTCACATGCTATAGGAAGTATAACTTATGCTCCTACACATTTAGCATAATTAGTTCCTCAGAATTTTTTTGTCCTGAAAGTTAGTTTGTAAAGGAACTAATCATAAGTCTTTAAAAAGCCCCACAACAGGACTAGTTGCATTGCAGTACTAAAATTCATCTGTGAATGACCTCTTAGAACTTTGTAATTCTACACCAACATACTAATTGTCTGGTAAGGTCACAGCAAGTCTTTGTCGTAACTTAGACCAGCATACAGTAGTGGGCCAACTGGTTCAGCCACTGTGCTGGTGCTAGCTTAGAACAACAGCCTTTTGTTGTATGCTTGGCTGTCCAAAGTGCATTGTCAGCAAGTTGCTGTGTTTGATTGTAGAACCTGTCAGCTAGTGTCTCAGTGACTTGGGCTTCAATAAATCATGCTGTTTGTGTTACACTGCACTAGTCACACAAAATACAGTAGATATATAGAATCCATTGTGAGGATTTTAAACAGTGAATAATTGTTCTGCATACTATTTCTGTGTGCCTTTTTGTAAGAATATTTCTTGCAAGAGGTGGTACTAAGCAAGCACTCGTTTCTGCAGTCTGTACAGTACTGATTTTTTTTTTCTTATTTCAGACTACTTGTATAAGGACTACGGCTGTCAATCGCAGTTAATTCATGCAATTAACTCATATTAATAGTGATTAAAAAGTAATCACAGTTTTAATTGCACTGTTAAACAAAATATCAAGTAAAATTTATTAAATATTTTTGGATGTTTTTCTACTTTTTCAAATATATATATATTTCAATTACAACACAGAATATAAAGTGTACAGTACTCACTTTATATTATTTTAATATGCACTGTAAAATGTTAAACAAAAGAAATAGTATGTTCACCTCATACAAGTACCGTAATGCAATCTCTTTATCGTGAAAGTGCAACTTACAAATGTAGATTTTTGTTGTTGTTACATAACTGCATTCAAAAACAAAACATTGTAAAACTTTAGAGCCTACAAGTCCACTCAGTCCTACTTCTTATTCAGCCAATCACTAAGACAAACAAGTTTGTTTACATTTACGGGAGATAATGCTGCCCACTTCTTATTTACAATGTCACCTGAAAGTGAGAACAGGCGTTTGCTTAGCACTTTTGTAAGTGGTATTGCAAGATATTGCCAGATATGCTAAACATTCATATGCCCCTTCATGCTTTGGTCTCCATTCCAGAGGACATGCTTCCATGCTTTTTGTTTAAAAAAAGAAGAAAAAGTGTTAATTAAATTTTAACTGAACTCCTTGGGGGAGAATAGTATGTCTCCTGCTCTGTTTTACGCGCATTCTGCCATGTATTTCATATTATAGCAGTCTCGCATGATGGCCCAGCGCATGTTGTTCATTTTAAGAACACTTTCATGCAGATTTGACAAAACGCAAAGAAGGTACCAATGTTGGACTTCTAAAGATAGCTACAGTACTTACAGTACTCGACCCAAGGTTCAAGAATCTGAAGTGGCTTCCAAAATCTGAGAGGGCCAAGGTGTGGAGCATAGAATCATAGAATATCAGGGCTGGAAGGGACCTCAGGAGGTCATCTAGTCCAACCCCCTGCTCAAAGCAGGACCAATCCCCAACTAAATCATCCCAGCCAGGACTTTGTCAAGCCTGGCCTTAAAAACCTCTAAGGAAGGAGATTCCACCACCTCCCTGGGTAACCCATTCCAGTGCTTCACCACCCTCCTAGTGGAAAAGTTTTTCCTAATATCCAACCTAAACCTCTCCCACTGCAACTTGAGACCATTACTCCTTGTTCTGTCATCTGGTACCACTGAGAACAGTCTAGATCCATCCTCTTTGGAACCCCCTTTCAGGTAGTTGAAAGCAGCTATCAACCCCCCCCCCCCCCTCATTTTTCTCTTCTGCAGACTACATAATCCCAGTCCCCTCAGCCTCTCCTAATAAGTCATGTGCTCCAGCCCCCTAATCATTTTTGTTGTCCTCTGCTGGACTCTTTCCAATTTTTATCCACATTTGTCTTATAGTGTGGGGCCCAAAACTGGACACAGTACTCCAGATGAGGCCTCACCAATGGCGACTAGAGGGGAATGATCACGTACCTCGATCTGCTGGCAATGCCCCATCTTATACAGCCCAAAATGCCGTTGGCCTTCTTGGCAGTAAGGGCACACTGTTGACTTATATCCAGCTTCTCGTCCACTGTAACCCCAAGTCCTTTTCTGCAGAACTGCTACCTAGTCTGTAGCAGTGCATGGGATTCTTCCGTCCTAAGTGCAGGACTCTGCACTTTTCCTTGTTGAACCTCATCAGATTTCTTTTGGCCCAATCCTCTAATTTGTCTAGGTCCCTCTGTATCCTATCCCTACCCTCCAGCGTATCTACCACTCCTCCCAGTTTAGTGTCATTATCGAGCAGAACCCATCAGCATGGACTCACAGCCACTGAAATGGTGGTTGAAGCATGAAGGGACATTTGAATCTCTAGCGCATCTGACATGTAAATTTCTTGTGATGCTGGCTACAACAGTGCCATGCGAATGCCTTTTCTCACTTTCAGGTGACACTGTAAATAAGAAGCAGGCAGCAGTATCTCCCATAAATGTAAACCAATTTGTTTGTCTGAGTGACTGGCTGAACAAGAAGTAGGATTGAGTAGACTTGGAGGCGCTAAAGTTTTACATTGTTTTATTTTTGAATGCAGTTTTTTTTTTATACGAAATTCTACATTTGTACATTCAACTTTCATGGTAGAGATTGCATTACAGTACTTGTATGAGGTGAATTGAAAAATACTATTTTGTTTTTTACAGCACAAATATTTTTAATAAATAAAATAAGGTGAGCACTGTACACTTTGTATTCTGTTACTGAAATCAGTATATTTGAAAATGTAGAAAACATTCAAAATATTTAAATAAATGGTATTGTATTATTGTTTAACAATGCGATTACTTTTTTTAGTCGCATGATTAATTGTTTTAGTCGCTTGACAGCCCTAGTAAGGACTAATCACATGAGTAAAAGTTAGCTGTTTTAGTGTCCAATATTTTTAGTGTTGTAGCCACTTTGCAATAAGACTGTGTATACAGTTTCAGTTAGATATAATTTCAGATGCACAGACAAGTGCTGAGGTACTGAGAACATATTTGATTTTAGAAAGAAAAATGTTGATATTTTCTAGCTCTTGTGTATTTCCAAGACTTATATTTTGATTTTATAGCAATTATTTATTATCCAGGAAAATACAGCATGCTGGTTTTAGATGTTCCTTGAAATGGTGTTTGTATCTAAATACTGCTGACTTGCGTGCAAGGGTTATTTATTAAGGATTTATGTACCACATAAATACATTTTAACTTTCATTGGTTGAAAGATGCTCTCTCTAAGGTCACTTAGTAATTCTGATAAATAAATTATTGTAATTTTAATGGATGTGCAGTCTGCAGTTGAGGCAAGTATAGTGCTGTTTAGTTGCTCAGTGTGCATAATTAATGTAGCTTTAAAATTGTTTTCCAATATTATTACTTCCACAATTTTTAAAATCCGAGAAATGAGCAAGTAAACTAGAAACACAGCATGTGTGATTATAGGTTCCCCAATGCCCTCTGTAGTTTGGAAAAGTGGTATGGCTACTTTAAAAACCACATCTCTTACGTTTCCCCAGGCTGCGTCTCTGATATTTATTTTCTAACCTAGTAGGCTCATTTGAAGCTCACATTAATCCAGGTTTAAGGTTTGTCCAATTCACCCTGTCAACGTTTGCTTTCCTGCCCCAACCACCCAGAAGCCAATACTATAAGGTATATGGACCGTGCATGTTACATATTTAATAGATTTTCTCTTTGTGGAATGCAACAAATACATTTATCACATGGCAGAAATCCTGCAAATTATGAATTACGCTGTAAGAAACTGAGGCTGGGGCAGTCATTGTGATTATTAACTGAACTTTTGTGACTTCAGCCAGCCACAGACAAGGGTGCAAAGCATAGTTATGATGAGGTAGCCAAGGGCAATGTGGCAAGTAAGTCTTGCTTACCAGAGTTTGAGAGTGGTGTCACAGTTTCAGGGTAACTACACCTGTATTCCCCCTCAGGGTCTCTCAAGGACACCTACTTAGGGTTTCTGGTTCCCAGCTGTTCCTCTCTTGTGTGGAGAGATCCTGACCAGGATTTTAAGGCTGCATGGCTCCCTGCCTTCAACTGTGATCTCCCCAGCAAGCCAGTCTGCCTAAAGACCAGCACCTGTGTTTTGATTTTTTTTTCTTTGAGGCTATGAATGGTGTATTGCAACTGTCAGCAGTCACAAGTTGCTACACAGCTCTTTCCAAGCAAGCACCTTTATTCTTAAAGTAAAAGAATTGCAAAGAAAACATGCAATAAGCGATTTAAATATATGACGAGTCACCCATCAGTCTTATGGGGCCCGATTAGGTCAAAATCTTTCTAACCTTTCCCTTTGTCTGCTAGCTGGATCAGAAAAAGGCCCTGAATCAGTCTAACCACAGCCTTTTTATGCCAAAAGCTTTTTCTTTGTTGGTCTCTGGAATCCAGTATGTGCAAACCTCCCAAGGGGTGGTACTTCTCTGGAGGTGTTTAAAAACTAATCTTAATCTCCCTACTGTTTTTGGTTCCTGGAGGAGCTGTGAAAACCCTCCCCTCATGGAGTAGACCACAATCATACACAGTCCTTAGCCCACAGTGATACAGAAACGTAATAATAGGTTTAAGTGTAGTAGCCGTGTTAGTCTGTGTCAGCAAAACGAAAATAAGAAAGAAAAACTTGTAGCACCTTAGAGACTAACAAATTTATTTCAGCATAAGCTTTCGTGGGTTAATACCCACTTCATCGGATGCATGGAATGAAACACACAGCAGACAGACATTTATACAGTCAGAGAAACGTGATACGGTCCAGGTGTATAGACCAATCTTAAGAGGCTAATTAGTTGAGAGGAAACATGACAGCAGGGGAAGAAAAAACTTTTGAAGTGATAAACAAGATGGTCACACAGGTGTGAATGAGGATCGTTAACTTAAGGAAAATAGATTCAATTAACGTAATGGCCAAGCCATTCCAAATCTCTATTTAATCCGGAGGCAACGCAATCTAGTTTGCATATCAATTCGAGTTCAATAGTTTCTCTTTGAAGTTTGCTTTTGGAGTTAATCTGTCGCAACACTGCTGTCCTCAAATCTGTCACTGAGTGATCAGGGAGGTTGAAGTGTTCTCCTACTGGTTTTTGAATGTTATGATTCCTGATGTCAGATTTATGTCCATTTATTCTTTTGCGTAGAGACTGTCCGGTTTGGCCAATGTACATGGCAGAGGGGCATTGCTGGCACATGATGGCATATATCACATTGGTAGATGTGCAGGTGAATGAGCCCCTGATGGCGGGGCAGATGTGATTAGGCCCTGTGATGGTATCACTTGAATCGATATGTTGACAGAGTTGGCATCGGGCTTTGTTGCAAGGATAGGTTCCTGGGTTGGTGTTTTTGTTGTATGGTGTGTGGTTGCTGGTGAGTATTTGCTTCAGGTTGGAGGGCTGTCTGTAAGCAAGGATTGGTCTGTCCCCCAAGATCTGTGAGAGTGAGGGATCATCTTTTAGGATAGGTTGTAGATCTTTGATGATGCGCTGGAGAGGTTTTAGTTGGGGGCTAAAGGTGACGGCTAGTGGTGTTCTGTTATTTTCTTTTTTGGGCCTGTCTTGTAGTAGGTGACTCCTGGATACTCTTTTGGCCCTGTCGATCTGTTTTTTCACTTCAGCAGGTGGGTATTGTAGTTGTAAGAATGCTTGATAGAGATCTTGTAGGTGTTTGTCTCTGTCTGAGGGATTGGAGCAAATGCGGTTGTATCTTAGAGCTTGGCTGTAAACAATGGATCGTGTGGTGTGTCCAGGATGGAAGCTGGAAGCATGTAGGTAAGTATAGCGTAATACAACGTAATACAACATGTTCCACCAAATATACTGCATGCGGTTGCAATATCTGTCACTGTTAGGGTGGCCAACTTCCTAATTGCAGAAAACTGAACACCCCTGCCCTGTCCCTTCTCCGAGGGCCCCCTCCCGCTCAGTCCAGCCCCTTCCCTCTATCGCTCGCTCTCCCCCACCCCTGCTCATTTGCTCGTTTTCACTGGGATGGGGCAGGGGCTTGGAGTATGGGAGAGGATGAGGGCTCTTGGTGGGGTGTGGGCTCAGGGGTGTGGCCGGGGATGAGGGATTTGGGATGCAGGAGGAGGCTCTGGGGTGGGGCTGAGGCGTTCGGAGTGTTGGAGGGGGCTCCCTGCTGGTGTGGGGCGCGAGGGGTGAGGGGTAAAGGGAGGGAGGGCTCTGGCTGGGAGTACAGGCTCCGGGATGAGGCCTGAAGTATGATAGGGGCTCTGGGCTGAGACAGAGGGTTGGTGTGGGAGGAGGGTATGGGCTCTGGTCTGGGGGTGCGGTCTCTGGGGTGGGGCCAAAATGAGGGGTTCAGAGTGTGGGAGGGGGCTCCCAGTTCCAGTAGGGGGTTGTTGTGAGGACTCTGGCCAGGGATGAGGAGTTCGGGTTGCAGGAGGGGGCTCAGGGCTGGGGCCAAGGGGTTCAGAGTGGGGAAGTGGTGTGGGCTCTGGTGGGGGAGTTTGAGTGTGGGAAGAGGCTCAGGGGTGGGAAGGGGAATGGGGCATGGGAGAGGGTGTGGGCTCAAGACGGGGGATTGGGGCGTGGGAGAGGGTGCAGGAGAGAGTTTGGGTGCTGGAGGGGGCTCCAGGCTGGGGCAGGAGCTTGGGATGTGGACTCCGAGCGGTGCTTACCTCAGGCAGCTCCTGGGGAGTGGCCGGCATATCGCTCCCAGCGGCTTCTAGGCGGAGGCATGGCCAGGTGGCTCTGCATGCTGCCTCTGTCCGCAGGCGTCATTGGCCGCAGTTCCTGGCCAATGGGAGCTGCAGAGCCGGTGCTCTGGGCAGGGACAACGTGTGGAGCCCCCTGGCCGTCCCTGCATGTAGGAGCCATAGGACATGTGGCTGCTTCTGGGAGCCGTGTGGTGCCAGGGCAGGCAGGGAGCCTGCCTTAGCCCTGCTCTGCTGCCAACCGGACTTTTAGCTGCCCAGTCAGCAGTGCTGACCAGAGCTGCCAGGGTCCCTTTTCAACCGGGCATTCTGGTGAAAACTGGACGCCTGGCAACCCTAGTCACAGTGAGGAATGGGAGCTGGTGGTAAGGCAAACAGTCCATACAGACAGCCAAAGAGCTTTGGGGGTGGGCCCATGAGATGGCGGACCGCAATGACATCAGTAAAAATTGTGAGCGAGGGAAGAGGTGATAATGCATTAGTCCTACACGTGCTTTAAAAGATATTAGAAAGTTGGGTGGGTGATTTGTCAGCTATCCTTTTGTGTGGCTTCTAATTCCTCCCCCAGGTGGGGAGGGGAATATGGAGTAAAACACATGGAAGTTTGGGAGTCCTGTTTCCTTTTCTTTTTCCCCTTGCTTCTCCCCCTCCCTCCCTCCTGAAAGTGGTTGATGTAGCCCTGTTTTTGATTTTAACTTTGATCTGTATCTTGGAGAACTAATTCTCAAATACTTCAGCCAAGTTTAATAATACTGGTAATTTATCCATAAAAGTACTAAGTGTTTTTTAAAAGTAAAAGCTAAACTGAGTGAGTAGCTAAAACTTGTTTGGGCGGAAAAACATTTTTATTGGCAAATCACTTAACTGTTTTAAAGATGACATATTCCAGTTAAGGCATTATTTTATACAGTCTCAAGACTCTTGCATTCTGAGGAAGTGGAAACCTTTTAAGGCTAAAACTAGGCTTTTTTGTGGCTTGATTGTATGAGTGTGATAACCCACTTCTCTTTGATAGTGCTCTGTGGCACATGAAGTCTTTGAGTGAAAGTTCCAACCACACGGACTTCCTGTGGTTGGTTAGAAACTGCTTAAGAGCTTTACAAAGAGAGAAACAGAGCTGATTTAGTTGGATTGGTGTTTTTGTTTGTGGGAGGAAGTTATTGTATGAGGATAAAGTAAATGACTTTTGCTGTATACTTTTATGGAGTATCTTGCTTTCAGTAGGGCGTTTACCAGGCAGAATATACGTGTCTGTCTTCTGTAGTCTGTTGTATTGGAGGTGATAGTTGGATCCTACATTAATCACATGTAATTTACAAATGATTTCCAGTGACAATTTGCGAATTTAAAAAAAAAACCTCTCATTGAGAAGACATGTCATGAATTTTTAACCACCTGCCGGTGACGCTGATCACATATAAATGGATGGCCTTCATGGATCTGATGTTGAATTTTTAATGGTATTGATTTTTTTTTTTCTTGTGGTGATAGCCCTTGCCTTGCTTTTTCATGCAGAGACTGTAGTCTTTCCCTAGTTGAGACTGTGAGTACCAGTTACCAATCTGAATTTTGACCACCTATGTACTTCATAGCCAGGAATGAGTTTTCTGGTTAGGGAAGTTTTGCTAATCGATGAGAACTTTAATGACATGACAGATTTTTTTCACTTTCATTTTCAAAATACCCATAAACATTTTGTTTTTGTAATATCATATTCAGAAAGCTTCGTATGTGATTGATTGATTGAGGTCTTGAGCTTGCGGCTCTGGCAATCCTTTGGACCAAATGCAGAATCAAGTGAAACTTGCTCTGCATAGGTTTTCCTATTCTCTGTCTCTAAAACCTATTTTCCCCTTGTGTATTGGTCTGTACATTCACATACTCAGGAGAAACCCTTCTCAGCCTTTTAGAATTCTGAATTGAATGTGTAAGCTGGGCATTCCTGAAATTGTTGTTTTTGGCACTTGTCGTGCTCATTAATGAAGCCAGAGGTGGAATTAAAAGCTGCAGCTGCCAAAGTTGTATTTTTTAAAGTATATGTTAGTGTGCTTAGGATACCTGCTGCTCATAATATCATTGCAGAGCTTATATTTGAAAATATTTTTTAAAAAAGAAACAAAATACATAACTTGATATAAAAACAAATTTGTGATTTATTTCTCAAATACCTTGAGTTATGCATCTATATTAGCATCACCAGGCATTTAGGTAGAGAAAAGTTCTTTAAAAAAAAAAAGATTAAAATGATTTAAATTTAATTAATAAAGTTATTAATCAGCAATCCAGTCTGCAGTTGAAATTTACAATAGGTAATGTACAAGTGATGAGAACAGATTCCATAAGTGCCAAATCACAATATGTACAGTAAATATTATTCTACATTTAAAAAAAAGCTTAACCTCACTCTGCATATATCCATTTCTGTGTCCACAAAGGGAAAAATGATTTCCCCAATGAAATTCACCAATAGTGTGGAGTGCCAGAGTGCAAGACAATCTATACTGCTTAAGTACTGCATGAGGCGGGAAGGAAGTTCAATGGGATGAGAAGCAGGCAGACAATAATGCCTGTGCATCGCTTGCGTGTCATGAAAGGCTCATGTGCCTACACCAGCCCTGCACAGGGCACTGAAGAGGACAGTGGAGGGACAATGATATCAGCACTTATGTAGAGCTAGTGGCTTGGAGGGTCTGCAGCCTCTGCTTCAGTCTATAGGTTGGAATAATGTCAGAGAGCAGAGCGGAGCTATAACTCCTGGTTGGTGCTGGAGAGGGGAAGTGTTCACCATTCTCGTGGTATTTAATTATTCAGGATCTGTGTTTTGTGAGTGAAGTAGATTTCATCCTTGAAGTGTACGAAATTAATTGCATGTGTGGAGTGGGGTAGCATAGGGGTGTGTGTGCAGGTATATGAATATATATATTTTTTTTAATGATTTTTTTCCCCATTACTGCTGAATTATGATTGCAACATCAGTGCAGTTGTCAAGCATCTGCTGTGTGTGCAGACAGTTAACACACATCTGTTTAGATGTAGAGCTACAGGTTGAGTTGTTACTGGTCCCACTAGGCAGCACTGGTTTTACTTATTTTTGGAGGAGGTATGCGAATCTCTAGTTGTTTAATAGCATTCTCTTCTCCCCCAACCCAGTGCTTGTTCTCCTTGCCAACAAAGAAGAAAGTGAGGGTGCCACATCGAACTAGCTGTCTCACTAGGTATAGAGCATGTCATAGGTATGCAGGTTTTGCTCGCTCTAATTTTGTTTTCACTATTGCCTTTAAGTAGCAAAGGGCAAGTCAGGCAGCTTTCCTGACAATTCTAGCTACAAGCTGAAGCAGCAGGCCTTTTAAAAATTTTGCTTCTGGTTGTTTAGGATTTCTTCTAGTTCAGAGTTTTATTCCTCTTTTAAAATGTTCTCTCTACTCGACAGCTGCAATGTCACTTAAACACATCTGCAAAAGTCTCCAAATATAAAGACTTTTATCTCTTCTACTTTGGAGGGGTTTTTTATTTTAAAAATTCCCTTCCTTTTTCTAATGGAAATGCAGTCAGTCTAATGCAGGGATGGGCAAACATTTTGGGCTGAGGGCCACATTAGGGTTTCAAAACTGTATGGAGGGCTGGCTATGCCTCCCCAAACAGCCTGGCCCCTGCCCCCTATCCGCCCCCTCCCACTTCCTGTCCCCTGACTGCCCCCCTCAGAACTCCCCACCCATCCAAGCCCCCCTGCTCCTTGTCCCCTGACCGCTCCTTCCTGGGACCCCCCCCACCCCTAACTGACACCCGAGACCCTGCCCTCTGACTGCCCCCCTCAGAACTTCCCCAACCATCCAACCCCCACTGCTCCGTGTCCCCTGACTGCCCAGACCCCTATCCACCTCCCCGCCCCCTGATAGGTGTCCCCACCCCCGGCACTCCCACACCTATCCAACACCCCCCCACCCCCAAACCTCTGCCCCATCCAACTGCCCCCTGCCCCCTGACTGCCCCTCTGGGACCCCCTGCCCCTTATTCAGTTCCCCTGCTCTCCGCCCCCTTACCATGCCGCGCAGAGAAGCATGTCTGGCTGCCGTGCTGCCCAAGGCTACGGGAGTTGGGGGACAGCAGGGGAGGGGCTATCTTCCCCGGCCGGGAGCTCAGGGGCTGGGCAGGACGGTCCCGCGGGCCGGATGTGGCCCGCAGTCCGTAGTTTGCCCACCTCTGGTCTAATGACTTTTTTCCACCCCGTTTTTTTTTTTTTTCCCCACACAGCTAGTCCTGGCTGGGCTGGGGGTGGTGGAGAAGTGCACTTCCCCTGCATGGAGTGGCTGGGCTGGATCAGACCCACCTGCAGAAACCTCCCCCAGCTCCGCACTCCCTCTCCCACTTCCTGCCCTCATTGCTCCTCAGCTGCAGGGGCAGGGGGTCACTGTACAGGAAGCTGCTCCCCTGTCTGCCCAATCCCTGTGCATCTGGACCTCTCTGCACCCAAACCTCCACCCTGCTGAGCCCCTGCCTCTGGAGCCCCGCAGAGCCCCACCCACCTGCACCTACACCCCCGCCCCCAGATAACACCCCCCCCCCCCCGGGTGAGCCCCACCTACCTGCACCCAGACCACTCCCTGCTGAGCCTCCCGCACTCGAACCCCTTCCCATGCACCTGGATCCCCACCCCACCCCACTGAGCCCTAACCAACTGCACCGGGACCCCCCCAAACCCCTCACACCCAAACCCTTCCTGCCGAGCTCCAGCCACCTTCGCCTAGATCCTCCCCTGCAGAGGCCTTTGCCCCTGCATCCAGAACCCTCCAACCAATCCCTGTACATCCAGACCCCCCGCATACCCAGAACCCCCACTGAGCTGCCCGCATCCAGATTGCCCCACACAGAACCCTCTTACCTCACACCTGGATCACCCCACGCTGTCCCTCCACACTTGGAGCCTGCCTGCCTACGCCTGATGCTCCTGGTGTGGAGGGGCAGGACCCTGGGCTGTTTCTGTGGCAGGTCCAGCCCTTGAGCTGTGTCAGGGTCGGGTGCAGCCTCACTGAGTCCCTGTCCAGGGGGTGTGGGGAGGGAATTGCAGGGTAGTCTTCCACCTCTGTGCAGCCAGTGGCCTATGCTCCCCACTGCCATGCTGGAGCCTCCACATTTATTTTTTGACAAATGAAATTGGCAGAATTTTAAAATATTGTACGTAGAATTTTAATTTTTTTTGCGCAGAATTCTCAGGAGTACTATTCTTGAGCGGTTCAGCTATAGTTACCTTTTGGACCAGATCCTGTGCTCCACCAAGGATTAAAACAAGAATTGCCTCTCCCCTTGTGGGTTCCAGGAATAGCTTCTCCAAGTAGTCATGGTGTCTAGAACTTATATCTCTGCAAATATATCTTATTTACCCAGCCAATATGAGGATAGTTAAAATCCCCCATCATTATTGTGCTTTCTGCTTTTGTAGCTTCTCTAAACTCCCTTAGCATTTTGCAGTCACTGTCACCATCCTGGTCAGATGGTCAGTAGTATAAACCTACTGCTATACTCTTTTTATTTGAGCATGAAATTTATATCCATAAAGTTTCTATGGTGGTGTGTTTCATGTAAGAGTTTTACATTATTTGGTTGTATTCTTTTTTTAACATATGCTAGGGGTCTCCAAACTATGGCCCGGGGGGCTGGATCCGGCCCGCGGCTTCGATTTGTCTGGCCCCCCCAACCAATTGCTGCCGCTGCCTTGGCGGCACTTCGGCAGAAGTTCAAACGCTGATGCCGCCTTGGCGGTATTTCGGCGGCAGGGCCCCGTCGAAATCGGGCCCCGCACTCCCTAAAGCCGGCCCGCAAAGCCCCTTCAAAAATCTAATGTTGCCCTCGTCTCCTAAAGTTTGGAGACCTCTGATATGCCACTCCTGGACCACCGCGACCTATCCTGTTGTTCCTATATATTTTGTACCCTGGTATTATGGTGTCCCATTGATGATCCTCATTCCACCAAGTGTCCACGATGCCTATTGTATCAATATCCGCATTTAATGCCAGACACTCTAGGTCACCTCTTTTAGTGTTTAGACTTCTAGTATCTGTGTATAAGCACTTGTATGTTTTGTCAGTATTCAGTTGCTTGCCTTCCTGTGTTCTGTTTAAATGGGACTCTATTTCATTTGACTGTTTGTCACTATCTCCTGCTTGTACTTTACCAACTTCTTTCCTGTCCTCTTTACTAGGTTAGAATTCCTCCTTTAATAAATTTGTCCCTAAAGGATGTCACTGCTCTAACCACATGCTCCTCTGCACTTGTCTCTTCTCCCCAGCCCTTAATTTACAAAATCTTCTATGACCTTTTTAATTTTACATGCCAGCAGTTTGGTTCTATTTGGTTTAGGTGGAGCCCATCCCTCCTTTATAGGTCACTCCTTCCCCAAAGGTTGCCCAGTTCCTAATAAACTTAAATCCCTCTTCCCTACATCATTTCATCCATACATTGAAATCTTGCAGTTCTGCCTGTCTTACTGGCCCTGCACGTGAGACTGCTACCAAGGAGGTTCTGGATTTTAATCTCTTATCCCGCAGCCTAAATTTGGCTTCCAGGACTTCTCCCATCTTTCCTTATGTCATTGGTATGTACATATACCATGATTACTGACTCCTCCACAGCAGTACCTGTAAGGCTGTCTAAATATCACATGAGATCTACTGCCTTCGCACCCAGCAGGCAATTCACCATGCAGTGCTCCCCATCATCACAAGCTGAACTATCGCTATTTCTATCCCCCGACTACTATTGCCTATATTATCCTAATAACTGAGGTGCTCACCTGCAGAGGGGTATCCTCAGTGCGAGAGGATACCATGACCTTTCCTGAAAGGTGGGTCCCAACTATGACATTCATTCTCCTCAGCAGCCCAGAGGCTCTCAGATGGGAGGTGGAACCACACCACTGTGTCCCTGAAAGTCTCCTCTGTATTCGCTTTGTTTCCCTTCGTTCCTCCAGTTCAGCCACTCTTGCCTCAAGAGCCTGTACTCTGTCTCTGAGGGGCGTGAGTTGCTCCTGCCCATATAAGCTACTTGCTTCATGGGCAGGTAATTACATGTTACACTTGTTTGTTGTTCACTGTGGTGGAAATGCCAAGTCAAAGCGCTGGGTTTTACATGAAGATTGGATGGTGGTTAGATCTGTGGTTGTTCCAAAGGGAGTTCTAGAGCTCTGAGTTTTCATGACTGTGTGTCCTTTTGCCCTCTTTGTCGATAGTTCAGTAGTACCTGATGAGCACAGCTGTGGTGGTACATCCTGGTCCTGGAGATGAGTGGTCTTTGAGGTAACTGGGGTCAATTCCATTCTGGTTCTAGAAGATGAAAATCAAGGCCTTGAAACTGATTGGGTACTTTTTGGGAAGCAAGTATAGAGAGCAGAGCACTGGGAGGGATGCATTCATCTCAACTGGTACCGCTTAATAGGTGGTCTGTATGAGTTGGAGTTCCTTCGCGGCCTTCGCTGCTGCCAGATCCACATCTTTAAGGATAGAGTAAAACCTCTTATGCTACTGCCTGTAGTGACAGAAAACATTCCCGGCCACTCTAGCATTTTCTACGGGTAAAGGGTGGTCCCTGGAAGACTTTGGGACTTAGAACCATCTATAGGGAAATGCCATCCATGTATGGCAGTGGTACCATGTTTGGCATGCGCTGCAGAATACTTTCTATTTGCTGTTCAGCTGGTGTTCTTCCTTCTCCAGAACATTATTTCAAAATGACTATTATATTAAAGGAAAATGGCATGGAAAATGCACAGGTAACCAAACAGCTGTTGGGGCCTGTTTCTACTTAATGCAACTTTGTGATAGTTAAAATTACAGTCTACTCTCTCCTTAAATTCCATTGTTCATTTATGGAAAAGACAACAGACTTGGTACACACTGCATGGACAGTACTGGGTGCTCACAGAAATCTTCCCATGAGTTGAGAAAAATGAAATAATGCTTCCAGCTACCCCCTCCCCCAACATTCTCTCTCATGTGCTTTATATAATATAGGCTACTGTTTTTACTTAGTGTTGGCTTTGTGTATAGAAGATTGTAGAATGGGGGCACTGATCATATTTGGCTGTTTTATGGCATGGTGAAAACAAGCGCACGTGAGCTCTTTAACTCAATCAACAGTGATACTGAGGTGTGTTACCTTTGGGACTAAGAAATTAATTCAGCCACCTTTGCAGTTTTGCCCTGAGGCTTACTAGAGAAAAATGAAGTTATGTGGAACTAAATGAATCTTTTAATTCATGACACCGAGTGCACTCTCAAAGTTGAATCAAATAAGAACCCTCCTGTCTTTTAATTATTAGTTGTTGTTTAAGTACTCACTATCTTTTAAGAATTCCATTATTTCTCTGGAGTTGTATGCCCTTGAGTGGTGGTGGTAAATCAAAAGAGCTAGGCAGAGAGTTGAAAGGCTGTTGCTTGGTGGGTTATTTCCCAGAAAGTTGATTTGACTGGGAAGTTATTGTTGATCAAAAAGCCAAGTGGATCAATTGAATATTTTAAGGTGGTTGGCAAGGGTTTCTTGTCATTATTAGCTGAAACTGGTGTTTCAGTCTGAATGCTGGGTGTAAAGTTTTTCTCAGTTAGTGTCTTCCAAGAACAGGTGGTAATACTTTTTTCACCCAGTCCCTTATCCAAAAGGAAAAGGTATTACTCATAACTACAACATTGGAGAATAGAACATTTCTTTCTTGCATGAAAGATGATTGTTTTCTGCAGATGCACATATTTAACAGATTACCGTGCTTTGGTTCAAATGTGGGCTTGTCTGGCTCCTTGGCTCAATATTTGAGGGGTGCGTTTTCAGAGAACACCAGTTAAAGGTATTTTGTTTCGAAAGACACCCATCTCAACAGATTATTACTCTTGAATGCTAAAATCTCCAGAGAGGTCTTTAATAATAAAAAATAAAAAATAAAAAAACAGAGAGAGAGACAGCAAAAAGCTGTGTGCAGTAGGGAAGGTAAACAGATTCCAAAATAAAATACCTAGAGGGCGGGAGAGTCAGGGCAATGTTGGCTCAGGAGTAGACTTGGTTCTGTGCAGTGAGTTGTAACCAAAATCTATGCCTGATGTCACATGGTGGCAGCATCAAATTTGTCTTGGACAATAGAGGGCTGTTGGGCTCACTGAGCCTTTCACTTCTCTCCTGAGCGTGGTTGGTAACTTTGCTACGAGGAAGGTAAATGAATTTTGTCAGTGGCTGATGAGGGTGAGAGTCTTGTTGAAGGGATCTCTCTCTGGTGCCTTCTCCTCAAAGATGTGATCCACTGCCCTGTTGGGCCAGGGGTCACTTGTGAGAGACCAGTGTGCATTTTCGTGGCCTGTCTATAACTCTTTCTTTCTAGCTATGTAGGTAAGTAGTTGCTCGGAGTGTGTAGTAGGATATTGCTGAATTGCGCACCTGCAGGGTTTCGCAAAAGGGCAAATTCTGGCAGCTCTCTATATGTTTATATAGAACATGGTGGCCTGATTGCTTGAACCAGAACCTCTTGTTGAACATCTTTGAACATCCTCAGATTATTCAGGTCTGCATTCATATTCAGTTGCTGTTCTTACAAGACTATGTTCCTTGGATGTTGTTAATCTGCCTCTGCTCCCCTTTTCAGGTGGGATGCATCTGTAATCGCCATTCAGGCATGGACTTCCAAAGTCCACTCCCTCAAATGGTAGCAAATTGTCCATGGCATGCTAGCTGGCTAGAAGTCTTCTGCCACTTAGGTATGTGTCTGAGTCATTAATGAATTAATCCTCACGATGCCACTTTCAGGTAGGGAAGTATTATCCTGATTTTACAAACGTGTATCAAGAGTAAATTACTTGCTCAAGGTAACATAGGAAGTCTTTCAGACCTGTGACTGTAGCCCAGATCTCCTTAACTCCAAGCACAGCCTTCTTCCATGCATGTCTCTGGAGAACTTAGTAAAATTGAGGTTTACCTATTTGGTGTCCAAAAATGCAGTGTTCCTTTCCAGCATTCGCACTTATGGGGACCTAAGGAAAAGAGTGCTGTCTAATGCTCAGTCTGGAAAATATTGGTGTTGGAATTAATCAGAAGTAAAATATTTCCCTTTGGTTAACAAGGGTGTGAGTATCTGCCTTTTGTTAACACTAGTTTGCAATGTTGCAGTCTTATCAGACCCTGGGCTGCTACCAGCTGTCCAAAGGGGCACAGTAGCTAAGATTATAGTGGTTTGTTTAACAGCCTTCTCCAGTGGATGCTCTTTATGCCACCATGTTCCATAAATTTGCCACCTCCAGATTGTGTTACCATAAAACACTTCAGTTGGTGCTGCATTTCAAGAGCACTCACACTTCAGCTAGCACAGAGTATTGCCCTCCACTTACATGGGGGAGTTTCAGGGAGCAGGATGCCTGTTTTCCAGAGACCTCACTGGTTCCAAATCCATTCTGAGTGCAATTTGAGGGTTGGCTTTGAACTCTAAATCCTTCCATGGTTTGTGTTCTGTATGCCATGGTGGCTGCCCCTCTCCGTATCTTATTGGAGATGGTTGGAAAAGCTTAGCAGTGAGTCTGTTCTATACACCTGAAGTTGGTGGCAAACCACCTGTTAATTGTCTTGTAAGGCATTCAGATATCACATAATGAGTGTGTGACAGGTTGGGGCCACAGAGACCTGCTTGGTGCTGCCACCTGGTGTGCCAAGGCTACTTCTGCCCCTGCTTCCAGGCCTTTTCCAGCTTGGGACTCCCGAATCCTGTCTGTTTTGAGTCAGATTCCACTGATCTGCTGCAAACACAGACCCAGGTCTGAACCAAGTCCACTCACCACTGTAAGGCCCCTGGAAGCGCTCTTGCCTTTGACACCCAGCTGCTCAACTCCAAGGAGGTTCGAACCCTTAATAAATCCGTTTTACCCTGTATAAAGCTTATACAGGGTAAACTCATGAATAGTTCGCCTTCTATTTCAAAGATAGAAAGATATGCACAACTGTTCGCTTTTCCCAGGCCCCGACTCGTACTCAAGGAAACTTAATAAGTAAAAAGTGATTTTAATAAGTACAGAAAATAGGATTTAAGTGAGTTAAATTAGTGACAGACAGAACAAAGCAAGTTACTTAGTAAAATAAAATAAAATAAAACACGCACGTCTATGTCTATTCAAAGTTAACACAGATAAAAGCCTCACCAGATTCGGATATTTTCCTTTTTACAGGCTGTAGAATTAGCCTGTGTCCAGCAGCCGCTCTCACCCCCTAGTGTCTTTGTCCTTTGTTCAGTTCCCCTCAGGAATGTCCTTGGGGGGGGGTGGAGAGCCTCTCCCTTTAGCCAGCTGAAGACAAAATGGAAGGGTCTTGCAAGGGCTTTTATAGCCTTCCTTCCTCTCCCTGCGTAGGATCCAGTTGCCCTGGAGTTTTGGGATCACATGGGCAAGTCACCTGTCCATGCGCCCTAACCAGTCTAACCAGTTGCATTCCAGCCCCGGCCCCAATGTGGATTGGGGTCTGCAACGTCTTTTGTCTGTCAAGTGCTCGCATTTAACAGGCACATTCTTTGATCCAAAGATGATCCCATGCACTTACAAAGGCTATGTACAAAACCAGCAAATATAAAACCAATCTTCATAACTCCAACTACAACAATGATACATGCATACAAACAGGAGGAGTAAATTCAGTAGGTCATAACTTTCACAGAGATATGTTACATGGCACATGTAGCATAAAACATATTTTAGTTACATATATACATTTATAAGCATCTCCCCATAAAGTTTTATGGGGAACACCGTCACAGAGTGTGCACAGATAATGACAGGACATTGTCATTCTTCAGGTTACAGTTTACTCTCCTCTTTCACCCTTTGCCTAACAGACCCATCTTCTAAGCAGGCTTCAAAACTCTTCTACTTAATCAGTTTTGCTTTGATGTGAAGGTTTGAGAAGAGATCTGTGGTTCGGCAGGCTAGATTTTTAGTGATGATCTTTTTTAACACACTAATTTAGAGGTGTAAAGTTCCTTTTCATTGTTCATATGCCAAGGGACATGTGGAGAAATGCGCTGAATAATTTTGAAAAATAATAATTCAGACCTCTGTATCTAATTTACAGTATCCAGACTTGCATCTCTCAGGGTAAATCACTGAAAACATGTACCTGATTTCTAAATAATAATTGTAAAAGAATCTCAAGTGCCTTAGGTCTCTTCTTAGGTAATATTAACATGACCCCCCAAGAGAAGGGGATGGGGAGGGAGAAACAGTGATTACCGGGTTTTCCCTTGGTCATAAACTCTGGAAACACCCGAAAGCTTATTAGGAATATGAAATATTTCTGCTATTGAAGTGAGGGTTCATCTTTTATTTCCAGTATCCGGGTTTTGCTTCCTTGATTTTACATTTATTTCCATTCTGTGCAGTCAAGCTACGTTGTTTTCCTTTCTGGGACTAGATCAGGTAACGGCATTTTGAGCTGCATAAGTAGAAGCATTGCCAGCAGATCGAGGTACATGATCATTCTCCTCTATTCGGCATTGGTGAGGCCGCATCTGGAGTACTGTGTCCAGTTTTGGGCCCCATACTACAAGAAGGATGTGGAAAAATTGGAAAGAGTCCAGCGGAGGGCAACAAAAATGATTAGGGGGCTGGAGCACATGATTTATGAGGAGAGGCTGTGAGACCTGGGATTATTTAGTCTGCAGAAGAGAAGAATGAGAGGGGATTTGGTAGCTGCTTTCAACTACCTGAAAGGGGGTTCCAAAGAGGATGGATCTAGACTATTCTCAGTGGTAGCAGATGATAGAACAAGGAGTAATGGTCTCAAGTTGCAGTTGGGGAGGTTTAGGTTGGATATTAGGAAAAACTTTTTCACTAGGAGGGTGGTGAAGCACTGGAATGGGTTACCTAGGGAGGTGGTAGAATCTCCTTCCTTAGAGGTTTTTAAGGTCTGGCTTGACAAAGCCCTGGTTGGGATGACTTTAGTTGGGGATTGGTCCTGCTTTGAGCAGGGGGTTGGACTAGATGGCCTCCTGAGGTCCCTTCCAACCCTGAGATTCTATGATATTAATGAGCTGTTAAAGCACGTCAGCAGGTTCCATGTGGACAGTTAGTCCACAGCAGGCTAGTGTGGGATGGATTCGCATGCCAGCTTGTGAAATAATCATTGATGTAGAGAAGCCCTTGTATTAACAATTTTTACTTCCACAGAATCATATCAAGCACTGATTTATTAAATCTCAAAAATTCCTCACGATTTATTCTAAATTTTAATTGCTTTAGTGCATATGTTACTAGTTTCACATCAAATCTTGTTTCTATGGCTTGTAAAATGTTACTTTAAAGCATTAGTGGTGAAGAGCTGGATCTTTTTTTTTTTTTTTTCCCCTGCAGGGTAAAAAGCAGTACACATGGGGGAAGCAAAAATTCAGAAGACCTACCTCATGCCAGCTCCCTTTTCGACACAGCCTATTCTAGACAAAATTTTTCCAATGGTTTTGGCTGTTTCCTCTGAGGTCTCTTTCAGCCTCCAAAGCACCCTACCAATATAATAAATAGATAATTTTCAAAAAGCTCTTTAAAAAGTGATACATGTTCTCATTGACCACAATTTTTATAAAATGCAGAATGCAGCAGTAAGATTGTCATGCAACGTGCACAATTTTCAAATGGATCCACATTCATCTTTTCCTGACAAAGCCAACTGACTGAAATTATTATTTTATTATTTATTTAAAATTTTGATAGCACTCAGTGTGCTATGAGTGCATTTTGTCCCAAGAGGTTCCTGTTAAAGCTGCACAGGCTAAACTCAAACAACCAGAGACTTAGGAACTACTGACTTTGGCCCTGATCCTACAAACACTTTTGCACATGCATAACTTTATATACGTGAATAATCCCATTGCTTCCAGTGAGACTACTCACGGGGAATAAAGTTAAGCACATATATAAGTATTGTAGGATTGGGGCCAAGGTTATTGGGTAAATTTAAAGTATTAACATTTATTTTTCACTAAACTTAAGACTCGATCAAGCATGTTTAAAAATATTTGTTTTGGCATTAACAGGAATCAATACAGTGCTATGTTGAGGTAAACGAAGAGTAAAATTATCATGCAGGAAGGATCAGCCCTACATGAAATTGAAATAAATCAAGACAGCCAAGGAATATTTTTGACTTTTCACTTCTAAACTCCATCTTAAGCTATGTCATAGTTACACAAGCACATTTTAAAATCCTTTCCTGTATAATTGACTAGATGAACTTAGTCTTCCATTCAAACTCACTTCACACACTTAATTGAAGTACTGTGACTCATTAGTGCTGCAGCCACATCTCTGTGGGAGAGGCACTTCTCTCCATATATTTGAAGATTCATAGCTTTGACATAACTTGATCAGTTCTTAATTGTATATTAAAGCATTTTGCACTGTGTTGCCAGCAATATGAATATGAATGGAACAATGGATGTCTTTATTTTTTTTAATGCACTGGCATTCTGCTCATGCTGTTTGCTGCATCTCTCTCTCTGTCCCCCCTCGCCCTCATTGTTACCAGTGAAAGGGGACGCATACAGGAACAGATTGCTGCTGGCAGTGACATCACCTTCAGTAGGAGAAAAAACAGGACATCTCCAAAATCTATTTAAAACTAAAAATGTAAACAAGGTTGGAATCCATTTATTCTTGGAGGTGAAATTTGTACCATTACCTCTGTTGTAGACCCAAAACAATGAGACAGATATCATATTATGGTTAAATGCAGTGGCTGCAACTTTATTAAAAACTATTGCCTAACTGGGATACCTATCCAGAAAAATTATTGCACAAATCTCAATGGGAGCCAGTTGCCCTAGTGTACTGTAAACCTGATGGTGGAAGTGAAGTCCATGCCCTCTCTGCATCTCACAATGGTTATCCTGTCTAGGCAGCAAATGGTGTCAGCCCTGCTCACGCTCCACCATCACCAAACAGGAGCAAGTCTCCCAGCCCCAGTGCTGCCCAGTGGCAGAGGGAGGGACAAGCTTTAGAGCCCTACCCGCTTCCCTGCGCTTCCCCCTCCCCCACCCCGCCAACACATGCGTATGCTCTGAGAACACAGGAGGGAAGGGAGAAGGGAAGAATCAGCCCCCACATGCTGAAGGCAAGGGGATGGAGAAGAGAAGGGAGCACATGACACATTGCCTTTGCTGCTCCCAGTTGAGATTTCTTCTACCTCCCAAACCCCAGAAGGAATCTCCTCTGTCCCTGGCCCTGTCAAAGCCACACCTCAGGGAGCAGGGTGAGGGTTTGTGTAGAAAATAATTTGTGTTCCAGTTAAATGCCCCACTGCTTACAGGATATTGGGTTTTTTGGCACACAGTGATTCATGTTACTTTCTTTGCCGTGGTGGAAGACAGTGAGTTCACTTGATTCAGGGATTTTTGTCAACTTTGTGGAAAAATCTTCAAGGTAGAAAGACAAATTCTTGTAGAATTTTCATGAACAGATTGATTTCTGCAGTAAAGACCCTGATTTTGTGAAGCACATAGACACGCATTTAAATACTTTTCTAAATCAGGGCTTAGGTACATTCTTTTCAGACCTGCAAATTCGACATATGGCTGCCATGTCTCATCCTTCATTTGACTGTCAAGCGTGAAAAATCCTGGTCCATGATACCAGACATTTCAGTATGTTCCTAGTTGATGACTGTTGACTTGTTTGTTTGGTTAACTGTGTAATTTTTATGAAAAGTTGTCTATTTTTGGAAAGTTTTCTTAAAACTTAACATTTTTAAAATTGGGAACTAATTTTCTTTTTTAAAATAAGTGTCTCAGTTGTTTTTATGACAGATAGCCTGGAGTTACTTAGGCCTGGTCTACACTACACTGTTAGGTCGACGTAAGGTAGCTTAGGTCAACCTAATTATGTCAGTGGCTATACTAGAGTCTTGTCCTGCCGATGTAAGTGCCCTACTCCAGTGACTCTCAACCTTCCAGACTACTGTACCACTTTCTGGAGTCTGATTTGTCTTGTGTACCCCCAAGTTTCACCTCACTTAAAAACAACTTGCTTACAAAATCAGACAGAAAAATACAAGTGTGTTAGCACACTGTTACTGAAAAATTGCTTAGTTTCTCATTTTTACCATATAAAATCAATTGGAATATAAATATTGTACTTGCATTTCAGTGTCTAGTATATAGAGTAGTATGAAGTCACTGTCTATATGAAATTTTAGTTTGTACTGACTTTGCTAGTGCATTTTATGTAGCCTGTTGTAAAACTAGACAAATATCTAGATGAGTTGATGCACCCCTGAAAGACCTCTGTGTACCCCTGGTTGAGAACCACTGCCCTACTACACCGACATAACTCCACCTCCACGAGAGGTGTGGGGCTTATGTTGGTGTAGTTAGGGCCACTCAGTATCTGTAGAGACCAGGGGTCTCAAACTCAAATGACCATGAGGGCCACATGAGGACTAGTGCATTGGCCTGAGGGCTGCATCACTGATACCTGCCCTCGCTGTCCCTGACCCCACCCCTACTCCACCCCTTCCATGAGGCCCTGCCCCCGCCTCGTCTCGCCTCCTCCCCATAGCATGGCTCACTGCTCCTCCCTCCTGGAAAGCGCTAAGCACTGCCAATAGCTGTTTGGCGGCGGGAAGCGCCTGGAGGTAGGCAGAGGGGGGTGGGTGGGGGGCACGGGGAGCTTGGCTGCCGCAGGCAATAACGTGTGGGGGGGCAATCGTTTGCTGACAAATAAGGCATTGACTTTTATCTTTTACCTCTGTGAAGAATATAAATTCTCCCATTGTCTTGGAAAACTCTTTTCTTCCATGAGTGTTCTTTTTATTTTGACTGTCATTTCCAAGCAGTTTTAGTAAAATATATACACTCAGTAATTGACCTCACTCAAAGGACAAAACAAGCACTTAGTTAGATTTACTTCTGTTAAAGCCCTTCCCCCGCCCCCCACCCTCCGCACTGGGCTGCGCCCCCACTCCACCCCTGCTGTGCCTCTTCCCACCCCTTCCCTGTCCCTATTCCCCAAAGTCCCCACTCCAACTCCGCTCCCTCCCCGCCCCTATTCCAACCCCTTCCCCAAATCCCTGCCTCTTCTCCCACTCCTCCCCTGTGTGCACGGCTTCCTGCTCCTCCCCCATCCGTCCTGGAAACCACTAAGCTGGCAAACAGCTGTTTGGTGGGGGGAACTGCCTGGAGGTAGGTAGAGGAGCGGGGAGCAGCGCGCGGGGCGGTGGGGGGGGAGGCGGGGAGCTTAGCAGCCACAGGAAGTAACTCAGGGGGGCACGGGGAGCTTGGCGGGCCGCAGGAAACAGCTCGGCCCACAGGCCCTATGTTTGAGACCCCTGGTATAGACACTGTGTTACTTACATTGACTGTTCCTCTCTTGTCAATTTCATGGCTTCATGAAATTGATAAGAAAGTGTAACAGCTGGGCTCTAACTCCTCCCCCCCCCCGCCCCCTGGCTGGGAGCCAGGGCGAGAATGGCTCCTGGGCAGCTTCTCTACCTCCACCCCGCTCAGTTGGGAACATTGGCCATCTTGTCCATTTCAGCCCCTCCAACTCTTCTCCCCTGCCCCCCCCCGGTCCCCCGCAGTTCTAACTAGAAGGGGAGAAATGCAGGGGTAGGGCCAAAGCCTCTGCTCAGCAAAACTCATCCTCCCTGTCATTGCTGAAGCTGGAGGGGGAGGGAGGCACTGGGGAAAATGGACTCAAATCCAAACATGCCTCTACTCACCGCAGGAGCATCTAACGAGTGGCCCCAGTTCCAGTCCCCACTCACACATTCAACTACTGCTCTTCCCAGCCCTGAAATTCTAGGACAGGCCCTGGGGAGCCTTCAAAAAATCTCAGGTGGTGGTGGGGAAAGAAATAACGGGGAAAATACTAATTCTGTGGTATGGATTATATCAAAATCTTTATAATACTAGTTCAATTAATGGCCACTGTTAATTTGGATTAGTAGGTTGAAGAAACACTTTCAAATAGAGAATAGGTTATGTAGGTTTCCCCACCACCACTAGACAAAAATAAAATGTAAAGGCCAACTTTTATGTATTTAAATGAAGGTGATCATCCCTGGGAATAGTTCCCTGTTTCAGCGTGCAGTGGGCTGAATGTTACTCTATAGGGAATTCTTTTATCAGGTCTTAGTTGATGGCATCTGCATGTCATTTTAAGGTTGAAAGAAGTTACTTCTGTTTTATGCCAGGAAATGTGAATCTCTTTCAGAAGTGCTGGCTTTGATGGAAAGGGTAGGTTTTTAAGAAGAGTACAGTCTGGTCATGTCACTTACATTTCAAAAGAGGTATCTGAAATGTTAACTCCCACTTAATTTGAACTTGGGTGACTTTATTGGTACCTCTTCTGAAGTGGTCTTTATGAACAGTGGGACTGAAATGATTTGATAGGAAATAATTAGAAAAAATTTAATGTATAATGCTCCCAGCTCAGTAAAAAGAGAGCCCAATGAGATCTTTTTATATTTGTAGCATTTCATATCAGGGTGGATTTGATTTAAATCATGATTTAAATCACTAGTCAGGAAGACTCGATTTAATCGTGGATTTCTACAGAAAAGTGCATTCTTGTTGGTTGTTATGACCTTTAATACATATTCTTCACAACTCAGAGATAGATGTAGGTTTCATTTTTAGAAGGTACATGCTATGCATTTTTAAAGTGATTTATTTTGAAAACTTTTCAGATTAGTTTTATCGCCATATCACAAAATGAATGATTATTTCATTTACCAAAGGTAATTGAAGCAGATATTTATGATGTCATTGGGAGGTGAACTATCTCCAATTCAACAGGTTAATCATTAATATTTGGCGGATTTTCTTGCTATGCTATATTAGGAGGAGAACATCACCAGACAGACATTTAAATTCTTCTATTTAACTAAAACACCAATGTTATGTATTCTGGGTTTTTTTCTTCAACAGCAAACATAGACTATTTTAACAAAACGAGCATGTGAATTTTTGAATTTAGTTAAACATTCACATTTTTTAAAACCAGGTTTGTTTTTGTTCAGATTGTTTTAAACTAAAATAGTTAAATGAAATATTAAAAAAAAAAATTAAATCGACTATTTCAGCCAGGTCAATATGAGAAACTTGAAATACTGGCCTCTGCAGCTAACTCAGTCATCTTCACCTTAATTTTCCTGTTGGTTCATAATCTGGAAAAGAAAAACAAGCGCTCCTGCTTTTTCAGGTCCCAAATGATTTCTCAATTTGGAATGAATTAGTCCAAAGGAAGAAAATATTCTTTCTACACTGGCAGAAAAAGCAATCCTGTTGAAAGTGAGATTATCACTTCAACAGTCTCTGAATCCAAATGCTTAAGTGACTTCCACCAGTTCACTGGTGTGATTTTTCTTTAAAACATCATCAGCAAACATATATTTCTTGAATGGTTCACCCGTTGTTCTGAAGTTTATTATAGTTGGCATTGTGGAGGGATGATTGATGGATGTCCATGTCATAGCCAACTCCTTTTCTTCAGCAGTTAAGGTTTGACGCTGGTACCGAGTATTGAGAATATTTGCGAGAAAATGAGCTGGAGATAGTGCTTGTCCCATTCATTTTTTTAATGCTTGTAATTGAACTCTGTAATTGCATATTTCTCTTTAAGATCTCACACAGTTCTTTCCAAATTTCAACAGTGTCAGCAATAAAACAGCTATTTCCCTGCCTTTTGTTCAAGGCTACAGAAATAGGCTTCAGGGTACTCAGCATGTGTTCAACATTTCTCTTAAGCCCAATGTTGAGAACTTTGGCTGTGACAGTGCCATCTATTTTTTTCACGCTTTTGTTCACAACTGTCATCAATTAGGCCAGTTCTTGATATAGTGCTCAAAACAGTCCACTACTGAGTTCCATCGCACATCCTGTGGGAGAGTTAGCTTGGTTCCTCCCACTTTTTTCAGAGCAGCTGCTGCAAAGTGGTTGTTACGGAAGTATTTTTCAATTTCAACAACATTAGCCTTTATTTCTGGAACAGTGAAGTCTTTGGCTAGATGGTGCATCAAATGAGCACTGCAACCGTATGTTATTAGCTTGGGACTCTTCTAAATAATTTCTTATCTTGAATACCTTTGCAGCATTGTCTGTGACCAAGCTGCGTACTAGACATTTGATTTTTTTTTTACCGTTCTTTATAGCTTTTATTACTACTTCTTGTAAGTATTCTGCTGTGTGTGCATTTCCTGATGTATCTATTGTTTCTGTAAGGAAGACATTCCCGTCTTCTGTTGTCACACAAGCACATACAACAGGATCATTGTGGACATTGCTCTGCCCATCAAGACTCAGGTTAACAATTTCACCCTCTAGACCTTTTGCACACTGCTCAATTTCTCTTTCATACACTTTATACAGCAATTTGCCTGCGACATCTGCTCTGTTGGGTGAACTTTATCCGGGTCTTAATGACTGAACCATGTTAATGAAGTGTGGGTTCTCAATCATACGGAAAGGAGAGTTTGTTGCATAAACAAACCACACAATTTTTTCATCAATTACCTCTTTTTGTAATCTGCTGGTTCTTATCACAAACTTATCTATCGTTTCTGGATGATGGAGGTTTTTTTTTTTCCTTTATGCTACGGGTGATATACTGTGGCTACGTGACATACATGATGTGACTGAAACACTTTATCACTGGCAGATAACTCTAAAACTATAGAAAATGATGTTGATCTTGAAGGTGGATAGTCTTCAGAATCTTGTATGTTGAGGATGGATTCTCCTAAACAAAATAAGTCAATGCAGTTATTTTAATTATTACCACCATACTGCTCATTTAGTATTACTCATTGCATTCACTGACACTTAGTACTACTTTAAAGGTGAAATTGTAAAAGGAAGATCTGCCTATTTCAGCTATTTATTTTTTATCACAACTGCATCTAAAATGATAGTACCATAGAGTAACAACTATATTTTTGCTCAAACATGAGAATTCAAGAATAGTCCAGAAGGAAGACAGGCAGTCCTTAAGAAAGAAGTATGAAATAAAAAAGTTTACCAACCTGAAGATCTTGCATGTTCTGATATGTTCCTTTCATCATCTTCAATACAGCTTCCTCCTGAGAAGGAACACTTCCCATGATGTTGTTTCATTTGAGCAACCAGGCCTTGCATTTCTTTGTTGCACTCTTTGCATTTTGCACGCATACCTGTTTTACCCACACCACAAGTAGAGGAACTTCATTAAAATATTCCCAAACTGGGTTTCTTTTACGGCCTGCTGCCATTATAGGTTTTCCCTTCTAGTGAGACAATGGTACGGTAGATCTCAAATCAATGAAGGCTACACTCAGAACTCAAGACTTCTGGAATATGCTGCTCAAACATTTTCTCTCTTGTTTCTACTGCCTTCCCCTCCCTTCTGACATTTATCTCCAGACTTCTCCTTGTCCAGATCTATTCCGCTCCCAACGATCTTCTGTTCATTGAACTTTTTGAAACTTTGCACTTTTAGAGAGAGGTAAGGGATTGACTCTGTGCACAAATTTGCAGAGGGACAATAGGGTTGAGGTCTGTTATTTCTCACCTCTGTATATTTATTTAAAAACATTTTTGCTGTTAACAAGCATGTTATCTCTGGAGACACAAATCCACAGTTTGAGAACTGCAAAATTAAGCATCTCTGATGGTATCTTCTAGACTGAGCATTGAGTCCCATTGGGTAGATAGAATGATTAACCTAAATAATCTATACAGAAGCCCCTGGAACCATATAAAATTGGGTCCTTAGTCCATGAACTATTGGAACTCATTTACAAAACTTTTCTTAAACATTACATGCATATATTGTCTCATACTATAGAATTAAAATGTATAATCCCTATTCCATGATGAGATATCTTTTTGAGCTATAATGTCTTAATTAAAATGATCTTTAGATAGGTTTTTTTCCTCCAAAAAGCATTTTATCAAAAAAATCTGGTTTAAATAAAAGAAATTGGATTTTTTTTTAAATCATTGATTTTTATCCAACCTGTTTCATATGGAGAACAGCCATGCAAGGAGATTAACCCTCTTTTTCAAGCAGAAGTTGTTTATTTGTTGTGTAATTTATTTGCTCAAATGAGTTTTTTTTTTTTAATGCTATTAATAGAAGTCTGATAGGTCTATCAAGTTACTGGATCTATGAAAGTCTTTCAAATGGATGGTCATGGAGATTGACATATGTATTAACATATATCCCAAATTCCTTGTATGCAGTCATGCTAGGCCATCCTAACGAGGACTTGGACTTTGGGATGTTAACCAATAGTTTCTACTCTACTTCTGATGACTCAGGCCTGATCATTACTGGTATGGCTGAATTGGGCAGGTGTGTAATTAGTTTCAGTCAAAAAAAAAAAAGTTATAGTAATACAACCGCCCCTAATGTTGATGCAGCTATACTGGTATAAATGTGCCTTATACCAGTATTGCTTATTTCCATTCCTTTATGGGAATAAACTGTATCAGTTTTAAGAACCTTTAAACTGGTGTATAACTGTCCCCACGAAAGGGGATTGTACTGCTTTAACTGTGCCAGTATAGTTAAACAGCATAGCTTGTGTGTATAGATGGTGCCTTAAAACATGTGGATGTAGAAACTTGCTTGGTTGATATGTACATCTAATGAGTGACCTGGCAAGGTTTGAATTGTAACGTTCCTTCTGTCAGTAGTGACTTCGATTTGCTAGAAAATATCTTGTTAGATGTGTGATAAATCTCCTGTTGCCTGCAGTTACAGGCATGCCCTTTGTGTGTTTTGCCTTGGGAAACGCCCAGTTCCAAGCGTTAGTGAGTTAATGAAAGGACTGGATGCCTTAAAAGGCTAATCTCGTGGAATTAATGCTCACTTTCTCTGCTTACGTAGTAGAGTTCTGAGCACCTGGATGTCAGCATCTGCAGTTTCAATGCCATCATCTCCTCTTTTGTTTGTTCTTCTTTCTAGTTTATAGTTGTGGCATGGCAAGCCAACAAACAGGATAAACTGCGATTATGACTTAATCTTAAAAAATCAGATTAGATTAAAATTAAGATTTTAAGTATTCAGATTTACAACTAAATGTTTTTATTTTTATAGTTTGCCCTTAATTTCACTTCGTGCTAACTAATTATTTGATTTGAAGTTCTCATTAACTCAGTGTACAGTTTCTCAGTGATGCAACTATGAAACACTGTTGGTGTGAACATATGTATTAAACTAAGTAGATGAATCTAGATATATTGGTTTATGAATTTTTTACACCTGCATGTTTTCTAAACCTCATGTCAGTGGATTGAAAATACATGTAAAGGGCCAAAATATTGTTTTTCCTTAATATCAGAAGTGGACATTTAAACTTAAAGTATTAGACTTTAAATTTAACAGCCCAGTGAGATTTACACCTCTCAGAGCCATTGCTTACAAACTAAGGAAGAAACTACTGCACTGGTTCACATTTGGCAGTTTTTTGTTTTTTTGTCAGCACCACTATGAGGATTAGAAACTTAATTTTTCTTTTACATGAAAGCTTAGCTTCTGCAGAAGCTGTATGTAATGCATATTACATAAAGACAGATGCAGCCCATGGGCTGCATGTTTGATATAAGTGGTTTAGGTTGTCTTGTCTTCTGGTTTGGTGATAGCTTTTAGTGATCAAAAATGGTGTAATTGGCAACCAATGGGAACTTCCTTGTTTCCTGCATAGTGACTTCTTAGGCCCATATCAGTTGACAGATCTCCCTTGCTCATAAGTTACTTGCCTGATAACAGAAATCAAAGGAGTGGTTAGATTCAGGTTCATTTGACAGCTTCTGCTACTGGATGGGGAGGAGGGAAGATGAGGAGTCTTGCGTGGCTCCAGGTGGAATGAGGCCATATTAGTACACAAGTGTGCTGTCTAGTTAGTACTGTTAGTTGTTAAATTTTCATTTTCACCTTCCTGCTCCAAAAGTAGTGAGCACTGCACTCCTTCACTGATGACCCAGGAGGAACCTGTGTTCAGAAGCTGCACCTGTGATTCCTTAGGGTCTGCTGCCCAGGTCCTCCCATTCAGGTCTTGAAGAAATTTGATGCTGCCTCTTTGTAATACCATAGAGCTCAGTAGCCAGTATCTGGTGCTGAACCTTGGTGGGTTAGAAATGCTTATTGTTGGAAATGGAGATCATTCTCCTAATGATAGCAGACAGTTTTCTTGGGCAATTTTCTTACTAACTTGTCTTTTGAGGATGTTCATCTGCATATTCAGACACCAGAGGCTTCTAAGGTTCACTGTGGGTCCCTTAACTTCCAGTTCCACACTGCACTTTGGCCTGGTGACAGAACCCAAGTTCAGGCACTTTGGCCTGGTGACATGGACCCAAGTCATCAAGGTAACAAGTAGTTGCCTCAAGAAGGGCACTCTTAGTGTGATGTGTGGTTTCATTGACTGACCAGGGCCCAGTCACTCTAAGCAGAAAAGTCAGTGAGCATGCTGTTTGGCACGCTGGTTTGGTCATTTAGTCTCAAAAAGAGCTCATTGAAAACTGGTTCCTCCGACTCAGTGTTCAACTGGAAAAAGAGATTTCCCTCTGACAATGGTGGGAGAAGGTTGGAAGCTTTAATTCAAGTCCTCAACAGAAAGCATCTCTTGCTTAGGTCCTGTGTGGACCATTTGGCCAAGGTGGTTTTCTGTTAAGACCTAGAACACAGGTTTTTACTACAGTCTTGCCTCCTCTAACCTTGAGAGAAAGGGGTGTTCCTCCAAACAGACTCCTGGAAGTCCCTTTTTACTTAGCAGTATTAAGTTAAAGGAGATGTGTTAAGTCTCTGGCTCTACCAGTTTGGAACAAACACAGCAGGGTGTTGAAGGGCTGGCTCCCCATTGCCCCAGGATTTCAGCTGCTCATAATAATGTACTGAGAGGAAGGATCCCCTCCCCCACACTCCAGGGATTACATTTATTATAACAGTAGTACCTGGGAAGCCTAGACAAGGATTAGGGCCCCAGTGTGCCAAATGTTGTACAAACAAATAACAGACTGGGTCAGACCCAATGTTCCCTCTAATTTTTTACATCCATGTGTGGACTGAATTTTGTTATGTGCACCAATATGGAGGTGATGTGTGGCGGGGGTGGGGCTGAGGGGTTTGGAGTGTGGGAGGGGGCTCAGAGCTGGGGCAGAGGGGTGCGGGCTCTGGGGTGGGGCCAGGGATGAGGGGTTTGGGGTGCAGGCTGCCCCCTGGCTGCGGCAGGGCAAGAAGACCCCCCCCCCCCCCATCCCCTCCCAGCCATCTCTCGCCACAGCAGCCTGGGGCTTGGGAAAAGGCGCTTCTTCCCCGGCTGCGGCAGCTCCGGCAGGGCCAGGGGAAAGGTGCTCTCCCTGCTGCACACCTGCGCTGCCCTTAATAGCCCGCTGTGCGGCTGCGCAGTTTAGAGGGATCTTAGTTCTGACCCTGTCCCAGAGAGTTGACGGTGTATGTTATCCCATCCATGTAGCTAAGAAACAGACTTGCAAATATCTTTTTACTTTTCGTCTTGTTGAAAGCCTAGGGGGATCACTGTTACTCTGCTCCTTAATGAATGAGAAGTTACTTTAACGCCATTTTATATCCTAGATTTGTATAGCCTAGATTAAAAGGCATTTTTGGAACAGATCATAGAAACTCCAAAGCTAAGCTTCATGAAGCTCGTTTAAAAAAAATAGTGTTTTACTCTTTGCTTTGGCTTATCATGCATTATCCAGCAAATAAACATAATGGTTCTTGATGGCTTGTATCGTACAAGACCTCATTTCTTAAGCTTTCCAGAAAATGATTGCTACAAGTGAATATGTATGTACCTGGCAAGCAGTGTTTGCTACTCTGGCAAATTGAGTGCAATATGATTCATGTTACGAGGGTTAAGAGCAGTTCCTGCAGCATGCTAGGAGGATTAGTCTTCCCAGCCTCCTGTGGGAGCTAAGGAGGCTTTCCTGTTAAAAATATTGGAAAGCTTTCAAAGAAATCCTCACTTTTTTTTTTTTTTGGTTGTCATTGTAAAGTTCTTTAAGCTCACATGGTGGGGCACATTCTTGCCCTGAATAAACTGAGTTGTATTTGAAACTAAAGACAACACTTAAATCAGCATCCCCTTCATATGTCTAAGGAGTGACCTGACACTGATTTAAAATATCATCCTTTGTAATGTACCTCTCTGACTACAGTTAGAATATCGTTGAGACATTTTAGCATTTATGTAAACACTGATTTAGTCAGATCCTTGCTACTTACAGCAATTTAAAAGCATGAATGAGTCGGGAGTACATTTGACGTGACATTGGACCACGTCCATCATTACCAGTACTGCAAATGTTCTGTTTTCAGTAATATGATGGCTGACAAACTTAACATTGATTATATTAATTAAACATTTTAGGTTGTGGTAATGAACACTGAAAATCAAGGGTGCTGTGATGAAAATTATGGGGTGTGTGTGTGTGTGTATATATATAGCACCAAAATCCTGCTAGACACTTGACAAGCAGGGAGGAGATTTGATTTCCCATAATAAGGTGACTAGTAGTATTTAAAACTTAATTTATTTTTCAAAATCACTAGGGAATCACCAGGGAGAATGATTTTGATATTTTTCTGATATATTAACTTCCAATGTTGCACTATTTTGTGGAACAGAGAGGGGCAGTAGTGATTTTTCCAAGGACCACACTTAATTTCCATATGTATTTACATAAATTGCATTCTGTGTCAATTTGTAGTCCATGACATTTGTATATCATGACACGTTACATGTCTATACATGTAGCTTTCAGTGGAACCCTCGTCCACGTTAATTAATCGTTAAGGTTAAAGAATCAACATTCAAAGGCTAGGGTAGGGTTGAAAATTTTATTTCATTTCTTCCCTTTTGAGTTTATACCTGTAAAATATGGTTTCTTTATATAAGAAATCATCCAATGAATGCAGCACATGCTATAATACAAATGGGAATTTGTTATACAACCATACATTAGGTAGATTACAGCACAGCATGGACGCCAATATTTTCATAGTGACTAGGCATGTTGGGAACCAGCCTTAAAGGATTTTCAGAAAGGTCAGCTCACCCACACTTGCGAAATCAGACTCCTGATGGAAAGCTGTCTTGTCATAAAGATAGGATCTCATCTGTTGAAATGTTTTGGTAGTGTAAAGTCCTACAGCTTGTCAAGTATACAATGAACTGACAAAAGCAGACAAAGGTCACAAACCAACAGCAAGTAGGCAAAGGTAAAAGCAGTTGCTTTTCAGTGCCATACTCTGTTCTGAACCTGGAATGTTGCAGGATTTTTTGTTCTGCACAGGTAATAACTACGTAGGTTATTGTTGCTTGAAATACTAACTTCTCCCCTGCCCTCTGTGAAGCCCCATCACAACGGGCACTGAGTGCTGACACAGTCAGGGGACAAGGCTGATCACTGAGGGTACATCTACACTACCCGCCGGATTGGCGGGTAGAGATCCATCTATCTGGGATCGATTTATCGCGTCTAGTGTAGAGCCCCAATCTACACTAGTGTAGATTCCCAAACTAGTGATTGGGGATCTAGTCTAGTGTAGATCCCCAATTGCTCTGCCGTTGACTCCTGTACTCCACCGCAGCGGGAGGCGGAAGCGGAGTCGACGGGGGAGCGGCGGCAGTTGACCCCGCACCATGAGGACGTGCGGTAAGTCGATCTAAGATGCGTCTACTTCAGCTACGCTATTCTCGTAGCTGAAGTTGTGTATCTTAAGAACATAAGAGAGGCTGTACTGGGTCAGACCAAAGGTCCATCCAGCCCAGTATCCTGTCCACCGACAGTGACCAATGCCAGGTGACCCGGAGTGAGTGGACCTAACAGGTAATGATCAAGTGATCTCTCTCCTGCCATCCATCACCCCTCTCTGACAAACAGAGGCTAAGGACACCATTCCTTACCCATCCTGGTTAATAGCCGTTAATGGACTTCATCTCCATGAATTTATCCAGTTCTCTTTTAAACCCTGTTATAGTCCTAGCCTTCACAGTCTCCTCAGGCAAGGAGTTCCACAGGTTGACTGTGCGCTGTGTGAAGAAGAACTTCCTTTTATTTGTTTTAAACCTGCTGCCCACTAATTTCATTGGGTGGCCCCTAGTTCTTCTACTATGAGAACAAGTAAATAACTTTTCCTTATTCACTTCCTCCATGCCACTCATAATTTTATATACCTCTATCATATCCCCCCTTAGTCTCCTCTTTTCCAAGCTAAAAAGTCCTAGCCTCTTCAATCTCTCCTCATATGGGACCCGTTCCAGACCCCTAATCATTTTAGTTGCCCTTCTCTGAACCTTTTCTAATGCCAGTATATCCTTTTTGAGATGAGGAGACCACAATTGTACGCAGTATTCAAGATGTGGGTGCACTATGGATTTGTATAAGGGCAGTAAGATATTCTCCGTCTTCTTCTCTATCCCTTTTTTAATGGTTCATAACATCCCGTTTGCTTTTTTGACTGCCACTGCACACTGTATGGACGTCTTTAGAGAACTATCCACGATATCTCCAAGATCTTTTTCCTGATTAGTTGTAGCTAAATTAGCCCCCATCATATTGTATGTATAGTTAGGGTTATTTTTTCCAATGTGCATTACTTTACATTTATCCACATTAAATTTCATTTGTCATTTTGTTGCCCAATCGTTTAGTTTTGAGAGATCTTTCTGAAGTTCTTCACAGTCTGCTTTGGTCTTAACTATCTTGAGCAGCTTAGTATCATCTGCAAACTTTGCCACCTCACTGTTTACCCTTTCTTCCAAATCATTTATGAATAAGTTGAATAGGATTGGTCCTAGGACTGACCCTTGGGGAACACCACTAGTTACCCCTCTCCATTGTGAAAATTTACCATTTATTCCTACCCTTTGTTCCCTGTTTTTTAACCAGCTCTCAATCCATGAAAGGATCTTCCCTCTTATCCCATGGCAACTTAATTTACGCAAGAGCCTTTGGTGAGGGACTTTGTCAAAGGCTTTTTGGAAATCTAAGTAGACTATGTCTACTGGATCACCTTTGTCCACATGTTTGTTGACCCCTTCAAAGAACTCCAATAGATTAGTAAGGCATGATTTCCCTTAACAGAAACCATGTTGACTTTTGCCCAACAATTTATGTTCTTCTATGTGCCTGTCAATTTTATTCTTTACTATTGTTTCCACTAATTTGCCGGGTACAAATGTTAGACTTACCGGTCTGTAATTGCCGGGATCACCTCTAGAGCCCTTTTTAAATATTGGCATTACATTAGCTATCTTCCAGTCATTGGGTACAGAAGCCGATTTAAAGGACAGGTTACAAACCCTAGTTAATAGTTCCGCAATTTCACATTTGAGTTCTTTCAGAACTCTTGGGTGAATGCCATCTGGTCCTGGTGACTTGTTACAGTTAAGTTTATCAATTAGTTCCAAAATCTCCTCTAGTGACACTTTAATCTGTGACAGTTCCTCAGATTTGTCACCTACAAAAGACGGCTCAGGTTGGGGCATCTCCCTAACGTCTTCAGCCGTGAAGACCGAAGCAAAGAATTCGTTTAGTTTCTCCGCAATGACTTTATCATCTTTAAGTGCTCCTTTTGTATCTCTATCGTCCAGGGGCCCCACTGGTTGTTTAACAGGCTTCCTGCTTCTGACGTATTTAAAAAACGTTTTATTAGCTTTTGAGTTTTTGGCTAGCTGTTCTTCAAACTCCATTTTGGCTTTTCTTATTACATTTTTACACTTAATTTGGCAGTGTTTATGCTCCTCTCTAGTTACCTCACTAGGATTTGACTTCCACTTTTTAAAAGATGCTTTTTTATCTTTCACTGCTTTTTACATGGTTGTTAAGCCACGGTAGCTCTTTTTTAGTTCTTTGACTTTGTTTTTTAATTTGGGGTATACATTTAAGTTGGGCCTCTATTATGGTGTCTTTGAAAAGTGTCCATGCAAGCTTGCAGGGATTTCACTTTAGTCACTTTTTACCTTTTAATTTCTGCTTAACTAATCCCCTCACTTTTGCATAGTTGACCTTTTTGAAATTAAATGCCATTGTGTTGGGCTGTTGATGTGTTCTTAGCACCACAGGAATGTTAAATGTTATATTATGGTCACTATTTCCAAGCGGTCCTGTTATAGTTACCTCTTGGACCAGATCCTGCGCTCCACACAGTACTAAATCAAGAGCTGACTCTCCCCTTGTGGGTTCCTGTACCAGCTGCTCCAAGAAGCAGTCATTTAAAGTATCAAAGAATTTTGTCTCTGCATTTTGTCCTGAGGTGACATGTACCCAGTCAATATTGGGATAATTGAAATCTTCCACTATTATTGAGTTCTTTATTTTGATAGCCTCTCCAATCTCCCTTAGGATTTCATCATCACTATCACTGTCCTGATCAGGTGGTCGATAATAGATCCCTATTGTTATGTTATTAGAGCATGGAATTACTATCCATAGAGATTCTGTGGAACATGTGGGTTCATTTAAGATTTTTACTTCTTTTGATTCTACATTTTCTTTCACATATGGTGCCACCCCATTACCCCCCACAACCTGTTCTGTCCTTCTGATATAGTTTATACCCCGGAATGGTTGTGTCCCATTGATTGTCCTCACTCCACCAGGTTTCTGTGATGCCTCTTATGTCAATATCCTCCTTTAACACAAAGCACTCTAGTTCACCCATTTTATTATTTAGACTTCTGGCATTTGTGTACAAGCACTTTAAAAACTGGTCACTGTTTATTTGTCTGCCCTTTTCAGATGTGTCAGATTTTTTTTTATATGAAAGTTTTCCATCTGATCTGGCCCCTCCTTTATCCTTTTCCATCCTCTCCTCCTGACTAAAACCTAGAGAATCTTTATCAGTAGACCCTCTTGTAAGAGAAGTCTCTGTCCGATCCATGTGCTTCTCTGCAGCAATCGGCTTTCCCCCATCTTTTAGTTTAAAAACTGCTCTACAACCTTTTTTGTTAAGTGCCAGCAATCTGGTTCCACTTTGGTTTAGGTGAAGCCCATTCTTCCTGTATAGGCTCCCCCCATCCCAAAAGTTTCCCCAGTTCCTAATAAATTTAAACCCCTCCTCTCTACACCATCGTCTCATCCACGCATTAAGACTCTGAAGCTCTGCCTGCTTACCTGGCCCTGCACGTGGAACTGGAAGCATTTCTGAGAATGCCACCATAGAGGTCCTGGATTTCAGTCTCTTTCCTAGCAGCCTAAATTTGGCCTCCAGGACATCTCTCCTACCCTTCCCTACGTCATTGGTACCTACATGTACCATGACCACCGGCTCCTCCCCAGCACTACTCATAAGTCTATCTAGATGCCTCGAGAGATCCGCAACCTTTGCACCAGGCAGGCAAGTCACCATACGGTTCTCCCGGTCATCACAATCCCAGCTATCTGTTTCTAATGATCGAATCTCCCATTACTAACACCTGCCTTTTCCTACTGATTGGAGTTCCCTCCCCTGGAGAGGTGACCTTAGTGCGAGAGGATACCCCAACACTACCTGGAAGGAGGGTCCCAACTATGGGAAGGTTTCCCTCTGCTCCCATTGCCTGCTCTCCTTCCCTGGGACTTTCATCCTCCTCAACAGCACAGGGGCTGTCTGCCTGGAGGTGGGACAAGTCTACAGTGACCCTGAAAGCCTCATCAACATACCTCTCTGCCTCCCTTAGCTCCTCCAGTTCCACCACCCTGGCCTCCAAAGCCCATACGCGGTCTCTGAGGGCCAGGAGCTCCTTGCACCGAAGGCACACATACGCCACCTGCCCACAGGGCAGGTAATCTGGGCTTCTGCCTGCATTCTCTTTTACAGCTACCTCGGTTTACAGTAAGGTTTTTGTTTAAATCAAGAAGCTCTGGTTATAGTTTGGGTTGAAGGTTTTAAGAATGGCAAGTATACCTCGCCCCCTTCCCACTCCCCTTCCAAACTCCCTCTCGAAACTCATTGTTAGCAGCCCTGTTCGCAAATCTTAGGTCGATTCCCCTTCCCCCCCCCCCCCCCCCCCAGTGTAGACCAGGGCTGAGTCAATCTATCAATTGTCCAGGGAATAGAAGGAAGGGTGGTGGAGAACCAAGGCAACTAGGGACTTCACTGCTGTGTGGAGGCCTTGATGTTTGTTGTCTAGTGATCATAAATGTAAGATACTCCAGCCCCTAGCATGAATGGTGCTTGAAATAAATGCAGGTAAAACGGTGGCATGCCTACAAAATTTATAGTAAATTAAGCTTTTAAAAAAAAAATTCCCCACCCACCAGTCTAAGCCAGAGTACAAAGTAACAAGGCTATGGCAGAACTGCTTGTATGCTCTTAATCTAAGCACTGGCACCAGCCTCCTACCCTGTGAACAGAAGGTGCCAGAAACTCGGTAAATTTTAACTTGTGGAGCTTTTTACATTACTTCCCGGCGCATCTTCTGTATGAAAAGGGGATGGTTTGGCCCAGTGTTCCGAATGCAACAAACAAGGACAAATGGTAAGAATATGGTAAGAATGGTAAGAAAATATGTGGGTAACAGCAAGTGTATCCTAATGACAGAGCTCCTGTTACACAAAAGGCAAAGGAAGCTATCTTCCCCCTTTGTTCCCCCCCTTATTTTTTTTCCTCTACTATTCCCTCTTTTTGCCTTCTGGTCTTCAGATAATTCTCAAGAATATTCCAGTGACCCAGATCCTCTGAAAAGCTTTATTGTAAAATCTTTTCAATATAACTCACTACCAGCAACTAATCTTTTAGAAAAGTCCACGGAACTCACGGAACTAGCACAGTTGTTGCTATGGAGAGGTGAGAGGTTCCTGTTTTTTTTTCCTTGCACCTGCCTGATTCAATCTACTATTGATTGCCCCTCATCCTCCACCCCACTACATCAATGAAAAGTGACTAGGAAATTAACACTTTCCCAGATATAAATGCCCAGTGTTTTACCACTTACCACCTTACAATCAGATGCTGTGTCTGAGTACACGATGGGACGCTAGGAACTCCAGAATCTGAATCCTGGCTCTTGCACTAATCTCTCTGGTCTTGTGCAAGTTCCTTAACCCTTCTGTATCCCAGGTTACATAGGAATTGTGATACTGAATCAGACCAGAAGTCACCAGTAGCAGTCTCTTCTAACTATTTCTGAGGAAGGTGCAAGAAACCTTGGAGTTATGGAAATTCCTGCCCCCAGGAAAAGTTTATTTTTTAACCTCCAATAATTATATAATGTCTTAGGCCCTAAAGCAGCTAGCCTATGTTTTTACAGCATTATAAGGTAACTTGTAAAAGGGAAATCATGTTCTTAAAATCTCGCAGAAACAATGAGGGTTAAAGTCTGTAAAGCACTTGGAAGATAATTCTAGTCATTTGGTGCTTTATAAAGCAATTTAGTGTTCCGTTTTGCATTCCCATAGTGATAAAGATTGAAAGGAAGAATTTTATACTCTGGGGCACAATATTAAGGAATCAAAATTTTAGTATGTAAAATAATTGTAAAGTAAAAGTGTTTTTTTAAAAGTCTGAGGGGTGGGGGAGGAGGAAAGTTAGGTTCACTTGCATAATCAAACCTCTGATTTTTCTTTTCTTCATGGGCAATTTCTAGCCGTTTTTATTAGGAATCCCAGTCAACCTTAAAGTGAAGTGATTGTGAAACACCTGAAATAAAGATGGCACAGACAGAAGCAAATTTCCGGTTGAACTAGTGCAGTACATTCAGGGCTTTGTGTAAGCATCACATGACTTACAAGAAGAGCTTAGCACTTGAATGACTATGTATTTTATGGCTTCTGACAAACCTGACTACACAGGCTTCTAAGAAAAGAATAGCCTCAGAGATAAAGCATGGCAGATCCATGTGATTCTTCAGCTCCTTGGTCAGTTTTTCTTGTGATGTGAAAGGCAAAGGGAACATGGTAATCTGGGTCATTTCCAGTTTCAGTCAAACTTTTTAACTCCCCCACAGCAAGTGGGAGTCCTGCCAAAGTCAGTTTAGTTTTGTGCACTGAGATGTGGATAAACAAATGTTTGTCACACTGCCCTCTCATCCTGTGTATTGGGCCTCCATCAGAAAGTGTTTGCTGACAAGAAGTTGAATTAGCTGGTGCCTGTGGGGAATTGGGCGGCAGACAAAGTGTAGGGAAAAGTAGAGTTTAATAATGGAAATTCGCAGCAGTGGGGTATGAAGAGAGTTGCTTAATGTCACTGTAGTTCAGAGGTGCAGTGAAAGGAGAATATGAAAAGTAGCTGCTCATTTTGGGCTCAGTCCTGTAAAATGTTAAGCCCTCTGGTTTCAATTCAGTAAAGCAGTTAATCACATGCTTAACTTTAAGCCTGAGACTACTCATGTGCTTAAAGTTAGGCATGTGCGTAAGGATTGCAGGACTGGGCCCAGAGTGCTCAGCACCTTGCAGGATTGAACCCCTAGAATCTCTGAAGTTGAAGTAGAGTTCTGAAGATGTTTGTGAGTATCTGGTTGTTGAAAATTCCTACATCTGAAGCAAACAGATTCATTCAAACAGAACCTCTTATCTTACGTTAAAGGAGCATGCCACAGTAAATGTTCATCAAGCAAAGCTTACTAATTGAGAATGCTTGCCCTCTTACGTTCTAAATAACTATCGGATTCTACAGCAGATTTTAGGAAATTGGAGAGGGTGAGAGTTAGTAGATTATTTGAATTTAATTTGGAGATTCTGCATTGAATTACAGGTTTAAACCTATTTTAATTTGAGTTTTAATGTGCTTTTGTGAACTAGTGTTTAAGACTAAAAAAGCACATGGCAATAGATTCCTTCAACAGGAATGACATTAGCAGCATAAGTAGAATTGACAGAGTTTGGGTGATTTACTGAAGCTCTGTATCTTAAGTTAATTACCAGTCTGTATAATGGAGATACCTACTTGTGAGCATTGCCCAGTTCAATGTGACATTGAGTGTGTGTGTGTGGGGGGGGGGGGACGGGCTACTAGCCCTGAAATCCTCCTTATCTCAAAATTGTGTAATGTGGATAGACTTTTGGCCAACTGGCTACTTGGCAGCAAGTCAGTTGCAGGGGTACCCTTGTTTGGCTCTGTGCGTTTACTTTCTTGCAAAAGGAACAAGTCATGTTGTCCTATTTATGTGGTCTGTTTGGGCATAGCAATTGTTGGCTTGTTTGTCTTTTTTATTTGAATGTCTACTCCAAATGCAGCTGATGCCCAGTATTGTGTGGTGCTTGACAATTTGTGGTTAGAGAGACAGAAGAAGAGAAATGTTTTCATTTAATTACTGTGGGATCCATCTTTTAATCTCATCCCTGTCCTTCCCCCCCACCCCCTTCAACTGCCTCTATTGATCTCCCATATGGAGTTTTGTGGCATCAGCTGCTTGTACTAAGTACTTGCATGCCAGAACTGCATTGCCTGGTGGCTATGTCTGTGACTTGGCATTGTTAATGAGGAATTAGCAGCATTTGACAGTTGGCATTCTCTTTGGATGCATAACTCTCCCTCCCCCCCCTCCCCGATTATCTTTCCTAAACTAGGAGAACGAGTCATACTAAACTCAAATGGACATGAATGGCTCAATGTTGTAGGTCTATGGAGGGGGAAGGAAGGAAATGAGAGTCCACTACCTCTCAGGTTTGCTCTCTGAGGATAATAAATCATGGTATAATCCTGTTCTACGTTGACTCAGAGTTCCGGGACTAAATCCAGTGCTGCATTTGAGGTACTTAAGTGGCTGCTATATCACCAGGCCAATAAATACAACAGTTGTTCAAGGAAATCTGATAATCGGAGCAAGTCGTAAATGGGCATTTTAAAATTCCTAATAAAATAGGAAATGCAATGAACGCTGGTGCAGGCTGACATTGCAGGATTAGGGCCTAAATCATGACGCGGAATAGCAAATAAGAATTGCCCCAATATCAGTCTTGTTGTGTAACAGAGGAAAAAATGGCTGTTGTTTTGTCTTCATCTTTGTGTTTTTCTTTATACAGCTACGAAAACTACAAGTGAGAGAGAGAGTGCATATAAAAGTCACTGTTCGTTTTGGAACTGTGAATATAATGCACTGTGTGTTTATCAAAATCTGATTATTTCATTTTGTAATCTTGAAATTTGTTGAAAGGGAAGGTTATTGTTCTGAATCAGTGGCTTGAAATGAAGTGTAACAAAGTTTTGTACTAAGGGACTGTATCTTGGAATACTAGGAAACAAAATGACCTGTTGAAAGACAAGTAGCAGAAGAGTGTGGAGTACAGTACTTCTTTATTATAGCATAAACTTTTTTAATCACCACTTTATTTAATCAATTTTTTAACATTATATACCAGGGCTTTGGAGCGGAGCCCGGAGCTGGAGCACGGAGCAGTAGGTTTATGCCTGGAGCGGAGCCGGAGCGGAGAAATTCAAATATTTGATTGCTCCAAATCCCTGTTATATACTTAACTCTTAACACTACAGAAGTGCTTTGGCTAATATTCCAACTTTTTGCCACGTTGAAGCGCCCATTTGAATGTTGTTAGTAAAATGCTTCCCATCTTTAGTGGAAAAAACAAAACAAATCTCTGCATAGGAATCAAAACAGCACTTGCATCCAGCTGATCTGTCTGTGAATATGGAACTGCACGAGCCAACCTGTTGAAAAATGTTGTGATATTTTTAATGAAATGTTCACTGTTCCCTCTTGGGTGACTTCTGTGTTCCTCTAATTTTAAGATTTTCTGTGAAATTTGATGAACTGGCCATTTACATTTTTAAAATCTGAAAATTGTAATTTTGAAATTGTTTGCTATGGAAAATCGACCACTTTTGTCAAATACTTTACAAAACATCTACTAGAGGTGGTGATAAAATGCCAAAAAATTCAGCATTTGAGTGGTTTTGCCTTTTGTTATATTTCCCACCCCTTTCCAGTACAGCTCTATTCCCAGGCTAATTTAAATAGGAGCAGGTTAGAACAATAGTTTCAACGCTGGATCACTTTGAGTAGTCTCAGGCAGTGGTGGTAGCTGACAGGAGTACAGTAATTCACATAAGACACTATTTTGCCAGTATGCAAACACTGGTATAGGGATAATTCCAACACAATTTCTGCCAATTGATGCTGGAATATTAAGATGACATAAGTTCCAGATAATGGCCTAATTTCCCCTCCAGTGCATTAAAACAAAACCAAACCCATCAGGTACATGTGCTGCAGGTGAGCAGACACTAAGGCCATGTCTACACTACAAAGTTCAGTTAACTTCATGTAAGTCAACGTTGAGCTTCGGATTTAAGCAAGTCGATCTTGCGTGTCCATACTATGCTCCTTGTGTCGGCAGAGTGCATCCTCACTAGCAGGGCTTGCATCGACGCACGGAGCACTGCACTGTGGGGAGCTATCCCACAGTGCACATAGCTGAGTGGAATTTTGGGTTGAGCTTGCAATGCCTTGTGGGACGAAAACATTGGCACGGGTGGTTATGGGAACATGGAGTTAGCCTCCCATGATGAACTTACCTCCCTCCCTGAAATCAACAGCAAACAAACCAAGCCTTTTTCATGCCTTTTTTGTTAAGCCCGGGTTACCCGCACGGATGCCATAGCACCATAAGCATGGACCCTGCTCAACTGTACACCGTTGTTGTGAGCATTACAAACACCTCGTGCCTTATCCTGCAGTATTTACACAGCCGATACAGGAGCCGCCTCACGGAACAATGTGATGCCCCGCAAACAGCCCGGCTGGAAGACATATAGAGCGGAGCAATTAGGAGTTGCCGACGACAGTCATGCATCACCTTGACACACTTGAGCGCCGTTTCTGGGTCCAGGAACAAGCACTGATTGGTGGAACTGCATTGTTATGCAGCTATGGGATGACGAGCAGTGGATGCGGAACTTTCAAATGCGTAAGGCTGCTTTCCAGGAACTGTGTGAAGAGCTTTCCCTACCCTGAAGCGCAGCAACACTAAAATTAGAGATGCTCTGACAGTGGAGAAGCGAGTGGTGATAGCTCTGTGGAAGCTTGCAACACCAGACTGCTACCGGTCAGTGGGGCATCAGTTTGGAGTGGGTAAATCTACCAGGGAATCTGCTGTGATCCAAGTTTGCAGGGCAATTAACAGACTTCTGCTAAGAAAGGTAGTGACTCTGGGCAATGTGCAGGACACAGTGGATGGTTTTGCTATGATGGAGTTCCCTAATTGTGATGGGGCAATAGACGGAACGCAGATCCCTATCTTGGCACCATACCACCTTGCCAAAGAGTACATAAACCAAAAGGGGTACTTCTCAATGATGTTGCAAGTGCTGGTGGATCACAGGGGCCGTTTCACTGACATCAGCGTGGGGTTGTTGGGAAAAGTTCATGATGCATGCATCCTTAGGAAGACAGGTCTGTTCAGAAAGCTGCAAGCAGGGACTTTCTTTCCAGATTGCAAAATAACCATTGGTGATGCTGAAATGCCAGTCGTGATCCTGGGAGACCCAGCATACTCCTTGCTGCCATGGCTCATGAAGCCGTACACAGGCAGCCTGGACAGCGGTAAAGACAGGTTCAACCATAGGTTGAGCAAGTGCAGAATGGTGGTGGAATGGGCCTTTGCATATTTTAAAGGTCGTGGGTGTTGTTGTTTGCTTACTAGGTTAGACCTCAGTGAAAGCAATAACCCCATTGTTGTTGCTGCCTGCTGTGTGCTCCATAATATCTGTGAAACAAAGGGAGAAAATTTTTCGTCGGGGATGGGGAGTTTAGGCAGAAAATTGCCTGGCAGCCAATTTTGAGCAGCCAGACACCAGGGCAATAAGAGCACATCAAGTGGCTCCGCGTCTCTGCGAGGCTTTGAAAACCAGTTTCAGCAATGAGCCAGAGTAATGTGACACTTATCTATGTTGTTCCTTACTAAACTGTCCCTTCCTTTGCATTTTCTCCCCTGTAAACTCCATCCCCATCAACCATTGTGTGTTGAATGAATAAAGAGCCTTTTCTTCTCAGTCCAGTAAGTTTTTTATTATGCACACAAACAGAGACCGCAAAGAAAAGTAAAATAACCTGGGGCAAAAGGGCTGATAACACTGGGGGGCAACAAACAAGGAAAGCTTGCTTACAGATGCAATAACAATCAAAGGTGTGGGAATGGGTGCCTTCTGGTCCTTGTACCCTCCCCTGGTGTTGAGTGCAAGGATACTGAACTTTCCTGCCCTGCCTCATAGGACGTTTGGGGGAGGCAGATGTAGACCTGGCGATGATGACAGCAGGTTCAGCATAGGCTTCAGAGGGACTCTGGCATCCAGCTGCCTTTCCTGAACCTCAACCAGATGCCTCAACATATCTGATTGCTTCTTCATAATCTGCAGCATCTCTTCCTGCATGGCATGCTCTTGTTCCTTGCATGCTCTCCTGTACTCCCTGTCCTGGTTCTCGGACAGTGTAATCCTCCATGCTCTGATCTCCGTCTTGTCACTCTCGGAAGCTCGCATCAACTCACTGAATATGTCCTCCCGTGTCTTCTTTTTCCACCTTCTACTCTGTGAAAGTCTCTGTCCCGGTGTGGAGAATGTGCCGACGGACAAGGTTTCAGCTGCAAGGAATGCAAAGCTCAAGGGTAGCATTGACACTGCATACGTTGTTTCTGATGCAAGGTTAATTTTTTTTATAACCCCTCCTCCCCACCCCTCAATACAATTCCCTGCAAGCCACACCGTAGTCACAAGCACTGGTTATTGCAAGAGTCAGTTTGCTGCTCCAGCCATGGTGAGTAAGGCTGCAAGGCATGGGCGAGAGGTCTTGTGCTGCTGCTTTTGTGAATACATCCTTGGGATCGCAGGTTGGAACTTGAGAAAAGCCTCCTTTCCCCCAGCAACCTGGATGGTGCTTGAGGACAGGCACCAGTGTTTAAACCCCCCCGAACAGTTTGGTTTTTTTACAAAAGTGGCACCGAGTTGTTCGGGGGGAGGGTGAAAGGAGACAAACAGGAAGCCTCCACCTGCATCACTTTTTTTTTTTTTTTTTTTTTTCCCAATGCTGCTTGCAATACATGGTGATCTCTTCCAACCACAAGCATGGCACATTTGGGAAAGCATGGTTGTGTGACCCAGATGTACCCATACGGGGGGCGGATTACTTGTTGAATTGTTTGTGGTTTAAGGGCTAGCATTCAGAACCCCCCCCCCCCCATTTCCCCTAGGTGACCCCCCTATGTGATATCACTCTCCTGAGGATAACAGAGGCAGCAAGGGAGAAAATGCTGTAAGCATCTGGGTACAGACCTGGTCCTTATGCTGCTATGCTGTGTGCTGCAATGATGCCAGCAGAGTTAATACAGTACTGGAGTGTCGTGGGAAAGTGTCCTACTGTGGTGGATGCAATAAGGCAGGCGTCCCTAGAAACCTTCTGCAAAGAATTGCAGAGTACCTCCATGAAAGCTTCCTAGAGATCTCCATGGAGGATTCCAGGGCCATCCCCATGCACATAAACAGTCTTTCTCAGTGAGCACCCTCTGTGTAGCTGGAGTGGCCACCGATACCCACTACCCCTACTTTTTTGTTCAGATTAAACATAAAAAAGAATGGCATGTAACCCCTACAGTTTGATTGGAAAGGTGTACTCACCAGAGGTGCCTTCCCCGGCATCGCGCTCTGCTGCCAACTGGCCCTTTGAAGGGATGGGCTCCAGGGTTAAAGATAAGTCTTTGCTGTCGGGGATAATGGATCCTCCGCTTGCCTGCTTCATATTCTCCTCTTCCTCATCAACAATGTCCTCCTGGTTGTTGCTTGAGGTCGCCTGGGTCTCCTGGCAGGTATCCACGGAGCGTTTAGGGGTAATGGTGGGGTTGCCACTGAGAATCGCATGCAGCTCCTCATAAAAGCGGCATGTCTGTGGGACAGAACCAGAATGACTGTTCGCCCCCCTTGTCTTCTGGTACGCTTGCCGAAGCTCCTTTATTTTCACGTGGCGCTGCTGGGTGTCCCTGGTGTGTAGCCCTTCTCCCCCAAGCCCTGTGCGATCTTGGCATAGATGTCAGCGTCTCTTCTGCTGGATCGGAGCTCTGCCTGTACAGATTTTTCTCCCCACACAGCAATCAGATCCTGTGTACTCCATGCTGGAGCGCGTTTGTGGCCTTGAGTCTCCATGATGAGCTGTGCTGGCGAGCTCTACATGCTTATCAAACAGGAAATGAAAATTAAAAAGTTCCCAGTGGCTTTAACAGAGGAGTGGCTGTTTCCTGTGTACCTGGCTGATGTGCAGTGGAGTTGAAAGTGTTCTCCAGAATGGTAACAGCGGAGCACTGTGGGACACCTCCTGGAGGCCAATTCAGTCGAATTACACAGCACAGTGTCTACACTATCCCCATGTTGACCCATGGATGTCAAATCAAGCACTACGCCTCTTGCGGAGGTGGAGTACAGAAGTCCACTTTACAGGCCACTTAGGTCGGTGGAAGGGACTCAGTAGTGCACGTACATTATTAGATCAACTTAATGTGACTTATGTCAACCTAAGTTTGTAGTGTAGACCAGGCCTAACTCTTTTCCGTAGGTGGTATCATGAAGAACCTGAAGAGCAACCTTTTCAGGTTAGTGGGGTGGGGCGGGGAGATGAGAGCTATTAATGGATAGATACTTCTCCCTTCCTCATGAATGTAGGTGTTCAGGTGGCAGCATGCTGTCTGTCAGATTTTTGCCTCTATAGTTTTTACCTGCAGCTATACTGCACCTTCCCACTATCTCTAGGAAGAAGTTATGCTTTACTTATCTAGACCATCTTGGTGTATTTCACAAAATGAAATTCTAATTCTATTAAATAGGGTTTGTTTGCCTCCTTTTTAAATACTGGGCATGCTTATTTTGAGCAAATTCAACCCTTGGTTGAAGATGAATAAAAACCATGATCTAACAAAATGAGACTTTATCCATTCTTGAAGAATCTACTGTGGATTTTGACAGACAACCTGTACTACTGTTTTCTTGAAAATGTTTAAAATCAGGTCAGCAGACCAAATTTTTCACTCCCTTTGGTCACATCTTTCTTACAATATCAAAAGTAAGAGCTTTACTTCTGTGTTAGTTGTACATTCCTATAAAACCTACCATGGTGGGGGCGGGTGGGGACCTCTTTAAAAATGCCCATCTTTTAAAGATTGCACTTCTTTGAGAGAAAAAACATTGCAGCAGATAGACAGGATGCAGAACAAAATTTCTATTGCTGAAAAAATATTGGTTGGGCTAACTGGGCATGTGGGGAGGAGGAGATGATGATGATGATGATGATCTTAGACCCACAAGATATGTACCAAACATCATCTTTATAGGATACCAGGGTACAAACATTTCTCCCATGTATGGTTTCTTTTCTTTCCTTAAGCCCTGGGACTGCATGTGCATAAGCAGAGTCTTGCACCTGCATGGACTGCATCGAGGATGCATGGGTGCATTTGCAGGTTTGGGGCCTTATATTATCAGCTGGTTAAGGAAGGGGCCTGTCTCATCACATGTCTTAAATTCCCTAACATGTGTTTAGCACTATGTAAGTGATAATAAATGTTATACCCATAATCCATTTTTGACTTCTGCTTGAAGGTATTTTCTGACAGCATATCCATTATATGCAAATCTGTCAGCCATCATTAGCTAGGAAAGATGGAGTGTTTGAATCTCAGCCAAAACCTAAAGGGGTCAGCTTTTTTTTTTTTTTTAAAGCTGGAGAGAAGTGACAGTCTGGACAGTCATGGTGTCTTCGGTGTCTGTTACAAATTTCAGGCTGAGTATTAAGTGTGATTGTTGAAAGGATGTTCTACTGGAGTGAGAGGGAAAAAAGTCCATGCTCATTTTTATTATGTTTTTCGACTTCTCTACAGTGCTCATGAGTGTAATATCTGAGTGCCTCATGATCATCTATTAACTTATCCTATTAACCTTCCTGGGGAAATATATTTATAGATTGGGAAATCGAGGTAAAGAAAATAAATAATTGCCATGGTTAGAGCCGGGAACAGAACCCTGATCTTGTGAGTCCGAGTCAGCAGCCTTTTCGCAAGAACATTTTTCCTCTCCACTTATCAGTCCCTTGTGTCACTGAGACACCTTGCAGAGTAGTAAATTTAGCTATCTACAAATCCAGAGTGAAACAGTTTCTAGAGAAAAATCTGAATTTTTGGAGTTGGAACACTCCTGGATTTTAATTTATCAGGAGCTCTTGGAAAGGGCCAGAAGCCATTTACAATGCTTGTGACAAAAGGTTTTTTTCTTGTACTCCTAAAAGGAAACAGGTGATGAGGGTAGGTGATTTTGTAAGGTGATTGATTAGCTTTCACCTTTAAAGACATTCATTCAGATCCTGCTCCAGTACTATGTGAGTTTGATCTCATCCTGGTACACATTGTCTGTTGTAAAAACTCCCACTTAATTTAATAAGGCATTGGCCAATATAAGTTCAACCCCCCCCCCCCCCCCCCCCCCCCAGCTCTGAGCTACAAGACATGCTGAGGGTCAGTATGGAGGTGTGGAAGAAGCTTATGCCAAGAGACACTGATTGATTCTAGTGGGTGCTCAAAGTATCTTACTTTTAATGAGCAGTAACAAAGAACAAAACTCATTTTACTAAATCAAAAACTTCAGAAGTGTGTGTGTGTGGGGAAAAAGGTAACTAATGTAGTGTCCTCTGAAACTGTTGTATCAAAGTGACATACTTGTCATATGTGTTTTATAATATACAGCTTATATAATCAATTAGAATTATTCAGTAACCAGTGCATTTCAAAACTTCCTTTACAAAAAGTTGTTAGGTAAAATAACCCAATTCCTCTTGTATGTATTTTTTGTTAGTGAAACTAGAGAGTCTGCTTCAAAGGATTGATTGTGGCATCACCATATTTTTTTGACATTGCTCTCATCTTTGCAGCATTTGCTTCTGTTTTTACCAAATTCAGGGCCAGATCCTCAGCTAGTGTAAATTGGCATAACACCATTGAAATCCATGAAGCTACACCAATTTATTCCAGCACAAGATCTGGGCCTCAGTTTTTGATACTAAGTTTATTTTGTAGTGTGAGGTGGGGGGGAGGGGCAGAGATGAGGCAGAGGAAGCTTCTGTTGTTTGTCATATGTCTTCTCTGTCCTCCTTCGAATAACCAGTTGGTCTTTTTTTGGGGTGGGTATGTGAGGGGTAGGTTAAGACATATCTGAAAGGATGGAAAGCAAGAAAGACTTCCATCTTTCTCATTTCCTAGTCGTCTTTTTGCTTTCTGTACTGGAAACATAGATTCCAATGCTTCAACTGTTAATCCCAAGGAACCTGGAAGAAACAAACCTTTAAAGCATGAGAGGAAAGAATTAGGAGAATAAAAAAAGAGAAGAATCTTTCACAGCCACGGTCAGCCTAAGGCCAGTTTCCTGGAGGATGGACTTCATATTCCAGTGGAAATTCCCTTGTTGTGCCACTTACCTATAGTTGATAACCCCCTTCCCTCACTCTTTTTTTTTGTGGTGGATTTTTTTTGGCCGGGGGGGCGGTGAGTGGGGAGGAGATGGAGTTCTATTTGATAGCCAGCTCTTCAATTAGGACCTGTCTTTCTCTTTGTTCTTGTAAATAAATTCTAGCTTACTTTCTTCATCATCATCATCATAATAATAATAAAAGATCCCAGCCTTGAGTATCGTCCAGTATTAACAAAATAGTGTTGAGGCTCTGCTCTTGTAAGAGTGGCTACTTGAATGAAGCAAATGGAGGCAGCCTGGATTTATTGAAGCCCAGGCAGTGAAATTAGTCCTTTAAGTTTGGGAATGGCTTCTTGAGGGTCAGCATATCCTAATCAGGTGCCATGACCAGATAGAAGCTCTGGTGCGTCTCAAAAACAGGAAAGCGCCAATAGTGTAGGCCTCCTTTTGGAAGTCTTGAACTATGCCGGACATTACTGTCTCTTAAGTGCTGGGAGAAGTAATTGTTCGATTAGGGGTAATGCAGCTGAATAAGAATGGTTAATGAAAAAGGAAGCCAGTGACCACAGGTATTCCGATTACTGTGATACCATTCTAGCAATGTGCTGTAGAAGTGCCTCGGTAAATAATAACACTGTCCCCCAGATCTCCGCAGACATGCTTCTGTTCTGTACCTCTTTGACCTGTTTTGAGACTGGCACAGATGCTTTCTTGAGGGATTGAAGGGAAGCTGGGGGGTGGGGAGTGAAGCAAGAAAACTAACTTTTTGGTGTGTTTTTTTTTATTCCAGGGTCCACTTACAGTGTGCTGTCCATAATGCCATCTGATTCCGAAAGTAGCAGTTCTCTCAGTAGCATTGGTGAGTAAAGTATTATATTGAAGAATGTAATGTGTATGCTTTTCAGTGGGATATACATTTTAAATAGTCATTATTGGAAGGATGAATGGATCCCTCCAGGTTTTGCATAGTAAATGTAAATATAGGTTGAACTATGAGAGTGAACTGCATATGTCTGCACAATGATAAAGCATATACTCCGTTTGTATTGCAGGGCTAAACATTTTTATAGCTAAAAGTAATGCTTAACAATGAGCAGCCAATAAAATCTGTGTTTAAAGTGAGCTGAGTTACATAACTGCTGTTATTATGGTCATTTAATATATATAAACTTAATGTTGTTACAATGATACCTGTGTATTTTAACTTGTAGGTCATAATCAGATATTTCAAAAAACCCTGAAAAAGAATGAAAAATAGTTTTAGCCAAAGTTATCCAACTCTTTAAACTTTGTTCAGTTGCTGCAGAACTTCAGGAGTGACTTGTAATATTCCTTTTGTTCTTAATAGGATTGGTTACTTTATTTTCTCGTACATTTTTAAGAGAGTGGGGGGTGAAGATGATATTAAGGAAGTTGGAGGGAGTGAAGTGTGGTCTAAAATAAAAATGAGCTGAAATAGCGAGTTTGGCTACCAGTTTATTCAGCTTTCCATGTATACAAATAATTTTTTTGTGAAATCTGCATAAAAGTGATTAATCTTAAATAGAGGTCATGGACTCCTGTGTTTTAAAGTTCCAGTGTTGCATCAGACATCTGTAGATTTCTCTGACAGCACAAGACAAGTCAGTTGCCTGTTAAAGGATGTCTTTAGACATCGGGTTGAACTTTAACTCCAACATGCAAGAACAAGATTTCAGTCTTGACTAAAACTATTTGCTGAAAAAATGGAAAGATGTGACACTGCAGATTTTTTTCAAGACTAAACTTGTATGGCGACTGCCAGCATATGGAAGATGTATACATTTTTATCTTTTAAAAAGAAAAACACATATTCAACCTGTTTCTTGGCAAGAGACTTTTTAGTACTGTAGATGGACATACTAAATGGTTGGAATAGAATTATTTAAATTTTGCAGTTTTGATCTTTTTAATAGAGAAGAGATAAATGGATTAAATGTTGTCTTTTGAGAGCATAAGAAACATTTTACATCGCTCGTTCTCCAGTAGTGCATCCCTGCAAGCTATAGATAATGTGCCTTCCATTTTCCTACTACCTGTCTGTCAGGTGCGTATTTTCTGAAAATGCAGGGGGGGAGGCTTGTGTGACTGGCCTTGATGCAGCTGCAAGCACATCCCCCCCGCCCCCCCCGATTCTGTTCTAAATAATTTGTCATCTTGTGATTTATACTGTCATCCAAACCAGGCTATCATCATATGAAAGTGTTTTGTGAAATACAGCTATTTTCCTTTGGAATTACTGTTATTCCAGCCACTAGCTCAGTGCCTACAATAAGAATAACAGTAAAGAGAGCTTTGTGATCTTGTTGTAACTCAGCACTATTTTTATTTGGATTTGACTAATGTCACTTTTAAAATGTGTTGCAGAAATTCCATGCTTTAGTGCAGATTTAGGGCATGTCTGTAGACTTCAGATCTTTCCAATATTTTTTGCAGAACTCAGGCTTATATTCAAAAAAATTTTTTTTCCCAGCTCCTCTGGATACAAAGATGTACTTCTGCTGAATGTGGACCAATGTAGTCCTGTCATCTAGAGTCTGTAGTTAACCACAAACAGTAGCTCTGAGTCATGAACTGCCACCTTTCAATTGTTAACACTGAAACGTAATAGTGGCATTTCATATGCCAGCATATTAATTATTTCACTCTTGCTTGCTTTTAACAGAAATATGCAGCTGTTTTGTTTTACCCAATGTGGTTGGATTCATTTGCAAGATATTTCACTGGAAGTTTCACAAGAATGAGGCTGCAAATGTTAGATACAAATACTCATATTGTCTATTAAATGTTTTGTGTGTTCACCCTCCCACTGTGGAGGGAGTAGAACTGTAATTAATTAGGTAGGAACTGGTAAATCTTGGCGGGAAGGGGGAATGAAAGAGCTCATGTAGGTGGAAGAATTTTTTAAAAAGAATAAATTAAAGCTAATGATGGAACATATCTTAACATGGACTGAAGGTGGTCTATTAAAGATGTTGAACGATCAATATTTGTCATTTTAGGCTTCTTCATAGTTCAGCTCCCTTGAAATAATTTCGTAATAGTGTATATAACGCCTGCACAGGTAAATGAACTCACGTTGTTGTTTGAAGCTGACATTTGTTAATTCTGCAGCCAGACTGTAGGGCACAACATTCTGTTCATTTATGTAACTAATTTGTATCCAGTCATTTCCCACCTTTAAGCAGGGAATAATATTTTTAATATTGACATTGTATTTTTATGAAACCCAGCAACAGTGGATATTTTTGCCTCTTAATAACCAGCATATAGGGGGAAAAAGCTCTTTGTTTGCAAGTCACCTCACAACTACAGCCAAATTATTTTAACACTGTTTGATTTGTTGAGTGACAAGCCATCACAACTGAAACTGTTTGCATGCCAGCACCCTGAAGGCTTCATATGGCTTCCTTGAATGGAATCCTAGCGGTTACTAAATTGCCACAATCTTTCATAAATTACATGTAAAAATGTATACTGAAATATATTTTTTCTAATAGAATATTCTGTGCAATAAAACTGACAAATTTTGCATGTGAAATGCACACAGTATGGAAGAAAGGGAAAAGTAATGTTAGAAATGTCCTCTGGATGAAATGTAAATCTTCAAACAGATCCACTTTGGCATCAGTTTGGGGTGTGTGTGTGTGTGTGTGTATGTATGTATGTTTCTTCAATCCACCTGTTTCTCTTTCATGGTGGGAAAGAGAGGTTCACCTAGGATCCGTCTCATTTGTTCACCTGTGGATAATCTCAGGTGATCCTCCTGTTTCCATCAACATTTTACAAAATTTTAGTTCTACTCCACTTGATTATGTCAAAGTGGGCTCAGAACTGGGACTACTAGTTGCTGGAGGGAAATACAAAAGATTTGAGGGCCTTTAATAAGGCCTTGGGGAAGCACGTGAGAGAGAAACCCAAATCCTGCCCCAAGTTACCTAGAAGAGGTAACCTTGGACCCTGCTTGTGCACTCCATATTTCATAGCAGCCTGTAGTCTAATGTGTCTTTATAAATCTGAATCACCTCTCCCCTGCTTTCTCTGACTGTTGGAATGGGAAAGATTCTTTCTTAGTCTTTCCAGCCCAGAGCATCCTGGCTAATGTGGGGTGGTGGTATCTGCTGCCCTCCCCTGTCTTCTTCATTAGGTGATCCTGTCCTGAAATAGCTTCAATAAATTGAGACACAGTAAAATTGAAAAGATTCTTGTTAATTTCACAGCTGCCCTGAGATTCTGAATAGCAGCAGTGAAACTGATCAGGGTCTTGGGAAATGTCTGGAACAGTCTGCATGTTCAGAAAGAGAGTTCATATTTCGAAGGCTGTTGTATCAAATGCAGTGTCTGGAAATGTAATTTCATTTTGAAAAACGAAAGCTTAGACTGCAGAAAATTGTAGCTTAGATTTGTTATCCTTTCCCCTCTCATCAGGAAAAGCTGCTCACCAGCTGGGGCGAATAGGTGAGTTTAATGTTCAGGTCCCGACATCAGATAATAAAACAGAATTGTATTGGCACCTATCCTCCAGTTTAATCTTCTTTACTAGTGGTAGGTAGATCCTCTCCAGGACAGCCTGATGTATGAAAATATTGTTGTATCCACTTTTTTATAAGTCATGATGATGTTAGTATAAATATTTTGCATGAGCACTTTGGGGCAGGGATTGTATTTTTTGGTGAGAGTTCATACAGTCCCTAGCATATGGTCCTGGTTGATGACTGGGGTTTATTGTAATATTAATTATGTGCATTGCAGTAGCACCAATCTGTGTGCAAATGGAACAGAGCTGGTAATTGCTGAGTCCTGCTGTATCTCTCTGCAAACTGCATGAACGGATTGTGGGGAAATACCTGGTGGGGAGAAGGGAGAGAACCAAAAATAGATTGGTATATAAATGTACATACTCTGCAATCTTTGTCAGTAGAACTGACTGCAAATTTCAGTCCTCCTTCCTTTTTGTTAGGAATATGGTAGCAAAGCCCTACAAATCAATTTTATGTCCTTATATGCCTTCTGAAAGAGCTGCCTCTTCATTCTTCTCCGTTATTCATCTGCAGTTGCTGCCCGCTGGCTCTCTCCTGTCCATGGCAGATGTTCCTTCACTGAGAACATGTCTTTCCTCTACCACAGATTTCTGTTTTATTTCGGATTTGTTGCTTAGTAATTAGCTGGGTTTTGTTTGTTTTTCTTTAATTTACTTAAGGGAGGAGAATAGTGTTTATTTCTTCCAGGAGACGTGGGGAAGGACAATGGGCATTCTGGATGGACAATAAACTGAGGGGAGGGGAAAGGTATTTGCGAAGCAGCACTCCATAGGGATTAAGAACAGGCTATTTCTGTTCTACCAGGTGCCCTAAACTACCTTCCATTCCATAATGATGCATGCAGTGTCACTTTGTATCCAGGCTATGAGCAGCCTGCCAGGCACTGGGAATCCTTGGCATAGGAGAAGCCTTCAGTGAGATTTGTCAGAGGAACAGCAGGACCTGGAGGAGAAGGAGAATTATCTATATTTATAAGATGCCTGTCACCTTGATATCTAAGTGCAGAACTAAATTTGAAGGAGAAAAAAATATCCATTCCTCTGGGGTTACAGGGATGTGTGCATTTGTATGGACAAGGCTTTTTCTTTTAATTAGTTTTTATTTATGGACATTGTTCCTGGGGAAAAGCCTACTGAAAAAGAACTTGGATCTGAACATAGACTTGAACTGATCTCTTTTGACAAGGAGTCCAAAAGCCTGGGTCCTGCTGCCTAGAATGCTCTTCTCTCAGTTGCTGGTAGACTTACCCAGGGTGTCCCTCACTCTGTCGTTCTTGAAGAGAGTAGCTATATTGCAAGGTTATGGAGGATGAGGCAGCTGGATCCCAGTCTGTTAAGGGCTTTGGAGATGGGGACCAGGATTTTTAATTCCGCATTTGAATGAATTGGAGGCAGTGGAGTTTAGGAAGCACAGGTATGATGTGTTCACATTGCTGCTTATGAGACACACTACGACATGCTTTATCAACTTCAGCTGCTTTGGCATTCCGCCCCAAGTAGCGTGAGCTGGAGTAAGCTAACCTGGAGGAGATGAAAGCAGGGATCGCTGTGGCTAGGTCGTTGGCACTATGGGAGTCTGCATGTCTAGAAGTAGCAATGAGTTTAGCATGATCCTAAAGCTCCACAACTCTTTGATGATCTGGTCTGATGTCCTCAAGCATTGGTGAGGAACAGAGCATTAACAAATGGCCTCATTGCCCCACCCCTCTCTTCCTACTACATAACCTTTTTCTTCCCTGCGTTGTGCTTGAGCCAGTTGCTCTTCACACAACTGTTGGTTTCTTCTAGGCTTTGGGAGGTTTTGGTGCTGCTGGCCTGGGATTTCATGGCCCTTAATGTGACCATTTACACCAGTGGCACTCATGTAGGGCACAGAACAGTACAAACAAGGTGCTCCCTGTGAGAAAAATCCATGCACATCAATGCTATGGAGCCCAGGACAATTAAACTGACTCTCCTGACCATGAAAAAATCAGTGACCCATGAAATCGGGCAATGTAGCTGTTGTAGTTTGGGAATGGTGGGCCTGGCTTGTTAAGTACACATTAGCTTATTCAGAAAGCTAGGAACCTGAGTACTCATATTTTGATTTTTTACAAGGTTTGGACTATTTGCTGGAATTTGTCAAAATTGCCTTTATCTTTTCCATGTTAATTCTGTAATCCAGATTAGACAAATGTTTGATGACTGCTAGTCTTTGGCAATAGGCCTTTGACATCACTGGCCTTCAGGGTAAAATGCAAAAAAACATTAGCTTTTATCTGAGCTGCTTGGGCAATGGGGACCAGGGTTTCTGCTTCTCCACTGAAGCACATAAATAGCTGGGGCTTTGGAGAGAGCCAGTTTGTGTATAATATTTCTGGGAAATAGTTCAAGAACTGTTCTCCTCTCCCCCCCCCCCCCCCATGTTTATATATTGATATATACGTGAGTTAAATTGCAGTTTTACAGTCTGCCCTGAGTGAAGGGCAGCACATCATTCCACTGTCCCTGGAGCAGAGCACGGACTGAATTGTGACTCGTAATAATTCAGGGCCTGCCTATCTCTAGCTCCATGATTAGCTGCCTCAGCCCTTTTCCTAGCACAGATTACCTTTCCCTCCATGCCAGCTTGGTTGTGCTGGTGGTGCCTTAGGAATGGGGCAGGAGCCAAGGCTCCAACACTTCCCCACCTTGCCTGCATGTTTTCCTGCCAAGCTGTGCAGAGTGGGAATTAGCACCTGGGTAGCTGCTGTTTTCCCACCTGCACATCTACCAGCAATATGGGTAGCACACTTAGGGAAGGCATGGGTGCTCCTTATTGCCCCTTTCCTTCCCCTGTGTGCAGCAAGGGTCACAGTCTGGCTGTGCGTGTGCGCGAATAGAATATATGCAAAATTTACTTGTGTAGTTCTGCTACTGTCACTAATCCCTTAGACGTTTTACCCTATAAGTGCTCATCGTAACGCCAAACCTGTGCAGAGATTTTATTTCTTCCTCTGTTTTTTATGATACATCTCGTGCGGTGAACATGAAAGGTGCTGTTTTGACAGTATCAGTGGCAGAAATCCTCTGTTATCCACAGAATAGGTGTGATACAAGCTTCAATAGTTCGTTTCCCTGCACCCCACCTCTGTGCTTCAAACCTGCACCCCCCCAAAGAACAGCCCTTCATTAAACTGTCATACTCCTGCTGTATTTCCTTTCTCAGTATTCCCTGATGATCACAAAAATATTTGTGTGTGACTAGAAGCTTCCTTCATCGGCCTGCTCCCCATGCCAGGCAGAATCAATCAGCGGAGCCACAATCCAGCTTCTGTGACATCAAAGTAATTTTTATGTAGATAAGTGCTTATGCACCAAGCACTGAGCAGTATTGTCACCGAAGAATTGGGCAGAAAGCAGTGGCAGAGCATGTAGGTGACAGCTTCTGGTTACCCTCCCCTGTTGGCAGGCAATAGTGATGGGGGAAGGAAACAGAGTAGGCACAACTAGTTTTGAAGGGAGTATTGATTAAATATTTTTCTGTTTGCTCTAGCATTTCTATTGGGGGTAGAAGCTACGCATCCTCCTGGAGTGGTTCTTGGATTGTGGCCTGTCATTCTGTTGCTCATATTTTGAATGTTCAGTTTTTACTATAGTAGTCATAGAATCATAGAACCATAGGGTTAGAAGGGACTGTAAGGGTGATGTAGTCTAACCCTCTGCCAAGATGCAGGATTTGTTGGGTCTAAACCATCCAGCCTCCTTTTGAAAACCCCTAGGGTGAAGTGAGGGAACCTTTGGCGGGGAGGCGGAGGGGGTGTTGCGAGGCTTGAACCAGCCCCCACAGGGGGTGGGGCGGGAGCGCCACCCAGCCCCGTTCCACCCTGAGCTCTGCTCTGACCTTGGCCCAGCCCCGTCCCCAGCCACGTTCCCTGCTCTCGGCCACAGTTCTGCTCCTGGCCCCAGCCCCGACCCCAGCCCCCTTAACCCGTCTGCGCTCCCCCACTCCCAGGTGGGGGTGGACAGGAGTAAGGGGAGTGCAACCATGAAAAGTTTGGGGACCACTGAACTAGAAGGCTATCCATTTTGGATCAGGTTTTGACTAACAAGGGTGAATTAGTTGCGAGCACGAAGGTGGTCAGGAAGTTGGGAGGAAGTGATCTTGAATTGACATAATTCAAGATCCTAAGGAAAGGAGGACATGAGAACAGCAAAACAAGAATACTGGACTTCAGAAATGCAGATTTCAACCAACTCAGAGAAATAGTAGGCAGGGTCCCATGGAAAGGCCAATTAGGAAGAACAGGAGTCAAAGGGGGATGGCAGTTCGTAAAAGATGTAATACTAGAGACTCAGCATCAAATTATTCTGATGCCGAGGAAAGATAAGAAGAGCCACAGGAAGTTACTGTGGCTGCGCAAGGAACTTTTTAGCTATCCAAAAACTAAAAGGGACACATACAGGGAATGGAAGAAGGGGCATGTCACAAAGGAAGTATACATGGGAATGGCGCAAGCGTGTAGGGACAAAATCAGGAAAGCCAAGGCAAAGAAGGACAAGAAGGGGTTCTTCAGATGTGTCAGACAAAAAAGAAATATCAGGGATGATAGGGGTCCGTTGCTCAGTGGAAAAGGTGAGGTGGTAACGGAAGATGATAGGAAGGCAGAGCTCCTCAATGACCACTTGCTTCAGTCTTCTCACAAAAAATGTGACTGGACAACTAGCAAAGTTACCATAGACAATGAAGGGGAAGGGATGCAGATCTGGCTAAGTAATGAATGCATCAGAGATCTTCTGACCAATTTGAATGAATTCAAGTCAGTGGGGCCTGATGCTATTCACCTCAGGGTGCTGAAGAAATCTTAGAGCCTCTGGCAATAATATTTGCAAACTCATGGATGACGGAAGAGATCCAGGAAGACTGGAAAAGGGCTAATGTAGTGCCCATCTTTAAAAAGGGGAAAAAGGAGGTGCTGGGGAACTATATACCAGTCAGCCTGACCTAGATACTTGGGAAGCTACTAGAGCAATGTATAAAACATTCAATTTGCGAATACCTGAAGAATGAAGGGTTAATCAGTAGCAGCCAGCACAGATTTACTACGAACAAATAATGTCAAACCAGCTTGATTTCCTTCTTTGACAGGGTAACTGATTTGGTGGCTAGGGGGGTGTGGTGGCCATAATATACTTGGATGGCAGCAAGGCTTTTGACACAGTCCCACATGACATTCTGATAAGTAAGCTGGAGAAACGTGGGCTCAGTGGAACTACCATTAAGTGGATACCAGAGCAGTGAGCAGAGAAGGCTCTGTGATGCCACTACTGGTGGGCATGCAGGAGTGAGAAATGGTTAGAGTCTTGGCTCCACACCCATCATCAGCTAGCAGAGTTGAGTCTGCACAAAAGGGTGAGTAATCTACTCCTGTTGGAAAGCAGCAGCAGATTTTCACCATAGAGCAAAAGGGGTGGAGAGAAAACTAATAAGGGAATGTGTGTTTCTGAAGTGGTGCCAGCTGAATGCTTCCCCCTACTCGGAGCAGGTTGTAAAATTAAAAGCGAGCCCTAACTTTGTGCTCATTATTGCATTTTGAACATGTTAGTCTAAATACTTTTTCTCCTCTACTGATTTGCCATAGGAGGTTTTACACGCTGTACTGTATGGGTACGTGGTTTGTAGCAGTGCCTGAAAATAATTACATCCAAAAAGTTAATACATGGTTTGGAGAAGTTGTTGTTGATTCTGGGAGCAGTTTATCCAGCAACTTCAGAGGGAATTGTTTAGTATTCACAGTGAATAATATTTTCTGCATTTTTTTAGGCTCCAGATAAAAGATTTTAGAAACTCATAGGCAGCAGTTTCTCCAGATTATTAAAAGAATTTTGTTTAGACAATTTAAGTGCTTTGAGCACTTTGTCATGCAAATCAGATTATTTTTCAGCTACAGGAGTAGTTTGCAGATATTTCAACATGAAAACTGCGGGGATGTTTGTGTGAGTGTGTGTGGGTTTTTTCTCTCCCTCTCTCGCTCATATACATATATATGTATAGGTTGTCTTTAATGGAAATGATTCTTTCTATGCTTGAGGAAAAAGTTCTGTTAACATTTAGCTGACCTACTGTGGCATAGCAAGCTGAATAAAAGACTAAATAAAGACTAAGCATATTTTTTTTTCTTGCATGTAATTTTGAAATGTTTTGAATATTTTGCTGTATTGGATGTTGATGCTGATTATGCCAATTAAGAATTATTTATTCATTTGCATGTGTTAATGAATATTTTAAAATAGCAATATAGCAAATCATATGTGATCCTTAATGAGAAAGCAAGGAAGTCTTCCATGAAGAGTGAAACTCACTAACGTGACTTATTAAGTTGTATTGTCATGACCCCAGAAAAAAGGAAATATCTGTAAACTTTTGGTTCAGATTAGCATAAATTGAGAGCAGCTCATAGAAATACTGTATTTTAATGGTAACTTTTCAAGAAGTAATTACAGCGCTATATAATTCTTGGTAGTTACAATGTGCTTTGAATCTGAGGATTCATAGATTCCAAGGCCAAAAGGGACCTTTGTGATCACGTACAGTAACTCCCCACTTAACGTCCTCTCACTTAACGTTGTTTCGCTCTTAGGTCCCTGCTCAATTACAGAACATGCTCCATTTAAAGTTGTGCAATGCTCCACTATTACGTTGTTTGGCTGCCTGCTTTGTCCACAGCTGGCAGCTCCCCTACACCCTCTTTCCCCCAGTGCCTCCTGCCTGCCGGTGGACCCCGTGGATCAGCGCCTTCCTCCTCCTCCCCCCGCCTCCTGCCCGCGGCACTCAGCTGGCTTGCAGCATTTAGGAGGGAGGGGGAAGGAGCGAGGACTCAGCGCGCCTCCCCCGCCTCCTGCCTGTGTCAATCAGCTGGCTTGTGGCGTTCAGAAGGCGGGGGAGGAGCAAGGACACGGCGTGTGAAGTAAAGGGGGAGGAGATGGGAGGGGAGAAGAGGCGGGTCAAGGGGTGGAGGCTTGGGGGAAGGGGTGGAGTGGGGGGGCTGAGGGTTGAGCTCCCTGCCCCTAGTGCTTGCAGAGTAAGGAAGCTGTCGCTGCTGCTGCACAATGTGCTTCTCCTAGCCTACAGCACCTTCAGCCTCCTTGCCTGCCTCATTGTCTCCAGTGCCAGTGGGCTGTGCCTGTGTGAGGTAAGGCGGGGGAACCTCCCAACTATAGTACTGTACAATAGGGGGGGGAAAAATTCCCTGGAACCTAACCCCCTCTATTTACATTCATTCTTATGAGGAAACTGGATTCGCTTAACATTGTTTCACTTAAAGTCACATTTTTCAGGAACATAACCACAATGTTAAGTGAGGCGTTACTGTACTCCAGTGGTTCTCAACCAGGGGTACGCTTCCCCCCCCCCCGGGGTACGCAGAGGTCTCCCAGGGGTACATCAGCTCATATAGATATTTGCCTAGTTTTACAACAGGCTACATAAAAAGCACTAGCGAAGTTGGTACAAACGAAAATTTCATACAATGACTTGTTGATACTGTTTTATATAGTATACTCTGAAATGTAAGTACAATATTTGTATTCCAATTGATTTATTTTATAATTATAGGTAATATTGAGAAAGTAAGTATTTTTTGGTAATAGTGTGCTGTGACACTTGTATTTTTGTCTGATTTTGTAAGCAAGTAGTTTTTAAGTGAGGTGAAACATGGGGGTACACAAGATGCATCAGATTCCTGAAAGGGGTACAATAGTCTGGAAAGGTTGAGAGCCACTCACATAGTCTCACTTCTTGTATAACACAAGCCATAGAACTTCTCTTAGAAGAATAATTCCTAGAGCATAATTTTTCTGAAAATGCTTTTTATTAATGTCCAGATAATGACCTGTTAAGCCGGGAGGGTGGGGGTGGAAGAACGTTGTCTCACTTGTGGAAGGAAAGGTAACCGTGCTTTACTGATGCAGGGAGGGAGGCAGGGAGAGGTCAGAAACTGCTGCAAAAAATGGAGGTGTAGGTCTGTGTGGCCACACTGACTCATTGCCTGGGAACAGAAAGATTGAAAAAGGGCACGCCTGGGCATAAGAAGTCCTTTTTCCACCCTCCCTACACTTGAGGTGGCAAAATGCCAGGTTTGTTCAGGAACTGCTGTGGGCTTTGTGCTAGCCGCTGCTTTCTAAGTGGGCTGGGAGGGAATTTTTCCCTCACCACCAGATTGGCCTAGGTGAAGTGGGGTTTTTGTTGTTGTTTTTTGCCTTCCCCACAGCGGGTTCAGGGAAGGCTTTAATTGCAGCTCATTCTGTAAGTGTGGGGAGGATGTCCTGTGCAAATACACCATAGGGAAGGGATACAGTGACCAGAGAACCGACTTGGAAAAGGACTTAAAAAGGAGGTGCTGGTTCAAGGAATGGAATGCAGGGTGGCAAGGGGGGAGAAGAACGTATTTTAAAATACAGATTTTTAAAAGCCTTTTTTTAAAGGTCAAGTTAAAGAAAAAAAGTGTTACCCTATTGAGATATCCACTTAAGAATTTTTTCCGTTTTAATACTTACTTTATTAAAGTGAAAGGAAATTCTGTTTAACTTAATCTGAAAGTTTTAAGATTAAGATCATCTTAGAGTGAATCTGTGTAGCCAGGCTAAAATCTAGGGGTGAAATCCTGGACCCATTCAAATCCATGTGACCCCAGGTGTCTGTCGTAAATGTTGAGACCATTAACTAGGTTTGTGAATGGTGCTCCTCTTATGGATGGTAACTCCTCCATGGGCCCAATCCTGTAAACACATGTGCATGTGAGGAACTTTACACAGAATCACAGTTCCACAGAGTTCACTGGGACTACTCCTGTGCATAAAGTTAGACCCAGTTGTGTTTACAGGATCAGGGTATAAATCCACATTTGTGTGCTTTCCTCCTTATCCAGAAGATTAAAAATAGTAATTTCATGTTGTTTCTCCCCTTTACCATACGCGGAATGCTCCTTAATGGGGTGCTATCTATTCTCCCCCATTTCCTCCCCGCATTGCTAGCCTTCTCTGCTGGACAACTTGAATAAGCTGCTGGGGAAGAACAGGGCAGCACTCTTGCAGAGAAATGTTTCACCTCTGGAGCTAGCTGGGGTCATGTGATACTAGTAATTCTTGCTCATTAACAAGTGCTGCGGATAAAGCATTTCCTCCTCCTCTCCTAGTAGCTACCATTCTGGACCTGGAAGTAGGAGGAAAGGGATGTATTCAAAAGAATGTGAAGCAATCACGTCTGTGGCCAAAAGGAACACCCCCCCCCCCTTCCCCACTCGCCTTGAAAAACCACATAATTTATACACAGAAGATTATGGGGGTTAACAACGTTGTTGTGGGGGTTTTTGTTTAAGGTGGGATTCCAGAACCTGTCTTTGTAGTAGCTCCCTGGAATACTACGATATGCATGTCTCCTTTTCAGATATTATATTGTGCTATCTACATTGTCAAAATATTACCCTGTTCTAAGATGCATTACTTTTAAACTACCAGTGTATCTTATTTCTCCGTTCTGGAAACGGAAGCATGGTGTCTCTGTTTTCCATTTTTCACTGGTTTCTTGTCTTCTAAGAATCACAGACTCTCTCTCCTCCCACCTTTCCTCTTTTTAGTCTCCACTTTGTTCTCAGTCCTCTTCCAAAATCAGATGTCTTTCTGTCTCTCCAAAGTAGAGAGTAGATCTTTATCCCTCCCCACACCCTCTGAAATAGTCTTTCCTTATTAACTCTGACAGTTCACATTATGTCTCAAGACTTATCTGGTCACTGGCCTATGACTCCTTACACTCTTCAATAACTTACTCATCCGGCACTCTTCCCCTCTGCCCAGATTATTATTTCTGAAGTTTGGCCCTCCTCTATTCCACCCTACTGTAGCTACAGATCCTGCCTCTAGCTCTGTTATCTTGGCTGTACTTCAGGGTGTAGAGAGACTGGTTTCCTCCTCCCCTCAGCATTGTATAGAAACTCCAGTTAACATAAGTCAGCATTTCATGTGCAGAGAGACGGCAGTGTCTGACTCTGAGGATAATCTACTGGTAAGCATTTTAAGAGATTTTTGAATTAAAAATAAACTGTTAACATGATGGCATTAAATACATTCTCTTAACTCCATTTCTTCCTATTTTCAGATTCTTTCTTGACATGGTATGCCAACTCTGACCTTGTCACTCTTCCACTGGGTCCCTTGTCATTCCCTTTTGATGTAGGAGCAGTCAGGAAAGTAACAAATACTTTCCTCATGGATTGTATTTTCTAAATGGACAACCTACCTAATTCTCAATTACTGAGGGACAATCTCCACTCATTGATATATTTTGCTTTCCACAACCAAATCTCTGTACAACTTTTCATGAGTGATGTACCCGAGTATTTGGATTTTAATATCTAAACTGTATTGTTAAATCTATTCACCCAAATTTGGGTTATTGCTGATTATGTACTCTATGTATCATATGACTTTTTAGAAACAAACTCTATATTTGTGGATAATCTAAGCACTATACCCAGATTTACAGACACTTTTCTCAACCTATGTATTATATACTTTTTTTAACATTAGCTTTAATAAAATTTTAAATCTTTTCTTCCTTCCTTTATCTTGAATGCTGACTTGTCTATAGTGTCAGTTCCTTCATGCCACTTCCTGTTGTGTGGTCTTCCTTATCTATCAATTAATTGCATTCCATTACATTGCTCACATTCTCTAATATTTTCACAACTGGCTCCATTTCCCTTAGCCACAGGTGCCTTTCTCCTCATTCTTTATTGTACTGGCTTTTCTCAGCACGATTGTTCTTCCACTCTGTAACAACCACGACCGGCACTATGATTTTAAAACTTTTCCCTTTTGGTGCGAGGCTTGTCCAAAGTACACGACTTCCACTGTGAGTGCTACCCTGCTCACCATTTTGTGGACTTAACCAGCCTGCCACAGGATGTGCTTTGAGATAGTCTTTCATTGAGGCTGCTTAATTTTGGGCCCTTAAACAGTTACTCCAAAGCAGTAAACACTTTATTCCCAATAAAGATCAGATAATTTATTTTTCACAATCTTAGTATTGCATTTATCAGTGTCCAACTTATTTATGTTCTTATATGCATTATTTTTAACAGTGATCTTTTAATCCATTTCATTTCACTTTATTTCCTCAGTATTTCTATATCTGTGCATAGTAGACTGACTTGTTTTTATATCCATTGGAACATTCGGTGTTAACATCCATAAACATGCTTTGCAAGACTTGTTTTTCAGTCAAGGGCACATTCTTTGTTTCTGGCTTTTAGAATAACTATCCTCGTTCTTTCTCCAGGTCAACTCCTGGGAATCTTTTTCCTTTATGGCAACACAAGCACAAAATGTACATATGGTAAAGCTATCTCACATTTGTCACTTGCTCCTTACCATTTAGTCATTAAGAAAGCTAACAGGAGAACACTTTTTATATAGCCAAATACAATAGCATCAGGTTGTTGGCCTTTCACTCTGGTACTTGGCTAATTTACTGGAAAAGAGTTTAACTTGTATAGTAACACTGCTCCGCCAGCCTCCTAGGAGTGTTTTGGTCTCTACTGTGTCACAGACCACTGTGACCTCCGTGGGATGAGGGACCTCTCTGTTTCTTGGCCTAGTTCCCACTGTGTTCCTTAAAGACCAGATTCAGCTGCCTTGACCTGTCACATAAGTAGTACCTTGAGTGCCAATTATCCCCTTGTATATTCCTATTAATTTCAGACCTATGTCTGTAGTATATGTCTCAGAACATACTCCAGTCAGTATTGGTGTGTCATCACCAGGGATCCTAGAAATTCATTTGCCACAGAAAAATGCAGAATTTAGTTTTTACAGATAATCTTTAATGTTTACATTTTGTGAAAAAATAAAAACCATATTAACTATTAACTAAATTTTACTGAAAATACCAATGTCACTTATTCAATGCACGCAACCTCTCCCTCTTGTGGCTGATTTTTTGAATGTGCTTTAAATTTACATTGCAAAACATACTTCAATAACCTGCTTCCAGCATATAGAGCAGTGGTGGGCGACCCGTGGGCAGCATGCGGCTCATCAGGGTAATCTGATTGAGGGCCGTGAGACGTTTTGCTGACGTTGACCATCTGCAGGCATGGCCCCCTGCAGCTCTCCAATCTGCAGGTCTAGGCAGAACTTCTCTACCTTGGTTTGACTAAAGGCAAGTGATCCAAGGTCCTTGTGTCTCCATCTTTTTCACTTTTAGTGTTATTTCTGGAAGGCTTCTTTCCCCCAGCCGTCTCCATCAGTTTGACTGTTCACTGCCTAGTGACTGTTCTTGCTGTCAGGCGTTTACTTGTAGCTCAATCTATCTTAGTGCCCAGGGCCTTGTTGCTTTATGGCTCCTTGTTCCAAAGACTTCTACAAAAGGAATCACTGGTTCTCTTTTGTCTTGAATTCATATGGGATACCTATGTATGGGCTCTGCTTGTTTCCCCTGTGCAGGCTGTAGGGTCAGGAAAATGCCATGCATATTCCCCTCCAGTCAGATCCCAAAGAATCAGAAGCAGCCGTTTCAGCTGCACACACTCCAAAACAGCCTTCCTCTACTCTGCTTATTATAGCTAGCAGGTTCTAGGAATTCTTTCTGGACTGACTGACAGATCTATTTCTTCCTTATTGTGGCCTTTGTGGGCATGAAGTCAGTGAGCTGAGACAGTGTTTATCTTTGCATGGATCTTTCCAAAGCTCTTCCCCTCCCTCCTTTAGGTCTTTCAGAAATGTTAAGTTTAGTTATTTTCAGTTGAGTTTAAAGGAATTTCTTACACACTGGTAATGTTGGTTCATTGCACTGTGCATTACAAGTACGCAGGTGCCACACATTCTTTTGTCTCGTGCATAAACTACATGATCCTCATTGCTTTCACAGCTCATTATAGTCTCTGCCCGTCACAGTAAACGGCCTCTACAGTTCAGTATTGTACCTTTCACTTGCACTTTTTTAACGGACTGTTGCTTGCTTCTACTAATGTTTTACTTTACCTACATAGTAGTTTTCTACTGGAATATTTCTCATCGCTTGCCTGCTGTCATCTTGTTATATACTACTACTAATATATGCATCCAAATGGTCCTTTGTCTTTAGGACATGATCCTAGTTTCTTTTTGCTCTTGCTGGAGTGAACTGCTGTTTTGGTATAAACATTTTCTTAAAACAAATGCTATACAAATAAACAGCTACTAATAACTTCTGACTCTTGTCTTTTGACTTCATTTGGCAAGAATCTTTGAAATGTTCTGACATGATGATTCACAGGACCATAAGAATATTTTGATATTCTGAGTTCCTCTGGTGGTGGTTCAGGTAGTAGAGGATGCACAGCATGTGTAAAACTTGCTGCATAATTTTTCTTTTTGTTTTGGTATCTGCATGTAACAGCTGGCACTTGTTTATAATAATTTTGTGGTAAAACCTGAAGTGTGCATTCTGTTAGATGACCTCAGATGATATTTTAGCTAGATCACGCAGTCCCTCATGATATCACAAGTGTGCAATACAGATATGTAACCTCCATAGAATGAATGACCGGTTTGCCCTATTTTGTAATAAGTTGATAACATATTCTCAGGAACACTTAGATTTACTACTTCCTCACCCATCAGTTACATTCAGAATTGCACTACAAAATGGTCCAGTACTGTGGCGTTTCCTGGCCATCTTAGGTTTTCCGATCCTGTCACTCATGCTATTGGCCGCAGATATTTCCTCATTTTGGTTTAAAAACTGTGATCAGAGACTGTCATTTTAGGAAATATCAAAGTGTGTAATCTATGGAGCTAACTCCATAGAGCAATGTTTTTGAGTGTCAGCATGCACTACTTGGGGGTTGGACTAGATGACCTCCTGAGGTCCCTTCCAACCCTGAGATTCTATGATTCTATGATACTCTCATTTGATCAGTCATCAGGGATTGTATGTTCTGCAAAAATCCTTTCCTTTTACATGCAGATTTTTTGTAAACTCAAACATTTGACATCTAATTACTTACAGTATGAGTACTTCAACTCTTTTAAAAAGAATTTATGAAGGATACCCTGCAAAATCTGGATTTTGCTTTTCCTGCTCAAATATTATTGTGAAAAGGTGGGTGAGGTAATACGTTTTTATTGTACCAACTTCTGCTGGTGAAGGAGACAAGTTTACAGTAGTTCTTCACAACTAAATAAAAGGTGGAACAGTTTGTTTAGCATGAGTTCACATGTTAACATATGAAGTGTGCAGTTGCTATGTTTGCAGTTGTGGGATGAAGTGGGTTATAGATTAGATTTATGGCTCATTACAGCAGTGTCTTTACTGAGTCCTTGATTTTTAGTGTCTAACAAATGTATGCATTTAAGCTCCCAGGCTCATCTTTTGAAGGTATTGTGCAGGTTTCCTTTGAGGATGAGGACTGAGAGGACAGATATGGAGTGATCGTTTTGTGAAAATTAATGTTGATGTGTGAGTGTTAATGTGTCATGTAGATTTTATGCATGTAATATAACGTACGCAAAATTAATTTTGCTTACAAACCATTCCCTAGTAGAACAATATGGCTATTTCAGTGGTAAGAATGGAACACGATTTACCTGGAGATAGCCATAAAAAATGACCTGCATACTCATTGGTTCTTGAGGCTAAATGTGAGGCTTATGTAAACAGACAAACAAGTTGCACTCGCCAGCAATTGTATAAATATGTTTTGACAAATCTGATTTGTCTGAAAAAGCAGGTAAGTTACTGAAAGGCAACATTATTAGGATAATAGAGCTTTAGCCTTTAAACTTGTGCATGTTAAGACCAATTTGGCTAAAGTACAGAAAGGAAACACTGTTGTGTAAAGCGTGCAGCCAGGTGGAACAAGAATACAGACCAGTAAGCACAGGTCACTTTCCTTACAGTACGTCAAGATGTCAGATGAAATACAAGACGTTTAGCATTCAGCTAGAAAAGTTCCCTTTAAGGGAAATGAAGAGTATTGAATTTTTCTTATGAGCTAGAGGCTTACTTGAGTTGTTTGAAGTATATACAAGTCACACATAATCCTACAAAAGGTCTCACAGCATTATTGAAAATGTAAAGTTGTTAGTAAATTGGGCAAATACAAGCCTTTTTTTAAACTTCTTTGTAGGGATGGGAGAGGGATGTCTGCATTATAAATGTGCATTTACCCAAGGCAAAGGGCATACATTTTTTTATCTAGACTTTCAATAATTATCATTTTTTCCTTTATTTTATCAATACTTATGACAAAATTAATGACATTACTTGAGCCATGTGAAAAACATTGCAGTTTTATTCTGCATATTTACTTTTAAAACACTGAGATCAAAACTCTTATTCTGAAGGTATTTGTAGAAGTGACCAATTACTACATTAAAAATAGTAATTGCTTTCTAGTTTTGAGGCTGCATATCATGAGACCTTGTCATATAAGGCTAGCTACCATGCCACATTACTTAGAGGAAACTCGTGTTCCTTGGCTTAGATTTTTGACTCTGCACAAGGACATTCTTCTAGCCCAAAGAAGACTGGCACAGGGACATGGATTGCTGTATCACAAAGGGGGCAAGAAAAATGAGGTGAAGAAATAAAGAACTCAACATTTCATATGCTTAAGTCCCCAGAGCAGCCTTCCTGGGCTTGCTCAGCGCTTACATAGTTGATATACCAAGCAAAAATTGGCCATGGGAGTAGGAGGGGGGAGGGCGGTCAATGTTTACTTAACAATGGACTGTTCTTGACCAACAGGCTTTTCATCAACATCAGGCACTCAGGTTTTCCTTTTTTTTGCCTCTGGAGTAAGCATTTGTCAACAAGCAGTTCAAGGACCATCCCAGTGATCATGACGTTATTATTGTTACAGTTCCCATAGACCTTCTAATATTCCAGTGCAAGTGGAGACAGATACGTAGGCTGCTGCGGAAAGAGTGAGTTGCCTAAAAACCATGCAGCAAGTCAGTAGCAGAGCTGGGATTAGAATGCAGGTTTGTTCTAGGTCTGTGCTTATCCATCAAACAATGCTGCTTCTCAGCATATCCACATAATTACAAACAAGAAATAGTTCCTGATCTTTCTTTCCTCCTTTCCTACTTGTCTCTGTTTATCCCATCTAGATCATTTTATGTACCCGTTGCTAGTTAAAGCAAACCACCAACCTGAAATACTGTGTTCCCCCACCATTTCTTTGCATTACAAACCATCAGTGTGCATGTAGTTTACAACTGTTATGTGTTTGCAGTATTGTTGTAGCCATGTTGGTCCCAGGATATGAGAGAGAAGGTTGGTGAGGTAATATCTTTTATTGGACCAACTTTTGCTGGTGGATGGTACAAGATTTTTAGGTAAAGCTCTGTGTAGCTTGGACGCTTCGACCTTCCACCAACAGAAGTTGGTCCAGTAAAAAATATTGTGTATAAGTAGTTATCCTCACCAAAATGATGCTGAACTTTTCACTGGAATTGGAAAAACTATCCCAAGGAGATGGGCCTTAATTTTACTCAGTGGTGACATTTGTGAATTTGTTATAGGGATTGAGGGAACCTTATGGGTTGAGGTAGGGATGTGAAGGAGGCTCATTTGCAAATCAGGTTGAAGATAGTCCAATGAGCATTCAGTTTAGGGATATCTGTTTCTGCCCCCGATTGACTTCAGAGCAGTTCTCGTGGTTACTAGTTCTTCCATTTTTATTGTGGTAGTACTAAATCATTACCTGAAATATTTAGACTGGAAAACTAGCCGTATATTAATAAACATGCAGTATATAAATAAACTGCATGAACAGCTAGACACTCCAGCAATAACAGGAACACGATTGAGCAAGGTGCTATACAAACATAGGCCCTGATCCAGGAAGTTCCTTCCGCATGCATCCGCATGCATAACTCAAAGCGTAAGTTGTCCCATTGTAGTAAAGTTACACATGTATTTAGGTACCTTTCTCTTTCTGGGCCACACAGTAGAAGGGTGATCTCTGCCTCAGAGAGTTCACAGTCTAATGAAATTAGTTGGCTGGTTTATTACAGTATTTTAAAAACCTACTTGGAATGAGCCATGTAGCTGCTGCTTGCGTATTACTTGTGTTGCCACTCCCCGTGATGTAACTGTTCGGTGATCAAAGACAAAGGGATCAGATCCTCAATACACTGGGACAACGGGTGAAGTCCTAGCAGTATAGGAATATGGGCCACAATGATGTGCACTCAGTTCAGTCCATTCGCTTAGGACAGCAGTTCTCAAACTGTGGGTCGGAATCCCAAAGTGGGACACGGCCACGTTTTAATAGGGTTGCCAAGGCTGGCTTAGATTTGCTGAGGCCTGAGGCAGAAGCCCGAGCCCCACCTCCTAGGGTCGAAGCTGAAGCCTGAGGACTTCAGCCCTGGGTAGCGGTGCTCAGGTTACAAACCTCCTGCCTGGGGCTGTGAAGCCCTTGGTTTTGGCTTTGGTCCCCCCACCCAGGGCAGTGGGGTTTGGGCTTTTGGCCCTCCCCCACTCAGGGTGGCAAGGCTCGGGCTTCGGTCCCCCACTCCTGGGGTTGTGTAGTAATTTTTGTTTTCAGAAGAGGATCGCAGTGCAATGAAATTGGAGAATCCCTGACCTAGAATATGAACAGTTGAACTGTAGCCTTTGTACCACAGGCAAACCATGGAGAACTTCGGAGAGTTTATAAAGTAAAACTATGGGACAGCAGAGATACTGCCAAACTGAGTTCTTACACAACTATCTTTGGTATCTAGATTTGTTCAGTGCCTTGAAATCAATAGGAGTTGGGAGTGTACCTTTATGGAATAATGTGATTCTGAATCTCCAACCTAAAAATATCAGAGAAAGAAGACACAGTGGGTTCTTGTAGAGCCAAACGCATCTGCCTTTTATTATCTCGAACTTAGCAAAACTGTACAGTGCATTGGATTTCTTCGTACACTTTTTTTTTTTTTTTAAATTAATGGTTTATCTTGTGGTAGGCACAGGCTTTCTTAAAGAACAGTCCCTTTTGGCATTCAGTATGTCTAAGCATGTATTGATTCTGCTCCCAACTATTTCTTGTTATGTTGTATTGGGTAAGTCACCCAAGTCAGTAGTTTTCAAACTTTTTTTTTCTGGCGACCCAGAAGAAAATTTTTCTGCAACCCAACGGAGCTGGGATGTGGGGTTCAAGATGTGGGAGGGGGCTCTGGGCTGGGGCAGGAGTTTGGGGTGCAGGAGGGGATCAGGGCTGGGGATGCAGGCTCTGCAGTGGGGCTGGGAATGAGGAGTTTGGGGTGTAGGAGGGGGCTCTGGGTTTGGGGGGGCTCAGGGATGGGGCAGGGGGTTGGGGTGTGGGCTTACCTCAGGCTGCTCCCCGTCAGCGGCAGAGTGGGGCTGCTAGGGCAGGCGTCCTGCCTGTCCTGGCACCGTGAACCGCGCTGCACCCCGGAAGCGGCCAGCAGCAGGTCTGGCTCCTAGGCGGAGGTGCACAAGCAGCTCCGCGCAGCTCTTGCCTGCAGGCACATCCCCCCCCACCCCCCCAGCTACCATTGGCTGGTTTCTGGCCAATGGGAGTGCGGAGCCAGTGCTCGGGGGCGGGGGCAGCGCATGGAGCCCCATGGCCCCACCCGCCTAGGAGCTGGATCTGTTGCTGGCCACTTCCGGGGCGCAGCACAATGTCGGAACAGGTAGGGATTAGCCTTCCTTAGCCAGGCAGCACTGCTGACGGGACTTTTAATGGCCCAGTTGGTGGTGCTGCCAGATCCACCACGACCCAGTGCATTACATTACGCGACCCAGTACTGGATCGTGACCCACAGTTTGAAAACTACTGACCTAAGCCAACATTTTCAAATTGCTGTTGATTTTGGTTCCACACCTCAGTTTTTGTGCGCCTTATCTGAGAGACGTTGGGCATAATTTTCAGAAGTGCTGAGAGTCTGTTGATTCATTTGAAATGATGCGTGGTTAGCTCTTCTGAAAATTGGAAAGACAATGTCTCAAATAATGCACCCAAAATCAGTAGCATTTTTGAAATTTTTGTACCTCAGGTTACCTATTCTTGTGCCACAGGTTGCCTATCCTTAAAATGGAGATAACTACCTACCCTTGGTAGTGTGCTTTGAGGGCCTCAGATGAAAGCATGTGTGATTATAATAAAAGGACATCTTAACAAGGCGTCACTTTTTAAAATCCTTCATCTGTATGTTGTTGTTTTTTTAAATTATACCGCAGGCAAATTGTCAGTTTTTGTTTTTCTTGTGGAAAACTGCATTAGAAAATTACAGAATTACAAATCTCAACATAGATCTAGATTATAACTTCTGATCTGTGCCCTGCATCTAAAATTAGAATCTGACAGTTGGCTGGCAGAGCTAAAATTACAACTTAATTTAATGCCAGGATGTTTTGAAACAAAATACTTCAAATTAACAAATCTTGGCTGGAAGTTAACCTCTTCTTACAGTGAGTGACCTGATCCATGGATGTTTATAGCTGTCTGAGGGAATGTACACCATCAGTCACCGCTGAAATTTAAAAAACAGTGATTCAGCCACATAAACCTCATGTGTGACAACCCCTTCGGGAGACTGTCGTGTAATTCAGCTTGATAAATATGTGGTTAACTCATTTTAGAAAATAATATTTAAAATGCAATGCAAGATACTTTTCGTATGTACCTTTTGATTCCAAATGTACTGGATTGATCTGTTGTGATGTGTTAAGGTGTATTCAATTGTTTTGTCACTCAGTACAGGTATTACATTCCAGTTTCTTTTTGAATGTCAAAGCTGTTATATAATGTTTAATGTCTTCATGGATTTTTGTACCATCTTGATCCACAATGTTTGGGCATGGATTCTATTCTGGTAGCTGATTTAGTGAAGCTTGAGAGACTGTCTCAAAATGTTTTAGGCTTTCTGTGTTTTATTTTGGGCTTATCCTGCATCATCAGTGGTGGCAAATAGTTAACTAAAGGTCAAGTTATTTTAAAAAGAGAGTCAATTGTAATACTCTGCAAAACAGTGAATTTATACTGTCCATAGTACATACATCTTGGCATTTAGCCGTGAAATCAATGTGGTAGTGTGCCTCAGTTTCCCTTTTCATACAGCACATCTGGTCTGGAATGTCTTTTCCCTTGTGAAAAGTTCCAATACTCTTTTCAGGCATTAACTGTGTATAGAGTTAGGTTAAGTGTGTGTGTGTTGGGGGAAGTGGGGTGGAATTCTGGAGCAGCTGCATTGTTGTTCCCGGTGTAGACTAGCAAAGCTGCTACGTGCACTGATGGATCTTATTCCAGTTTCATCCATGCAGTAAGCTCCACCATTGTCAATAACGGGTTTGCCCATAGTAGGGATTTGCAACACTGCAGCCACACCAGCAGTTGGCAACTGCTGTCTGTAATTGGGACAAATATTCAGTGTAGACCAAGGCCTCACATGATTGGAGTACTGTCATGGATGGATATAAACCAGGGGTCTCAAACATGTGCGGCCCGCGGAGCTCTTCCCTGCGGCCCGCTGGGCTCCCAGCACCCTCCTCCCCATTTTTTTTTTTTTACCCCCAGGCAGTTCCTGCCCCTAGACAGCTGTTCTGCCGGCGGGAACTGCCTGGGGGGTTAAAAAAAATAGGGGGGGGGGGAGCCCGGTGGGCCGCAGGGAAGACCTCTGTGGGCCGTATGGGAAGAGCTTTGCGGTTTCTGGGAGGGAGGGGGGAGGAGCGGGAAGCCGTGCGCACGGGGGAAGGAGCGGAGAAGGGGTGGGGCCTAATGGAAGGGGTGGAGTGGTGGTGGGGCTGGGGGCAGTGAGGGGGCGGGGTCAATGATGCGGCCCTCGGGCCAATGCACTAGTCCTCATGCGGCCCTCATGGTAATTTAAGTTTGAGACCCCTGATATAAACTGTTCAAGAAGGATAGGCAGGGCAGAAAAGGTGGGGGAGTTGCGTTGTATGTAAGAGAGCAGTATGACTGCTCAGAGCTCCAGTATCAAACTGCAGAAAAAACCGGAGAGTCTCTGGATTAAATTGAGAAGTGTGAGCAACAAGGGTAATGTCGTGGTGGGAGTCTGCTACAGACCACCAGACCAGGGGGATGAGGTGGACGAGGCTTTCTTCCAGCAACTAACAGAAGTTACTAGATCACAGGCCCTGGTTCTCATGGGTGACTTTAATCACCCTGATATCTGCTGGGAGAGCAATACAGTGGTGCACAGACAACCCAGGAAGTTTTTGGAAAGTGTAGGGGACAATTTCCTGGTGCAAGTGCTGGGAGGAATCAACTAGGGGAAAAACTCTTCTTGACCTGCTGCTCACAAACAGGGAAGAAATAGAGGAAGCAATAGTGGATGGGAACCTGGGAGGCAGTGACCATGAGATGGTCGAGTTCAGGATCCTGACACAAGGAAGAAAGGAGAGCAGTAGAATACAGAGCCTGGACTTCAGAAAAGCAGACTTCGATTCCCTCAGGGAACTGATGGGCAAGGTCCCCTGGGAGAATAACATGACGGGGAAAGGAGTCGAGGAAAGCTGGTTGTATTTTAAAGAATCCTTATTGAGGTTGCAGGAAAAAACCATCCCGATGTGTAGAAAGAAAGTAAATATGGCAGGCGACCAGCTTGGCTTAACAGTGAAATCCTTGCTCGTCTTAAACACAAAAAAGCGGCTTACAAGAAGTGGAAGATTGGAGAAATGAGCAGGGAGGAGTATAAAAATATTGCTCAGGCATGCAGGAGTGAAATTAGGAAGGCCAAATCACACTTGGAGTTGCAGCTAGCTGGAGATGTTAGGAGTAACACGAAGGGTTTCTTCAGGTATGTTAGCAACAAGAAGAAAGTCAAGGAAAGTGTGGGCCCCTTGCTGAATGAGGGAGGGAACCTAGTGACAGAGGATATGGAGAAAGCTAGTGTACTCAATGCTTTTTTTTGCCTCTGTCTTCACAGACAAGGTCAGCTCCCAGACGGCTGCACTCCGCAGCACGGTATGGGGAGGAGGTGACCGGCCCTCTGTGGAGAAAGTAGTAGTTCGGAACTATTTAGAAAAGCTGGACGAGCACAAGTCCATGGGGCCAGATGCACTGCATCCGAGGGTGCTAAAGGAGTTGGCCGATGCGATTGCAGAGCCATTGGCCATTATTTTTGAAAAATCATGGCAGTTGGGGGAGGTCCCGGATGACTGGAAAAAAAGCTAATGTAGTGCCCATCTTTAAAAAAGGGAAGAAGGAAGATCGGGGAACTACAGGCCAGTCAGTCTCACCTCAGTCCCTGGAAAAATCATGGAACAGGTCCTCAAGGAATCAATTCTGAACCACTTAAAGGAGGGGAAAGTGATCAGGAACAGTCAGCATGGATTCACCAAGGGCAAGTCATGCCTGACTAACCTAATTGCCTTCTATGATGAGATAACCGGCTCTGTGGATGAGGGGAAAGCAGTGGATGTGCTATTTCTTGACTTTAGCAAAGCTTTTGATATGGTCTCCCACAGTATTCTTGCCAGCAAGTTAAAGAAGTATGGGCTGGAAGAATGGACTGTAAGGTGGATAGAAAACTGGCTAGATGGTCATGCTCAACGGGTAGTGATCAATGGCTCCATGTCTAGTTGGCAGCCGGTTTCAAGTGGCGTGCCCCAAGGGTCGGTGCTGGGGCCGGTTTTGTTCAATGTCTTCATTAATGATCTGGAGGATGGTGTGGACTGCACCCTTAGCAAGTTTGCAGATGACACTAAACTGGGAGGAGTGGTTGATACGCTGGAGGGTAGGGATAGGATACAGAGGGACCTAGACAAATTAGAGGATTGGGCCAAAAGAAATCTGATGAGGTTCAACAAGGACAAGTGCGGAGTCCCGCACTTAGGACGGAAGAATCCCATGCACTGCTACAGACTAGGGACCGAATGGCTGGGCAGCAGTTCTGTAGAAAAGGACCTAGGGGTTACAGTGGACGAAAAGCTGAATATGAGTCAACACTGTGCCCTTGTTGCCAAGAAGGCTAACGGCATTTTGGGCTGTATAAGTAGGGGCATTTCCAGCAGATCAAGGGACGTGATCATTCCCTTCTATTCGGCACTGGTGAGGCCTCATTTGGAGTACTGTGTCCAGTCTTGGGCCCCACTCTGCAAGAAGGATGTGGATAAATTGAAAAGAGTCCAGCGGAGGGCTACAAAAATGATTAGGGGGCTGGAGCACATGACTCATGAGGAGAGGCTGAGGGAACTGGGATTATTTAGTCTGCAGAAGAGAAGAATGAGGGGGGATTTGATAGCTGTTTTCAACTACCTGAAAGGGGGTTCCAAAGAGGATGGATCTAGACTGTTCTCAGTGGTAGAAGATGACAGAACAAGGAGTAATAGTCTCAAGTTGCAGAGGGGAGGTTTAGGTTGGATATTAGGAAAAACTTTTTCACTAGGAGGGTGGTGAAGCACTGGAATGGGTTACCTAGGGAGGTGGTGGAATCTCCTTCCTTAGAGGTTTTTAAGGTCAGGCTTGACAAAGCCCTAGCTAGGATGATTTGGTTGGGGATTGGTCCTGCTTTGAGCAGGGGGTTGGACTAGATGACCTCCTGAGGTCCCTTCCAACCCTGAGATTCTATGATTCTCTCTATCTGCTGCTACTTATTTCCCATAAACTGTCTTGCACTTCTAGCACCTTGACTTGTTGGTGACTGTTGACAAGTATGTAAGGGCCTCAATCTTGCAAACCAGTCTGCATTGTCAGATCCCTGCACACAGTCGCAGTCTGAGTGAATTCATTGTAACCTTATGAGTCAGCATGCTGGACTGCAGCTTGGGTGTTTTTAAAAAAAACAAAATTCTTATGCATGATTTTTATGCATTTAGCCTGGTTATTTATAATGAAAATATATTATTCGTTCAAATCTTGAGAAGTTATCTGACAATCTAATCCAAATGTTTATATCCTTATCAGGTACGACAGGCAAAGCATCATCCCCACCACCTGTTTTAGACACAAGGCAGATGAATGAGAAACTAGAGACTATTTTATTTCAGCTTCGCCAGGTTACACGTGAGAGGGATGAGTTACGCAAACGCCTTGCACTTTCATCTCCTGGATCAACCTTCGATGACTGCAGGTAAAAATATATATATATTTTTAATATTTGAATACATGTCTTTAAGGGGTGTTGTATGTATTTTGGTTTTCATGAGTTACATGGACTGCCACTCACAGCTAAAGCAGTTAGCAAGTAGATTGTAAAAGCTGTTTATACCACTCCCAGAATGTATACACCTGGCACTAATATTTGTTGCTGACTCATGTGGATGATGAAAATATATAGCTTTGTAGTTCCTGGTTGTTGCGTCAACAGAAGACAAATGTCATTTTTCAAACCCACTTCGCTGTTGGGTTCAAATGAGGGTGGGCAGCACTCCAGTCCGTGGAAATTCATTTGTCATTGGGTATGAGTCCATTCTCCCCAGACCCGAGTCTCCTCTTACCCGTACCTTTCTAGTTTTGGCGGGGTTGGGGGGGCTGAGACCTACCACAGTGTCCTATGTCTTCTGGGGAACAGTGTTCTCCTTACTTCTTCCTGGGATCCTCAGGGGAAACTGGGTAACCACATGTAGGATTAAGAGCCACCTATTACTGCCCATTGCTTCTGAGCTAAAGATTAGAAAGAGAGGGGTGAACAGCTCTTCCACTCCAAGAGTTCTGGTGCAAGAGTATATAAAGCACTTGCAAAACCCACTCCCCCACAGTGAGTGGGCTTCTTAGGGCTGGAAAGTCACTGGCTCCTTCCTTGGAGAGGAGGGGGTGAAGAAGTCATAGCTAGTGTTATTGAAGAGGGATGGGGAAAGACAATGGGCAGAATGAATAGAGTGGCTTCTGTTTACAAAGCAAAGGAGAGGAAGCCTTTAGGAGGGGGCATGGGCTCTAATGACAGAGATAGGAGGGTCAGGGCAAAACTGGGAGGCAAGATCAAATCAGTATCTTAGATGCCTGTATACAAATGCGAGAAGTCTGGGTAATAAACAGGAAGAACTGGAAGTGCTAATAAATAAATTCAACTATGACATTGTTGGCATCACCGAAACTTGGTGGGATAATACACATGATTGGAATGTTGGTATGGATGGGTACAGCTTGCTCAGGAAGGACATACGGGAAAAAGGGAGGAGGTGTTGCCTTATATATTAAAAATGTACACACTTAGACTGAGGTGGAGATGGACATAGGGGACGGAAGTGTTGAGAGTCTCTGGGTTAGGCTAAAAGGGGTAAAAAACAAGGGTGATGTCATGCTAGGAGTCTACTACAGGCCACCTAACCAGGTGGAAGAGGTGGATGAGGCTTTTTTTTTAAACAACTAACAAAATCATCCAAAGCCCAAGATTTGGTGGTGATGGGGGACTTCAACTATCCAGATATATGTTGGGAAAATAACACGGCGGGGCACAGACTATCCAATAAGTTCTTGGACTGCATTGCAGACAACTTTTTATTTGAGAAGGTTGAGAAAGCTACTAGGGGGGAAGCTGTTCTAGATTTGATTTTAACAAATAGGGAGGAACTCGTTGAGAACTTTAAAGTAGAAGGCAGCTTGGGTGAAAGTGATCATGAAATCCTAGAGTTCACAATTCTAAGGAAGTGTAGAAGGGAGTACAGCAAAATAGAGACAATGGATTTCAGGAAAGCGGATTTTGGTAAGCTCAGAGAGCTGATAGGTAAGGTCCCATGGGAATCAAGACTGAGGGGAAAAACAACTGAGGAGAGCTGGCAGTATTTCAAAGGGACACTATTAAGGACCCAAAAGCAAACTATTCCGCTGGGTAGGAAAGATAGAAAATGTGGCAAAAGACCACCTTGGCTTAACCACGCGATCTTGCAAGATCTAAAAAATAAAAAGGAGTCATATGAAAAATGGAAACTAGGACAAATTACAAAGGATGAATACAAAGGCAAACAACACGGGAATGCAGGGGCAAGATTAGAAAGGCAAAGGCACAAAATGAGCTCAAACTAGCTACAGGAATAAAGGGAAACAAGAAAACTTTTTATCAATACATTAGAAGCAAGAGGAAGACCAAGGACAGGGTAGGCCCACTATTCAGTGAGGCGGGAGAAACAGTAACAGGAAACTTGGAAATGGCAGAAATGCTTAATGACTTCTTTGTTTCAGTCTTCACCGAGAAGTCTGAGGGAATGCCTAACATAGTGAATGCAAATGGGAAGGGGGAAGGTTTAGAAGATAAAATAAGAAAAAAGACCAAGTTAAAAATCACTTAGATAAGTTAGATGCCTGCAAGTCACCAGGACCTGATGAAATACATCCTAGAATACTCAAGGAGCTAATAGAGGAGGTATCTTAGCCTCTAGCTATTATCTTTGGTAAATCATGGGAGACAGGAGAGATTCCAGAAGACTGGAAAAGGGCAAATATAGTGCCCATCTATAAAAAGGGAAATAAAAACAACCCAGGAAACTACAGACCAGTTAGTTTAACTTCTGTGCCAGGGAAAATAATGGAGCAAGTAATTAAGGAAATCATCTGCAAACACTTGGAAGGTGGTAAGGTGATAGGGAATAACCAGCATGGATTTGTAAAGAACAAATCACGTCAAACCAATCTGATAGCTTTCTTTGATAGGATAACGAGTCTTGTGGATAAGGGAGAAGCGGTGGATGTGGTATACCTAGACTTTAGTAAGTCATTTGATACAGTCTCGCATGATATTCTTATCAATAAACTAGGGAAATACAACTTAGACGGGGCTACTATAAGGTGGGTGCACAACTGGCTGGATAACCGTACTCAGAGAGTAGTTCTAAATGGTTCCCAATCCTGCTGGAAAGGTATAACGAGTGGGGTTCCGCAAGGGTCTGTTTTGGGACCGGCTCTGTTCGATGTCTTCATCAACGACTTAGATATTGGCATAGAAAGTACGCTCATTAAGTTTGCAGATGATACCAAACTGGGAGGGATTGCAACTGCTTTGGAGGATAGGGTCATAATTCAAAATGATCTGGACAAATTGGAGAAATGGTCAGAGGTAAACAGGATGAAGTTTAATAAGGACAAATGCAAAGTGCTCCACTTAGGTAGGAACAATCAGTTTCACACATACAGAATGGGAGGAGACTGTCTAGGAAGGAGTACGGCAGAAAGGGATCTAGGGGTTATAGTGGACCACAAGCTAAATATGAGTCAACAGTGTGATGCTGTTGCAAAAAAAGCAAACATGATTCTGGGCTGCATTAACAGGTGTGTGGTGAGCAAGACACGAGAAGTCATTCTTCCGCTCTACTCTGCGCTGCTTAGGCCTCAACTGGAGTATTGTGTCCAGTTCTGGGCACCGCATTTCAAGAAAGATGTGGAGAAATTGGAGAGGGTCCAGAGAAGAGCAACAAGAATGATTAAGGATCTAGAGAACATGACCTATGAAGGAAGGCTGAAGGAATTGGGTTTGTTTAGTTTGGAAAAGAGAAGACTGAGAGGGGACATGATAGCGGTCTTCAGGTATCTAAAAGGGTGTCATAAGGAGGAGGGAGAAAACTTGTTCATCTTAGCCTCTGAGGATAGAACAAGAAGCAATGGGCTTAAACTGCAGCAAGGGAGGTTTAGGTTGGACATTAGGAAAAAGTTCCTAACTGTCAGGGTGGTTAAACACTGGAATAAACTGCCCAGGGTGGTTGTGGAATCTCCATCTCTGGAGATATTTAAGAGTAGGTTAGATAAATGTCTATCAGGGATGGTCTAGACAGTAATTGGTCCTGCCATGAGGGCAGGGGGCTGGACTCGATGACCTCTCGAGGTCCCTTCCAGCGCTAGAATCTATGAATCTATGAATAAGCCAAGGAGCAGAGCAAGCTCTGAACCACTTCTCTTCGGGAAGGAAGAGAGGAGGCCAGCAGCTTTCTATGTGAGAGCAGGGCAAATGGACTAGCAGCAGCAATAGAGCCCTGCATAGAGATATGGCCCAGCATAAAATGTCTTGTAGGAAAAGGGGGCTCTCCAGCACTAGCTTACTGGGGATGCAGCATATACTGATTGTGGGGGCTGCACACTATTAATGTGCAACTCTCCATCGAGCAATGCTGGGCATCCACAAATTTAAATAATTAGTGCCGCCCCCAATAAAGTAAGCCTGGGCAACACCAATATTAATTGTTTTAATTTGAAGAGGGGGCTGCCTAGCAATCCGTTGTTGTTAGATGGGAAGCATTAATTAGAGTTTGGGGTCTCCAAAGGAGGTGAGTGGAGGTGGAGGAAAGGGTTGGTTTATTTTGGAGAAGTGAGGTTGTGATCCTATAGAAACATGGGTTTGAGGGGCTATGCTAGTACAGGTATTTCCCAGCAACTCTAGTAGACTCAGTCCTCGCCATAGTACTTGTCAGGGAAATGTGTTGAGCCCTGGAGTAAATTAGTCCCACGGCCACTGGATGCTGAAATGCATTTGCAAAACGCAGACTTCCTGGGAGGCCTGAGGCAAATCTTGGTCTGCGCCTCAGTTTCCCCATCTGTCAGTGTTGGTGTCTATTGTTATGGGGTCGCTGCTAACCTGAGTATTAGAAGCAAGACTTGTAACTATGAACTTTCAGTTCCTCTGAACGTGGTCATTCTACCTACCTCACAGGGGTGCTGTGAGACTTAATTAATGAGCATTAAACCCTTTGAACTTCTGTCACATATTCTACCAAAGGCGCTCCAAAGCGTTTTTATGCATCATTTGACCAAATCCTGAAGTTATTACGTTTTCACTTAGTCCTTACTCAGGCAGAACTCCCATTTGAAGCAGACCGAGTTTGCCCGACTTAAAGATTTGGCTGCCTGACTCTCTTATAAGAATAATTTCTTGTAATACAAGTGTAACAATGCTGGTTCTGGTGGGACCCAACTGAGAGTGTCAATTCAGGACAAATTGCTTAAAGCAGGGCAGTTACAGCCCAAGGCTGGGGTTTTCCCACCTCTCTAAGTCAAACCAAACCAGCCAGATAGAGAAGACTTTTTGGTTTTACTCCACTGGCTAACCCCAAGTCACACAAGCAATTCCCTTAGACACTCCAGTTTCCCAGTATCACCACCAATGCCACCCGTTATGGGGACAAATGGTTATGAAAACCAATACCCCAGTAAAAGAGAGAGGTTCTCCCGATCCCAAAGGACCAAGCCCCCAGACACAGGTCAATATACAAATCAGATCTTACCCACAAATCACGCTGTTGCCAATCCTTTAGAATCTTAAATCTACAGGTTTATTCATAAAAGGAAAAAGGTATAGGTGAGAGCTAGTATTGGTTTAAAGGAATCAATTACATACAGTAATGGCAAAGTTCTTGGTTCAGGTTTGTAGCAGTGATAGAATAAACTGCAGATTCAAATCAAGTCTCTGGAGTATATCCGCAGCTGGGATGGGTCATTCAGTCCTTTGCGTAGAGCTTCAGTTTGTAGCAAAGTCCCTCCAGAGGTAAGAAGCAGGATTGAAGAGGAAGATGGAGATGAGGCATCAGCCTTTTATAGCCTCTTGACATGTGGTCTCTGCTTTTTTTTGTCCCAAGGACAAGCTATCCAACACATGGCATGGAAAAACCTCTGTTTTTCTGTTCTGCCCATAGGCAGGTCCCTGCATACCTTGCTGAGTCACAAGGTGTGTCTGCCTTCTCTCAATGGGTCAGTTGTGTAGCTGATGGTCCTCAATAGGCCATCAAGCAGCTAGGCAGATCTGACACCAACTTGTCTGGGGTTTCACCCAGAAGCATAGCATAAGTTTGAAATACAGACAGTCTAGAGCCAATAGTCATAACTTCAACTACAAAAATGATACACACATACAGATAGCATAATAATAACCAGCACACCATAACCTGGTCTTAGACACCTTATATGACCCACTTTATATATGATTTGGTGCCACTACAGGACCTTGGTTGCAACAATGATCTATACAGTCCCAGCTTATGTCAATAACGTCACAACAAGTCAGGATATTATTATAAGGTTCTGTTGGGCTTTTAGAGTGCCAAGATTTTTTCTTTTTTTTTTTTTAACGAGATCAATCCACTGCTGTAGCTGCAGGAAATGTGTGCCATAGAAAACATATTTATAAGCTTTTTACAGTCTTAAGAATGACGTTTTAAAAATATTGTGACTGACCAATGTTTAAACAACCTATATGAAAGAAGGATAGGTACTAGCTTCCAAACAATTAAAGGGATTTCAGAAATAGGAAATGAATAGACTGAGTTGACTTCACTCTCATTCTTTTTTTTTTTTTAAACTCCTTAATGATACTTTTTCATATTACTTTTAATTTCCATTTTGCAGTCTTTCCCCATGCAAAACTCCCATTGATCTCTGTAGGACCATAGGGTTGGGCCCAGGCATTGTAAGCAGAGCTGTGAGAATATTTCTTCCCCCTCCCCGCCCCCGCTTCGGTGGCCAAACCAACAAGAGAAAGTAAATAATTATAACATTTTGTTTGACCCGGAAAGACACATTTTGTTTAGTTTTTGTGGTTTTGCCTCTTTTCCATTTTATTAAAAAATTTGAAGTAAAATGTATATGAAAAGTTGTTTCAAATGAAAAAGTTAACATTTTGTTTTGAAAATGTTGAAACAAAACATTTTATTTTCCAGAATTTTTTTTTTGACAGAAACTATTTAAAGAATTTGACAAACGTTTTGGTTAACCCAAATCTGTATTTGTTTGGTGAAAAAATGTTTTGTCCTTAAATTTCCCCCCAGCTCTAAATGTAAGAGTTTTTGTTAGCTTTTATTATACCGAAAGGCTTGTGCTTTTCCTTCTGCTTGTGGGTGTAGACAGGTAGTATTGACAAACTGAGGTCCTGGCGTGTCATGATGGGGGTGGGGGGGAATTAAAAACCCTTCTATAGGAGTGAAGTATGCTGGGAAAGGGGAGTGGTTGCTTCAAAAGTAGGGTGTGTGCTGCTATGCCAGTGAGTGCTAGCTGAACTGAGTTCCGAGTTGCCACACATTTAGCTCCTGAAAAGAGCAAAAACAGTGCCCTGTGATGTGCCAAGTCTGTCTGACACTTGGCAACCTGTTGGGTGAAAGCAAGATTGCTCGTGCTAAAGTAACATCTGTCAGTGACTGAGTGTGCATGTACATATGTTGTGCAGCATGTACATGGCGGTGTGGCCAGTATTTTGCTGGAGTTTATGCATTGAAGGAATACGTTACATGCTTAAAGGTACTACTCTAAATGCCCTTATTAATAATTTTTCCTTAAAGAATTTGAGAAACAAAAATGAAAGCTGCATTTGAGAGCTGACAATACATTGTGTGTAGTCTGTAACAATTACTGCACGAAGACGGGAGATAGTAAATGTAAACATTTTCAAGCTGCTGGGAGATATTGCCAGCAATAGAGGCACCGGGCATTTGTCTTAGTTTGTATTTCCTTGCTAATGTGACCAGATCCCAATCTTGCCATGATGTATACCGAAGGCAATCCAACTGGAATCGAAAGGGAGTTTCAGTGGGGGTTATTTAGTAGAACCTCAGAGTTACGAATACCTCAGGAATGGAGGTTCTTCATAACTCTGAAATGTTCATAACTCTGAACAAAATGTTATGGCTGTTCTTTCTAAATTTTACAATGGTTTAATATATCGATTTTAATATAGCTTTGAAACTTGTGCAGAAGAAAAATGCTGCTTTTAACTGTCTTAATTTAAATAAAACAAGCACAGAAACAGTTTCCTTACCTTGTCAAATATTTTTTTTAACTTCCCTTTATTTTTTTTTTAACACAGTAGTATACTGTATTTTCTCCCCCCCCCCCCCCCCCCGCCCCCAAACCCCCAACCCTCCGGTCTCTGCTGCTGCCTGATTGTGTACTTCCGGTTCCAAATGAGGCGTGTGGTTGACTGGTCAGTTCGTAACTTTGAGGTTCTATTGTATATGAGTCAAAGCAGGATTTGACCCATAATTCTTACACTTTGGATTTATAGATTTGTTTATATTATTTGCAACTATGACATTTCTTTAAAATATAACAAATATCTCTTTGCTTAAAATAATCTCCCTGCTAGAGGGAACAGAGTTCTGCAACTTGGGGGCAAAGTAAAATTGCCCAGATCTGATCTGAACTCTGATCTGACTGCTGTATAGTTTTAAAAGGATGTGTATTGCTGTAACAGTTTGATCTTTGATTTTTTGATCTACAATATAATTCCATCTGCATTTCCACATTGCCTTTGGTTGGTGGGGCGTAAACCTCTAAAATGGCAATATAGAACATTCTTCTGTTTACATCTGGACCAGCTATCTAGGATACAAGTACCAGCATCATTGTCATTAGCGCCACCTTTGGATAGGTAGGTTAGATTGTGTACACCTGCAGTATTTCTGTGTTTATTTCCAGCTGAGTCTTGTAAGGTAAGGATTCTAAATATTAACTTCAGCGGAGTTTGAGACATTGGACATTCTTTCTTCACTTTACAGTAAAATAAATGTTTGTTTGCCTTTGAGGCAGGTTTATCAGTTGCCTTTTTGTTGAATCTCTCACTGAAATATTTTGCCAAATGTACATTTCTGATTACGAGCTTAATGAGCATGTGTTAATTGGACTCAATAAGCATAGTATATCCACTGAGATTTAAACTGTACTTCAATTCACATCATTTTAATTACTGTGTTGGACAGATGGTGTCTGCTTTCAATAATTTCACCCAGAAGCCTCATTTAAGTCATACTTGGGTTCCAAATGCTTTTGTCAGGGGCTGGATAATTGTAGAATGCTTTATTTTTGGTAACTTAGATTAACATTTAGAAAAGGAAATACTCTCTAACAGTTGATAATGCTGATAACTCATACATCACTATTAATAAAGGGGTATTCTGCTGCTTGGCATTCTTGATGGGAGAACATGTGAAAATAGTGTTCATGAAAGTCTGGCTTCGTTATTGGAAGTTCATCTGTAATGTGAAGTTCAGTTTAAATGCTGTTCTAATATGTCAGGCAAGACGGTTGTTCCCAAGACCAGTTTCATGTTGGGAGAGGGGGGTTAGATGCTGAGACACAATCGCTCACTTTGAGTTCTTCAGTCAAAATATAGCTCTCTTCCTTAAATAAATAAATAAAATAAAAGGCACGTTAGTATTGCTCACATACTCCTTGTTAGTCTGTGAATCTTATGTGATAAGTATTTTATTGTTATTACTCTCACCACTGCAGCTGTGCAAAGACCACCTCTATTCTTCCTCATCTATCGAACTGCCAGCTAGATTTCAGTTCCAGAACCCTTACTGCTGTTTATGTCTGAAGCAGAAAGAATCCTGATTACTTTTCAGGCTGAGCTTGCAGTGCTGGCATTTGGGGGAGGGGGGGCGGAAATGTGCTCTAAACTGGCAACTGAGCAAATGTGATAGGGGACTAAACAGGTTCAAAGGAAAGCAGTGAGTTTCACTCAGCTCATTTCATTGCCTACTGGTTAGTTTGATTTTTAGGGGACCCAGGAGACTGGTCATGTAACTATCAAATGTTTCGTTGTGAAACCAGAAAATTCAGTCTTGGGAAAACATTGTGGCTATCCAGAGACAGCAAAGAGTTTAATTTAATTTAGAGTTTCTGCGGAAGTTTGATGGGCCAAAAACATGTTAGGACAAAATACTGCTAGTTTGGTTTGTTACCAACACTAAAATTAGTAGTTTCACACAACTAGAGGGTTTCCTAACACAAACTTCCCATCACCCTTAGCTCAGTAAATGAGTTGTGTGAGAGTTCATGATAAATGAGTCCAATTGCCAGCCAAGGTAGATGATTTTAGTTGTTGTTTTTATCCAGTCATTCTGATATAATTTTAAATTCCGGTCTCTGAAGTAATCCTTGATTTAGAGTGGCTTGTAATTTGCACATCTCATTAAAGGCTATTAGTGGTGTGCTTTCTTAAAAATGATCATGGATCTTTTATGTGAATAAAATAAAACTCTTGTAGTATTTAGTAGAAGCATGTCTGATGTATACAGTTAAATTTGAGTCTTTGACATCTTTATATCCTTCATTTGTAATAGCTTAAAATATGATCATAACACTTCAACAGATGTTGAATTTAGCAGCATGAATTAAATGGATAAATTATGCTGTCACAGATGCATGCACTTGTTACCCATTTGAAATTCATTGTGGAGATCAGGGCTGGAAGGCTAGCCCAGGAAAGCAGGGTCAACTGTGACTGACTGAATTACGTAGCAGGAAAGTTTTATTCTGTAAAATAATGCTGTTGTCCCTGGGAGAGGTATATGGGTTGTTAATATAAATTTGAGTTCATCTCTCTCTCTCTCTCTCTCTCTCTCATATATATAGATATAGATAGATAGCGAGGAAAGATTGTGTAGTGGTTCGGGTGCCAGTGTGAGACTCTACAGAGCCAGGTTCAGGGCTCTGTTCTGCCAAAGAGCCTGTGTGACTTTGGGCAAGTCACTTGGCCCTGGTCTACACTACGAACTTACGTTCGTATAACTATGTCGCTGTAGGGTGTGGAAAATGCACACCCCTGAGCAATGCAATTATACTGACTGAACTCCCAGTGTAGATATCGCTACAGTGTCGATAGAAGGGCTTCTCCCGTTGTCATAGCTACCACCTCTTGGGGCGCTGCAGCCACGCTGCTGCAGCCCTGTAAGTGTACACAAGCCCTTGGTGTATCTGTGCTTCCATTTCCTATCTGTAAAACCGGGATAAGTACTTCTACCTCACCGGGGTATTGAGGATAAATAAATTCAAGACTGAGAGGTGTTTAAATATTATGGTAACAGTGGCATTATAAGTACTTAAGAGCCTCTCTTTTTCTAGAGTGCAGATCTTGCTGTGGTTCTTCATAGGACCTTAAAACTATAAACCCTCCCAAAAATACAAATGTGATAGTTGGCTTTTTAAGTGGGATATTCCATAGCACGCTCACTAAACCTGTGCTCTGTGATCCATACTGACTACCACTTGCTTTCTGGGCAAAATTTTAACCATGCTAACATTGTAGCTTAGAAAGTCTGAATTGTTTTAATTCTTTCCTACGTTCTTGACGCTGCCTCTCTCCTCACGTTTCCACAGTATTTGAGATATTTGAACTCTGGTTTACATGAGGCTGCTAGAGGGTGTTTTAACTGAGGGGCGTTCCAGTCCCAAATGTACTCCTCACCCTCTAGTGCACTGAACCATAGTGTTAGTGGCTTTCAGGGTAAGTTGCTATCCTAGTTTTTTCCAGGGCATGGTGTGGTTTTAGAAGTGACTGCTGCAAGAAGCATTGAATCAATTTGTAATTGTGTTCAATTAAAAAAAAACACTTTATGCATGTCCTAAGGGACTTCTGATAGCACACTTTAAAAATCTAAACATGTAATGGCATTCTGTATGCAGAAATGAATGGTGCAGAAGGAGAATTGCCTTTTTTTTCATTTGCAACATATTGACACATGGTCAGTGTTGAATAGTTGATTTGTTACTGTAATAGATACACTATTTAGAATCTTCTTAAAGCAGTATCTCAAGATTTGGAATGATTACTTGCTAATAGTAACTGGACAGTCACTTCACAATATCTCCACTGATGTAATAATTGAAGTCTGGTTTTATTTTTCCCTTCCATGCCAGGCCTAGTCCAAAACCAAGTCATGATTATGAAAGATTGAAGATCCAGTGTATGAAAGCCATGTCAGACCTACAGTCTCTACAGAATCAACATACCAAGACACTAAAAAGATGTGAAGAAGCAGCCAAAGAGGCAGATTTTTATCAGTAAGTAACACACAAAAGGTAGGGGTGAAAACTCTTTCTCTTCACTGGTTCAGGAGCAGTGCTTAGACAAGTTTTCAAGTGCTGTAAGTATTAGTGCTGGTCTGCCAAAAGTGCTTCAGTCTGGTTGATCTTGGAGATCTGATGAGATATTGGATCTTTTAAAACGTGGCAATTTTAAATTACATCATTCTTGGTACCATCTTGCTTTTCTTAGGCCTGGTCTACACTAAGAGTTTGTCAAATTTAGCAGCATTAAATCGAATTAACCCTGCACCCTTCCACACAACGAAGCCATTTATTTCAACATAAAGGGCTCTTAAAATCGATTTCTGTACTCCTCCCCGACAGGGGGATTAGCGCTATAATCGATATGGCCATTAGCGCTATAATCGATATGGCCATGTTGAATTCGGGTTAGTGTGGACTCAATTCGATGGTATTGGTCTCCGGGAGCTATCCCACAGTGCACCACTGTGACCTCTCTGGACAGCAGTCCGAGCTCGGATGCTCTGCCCAGGTACACAGGAAAAGACCCGGGAGCGTTTGAATTTCATTTCCTGTTTGGCCAGTTTGAATTTCATTTCCTGTTTGGCCATCGTGGCAAGCTCATCAGCACAGGTAACGATGCAGAGCTCTTCAGTAGAGGTGACCATGCAATCCCAGAATCAAAAAAGGGCTCCAGCATGGACCGAACAGGAGGTGTTGGATCTGATAGCACAGATTCATCTCCCCATACAGCTATCAGAACTACGTTCGAAAAGACGGAATGCAAAAATTTATGAAAAAATCTCCAAGGCCATGATGGAAAGAGGATACAGCAGGGATACAACGCAGTGCCACATGAAAATTAAGGAGCTCAGACAAGTATACCAGAAGACCAAAGAGTCAAACGGACGCTCTGGGTCACAGCCCCAGACCTGCCGCTTCTACGCTGAGCTGCATGCCATTCTAGGGGGGGCCGCCACCACTACCCCACCCCTGTCCGTGGACTCCGACGATGGGGTATTCTCGTCAGTCGCTACGCCTGAGGTTTTTGCAGACGGGAAAGATGATGATGGAGATGATGATGACGAGGTTGTGGAGAGCGCACAGCACACCGATTTCCCAACAGCCAGGATCTTTTCATCACCCTGACAGAAATACCGTCCCAACCCTCCCAAGGCGATATCCCGGATCGTGAAGCCGGAGAAGGCACATCTGGTGAGTGTATCTTTTGAATTGAAAAGACATGGTTTAAAAGCAAGTGGTTTTTAATGATTAATTTGCCCTGAGAACTTGGGATGCATTCGTGGCCAGTACAGCTACTGGAAAAGTCTGTTAACATGTCTGGGGATGGAGTGGAAATCCTCCAGGGACATCTCAATGAAGCTCTCCTGGAGGTACTCTAAAAGCCTTTGCAGAAGGTTTCTGGGGAGAGCAGCCTTATTCCATCCTCCATGGTAGGAGACTTTACCACGCCAGGCCAGTAGCAAGTACTCTGGTATTGCATGACAAAGCCTGGCAGCATATGACCCCGGTGTTTGCTGGCATTCAAGTAACATCCATTCTTTCTCTGTCTGTGTTATCCTCATCAGAGTGATATCATTCATGGTTACCTGGTTGAAACACGGGAATTTAATTACAGGGACATTCAGAGGTGGCTGTTTCTACTGGGCTGTTTGCCTGTGCCTGAAAAGAAATCCTCCACGCAGTTTCCAGCCACGCGGTGGGGGTGGGGAGGGGGGGACTTCATGCTGAGCTGTTTGCGTTCGGCTACCAGGGATCTTCCCTTATACCAGCCCAGAGCCGTAACTAGGAATTTCTGCGCAGAAATTCCTAGTCCTCCCCTCCGCCAAATTGCTGCTGAAGCCGCGGGACCGGCGGACCTCCTGCAGGCAAGCGGAAGTGGATTCAGTGGCAGTTCGGCGGAGGGTATTTTTAGCAGCCGCTTACCTGCGGGAGGTCCACCGGTGCCGCGGCTTCGGCGGCAATTCGGCAGAGGGGGCCTTCTGCACACAGACCGGCGGACCTCCCGCAGGTAAGCTGGGGTGGCTTCGGCGGCAGGTTTTTGCGCCCCTGCCAGCAGTGCGCCCCGAGGCGAGTGCCTCAATGGCTTTGCCCTCGTTACGGCCCTGTACCAGCCATGCGGTGGGGGCAGGGATGGGGACCCTTCATGCTGAGCAGTTTGCGTTCAGCTAGTAGGGATCTTCCCTGATACCTGCCACGTGGTGGGGGGAAGGCTAAAGCGATCATCCCAGAGAATTGGATGGCTGGGGTTAGTTTGGTTTCTGCTGCTGCACGTTAACCCGCAAAGCGCAGCACTAACTGGCCAACTCAACGGGCTTTGCTTGGAACGGGAAAGGAGGGCGCTGCTGTTAATTAAGGTTTCAGAAGCCAAAAGTCTATGGCTTACCATGGCCACCTCCTAGCCGAATTCTGTTGCCCGGCCCTGCATGAGTGATCTGTACACCAAAGCCCCAGGCACTCAATATAAAGATGCAAAATGCGACCTTGTACTGAAAGCACATGTGCTATGTACTGTGAATGGTGGTGTTCACCACGAAAGAGTATACATTTTACAGAACAATGGGTGTCTTTTTAAAAACTTCTCTCCCTTTTTTTCCTCCCGCAGCTGCAACTGTTTCCAGCCTACCCCAGCATCTCCGTCCCAAAGGCTATCCCAGATAAGGCGGTGAAAAAAACGCACGCACGATGAAATGTTCTCTGAGCTCATGCCGTCCTCCCACACTGAAATAGCTCAGCAGAATGTGTGGAGGAACACAATAGCTCAATACAAGAAAGCAGGAAGATCAGAGGGCGACTGAGGCAATGCTGGGGTTACTGCGGGAGCAAACCGACACACTCCGGCGTCTGGTGGAGGTTCTGCAGGAATGGAAGCAGGATGACAGACTGCCGCTGCAGCCCATCTGTAACTACCCTCACCCCTCCCCAAGTCCCATAGCCTCCTCACCCATAGTCCCAAAAACACGGGGGGCGGGGAGGGGGGGGGGAAGAGGCTCTGTGCACCCAACCACTCCACCCCAGCGGATTGCCCAAGCAGCAGAAGGCTGGCATTCAACAAGTTTTGAAGCGGCCTTTTCCTTCCCTCCGCCCGCACCCCACCCGGGCTACCTTCTCAGTTCTCTCCCTATCTTAATAAATGTTGAATAAAGAATACGTGGTTGTTAAACAATGGTGCATTTATTTCCTTTCAAAGCAAGGTGTGCTCGAAGGGTGGAGGGCGGGTGGCTTACAGGGAATTAGAGTAAACAAAGGGGGCAGGTTCTCATGAAGGAGAAACAAACAGAACAGTCACTCGGTACCATGGCCAGTCATGAGACTGGTTTTCAAAGCTTCTCTAATGCGCAGCACGTCCTGCTGTGCTCTTCTAATCGCCCTGGTGTCTGGCTGCACGTAATCAGCGGCCAGGCAATTTGCCTCAACATCCCACCCCGCCATAAACGTCTCCCCCCCCCCCCCCCTTACACTCTGAGTTTGTGGAGCACACAGCAAGCAGCAATAACAATGGGTATATTGGTTTCGCTGAGGTCTGAATGAGTCAGTAAGCTACGCCAGCGCCCTTTCAAACGTCCAAATGCACACACTACCACCATTCTGCACTTGCTCAGCCTGTAGTTGAACAGCTCCTTACTACTGTCCAGGGCGCCTGTGTACGGCTTCATGAGCCAGGGCATTAATGTGTAGGCTGGGTCCCCAAGGATCACTATAGGCATTTCAACATCCCCAACAGTTATTTTCTGGTCTGGGAAGTAAATACCTTCCTGCAGCCGTCTAAACAGACCAGAGTTCCTGAAGACGCGAGTGTCATGAACCTTTCCCGGCCATCCAACATTGATGTTGGTGAAACGTCCCTTGTGATCCACCAGTGCTTGCAGCACCATTGAAAAGTAGCCCTTGCAGTTTATGTACTGGCTGCCTTGGTGGTCCGGTCCCAGGATAGGGATATGTATTCCGTCTATAGCCCCACCACAGTTAGGGAATGCCATTGCAGCGAAGCCATCTACTCTGACCTGTACATTTCCCAGGGTCACTACCTTTGAGAGCAGCAGCTCAACGATTGCATTGGCTACTTGCATCACAGCAACCCCCACAGCAGATTTGCCCACTCCAAATTGATTTGCGACTGACCGGTAGCTGTCCGGCGTTACAAGCTTCCAGAGGGCTATGGCCACTCGCTTCTGAACTGTGAGGGCTGCTCTTATCTTGGTGTTCTGGCGCTTCAGTGCAAGGGACCGCAAGTCACCAAGTTCCATGAAAGTGCCCTTACACATGCGAAAGTTTCGCAGCCACTGGGATTCATCCCAGACCTGCAACACTATGCAGTTTCACCAGTCTGTGCTCGTTTCCCGGGCCCAGAATCCGCTTTCCATGGCATGAGCCTGCCCCATTGCCACCAGGATGTCCAATTTGCGGGGTCCCGTTCTTTGAGAGAGGTCTGTGTCCATGTCCTCATCACTGTCGTCACCGCGCTGCTGTAGCCTCCTTGCCTGCTTTTTCAAGTTCAGGTTATGCATAAAGTGCACGATAATGCGCGAGGTGTTTACAATGGCCATAACTGCTGTGGTGATCTCACTGGGCTCCATGCTTGCCGCGCTATGGCGTCTGCTCTTGCAATCCAGGGAAAAGGACGCAAAATGATTTTCTGCCGTTGCTTTCACGGAGGGAGGGAGGGAGGGAGGGAGGTTGACTGATGACATTTACCCATAACCACCTGCAACAAATGTTTTGCCCCTCAGGCATTGGGAGCTCAACCCAGAATTCAAATGGGCAGCGGGGACTGTGGGAACTGTGGGATAGCTACCCACAGTGCACCACTTGGAATGTCAACGCTTGCCGTGGTACTGTGGACGCACACCGCCGAATTAATGTGCTTAGTGTGGACACACATTCGACTTTATAATATCTGTTCCCAAAAATCGATTTCTGTAAAATCGGACTAATGTCGTAGTGTAGACATACTCTTACTGTTTTAATCACAACATTTTGTGAACTTTTATTATTTTATTTATTTCACCTACTGTGAAAGGTGGAGTTCTGTGATTTGAGAAGGGGAAAAGCATTGGTTTTGATCTTTAGAGATCTTAGTAGCAACTTCTAAAGCTATGATGGAATTGTGGTTTAGTGTTGTGGAGCAAGGCAAACTAGTAACTAAAGTGTGATTGAGATTGGATATTTCATGACCCGGCCAGTCTAGAAATAAAAGGTGGGATTTTTAAATGGGTTCTGCATTGGCCTGACTCCGCTTCCGTTGACGTCAGTGGGAGTTTTAACACTTTGAGAACAGAGTTAGACACCCCCCGCCCCCCAGTGCCCATGGAAACACCCCCACCCCCAGTGTTCCACTGCAAACCCCTCCCCTCCCCCCAGCGCCTCTCCCTGCCGGAGCACCGCAGGGCAGTGCGGCCAGCCCGCCCCCGGCCCCGCTCTCCCGGTCGGCCGGCCAGAGCGCCGCGGGGCAGGGCGGCCAGCCCATCCGCGGCCCCGCTCTCCCGGTCGGCCGGCCGGAGCGCCGCGGGGCAGGGCGGCCAGCCCGCCCCCGGCCCCGCTCTCCCAGATGGCCGGAGCGCCGCTGGGGGCCCTGCTCTCCTGCTTGCAGCCCGGAGCGCCGTAACACAGTATGTTAAAAAACAACAACACACACTTGAGCGCCCCCCACGGTGCTGCCCCAAGCACGTGTTTAGTAGGCTGGTGCCTGGAGCCGACCCTGGTCAGAAGTACACTGCCTTGTTAATTAGATCAGCAAGCCCGGCAGCTTCTGCCTAAGGTAGCAGCTCCCTCCCTCATGTGTCCCCCCTGCTCTAAGGAAGATGGGGTAAGCAAGGTGCAGGAGCAGGGGGACATTAGCCCACCTCTTCTTCCCCTCCCCTCCCCCCAGCAAGCAGGCCAGAGACTCGGGGAGCAGCACATGGCAGTGGGGGAAGGGACAGCTGAACTACCCACAATTGATAGCCTGCAAACGATGGTAGAAGGGAGCATTTCACAACTTTAAATGAGCATGTTCCCTAATTGATCAGCAACATAAGAACGAAACAACGTTAACTGGGATGATTTTAAGGGAGGAGTTACTGTATTTTTAGTCAGATTCTCGTAGCTGCTTTTTCTGTGCATGTGAAAGGCTAATGTAAAATGTTTGCACTCCTTGAAGCGATGGTAGGGTTTTATTTCCCTTATTTGCAAACCAGAGTTCTATAATCTGTGTGCTTATAACGTTTTGTGTTGGTTTTGTTTTATATCAGTACGAAGGGACTTCAAGGATTTAAATTTTACTTGTTGGGGACAAAAGGCTGTCGAGAGTGATTATTCTATTGTAATTGCACTCACGCACACAAGTACACTACAAATATTATTTTCTCTGAGGAACAGCAATGTTGGCTTTTACAAAATGACAAATACAAGGCAACAGCAAACTTTGATGCTTGCACTAAGTACTCTGTAAGACTAGGTACTCCGAGATATCCGGCCAGCCAAAAAACAGCATTTTGTATTGTCTCAGAGGTAAGCCCACTTTTCCCCAAAATGAACTTTCATTAAGATTTAGATAAGTATACTCCTTACCAGCCACTTCAGATAGACCTGATAGACCTGTGGGTCTCTTTCCCCCTCACCCGCCCACCAATAGAAGCTCACATTAAAAACACATCCTTGGGCATGCTTTCTGCAATCTCATCTCTTCTGTTCCTCCTGCTCCCTTCAGCATCTTTGCAGGTCTTCTTCCTTTGAAGATATTAAGACTGGAATAAGAATTGTGGGATCCTCCAAATCCTGCAGGCTTTTTGGGTCCTGGTTTCGTCGCATTTAAAAACCACACGCTTTAGGATAGAGTATGCTCAGCAGTGTTTCCCAAGTGGGGAATGTGAGACATCTTGGGTGTAATGGCAGCTAAGGCCCAGCAGGAATCTTGTCTGCCATGTCTGGTTCCTCTAAGTTGAATGAAGACTAATGGGGAGCTAGAGGCCTGTTATTAGGTGTTAGGGATAGGTGTTTCAGGGACCAACGGAGCTTGCCAAGGAATTTGGTAAGTTTAGAACCAAACCTTACTCAAGTATAGATACATTCTGCTCTATGAACTTATCTTAGTACGTGTCCTGCAAACTCTGAGTTTAGCAAGTTCTGGATGCTGAACCAAAACCTTGAAAGTTTGGCACTACCCTGGTTTCAACAAAACTTTTATCCAGGTTGGCCTGTGTTGACAAGTGACTAGTGATTTTGGTTGTCTAATCCAAGACACCTAATTTTGAGGCCTATCCATAAAATCATGTTTGTCCTATGAATTATTCTTGAAGCTGTTTTGGAAGAGAGTAGGTGGAGCTCTCTAGTCGGGGTTGATTTTAACATTGTATTACTGTAGCATCTAGGAGCCCCAGTCATGGTCCAGGACCCCATTGTGCTAGGTGCAGTACAAATACAGAACAAAAAACACACCTGCCCCAAAGAACTTGCAATCTAAATAAAATCTGAATAGCAGATGTTGAGATCAGTCAGACCCAGGTGTAAGGATTGCATATATTTAGTCTTGTAAAAATAATGTACCAAAGGCTTAATTTTTTGCCCAAGTTACTGCCACATTTTTTTTAATTTGATGATTTCTGTAAGCTCTCCATTGGGTTATTTTGTACAGGAAATGTAGTTCACTTCTTATGGAAGGAGTGGGAGTACAAAGTGCGCTTACAATATAAAACAGTTCTACAGATTTTTTTAATTGTACATTAAATTCTAATCATTAAAAAAAAAAAAAAAAAAACTACAGGCAGCAGCAATTTTATTATGGGGACTTTGAACAGTTCCCTGGTAGGTGTGAGAGTTAGGTCTGAATCACTTTGTTTCAACAGTAAAACCTGGCCACATCCTATTGTCTTTTCTCTACATTGCAACTTAATATCATTTAATTATATCTCTTGGTCTGCTCCAACAGCAATCTGCTCTAACATTGGGCTGCTGGACTGAATTAGAGTTTGAATTATATCCTCAATAATGTGACTTAGTTGTGATTTTAAATGTGAATATACACCTGTGAACTATTACAAGCAATATACCCAATTTGGGATAACAACTGGTAGCTTTACCTGCTTAAAAATGTTCCAAAATATTTTTTTGAAACAAAAGCAAACAAGCAGAAAGCTTTTTCTACGCTATCGATGTCTTGTTCTATTATAATGTATTGTGGTGTTCAAGTATTGTGTTGTTCAAATATGCAGCTAATTTATTTTGCCTAGAAGATCTTGTATGCCCAGGGACACAATTTATGTGCCTGTTTAGCAGTTTGCTTGTTGAAATGGTCTACTGGAGGCGGGGGGCAGGGGGGAGGGCGCACAGGACAGGATTGCTTGTTCTGCATAAATCTATAATATATCTGTTTTAATGCTGCACAGGGCTTTCAAATCACTTAACTCCAGAAGGTCTCTGGTTGTGCTGCCTGTCTTTCTTCAGTAGGATTTAGCTGGCACATGGCATTTGGAATATTCAGATCTGAAGAAATGAGTTAATTAATTTCATCTGCCTTTTTAAATTTGAAACTTTGACTTGGTTTGATATGGATTAGTGCATCGGCATGAAGAGGGCTTCCTGGAAAGTTTTTGTATCTAAGTGCTCTTTCTTTGTGGCATTCTAGTACCTTGCATAGTCGACTGCTAAGTGACCAGTCACAGCTGAAGGAGGACATGGATACCTTGAAGAGGAAGAATACACAGTTGGTGCGAGAGCATAACCATCTCCAACAATCATGTGAGGAAATGAAGAGACTTCATGATGAGGATCAGAAAGAGATAACAGACCTACGCAGCCAGCAACAGCAGGTAGCCTGCAGCTCTTGGCATGAATGCTATGAGCGACTGTTTAATGTGTTCATGGAATGTAAAGCATTGCATGGCTGGCCTACCACTTACTTTTCTTTTTACCTCTGAACCAATTGGAGTAATTTTCCCTATACATCAGATATCTGACAGCGCAAGTCACAAAACTGCAATTTCAAACACAATGGTAGTGTGTACATTTAATTATCATTGTTCTCTGATAAGTGACTCTCTAAAATTGAACTTATATGGGGTTCCTTCTTCCTTGTGTTTCAGTGACTCTGGATCTAGTGTCTTTTAGTTACAAAAATCTTTTTACTTCTAAAACTTGCTAGTCCTGCAAACTTGGATCTGCAATATGAAATGTCTTTCAGCATCTAGTAGGATGAGGAGTTGCACTACTTACCTCTCCCAAAAAAACAAAAAGGAGACTACTTGCTCCCCAGTAGTTTAGCAGTGTCAGCTGGGATTGACTGGGAGCTTTGATGTATGTGAGGGGAATTTTGACCTGGGGACATGCAAGGAGGAGGAATGGTATGGATCGGAGTGGATTGGGGTTATATATGAGTGGATTTAGGGGGAAGGAGAGAACAGTGTGTGTGAGAGAGGGAGTAAGGACTGGAAGAGATGAATAGGCTCATAGACTTAAAGTCAGAAAGAACCATTGTGATCATATAGCCTGACCACCTGCAGGCCACAGAACCTCACCCACTCACTTCTGAACTAGACCCCTAACCTCTGGCAGAACTACTGAAGTCCTAAAATCATGATTTTAAAGACTTCAAGTTACAGAGAATCCACCATTTACACCAGTTTTTAAACCTGTAAGTGACCCATGCCTCATGCTGCAGAGGAAGGCAAAAAAACCAAACCCCCCTCCCCAGGGTCTCTGCCAATCTGACCCCAGGAGGGGAAATTCCTTCCCAGCCCCAAATTTGGTGATCAGTTAGACCCTGAGCAAGTGGGCAAGACCCACCAGCCAGACACCTGGGAAAGAATTCTCTGTAGTAACTCAGATCCCTCCCCATCCAGTGTCCCATTACCGGTCATGGGAGATATTTGCTGCTAGCAGTCGCAGATTGGCTACATGCCATTGTAGGCAGTCTCCTCATACCATCTCCTCCATAAACTTATCAAGCTCAGTCTTTAAACCAGTTAGGTTTTTTGCCCCTACTGCTCCCCTTTGGAGGTTGTTCCAGAACTTCACTCCTCTGATGGGTTTCAGTGTAGTAGCCGTGTTAGTCTGTGTCAGCAAAACGAAAATAAGAAAGAAAAACTTGTAGCACCTTAGAGACTAACAAATTTATTTCAGCATAAGCTTTCATGGGTTAATACCCACTCCTCTGATGGTTATTCATTTGTTCCTGTGTCCATGTTGGCATTTAACTTAAATAACTCCTCTCCCTCCCTGGTATTTATTCTGTAATGGAGAGACTGTGAGGATAGGAAGGAGAAAACACTGTGCAAAGAGAGAGATATGAAAAGTAAGAAAGCAAGGGGGAATCCATTATTAAACATTACTGACAAGTTAGACTGAGGGACAACTTAAGGAACACATGAAAAGACTTGCCAAGACATTCTTTTCATTTAATAAATATTTTCTCTCATATGCATAGATGATCTAGACATAGAATATATGGATTATCATCAGTTAAAAAAAAAATCCACATTCTTTTAAACTCCCCTCAATCAGCCAGAGATAGATACTAAATATACCTTCAAGACATTATTCAGAGTGCCTGTGTCTGTCTGCACCTACCAGCCCAGCCTTGCTCTTACAGATTGGTTGCCCCTCACAAGTACCTTTCTTTGTGTAGCCTTAGAATCCAGTGTAAAATCTGTTTACTAGTGAGTTGCGGATTTACCTTGTTTATAATTGCTCTCTATGCTCCCGTCCTTGTTTGCCGGTAAAATAAAAGGGAGTTGTCCCTTAGGATCTTGGTAAAAAAATCACTGGCTGTTAATTTATCTGTACTAGCAGGAAATTGTTTTGAAGCATCAATTAATCATAAAGAGGGATTGGGATTACATAAACTGTTAAATAAGAAGGAAGTTTGACATCAACATACCCAAATGTCTGAGTTTAACACTGATTTATACATTGAAAGGACACGGTCACTTTAAAACATTTATGTTTTAAAAATGGGTGCCTAAACATAGGCTCCTAAATTCATATTTAAGCCCCTAAATAAGAGGTCCAATTCTCAGAAGTGCTGAGCACTCAGCTCTGTGCATCTGTTCCAAAGCCCTCTGAAGTCAGTGGAAATACTGATTGCAGCCCATCCTGAAAAGACAATGAATATGACTACTTTTGCTACATGAGTAGTTTGGGTGGAGGTGTTTGGTCTAGTATTTTTGGGGATAGGAACTTGTATATAAATATGTACCATAACCTCATTTCAACCCTTAGGCAAAATTTCAGCCTTAAGTGACTTATAATTGAATTACATGCCCCTTATTGTAAGGGTTTACAATGAAAATGCAACACAAGTTACAGCATTGCTTTCTGTCAGAATAACAATGAATCAAAGCATAGCTGCACTGACTTGATAATTTTGGGCACATTGTTAATAGTTAACTGTTGACTGTTCGTTCATCGGTCTTGAACATTACATCATACTCGTAACAAAGTTGAAAGCTTTTTTTAAATAAAACTGTTCTCAGAGTTGACCCTTTCCTAATATGAAGAAAGAACTCTGGATAATTATAATTTGTAGTCATGCTAACTCTAATTTAAAGGCTTATAATAATGAAAAAAGAATGGCTTTTGTCCCTTGATCTTTAGGTATTTCTTGGGACAGGAATAGCTGTGGGCATGCAAAAGTCCAGCCTGTGTTTATATTTGGAAAGTATCACCAAAAATGAGTGGCAGTTTTTCTTTCTCCCAGTGACACCTTTAAAGGTTAGGGGAATGATTGAACAAAGTTTGGTTATTTAGGTTCACAGACACTATTCAGTTAGAACAATGCTACAGGTTGATTAATGCTTTTAAACTTCAAACTTAAAAAAAGAGCTTTTCAGGGAAGAAAGAATGGATGTTTCTAACAATTAAGCAGTCTCAACACCAAGGTGCTTGGTTTTTTAATCGTAGTAAAGTTCACACGCTAGGGAGAAAAATAGGCAAGAGGGCTGGCAGAAAAAACAACCTGGAAGTGACAGAGTCCATGGTTCATTTACAGAAAAGGGATCATTCAGTTAGAACAGTTACAGTAACATGTAGAATGGCTAAATAGATGGTTTTGCCTAACTCTGTGGACTGATTCACGAGACAAACTTTAAAGTCAAATGGTTACGCTTCAGAAGCAAAGTCTATACGAACAAAAATAATTACTTGCCAGGCTTGAAGGGTAAAAGTCAAAATAAGCTATACAGACTGAGGTGTTTACCATGTTTTTAGTTGGGGTTTTTTGTTTGTTCGTAGGTTTTTTGTTTTTGTTTTTTTATTATGTTGTTTGTTTATTTGTATTTTGTCTTGCTCGTTTCCTCTATCAGGTTAACTTGAAGGGGTGCTCCTATACATCTGTGCATGTGAAACAACTAGGACTACAGAAGTTTGGATTTTTATTCCCTGCTCTGCTATACTACAGACTCGCTATGCGAGTTTGGTCAAGTCACTTACCCTTTCTGTGCCTTAGTTTCTCACTCTGTAAAAGGGTGATGTGAAACCTACCACAGAGTGGAGTTCAGCTTTAATGTTTGTCCAGCAATTGGAGATTCTTTGATGGGAAGCACAGCATAAAGTCGGAGTGTTATTGCTATCATTTATTTTTGCAAAATAATATAATATTGTGCGAACTTCATCATTATCCTTTTCAAGGAAATTTTGTTACTCTCAGACAGTGAGAAACGTGCGTGGCTCCTTTTCTTGGTGTGTCAGTGTGAGTCATGTTGTCCTGAAGGAATGCCAGCAGTCTTATCTCAGTCTTTGTCACTTTGAATCTGGATTAATCTAATTCTATTTTTGACGGTCTCTCTGACGTGTCATGCCATTGCCAGACAGTAGCAAAACACAGCAGCCCAACTGCTTGAGAAACAAAAACTGTTGATCAAATGACTCCTACTGTGTGGGATTGTCCTTAATTTCCTGTACAGCAGCTGACTGGCCTTTAAGTTTCTACTGCTCACATATGAGGTTTTCGTTGCTATGGCTGTACCCTTGGGTCCAGCTTGGACTATTTACTCTTCCTCTTTTGGGGGCTTTGGATGGGAGGTTTTCCTTATTACTATGCTTCCTGTTTATGACATTTTCTCTTTTCTTCCCTTCCTCCCTCCAAACCACATTTGCATTTTAGAGCCTTTATTTTAAACTTAGTCAAACTCCAGCTATCTTTGGTCTTGTCTTTTCTCTTTCAGTTTACTTAATCTGATAGTTATTTCAGATATGGTCAATGAGAAGGGGCCCCATACGTTTTAGGTTGTGAGACAATGTTTGCTTCTGTCCTGAGAGTTTCAGATATTCAGCCCCTAAGTTTGGTTTCAGTACCATTTGTTTTTGTTTTTCATTTGTTTTGTTTTTCTTAGACAGTTCAGTGATGGTCAAGGCCCCAGCTCAGGAAAACATCCCTACCCACTAACGGCACTTAAGCACATGCTTAATTTTAAAAACATGCTGAAGTTCACTATTTAAAAAGTGTGTTCCCCTAAATATGGGTGGTCAAAAGAAGGTGCTGATGATATTTCCTGAATCACATCCTAAGGCCTCTGTTCAGCAAGGCACTGAATCAGGTGCCTACTTTAAGCATATGAGTAGTGGCCCAGAAGTGAATGGGACTACACAGGAGCTTGAAGTTAGGCACATGATTAAGTCATTGCTAAATTGGGGCTCTGTTGTGTCCAAATTGTCAAGTTGGAACCAAACAGCTCACAGTTCTGGTCAGTTGGGTTTTTGTACCTCTAGGTTTGTTAAAGGGGACAGTGTCAGGATAAAAATCATACTGTTAGGAACCTCACTTTATGACCTGTGTAGTTGTGATGCATAAGATCAGCTTTATCAAGCTGCAGTCTGCGGGTTACTGGTGATCTACAGAGAGCTGGCAGTCACATGAAGTTGGTAGCTGCTACTCATTTCCAGCTGCTTCTCCAAGTGTCTAGGCTTCTCAATGTAAAGAGGAGCCCGAGCGTGTGTAGAAGCAGCAGGAATTAAGGAGCCAGCAATGACTATAATTAGGGCTCCGTGTCTGTCACAGAGGTCACGGATTCTGTGACTTTCTGCAGCCTTCGTGACTTCTGCAGCGGCCAGTGTGGCTGACCCCAGGGCCTCCCGAGCAGCTGGCTCCAGGGACAACCAAACCGACTGCTGCTGGAGCGGCTCTGCAGCCACTTGCTCAGGTGGCCCTGGGGACCACCTAAGCAGCGGTCCCAGGGGCAGCTGGAACAGCCACTGCTCAGCAGCCCCAGCAGCTGGTGCCACTGCCCACCCCCGGGCAGAGACACCCCCTCCCCAAGATTTAGTCAGGGGTATTTTTAGTAAAAGTCAAGGACAGGCCAAAGGCCGTGAATTTTTGTGTATTGCCTGCAACCTGTCCATGACTTTTACTAAAAATACCCATAACTAAATCGTAGCCGTAACTATAATTGCCCAGGGAGTGATGAGCAGTTGCAAATGGTATCCTAGTAGTCTGTGTGATCATGAACAGGAGGGGATCCACAAGGTTTCTCCCTGTGTTTGCGGTTCTTGCAATGAAACTGTCAGCACTTTCTCCTTAGAGCAGTGGTGGGCAACCTGCGGCCCGTGGGTCGCACGCAGCCCATCAGGATAATCCTCTGGTGGGCCGCCAGACAGTTTGTTTACATTTACACAGCCACCTGCAGCTCCTAGTGGCCACTGTTTGCCGTTCCCAGCCAGTGGGAGCTGCGGGAAGCATTTTATGAAAGTATTCCTTTTAAGTTCCTCCTTAAATGCCTCTAAACTTTTGGCTAGATTTGACCCTTTTAAACAGAACACTTGCAATGTTTTTGGGAGCAAAATAATCTAGCTATGGGTAGATTTCTGAACAAATGCTGCTTTACTAGATGTTTTTAGATGAAATAACGATGAATATTGAAATGGATGATGGCATGTAAATCTTACCCAGACTAGCCTTTCATCTCTTGAAACTTAAGTTATTTGAGTTTGAGTTGTCATCGTGAGTGAGACTGGTAAAATGAAGTATTAATCACCATTGTCACAGCTTCCAAAGTTATGTTTTGGGGGAGTGCTTTATAATTTGGCAGTTGAAATGTGGAAAAGTTATTAAATATTTGTTCAACTAGTAATAGTAAACTAAGTTAGAGATCGCCTTGTCTAGTGTTGTGGGTTTTTTGGTTGTTTTTTTTTTTTTTTTTTAAGACCCATGTGTTAAGACTAAGTATTGGTATCTTTTTTTTTGCCCTTTTATTTAGATTGCTTGTCTATAGCAAAACAATTTTTATAGGACTATTGATATAGTCATGTTTTTCCATCTAAATGTATTGAATGTGAGTATTACCAGCCTGAAGGTAAGAATCTGGTATGTAGAGATTTCCTTTTCAAAATGGCCTAATTCAACTTAAATTTTTTTTTTTTCATGGACATTGAGTTTGAGGAGAAAAGTAGCTATAAGCAAAAAATATTAAGTAGTTTTCATATAGTAACAGATCTCCTAAGACATTCATATTATTTAAAAACAAGTGAAAAGTCTCGTATGGGAACCTCTTAATGAAATTATCCTTTTGTTTCTTACTTAGGTTATGAAACAGAATGGATCCTCAGAGATACTAAATAAACTCTATGATACAGCAATGGACAAGCTAGAAGGCGTGAAAAAGGATTATGATGCGTTAAGGAAACGGTACAATGAGAAGATAGCAAGCCACAATACAGACCTTAGCCGGCTAGAACAGACTGAGGAGGAGAACAGGCGTCTTCAGAAGCAGATTGACATGTTAATGAAACAGAGGGACACAGCAATACATGTCCAGCAGCAGTATTCCTCCTCTCTTAGAAGGTATAGGCAGCTTTTTGCAATTCTGCTGCTGAGTGACATTTTAAAGAGATGGTAACATAAACCTGTATTTTTCTAAACATTTGTGTATCTACAGTGGAAGGCACCTTAGTGAGTATGCAAAAAATCCAAAAAGAACGCCATACATCATCCCGCACAACTTCAGGGACTAAAAATCATTGAGAGGAAATGATTGTCCTGCCCAACCTTTTCCAGGATTATGTTTTTATCTATGTGAAATCCTGTAACAACTGTCCTTCAGTTCATCTAAGAAAACCTGTGGTTCAAAGGGGTTTATTCTTCCCTCTCAGCTGTACTTGACTGCTATCTAAGGGGAGTCAAATGTACATTCAAGGGTATATTAGGTGTTGTCAAACCTGAAAGGTTTGGGGCTTTGTTTGCCAGGTTTAATGAACTCGACTCACTAGATGATGAATCCATTGTAGCATAAACATAGGCTGCCAGGTAAAGTTCTTGTTCTGGGAGTGGAGTTTTAGCTAATGAAGAGGGCCCCATGCTTGGAGAAAACCTTCATGGTGCTGTAATGGCATCTCAGACTGCATGCTGGTCTCCAGTGGTGCTGCAGCCTGACCGCATCATGGGTTAGAGGAGGGGTAGGCAACCGAAGGCGGCACGCGAGCTGATTTCAGTGGCACTCTCACTGCCTGGGTCCTGGCCACCGGTCCGGGGGGCTCTGCATTTCTAATTTTAATTTAATTTTAAATTAAGCTTCTTAAACATTTTAAAAACCTTATTTACTTTAAATACAACAATTGTTTAGTTATATCTCATCATCATTTAGTTATATCCCATCATCCCGTGAACACAGAACTCTCTGTCAGCTGGGATGAGGGCTGCAGCATAGACACATTTGCATTGCTATTTATGTATCTGTGATGCATCAGAAGTTTAAACCGGTTTAAAACCATGTTTTATACACTGCTGTGTTGACTCCTGGAAGTGTGCAAAAGCTTAATGTGCAGTAGTGAGCAGTGCAGAAACTCTGGTTGCATTGACAAAGGCTTGGTGACTGATGTTATGGTCCTGTCCTATAGGACTCCTCTTTAGAGAGGAAGTAAATTTTATATGCAGACTTCTATTTAAATTCTAGAATCTACCACAGGGGCTGACTTCCGGCCCCGCCTGTGGGTGCTGTCACCCGGCGTTGGGGGCGGGGCCCCGCCCCTGACGCCGGGTGATGTTGCGGGGCCCCGCCCCCGAGGCCAACGCAACGTTGCCCTGCGTCGGGGGCGGGGCCTCGCAACATCTCCCGGTGCCCGGTAAGTTTGCCACGGGTCCGGGGCGGGCGGGGAGTTGCCGGTGGGTGCGGAGCACCCACCAATTTTTCTCCGTGGGTGCTCCAGCACCGGAGCACCCATGGAGTTGGCGCCTATGGAATCTACTTGCTTGGGGATTTGCATAATATACTGGCTCTTAATGAGGCATCTGGAATACTCTGCTCAAGGCTAGTACTGTATAGTCACTGAAAGAGTCCTCATGAAGAAATGAAGTCTGTTAGTAAATCTATTGTGTTGTGTGGTATTAGTGTAGCATTTGAATGTCAAGACTGGGGAATTTGAGGAACTGCAGTCCTGTTCCTCAGAAGCATATGAGAAAGCAAGTTAATTGGACTGAGGAACTATTTTCATTGTGTTTATTCATTTTGTATGTTTCTTTGTTTTTTTTGGTGAGTGCGTGGTTATGGGGTTTTGACCTCTTTTCTTGTGACTTCTCTTTCCCTCTTCATAACCATTCAGTCAAAAATATATTTAACTGAATAGGAAATTTATCATTAAAAACAGCTTGAAAATAATCCTTGTGCGTGGTCAGTATGTTGTTTTTAAGCATGAAATATTGCTCTTTTCAAAATTCATGTTTGAGAGTATCAAATGTACCAAACCTGTAGTTTAGGTCAAGGACTACCTCGCTACAAAACTTGAGAACTTCAGCACTTTTTAACTGCAGTTTGGTTTAAAAACATGTTTAAGCAGAGTCTAAATTGCATTTTGTTTTTGTGTAACAAAACATGGCTTGGTAGCAGGGCCGGCTCTAACTTTTCTGCCACCCCAAGCAAAAGAAAACAAAAAAACCCCAAGCGCCGCCCCACCCAAACAAAAACCACCACCCCCCCCCACAGCACCCCCTGAAACAACCGGGGCCCCGCTCTCCTCCCGGCCGGAGCACCCCGGCTGGGGGGAGGGCGGCTTGTCTGCAGCACCGCTTTCCCCCCGGCCGGCGCGCCGGGAGGAGAGCAGCTTTCCCGTGGCCCCGCTCTCTCCCACGGCCGGAGCGCCGGGGGAGGGCGGCATGCTGGCGGTCCCGCTCTCCTCCCGGCCAGAGCGCCTCCGGGCGCCGCCCCCGGCCCAGGTGCCGCCCCAAGCAGGTGCTTGGTCGGCTGGTGCCTGAAGCTGGCCCTGCTTGGTAGTCTGAGTACAGAACACCTTTTTCCTTTTGGCATGGCCCTCAGGATTTTAAACATGGACTAAGTTACCCCTACAATTCCACCTACTGTATGCAATCGCATCAAAACAGAGATGTGGCATATAGTTTGTCCCCCAGTGAGGACTCTTGAGGTATTGGCCACCATTCCCAAACTTAGCCCCCCTTACAATGCAACCCATCCTCTTTCATAACAGCAGCTGCAAATGCTGCACTGACCCTGTGGATAGAACAGGAAGCCTCTGAGCTGTGAAAGTGTGAAGCCAGCTGTCTCTTGCTCGTTCCTCCTTGGAGGCAGAGAGCAGTCAGCTCAAGGTCAGTTCTGAAGCCAGTTTTTCCACATGGAACTTCATTGTATATCTACTCAGCTATCTGTACTATGATAGTTTAACAGATAGAAGTATCCTCTACAGAAGATATGATTTTCTTCCCCCATTTAGATACTTCCTGATGGCTCAGGGTTTTTTTCTGCTTAAAAAAAACCTTCTTTATAGTATGTAGCCTCTTTATAGCTGATGACCCATTTCCGTTCGGCAGATACTGATTTGATATGTTTTTTTTCCCCCATTCCCTTCTCTGTGACCGTAATGGTGCTTGGAATGCACATGGCCACAAGGTTATACATCACCAGTGTGTCTCTCACAGGCTTTTAATGTATTATCTATGCCTAGTAAGGTACAATCTCATGTTTGCCCACAACTCCAAAAGTAAAAAACAACAGCAAAGTACTTGACAGATTTTTCTGTTCTCTACAAACTGGTGATCTGTAAGGAGATTCTTTAATTTGCACTAATGGCAGGGGAGACGCTTGTAAATTACTGACAGATGTCTCATTAATGACATGGAGATGCTTTAAATTTGCAGGTGCCCTCAACTAAATATCGTAGGTAGCATTCCCTGCTTACTGGATATGCCCAGAGCCTGGCACAGCCTGACAATCAGGCTTACAGCTCTGGTTTCCAGGGTCAAAGCATAGTATACTGACTTGCACAAGAACCATGTCTAGATCATGCCAAGCATTTGTGTGAGAACACAAAATATGCCAGAGGCATATAGGAATTGCCATGCTGGATCAGACTAGAAGTCCATTAAGTCAGGTACCCTGTTTCTGCCGCTAGCAATAACCAGATGCTTCAGGAAAAAAGGTGCAAAGAAATCCCTTATTTATATGGATATCTAAGTCTTTTCCAAATCTCACTAAGCTCTTGGCCTTTTATACCTTGTGGCAATAAACTTCACAGATTAACTACATGTTGTGTTAAAAAGAAATACTTTTTAAAATCAAATTTAAATTTGTTGCCCTTAATTTAGTGGATGTCCCTTTGTTCTCTTATCAAAATAAGGCAAATAGGAGCATCCAATTTACGGTCCTTATCCTCCACATTTTCCGCACCTCTAATTTGTCTCCTTTCTAAACCGTGGCACTGGTAATTTCTGATGCTCAGATCTGGGAACCCATTGCTCCCCCCACCTTTGCTATATCCTTTCCGGGATGGAGTGCCCAGAACAGAACACATTATTTCAGGCAAAAACAGACCATCAATTTCTGTAATGGTGTATTTTCAGTATTATTATTGATCACATTTTATACACATTGAAAAAAAATTATTTGCTTTATTTTTTACTGCTTCTGTGCATCAAGTTTATGTTTTCCTGTTTTAATTCCAAATCTTCAGTTGCAACCACCCGGCCCTTCTCATATCCCTAAATGGGTTCTGGCCAGGTGGGGCAGGAGTTCTGCTGTTTACTGCACTGTTTAATGCATACTCTTGAACACATAGGAAGCATTTAGTTATATAGATGTGCACTACAATAAGATTATCCAGAGGAGAGCAGCAAAAATGATGATAGGTTTAGAAACCCTGACCTATGAAGAAAGGTTAAAAAAAAATTGAGCATGTTTAGTCTTGAGAAAAAAAATCTGGTAAGTCTTCACATAAGTTAAGGGCTATTGGAAAGCGGACGGTAATCCAATTGTTCTCCATGTCTGCTGAAAGTGGGACAAGAAGTAATGGGTTTAATCTGCAGCAAGAGAGGTGTAAGATAGACATCAGAAAAAACTTTTTAATTATAAGAGTAGTTAAACTCTGGAATATCCTTCCGAGGGAGGTTGTGGAGTCCCCATCATTGGAAGTTTTGAAGAACAGGTTGAACAAACACCTGTCAAGGATGGTCTAGGTTTACTTGGCCCTGCCTCAGTGCAAGGGCTGGACTTAGAATCATAGAATATCAGGGTTGGAAGGGACCTTAGGAGGTCATCTAGTCCAACCCCCTGCTCAAAGCAGGACCAATCCCCAATTTTCACCCCAGATCCCTAAATGGCCCCCTCAAGGATTGAACTCACAACCCTGCGTTTAGCAGGCCAATGCTCAAACCACTGAGCTAGCCCTCCCCCCTTGATGACTTCTTGAGTCCCTTCCAGCCCTGCATTTCTACAGCTCTATAAAAGGAAAATGCAGAATGATGGAAGCGCCTTTGTTTCTTTTTGTTGTTGTTTAGGTTTGAGTCAATTCAGCAAGAGCTAAGCAAAGCAACTGCGCAGAACAAGGAGTTGCAGAGAGAGATGGAGCGGTTACAGTCAGAAGTGACGCGGTTCAAAACAATGCAGCTGAAGGCAGTGAAGGATGCAGAGAAGTACAAGGAAGAGAGAGACTCTGTTTTCAATGAGTATCGCCTCATAATGAGTGAGAGAGACCAAGTGATTAAAGAGGTGGATAAGCTTCAAACTGAGCTAGAGCTTGCAGAGTCCAAACTGAAAAACACTTCCTCAGAGAAAAGAGTGGCTAGTGAAGAGATGGAAGCTTTAAGACAGGTACCAAGGGACCATTTTGTTGTGGGTGGGAGTATAAAGAGGTTTTACCAGTGCCGCCTTGCAGCTGTGCAAAAAAAAATGTGTGCCCGATAGATGGGAAACATGGCTTCATTGTGAAAAGGAAATTCCCCGCTGACGTTCTCCTGGCGGCACTCTTTACTAAATACAGTTGAGTACCTGTCAGCTACAATCTGCTATGCAGTTGACTTGTTCTGTTCAGTTCACTTCAAATTCTTAATTTTAACAAGCCAACCTTTTGTATCCAGCAAGTGATGCACTGTATAACAATAGATAGAACTCAGATATATTTTTTTCTTTAATTTTTAACTGGTAGCTGAGAGAGAGACATCTGGGTATTATCTATTAAGAAACAAGACCTAGCATTATAAAATAGACTCCCAGCCTCATTTTAACATCTACTCAAAGACTACAATTATGCCCCCTGTTCTTTGTCATTTAGCCTCTCAAAATTAGAGGACATTTGGCACTGTGATTTACAAAAATGCAGGCACTGCTTTATAAATCATATTAATCCAAAAGCGGTATTACTTCAGGAATATATTCTTAAAATGTTTAAAACACGAGTGCTATTAGTAGGATTTACAAATGCAGCTTGCTGCTAAATAGTATTCACTTGGTCATTTAATTTTCAAATATTTTGCTTGGGTATGATTCACATACAACCAAATATTTTTCTAGTGCCCATAAATCTTCTTTTTTTTTTTTCTTTACTTGACTTTTCACAGGCTTGTCATTGATTACAAATAATCCTTTATATAAAATTATCTAACTGCAGCACTTCTGAAAACCAGATCTTTTATTTAGGTACATAAATATGGGTTAGACTATGTAGCCAACACTCAAGCAACCAAGTTCAAAAAACTTTGGCCTAACAGTTGAACTTAGTAGGTGCTAACTATCTGGAACCTAAATCACTAAGGCCTGGCCTACCCTTAAAAACAAATAAAATAAACAATTGACCTAGCTATGTCACTCAGCTGTGAACATTTTTGCACCTTGAGTACCATAGTTAGGTCCACCTAACCCTAGTGTGGATATGGCGAGGTTAATAGAAGGATTCTTCTGTTGAGCTAGGTACCGCCACTGAGAGGTGGATTAACTACATTGATAGAAAAACCCCTTCCATCGATATGGGAAGTGTCCGTACTACGGCTCTACAGAGGCATAGCTGCAGTGCTGTAGCATAGACGGCCAAAAGGGGGGGGTTTCAGAAGCTCTCAGTGTTGGCTTAACTCCGATCCCGTTGAAGACAATCGTAGTTTTACCATTAACTTCAGTGAAAGCAGAGTAAGGGTAATTCTGAGCACTTCTGTAAATCTCACCCAAAGTTGACTGCTCATGATTTGTCTTAACAATCAACACAGTTCCTACAGTAATTTGCATGGGTGCTTATTAAGCATAAAATTAAAAAATAAAATAAACAAGCATTCCTGGAGAGTTAGTTCACAATCTTGAAAGCCCACTTGGATGAGTAGTTGAATAGGGACAGGAAGAAGGCGATAATCCTGATGAACAAGATGCTAGTTGCTGACATACTTTTTTAAAATAAAATGTTATGAATGGTTTTTAAGGGCAGATACAACTCCTGTGTCTGTATAGTGAGGCTACTGCTGTAGCTTTTGCTAGAACAACTCTTTTAATTATATAAATTAACTTGACTGTGTTGGCACTTCAGTTTTTCTTTTATAACTATGGGGCTAGTCTGCCTCTGAGCAGGGTGTTCTTTTGTCATGTAATGCTGACCATCTGAATTTGCATTTATCTAGTTCTGACTGAATCTAGTACCTGGGCAGGAATTTGAGAGGGATATACAGGTGATTTATTGATCAAGTGACGCTTCCACTTGGAGTACCATGCATGAGAATCCCACGTAAACGGGATTATCCTTTCAAAGAGTTTGACAACATCTGGTACTGCAATTGCTGCCTATTGTGTGTAGCTCCACCTAGTGATATGTTGCAGTTATGACCGTCATGTATTATGGTCATAGCTATTTGTCTAAAACAGCCTGCATCAATTTAAACTGTTTTAAATGTTCATCCTGCAGTACATCTGTGTATAGTGATGCAGTTTTTGTGCTATTACTAAAATGTAAAAGCTACCAAAGGTAGGGGTTTTTCTTACCATTTTAGCTTTTAAAAATTAAATGAGCATATGAGCCATGAACTTTCGGACCTAGTGCTACTCCCTAGTTTCTAAATCTTCATGGGGTCCTGCATGCTCAAACACAAATGAATTAAACCATTTCCAGACACTTCTGAAATGTATGGCACACACAGGTGGTTGAACAAATCAAAAGTAGGAAAACTGAATTAAGCGTTCTTATTGTGGACAATTTCAGGCAAGAGCCCAATGATTTTAGCCATACACAGACCTGTCAATAAGGGATTTTTGTCTGTTTTTGCAGGCTCAGGTAGCCTGCCATACCATTTTACTTTTAGGATGGGGGTGCACAAGCAACTACCTGGGTATATGATACTTTATTTCAGCAATTCAGTTGGCTCTTTCCTTTGCCGAACAAGTTGTCTTCACTCTTGTATCTTACGGGGCTCTTTATCACAATATAGTCACATTTGAAGACTTCCTACAAGAGTAAGAATTTTTATCACAGATGCAAAGAGCAGTTCACTTTCTGCCTGTGAACTAGCTAAATTCTCCATCTGATTATATAGTAATGAAACTGTGTAATTTGAGTTTTACATACCTGTTTGCAGAAGCAAATTGAGCAAGAATGAGCAACACTTGCCCAATCATTCTTAGCACTTCCCCACACTTATAGTTGTAGCAGTACCTTTTGTAAATAATAGCTGCAATATGGCAGTTTTTGTTTACCAAGAGAATAGTAGAAACTTTTCAGCTGGGATTTGGGACTGAAGTTCCAAATTTTTTTATATTTACAGCATCCATTTCTGTTTGCTAAAGAGAAGAGAATTCTCTGGTGATTCGGACACACAACCATGTTAGCAATCTTCCCTTCCACACTGGTAGTCTCTGTTTTCACCTACTCATATCCAGAAGTCCTGCTTTCCCACCATTGTGTGGAATTTAACACTCCCACCCTATTCAGCCATCGTGCCAGTGCCATGCAGAACAATTTTTCAGACCAGAGTGCTGCATTTTCTATCGGGAATTGTTTTGACGGGCATCAGATGATATTTGATCTTGTACTGTCAGGTTGCTGTTCAGTCTAAACTACATAAAACAAATAAAGCTGGGAGGAGGCCTTACTAGCTTGAAGCTGGTTGGAGAGAAGAGATGTCTGTTCTAAATCAGCCAGTTGCTTTATTTTATGTCAGTGTGAGCACCTCTGAGAAAATTATGGCAATGCCTAATTTTTCCAAAGTTTTAAAGTATGATTTTCTATTATTTAAAAGCCTTTTTAGGAATGATTCCTCTGCCCCAAAGCTTTGTTGGCTTTTTGGCTCTTCTGAACACTGATCAAGCTTTATTACTTCTATATCACCTTTATCCAAGGATCTCAAAACACTTTTTCTGTGGAGAAATTATTCAAGCCATGTTACAAACTGATGTGGTGGGCCTGATTTTTTTTCTGAGGTACTAAACAACCACAGCTCCCACAGCAGAATTGTTTTTATGATCTTAACAGTTCTATTTAAAGTCTCCTAAGAATACCTCTTTGTCTTCATGGTGTTGCACAGGCCCATTAGTAGTATGTTCACACCTTGCAGTTGACTCGCATGCTACATTCAATATAATGTATTGTATTGTATGGCACATCATATTCTTATCTTATAATTGTAACATTTCATGGTACACGTACACCTAATTGGTGTCTTACACTGTAAGATACTCATGTCCCTTTAAAATAAATGTGAAGCTGCAGGGCACTCATTCACTTAGGTTGCAAAACATTATCGTGCAATAATGAAGGAAATTGCTTTGAAATAACACGAAAGGGAAAGATTTGTGCTCGCATTCTGCAAAGGGGAGCTGTATAGCACTATGTAATTACAACATTGAATAAAAATACGTTTAAAATATGTAATATGATTGTTTTGTGTGAAATCTGACTGGCTATCCAGGACTCCTGAGGACTTGCAACAAATGTCCTCTCTCCAGGTTTCTCAGAACCATGAGTGTTCCTAGATTATGTGCTTCATTATTTAGACAGCGGGGTGTTTAAAGGTGGTGGTATGGTAGTTTTAACACTTTGCTGAATGTTGTTAGCTATTCTTTTTCTGCATTTAATATGGGGACGGAGCTGTACAATTCCCCTTTTTGCAGATCGTTCGTTATACACCCCCAGTATTTAAGATGTCAATGTGTATTCAATTGGAAAGAAGAAATATTGCTCTGTACCTAACACCCTGCAAACAATGGGTCTCGTTGTAGGAGCTAAACTCAGCTCTAGTGGAAAGAGATCGAGCAATTTGTGAAAGGAATGAGTTGCTGGAAAAGTACTGTCATGAAGTGAAGGACAAGGCTGAGGCCCAGAAGGAACTTGATCAAGCTTGCAAGGATATAGAGACAGTGAAGGAAGAAAGAGATGTTGCCAGGAAAGAGAGAACAGAAGCTATCATCCAGAGAGACCATCTGCTAAGGGAATATTACCAAGCTCGTCAGGTACTGGCTGTCTTTGTAGATGGCTTTTTCTTTTTAGGTCGAGGAGAGTAAATGCCATTCGGCAGGCTTGTAAACGTCTTGGTACAAAGCTTTTTTTTTTTTTTTTTTTTTTTTTTTTTTTTAAATTCAATGAAGAATGCTTCATATGCATGTGTGCACGCACTCCTTATGAAGGGGAGTGACTAGGCTACTTGTTTAAAATCAATCAGTCACACTTTTTAAGTTTCCATTTATAAAGGGTTAATACATGATTGGTTAGATGTTTTTAATATATGGTTAACAGATTGTTAAAGCCCAACAGTTCAGCAGGTTACAGTAGTGGTATGGCTGGAGCATTGCCCCCTTGTGGATCTTCCAGGACCTCACTGAGCCAGGCTCTGTCCCACCAGCTAGTTTTCCCATCAGTCTTATTCCAGTTCTGGGCAGGGTTGAGGGGCTCAAGCCCCAAAATGTTCAAAAAAAAATTCCCCAAACACTAGGCTGTCCCCCAATCTTCCGGTGGGAGGAGGCGTGGGGCGGCGTGTCCCTGCCCTTTCCTTTGGGATTGGTTCCTCCACTAGTCTCTTATGTGAGTGGTGTTCGCGCCTTGAAGTCTGGCTGTTCCACCAGTGGCTGCTCCGGCTAGCAGGCTCTTCGCCTGCCAGTCCTGAACTGAGCCAGGTGGTCTTTTTATTCTCCCTCCTGGCTTGGCATTGGCTGCAGGTGTAGCAGGGTGGACCTAGCTGGATCCAAAGGCACTCCTTAACCCCTTCTTTGCTGGTATTGGTCCTCTGTGCCCCATCTCAGTCACTTAAAACAATCTGAAATATCTTCTGCTCGTGTGCTCATCTGTTACATAGCTACTTATGTCTCTAACATGCTTATTATGTGTGCCAACAATTCAAACCTTTATAAACAATTTATAAATGAAACAATATGAAGACTAAAAAGATTTTCTGTTGTGCATAAATTCTTTACATTCAATCACATTAGGATATACAGATCATTAAAGGGATAGATGGAGCACATCAAGCTGTCGCTGTTAGTGATTATATAGAAGAGTTTAAAATATTCTTGCAGTTTTGCATGTTTGTAGATCTATTGTATATAATATATTACATACACAATTATACTGTAATATAATATGTAAATCCTACACTATCCCTGCTTCTCATGGTTGAGAAAGAACTACAGGATTTACAGTAATTTTTATATTAGAGAAGATCCTTCAGAAGGTTTTTTGTGTGTGAGAGAGGTGCATTTTCATTTATCTAATTTCATTATAGTATCAATCCTTGATCATAATAGACTCTTTTCACCACAAACCCCCCCATCCTCAGCTTTCTATGCCATGTATATTTGTCAATCTTGAATCAACATCTGAGTGAGCAATAAAACTAGGAATTCAATTGGGCTGTGCAGAACCCTTTTATTTTCAGTTGGCAATCGTGCCTCCAACTCTGTCTTGTCGTGCAGAAAGCTTTCCTCCGTCTCCCCCTATCAAAAGCCACTGATATGGGAAGACCTTGGCTTGACTCGCAGTCTTCTTCAAAGGATCAGCATGAGTTGGAATACCTCATGTAGGCAGTACCGGCAGCACCTGTCACTAAGCAGTGTGCCCCCACCTCCCAGATAGGTAAACCTAAAGAGTTGATTTGATGGACTCCAAAGGAGAAGCCCTACCAAAACCTCTGCTGAATGAGACATGGCTGTGACCATGGATTTTAAGGATCTGTACAGCAGGGGAGATACAGAGAAGAACTGTAGGGCTCCAACACAGGACCCTCAAGAGGGGTGAAATGTGACTTCTTAGGGTTTATCTTTGTTTTACGAAGGGGAGTGGAGGATCCTGAACAAGCTGAGTGGCGATTTCTGTGATATAATCACTGATGGATACATAGTACATAGGGTCAAATCTCAGTTGTTGTGGGTTGATTTGGGGGTTTTAAGGGCTGAGGTTGAGTGGAAGAGCGGGAAGGGAAATAGCACAATGAAAGGCAAGACGTGAATTTTTGTGGCTTCTGTTAGTTCTCATGAATTAGTATTACACTTTTTGGAGTGGTGGGTTGGAATGTGGCTGGCTGTAAACATGAATGGCTACAATTAAACTCATTTGGGAAGGAATCCAGCCCTAAAAGTGTAGTGTCCTGGGTGTATTGACTCTCCTAGCACTGGTAGGACCCCTCTACATGTATTTAGACCCTGTTCCTGAAAACACACAGTTGCTTAACTTTACTCAAGAGAATGGTCCCATTGAGTTCATCAGGACTACTCACATATGTCAAGTTAAGATCACTTGTAACTATCTGCAGGATTAGGGCTTGAAATGTGGTTGTGTTAAAATAAGCTTGTTTCTCTTGTGTGCGCACATGGAAGTGCTCTCTCTAAGTCAGCGTTGTCATTGTCGCTATTTCCTTCGTTCAAAATATGCGATGGTAGAGAGGTGCGGGTTAATTTTTTTTAAAAAAGAAATGAAATATTTTCTAAAACGTTGAATTAAAACAAAAACTGCTTGGAGATGCATTATTCTCCTTGGGAGATTGGGGATTGTGAATCACAAGTGTAGGTGTACTGTAAATCTGTATGTCTGATGATTTTTGCTGCCTGTCACAGGATCAGTCGTAGATACTAAAACAGCCAGTCTGTGCCATGATTGTTCACTGTGTTTATGTAGTTTCTAGCTGTCCTTAGACATCTTCCGTCTCTCTGTGCTAAAACAGATCAATGAGTCAGCAAGGCGTCACTGAAATATGAAGTGTATATTAATTTTGCTCTAGATGAAGAATCTTCTACCACAGATCACAGTGCTATGAGTTGTTGACCGGCCTCTGTTCCTATTGACTAAAATGCTTGGAGCCGATCCAGAACCCTTTACGCAAGCAAAGTTCCCACTGATTTTGAGATTCCCACTGAATGCTAGTTTAGTCTGTGGAAGGATTTCAGGACCGAGCCCTTCATATAACAAACCTGTAGTAAGGGTTACAAAACCCAGTGTGCATACTTATTCTGTGAACTGTACATAAAATAAATATTTCTATATATTTGAACTCATAGATACAAGATTCTGCTACACTGGACATAGAAAGAGCTAACAAAGAAATTGAAATGCTTCGAAAGCAATATGAGGCCATGTCACAGGAGCTAAAGGAAGCCATCCAGGAAGCAGAAGTAGCCAAATGTCGGAGAGATTGGGCCTTTCAAGAACGGGACAAGATAGTTGCGGAAAGAGAGAGCATACGGTAAACATGTTAGATGACATGCTAGTGCTCTTCATAATCTCAATGGCTAAATGGCAATGGTGTTCTTGTAGTGCAGCTGACTCTCTTTCAGAGTTTAACGGTTTTTGATAGCATATCTTAACTTTTTTGAGCCAATGCATGATTTTATCACAGTGTACTTAAGTAATAGGAAGGACACCCCTTTTTAATTTGGTAGGGTCTTCCAAGACACCCTTCTTAACAACCTACCCCTTCATCACCATACTAACTTCTCTCTGGTAAACATCCTTCCAGAGCCCATCAGCACAGCAGTTGGAGTGGTAACAAGGTACCTCTTCCTCTACACATAGTAGCCAACTCTGTAGTACCCATGGTCTAAAAAGCAAGGGACCTGAAGCCTGATTTCTGAGGATCTAGTCATCATCTTACTGTCTTACCCAACACCTCTTTTGTTCTAGATAAACGCAAAGTACAAAAGTGGAATTTCTAAAGGAAGGATTTTGTAGCGGTTAAAGGATGTGACTGGGTATAAGGATTCAGGTTTCTGTAAGTTAGTAAATGTAAGTTGCAGCTTTAAAGTTGTACCTGAATGTCTGTTGTTTTCAAAGGACTTTGTGTGACAACTTGAGGAGAGAGCGAGACAGAGCTGTGAGTGACTTGGCAGAGGCTCTTCGCAATCTCGATGACATGAGAAAGCAAAAAAATGATGCTGTGCGTGAACTGAAGGAACTAAAGTATGTTATAAAATGATTTCATTGCATAAATGCTTTTTATACTAGAAACCTTTATTTAACAGACTCTTCAGGCCTGTCTACGTAAGTGAAGTCTGCATCCGTGTGACTAAGATAGCACTAGTACACAAACCCCCTAGTGTAGATGCACTGCCCCAACACAAAGCAGGGCTTGTTATGGTTCAGTAACTTACTCAGCTTAAACAGTAATCAAAAGCTCTATTGCAGCTTGAGGTTTAAGAAAGTATATTAGTTCTAATGCTTTTAAAAAAGCTATTCAGTTAGAAAAAGAAATTTTCAAGTCAACATATACTGATGAGAGAGATTTCAAAATAATTACTGTGCGCCCCTGGCTTATCATAACCTTTTGCCTGCAATATACCCATCATTTCCGTTGAGATTAAATGGATTTTAAACACCTATTGTACACAATAGGATTCATTTGTTGATGAATTTATAGATCGGCATTGTGTAAAATGCCTGACAAAGGGCAAAAGGAGCTGGTTACTTAGTCATGTTACCCCCCCCCCCCCCCGGGAAATAAGGAAATAGAAAACCTCCATTTTGATTAGACTGTTCAGTCAAAAGCGTAATATGTTCTGAACATGTCTACATACTAAATGTGTCTGTTGAAAAGCGCTGAAGCAACTCTTTCACTGCTGTCAGGCTTTCACTATAGCTTTGTTCATTACATCCGAATTCGCACTGAATTATAAATAAGAGGAGAAATCATGCATCACATCATTTTTCAGAGTGGTAGGAGATCTTGTTTTCAGTACTAAATCACATCCACTTCTCCCCTACTATTTGGAGCAGCTTATCTTGGGAGGGGGAAATCTTCTGCTATCTTTCTTAAGAGGCATTTTCTATATGTTCATGTATGGAACTTGTTTGTAAGTTTCCTACAGTTAATATAAGAGAAGATTATTACAATATGAAGGAAATGAAGTTTTAAAAAGTGAGTCCAGGTTTTTACTTAGATTGTGGGATTAAATAAACTGAGCAGAGATTGTATTGCTAAATTAGAGAGAGAACTATGAAGTACATAATCTCATTCATTCATTTCTTTACAAGAGAGGTGCTGAATCACCTATGAACACGTCTTTCATTCCATAGAGAGAAGATGGAGAACCAGTTGGAAAAGGAAGCCAGGTTTCGGCAGTTGATGGCCCACAGTTCTCATGATTCAGCCATAGACACGGATTCTCTGGAATGGGAAACAGAAGTTGTGGAGTTTGAAAAAGACAGAGTAAGCCCAAGATACATTGAAGACTTTAGTATTTTATATGAATGAATTGCTTGATGTTTCATCAGTACATCCCTTGTACAATGGGTTATAAAAATAATGTTGTTTGTTGAATATGTATTTTTAAACATTATTAATTTTAATTGTGGTTATATACCTTAAATGCAGTAATTCAACAAATTCCATATCTGTCTGGTAGGATAAGATGACAAATTAAAGCACAATAGACCATTATCAAAAAGATTTGTTACAGGAAATCTACTCCCTCTTGTGGAGTACAAACCATAGATAACTTTGCTATCTTATCTTGTAAACCACATAACTGTTACCTTTATATAACAATGGTGTGTGTGTGTGTGAGAGAGAGTAAATACATTTATATATATATATAATTTTTTTAAAACAAGGAGATTAATTCCTAACACTTATGGTGGTAATAAAACAGTGAACAAGGTTGTATTAATACCTGGGGGAGGAACTGAAATTTGTGTATAATAATTTATACATCTGAGAGATTGTTAAAGCACAAAAGATATAAAATAAGGGCATAGTAAAAGCACTCAGTTTACAATCTCTGTGTACTTACAAATGCAAATTAGTTTGAATTCCAGTTGAATCGCTGGTAACATTAACAATGTTTATTAGGAGGATATGGACTTGAAAGCACTTGGTTTTGATGTGGCAGAAGGTGTGAATGAACCATACCTCCCTGGAGACTGTGGGATTTTTGTCACAAAAGTAGACAAAGGAAGTATTGCAGATGGTCGATTAAGGTACAGTGTTAACTGGTAAATCATTTGCATGCCACTTGGAAACACTTATTTTAATTTGCTTTGGTTGTAAAAGAAAAACAAAAAAGATCAAAATATTATGGCTGGTTGGTCACCTCTCCATACTTTGGGTGGGTTCTGTTTTAGCTCCCTAATAACTTAGGCATGGAAAATTGGCTTGATCTGAAAATTGCAGTAAGGAGAAGGTGTCTGCAAAGCATTATGGAAATAAATCTAGCTATTCTTGATTTACAGATCATTTAAAAAAAAATCCCAATTTGAAATGTTGACATTTGACTGTTGCTGCTTTGTCTGCCTTTAGCACTTAATCTGTTTCTGTCTCTTCAAACTTTCCATTTACTTAGATCTTCTTGAGAGTTTGTGGGCAAGCTATAGTTGCGGGGCGGGGTGGGGGGAATAGTTTGTGATCCAGTCCTGATGCCATAGTGCCTCTTACTTAAGTGGAAGTAGAATAATCAACTATGCAAGCATCTGGCCCTCTGCTGGTTAGTTAAACTCCCAGAAAATTGTGTTGTCTGTATCACAAAGCTAGAAGAGACCTTCCTTTTGCATAAGTGGTAGAGGCTTGTGTTTTGAAGCAGTAGAACCAGAGATCTTGTCCAGGCTCTGCAGATGTGTGTAGGGTTTATTATGGAAAGAAGCCTCTCCATAGTTAAAGTTGCAGCCACAGTCCTATTATAAGGCTGACTTTCACCTGCCTTGTAACTTATGTTTACAGATTTTTACGGTTGAGGTCTCAATAAAAGCTGGAACATACTGTGACATTTTTGTTAAGGGAATACTCTCTGCTACTAAAGGGCTTTAAAGAGCTCCCATTTGATTTTTTTTTTGGAAGTGTCTAATGAAATGCTATGTCTGCCCAACAAATTACATCAGAATACTTGAAACATAGGTAGATTTTGAGATTGACTCATGCACAAGACAGTTTTCAAGAACAATACAATATTTGGGGTAATAGAGGAACAGCAAATTTAAGTGGCTTGCCAAACACTTTACAAGAGTACCTACCTCTCATAAATATTGCTTGAAATATCTGTGTTTAGTTAGGCCAGCTCTTACATGGAGCTAATAATGCTTAATGTACCTGCACAGCAGTGCCACTCACCACGTTTTTAGATACGGGGTGTCCAAGGATCAGTAACTTGACTAGGAGACGCTGAGGGCTAGTGGGGTAAGCAATGGCGGTGGAACCAGGAGCACCTGGGGCTTACTCAATGTCATTAATAGATGCTGGGAAACATCATCCTTTTTCAGAAATGGGGAGTGTTAAACAATTGGGAGTGGAATATCAAGGTTGTGCTAGTGCTATTATGGTCCTTTTAATTAATTATTGCATATTTGCAATGTGCTGCAAAGTATTCTTATAACATGGACTTCCTTGCCTTTGTTTTAACTGTCAGAGTGAATGATTGGTTGCTGAAGATAAATGATGTGGATCTTACTAATAAGGATAAGAAGCAAGTTATAAAAGCTGTACTTAATGGAGGAGGAGTTATTAATATGGTGGTTCGAAGAAGGAAGTCCTTAGGCGGGAAAGTGATAACACCTCTGCACATCAATCTTGCTGGGCATAAAGGTAATTATTTACATTTGAATGCTCAGGGCAAGCTATTAGTCCACTGGCTTGAATTGTTATGACTTCCTAGATAAAAAACAGCTAATGAGAACCCTTAACTGAACAAGAAGTAGTGACTTAAGGTTAGATTTCTTGCATGAATACTGCTAATGTATCATTTCTCACCTCTAGTTTGTCCTCTATAAGGAGGCGTATAAGAGTTCGGCCGAATAAGCTTGCAAATCCCTACAATCTTTTTCTCCGCTAGAAAGTGCTTGTATGGCTATATTAAATTTTGGGTTATCTATAACCCTTTTCCCATTGTTTTTGTGTGTGTTTTTTTAAAACGTTATTAGAAGTTAAGCTAATTTATTTTCAACTGCATTTTTATTACATGCGTTTCTTTTTCATGCAGGTAAGTCAGATACGTGCTAAATTATTTGAACTGCAGGAATGAACTTGTGTTTTATCTTTATGGATTTCAGATAGTGGAATTAATTTAGAAAATGGAGTATTTGCTGCGGCTGTTGTGCCCGGTAGCCCTGCTGCCAAAGATGGGTCCCTTGCTGTGGGAGATAGAATAATTGCCGTAAGTCTAAAGAACAAATATAATTTCAGTACCACAGATAGTATGAAAAAGAAAGTTCCTTTTCTTTAAAACCTAAAACCTTTTTATTTGACTCATTTTACCATGTTTTCCTCCGTTTTAAATGTAATGATCTAATGAAGAAACATGTTGGTGTTTGTAGGTTGGGCGAGTAATAGAAAATACAGGCCACGTTTAGTAGTTTCATTGGTGAAGTTTTGAAAATATGGTTGCAGTAACTCATCCTTCAGACATATTTGTGGACAATCTCATTGCTTTCCCTTTTCACAATAAACGATAAGTAAGACGACTTATTACAAGCACTTCTGTTCAAAGAATCTTCTCTAGACCTCCATTAGAGTTTAGAAATAGAAATTATCTGGGATAATCTTATGACTATTCTTTCTTTAAAAGTGGACCTATGTCTCCATTCCATTTCTGGATGCGTTGATTAAACTACAAGTGCTTCTGCAACTTGCAAAATCCTATGACGGCCTGTCTTTACCTTCAGACTTCCTCTGAACTTAAGAAGACTCTCCCTCTGATATACCTTCTCTTCCAGAACCAAGTTAAAGAAACTAGTTAGATTCTTGTCTCCTCCAGGATGCTACTTCTCTTCTGGGAACTGCTGGGGGGTCTGTGATCTGTTGAAAAATATCTTTAAAAGTAGTTATCTATTTTATTCAGAGGAGATTCATGCAAATATATAAAGATAAGTAGAAGTATATGCAGTGGAGCAATAATACATTAAACGCCAGCTCTAGTGAAGTAGGAAGTCCATAATTGCAGTTCTGGTTAGAGCAAATCTTTCGTTAGTGAAAATTTCTGAAAAAGACACATTCTCCTGAGATGCAGAAATGATCCAATTTACTAGGATACTGAGATTTTCCTTTCTGCTCTAGTGTATTTTTGGTTTTTTTGGTGTAACCATTATTCGCCTATCTCTTAGAAGGTAAACTAAGATAATTGCCTGCTGCTAGGTTTGTTTTGCTTATTTCCCCTTGTTTTTATGCAGATTAACGGCATTGCACTAGATAATAAATCACTGACTGAATGTGAAGCTTTGCTACGAAACTGTAGGGATTCCCTTACCCTCTCATTGATGAAGGTGAGTGTGGGGACAGGAAAGGAGGAAGTGAAGCAAAAGCTGCGAGTTTTTTTGGTGTTTGTTTTTTTCCAGTGTATACATATTTTTTTTAATTGTAAAGGGTGGAAGAGCACATTCATTAAATGAATACAGTAATGTGGAAACTCAGCTAAATGAAATGGCTTTGCCCTGGTTAGTAGTGATTGGTCCCAGTGGGTACTTACCACCTTTGGATGGCTTTTAGGTATCCTACAGTATGTGAAATTCAGTGGTTGCTCTCAGTTCAGTTCCCAGCAGATTGCTGTTCACATAAAGTAAACCTACTAACAGAACTGGTAATACAGCCCCCTCATTAGCATCAGCTGCAGGAAGTCTGCATGCACATGGAAACTGAACTGTCCTCTTCCCCAAGAAAGGGTCCCCTTTGGGTCAGGAGGGAGGGTCACTGGTGGGAAAGCAGACTCTGCCCATGATAACGAATAAACAGAAGTCTTCATTTTGAAGGGCTGTCAGTAGGGAAACACTTATATTTCATATTGCAGTTGTTCCTAGAAACCCCAACTGAGGTTAGGGGCTGATTATGCTAGGTATGCCACATACACACCATAAGAGTCCCTGCCCCAGAGAGCTGACAGGCAAAAAGTGGGAGGGAAACAGACGCAATAAAGGTGACTTGCCTGGTGTCATTCAGCCTGGTGGTAGATCCAGAACTAGAATCCAGATCTCTGGACTCCTAGTCCAGGACCTTATCCACTACACACCATGCTGCCTCTGTGAAAGTATTTTTAAAAGATCAGAAAGGTTTGTTTTATTGATCCTCATTCAATCTGATTCCCTGAACCAGCAATCTGTTTCCCTCAGAATATAGGCTTGTTCCTTTATGTTCATCTTCACGTTACAGTCGCTGTGTAAATTGGAGCTTGTGGGGGAAGAGAGGGAGATGAGGCTGTCACATGCAAAACCCAAATCTGCCACAGTCTTTAGTGGATTACATATTTTTCTCCTCCTAGGTTTTTCCTCAGAGCTCATCATGGAGCGGTCAGAACATATTTGAAAACCTGAAGGATTCAGACAGAATATCGAACTGCAGGGTTCATACATCAGAGATACAAGTTCAGAATAAAAGAAACTTGAAACACAACAGTTCAACACAGACAGACATTTTCAATCCAGACATCCTGGATGGCAAGAAGAACCAGAGCGACCAGGGGAGTGGTTCGTTCTGTGATCACAAGCCCTTTTCCAGCCGTGCTTTACGGGCAGACTCTCGCAGGAATGCTGTGCACAGCTGCCACAGTAATTCAGAACACAGTCTTAGCTCCTTTAGTCCAGACACGTACGGGGAACGAGGCTATGGACTGGCTGACTTGGACAGCAGGAGGCTGCCGTTTGAGCCCACGGTAGCCGACTGCATCATGGTTGAGACCACGCTAGACAAAGGGCATGGATCTAAGCATAGTGGTGGTACGTGGCCTAAAGTGATGGTCAATATTTCAACAGCAGAAACTGAAAAGTTCTCTGTGTACAAAAAGCCAAAACAAAGGAAGTCCATCTTCGACCCTGACACTTTCAAAAGACCACAGACTCCTCCCAAAATGGACTATCTTTCCCCTAATCAGGTGTCAGCGCATTCGCCTCAGCCCTCAAAAGCTGAAGTGGCTTCAACTCCTCCAACCCCTCCCAAGAGAAGTGACTCTATTAAATTTAAACATAAACAGCAGACGAGTTCTGCATCAGACTCTACTGTAACGACTGGATCCCCGCCTACCAGCCCAGCTACTGCCCAGCCCACAGTGTCCTTGGCACTGAAGCAGGACTCAGACACTCACAAGGGGCGCAGCAGGAACACTGGGCATTTTTACAGGGAGGAGGGGATCGACTGCACTCATCTATCTTCGAGAAAATCTTGTGAAGATGACATTGGCTTTCAAAGAGTTGAAGAGCCAGAGATAAAAAGACCAAGACCAAAATCAGCACCTGCTTTGAGACATAAACTGACCCCTGTGCCCATTCCTAATCCTTCACTTCAGGTAGAAATTAAACATATGGACGCACAAAGCAGGGATGCTGGCCGTTATTTTCAAAAGTGACTCGCGTTTGGGTGCCCAACTTGACACACTTCAAAGAGGCCTGATTTTCAGAGGATGGGTACTCCGCACATTCTGAAAATCAGGGCCCTTCAGGGTGTCTCAAATTGGATGCCCAAAATTGATTGTAATGAAAATATCGGCCCCTGACACCTTCATTAAAATTTTTGTGTATCTTGAATTACAAAAGAAATTCTCAGAGTTACAGTATCAAAAAGGCACTGATGGTTACAAAGAGGGATAATAGTGTCTCACTTGATGAACGTTGCATGGTGTTTAGGCTCTTTGGTGCCAGATGTTCTCAGTAATACACTAGACAAACTAGAATTTTGTTGATAGAATGCAAAAATTGAATTATGATGGTCAAGTTTCCAAAGTGGGGGAGGGATAGCTCAGTGGTTTGAGCATTGGCCTGCTAAACCCAGGGTCGTGAGTTCAGTCCTTGAGGGGGCCATTTAGGGATCTGGGGCAAAAATCTGTCAGGGGACAGTACTTGGTCCTGCTAGCGAAGGCAGGGGACTGGACTCGATGACCTTTCAAGGTTGTTCCAGTTCTAGGAGATTGGCATATCTCCATTTATTATTATTATTTTTAAAGGTATTTACGTGACCAAAGATGCAGATAGGCGACTAGTGGGATTCACAAAAGCAATTGCAAGTCAATGGGAGTTGGGCTCTTGATTCACATTGGTGTTTTTGTAAATCTCACTAGGTGCCTATCTACATCTTTTTGTCTGTTTGTTTGAATATGTATAATCATAGGCGCCGACTTCCTGTGGCGCCGGTGGGGGCTGACGCCCGGCGTCGGGGGCGGAGCCCCACCCCCGACGCCGGGCCCCGCCCCGACGCCGACGCAACGTCACCCAGCATCGGGGGCGGGGCCCCGCAACATCACCCGGTGCTGAGGTAAGGTCCCGGGACTGGCGGGGAGCTGCCGGTGGGTGCTCTGCACCCACCAATTTTTCCCCGTGGGTGCTCCAGCCCCGGAGCACCCACGGAGTCAGCGCCTATGTGTATAATAACCTACCTATGGAGAAGATTTCTGATACCAGAGTATCCTTTAATCTGAAAACACTTGGTTTTGCTGTGGCAGAAGGCATGAATGAACAATCCCTCCATGGAGCTACTGGGAAATTTGCTACTAAAGTAGACAAAGGAAGGATTGCAAATGGTAAATTAAGGTCGATAGGGTGTTAACTGGGAGATAAAGTAAAAATGGCCACAGGTTTAGTGTCCCCCATGGCCTCCATATCAGTGGATCAGATTTTCCCTCTGTTACATATGAACAGCCCCACTGTCTTCAGTGGGTTTGCAAAGGTGTAACAGAGCAGGCAATGGAATAGAAGGGATAAGTGAGAGCAGGATTTGGGGTCTGATTCTGCAAGGTGCTCGGTATTAGAGCTGGTGGGAAAACTTTCATTAAAATATTTCTCAGTGAAAATTTAGCAATTTCTGACAGTTTTGCCAAGCACCTTCTGCTCCTACTTTGACTTCAGTGGGAGTTCAAGAGACACTTGCCAGCTCACAGTAGTGGGCCTTTAATTAAACATTCTATCTGAGCCAGAATAGGATCAGCTAACTCTGCAGTGCTGACAGCAGTAAAAAAAATAGTAACAGCTTACTGTTGTAACTGAAGTCAGCAGATTATTACTGAATAAGCACAGGAAGCAGATGTGGCCTGTAAGAAGGTGCCATTTTCAAAACAGAATTGCACTGTAAGAAACTAATATATAGGCTACTGCTGCCTTTTGGCACATTCCCAATAAAATATAAGCAAACCATTCCACATTTGAGTGCAAGGAATTTGCTTTAAATAGAATGTCAAGTTGATTCATGTGCACTGTTACTCGAATGCTTATTATTTGAACGGTAGTCATCAGTCACCGGAAGCGCAGCACATTTATATTGTCCTTAACGTCTCGACAAATGTTGCCTGTCATCTTTATGCTAACACAAGAAATCTGAAGGGCTCTCATTTGTGACATGGACATTTTCTGGATAGAAAGCCAATACCTTTGTTACCAATCAAGATAGGAACAGGTGAACCTTATCAGGATATGTCAGTGTTGGTCATTAATACTTTCCAAGGGGTCTTGGAGTTACCATATAGATATAGATCTATAGTTTCTGCACCCCAACAAATATTTTTCAGATAATGAAAACACAGCATAATTTTGCAACTTGTTCTTTAAGGTGGTTGATGCATCAGCATGTTGAATGAGTAATGCCCATGTGAGAGAGATTCAGGCTTGGAGATGCAAGAGTGCACACATTTCTCTCTGGAGTGTTTTGTAAATTGAGCTGTGAGTTTTCAGAGCAGGGTTTAAAATAGGGTTTGTGTAGTCTCTTTTTAAAATAATGGCATTCACAAGAGTGCCTTTTATGCACTATCATAGCTAAAATAATTGCAGGGACTGTACTTAAGCTAATATTGAGCCCTTTGAAAAGGGTTAGTGGAAAATGAAGATATTTAAAATACAAAAAATTACATTAAAGTTACACATGTATACACTTAAAATCAGAAATGAAAATATTCTGGTTTTCATAGTAATGCTAATAATAGCCGTATTGCAGAGGCTGTTTTTCTGTTCTGATGGCTAGACTGGAAATTAAACTAGGTAGCTGTGCAGATGCTGTGTGCCTGTTACCTCCCCACAAGCGGGCAGAGCCTTGGAACCCATCAGCTGGTATATGCCAAGGAGCAAGGGAGGCATTGTGAGCAATGGAGTGTCACCAAGAACAATGTCTTCTGGAGCTACTCTTAGGTTGAGGCTGGTGGAGGTTATGCACTGCCCCTTACTCAGGTTGAAAGACACAGTCTTGCCCTACATGTAAATGTGAATCTATTAATGTTAAATTTATGCCTAAAATATACAGGGTGTGCAATGTGGCACATTTTATGAGTATATTTGTTGTTGTGCTTTTTATTGTGGAATGTGCCTAGGTATCAAGGTGATTGAGTGTAATAGAGAATTTTAATTAAATAAGATCAAGGGGGGGGTGGGAAATAGAGAGATGAACAAATGGCTTTTCTCATGGTTGGGTAATAGTCATGTCTGCTGCTGATGCAGCCAGGAGCATGCCAGGGCATGGCAGTAAGAATGTGTGCCTGTGTGTGTTGTTAAATCTCTCTCACTATGTAACACAACTTTCCTGTCCCATGAAGAAATCTGAGTAGCCTTTAGTGATTCATATTCTGTATATTATGGTTTTAATATCATGGTTTTTATGCTGTACTGTTTTTACCTAGAAAATAGTATTGTGAGGGCTATGCATTTTTTAAAAAACTGTGCTTGCAGCTGCCTACAGTCACTGGCATTCTTTGCCAACAAAATCTCTGCACATCAGATTTCCTCAGTCACCCATGCCTGTTCACTCTGTGTAAAGCAGACAACGTAGAAATGTGAATCCACAGCCCAAACCAGCTCTTTCAGCTGACCTGTTAAAGCAGCCAGAAGAGAAGTTGCTCCACTTGCACCTGAAAGCTGAGACCGAGTGCTACAACTTGAGGCCCAGCAGCCAGTCTTGTTTTAGGCAGCTATGTGCTCTAATGGCCGAGGGGGCAGGGAGTGTAGAATTTGTTTTTAAACATCTGTTTTTGAAGGGATTTATTGTTGAAACTGAGTGGGACCAACGTGTTTTAAGAGAGAATTTGAATAGAGGGGCAGATGTTTTGCACGCATGAAGAGGGAGAGAGTTCCAACATAGACCTCGATTCAACAAGATCATTTTCCAGGTGCGTAACTTTTAAGCATCTGAGCAAGCCTCTTGAAGTCACTTGGCCCGTTGACATGCTCAAAGCTACACACATGCCTAAGTACCTTTCTGAATGAGGGTCGTAAAAGGGGAAGAAGGCATGAGGAGGGCAGTGGGAGTAGTGTACAGAGTCCACAAGAGGGACTAGAAGACCATAGGTAATGGATTGGGAGAGTCCTATGGGAGAGAATGAGAGCTGAGATATAAGCAGAGAGGAGCTTGAAGATGAAGACAACATGAAAGAACAGTGAAGAATGATGGAGGGGAGTGATATCAGCGAAGTGGTGGGATCAAAGCATAATAACCAACATCAAGTGATAGCCAGCAAGTTATTTTTGTACTAGTTTATACGAAGCTTCCTGGATTAGTTGCAGATTGAATTCTGTACTTTGCTTACAGGTACAGAAATACACTCCAGCCAGTGAAGAGCATCTCTCTCCAGAGCTCCAGGAGTGGGTGCCGTATTCACCAAAACGTTCCACTAGGCACAGCGATGGTTTTGTGTCTTCCTCCCTGTACACTGGAGCCATGTCAGCAGGTTAGTGACGATGACCTGGATGGTAATGTCATGGCAATAATTTTTCCTCAATTTTAATGTTCTGACAGCAAGCTAGACTTACTCATTTTGTGTTGAAAGCAGAATTCCGTTTGTAGATGTGAAGGCCAGAAGTGACCATTATGATTGTCACACTGTCTGGAGTGGTTCATGACCATGAGTGCCAGCCTCAGGGCAGACTGTCAAAAAGAAGGTTAGACACCCCAAATTGGTGGTATGTTCTTTAATTAGATTTCACCAATCCAATAACAAATGTGAACTCCTAAAGCGCTATAACAGTCTTACCATGGAGTCACAGACAGTCCCTTGGGCATTCTTGTCTATCTTGCCATCCCGTTAAGCTGCACTTCATTGTGGTGGGTGCTATACACCAAAGATCATAAAAGGTTCAAGTTGCACTGTTCAGACGTAACCAGAGACCTGGGAGTTTATTTTGAGAGAACTCATGAATTTAGAGACTCAGAGGGGTAATTCATGCTTCACAAGGATCTCGGTAAAAGGTCTTCATGCTAAGTAGAGAGGCAGCATAGTCTCGTGGATAGGGCACTGGAGTGGGCAATTAATAGATCTAGATTCTGATCCTGTCACTGCCACTAACTTGCTGTGTAGCCTTGAGCAAGTCATTTTCTGTACAGTACCTCTTTCGCCTTCCACCCTTTGATCTGACAAATTACACTGTAAGGTCTTCAAGGCTCTTATGTGCCTACCCCATGGGGGGGCCTTAGGGTGCAATTTTAATATAAATACTGTCTGCCTTCTCCAATCAGATTGAAACTGCTTATCCAAGAGGTTTACTTTAGTTAGTAAAAAAGCAGCATGAGACGACTGTGAGAGATCAATAGCAAAAATGAGCGTTTTCTTGTAGGAAATGTTACAAAGCAGCCATTTGAGTTTCATTGCCTACCTTTTTAAAAAACAACAATAACAAAAACCACACTGTAGAATTGATGTAGAGGTACTGGCTGATGTGGTGGCCAGCAGGCGCATCCCCCGGCCATTGGTAGGTAGAAATCTCTCCCCAGTGTCTTTCAAAATACTGGTTTAGTATGGTTTGCATTTGAACTGGCATAGAGGATCTCAGAGGAAAAAAAAGTATCAATATGTATTTGCCTGAGTTTAGTGAGACAGAATCTGAGGTATGTCCCTTCAGCAATTCTTAAAGCCAAGGTCCAACTCAAATAGGTGTGAAGTTTAATTTGAATATTGTTCACAGTTCTTGTTAGTGTCTCCTTGGTTATCATCCTGATGGTCACTAATTACTGGCTGACAGCAGAAAACTCACTCAACTTCTGTGCCTCAAATTACCCACCTGTAAATGATATTATTTAATGAATATTAGTAAAACTGAGAGTTCTTTATCTGCATAGCATCTCTCATCTAAAGTATTATAAAATGCAATATAAAACTATTAATTAATAACTACAACTTTATTGGAAAGTATTTTCACTAAAAAAGCAGTTTCCTTATTTTTATATAATAGTGCCCTTAATTTCGGAACAAACCTCATCAAAGTATATCTGACAGTAAATATTTATTCTTTGTCTTGCAAAATGTTTCTGCAACTGTGAGCTACAATACTAAAACTTTTGTTGAACAACATTTTGTCCACTAATAAAGTATGAGTGTACTTAAATAAAAATCCTAAATAATGAGATTCACATATTAAATATCAGTTTCACAGAGTTGTGAATTGTTATAGTCTAAGGTCATAGGACCCTATAGACGTTGGAAGTGCATAAGCCCACTGAAGAGGAGAAAGTACAATTGTAGGCCCGATCAATTTTTTGTGCACCACACTAAAATTGGACCTCTATCTAATTATTATTCAGCTAGAAGTATGGAACTATTTCAGTTACATGTTTGACACTAATATGACTTTGAGAAGGGAGAGGACATCTTTTTGGTGGGCAAGTAGATTTTGAACTGGTTCAATAAAACAGACTGAATAATGGTTTGAGCCTTGGAGCTAGGTATTCAGCTTCCCACTTTATTAGTGATTTGCATAAATGTTACAGGCAAATGACTTTATCCTAGCACCTTGAGTATGCCTAGGATATTTTTATGCATTTAACTAGGAAAAACTCCTACCATATATTTTGTCCACTTTAAAATAGGTACTGTACCAAGAAGTTTAGCACCATGTCCTGCAGTAACTGCTGTCATGAGAAATCCAGTTTATACTGCTTGGAGCCACCGAGTTCACACCAACAATTGCCCATCTGTTGCCAGCCAAATCTGCCATCAGCACCTGCATCCCAGGTATATATTCAGAACTTCACAACCTTAGATCTTTAATTTATTTATAAATAAAATCAATTAGAGAAAGCTGCTTCTTGCTGTGCACTTCGGTCACCACAGAGGAGAACACTATACTAGTGCAGCATAATGTAAAATAATAGTTCTGTTGCACCTTTTATCAAAAAATCTTAAAGCACTTTACAAACATTATGTGAAGTCAGTGACTTCTTCCCATATAATATTACTATGGGCTTCCCTGAGAAAGCCCTGCAACTTTGGCTTGGACATTTTTGCCTGAAAATGATTTACTTTGAAAGTAAAGGAGAAAGTGACTGCAAAGTCTGTAGAAAATTCAGCCAGCTCTTTGAGTTAAAGGTAATTAAAAACTTACCCTGATCTGAAACGTTGACTGATGTTTTGTTCTCTCCCACTGGCTCAACTCTTTGATCCATTTGGAATTTCCATAGTTAAATGGCTTTGAAAATTTGAACCCTATCTATGTTTGAAGACAATATATTATAATTGAGCAAATTATAATTAACAGTTATTGTGGATTTTTTGGGCCCAACTCTGCTCATTGGCAGAGTCAGAGATCAAACCCAATTCCTGCTTCCCTACTTTAATTATTAAACCAACACCTTGTTCATGGTTAGGTTATATTAGTATATATTTTGCAAATATTTAAAATTGTACCCATAAGCTTACTAGAAAAAGAGGTAATTTATCATGAAGTACATATTCTGTAGAAAGCTTAGGGCGCTGAATTAAAGCCCATAAAATTATTTCTGTTGAACTAAGAGTCAGTGCACCGTCTGTATAAGAATCTGATATATGAGCACTGAACTCTGACTTCCAACTAAGTAATAATCTATTAGCATATTTCATGAAGAGCAGATATGTTTCTCATAATATACATAACTCAGTCTCAAGAACAATTTTTGGAGATTGCAGTCTGTGGTGAACTGTAGTATGCTAGGTGGCTGATATTCACATTGGCGAACATTTATTCAGTGTTATGTCAGGAAGTCCTATGTATGTATTGTCTGGGACTGGCTTGTACAAATGTCTTCTCAAAACAAAATGTTTTCTCTGGGACTGAATAATAAAGTATCTTTATTGTGCTTCAATGTGCTTTTTATGGAATACTTTGTAGAATACAGCTCTCTATGGCGCAGCGATTTTAAGGATGTATTGCAGTGAAGTTAATGGATTAAATTGCTGTCCAAATAAGTATTAGAGAATTAAAGTAAAGTAGCAATGGCACTGAGCTACAATGTGCTGCCGTAGATACACTTTTCAGGTAGTCTTTCACTGTTCGGCAGGGTTGGGTTTCTTCCTGTTCCTCTGGTTGGCTGGGGTAATGTTAGTTTTGAAGAGATTTGTTTTTTAAAGACACTATAACCTACTTTGTTTTTGATGCAGTGCTCAGCACCAAGGTCGCCTGAGTTTGGACCTAAGTCACAAACACTCCAGTGATTATTCTGAAAACTCAAGGACGAGAGCATCACATGGTTCAAATTCATTACCGTCCAGTGCAAGACTTGGTAATTAGCATTTCAAATTCGTTCATGCAAAGTACTCTGTTTACATCTAAGACAAAGCAGAGAAAATTCCACCCCACTCAAAGCATCCTTCAGGGATCCTTCATAGTTGTCAGAACCTTAAGGGTCCATTATTTTTCCTTGTTTCAAGTTCCTAGCTCTTACAATTTAAGCTTCCATTCTCCTCACTGAGAAGATTTGGGTGAAATCCCTTTTACAACCTGTCTGCCTCTCTTTAGTATGTCACAGCTGAGTGGTGCAAGACATTTCTTTCAGCAGCTGTTGCTGTATGGAAGGCAATTGTGTGATGACTGTTGTCAGCAGGTAGGTAGAAGGATTTCACAAATAAAATTTTGAGATTCGGAGGTGGGATGGGAAGGGAGAAAAGAGGTAGCTCCAGAAAGAAGGCATAGATGTTACCACTGATCAAATGCTTGTGCAGGGCTTACCTAAGTATTACATTGTGGGAAGATAAGAGTGTATTACATTGTTAGCTCAGTCACTTTGTAGCACCCAGTAATGTGTACATTTAAGCAATGCCATAGCTGTATTAGCTGTTTGAACTAGGAAGTTTGCCAGCCATGAAAGTGGGATTATAAAGGGATTTTTTTTTTTTTTTGGTAAGGCCTTGATTCTGCTAGGAGAACTGGACTCTTGCACCCACGTAGAGACCATTTATCTTGTCTTTGAAGAATCAGAGCCTAAATGTGTTTTATCTGTTTGCATTTACATATGTCATAAATTGTGACATTTTCTTGTTATAAAATAGGTTCTTCCAGTAACTTGCAGTACAGGACGGAAAGAATTAAGATCCCTTTAACACCAAGGTATCCAAGGTCCATCATGAGCTCCGACAGGGGTAAAATCTTCTATTTTTAGCTTTTTATTTGTTGCCAACCCCAAGCATTAAAAATTCATGAGTCAAGTCCCCACAAGAGTGTTTTAAAAATTATGGGATTTTAAAATTATTTTTTCAAGGGTTTTCTCATAACTACAAGGAGTAAAAAGTTCCTTTGTACTTTTCCAAATGAAAGCACTTGATTCCAGGAGCTGGAGCTTCTTGGAAAACATCAGTTATTACAAGTCTCCTGATAAAGTAGCATGTGTCGATACACCATTCTGTAAGAGTTCTAGTCCCATATGAAGTCATTTTCTAATTGTATAATAGTGGTGAAATGAATATATAAAAGGTGTATGCATAATTTTGTTAGCTGTAAAACACTGTGTTCTTTGGCAAATTGAAGTCTTTCTAACCGGGATATGAATTTACAGTTTAAAGGATTTTACATATTAATATTTTGCTTATAGAAAGCATTCTTATTCAGAGGACTCAAACATTTTACAAATATTTATTGAATTATTGGAAATGCATAGAACTGTGCAAATTATTTTCAGCAATTTAATCTTCTCATTTAACCCTTTTTTTCCGTTCATGAACTGTACAGCAGAACAGATTTTAATTCTTCAGGGAATATTTTACACAAATAGAATTCAGTCTGTAAATTGCTTGAAAGTTCTTGACTGCCATTATTGCTTTGAGTATTCTGTATCCTTAATTAAAAATTAAAGCATCTTTAATTGGGACATACATAGGTCATGTGTTATGTTACTGTACCCTGACTGAAGGAAGGTAGCTCTTATAAACAAGTTTCTGCAACATTCCCTGATGCAGCAAATGATTGATCTGAACAATCCCGCTAGTCAGCTTGTTCAGTCAAATATTCTTGGGGAGAAAAAATACAGTCAAAGCAAATTTATTTAAAACTAGATGTTCACAAATCATTTTTTGCACTATATGACCTGTAGGTTATGTGCATGGACTTGTGCTGCTTAATCTCTGTTGTTGTTTTGAAACGTTTCATAATGTTTCTATAGCCAGAACCCAGGAGAGTGGTTAAGGATCCTTTGAGACTATCCCTAACATTCAGATCTTTATTTTAATTTTCCCTCGATTTTCTTTCATTATGATGTCAGGACTTGCCATTACTCAAGTGCATTTATATATTCAGTTGAAGGAGCTTTCCCGTGGCCGGTTCTCGCTGTTCTAGCTTCAAGCCAGTGCTCTCAATTTCTAGAGCAGTAAAATCAACTCACATTTGAAAGGATATTGCATGTATAAATATCTTCTCATGTTTATGTAAACTATGCGCACATTTGTATTATGGGTGTGCATGTCTTTTCAGATTCCTCCATTGCAAGACATTTACAATAAGCACTACATACAAAAACTGAATCCCTTTCTTGTATTATTACAGGTTCACTGTCACATTCTGAATGTAGCAGTCCCAGCCTGATAACCCCTCCACAGTCACCACTGAACCTGGAAACATCATCTTTTGCCAGCAGCCAGTCACAGAATTCCCTTTCTACGTTACCTAGGATTTCTATTAGCCCGGTATCAATTGGAGAGCGTAGAAAAGATAGGTAAGGTGACGGTTGTCATCCTCTTTCATGCAAATATACCTAAGGTTATCTTGTTTGATAGTTAGAGTGAAGAAATGTAAACAATTGGCTGTGCAAAATCAGTAGTATATTATATGGGTTGAGGTGTACTTTAAGTCCTGTTACTCTTTTTATGATGATGATGATGTATGTGTTGTGAAAGAAGCTTGTGTAACATACTATTCCTTCAGATGTTATAGGGTAGTGTTAAAGCTTCCAGAAACTGAGACTGATGTGTGTAGTAGGGTATTTATTTTCTGATAGATTAATGACCTCACCAAATAGGTACAGCTCCTAAACTGGACTACTCCTCCTGGTAAGCTTGCTTAGATGTCGGTCCCTGGTGGAATCTTTTCACTAGGAGTCAAAACAAAATGAAGTCCCTAAAAGTAGTTTGTGGTTAATGCTAAACTTTTTAACGTGACTGGCCACCAGGCCTAACCATCATTTATATTGGCTGTGATTTGGCAGGATTCAGTCCAAGCAGAACTCTTCAACAAGGTTTAAATTCAGGACCATGGCCCTGATCCTGCAAACATGTTTGTACACGCTTAACTTTACTACCATGAATAGTTCCAATGATTTTAATGGGAATATTCACAGTAGCAAGGTTAAGTGCTGAGTGTTTTCAGGTTTGGAGCCTGGGTATGATGTTGGGTTTTTAATATAATGTAGGTTTTCTTTGACCTCACATCCCTGTATCTTATAATGCACATTCAGCTTGTGCTAATTAATTTTGGACTTCTGGTTTTACTTTTATTGTAAAAGTGCTACCTCTGCATTGTCAGAGATTACATAAACTCAGAATATCAAACAACAAACCATTGACTCTAAGGGCCAGATTTTTATTTACACCAAGGCCTCATTACACCATTTTGGCAAAATAAAGAAACCTTGATGTGGGAGTAAATTACATGTATATACTCTTTAAGACTCCTGATTGTGTAAATAGCAACCTGGCCCTCAAAATGTAAATAATCCAATAACGGGCATTCTATATACAAATACTAAAATAGTTCTTAAATCTTGCACAAAATTTTATCAGGTTTCATCACGGGGTAAAGGAAGATATTTCAGTGATTTTTTTTTTATTCCACTATGTATATGTTGTACTGTACATTGCTATTTTGAAAGTGACTGTAGAAAGCACATTGTGGAGCTTTATTTATTATTTCACCCTACTTAGCACAACTGTATTCAGTTTTCAAGTAAAAAGATGCTTTCTGCTAATGGTCAGCCCTGCAGGCTTACCATTAAATCAGAAGATCAAGCTGGGTTTTTCCCCTTCCTGCACATAACTAATGGAGAGAGTGGTTTGGCAGCACAAATGATGTGTTCAGTGACACCTGTGTAATCTCATATTCCTGTCAATGGGGCTATGGCTACACAGGTGTAAGTGCTTGGAATTTAAAGAATTCTGTTGATGATGTACAAGCAAGAGTAAAATCCCGCTCACTTTTAGCCATTTTGGCTTTGCTGAGCTTGTGTGGAAAAAGCAGACACATGGGGTAAGGATCTGCTGAGTAAGAAGGTGCAGTTTTTACTTTTCACATTATGATCCCAGTTCATGAAAGCATCCCTACTGAGGACAGCTGTCGTCTTGAATAAATGGGACTTTTCTAAAAGTTTTATGTGCTTTAGAAGACTTAGTCATCTCCCCAACCTCCCCAAAATCTTAACTCGCCATAACTTTTTCAAGGTACGATAATACGAACCAAAAATATCAACACTATTTACTATGATGTTAACAAAAAATAATTTAACCTTTAAAAGCAGACCAAAAAGAAGTGATCAGTTAAAAACATTCTTGTAACCACATAAAGTGAATGTTACAGCAGAAATAAGTGTTATATTTGATTAATAACATTACTAATCAAGTTAGATACCTTTTAAACATTATCATTTTTCCATTATTATTATAGATGCTCTGCTAGCTGTACATTACTGATTAATTTCCATCTGCATTTAGTGGAATCCCAAGACAATGGTAGTTCTAGCTGTTAGAAAATTGTGTACAGGAATAGAGGGGTTCAGATTTGATTTCCAAGAAAATGCACTCCAAATATATTTTAAAACATGGAATTTGGGCAAAGCCATATGTTTTCAGCAACACTCCTTCCCCCACACAATGGAGAAATTCAAATATACATGCGGTAACGGGTTAGAGAACAGGTTAAGGGGTAGTAAATAAAAGTGCCAAAGATATGAGTGGAGCTTTAGGGGGAGAATCCAATTTACTAAATTTTGCATTGCCATGTTATATGTGATTGCATCCTATTCCTAAGAATGTGATGTGAGATAAGCTGTATCTGTCTACAGAATGGATTAAATGTCCTAAAGAAGTGGAAGTTTAAATGCTGTCTCTGAACAATTTTCAGTTTTCTGGAACTTAGCACATCTCAGTTAATATAACAGCATATAAAAGAACATTTAGTTTTTGGTTTAAAGTAGATTAAGTGTGCTTGTAATAGTACATGTTGAAAGAGAGAATACAATCATAAATGTTGTTTTTACAATAATAAAGGGGAAAGAAGTCCACCTTGTTCTCCCACCTCCCCCTTGCCAAAGCTATCTGTCAGTCACTTGGGTGCTTTTGAAAATTTTCCCCAGGGAGCCGGCAGCACTATTTTATAAGCACTCTCTAGAACAGGGGTCTCAAACTCAAATGACCACGAGGGCCACATGAGGATTAGTACATTGGCCCGAGGGCCACATTACTGACACCTATCTCCCTCCCCCCCACCCGCTGCCGCCGTCAGCCCTGCCCCAACTCCACCCCTTCCATGAGGCCCCGCCCCAGGGGGTGCAGGAGGGGTGTGGGGTGTGGTGGGGGCTCAGGGCAGGGGGGTCGGGGTGCAGGAGGGGTGCAGGGTGTGGCAGGGGGCTGAGGGCAGGGGGTCGGGGTGCAGGGTGCGGCAGGGGGCTGAGGGCAGGGGGTCGGGGTGCAGGATGCAGCAGGGGGCTCAGGTCAGGGTGCAGGAGGGGTGTGGGGTGCGTCGGGACTCAGGGCAGGAGGGGTGCAGGGTTCGGGGTGCAGGAGGGCTGCAGCAGGGGGCTCGGTGCAGGATGTGGCAGGGGGCTCAGGGCAGGGGGTCGGGGTGCAGGAGGGGTGCGGCAGGGGGCTCAGGGCAGGGGTGCAGGGTGCGGCAGGGGGCTCGGGAGGGGGTCAGGGTGCAGGAGGGGTGCGGGCTCTGGCCTGGCATGCACTGGGGGCAGGTTCCCTGCCTGCCCTGCACTGCCCTGCCCCCGTGCCGCTCCGACAAGCTCCTGGAACCTGGGGGAGGAGGGGCACAGGGGTCTGTGTCACTGTTGCATCCAGGCACCGCCCCCAGCAGCTCCCATTGGCCGTGGTTCCCCGTTCCCAGCCAATGGGAGCTTCTGGGGGCGGTGCCTGGATGCAACAGTGACACAGACCCCTGTGCCCCTCCTCCCTCAGGTTCCAGGAGCTTGTCGGAGCTGCGCAGGGCGGCCAGGCAGGAGCCTGCCCTGCCCCCAGTGCGTGCTGGATCAGAGCCACTGTATGTAAACGCGGGGTGGGGGGAGCTCGCGGGCCTCAGAAAACAATCCCGGGCCGGGTGTTTGAGACCCCTGCTCTAGAACAATGGTTCTCAACCTGTTTACCATTGTGGACCACAAATGCAGCTCTCTGTGTTATGGGGGCCACATCCACACACTGCTGATTGGGCCGTAAGCAGGCCACAGGTTGAGAACCGCTGCTCTAGAAGGCTAATGTTTCTATTTGCATGTACCATGAAAGCCCCCAGTGGTACAGGAGAGTGTGCCTTGATCTGCCATTTTGAAGGGGTTAGAATTGGGCACCACATTAAAAATTATAGGTCCCAGGCAGTTGTGATTTGTTCTGCCTTTTGGAATAAGGAGTAGAAATTGCACCTTCTGCTAGGAAACTCATAGACTTACCTTACCTAACATTTTATAACACTCTGCTGTTCAACAAGAAACAGACATACAAATCTGATAACAATAGTGTAAATGGAGGAAATGATGGGGAGAAAACTGCACCAGGCTTTCCTTCTAAAATAATGTGTATAGTCTGTTCTCTCATTATACATATAAGTGTCTGTTACTATTGTGTGTCTAAGTGTTCTTTTCTTCTCAAATCTTCTGCATCTTTCAGATATCTGTTCCGTAATAGGTCTTTTCTGAGAATCCCTCTGGCTTCTAGGCCTAGGTTCTCATCACTAAGGAGTTTGAGGTTGGCCTGATATAAGGTTGTCCTTCTCAAGCAGCATTGCGCACCTTGTGCTATTTTACATGTTTGGATAATTTCCCTCAAGGAGAATTTGCATGGTAATTGTAATGCTACCATGCAAACTGCTGTCTTAAAGCTTGAGTTTGCAACTGCTTACTTTTCATTACTAATTTGCGTTTTCCTGCGTACAAGTATAAAACTGATATTGTGTATTGGCTTCTCTTGGTTCACCACCTTATTATTTACAATGTTTATTTTCACTGGATATTAAGATTCCCAGCATTTATAAACTGAGGCACCTTTCTGGAATATGGTTGTAAATTGCATATTATATATGGTGGTTTACTTTTATATAATATGAATGTGGAGGTTTATTTCCTACCTATTTCACCATCATAGTATTTATAATTCACGTTTGCTAGAACTTTTTTTTGTGCAGTCATGTATCTAGAATTGTGTATCGAATGTACATTTAGTTCCACTACTGTACATTGCATGGTGTTTAAGGAATGCGTAGGCCGTTTACAGTATTTTTAATAGCTTTTAAAACCAGTCTTAATATTCCACTTCAGATACATAGTGCATGTCGCTGTTAAATATTATGCTTCAAGTGCCATTTTGTCCAAATCAATTTTTAACAATTTCCTCTTAAAGGCCGTACATGGAAGAACCACGCCACGTTAAAGTGCAAAAGGGTTCTGAGCCACTCGGGATTTCCATTGTGAGCGGAGAAAACGGTGGGATATTTGTGTCTAAAGTAACTGGTGGGAGCATTGCCCATCAAGCTGGCCTTGAATATGGTGATCAGTTACTGGAGGTAATTTTGTTTGCTTAACCTTTCTACTACTTAGTAAACAAATGAAGTTGTGAGTATAAAAATAATACAAAATATCTTGTGAATGAGAACCTGTTTCTCAAAATATAAATGATACAATAACAGGGATATTCTAGATCATAATAATAATTCTTTAATTTTGTATGAAGTTTCATCACAAATTATTAATCAGTTTTTATTTCACTAAGTGTGTCTTGTATAAAGGATGCTTTGAAGGTGGCTGTGTAGAAGGCACAAGTCTTCTACTGCAATATTTGTGGAAGATAGATGTACCTGAAGCAAAACCATGGAGCCAAACAACCATAAATCTGGTGTTTGAAATTCGTAGTTGGATCCAAAGTTTGTGTCTTGAACCAATCTGTACTTAAAATCATTTATCACTAGTGTTGCCAATTTTGGTTGGATGTATTCCTGCAGATTTCATCACATGACATAATCTTTTAATTAAATATTAAACTTTAATTCCTGGAAACTCCAGGCCAATCCTGGAGGGTTGGCAACCCTATTTATCATGGTGTAATGTGAACTAGCAAATATTCAAAGAAAAAAACAATTTTAGGTGCTATTTCGCAATCTGTGCAGTACTTCAGTAGAATGCTATCTGTCATCCAAAAAGAAAAGCATTTCAGGATTGTCATCAAGTTGTCAAATTTTAAAGTTGCATTGGTTCCTCCAAAGGAGTAATTAAATAGTAAAAGAAAAATCAATAATTCTATAGCCACTCTTTCTCCCCCTTCTTCAGACAACCATCTCGCAGCACTCCCACAGATTGAGACTCGTGTTTCAAAAAGCAGCATCAACAAATCAAGATGCTGCAAGTGCTATAATGATTTTGCTGGTTTTTCTTTGAAAGTTGGATGTCTAATGTCTCATATTTATTCATTCTAGTTTAATGGAATAAATCTGAGAAATGCTACAGAGCAGCAGGCTCGACTGATCATTGGACAGCAATGTGACACCATTACTATTCTGGCTCAGTACAACCCACATATGTATCAACTTGGCAATCACTCAAGATCAAGGTAAATGTAGCTAGACCTTGAAAATGCTATTGTCTGGTCTGTCATTTATAAAGATATTAAAAACATTCTAAACTGAGACTGTTAAGTGAGACTGTTAAAAATGTTTTGATAAAAATATGAGTGCTTAGAAGAAACAAAACAAGGTGAATAGCATCCGTTTTAAAATCAAGGCATTTGTTTTATTTATTTTGTTTAAGACTAAACAAGAAAAAAAAAAACTTTTCAGAAACATGAAACTACAAACAAAAATGTGTTCTTTTCTACCACAGTAATCGCACATTGGTTTGCTGTAGGAGCACTAGTAGCATTGACACTTTGTCAAAAGAGCACTGAAGGTTGTTTGTTTGTTTTTTGTTTTTGTTTTTTTGCAAAGTCTGTGCAATTCTATGTAGGCTTTTTAAAGAATTTTCTCAGATGTCGGGGGAAGAAGCTACTGGCCTTTGAAAAGGGGACAAACCTCAGGCCTTGTCTACACTGCAGGGAAAAGTCAATCTAAGCTATGCAATTTGAGTGACATGAATACCATAACTCAAGTCGACAGAGCTTAGATCTACTTACCGTGGGGTCCACACTATGCTCCCCTTACTCTTCTTGATCCAGTTGAGTACAGGAGTCGACGGGAGAGCGATCTCCAGTCGATTTAGCGGGTCTTCACTAGACCCGCTAAATTGACCGACCACCGATGCATAGATCGCCGCGCGTCAATCCCCTGGTAAGTGTAGACAAGCCCTCAGTATAAATGCGAGCTAGGTAACTCTATACAGCTGCTGGGAGTGACTCTTGCAGCCTCATGCTAGCAGGGCTCAGGCTAGTTTGCTAAAAATTGCTGTGTAGATGTTGCTATGACCCCCCCGCCCCACCCCCACCCCACCTCCAAGACACCCTCCGTAGGCCTCAGAGCCCAAGATCCAGTCAGATCTGGAATATCTGCATTCCTATTTTTAGTACACTAGCGTGAGCCCCGCAAAATAGCAGTAGTGACCCCAGCTGTGAGACTCACTCCCAGCAGCTGTGTAGACATACCCACGGAGTCCTGATTTTCAGTTCTTGGCAGGTAAGGAAAGCAGAAACTGATTTGCAAATAATATTTTGTTTGCAATTTTTAAATGTGCTCTTCAGAGCTTCCATAAGTACCCTCATGTCGCATGTTGAAATGTACATAGGCCAATCTGCATGTTGAGTTCTACATGTCCACTTACAGTTACCAAAACTGCAAATAGCTTTTGTATATTCAGATACTACATTTCAAGACACTGCAGCTACCTTTAAGGAGGCCTGATGAAGGTGCAGCCATGTCTGATTTGGGATCTTAAGCGACTCTTTTAGTATTTTTATAAAAACTTTTAAGCGTTTACATGTCACAGGATTCCCAAAAAAGTATTTGAAAACCAATCCCACTTCAGTTAAACTACTAATAGTCTTTTGAGATCACGTTTAAAACTGAACTGTCTCTTTCACTTTCATAATGTTCATTATGACAATGCTTGCGTTTCCATGAGGCTATTGGGATGTCTTAAATGATATTCCCAGGGCATCTCCAGGAAATTTAATTCAAATTATTTATTCAGAAATATCAATAAAAAGCAAAAATATACTAGTGAGGAGTATAGTTCCCTATAGAAACTAAGGACCTAACTGGGAGAAGTCTTGCAGAACAGAACCCAGAGACATTAGCTATAATACTAACGTAAGTTTGCCTAGAAAGAAATGTAGAAGGCTTATACTGTTTGTTGCACTATTTTGAGATTTCTCAGTTGATTTCAATTTGATTATAGCCCAGATTGAGATTCCAGGGAAAACCAGTATCTGAATTATGAATGTTCCTTGAAGTCTGAAGTTAGCTGGGTATTTATTGGACTTTTAACATTCATCAGTGTGTTTTACACCCTCTCTCACTCTCTGTTTAGTTCTCGCTTAGAACCAGTGAGCAATCATTCCACTCCGCAAGGCAGTGGAGCTGCAACCCCCGACAATCATTCCATAATTGATACTGTGAGTGAACAGGATGAAGGAACAATGACACCTCCATCCAAACAAACCACACCTACAACTAGTCCCCGGAATTCCGTGAGGTAAATAGTCTGACCATGTCATTTTCTGCTTTCCAAAAGTGGGGGAGGACAAGACATAAAATGAAACATGCTTTCTGAAGTGCACTGACATTTTTCAATAGACAGGAGGACATAGCTTGAGGTAAAACAATTTCCTTGTTTCTTGCAGACCTATTTGAGAACCACTTCAAATAAAAATGTAGCAACAAGATTAGTTTAATTAAGAACAATACAGGAAGCATGAAGTTGAAGTTAAAAATGGGATGCTTATGCTGTAGAGATGTAATAAAGAGGGCAATAGACTGCTTTTGTTCAGATGACTAGTTGCACTTGAACTGTAAATGAGAGCAGCTAATATACTTTTTTCAAATTGCTATCAAAAGGGTCCCTGTGGACACAAACAAGAGGACCCCTGAACCAAGAAATGTTGTCATAAAAAAATCTCAAGTGGAGCTTGGAATCCAGATATGTGGTGGAAACCTGCATGGAATATTTGTGTCTGATGTAGAAGATGACAGCCCAGCAAAAGGACCTGATGGACTAGTAACAGGAGACATGATACTTGAGGTAAACTGTGAAGATACAAAATATAGACGACATATTCCCTTCTAACGTTTCAAATTTTTAGAAAAGCATGTAGCTTGAGAGCATGCCTGATGGCAGTCCAACAAATTGGTTTTTGCTACTAGATTCCTTACAGCAGGGCACTTTCTGGCAGGTTTGATAGCTACATGCAGTTGCCCATAGGAACTACATTGTTCTCGTTTAGGTTTCTGTCCTGAAGTATTCTTTTCTCCACTTCATGTTAGGCCTTGCTTACGCTAGGGGCACTCGGTAAAAGTTCCCCCCACTAAGACCGGTTCATTTCCACCAGTGTTAGTAACTCTGGAAGACCTAGTGCAGATGGACAGCCCTCCCAAGCATTAACAATGTCTAAGTGATGGTATGAGAACTCTGAGTCTGTCTGAAACAATAGCTCTGAGATCTGTGAACTGTCCCCATCATTTCAATGGCATGTTAAGACGTAAGTCTCATAAATGTTTAAATGCCAACAGGAACTATTTCACTGGGGATCATTTTAGCAGAAATGTGCTTATTTGTCATTGTTGGCTGGAGTGGCAACTGGGACAGGGTGTCGTGAGGCAACTAGTTGCTGGGAAATGTGAAATTACCATTATCAGAAATTAATCTCTTTTTCAGCTATAAATATAATTCCTAGTGTAAACGTGGTAAACTGCTATAAGCCACAGTTAGCAGTTTCGTCTGTCTGCAATAGGGGTTTGCAGTGGTACAGCCACACAAATGGCTGTAATTAGGACAAACCCTCAGTGAAGAGAAGACCTCAGACTGCTCTCAGAGGAGGGTCATCCACTTCCCAGAATGAAAACTGTCCCATGACCTACACTGCACTTACGCCTTGTCAGTACAATAATCTGCAGCACACACACACACACACACACACACCCCACACACACACCTGCCTAAGGCTCTGGGAGGGAGTTTGGGTGGGGAAGGAGGTCTAGGGTAGGGGATTGGGGTGCAGGCTCTGGGATGGAGTTTGGGTGCTGGGTGCAGGCTCTGGGCTGGTGCGGGGGTGGGGTTGCCGGCTCAAGGAGGGGGGAGGGGTGTAGGCTCTGGAAGGGAGTTTGGGGTGGGAGGAGGTATGTGGGAAGGGGGTGGGGGTGCAGGCTCTGGGAGAGGGTCGGGGGAGGGGAGGGTGCTTACCTTGGGCTCCAAGGCGGGAAGGGCCGGGTGGCCTCCGCATGCTGCTGTCCCCAGGCACCGCCCCCAGAGCTTCCCATTGGCCGCAGGGGCGCTCGGGGTGGGGGCAGCACACAGAGGCACAGCCTCGGCCCAGGGCCACAGGGAGGGGCCGGCAGACGCCACACAGCTCCGCTGTGCTGCCGGGGCCTCAGGCCATTTAAAATCACCTGCGGGAGGGGAGCGCTTGGGGGCAGCAGGTGGGGCCAAGGGAGAGACCTGGCCCCAAAACTGCTGGAGCCCCGCGGGCCACATTGGGGAGGTTCACGGGCCGCAGATGGCCCGCAGGCTGCGAGTTTGAGACCCCTGGTCTACACTGACACTGCGTCGACCTAATTACATCAACCATGCCTCTATGCTGCTCAGGGAGGTGGTGTTACAATCAGCATAGAGATGCACTGATGTCGGTGGGAGCCAAATTTAAGCGAAGATGTTTCCATAGCTAGGTCGATGTAAGGTGGCTTCCGTCAACCTAACCCTGTAGTGTAGATCAGGCCTATCTCACCCACCTTGTCTTTCTAGGAATCCTAAATAAGATCTCCTTGGAATCTTGTGATTTTCTGCTTTTTGTGTCCGGAACAGCTAAGGGAATATGGTGACTTTTTCCCTTGTGTATATCCACTGCGTTTTCTTCCGGGATTTTTTTTAATTCTACTTTCTCTATCAGTACTGGACCTTTTAACTGGTGCCTACACTAGTGTTGTATGTGCTGTGGTGATTTTTCCTTTTACACACACGTACCTGCCATTGAGAGAACCAAACTCCCACTTCACACGCTTCCTCAGGCTCTGCTCTAATCCATACAATTTATTACGACACAACATCAGCTCTGAGACCTCATGAATTTTGGGTTTTTCTGTATTTTACAGTATGGCACTGTTGATATGCGAAATAAAACAGCTGAGGAAGCCTACCTTGAAATGCTGAAGCCAGGAGAAAATATCAGAGTAAAGACTCAGTACAGAATAGAAGAATTCAACAAGATTAAAGAGTTACCTGGAGATGGATTCTATATCAGGTATTCATATGTTCATTAAATAGCTTAGTGTCCTAACTATTTTGCCAGCAAGAATCACATGTAGTTGCAAATAATTTAAAGGTAAAGGACCGTACAAAGCTGCTGGAATAGTATGCTGACCATTGAATGCAAGGGGTCAGAGAGGCAGCAAATCAGTCTTCGCCTTATGTTGGAAATTCAAAGCACAATGCTGTATCTCAGCCAGCCCTTGATTCTTTGCAATTGCTGAAAGTGTGCAACATGTATCCCAAGTGTAACTGCGTACTTCACTGTGAGTACATGGGCATTTGGGATGTTAGAGACCAACTCCAGTAGCGAGTCATTTATTTTCCTAAATATCTACACCACTTGCTTCACTTGAGATGGTGGAGCTTCAGTTATAGAGCTTCTATTTGTCTCTCTTTGCAGAGCACTTTATGATCGGCTGGCAGAGGTGGAGCAGGATTTAAACTTTAAGAAGGATGACATTTTGTATGTTGATGATACTCTACCACAGGGGAACTTTGGTTGCTGGATGGCTTGGCAGCTGGATGAGAATGCTCAAAAGCTAGAGAGAGGACAGATTCCCAGCAAATATATGTAAGTGACCTCAGTGACAAATTACTTCTTAAAGTTCCTGAATGATGAGCTATAAACAAAAAAGAACCGTGTTTGAGTCCTCAAAGCTGTGAGATTCCCGAGGTATTAGTTTCCTAGAAGTGTTATTTTAGGGGTGGCATGTTTTAATAACATCTAATTAAATATGATGCTCTGTCAAGTAATTTTAATTCCTGCTAATAGTAACCTCCTAAAAGTGGAAAGGACACACAGTACTGTGCTGTGAAAGAAGATTGACAGTAACCTAAGTAACTTTACACAGAAATATCATCTAAACTGGGGGTGTCAAGCTCATTTTTAGACAGAGCCACTCCCTTTTGAATTATGACCTGTGTAAATTAAGGACTGTGTACCCAAAACAATCCACTATTACCAAAGGGAAATATTCACCAAGATCAAGGGCAGAATATGATCTTTATTCAGCAATTAAATTTTTAGCTGTTTAGTGCAGTCACTTTCAGTATCACTCAGCAGGCAAATAGTCTCACCTTTTAAGACCACTCCTTTCCTCATAAGAACTTGTAAGCAATTCTTGACAATAGAAGCTATGCTAATATGTAGGTTAGCTGTTACATAACATTTTGAAAGCACAGTATAGACATAATTATCCTCACACTGTTCCTGTGAGATAAGTAAGAAGAAACTTACCCCATTTTGCAGACAGAAAGACACTTACTGTGTGTACAGTAAGTTTGCTTCCATTTTAAATACACCTGCATGATAGTAATTTTGTGTTAGAATGTTAAACAAAACTAGTCACTTAGTTTGCAGAAACAATAATGGCAATACAATGGGCCACATCTTATAACCAAAAGTGTGGTACCTGACGATTGACTTTCACTGGGAATTAGGGGCCTAATTACCTTTAAAAATCTCCCCCCAAATTCTCAGCCAAAACTTCTCAAGCTCTTTCCAACACTATTCTATTTTCCCACATTCTAGTGTACCCGAAGAAAGGCCCAGAAAGTCAGACTTCAGATATATAATACATGGGATATATTCTTTCAGTGTTAATCAGTAGTAGTTTCAGGTAGCTTTTCAGGTTATGGATATTCTGTTGATGCTGCTTGAAATCATTTGGCAATTGCCCTAGACAAGTTTTCCTTAGGCTAGGTCTACACTACCCCCCCCTATCGAACTAAGGTACGCAACTTCAGCTACGTGAATAACGTAGCTGAAGTCGCAGTACCTTAGTTCGAATGAAAAAGCACTTACCCGGGGTCCACACGCGGCGCGCAGGCTCCCCCGTCGACTCCGCCTACTCCGTTCGTCGAGCTGGAGTACCAGCGTCGACAACGGAGCACTTCCTGGTTCGATTTATCGCGTCTTGACAAGACGCGATAAATCGAACCCAGAACATCGATCCGACGCGTTCGACAGACGCGTAAGTATAGACGTACCCTTAGTGATGTTAGATTTTTTTTTTTCTTTTGTGTTAAGAATGGCTCTTAAAATCCCTGTGTTTGTGGTAACCTGAATACAATTATTCAACTTATTTCACTGTAGGATGGACCAGGAGTTCTATAGGAGACACAGTATGTCTGAGGCTAAAGATGAAAACAGCTCCACTAAGACTTTGTCAGCAGCAGCTCGAAGATCATTCTTTAGAAGAAAGCATAAACACAAGCGTAGTGGTTCCAAAGATGGAAAAGATTTACTGGCTCTCGATACAATCAGTACAGACTCCATTCCTTTCTTGGATGGCAAGTGCCTTTGTTATATTTAGTTTTCTTAAGGCTATGGAAAAACACCTGAGAGAAGTGTGGTTTTCTGGTTGGTCTGCATATAAACACTGGAGAATTGTCTGTGTCCTATGACACTCATTGTCCGCAGGCACCAACATAGGCATTCAACAACAAGCCAGATCATCATCATAAATTAGTGCTTGTAATTTCTTAATTTAAAAAGAAAAAGTCCATCCCCTGATGTATGGATATTAAAATTTAACCTTTTGAGCGGGGTTGGCCCCCCCCCCCCCAAAAAGCCTGTTGACATTTATGCCACCAGCATGGTTTAAATCCTTTAATTCCAGCTTCTCATAACAGGACTACAGGCTCTTTGTTCATTGCCAAAGATTTATGTTCAAACCTTTTGTAATTAGTTGTGTGTCCTTTAGTTATCTGAACAATACTGCAAAAAAAAATTGTAAATTGTGCATGTGACTTTTTTGTTACTCTTTTTAGATTCTGTGAGTCTGGCTTATCAGCGTGTACAGAAGGTGGATTGTACCTCTCCCAGGCCTGTACTCATTCTAGGACCATTACCTGATGCTGTGAAGGACATGCTAGTCAAAGAATCTCCTGGAAAATTTTGCAGATGTCCCCTTGGTAAGTGTAGAAGGAATGAGAGAAATTTTGTGTGTGTTGCCATGTAATGTTTGTTTGTACTTGTAGAAATAACACAATCATCTGGCCTAACAACTGGATTAAAGGGTAGCACAAAGATTCTAGGAGGGGCAGGAAAAAGCAGGACTGTGAAATTCTATAGAATATCCTGTAAATCTTGTTCTGTGATTAAGAAATATAAATGAACTAAGTATCAGTTTTTGTTCTCTGAAACAGAAGTGATGAAAGCTTCCCAACAAGCCATCGAAAGGGGAGTGAAAGACTGTTTGTTTATAGATTACAAACGAAGGAGTGGACATTTTGATGTGACAACAGTAGCTTCAATAAAGGAGATAACAGAGAAGGTGATTGTCTCCTTATGGTATCTTTTCTTGCTCTCCAGTTCACTGTAAAATTTACAGATAACTATTATATACTGTGTTTCCTGAAAAAAATTGTACTAGTACTGATATTGTTCTGTTTCAAAAGATTACCAAAGAATTGTTCCCAGGGCATTTTCTTATTGAGGAAAAACAAGGTAATTTAATATAAATGCAGTTACCTTGTTTTATCATGTCACTGTTTAAAGACTCTCTTATAATCCTAATTGTAGAGAAACGGGTTGTGTTAGTGGTTCTTTTTTAAGTCATCTTAATATTAGTTAAAAATAGAAATTCTGTGCATTGCTTAGTTTGAATTAACTTTTTATTTTTAAAAATATTTTTAAGTACTTTGTTTCTTGACACTGCTCAGATTGCATGAAATTTGCCAGTGCATTAAACACTGCAAGAAGGAAACCTCTAAAATGACTTTAACAGAATTAAAATGTGTTCTGTCAAACCAGATATGTACTCTTACTGCTTAAGGAGTAGAGCTGCATATTTAGTATAGTTAGGAGATATGAAAGACTATTCATCTGTTCTTAAAGACAAAAATAAATGAATACATAAATCCTTTATTGCAGTAGGTTTGAGATTAATTGATTCTATCTGTTTTAAGCAAAATTTTCAATTTAATATAAATATCCTCAATTAAATGCCTGTTCTATTAATAATTTTTTTGTATTCTAAATGGGGTTTATTCGTGTATTTTTGTCATCCTAGGGATTGATAAATTCTTTACATACAATGCACTTTGTAGTTACTGCCACAACATATTTTGTGTGTAAAAGGTTGAAAATATGCTTAATGGCCTGTCATATAAATGTAAAGCAGAAATTCTGTTGAGTTACTGGGGTTTCACTGGGGGATTAATAGGGGCCTTGTAAGTTTGCTTATGCTTTCTACCCCAATATTTGTTTTTAGGACTGTCATTGTCTGTTGGACATTGCTCCTCATGCCATTGAACGGCTCCACAGTGTTCATATCTACCCTATTGTCATCTTCATTCGGTACAAAAATGCTAAGCAAATCAAGTAAGTGAGAAATATAGCTTTCAGCCACTTGTTTTGTTATACAATAATAGTTTGTATAGTCTGTTTCATTGTAGTATTTCAGAAAATCTTTATAAATGTGAATCAATTAAGCCTTGCAACTCTCTTGTGAGGTAAGTAGACTTATCACCATGCAACAGAGGGATAAAATGAAGGGACTTCTGTAGTTTACCATGTTTTGATATGAAGTATATTAAGTAGTGCTGTTGATTAATCACAGTTAACTCACAGGATTAACTCAAAAATTAATTGTGATTTAAATTAATTGTGATTAATTGCAGGTTGCATCGTTCTTTTAAACAATAGAATACCAATCTCCATTATTAAATATTTTTGGACGGTTTTTCTACATTTTCAAATATATTGATTTCAGTTACAACACAGAATATGAAATGTACCATCCTCACTTTATATTATTATTTTTATTACGATATTTGCACTCTAAAAATGATAAACAAAAGAAATAGTATTTTTTCAATTCACCACATACAAGTACTGTAGTGCAGTCTCTTTATCACAAAAGTGCAACTTACAAATGTAGATTTTGTTTGCTTTGTTTTTGAATGCAGTTATGTAACAAACAATGTAAAATTTTAGAGCCTACAAGTCTACTCAGTCTTACTTCTGGTTCTGCCAATCACTAAGAGAAATAAGTTTGTTTACGTTTACGGGAGATAATGCTGCCTGCTTCTTATTTACAATCGCCTGAAAGAGAGAACAGGCTTTTGCGTGGCACTTTTGTAGCTGGCATTGCAAGGTATTTACATGCCAGATATGCTAAATTTTGTATGCCCCTTCATGCTTTGGCCACCATTCCAGAGGACATGCTTCTATGCTGATGATTCTCATTAAAAAAATAATGCATTAATTAAATTTATGACTGAACTCCTTGGGGGAGAATTGTATGTTTCCTGGTGTTTTGCCCGCATTCTGCCATATATTTCATATTATAGCAGTCTCAGATGATGACTCAGCACATGTTCATTTTAAGAACACTTTCACTGCAGATTTGACAAAATTCAAAGAAGATACCAATGTGAAATTTCTAAAGATAACTACAGAACTTGACCCAAGGTTTAAGAATCTGAAGTGCCTTCCAGAATCTGTGAAGCATGCTTTCAGAAGTCTTAAGAGCACAACACTCTGATACAGAAACTACAGAACCCAAACCACCAAAAGGAGAATCAACCTTCTGCTGGTGGCATCTGACTCAGATGATGAAAACAAACATGTGAGGGTCCTCACTGCTTTGGATTGTTATCTAGCAGAGCCTGTCATCAGCATGGACACATGTCCTCTGGAATGGTGATTGAAGCATGAAGGGACATACAAATCTTTAGCTTATTTGGCACATAAATATCTTGCAACACCCGCTATAACAGTGCCATACGAATGCCTGTTCTCGCTTTCAGATGACATTGTAAATAAGAAGCAGGCAGCATTATCTCCTGCAAATGTAAACAAACTTGTTTGTCTGAGCAATTGTCTATACAAGAAGTAGGACTGAGTGGACTTAGTAGGCTCTAAACTTTTATTTTTGAATGGAGTTCAAAATTAATCACAATTTTTTAATTGCACGATGAATCACAATTTTTTTAATCTCTTGACAGCCCTAATATTAAGTTATTTGTCTTCAAGTAAACAGTGCTTAGATGCTAAGGAAGGCCCAAACATGAATTTTGAAGCACATCTATTTAAATAAAAAGACACCAGCTCTTTTAAACATAACCAGAAAATGAATCAGATGTAGTAAAACTCTCTGTAAAACTGTACTAGCTATTGGCTAGATTTTTCAAAATATAAAGAAACTGCTGCTGTTGAACACTCTCTTGAAAAGTTTACCAATAGCTCTTACAGCTACTGTTTTTGAAAACTAAGTTAAATGTAATAATATTATGAAAGATTGAAATGGTGACACAGGAAGCCGTGATTTCTCAGTGCTCATCAAAATTAGGTGTATGAGCAGCATGTTAGCATTGGGAGTACTATCCTGGGCATCAAAAGTTTAATAGTAGGATTTTCAAAAGCGCCTAAGTGATTTAGCACAGGTTTCATTAATTTTCAGAGGGATCTGTGCTCCTAGATCAATTAGATGCTTTTGAAAACCGCCCTCATACTAGGACAGTGTCTACAATAACACCAACACTGGCCAAACTTGATGTATTAGCCTGCCTTTGCAATGCTGAGCTATCTCCCTTTTACCATTTCAAACAGAAACTTGCCTTTACTCACTAACCCCTAGGAGAGCCTCTGTTTACATTAAGACTCTGTACCTACCCAGCCCCACAGTATCCAAAGTGTGATAGCTAAATATTGGATCTTTGTTTCATACTTATGAGAGCATTTTGTAGACATAGGCTTGAACCAAATCCATGGATCTGGATGTTGATCTGGAGGAGGACTTTACAGCTTGTCCCTAGTTTTTTTTCCCTCCCCCAATTTGTATCATAAGAGTCTCTCTTTATTTGCAAAGTTTAATAAATGTGTTTACATTTTAAGTCCTTTGATAGAGCAGTTTCTTTAGTGTTGCTTTGACTAAGAAGTGTTTTTTTCAAAGTGTAAGATAATCTGAGACTTCTGAAAATATCCTTTAAAACTGGAAAAGTTGGAGGTTTTTTTCTTTGCTTTCAGTGACTGAATTTCTGCTAGTGTTATGCTGTGTTTCCTATTACAGCAATTCATATGCCTTGGGTATCACTTAAACCTCATGTTACTGGTAATATTACACTGAATCTCCAGATGGCGCTCTCTGTATGCCTGAAAATTAATCAGAGGCTTGGATATTACCATAACTGTATGTAATTTATCTAGAGTCTGTTGAAAGAATAACTGTTAAGCAAATGTTTTATTTCTTTTCTTACAGAGAGCAAAAAGACCCAATCTTTCTGAGGGACAAAGTTACACAAAAACATTCCAAAGAACAATTTGAGACAGCTCAAAAAATAGAACAGGAATATAGCAAGTACTTCACAGGTTAGTAGTATTTAATCATCATTTCAGTAAGAACAGAGTTGCAGGTCTTTCCACTTAAACTGTGTTTCAAAAGAGCGTTTAGTACATAGCAGGTTTTTTGTGGTTTTTCTCTCCCTTGGTTCTGGTCATGTTTGTGCTCTGATTCTTTTAAGAGAGAGAATATATCATCTTTTTAAAAAAAAGAAGTCACAAGTGCTTAGCCTATAACATGGAGTTTGTTTAGTTTTAGTAATTTAGAGTATCTTCTATATACTATAATGACATCTCTCAAAATGGCTTGGCCCAAATGACCCAGTATTGGGAGCATTATGGGGAAACTACATAAAGTGTAACAGTAATGTGACTGTTGTCATAACATTACAACATGCTTTTTTTTTTTTTTTTAATTCCTGCTGTAGTGTGGTGTATTTTGGAGTTCTAATGTAAGAAAGCTATACTGGGATTTAATGGGTTTGGGATAATACATATTGATATGACATGTTACAGTCTGAACCCTGGGGCTGCTTCAGTAACCAACTTTTTTCTGGCTAATAGCCCATTCAGGCCATCTTCAGTTCAGAGACTGCACACTTGGTTTGATCTGTATTGCCTTTTAAATGCCCCTTTTGTCCTTTTTTGAGTCAGTGCATTCTATTTCCAAATTCTCATGGTGTTGGTATGGCACTATATGCTGCGTCAATTAGAATACATTTTTGTTTAAGTGGTATTCAATTTCTCTAAGTTCAGAAGAAGAAAAAAGTCTGCCTCTTGCTGTTTTTTCCTATTACTCTAGACTAGTGTTAGCTGTGGTCGCAGGGGCTTTTTCAGGCACAACTATTAGGACATGTAAGGCACTCTTTAATGTTTTAAAGCTCCTATGGTCTGCTCTCCCTTGTCTACACTGATTTTTTTCCTACACTAGTGCTGTTGCAGCTGAACAACTACTAGAGCAAGGAATAGCAGGCAGGACATTAAGAATAGTGTCAGTACAGGCAAGGCCAAAGCGTTGGGGATTATTATTATTATTTTGGTTAAGTCCCATTTCCTGTTCCTAACTGTCTGTGCTAGTTATTTTGCATGGCTGGAGAGTCCTGGGCGAAGTATATTTTAGTGGGTAACACCATGATGCAAAACTCTCTCTGTTAGTTCTTGAGACTGAGCACTCCAGGACAGATATCAGGGAAGGCTCTTGCTTTTTGAACTTGTTCTGCTTGGCATTCCACCCTCGTCTGAGTTTGGCATGCCTACGAACACTATGCAAGGTGTATTTATGGCTATTTGCTGTTTTCCTTCCCCACCCCCCACCCCCCACCCCAACATAGTTGTCTCAATAAGTTTGTGGTGGCAGCAACGGTGGTTTTATTTAGCTCAGCCGTATACAATTAGTTTTAAATATTTGTAAACAGCACCTAGTTGCTACAGCTATAGTCTCTGTGTGTGTTACTATATAAATATTAAAACTTGAACACCCCTTGCTCAACAGTGTGGGTTTATTATGATATAATGGGATTCAGGCCATCTTTAGGGGTAATGAACAAATTCTGCCACAAATAGCAAGCAAAGGACTCTGTAACAAAACAGTTGTCTTAGTTGATTATGGCCAGGGCTCTGACTGCCTTCCTTTGTCATTTTAAGGGTTAGCAGGAGAGTCTGCATATTAAATACTTAACCTCTCTGCTCCGTTTATCTTTGTTATTGTTTTACCTACATTCATGTATCTGCAAGATATCCAAGTGGTTAATTTATGCATGGTCTGTTGATAAATACTATGTAGGAAAATACCTTGCTAAGAATCGCTTTTTCCGGTGTCTGGTGTGTGTGATTGCGGTGTTTTTATTTTTGTAGGTGTTGTCCAGGGAGGAGCCCTTTCAAGCATTTGCACTCAGATTATGACAACCGTTGATCAAGAACAAAATAAAGTCCTATGGATTCCAGCTGGCCCGCTATAGATACTTCCTGTGAAACTCTTCTATGGATGTAACTAAACAGTTGGCTTTTCTTTTTGTCCAATAGATACTGTCCATTTATATCTCTATAGAGATATAAATAAATGATTTTCATGAAGGGGATTGATACACTGAACAAAAAAACATCCACAAGGTGTGATGGAAGAGAGAGATCACTGTATCAGAAGAACTTGTATTTTACAGTGTGCTTTTATACAAAACAGGATGGGATATAATGTAGGTGTACTTTTTCCATAAGAGATTAATTTAGTGATGCTGCGAAACAAAAACCCTTTAGAATGACAAGTTTACAAAAACCTTTTCCAAGTATTTGGTTGTTGATGTTTACTTGAATGTCTTTTTTTTTTAAGTTTTTCCTTTCCCCAAATGAGGCATATCTCCAAAATGGAGTGATGTTTTTACATATGAATGAATGGTTGTGCGCAGTGTGATTCTACCTTGCAATTCTGACCATTTCCGAGCACACTGTTGACATGACTACCGGGTAATCACATGGGTTTTGTGAACGGTACATTTTGGGAGTGAGCTCAGAAGGAAGTGCACTCCTCTACAGGGCAGACCACTGTTGATAAAATACAAACGCTTGTCTGTCAAAGATACTGTTTTTTGTTTTTATGCATGGATCGAATATTTAAACATCATAATATATCTGATCAATCTGAACTTAATGTGTGTTGAGAAATAATTTTTGGTTGTTGGGCCTGGATTAAGTAGAGATGGGGAGAGTCAATAGCTAGGCCTAGCATGCTGTGTTTGTCACTTTTAGAGACTGTAAATATTGAAAGCTTATGTTGGTGCAATTTTGCAGGGTAATTCTTAAGCATTGTACTTCAGTGTGTAGCATTCACATAGATTTTTATTTAATATAAGAACAGTCACAATTTTAGGGCTTTGATTAAAAGCCTGTAGGGAGGTACCATAATTGTTAGTGTTGTCACTGTCAACAAGCAATCGTTTAGTTTTGGTTACAAGACTTATGTACCCATTGTACCAAACTCCATTGTATCAGTTCCTTTTTTGTTTTTGCACTTCTGAGTCTGTGTTCCTAACACAGTTTGTTTTTGTTTCTCTCTAACTGTATGTCATGTTTGTAGATACTGTACTTCAGTTGTTCTTTTGAAGTAGAACTGTTTCTCGGTGACTGTTCCTAACATTTCATTATGTAGCAAGAAGTATTTTTTAGTTTTACCCAACAGTGTGTAGTTTTCCTTTTATTTGCAGTTTTTTTAATTAAAAAAGGGATTCTTCTTGTACAGTTCTTCAAAGAAAAATTTGGTCCTAAATTTTAACTTCCGTTTTCCAGATACTGTTTTATAGTTCAAAATACTTTTTAAAAAAATAAATATAGGAAATGTATTGATGAATTACTGGTAAAAATACTTTACATGTTGAGGGACAGCAGTTATCTTTTTTTTAAGTTGAGGTCAGAGTTGGACTCCAATGGTACAATTGAAACAGTCAGGTACAGTTCTGACTTGGATTTTCTGTACTGAAAATAAAAATGTCACTTTGTATTAAAAAAAAAAAAAAGTTAAAGAAACTGATTACTGTGTTAAAGAACAGTCAATTTCTAGAACTTGACTTGTGCATAAGAACTATTTATATATTGTATTCTCACTTTTTACTTGAGACATATGGAGCCAATTTTAGTTCTTGTACTCATAACATTTGCACATATAAAATCTTCATTCTGTAGACTGAAATTGACATGTGGGCTCTGTACACACAGGCTTTCTCCACAAAATAGATTTTGCAGGCATAATTTGTACTTACTTCCAATTCTTTTTCTTTCTTCGCCTAAGGTCTATGGGTTTTCAGGGTTTTGGCAGAATTCAGACTTGTCAATAGATGTTTCAAGGATACATTCTGAAGCGCCTGCCAATTGAGATAACTGATGGAAAAACTGTCCATTACCTATATTTTTATAAGGGCTTGGCTACACTTGCAGATGTAGAGCTCTGGGAGTTAAACCAGCCTTTGGAGATGGCAGCAGGGAAAATGCTGTTGTGTTTTTACACTGTCAGCTGCAAGCACAGTTGCGTGGCCACATTAACAGCTCTTGCAATGCCACAAAGAGCAGTGCATTGTGGTAGCTATCCCAGTGTGCAAGTGGCTACAGCGTGCTTTTCAAATGGTGGGGCGGAGTGTGACAGTGTGTGTTGTGTGTATGTGTGGGGAGGGAAAGTGTGTTTTGGGGGGCAGTGTGTGTTAGCATCAACATGCTGTCTTGTAAGTTCAGACAGCAGCAGACCTTCCCTCCCCCGCGCCCCCCCCCCCACACACACCCCTGCAGAAATGCCTGCCTAGCATTCCACAGTAATGATTTGCTTTGCCCTCAAGCAGATAAGCATGCTGGCTGTCAGACAGAGCTTTGAACGGTGATATCCGCATACCCGCAGCAGAGTTCAAAACAAGGAGGAGAGTGGTCACTTGACTTTGGGGGATTATGGGACGTTTCTGCAGGCCAATCGCAGCGCAGTAATGCAACACGTCGTCCACACTGACACCCGGGTGTTTCAGCCAGGGCACAGCAAGCTTTATGCTTCTCGTGGATTACCAGGAGAGTCCGCGCACTCTAAGTGCCTTGCCAGTGTGGACACCTCACGAGTTAGGGCGCCCGGGGCTGATTTAATGCGCTATAACTTGCAAGTGTAGCCAAGCCCTGAGTAAAACGTTAACATCAATGAATCTAACCAAGTTTTCATGTTCTGCAGTAGGCCATCACATGTCTACCAAATTGGTGATCCATTACCCAAGCCTGCACAGGATCTGTGTCCCTTCCTACTTGAAGAAAGGAAAACTTGGGGTGGCAAATACCTATTCTTCAGCATAGTGAGTGTCCCAATTCATACAGTGGTAATTTTTCAGAAGTGTATAGCAAGGACAGCAAAACCATTTGGACTAATGTAAGCAAAATAACAACTATGAACAACATGCATCAGTTCTGGGAACCAGCCTAACACCATCCTCCTAGCAACACCCTTATGCAAGACTTGGAATTCAACTACTAGGTATGTTGTGAAGAAATCCATGGAGAACAGGGATTAAGTAGTGTGGCCTGAGCGCAGAAGAAAATCTTCTTGCCTTGTGCATCCAACACATAAAACTTTGTACCTTAAAGCCAAGTGATAGGACACAAAGTGAACTTGATCAGCTGTATAAATGCCTTGGTTTTGTCTATTTTTAGCATTGTGCAGGCATCCATGGGGTGCAGTGGCTTGGGACAGATTTATAGTGCAATTTCATGAGACTTCTAGGTAATGCAGTTGATTTGAGGAATGAATTCTGGGTTTGTCCAAAGAAGCACTTTATCAGCATGAAAAATTCAGTACTGGTTCTGTATGGACAGAACTTTTAATTGCACTACAGATCAAGCAAACATTACTGCAATTAAGGCTACTTGCCAGAAAGGGAAGTGTGAAAGGATGGCACAGGAGAATGTTCAACATCAGGTTGAGGCCCATCATGCAACTCTGTACCCCGGCTTTTACATTATAGCCAGACAGTCTACTCTGTTCACTGATTTATCTGGAAGCTAAAAGGGTATTCCTGCATCCGTAGTCACTTAATTTCTAAATGCCAGGCAACCAACTTTAGCCTCCCATGCTCAGACTGCATGATGAGTAAGGCAATTCCCATCTGCATCCCTATACTTTGAATACCTAATTATGGTCCCTAGTCAGAATACAGGAATTTACATAATATTGTACAGTTACTGAGGGGAAAAAAGTCCTATTATCAAGCAGGGAATTGTGTATGTGAGAAATAAGTGAACTGTTGTAGGTCAGTAGAGCGCACTATCTCTGTGTGCTCTGTCAGGAGACTGAAATGGAAATCTTTGTCAGATGCTATTCTCAGCTTTTTGGCTTAATTTGAGACAGTCTTAGTGCCATACAGAACACCTCAAGGCTAGAGTTGCCAGTAATTCCAGAAGAAATAATTTTTGCCCAGTGTTTACATAATGCACATAGGCCTGTTCTAAAAACCGCAGTAGTTAGAAAGTAAGTTCTGAAAATCTTATGCCTGAGTGCACAGCTATATGCCTGCAGTCAAACATACTGCACAGTAGTTTACCTAGTGATCTTTTCAAAATATTACCATATTTCAGACTGTTTTCTTAGCCGTTAGTAGTATGTCCTTCTCAAATGGAGTCCACTAGCATGGAGTGTACACACATTCCTTTTTGCCTTATTTGGCCATTTTTACTGTTGCTTCATGAAGTTCTGGAAATAACCCTCTGATGCATGAAATGAACATGAATATTTTTGGATGATTTGTTTTTTTAAAGTAAGATGTGCAGCCTCTCTGCCCTCAAATAGTTCGTAAAAATGGGTTTTTGAGTTATAGGCGTCGTGCTCTTCATACATAACACTAAGAAAAGCAACTTTTATTTTTAAGAGAAGTGATTATTGTACCTTCACCAGTTTATCGTTTTGAAGTTGAAATGGTCTACACTAGAATTGAGAGAGAATTGTACTAACGGGAATATTCCAAAAGAGTGTTTAAACTTTCATCCTGATTCCAAACCGCCGTTGATTTGGCATTGTTCACACCCCTTTGTTACTATGCCATTTGTGAACTAGTTTTTGACTGAGCTAATGTTTTGGGTAAGAACTTTTCTTCATATAAGTGTTCCTATTCGCCTGGAGTCAGGAGATTTGTTGCATGGATGAGCAAAAGTATTTACTATTCATTCTGTGTTAAAATTTCCAACCTATCAGAGCACAGAAGTAATCCCAGGTGATATAGTGGATAACCAATCACATTCCATCAACACAGTGACTAGTCAAGTCAAATTGTCCAGCCCATCTGGCAAATAGTTACAAATAACACGTTCACAGAAACTGGGATCAGTTTGTCATGATTCATACATCAAAAAAGGGGTCTAAATTCCCCATCAACACTTTGATCAGCCCTTATTATAATTCACAGTATAGTCAAGCATGATCTTTTTGATGCACCTGCACATGGGAAAGAAAATATATATGGTCTAATTCTTCTTAAATAACATCTCCTAAGGTTTTTCCTAGAAAGGTTATGGATAATTAATTTGCACCACTACAAGTACCATATGCAAATCTGAGTTGTATGGACGTGAAATTCCTAGATCCAAATATGCTCTGCCTATACCAGAGTCAGACCTGTATATTTATCTACCATTTGCCATTGGGTGAAGTTCCCGCAGATGCCAATGTTACTAGTTAAATGTTTGCAGAACACAATGTTTTCTTGTATTAACTCCATACCCAAGTAATTTTACAGTGTATGGTATTTTCTTCTCTTGTTGATGTGATGCATCTAGGTCCAGCTGTCATAGTGTGTATCTTCTCCTTCTGAGTAAAGACACTTGGACAAGACTTTACCACTAAGCATCTGTTCTGTTGCAGTTCCCCCTAGAAAAGTGATGCCAAACAAGCATCAAGAGGCTGAAGATCCTGACAGAAAGACATTAATTACCTTGCACCCTGGACTTTATCTATATTTCTGTTTGTGAGGCTTCCAGCTCCTTGCATAACAAGTATAGCCAGCTTGGTTGCTCTGCAGCTATTGGACCTGTAGAGGTCATAGGCAAAGTTAATAGTGCTACAAACTGGATTATTTTTCCACACCCATTTCTGCTGACACGTCCTTTATTTTGGGTGAGAGAGAGTCCACCTGGATCATACCCCTTCTAGTTGCTCCCTAACCAGTTTCCCCTGGAAAGTTGCAAAGTCACATGGAGTCAGTGGCAGAGCTAGGAAAAGAACCAGAATCCTGTGCTTTAACCATCATTCTGTACACACAGATTGGTTTGGGGTGTACTGTATTTCATGCTCTTCCTTTCATAATCTTTATTCTCTAGGAATGATCCGTGCATGTTTTACCCTTGATAAGTCTGGGTTTCTTTTGTGGCTTAAAATATTTTGTTTTTGTACTTGGGATGGCAACAAATGATGCACTCCATTTTTCAAAGCTACTTATGGAAAGCAAGCTTGCATTTTTCTTAAAGGGAAATCTGTTTTGTTTGAAACATGTTCTAACTTAAAAGCAGCACCTACAATAACTATACCAAAAGTTTGGAGATGATGTATTCGGGTTTTTCCCCTGTTTGTTTTCATGGTGAAGTTGGCAGCTGTTTGTGTTGAGTCAGTTTCTCAGTTTCCCTTTTCACACAGAAAATGGGGGAGAAGGAAAACTTTTAAATGTGGTTGTAAAAATGTGGTGGGGAATCTGGGACAGGAGCAGCAACTGAAACTACTTTAAAGTCATTTCCCAAAATTGACTAGATTTTAAACAGTGTCCCTTTCTTAATCCACTATCAATCCATTCACAAACACTTGCTCTCTTGCACTCTGTCCACATTGGCCTCAGTTATGTGGCAAGTTCTCAGTGGAATCAAAATTTACTGTCAAGTGCGTCTGCCAGCCCTGCCATCTCAGACAAAGACCTCTTTTTGGTGTACCATTAAAAGCAACTAAATATCAAGGCCCAAAAGTTGAGACATCCCTCAAAATGCAACACAGATATATTTCTGATTTTTTTTGTAATGATTCACAAACAAAACTGGACTTTTAATGAAAAAGGTCTTTGAAAACTCATGTTTAAATATGATAAATCTTGACAGAAAAGGGTCATCCATGTTTTTGTAACTCCTCCCTCAAATAGGTTAAGGAGGGGAGGTATGTCTACACATTCTGAATATGACATTGACATATACAAATGGAGAATTGTTAAATGGTAAGGGTAAAAACTTCGATAGACATGTTTTATATATATTTATATACCCGCATTATGGATAGTGAATGAGTTTAAATGAGGTAAGTTGTTAGGTCCAGGCCTTGCTGGCATAAGTGTAATTTGCCAATTCTTTTACATAGAATTCTGATTAGCTTAAAATGATGTTATTGCTGACAGAACAAAGGTAACATGTGCTAGAAGTTAAGGTAAAAACACACAACAGCAAGAAGCCTTTTACTGGGGAAAACGGGGGCCAGAGTGGCACAAAATGACATGACATAGAAATGGCATAAACAACAAAAAATGCAGAAGCTGGGGAAAGTGAAGCTTGCACCCAAGTAACATCCGGGTTACATACAAAATAAATGGGTGATGTGCTAAAAGCTGGACATAGGCTAAGTAATACAAAATGTGGAAATGTATAAAAATTCAAGTGAACAGGGCCCTGGAGAAATGCTGAATAGAAACTGCAGGATGGGGCTGAAGGACCAGATCAGAGGCGGCAACAACGATCATGGAAGAACTTTCTGGAATGTGGTAATTCGGGCCCCCTATCAATTCCGTCTTGTCTTGTTGTTGTCTGGCATATTGTCCCAGACTCCTGTGTATCTAGTCTCTCATGGTGCAAGTACATGCTTGTAACCTTCCCATAAGAATTACAGTTGGGGCTCCATGACAAGTTATAAAATCTACAAACACTGTTTAAACCTCAAGGATCATCAATTGACACCTGGCCCCAACTTGTAGTGGAGACACCCATGATTGGAAGGTGGGGGTGCAGATTATAATGTCCTATAATTAAGGAGGCTGCTGTCAAAATTTAGATACGCAGCAAAACCGATTTGTTCGTGACAGCTAGCAAAGATCCTCCGTCCATAGGCAGAAGTTTAGCAGTGAAGGGAGAGTAGTTGGCATCTTTCTGCAGATTTCTTCTTGTTTGTGTTAAAAAGTTTGAGGGCTTTTTTTTGAATAGCACACGTTTTATGTTGCGCTAAAGGGAAATGTATATTTCCAACCTTCATTCTACATTAAAATTATTTTGTTTAGAAAAGGTTTTGGAATCCTTCAGGTGCTATATCAAGATACTGGTGTTGACAGCCAAGTTTTTAATCCTTTAAATGGAGCTGTTTTTCCCTGCTGTATTCTAGGAAATTGTGATTAATTATTTCATCAGGCAACTAAATGACTGAATCTGTAGACTATACCCCTGTGGATATAAAATAGTTTCTGCTAATACAAGCTAAACACAGAATTATGTGAATCCAGAAAGCTAAGTGGATGGGGGGGAATCTTACCACTTTACTTGAATGAAGTTGGAGTAACCAAAACAGGTGACTACCTATGTAACAGAATAAGAGTCATTGTCCATTGCATAATCAGTCAATCACTGGGTCTGATCCTACAAACCCTCATGCAAGTAGGTAGCCATTGGGCAGGTGAAGACCTCACTATTCTATCAAATTTACAAAAGGAATCACCTGCCATTGTCAATTCTGCAGCTGTCCTCAACAGTGGAGCCCTGAGGTTTCTCAGCTCTAGCAGCTGCTTGTGGGAACTAATCTAGTTTGTATGGTGCTGAAAACTGCTGGCCCAAGCACCCAGCCACACGATGGCTCCCAGAATCATTAACATTTTTTTAGCAATGGCAGGACAAAGGTATTTATTTTACTGGGCCTACTTTCATGGGTACAGATTATTTTTCTGTATTTCTACAACTAGACCATTCACTTAATATAACTGTAAAAAAAAATACAATGAGCTGGGTGAAACATTCACACCATTTTCAGTATTGAAAAACCTTTACTGTGAAAATTGGTTGCATTTCAAAAATAGGATGTGCTAGTGTCTTCCAATTTTTTTTGTCTGGAAATTAGGACAAGTGGAAAAAATAGGACCATTTAAGTTTAAACTAAATTTTCCAAATTTAAAAATGCAAAATTTCAGATAAATCACACAAAACCCATGATATTTTACAAGTTTTTTGCCAAAATATAATAAAGGACATCTCTGGGATGTGAAATAGCATGGAGAACTTCTCCATGCTATCCTTCATCAGCTTCTTATTTACCTACTTTCTAAATAGAAATGTATGCTCCTCTTAAGTAAAACCAGTTTAGTACCAAGTTTGCATTGGTCAGTTGACACTGAAAAGACACAATCAGGATTTTATGTGGATATGCCATTCTCATTTTCAATTAGACAAAAGTTGTTTTGAAATGTTATTTTTTTCTGATTTTACTTTCCATCACCATTTAAACCAAGACACCTCGATTTTTCTAATGCCAGCACCACACATATGGAACACAGAATCCAACACTAAAGTAAATTAATCATGTACTGGTCTTGGGGGGAAAAAAAGGATACTATCAAGGAATTAAGTTTTGAGATGAAGAACATTCACAGGAAAGCTCCAAAACGCGCTCTCACACACAAGTAGGTACTTTAGAACATTGGTTCAAGAGGTTATGCTATGGTTTTAAGATAAAGTTATAGATTCATGACTGAGTCAGTGCTATAGTTTGAGGTAGTTGGGTCTTGGTTACCACCAGATTGGTAACTAATATGTTTGTGATCCAAGAAGGACTAAGTATAGCCACTTAGGAAATCTATGGGTCCTGTTTCCAGGAAGACAATGGGAGTTGCAAATTCTCAGCCCTTCTTAAGGTCAGTCCTATGGTTAAAAACATGCATCATTCAGGTTTGGTGTCTTCTGCTCTATTTTGTCTTTGCAGCTTCTCAACAGCCAGTACAGAACTTTTCTTGCATCTGAATCATGCAGAGAATCATGCGACACCTAGTGTGACAAAGATTTTGTCTTTAATAGCTGCAATTATGGGGTGAGCTGGTAAGATTTGCTATGACTGAGATGCAGTTCAATTATTTATAATTCATTTCTCAGGAGTTGTACATTACATTTTGTAGCACTTGCGGACAAGTGATTGTCCTGCAGCTAGAAACTAATTTCAGAGGAGTTGCTCTAGAATCTGTTTATAGATTCCCCACACATACACACACACACCCTTTGTGGGAGCATTTCTGCTCCAGGGCTAGAAGATTCCACACAATGGCTTTGACTCCTCCCCAGTGCTGCCACAGTATACTGGATACCAACAACCCTTACAGGATATTGACACAACTGGGGATGACCTGGATACATCCCCTGCACTGACACCTGGGAGCAGGGATGACATAGGAGCCACACTGGCAACTTTGTGGCTCCCCCTATGCCCTGGCTGCCTAAGCTTGATTCAAGGTTGCTTTGCATCAGAGAGAGAAACTGCTCGAATGTATTGGAGGATCTGATCAATCTCACACAGCAGTTTTCCAACTGTGGGTTGGGACCGCAAAGTGGGTTGGGACCCCATACGGTTTCACCAGGGCCAGCATTAGACTTGCTCAGATCCAGGGCTGAAGTTGAAGCCCAAGTTCCACTGTTATCCAGGGCGGTGGGGCTCTGGCTCCCCCACCTCCCAGGGTCATGTAGTAACTTTTTTGTCAGAAGAGGGTAGAGTTGCCAACTTCCTAATCAGACATAACTGAACACCCTAGCCCTGCCTCTTCCACAAGCAGGGCCAGCGCTACTACTAGGGGACCCTAGGCGGTCACCTAGGGTGCCAGGATTTAGGGAGCAGCATTTCAGGTCTCTCGGCGGCCGCCTGGGTCCTCGGCAGCAGGATCTTTGGCTGCCCGGGTCCTTGGCGGCACTTCGGCGGCAGGATCTTCAGCCACCCGGGTCCTCGGCGGCATTTTGGCGGCAGGATCTTCGGTTGCCCGGGTCCTCGGCAACATTTCGGCAGCGGGATCTTCGGCCGCCTGGGGCGTCTCCTGGAGGCGCCGCCTAAGGTGATGATAAAGCTGGTGATGCTCCTGTCCACAAGGCCCCTTCCGTGCGGCCCTGCCCCCCGCTCACTACGTTCCCGTTCCCTCGGTGGCTTGCTCACTCACTTTCACTGGGCTGGGGCAGGGGGTTCGGATGCGGAGAGGGTGAAGGCTCCAAGGTGGAGCCAGAAATGGGTTCAAGGTGCGGGAGGGGGCTCCAGGCTGGAGCAGGGAGTTGGGGTGTGGGAGGGGGTGAGGGCTCCAGCTGGGGGTGCAGGCTTTGGGGTGGGGGTTTGGAGTGCAGGAGTGGGCTGTGGGTTGAGGCAGGGAGTTGGGGTACAGGAGGGGGATGAGGGCTCTGGATGGGGGTGAGACTAGGGATGAGAGGTTCAGGGTGTGGGAGGGAGCTCTGGGCTGGAGCAGGGGGTTGGGGTGTGGGGAGGGGTGAGGGCTCCAGCTGGGGGATCAGGCTCTGGGGTGTGCCCAGGGATGAAGGGTTTGGGGTGCAGGAGGGGGCTCTGGCTTTGGGGGGGCTGGGGCAGGGGGTTGAGGCTCGGGGTTGGGACACGGGCTTACCTTGGGCAGTTCTCAGTCACCAAAGCTAAGGCAGGCTCCCTGCCTGTCCTAGCTCCATGCTGCACCCCAGAAGCAGCCGGAAGTAAGTCCAGCTCCTAGGCGGGCGGGGGGCAGGAGCCGCCCCCCAGCGCCCATTGGTCACGGTTCCTGGCCAATGGGAGTGCAGAGCCAGTGCTCGGGGCAGGGGCAGCGTGCGGAGCTCCTTGCCCCCACACCTAGGAACTGGACCTGTTGGCCACTTCTGGGGCACAGCGCAGAGCCAGGACAGGTAGGGACTAGTCTGCCTTAGCACTTCCAACCGGACTTTTAATGGCCCGGTCAGTGGTGCTGACCGGAGCTTTCAGGGTCCCTTTTCGGCTGGGCGTTCCAGTCAAAAACTGGACACCTTGCAACCCTAGAAGGGGGTCGTGGTGCAATGAAGTTTGAGAACCCCCAAATAACAGATTGTCCTATGAGTTTTCAGGTGCTCCAGCTGGAAGTTTAAAGTAAATTAAGACACAATGCCATGGACTCCAAAGCAATTCTAGGATCCAAAGATTTCTGTGGGAACAACTATTGCTGCCATTTCCGTTACAATCACTACACTACTGGTATGTAGCTCATTGCTTTGTCACGTGCCTTAAGAACCTTTGCTTTGCATAGGAAAACTGCCCTATTTTATGGATAAATTGTACTATGGGAACATTGCAGACCTTCCCTCATTCTGGTCCCTCTACTCAGCTACCAGAGCACTGGTTTCTTCTGTCACATCACACACACATCCCTATTAGCTTAAGAGCCTTCTTCAAAACAGCCTCTACACTTTAGACTAGCCTTCCTGGATCACTCCAACTCATTGATCTCTGCCTATTTGCACGTCTGTGCTGGAAGAGATTTTCTTCTTTGCTTATGCAGTCTCATCTCTCCCTCTGCTGTTATTCAACACTAAAGTATTTTGGTCCTGTAGGAAAGATGTTATGCAAACGCAAGGAATCTTGTTGATTCTGAAGCCTGAGGGAACCAATGTAAATTAATGGTCCAGTCATATAGCATTGTGGAAGCTACTGTGTAAAATCCATTTTGTTCCATAAAATGGCCCATGTTGAACTGATTTTGATTGTCTATACTTGTTATAACATTCACTCAGTCATTTTAGCAACTGATCCGTCCGAACAACCAGCAGCCTAACAGCTAACTTTGTAAAGTGGACTCGTTTAAAGTGATGCTTTACTGAGTTTGCAGCAGCAGCAAAAGAACCCAGCTGATAAACACCAGACCACAACTTAAGAATGTCCACGTACCTACCTCTGAAGGAACATGTGACCTCTGCTGACTTTATATAGGCTGCCATGTTTGCATTTAATTTTGTTTTCTGCCTACACTGCTCTGCTCAGCGTACACAGTACAGCATGCAGTAGTATAGCCATGACTGACTCATTACTGTGACTGAAATTCAGAACTGACATTTGCCCTGCACTGGAAATACAAGAGCTAGCTAGTTTTTTAACCTGTTTTGTCCTGTTTAACCTGTGAACAATGGCTAAACCAGGAGCGTAACAAATCAGTTTGTGCAAGTACAGGTGCGGGCTGCTGTAAGTCATCACAGCTAACCAACTCCCTTGGTTCTTGTTTATTTCCCACACTGGTCTGGCATTATATGCCTTTTATTCACTCTACTCACTTCTGCATAGCTGGACAGTCTTGAAAACTGAAACTGTCTGTGACCTACATTATTCAAAAGGAAACTGAGTTTAAGCTGTTGATGAAACCATATCTTAATAGTCAAGAGAATAAAAACGTCCTATAGTTTATAAGCATTATTTACACTTGCAGCTTTGTAGGGGAGCTGGGAGTGTTGATTTCAAGGCACAGAGCGTCCCTTTAACTTTTGTTTTATAGTAATGGGAGTGAAAACAGCAAAGGAAGCATAATGTGACAATAGTACAAAACAACTGCTTTCTCTTAATACTGAACAAGGAAATGTATTAGAATAAGGAAGATTCTGTTTACAACGTATTTAGTAGTTCTGCTATAACCTAATCTTGTGTTTTAAAGACTCGGAGACTGTTTGTTATATTTTCTTTGAAGTCTTAAAGGAGGCCTTCTGTATGAAGCCAACTTTCAAGTACACCAGAATTAAACTAAACCTCTCATGCATAGCTCTGTGTAAGCTCGAAAAATTCTCTCTCATTAACAGAAGTTGGTCCAATAAAATATATTACCTCACCTACCTTGTCTCTATATATTTTAATGTTTTTTTGTGCCCCTTCTCCCACTTGTCAAAAATATCTATTGTTTAAACAAAAGTTTGTTCCACCATAGTTCCTCTTGTTTCTCCTGCTTAATGTCATGAATTTGTAGTGTCACATTTATGCTACACTATAAGATCCTGACACTGAGTCACAGAAGTTAGAGATGGACGAGACCTGTTAGATCGTAGTCTATCCAATGAGGGATTGCCCCTAGACTATATATTCTTGGGCTTCACCCAGTCTTATTGTAATTGACTCTAGAGATGGGGATTCCCTGGGAGACTTTTCTACAACATTGCAGACCCCAGTCTTGCATACATAGTACTATGCAGAATACTTACTGGAATTCTCATCTACACACATAGCAAGGGGGGAGAAAAGGGACGTGACAGTCAAACTAACCTCCTGATTCTATGAGTGTTCTCTGGTTTTGCAATTACCCTGGTGTGGAAAAGCTCCTCCTCAAGGGTCCAGTTTAAGTAACTTAATAAGCAAAACCATGGTGCTTCATTGCTCAGGGATCCTGCTCTTGGAGAATTTTTAGACACCACTCTTGTGCTTGCATACAGATATAAGGACCAAAAGATAACAACGGACCAAATTTGATCCTCTCAGGTGATCACATACAACACCACTGGAACCGTGCATGAATCCAGAGGCAGAATCTGGCCCACAGACTGTCTGGGCCTGATATTCTCCATCGCTTATTTTACCCTGGTATAAAGCCACTGGGTTCAGTGAAGTCACTCCAGAGTGAAACTGGTATACCTAACCTTATTCTTCAGACTCTTATGCTGAGGTTTTTGTATCCCAATATTGGAAAGTTAGTACTGGAAGGACTGATCAAGCCACAATGTCCCTATAAAACATGTCACAAGTTCCTTCGAGGGTGACTGAAGCTCAGTTGATGGTGAAGCTACCAAATACCTCCTTCCCTCCCCTTTCCAGCTGAATTTTTGGGCAACAAATTCCTAGGATCTCTGTGGTGTCCTGCTGCACTGATCAAGAGTGTGTGAAATCTAAGTGGCTGAAATCTAGGCTTATTCATTTAACCACTGCTAAAAATACCACAATGGTGGAAGTTTGAAAGGATAACCTTGACTAACTCTGACATCTTTAACAGATCGCAGTCTTATTTGCTTCTTTTCCCCACAGTGTCTGATCATTCCTTTTGATAAAGGGAGGCAGGGGGAGAGAGACCACACACAAATCAGATTGCATTTACTAGTGGCTGGATTTCTTTTTGTGTGGGACTATCCTATCTACCCTTCCTTCATTCTGTTGCTGGGGGAGATAAATTTTGATCCTCGCGCCAGCTTAATGTTAATATCAAAATGCAAGAAGAAATAAAGGAAGCTGTTTCTGTGCATCAGGATGATATGGTAAACAGATGGGTATCGCCCAAAGATTTATCAAGCTACCTTTTACAATTTGACACTCTTGCCTCCATGCAAATTGATACATCAAACACTTAGTTCTGACATTGCTATTTATTTCACACAGTTTACTAGGCTTCTCTTACCATCATTTTATGCTGTCTGTGCCACTGGCTGTTTTTTCTTGTAGGATTAAGAGCGAAGACTTAAATTGTCATCCTCAAGGTCATATGTCTGATAGAAAATAGTTCACTTGCTTTTGTAGCACATAAAGTACCTAAATAATTAAGAGGCAATCCAGACACAGTCAAACTCAGACCTACTAAGGGAAAAAAGGGGTCAATTCTCGGTGTCAACATCTTTAAGATATAACATACCAGCAAACAAATCTTGGGAACTCACAACCTTAGTAAACTTGGGAACTCGCAACTCTCGCGCGCACACAACCAATCAGCAAACTACTGAAATCTCAGATAACGTTCACTGCTGTCTATAAAAGCACAGTGCATTTGGGCTGCGGTGATGGTAAATCTAAAGGCCATAAGCATGTATGGAAACTTGCTGCACTAGAAAATGATAGATTGACAGATAAGCAAGTCAATATAATACCAGTTATGAGCATGGTCTGTAACAATGATCCTAAATTGACTAAGAAATAGGTTAAGACAAACTAAACCTTGTATAGCAATGGGCCTTTAGTTGAGACAGACAATAACAATACAGCCGTTAAAGTATGCAGCAAGCATGAGTGATCACCGAGCTGACTGGCCCGGTGTCAAATTATACTCATAAAAGGTATGACTTTGAAAGGAAAAACTTTGTGACAGACTCCGCTGACTGACCCAATATGCACAGGCAACATAGAGATTTATATTCACTACTCCATGAATATGCATGCAGAAGAACTGGTATGGAGGCCCATTCAGCCACAATAGGGAGGGGACCTGTCCTTTTGTTTAGCCAAACAAATGTTTTCAGACATATTTAACTAGTTCTAATTTATGGTTCAACAGATGGTTACCATACAAAGATCCAGATGATTGGTTCTCATGAGCATGGTTTTCTCAGAAAATAACTCTGCCATCATGAGTTTGGTGTTGCCCTCTTTGTACGTGGGAGGGAATGTGGTCTAATCAGAGAAGGGGCAGGCATACAAGATGTCTTTGGTTCCAAAACCACCTCTACCACTGACTCAATGCAAGGAAGTCTCATAGGCCAAAACTGTTCAACCTGCCTAAATATGGATTCTAATGTTAGGTCAAAACCAAATTGCTCAGCATTTCCTGAAAATCAGGCCACTTACTGAGGTGATTAAGTATGGATTTTAGACACCCACATTTGATAATTTTGGGTTTCACTTCCCAATCCTGGTTTCGCTGAAGTCAATGGGAGTGTTGCCACTTGTGATAAAAGGAAGAATGGACCCCTAACCTCTCTCTGGGTACATTACTAGCTACCTGCATAAGATTTAGTTAGGCCTGATTTAATGCGTGTATACATGGGTGGCGGGTATAATAGGCCAGGGGAGGCTCAGCCACTGCCCATGTGTGTATAGCATTTTGAGATGGAAGTTACTTTTATAACAACAGTACTTTGCGGTTAAAACGCTAAAATTCCACTCTAGTCTGATAACAAAAAGGCTTTTGCTCTAAGTTTTTTAACTGGATCCTGCTTTAACTGACACGCTCTCTCTCAGGTTGAAAATACTCACCTATAAGCATTCCTCCCCACACCCCAAAGTCAAAGTGCTCTACAAACATTAATTGAAGTTGTACTGAAACGGTCTTTCAGAAAAGTAAACTTCTAATAGTCATGAATGTTAAAGTACCAATATTCAGTTACATTGACTTTAAGAGCTATAAATATTAAAGGTCCAATATTCTGTGATATTGACTTAGTTTTTCTAAGAGTTATAAATATACAAGTACCAATATTCAGAAATATTGACTTCAATTTTAATAAGTTCCTGTCACTTGAGCAAACTTCAAACTCGCAGCTTCCTTTTGTTAAGTACCATGAACTTGACCCTTTGTTCACAATGTCTACCATCTGAATGGTGTTAGTGCAATACAAATAAAAGGACCAATTACTGTCTAGACCATCCCTGATAGACATTTATCTAACCTACTCTTAAATATCTCCAGAGATGGAGATTCCACAACCGCCCTGGGCAGTTTATTCCAGTGTTTAACCACCCTGACAGTTAGGAACTTTTTCCTAATGTCCAACCTAAACCTCCCTTGCTGCAGTTTAAGCCTATTGCTTCTTGCTCTATCCTCAGAGGCTAAGATGAACAAGTTTTCTCCCTCCTCCTTATGACCCCCTTTTAGATACCTGAAGACCGCTATCATGTCCCCTCTCAGTCTTCTCTTTTCCAAACTAAACAAACCCAATTCCTTCAGCCTTCCTTCATAGGTCACGTTCTCTAGCCCCTTAATCATTCTTGTTGCTCTTCTCTGGACCCTCTCCAATTTCTCCACATCTTTCTTGAAATGCGGTGCCCAGAACTGGACTAATTAAAGTTAGTTACTGAAGGCCTGAGGGCTGGGCTGCATTAGTACCAGCAATTAATACCACTAGTCATTTATAATGCTTTATGCTTATGTACCATCATTTCGCTCAAGAAGGTCAAGTTCTGCCTAAAGCCTCACGTCTATCCCCGTTTCCCAGCGGGGGGAAACTGAAGCACAACAATTGATTTTCAGAAATAGCCGCGCTGCCACAGATTCCCTGACCTTCCATTGGAACTGTGGCGGTTCAGCACCTTTGTGAAAGCAGGCAACATGGGATTTACCCAAGGTCACAAAACAGTTGACTTGTTGGGAATGGAGTCCTAATTCCTAGTTCTCTGCTCTAGCTAATAGACCTAAAACCGCCACAAATGAAGGCTCTGGTCCCACAACAGTCTCTACCCATGAAGACCCCTGCAACCACAATAGGTGGCCAAAGTTTCTAATGAAGGGATGCCAGCAAAGCAGGTTTTCCCCATCGCTGTTTTTGTTTCACTCGACTAGTCCTTTTTTCTTTAAATTTCTGCAAACTGTTAGATTTAAACCTGTTTGATTTTTTTGGCAATGAAGAAAACAATCCAACTGGGCCACTCAACTGCCATCACAGACCCTGCCAAGCCTGTACCTACCAGTGTGCCAATTCGTGCCCTCTGCCCACAAACACAGCTGCATTGTGTACTGAACAGTACAATGCAGAAGTGCAGGCCACTGGTTCAAAAAATAGACACCAGCACCAGCTCCAGGAAAACATGGACCATGCTGAAATGTGTGTGCCCGCCAACATTCTACAACAATGGTCCCTGCCTCACATAATAAAACATGTAAGCAAACCACAGAGGTATTTGCAGAATGGGAAAAGGAAGACAAGACCAGAAAAGTATAACATCTAGAAACACAAAGCGCATGCAACACCGAGTTGGATGCCCTGCTGTGATGATAATCTGAAGTTAACAGAAGCCTTTTCCTCTGCACCACCAGACTTACCTCTGAGCCTTACAGACACTGCTCTCTTTTTGTTTTACTGGCTTTGTTCTACTGATGAGCAGTGGCACGCCTCACTGCACGTTTGGCTGGAGAAATCACCTGTTCAACACACACTTTATCCAAGCAAGGATGTTTTCTGACAATGGGAAATAAAGGGAGCCCTCTCCAGTGTCTTCCCCATATGCACCCAACTTCTTCAAAGGCTCTTGAGCAGGTGATGGGGTTACATTGCATGTCAGCTGTTCAATAAGCAAGGAAGGTGAATACTCCCCAAAGTCCTATCCCAACACCTGTACAACAACAACAGAATAAAAGGTGTGTGTGTGTGCTGGAGATGGGCCTGAGCTGCAGAGCTGGGATTCAAACCTTCAAAAGTGTTTGGAGACAGGCCCATCTGTAACCTATTCATGTGCAATAAACAAAGCTTGAAAGATTTACCAGGCAGCTACTAGCTAGATGCTGATCTGACAAAGGGAGAACCCCACTGGTTAGGACCAAATCACTGGGTAGAAACCTAGAGCCACCTGTGAATCCTGTTCAATGCCTCTGTCATTCATATTGGCTTCTGACTAATCTGAAACCCTGCTTCTCATAACTGCTTCTTGCAGCTAGAAGAATTCTTTCTTCCCCCCACTCTTCGCTCCCTCTCCCCCTACTACTATAATCCTTCTCCTGGGTGATACAAAAGAGCTGTCTGCTCACTAATCCACTAGAGTCCTCCTCTCCAGAGTGAAACTGACATGAGCCTCATTGGTTTATTCCTACCGCCAAGGTTTTGGATAGTGAAAGCGAAACCCGATAAAACTGCTTTATTTCCATGTTGCGGCAGCATTGCACATTTGAGCAGTAGCAGAGGCACTGGAACAGTCTGTCTACAGACTCAGGTACACACCACTGCATTGATTCCCATGTGGTTCATATACAGAAAAGGTTAATTGCATGGCCATATGAGCTAAAACCTTAGCTAAAACTCTTATGAGAGCTTAGATTTTTCAGAAGCAAACAACCCTTTCATTTCTAAAGAGATATCTTTGTGTAGCAGATTTCATTCCAACAGCTGTTAAAGCCTAAATAGAAATCACTTCATTTACTTCTAAAATGCAGCCACCTCCTGGTGGACTGCAACAACTACTTGACATTGCAGAGCAACAATGTCCATTTATATGAATACTAAGAAAAAGCAGAGAGATATTGGATAGGGTAAAAATTACAAAGGATATAAACCTTCATGTTTCAGAGCAAGATGGGGTGAAGGGGAGCCCAGGAAAAACTTCTCCCTTATGGCAAGGCTATTTGATAACTATCCATTCTGGAATTATTGTGCCTTCATCTGAAACTGGCACCTGCTGAAGATGGCCTTGTTGAATCACTGCTGTGACGCAATAGGGCAAATAATTCCTTTACAAACAGCTTGGTACAGGAAGTAGTAAAAAATATTGTATCAATTGCAAGGGGCATTTCGGTAGAATGAGGCCAGGATTCATGTAGTGTTTCTCAATGGGCACCATAGCAGAGTCTAATAAAGGGTTGGAAGAACTAACTCCTTGCTGCTGTATTTGATGGATTCTCTTACAGGTCTGATGTTGTTGAAGTGATGAACTGTAAGACATTTCCCCTACAACTAACAGGCCATACTGAACTTGCATTTCAACTTACAACTCAGGGGGTTGGGGGAAAGAGAAGAGGGTGTTTTTTAGCGAGAAAATCACCACCAAAGGAAGTAAGATTAAGTGGAAGGGGGCTGTTTTATTTTACACTCTCCAACACCCTCTTTTAGGTTGAAGTTTCCAGCAGGCCTACTTTGCAGGGCCAGCTCTAGGCACCAGCAAACCAAGCACATGCTTGGGGCGGCACAATTCAAGGGGCGGTACTCTGGCCCTTTTTTCTTTTCTTCAGGCGGCAGGGCGTCATGCACAGGGGGTGCCCTGGGGCCGCTCCAGTTCGTGCCATCAGCCACAGGGGAGCAGGGGACACTCTGGCTGGGGGCCACCCCATGGGGCGCACGGAGCCGCCTGCAGGTGCCGCAGGGTGACCACCCCCCAGCGCCGTGGCTGGGCAAAGCGGCTCGAGCCGCCCAGGGGCTGCAGCAGAGCGGCCAGAAGCAGCAGCGGGGCTATAGGGGGGGGGGGGGGGGCTCTGCTGTGCGGGGCCCGGTCCGCGTCCCGCTCTCCAGGGCTCTGCTCCCTCTGGGGCTGCCCTGCCCCAGCTCCTCATGCCCCTGCCGGGGCGGTCCCCCCCCCCCCCCCCGGCTCTGCCCTCCTGGGTCCCGGTTGGTCCTGGAGGCAGGAGCCCCGGCTGGAGGGACCCTGGGCTGAGGTGCGGCCCGGGAGCCCTGCTGCTTACCCCGACCCTGCCAGCAGCGGACTGGCTGGAGGCGAGGGGGGAGTGGGCGGAGTCATTACTGGTAGGGGAGAGCCCAGGGCTGGGGCGGGGTGCGGGTGGGGGAGGGCAGCCACAATTTTTTTTTGCTTGGGACGGCAAAAAACCTAGAGCCGGCCCTGCCACTCTGTCCTGCTTCTTCCTCCTACAGTTGCCTTCAGCAGCTCTATCATGGCCCAGGAAGGGAAAACTGCATCTTGATTGCATTCCCTACACTGCTGGGGGAGGCAACAAGGAAAAGGGCTGCCCTATTCCTCCTCCTGCCTTTTCTATGAACTACATGCACCTGTAAAGGGGTCACTCACAGCTGCCTGCTCAGTGAGCACAACAGCACCTCCTAATGTCTAGCTGGAGAAACTGCAGGCTGCTGAGCCCAAATTGCTAAGGGCAAGCAGCCTTTAAAAATGGCCTAAATCTCCCTGTATTTGTGACATGGTGAGTGTTAGTAATCCCCTATTTAGGTCAGGAGAAAGCCACTGCCATTGTCATCTTCAGTACATGGGTGTCAGTGACACCTGGACAAAAGCTCAGTGTATTCCAAGGTCAAACAATTTAAATATGTAATCAAGAGCTCTGTAATCACAACTGATTATGCTTACCCATCAATTATTAAAGGTTTAGGTGCTCATTCCTTGTGCAGATGCTTGCTTTTAATTAAAGGAGATGTGTGTGTGACGAGGACCCAATGGAAACGGCTCCTGATTTTCATCTTTAACTCAATTTCTTAATGCCTTTCCTTTCCACATGAACAGCAGCTCATTAATTTCCCACCCAAATGGGGTGTGTGCATTTCCTGAACGCGTTTAACAATGCTCTGCTGCATTTGTACTTAATTAATGTCATTAGAGACTCGCCATGCCAGAGCGCAACATTAGGCAGCCATCCCTGGCTTATCTTGTTTGCATGTCACTATTCAGGCTTTGGTACATATTTTTTCCCCCTTCTAACTTAGTTTTCTTAATGCCTGCCTCTCTCATATTTTGATAAATCTATGCAGCTTAACTCGCCTCATAGCGGGGAATGTCATGCTTGTAAGACTGATTTCCCCTGCCTAAAATAGTCCCCATTTTCATCGACAATCTGCTGTTGAATTCTCGTGCTTCGAAGAACAGCATCTGCACCCTCTCTGCCTGTGTTTTGTTGCTGTCCATATTATTTTTTATTTGCTGTGGCATGTGTTTACAGTAGCAGAAACATCATTTCTTGACACAAGGATTTTTATGAGGTTCGTCAACGAGGCATTTGTGAGAAGAGTCTCATTGCATCTCTCTCGGTTTGCATTAATGTGCTGCCTTTCGGCAGCCTCCTTGTAAGATGTGTAAAATGAGACTCCCAGTTGAGAGCAGCTCAGAATAACTCCTGCTGGCTTGGTCAGAGAGAAACTCACTGGGAAAGCAGCTTCCTTTTTATTTTAATTTCATAAGCTTAAAAAAAAGATTTGTGATTTATAGAACACCTTCAGCCACACTAGCTTAGGAAAAAGAGGACAACGGCTATGCATCCTTCTGCTTCAGGGCGTATACTCACCACCAGCTACACTCACACAAGAAATGTTCTTTCCCATAACTATGCAATTGGCCAGGCGCATTCAGGGACGGGGTTTTTCACCTTCCTCTGAAGCATTCGGCGTGGTTCACTGCCAGAGAGCGGGATACGAGACTGCATGGACCAATGGAGTAGAGGAGAGTTGTTCCTTGTCTATGTCAATTGGATGTATGGGGAGCACCCAGTTACCATGGTGCTGGCAGCCACAGAAATGAAGAAGGATATTCGGATCTGGTAGTTAAGGCCCTGGACTAGGACTCAGGCAATCTGAGCCTTGTTGCTTTATCTCTCTCTGACTTCCAGCGTGACATTGGCTGCCACCTGGCCCCAGATTTTTTAAGGGGGTTAGATGCTTCTGCGCTCTGTGTTACACCTAACTGATTTAGGAGCCGAAGTCTCATTGTCAAAAGGGATTTCGATAATGTGTTTAGAGAGAATTTTCAAACACTTACGCAATTACACACTTTCTCTGTGTGTCTACTCAATATTTTGCCTATAGAGAGAAATAGAATAATAGAATCATAGAACTGGAAGGGACCTCGAGAAGTCTTCTAGTCCAGTCCCCTACACTCAAGGCAGGACTAAATATTATCTAGACCATCCCTGACAGGTGTTTGTCTAACCTGCTCTTAAAAATCCCCAATGATGGAGACTCCACAATCTCCCTGGGCAATTTATTCCAGTGCTTAACAACCCTGACAGTTAGCAAGTTTTTCCTAATGTCCAACCTAAACCCCCCTTGCAGCAATTTAAGCCCACTGCTTCTTGTCCTATCCTCAGAGGTTAAGAAAAACAATTTTTCTTCCTCCTCCTTGTAACAACCTTTTACATACTTGAAAACTTTGTTCCTGTCCCCTTTGTCTTCTCTTTTCCAGACTAAACAAACCCAATTTTTTTCAATCTTCCCCCATAAGTCACGTTTTCTAAACCTTTAATCATTTTTGTCACTCTTCTCTGGACTCTCTCCAATTTGTCCACATCCTTCCTGAAATGTGGTGCCCAGAACTGGACACAATACTCCAGATGAGGCCTAATCAGCGCCGAGTAGAGTGGAAGAATTACTTCTCGTGTCTTGCTTACAACACTTCTGCTAATACATCACAGAATGATGCTCGCTTTTTTTGCAACAGCATTGCACTGTTGACTCATATTTAGCTTGTGGTCTACTACTCATCAAGCCCTCAGATCGCTACCCATTCCTGCTTCTCCACGTGGGCACCAATGATACTGCCAAGAATGACCTTGAGCGTATCACTGCAGACTACGTGGCTCTGGGAAGAAGGATAAAAGAGTTTGAGGCGCAAGTGGTATTCTCGTCCATCCTCCCTGTGGCAGGAAAAGGCCGGGGTAGAGACCGTCGAATCGTGGAAGTCAACGAATGGCTATGCAGGTGGTGTCAGAGAGAAGGGTTTGGATTCTTTGACCATGGGATGGTGTTCCAAGAAGAAGGTGTGCTAGGCACAGACGGGCTCCACCTCATGAAGAGAGGGAACAGCATCTTTCCAAGCAGGCTGGCTAACCTAGTGAGGAGGGCTTTAAACTAGGTTCACCGGAGGAAGGAGACCAAAGCCCCGAGGTAAGTGGGGAAGTGGGATACTGGGAGGAAGCACAAGTAGGTGAGTGCAAGAGGGGAGGGCTCCTGCCCCATACTGGGACAGCAGGACGATCGGTGAGTTACCTTAAATGCCTATACACAAATGCAAGAAGCCTGGGGAACAAGCAGGGAGAACTGGAAGTCCTGGCACAGTCAAGGACTTATGATGTAATTGGAATAACAGAGACTTGGTGGGATAACTCACATGATTGGAGTACTGTCATGGATGGATATAAACTGTTCAGGAAGGATAGGCAGGGCAGAAAAGGTGGGGGAGTTGCGTTGTATGTAAGAGAGCAGTATGACTGCTCTGAGCTCCAGTATGAAACTGCAGAAAAACCGGAGAGTCTCTGGATTAAATTTAGAAGTGGGAGCAACAAGGGTAATGTCGTGGTGGGAGTCTGCTACAGACCACCAGACCAGGGGGATGAAGTGGACGAGGCTTTCAGAAGTTGCTAGAGCACACGTCCTGGTTCTCATGGGTGACTTTAATCACCCTGATATCTGCTGGGAGAGCAATACAGCGGTGCACAGACAATCCAGGAAGTTTCTGGAAAGTGTAGGGGACAATTTCCTGGTGCAAGTACTGGAGGAACCAACTAGGGGAAAAGCTCTTCTTGACCTGCTGCTCACAAACAGGGAAGAAATAGTAGAGGAAGCAATAGTGGATGGGGACCTGGGAGACAGTGACCATGAGATGGTCGAGTTCAGGATCCTGACACAAGGAAGAAAGGAGAGCAGTAGAATACAGAGCCTGGACTTCAGAAAAGCAGACTTCGACTCCCTCAGGGAACTGATGGGCAAGGTCCCCTGGGAGAATAACATGACGGGGAAAGGAGTCGAGGAAAGCTGTCTGTATTTTAAAGAATCCTTATTGAGGTTGCAGGAACAAACCATCCCGATGTGTAGGAAGAAAAGTAAATATGGCAGGCGACCAGCTTGGCTTAACAGTGAAATCCTTGCTCATCCTAAACACAAAAAAACAGCTTACAAGAAGTGGAAGATTGGACAAATAACCAGGGAGGAGTATAAAAATATTGTTCAGGCATGCAGGAGTGAAATTAGGAAGGCCAAATCACACTTGGAGTTGCAGCTAGCCGGAGATGTTAGGAGTAACAAGAAGGGTTTCTTCAGGTATGTTAGCAACAAGAAGAAAGTCAAGGAAAGTGTGGGCCCCTTGCTGAATGAGGGAGGGAACCTAGTGACAGAGGATGTGGAGAAAGCTAGTGTACTCAATGCTTTTTTTGCCTCTGTCTTCACAGACAAGGTCAGCTCCCAGACAGCTGCACTCTGCAGCACGGTATGGGGAGGAGGTGACCAGCCCTCTGTGGAGAAAGAAGTAGTTCGGGACTATTTAGAAAAGCTGGACGAGCACAAGTCCATGGGGCCGGATGCCCTGCATTCGAGGGTGCTAAAGGAGTTAGCCGATGAGACTGCAGAGCCATTGGCCATTATCTTTGAAAAATCATGGCAATCGGGGGAGGTCCCGGATGACTGGAAAAAAGCTAATGTAATGCCCATCTTTAAAAAAGGGAAGAAGGAAGATCCAGGGAACTATAGGTCAGTCAGTCTCACCTCAGTCCCTGGAAAAATCATGGAACAGGTCCTCAAGGAATCAATTCTGAAGCACTTAAAGGAGGGGAAAGTGATCAGCAACAGTCAGCATGGATTCACCAAGGGCAAGTCAAGCCTGACTAACCTAATTGCCTTCTATGATGAGATAACCAGCTCTGTGGATGAGGGGAAAGCAGTGGATGTGCTATTTCTTGACTTTAGCAAAGCTTTTGATACAGTCTCCCACAGTATTCTTGCCAGCAAGTTAAAGAAGTATGGGCTGGAAGAATGGACTGTAAGGTGGATAGAAAACTGGCTAGATGGTCAGGCTCAACGGGTAGTGATCTATGGTTCCATGTCTAGTTGGCAGCCGGTATCAAGTGGAGTGCCCCAAGGGTCGGTGCTGGGGCCGGTTTTGTTTAATATCTTCATTAACGATCTGGAGGATGGTGTGGACTGCACCCTTAGCAAGTTTGCAGATGACACTAAACTGGGAGGAGTGGTTGATACACTGGAGGGTAGGGATAGGATACAGAGGGACCTAGACAAATTAGAGGATTGGGCTAAAAGAAATCTGATGAGGTTCAACAAGGACAAGTGCAGAGTCCTGCACTTAGGACGGAAGAATCCCATACACTGCTACAGACTAGGGACCGAATGGCTGGGCTGCGGTTCTGCAGAAAAGGACCTAGGGGTTACGGTGGACGAAAAGCTGAATATGAGTCAACAGTGTGCCCTTGTTGCCAAGAAAGCTAATGGCATTTTGGGTTGTATAAGTAGGTGCATTTCCAGCAGATCGAGGGACGTGATCATTCCCCTCTATTCGGCACTGGTGAGGCCTCATTTGGAGTACTGTGTCCAGTTTTGGGCCCCCCACTACAAGAAGGATGTGGATAAATTGGAAAGAGTCCAGCGGAGGGCAACAAAAATGATTAGGGGACCGGAGCACATGACTTATGAGGAGAGGCTGAGGGAACTGGGATTGTTTAGCCTGCAGAAGAGAAGAATGAGGGGGGATTTGATAGCTGCTTTCAACTACCTGAAAGGGGGTTCCAAAGAGGATGGATCTAGACTGTTCTCAGTGGTAGAAGATGACAGAACAAGGAGTAATGGTCTCAAGTTGCAGAGGGGGAGGTTTAGGTTGGATATTAGGAAAAACTTTTTCACTAGTAGGGTGGTGAAGAACTGGAATGGGTTACCTAGGGAGGTGGTGGAATCTCCATCCTTAGAGGTTTTTAAGGTCAGGCTTGACAAAGCCCTGGCTGGGATGATTTAGTTGGGTTTGGTCCTGCTTTGAGCAGCGGGTTGGACTAGATGACCTCCTGAGGTCCCTTCCAACCCTGAGATTCTATGATTCTATGATACTATGACCCCCAGATCCCTTTCCGCAGTACTCCTTCCTAGGCAGTCATTTCCCATTTTGTAATACATGAATTGCAGGGAAAGCATGTGCCATTTCAATCTCCTCCAATAAAAGAAACAGAATTTTTCCAGGAGGCACAAAAAGTTAGTCAGCTGCTAAAGAAAAGAATTACTCAAAGGCTAATGTACCCCACCTTGGACATGCCATGCCAATCTGACTGACTAACCAAGGTTTGACCAGAGTAGTACTTGCAGGGAGGTCTCCTCTAAAGAAAACTGGGAGAGTAGAGTGGGGTCTTCCCAATCATTACTGAACTAATCCATAAGTATGGCATTAGGTGCAAATGCTGGCTTGCTGGAGGTTCCTCCTTTTGGAGGACTACCTGCATTAATTACAGAGTTTTAGCAGATCTGTAAGAATTATATTGTACCCTGGCTAAATTCTAAATGGGATTACTACAGTCTGCCTAAATTCCCCGTACACTGAAAGACTCTTCATTTCCTTTCCTAAACTGACCACTGTGCATTTTCAAACAATTTCCATATTTCACCCCAAATTTGGTTATAGCGCAGTGTTGAGTGAAGCGATACCTATCTTTACAGCTCATAACGCACAGTGCAAGGCACTACATATTGTATGAATAAGACATTGCATAATACATATTTCGCATGTTTAAAACATGTGTGATTTTTAACTTACCACTTAATAAGCGAACAGTGATTTGTAAAGACAAGCACTAGTGGATAACTTGCTGTAAAAATGCAGATCATTTTTCACAATAATTTAGGACACTTTTTCTTGGAGTGTCAGAGAGAAATGCTAGTCTGAGGAGGTTATTATGGGCTTTCAGGATCAAAGAAAGAGTTATGAATATGCTGAGTATTTCATGTAGGCTTCCTACATGCTGTAGAAGTTGGTAATTAGGGCAGCAGAATAATGTCATTAGCGGTATAGAAGCTATAAGGATGAAGAGAGCCATAGGGATTCCTATGGAGCAAGTTTATTTTACTTGCTAGGTAGTATACTGAGATGGATTGTTCAATATCAAGTAAACTGCTGTTTGCTGTAAATTCATTTATTCTGCTCACATCTACTTCTTCCTGTGGTAGGTTATTCAAGAATCTACTGGCCAGCTCCGAGAAAAATTCTCTCATCTCTAGCCTATATCTGACTCTTCTTACGTTCAAATCCTGTCTACAGATTTCCCTCCCCTCTCTTTCTAGGCACTTAGATAACACGGCAATAAGCATGCTAGAAAAATCCTGATAATTTCTAGAGTCTGAATAAGATTTTCTATGGGTTCTTGTAAGGGCTTTTCAAGTATTTGTAAATGATGAGCGACCAAGGCTTTGATCAAGTACCATAAAGTCTGTATGCTTATGTGACTCTTATCCAAATCACGTTAGTCTTGAGAAGCAGAAATGGGTCCAAGACATAAAATTCCAATTTGGATTTTGAACTTCTCAAAAGCTGTGAGAGTTTGGATTCAAGGTTTTGGTCTGATCTCCTCTTTAATAAGAAAAAAGCCTTCTCATATGATTTTGTGTACTACCTGCCTCTGGTTTACTAGAAATATCGCAACGACAGCCTTATTTGTAGTTGTTTAGAATTTCCACTCTCAGACCAGGCTAGAACCAGGCAGTGCATTGGGAAACAAACAACAACAAAATTTTGGGGCAGAAGAAGCGAGGGTCAGAAGAAAAATAAACATTTTTTTTTAATCATAGACTGCAAGGCCAGACTGTCATCATCTAGTCTGACCTTCTGTATAACACAGACCATAGATCTCCCCCAAAATCATAGAGAATCATAGAGTATCAGGGTTGGAAGGGACCTTAGGAGGTCATCTAGTCCAACCCCCTGCTCAAAGCAGGACCAATCCCCAATTTTTGCCCCAGATCCCTAAATGGCCCCCTCAAGGATTGAACTCACAACCCTGGGTTTAGGAGGCCAATGCTCAAACCACTGAGCTATCCCTCCCCCCCCATAATTTCTTTTGAATTCATATCTTTCAGAAAAACATCCCATCTTGATTTTTTTAAATGGCCAGCAATGGAGAATCCACCATGACCCTTGATTATTTAATCCAATGGTTAATTACCCCCACTATTAAAAATTTACATCTTCTTTCCATCTAACTTTGTCTAGCTTCAGCTTCCAACCATTAGAGCTTGTAAAACTTTTGTCTCCTAAATGGAAGAGCCCATTATTAAATATTTTTATTCCCCACGTAGGTACTTATAGACCAGGGGTCTCAAACTCAAATTACCATGAAGGCCGCATGAGGACTAGTACATTGGCCCGAGGGCCTCATCACTGACCCCGGCCCCACCCCCACTAAACCCCTTCCATTAGGCCCCGCCCCTTCTCCGCCCCTTCTCCGCCTCCTCCCCTGAGCGTGTGGCTCCCTGCTCCTCCCCCCTCCCTCCCAGAAACCGCTAAGCCGCCAGACAGCTGTTCTGGTGGCAGGAACTGCCTGGGGGTAAAAATAGAACCTTGGAGCAGCGCGGAGGGAACAGGGATCTTAGCGCCACAGAACGTCACTGGGGGCTGGGGTGAGGGGAGTTGGCAGCCACAGAACGTAACTGGGGTGCGCGGGGGTGAGGGGAGTTGGCGGCCATAGGACGTAACTTGGAGGGGGAAGCCTGGCGGCCCACCTCTTCTCCCCCCCCTCCTCCCCTGTGTGCGCGCTTCCCACTCCTCCCCCCTCCCTCCCAGAAACTGCGAAGCCGCCAGACAGCTGTTCTGGCGACGGAACTTCAGAAAGTAACTCAGAGGGGACGGGCTGGGGGGGCGCGGGGAGCTCGTGGGCTGCAGGGAAGTACTCTGCGGCCCACGGGCCACGTGTTTGAGACCCCTGTTATAGACTATGATCAAGTCACCCAATAACCTTCTCTTTGTTACGATAAATAGATTGACCTTCTTGAGGCTATCATTATAAGGCATGTTTTCTAATCCTGTAATCATTCTCATGACTCTCTTCTGAACCCTCTCCAAATTATCAGCATCCTTCGTGAACTGTGGACACCAGAACTGGATACAGTATTCTAGCAGCAATCACAGCAGTGCCAAAAATAGAGGTAAAATAACTTCTTTGCTCCTATTCAAAATTCCTCTGTTTATACATCTACAGATTGCATTCACTCCCGTGGCCACAACATCAGATTGGGAACTAGTGTTCAGCTGATTATCCACCACAACCCTCAACTCTTTTCGGAGTCACTGCTTCCCGGAATAGAGTCCCTGTCTGACACAGGGTGCACCACGCTCAGGGGCCCCCTGCTGGAGGCCTTGTGGTCTTACTACGCCCAGCCCAAGGAAAGAAGTACAGATGAGTCCTCCAGGCTGCCTAGAGGAGCTATGAGAACAGCCAATCAGAGAGGCTGCAGGGAGCAGCCAATCAAAGCCCAGCAGGCTCATATAAAAGGAGCTGCTGGACAGACCAGAGCAGTTGTTAGCTGGAGCCAGGGGAGCAAGGACTGTGCTCCTGGCTGGTTGCAGTGCTGGACAGAGCAATTGCTGGCAGGAACTGGGCGAGCAAGGAAGCAGCTCCTGGCTGGCTGCTGGAACTCAAGAAATACTTCAGCCCTGGGGCCATGGGGAAGTGGCCCAGGGAACAATAGCAGCAGAACACAGTGAAAAGGGAAGCAGCAAGTGGCTGCTATTTACAGGGTCCCTGGGTTGGGGCCTGGAGTAGCGGGCAGGCCCAGGTTCCCCCCATCAGCCATTAGGTAAGTGGCTTAAACTCTGAGATGGGAGTAGTCCAGGAAAGGGGCTGAAGACCTGAAAGAGGGTCAGTCTTTGTGGGACTTTGATACTCACTGGAAGGAGAGAGAGTGAACAGAACTAGTGATTTAGCTGGAAAGCTGGGGTCAGGAAGGCTCGCTACAAAACAAGAGTCTCCAGGGAGGAGGCCCTGGGGGCACTGCTCCATACCAGAGCAGGCACTATTTGAGAGAGAGCCCAGAAAGGCCTAGAGACCGCTAGAAAGTTAGCCCAGGAGGGGCTATAACCCAGGTACTGTGATAGGCCCAGTAGCATAGCCAGGGGAGGAGCAGGGGAAGCAGCCGTTCCCACTGTGAGCAGAAGTGGCACCACTCGAGCCCCGCTGCCGGAGCCAGGCTTGGGCGGGGATTTAAAAGGCCCGCGGCTCCTGCAGCTGCGGGGAGCCGCGGGCCTTTTAAAGCGCCACCCGAGCCCAGCTCTGGCAGCGGGGCTCGGGCAGTGCTTAAAAAGACCTGGGGCTCCTGCCACTGCGGGGAGCCACGGGCCTTTTAAAGCGCTGCCCGAGCCCCGTTGCCGGAGCTCCGGTGGCGCTTTAAAGGGCCCGCGGCTCCCCACAGCTGCAGGAGCCACGGGCCTTTTAAAGCACTGCCAGGGAAGTCGGTACGGTTCGGCGCGGTGCTGGCTCTTGCCGGTACGCCATACCGGACCGCCGAAGGCACCCCAGGTGAGTACAGGGGGAGCGGTGAGGCGCCTTTTTATAACGCTGCTCCACCTGTGCTCCGGACCTGCCTACGCTACTGGATAGGCCCTGTTGGACTGATTAAGGAGTGAGCCCGCGGAGGGCTGCAGGAAGAGACCAACTACTGTGATAGGCCCTGTTGGACTTGTACCCTGGAAGAAGTCTATTTTGTTTTCTTCACATATGAACTGTCCGAGACTTGACTGGAGGGCTGAGTCACCAAGGATCCACCAGACGAGGATGGTAGCCTGCAGAAAGCACCATGGGCAGTGCAAACTTGAAAAAAGAGAGCAGGCACAAGCATACCTGATAAAGGGCACTCGCAAGAGGCGAGCAGGCCCCAGCACAGTCCCCTATCCTGTAAGTATGGCCTGAATTCTTTGTTCCTAGATGTACACATTTGGGTGTAGATGTATTGTTTGTTTGTGATCCAGATCGCTCTGTATCAGTGAAAATATGTGTCAGAGAAAAATTCTCGGCACATACAATGATGATGGAAGAGAAAGGATGGTCCAATAGTTAGGGTACTAGCCTGGCACTTGGGAGACCACCAGACTCCTCCTGTGACCTTGGACAAGTCACTAGTGTGACAATCGGGGTCCAAACACCCCAAGAAGAAAAAGTGGGTCTAAAGCCCAAAGAGTAGGCAATTGAATCAGCTGGTTGGATTCAATGTTGTTGCACATAAAAATATGTCAAGTAAGGTCTTTTATGAAAGTTTGTAATGTTCTGAACTTGATCATTGACTGTAGTTATGAATTTATATATAGAGAGAACTGAGTTCATAAAGCTTTACCTCTACCTCACAGCATGACTGTGAGAAGCCAGGCAACGAGGGGCTGCCTCCCCAACCAGACAAGACTAGCTTCAAGCATCTAGCATTGTACAATCCAGGAACAGACAAATGATGAGCCATTAGGGTTAATGGGAAAACACTGAGATATCCTGGCTAGAATTTCCCCACTCTACATAACATGAGTCACTGTGCCAGGAGAGAGAGAAAAAAGTGAAGGAAAAAAGCCCCCTTTTAAAAGGAGTCTTGAAACTGAAGCCTTCATCCAGAATGAAGGACAATCTCAAAGGTGGCGGAGCTGTCTGTGAACATTGGACTCCCCCCTATGATTATGCTAGGAAACTGTTCAAAGGCCAGCGGTAATCTATATTAGATAAATTCCCTTTTCTACTTCTGAAGGCCTGAAGTTGCATCTTCAATTTTATTTTCTGTGTAATTTGTATGTGTTTTGCTCCTTGAAATTGGAGATTTTTTTTCTATTAAAGAACCTTTATAGACCCCAGGGGCCAGCCTGCCCAGGGGCTGCTCCCCAGACCAGGTTCCCCCCTCCCCGCCCCCATCCACTCCCTCCCACTTCCCACCCCCCTGACTGCCCCCCTCAGAACCCCCAACCCCCCCTTGCTCCTTGTCCACTGACTGCCCCCTCCTAGGACCCCTGCCCCTAACTGCCCCCCACAACCCCACCCCCTACCTAAGCCTCCCTGTTCCTTGTCCCCTGACTGCCCCAACCTTATCCACACCCCCGCCCCCAGACAGAGCCCCTGGGACTCCCACACCCCTTCCAACCACTCCCTGCCCCCTGACAGGACCCCAGAACTCCTGACCCATCCACCCCCCATTACTCCCTGTCCCTTGATAGCCCCTCCAGAACTCCCGACCCTTCCACCCCCCCCCCCCGACTGCCACCCGGGACTCCCCTTACCAGGCCCAGGCTGCTGGAGCCGCTGGCTCCACATGGAGGCAACACGCTGCCGGGTGCACAGCCCCTCCCCCGCAGGGTGCTGAGGCAGCGGCGGCTCACACTCCGTCCCAGGAGCTGCAGAACCTGAGCGCGGTGAGAGGGGAGCCGGGGACCCGCCTGCCCGGGCTGCGGCCCGGTGCCCACTCCCCCCCCCCCCCCCCCGGGGATTCCTGCAGCGGATGCATGTGGGTGGCGGCCCCCGTGCACCTCCTGGCTCCCTTCTCGCCACGCTCGTGCTCTGCGGCTCCTGGGAGTGTGAGCCGCCGCCGCTGCCCCTCCTGGGGAGCCACAGAGCCCAAGTGCGGCGAGGAGGGAGCCGGGGGGTGCACGGGGGCTGGCGCCCGCATGCATCTGCTGCAGCCTGCAGGAGCCCCCAGGGGGGCGCCGGGCCTCAACGTGGGCAGGAGGGGCGGGGGGCGTGGCTGCTCCACACTAGCGGCGCTGCCGCCTTTGCAGGGCTGCTGCCCCCACTGCACCGCGCCGGCTCCTTCATGGCTGGGGCTCACCGCCCAACGCTTTTTGGCACCCCCAACCACTTGGCGCCCTAGGCGACTGCCTAGTTTGCCTAGTGGTTGCACTGGCCTTGACCCCAAGCAGGCCTTTGTGTGGCGGGCATGTGCCAATGTGAACAGATAATTGGAGGGGCAGAATTAAAAAGTCAGAGTGTTTGGAATTTAAGAACTTGGGTGGATGGATTTGGGGAGATCTGGTACTGAAAGAGTTGGGGTCACCCTGCAAGGAGTAACTAGGTTGGTGGAAGCCAGGGTGAGATATCACATTATTCTTGTGGGCTGGCTACTGGTGTCAGAGCTCTGAGCCACAGCAGCATAGCATTAGGGCAGGCAGTGACAAAACCCCTTACTGGTCTGGGTGATTCTTGAAACATCACGAGTCTCTCTGTGCCTCCATTCCTCATCTGTGAAATGGGGACATTAGTACTTCCGTATCTCACAGGAGAGTTGAGGCTCAGAATGCTGCAGACTACAACCATAACGAAGGCTACGATTTAGTCCCGGGTATTTTTAGTAAAAGTCATGAACAGGTCATGGGCAATAACCAAAAAGTCACTGGCTGGTGACTTGTCCATGACTTTTACTAAAAATACTCCTAACTAAATCTTAGGTACTGGGGAGGGGGGCACTTCCGGGGATGCTGCTGCTCTGGGGGAGGGTTTCCAGGGGACACTGCTGATCTGAGGGGGCATTCCAGGCCCCACTGCTTCTGGGGTGGGAGGGTAGCCTAGGGCTCCCCTGCCACTGCTTTTGGGGAGGGGGTGCCCCTGCCACCACTGCTGCTCTGGGTGGGGGACAGCGACCTGGGCCTCGCTGCTCCTCCCAGATTGCTGCCCCAGGGCAGCACCCGGGGCCAGCTGCCTGGGGCTGCCCAGGCAGCAGCAGGGGTATGGCTGACCCTGGGGCCATCCCGGCTGCTGGTGTGGCCCTGGGGTCAGCCACACCAGAAGTCACAGAGGTCCCAGAAAGTCATGGAATCCATGACTTCTGGGATCTCTGTCAAAGACTTGCAGCCTTAACTGCAACTGCAACATGTATTTATGAGTTAGCTGAAAAGATGTACTAACATTATTGCAGCATAATCCATCACCTTTTGCTACTCTTTCAACAATTGGAGAGCCATAATAATATTCTTCAACAAACTCAGGACCTTTGTGTGCTTTTTTCCCCTTAAAGTGTCACTCTTTGATTACAGTGTTGTAGCTGTGTTTGTCCCAGTATCTGAGAGAGACAAGGTGGGTGAATACTTTTCCCAGATTTGAGGAAGAAGAGCTTTGTGGAACAAAAGTTGGTCCAGTAAAAGCTATTATCCTCACCCACTCTTTGTCAAATTGAATTATTCTATTGAGTGCAAATGGCAGCCTCACCTGAGCTGAAATTTATTTTGGTGAAGGCAAGAGGGCTGAATATATAAGGGAGTACAGCCAGAGCTCTGGCAGTAAGGAAGAGGGCTTGGTGAGTCTGACATTTTCAGATCTATAGCTTTTCCCCAGCTCTTAGGCATGCCAGCATGGTCCTCTTTTGTGGGGAAGGAAGCGAGACTACAAGAGGGGACACTGTTCCCAGCCACATAACAAGTATGATTGTGTTTTTCCTCCTCTTTTGCACTATGTGGATTCTTCTCAGGATACGTCAGCCCAGCTTGAGTATTTTTATGGAGCTTTTACACCCCAGGAGATGGCATCTTTTGCCCAACTACCGGGCACAGGAGTTGCTAAGCCTTTCTGCAATCTCATTTTAGGTTATTGTTACTGATCAGATTCCTGTAGTCCAGCCCATATTGAAGAGCCCCTTGCTCCATGGCTACCCCACTGACTGGAATGGGACTACTCATGGAGTATGGTCCTATTCAGTCACAATAAGGGTACCAGAATCTGTGTGTAGCACTTGACAGGGCCTCAGAACTGATGGAGCTATCAAGCTCCCTTTAAAGTCTGCTCTCCTACTAGTGCAAAACTTCATCAAAGGCCTTAAGATTGCTAGGAGTCACACAATAGGTAGTAGTGTGTTTTCATGATGGTACAAGTTGCAAAAACACCTACAAAACACATCAGCATTACAGCAGATACTGAAACTAGGGATGGGAGAACCCCAAGACTTGGAGGAGCAGCCTAAACCTTAGAGGCACTTGCAAAAACATGGAGGCTCCCTTCTAGTACATAGAGGGGGCAGTAGGACTTCAGATTGATACCAGATAGTTATTAGTCAGAGACCAATTCATAGTAAAGCAGGATCCAGGGGCAGCACCTAGCTATGAATCTTCCCAATAGGTCTATAGCCAGTCAAGCTCAAGTGGAGAGGCTCTGTTAATCTGTGAGGGAAATGCTATAGTTTTTGAAAATCCAGGGGCAAGTTCCTGCATTTTTAGAAGATTTTTCAAACATTACAAAACAAGAATGCCAGAAAAACCTAAGGGCCAAGCTGCTACTTAACTGGAAATTTGTGTTAGGATAAACTAAATATGGGAAGTGAGGTTGGGTTGGAACACCAAAAGCCACAAGTCTCGTCTCAGACATTTTCCATCAGATGCATATAGAAACTATACAGATAATCAAAAAGCAAAATCATCACTGTAAAACAACAATAAAACCCAGCATAGAAACACAGCAGTGTATTCCTTTCCCTGTATTTAGGAACCCTTTGCTCTACTTCTCATTCACAGGCCACCTCCCTGCCCCACACTACCACCACTTTCATCTTAATGCTCCCTGTCTCTTGCCCTCTCAGTGATACTTACAATCCCATGAAGACTGAGTGCATTGTTTAAATGTTATGGCACCCCTTTTATGAGACAATACAATTAACTTACTGTCTATCATCACTTTCTTTACTCAGTGTTTTCTACTACCTCTCTTCCTCCTGATCAGCTCTACTTTTCTATCTTTTCCTTCCATCCAGCCCTGTGGCTCCTATTCTTTCCTCTGTTCATTGCCCCTTTTTTCTTCCTTCTACTCATCCAGTAATCTTTCCACCCCAGCCTGCCTTTCTCTCTCTCCTAGGACCCCTCTTTCCTTCTTAGGCCTCCTCCCTCCCCCTTCTTTCCTTCCACAGATCTGTCTCTCTTCTCCCTGGCTTTATCCAGAAGGTGGCTCTTCCTACAAGGATCTGCTGGTAGTGCAATATCGCATTTAGGCACCGTGGATGGAACGGATCCCTGTTCTGGTGCAGGGAAGGAGGCCTCTTGCACCTGATCCTGGAGCTGCTCTAACCCACACCTGGCTGCAACATTGCAGCAGCCCTGGTATGTACAAATTCAGTAAACAGACAGTGAGCTCACTCTTGACCTTCCGTTCACACCAGCTGCTTGATGAGGAACCCAGCTGCCATGCCCAGCTGCCTAATGCCTTCCCCCCACCCCCACCCCCCGTGCAGCGCCCCCACGGAACTTTGGACTCATTCTATGCTGGTGTTTCAGAAGCCAAGGCAGAGCTGCCTGCACTGCATTGTGCTTTACGATTCAGACTAATTCCCTCATCTGCCTATGGAACATTAAACATCATCATGATATTGCAAACGAAGGTGTTGCAAATTTGAAGGGGGAAAGCTGCGTAACTAAAAATAGCACTAAAATAAGTCCTGGCCTTCTGTGCTCAAGGGCTGGCTGATATTTCCAGCTTTCTACCATCTTCAGAATCAGGCATGGAAACAGGAGGGAATGCTGTCCAGTGGTTAGGGCCAAGAGGGATGAGGAATCAGACTCACCTGAGTCTGTTCCCAGCTCTGCCACTCCTTTGCTATGCGACCTTGGTCGAGTCACATGGCTTGTCTGAGTCCCAGGTTATCCATCTGTAACATGGGTATAACATTGCTTACACACCTTGCAAGGTGCTGCAAGAAAGAATGAATTTAGCTTTGTAAAGCATTTTAAGGTCCTGGCTGAACAGTGCTACCCCTGAACAAAGGATTATTAACACAGTCATAGTATTCACCTCTGTATGTGGAAAAGAGAAACTGAGTTTTCTCAACATCTTCTTAGTGAGAAAATAAACTTCAAATCATTCCCTGTGAAGAATGAATGAAAGATTAAGGCAGAGAGCTCTGATGCAGTGAGCACCAATAATAACCCTAAGCCATCCTCATTCTGAGTCCCCACCTTTCATACAGCCCTGCTAATGCTCACTTTATAATACTGAAACAGTCTTTATGGTCCTTGAAAACCTCCCATGGGTAACTTTTTGCATCTACTCACCAACATGAGGAATCACTAGTGAGGGTTCTGGTCTCATGTCTACTATCAGACTGGGTGACATTGGGCCATTCGCAGTCAGGTTTCCAAAGCAGCTGTTGATTTTGGATGTCTTCATTTCTCAGTGTCCATAATCAAGGACCACTTTTGAAAATTTTGGCCTAGTATATAGTTATGAGTCTGAGAATGTATCCTCATGGCTTTAAAGCAAGCACATACAAAAACTCTCCAAGAGCAGAGGGGTAGTTTACACCTCATCAGGGCATGTATGGAAGAAACCCAGCCCAGCCTTACAGGAACAAAGGACACTGGCTCAGGCAGCAACAAAGGATCTGTTGGACTCTCGAGTGAGTCACCCCCCCCCCTTCCTTTGGTCAGTTTGGGACTGTGATGAGGTAATGCTCACCTGAATGTGAAGGGGGGAGGGGGCAAAGCCAAGAGGGAAGAAAGAACATGATGAAAGGGAGAGACTTTGCCATCCTCTTCCTCTCTCTTCCTCCTCCATCTACAGACATTACTACCAAGCGACTGAAGCACTGATCAAAGGGGAGAGCCTGGCTGAAGGTCAGCCAGCCAGCCTGTGGTGAGAAGCATCTAAGTTTGTAAGGGCATTGAAAGTGCTAAGATCAGCTTAGAATGCGTCTTGCTTTTATTTAATTTGACCAAATCTGACTTGTTATGCTTTGACTTATAATCACTTAAAAATCTATCTTTCATAGTTAATACATTTGTTTATTCTACCTGAAGCAGTGCGTTTGGTTTGAAGCGTGTCAGAGACTCCCCTTGGGATAACAAACCTGGTACATATCAATTTCTTTGTTAAATTGATGAACTCATATAAACTTGCACCATCCAGCAGGCATAACTGGACACTGCAAGACAGTGGTCTTGCGTCTGGGACCAGAGATATTGGCTAGTGTCATTCAGTTGCAAGTAGCTGGTAGCAGCTTACATGCCAGAGGCTGTGCATGAATAGCCAGGAGTGGGGGTTCTCACAGCAGAGCAAGGTCAGGCTGGCTCCCAGAGTCGACGATTGGAGTGACCTAGCAGATGACTGGTCCAGATAACACCCGGGGAACGTCACAACAGGTGTGTGGTAAGGGAAACTGCATTGACTGTTAGTGTTGCCATAGGTTCCAGCCCTGCAAACTGTTCCATGTGAGGGGACCTTGTCTACGTTGGAGTTTTGCCCCAAATACAGCCAGGACCCAGTTTAGCAGTCAGAATCCAGTTTAGCAGTTCGTGGAAATCCTTGGCATACGTAGGTAAAACTGCTTGCTGTTTGTACTCACAGAATTTACCCTTGCTTGAAACCAGGATTAACTGCACAGATGCAAATCATGGCTGACAGCAATTTACCTTATCCACACTAGGGGGTTGCATTGGTACAGATATACCAGACATTGTACTACAGTGGCTGAAAATGAGACAAATCCCCTTGTAAACTAATCTTTTGGAGGCTACAGAAATGTTTTACTTCAGCAGAACAGGTCAAAACAAGTTTCAAAGCAATATTTCAGAAATAACTGAATGTGTTTCAAAGCCTCCTTTTTATAGAAACTAAGCATGCATCATGATTGGTGGAACTAGAGTCAGTGGTCCCAGGTTCCTTGGAGGGACTGTTATTGATGGGCATCAGTGGAACAGGAAACATGGGGATTTAGGCTGGAAGCAACCCAGCTACATGGACAGAGCAGTCCATGGTGCTTAATAAAATTCCATTTGTTTAACTTAACCTGGGTTCAGCTTCATGCTTTTGTGAATGATGGTGGCAGCATCTGAGCAGTGAGTTCTCTGCAAGTACATCAGCTGGCATCACGAGACATGGAACTTGATCTTGAAGCCCTGGATTTTGCAGACACAAATCTAGCCCAGTGATGGACCTGGTGGAAGGAGGAGTTTGAGCTGTACACAGATCTGACCATGCAGGCAGATGACAACAGCAGGAAAGTAAAACCTTTACTTTACCTTTTTGGGGAACCAGGCATAGAGATCTGCACAATGCTGATCACCACTGCCTCAAGCCTCACAGGAGGCCAAGGGACCTATTGCTCCCCAAAGCACAACAAATCTGTGGAGTGTCTCAGGTTTTCCACTAGAGACCATAGATCCTTATGTTACTGCCTTACGTACTCTGGCTGCTATTTTGGGGACTCAGACTTCCTAATTCGGGACAAGAGAGACTTGGGATCACCACCTGCTCTGAGAAGACCCTCTCACATTAGGCAGAGAGAAAGGACGAAAGCCCGAGGGGTCACAATACTGCCATAAGTATATGTAGTGGGACACCAGCAAAGAAGAGCAGTTGGCCAGGGTTCCATTCCCATAGTGTGATTCATTTACAGTGGGAAGCAGCATGAATGGGTAAAGGAGAAGTGGTCCACACTAGGACAGGCTTGCAAGGAATGGGGCAAGTTAAATCATTTTAGCAGTGTGTGAAGGAGCAGTGGAAAGTCCCAGAAAGATTCAGTCGGACTTGAACAAGAGGGGGATGGCACATCAGACAGTGGTGATAGCATCTTGACTCTTTTCTTGAGTCCTGGAGTATATCAGGTTCAGGCTGTCTGCACAAGAAGTCAACAAGGGACACTAGCAACCTCTGTACATGCAACATGGGGGTTAGTAGAGAATGCTAATAGGAAAATGCCCTGTGTGGTTTCAGCTGGATAGTGGGGCTTCCTGCAATGACATTCTTAGGGTGGACTGGACTGGAACATACCCATTACAAAGAGCAGGTGCAATCTAATAATCTACAATGAGACCATGCAGCCTGTATGAAAACGTGACCTCATAGTAACGAACCTGAAAAATAACAGATGGCACCAACTGACGATTGTGCTGATGGATGGTAAGCCCCACAGAGCCCTCTTGGGGAATACAGCCATACAAGCCATGGAGCTGATTAGAGTGCAGAATCACAATTTTACAGCTGCAGTTTAAGAAGAAAAAGGGAAGTCCCATGGACAATGGAAACAGTTTTAAAAGCCTATGGGGATATTTTCAAAGGCAAGTAGGAACCTGTGTGCTCACCATGAAGGAAAATTCCAGTGGCACTATGTAATCCAGTAAGTCTGCACCTGTAGGAGCCAGTACAGCCTGGGTAAGCAGTGTGGTGGTGAAGAAGCCATCAGGCAAACTACACATCTGCATAGACCCCAAGCCACTGAAAAGAAACCACTCTCCACTGCCCACAATTGATGACATCTTGCCAGAACTTTCCAAAGCCAGAATTGTTACAGTCTGTAATGTGAGGAATGGGTTTTGGTACACAACTCTGGATAAACAGTTCTGTGTACTGTGACAACCTTTGCAACACCATTTGGTCACTACAGATGACTGTGCATGCCAATGGGCATAAGTCCAGCCCCTGAGGTGTTCCACAGAAGACTCAACCAAATGCAGGAAGGAATGCCTGGGGTGAAAAAAATTGCAGATGATATCCTCATTGTTCACTTTACCTACAATGTACAGAAACTCAATGAGACCATGACAGACAATTACAATATTTTCTACAGTGATGCAGAGACAGGAACATAAAACTCAACTTACAAAAAATGTGAGTGAAACAGCATGAGCTCAGCTCACAAAGCAGGATGTTGAGTGGAACTGGACAGGTCCCCAACAGGAAGCATTTGATGCGTTGAAATACATGACAGCTGATGCCCTTGTCCTGAAGTGCTATGGGCCTATAGCACTCCAGTGTGATGGACTGGAGGAAGAATTGGGTGTGGCTCTTTTTTGCAGCTGGTTACTTATGCCAGCAGAGCCCTGTCAGAGACTGAACAGGATATGTCCAAAAAGAAAAGGAGCTTCTGGATGCAGCATTTGGAGTAGAGCAATTCTATCAGTATGCTTATAGCCACCCAATAATAGCGTCAAGAGACATTATTATATACACAGTAGTGTATTTTCATCCCTTCTCTTTTATCTGTCCACATTTAGAGCTGGAATGACCTTGTGTAAATGATTGGTTTTCTTTTTGCAATTGTCATTTGCAATGCACTTGCCGTTGCATTTTTATTGCTATAAAATTAAAATAGCTAAGAGGCCATGCTTCATTTTTTTTATCCCTGTTTACTACTTGTTCTGTTATAGATATTTCTAAGGCATCTATCAATGCTGGCAAAGCCATAAAATAAAATGGGGAAAGAAAGAAAGGGGGAGGCAGACTACGAAGAAACATGTTTCCAAACTCAAGGAAATTAGGTTTTTTCCTACACGCTGACTAATTCAACTCTCTTTAATGCACCCCTGATAATGAATCTGGGACTACATACATACACTGTTCCACAGCTGTGAGCTGAATTGCACACAGGAAGCAGTGGGGATACAATCCAGGATCTTCTGCTTCAGAAAAACTGAGTTCTCTACCACTTGAGTTAAAGGAGAATTGCCATTAGCTAACACAATTGTTAGGGGATATAGCCTTTTTGCAGACCAGCAACTAGCAAGGGAGACAGAGGTGTGTGTGTGTGTGTGTGTGTGTGTGTGTGTGTGTGTGTGTGTGTGTGTGTGTGTGTGTAAGAGAGACACACAACATGAACTAGAGCATCATGAAAGACATGCATTGTATCTCAACTCATTCAGGCAGAGTCCTGGGTAAAAAAAAGTCAGTCCCCAGTTCAAAAATGGGCTGAGTTCGCTTGCATGCTTGGTGAGCCATTGAACTTCCTTTGCCATAGGTAGGCCTCCTATGTCATGTGCCCCGAACAGCTGCTACCTCCCAACTTCAGCAAGACCAAGGGTGGAGGAGCTGGATCAGGCAGGCTTTCTAATTTCTGAAGAAAAGCCAGATTGGTCATGTAATGTGAGAGGTGGAGAGGAGATATGGAGGTGTTCCCTTTGAATATCCAAATTCATATTACTAATCTTCAAGTGAACCAGCAGGAGTTGGTCTGCCTTCAACCCCTTTTCCAAACTGAATCCTGCAGGTGTTTGTACCTCTCTAACCACTACCCCGTACTTTGTACACATATAAGTACGGATGAGAATTACACATGCATATAATGGGAAAATAATCCCCAATGCGCTTCATTACTATACATAAAATCTATAATCGTCAATGTACTAAAATAATTGCTTGCCTGCTTGATGTCAGCAGCCTTACAACATAAAAATCTTTGTATACTGTATGTGGTCATTAAAAGGCTTGCATTGGTAAAGCTGTGAACATCTTAGCTAATGACAATAGCTTTTCTTGGGCACCTCAAGCTTGTTGAGATTACTTGTTCTAGCTGTCTTGGCACAGTGAGCACATACCTTATTAATGAGGCTGAATAAGAATAATGAATCTTTGTGATGTTCGTGTTTTACAGCATCGCTGAGTGTTTTCCCCCTTTTGGTTAATGTTACCTCTTGACATTTAGATAATGGCATCATTACAAGGGATGGCCCATGTGCAGCGATGCTGTACAATGAAAAAGGACCACACAGGTTTAGCCTTTCATCATTTCCCAGTTATCTCTAAAAAGGATCAGCTCACAGTCCTCTGTGTTGGCCCAGACAATAAAAGAAGCTGAGATGCAGGCAAATGCAGGGTTTTGATGTTTAACACTGGAATCTTAGAATTGGGAAAATTGATTGCTTGGTTTGACAAGAGGGGCTTGACATAACTGGTGTCTTGGCGGGACACTAAAAACGAAAGAGTTCCAGTGGTTCCTGGGTATCAGGGATATGAAAGGACAGGTTAAATCACAGATAGTGTGTTCATATGGCGAAGGGAAAGCGGCAAGACAGAGTTTGTGTTTATAAATAAAGGAAGCCATGGCTACTACTAACAATTATTCCAGGGCAAAGATAAACAAAGGATGGGTTTTATTTGGTCATGGCCCTGGGTTTTGCTAGGCAATAAGTGAAGTAAGATATGCAGGGCCTCAAGCAGAAATTTATGACCTACATAGCACATATGGGGGTGGAAGAATTCCACAAGTGGTTCAGTCAGGGATGTTTATATCTCTAGGGAATGCAAAGGGGCTTTATCAATTGGGAGACAGCAATAAAAGTGCTTTTTAATTGTAGGGAGGGGAGGGCAGGAGAAAAAGGGGGACCAGAAAGGATCCATCAATTAGAAGGAAGGACAAGGAAGGGTTTTGGCAGTTGAGAAGGGAGTTTCCACTCCCACACTAGATCTTTCTCTCTCTCTCTCTCTCTCTCTCTGAGAGTGTGTGTGCGCGCAGAGATGGTAGCAGGGTTGTGATAGGCCTTTGGGTCTGTGAATGCTCAACTCCATCTGTTACACTCCAAGACCAGAGTGTTGTGGAATCAGCTATGCTTTGCTACTCGAAGACAACACAGGTCAGAATGGAAGTGTTACAGGGGGCTCAAAACTCCGTGGCAAAAGTTTTTCCTCTCCGCCAATTAAACAAATTTACAGGAATGTTAAATAGTCTGTAGTAGTAACACAAAAAAGTAATACAAATCTACCAAATATCACAAATAACTCATACATGTCTTTGGCACTATCCAGCTGCGGTGACTATAACTAGTTTAAGAACTACTCATTCTTAAGACATTGCATTTGTGTGCAGTAGCTTTTTGATGAGGCAAAAACCCATCACCATTTTACAAATGAATGGTGTGGGCTTATCACTTCTATGGCTGGTACTTAAACTATCACAACTCTAAATATAATAACCACAACAATGAAATATTAACAAAATAAGGACTGCAATACCTGCAAAGCAAAAGAGAGCCCAGCAGAGTATGGAAGTGTTGTACAAAGCTCATCCCTTTGTTGTCAGACATCACCGGTGTGGTGCTCTGCTCTATCCAATGTTGATAACAGTCGGCTGCATGTGTGTGTTCTCCATGTGTGCTGTCCCAGCTCTGCGCAGATAGCTGGCACAGCAAATCTCGAGTGAACCGCCCAATGACCACAGACTCCGATAAGGTACAAAGGGACCCAGACAGGTTTATTGCCAGACGAAACACAATCTCTCGCTCCCCGGATCAGATATCTACAGTTCTGCTAGTACATATGTGCTCCCTGACAATGGACTGGCTCAGTCAGTGGCGGGATTTACCACTGTACCCTAGGCCAGACCAAGACAACTCCTCAGGGGTGAATTCTTATACACAGGTACAAACAAGTTATACATCTCTCCTGACGTATTGAGGTGCAACCCCTCTACATAGCAAAGTACCGCCTCTCACCTTGTACATGTTGGTTCGAACAAAACAACTCTATCCATCATATTCTCCTTTTGCCCGTCTTTAGGATGGATCAGCCTGTTCCTTGTTATCTGTGTGGAATGTGCAAGTAAATCCGAGTGTTCTGGTACCTTTTAGGTATGTGTATTTTTGCAACATCGGCCCTTTCCTTGCCAGCTTCTGTGCGCAGGGCCTGCCTCTGGCTCACAGTTTAACTTTACTTTATGTTAACAAAGTCTTGACCATTACTTTAGTTCAGGCCTTAGGCCTCATACTGGGCCTCTGATACAAGGGTTTATGTTTCAGGGCCTCATCTTATCACATTCTCCCACTTTTTGTCTTTTTATGGGGTGGATGTTTACCCATCATCCTGGAAAAGCATAATGCATGGACTAAAGATAACCACTGTTATGTGGTTCCCTTATTTTGCCATCCATACACTCATGCCCCACCTGTCTTTAGTCTGAACATTCCCTCGTACAACTGACTGGATAATAAAATCTGTCTATTATTTTTAGTTCCTTATGGTGAGACTGGGAATGTTAGGCCCGGGACTATGACTGAGGAATGTAGTAGTATGATTGAGACTTAGAGGCACTCCCAAAAAATTAATATATATGAATAATATGGATATGGCATATATATTTGTAGCGCATATATATATTTTATATATATATATATATATATATACACACATACACACACATATACATACATATGACACCACTTTATAGCCAAGCATAACCATGTTTTTCCAATCTGGTGTTGTACTCTGGCCCTTTTACTTTGGTGCCACAGAGAGAAACACACTCCTATCAGGGCAACTGCAGTTATCATCTGTATTATCATTAGTAGTAGGCTGAGTGTTTTGAAATACTGGGATAGACATTGTTATAGTGTGTTCCACGGTATTATGTATATGAGAAGTAAAACAGAAATTTGGAGTAGTGACACTACAAATGAGGCCTTTATATATAAATGTCTTGTAATTAATTACGACACAGTACTGTCCACTTATGTTATAGATTACACTTACCACTGGTTATCACCCTCTGGTAAGCTTTGCTGGACAGGAAACAAGAACTACTGGCTTCTCTGTTCCATGAATTGCATTGCTCTGTGATACACCAGTAGTTGGCGTAGATCCAGTTGTTTTTAAAGGATGCTGTCTTTCATGGACAGTAACCAATTTATCAAGTATTGCTGTGTCAGGATTTAGTATTGGTATCCAGACACTGATCAAGATTGTTTTGAATAACATGTGCCTCAATTAGGTTGCAGTGTCACTGACCTAAATTATGACTGGTATTAACAGGCAATTTGTTTACCCAATTTGTAGTTACTATGTAAATTTTTTTTAAACCACTTTGTTTTTTCCTTGCCTTCATGTTGTTTGCTGCCATTCATTTGTTAATTTTTACCTGTATGGTGGGTAAACAGATTAGCAATGTTATGTACATTGTAAATGATAGGTTTCAGAGTAGTAGCCGTGTTAGTCTGTGTCAGCAAAAAGAAAAGGAATACTTGTGACACCTTAGAGACTAACAAAATTTATTTCAGCATAAGCTTTCGTGGACTACACTCCACTTTGTTGGATGCATAGACTGGAACATACAGTAGGAGGATATTTATACATTCAGAGAAACATGAAAAGGTGGAAGTAACCATACCAACTGTAAAAGGCTAATTAATTGAAAGGAACTATTATCAGCAGGGGAAAGAAACTTTTGAAGTGATAATCAGGATGGCCCATTATGGACAGTTGACACAAAGGTGTAAGGGTACTTAACTAGTTTAGTATCCTAGTTAAGTAATTATAGACCAATACAGAGCTAATATAGTAAAACAGCAGTAATACAAAAATAAGAAAGAAAAACTTGTAGCACCTTAGAGACTAACAAATTTATTTCAGCATAAGCTTTCGTGGGTTAATACCCACTTCATAGGATGCATGGAATGAAATACACAGTAGACAGATATTTATACAGTCAGAGAAACATGATAAGGTCGAGGTGTATAGACCAATCTTAAGAGGCTAATTAGTTGAGAGGAACCATAACAGCAGGGGAAGAAAAAACTTTTGAAGTGATAAACAAGATGGTCACACAGGTGTGAATGAGGATCGTTAACTTAAGGGAAATAGATTCAATTAACGTAATGGCCGAGCCATTCCAAATCTCGATTTAATCCGGAGGCAACGCAATCTAGTTTGCATATCAATTCGAGTTCAATAGTTTCTCTTTGAAGTCTGCTTTTGGAGTTAATCTGTCGCAACACTGCTATCCTCAAGTGACAGTGACTTGAGGATAGCAGTGTTGCGACAGATTAACTCCAAAAGCAGACTTCAAAGAGAAACTATTGAACTCGAATTGATATGCAAACTAGATTGCGTTGCCTCCGGATTAAATCGAGATTTGGAATGGCTCGGCCATTACGTTAATTGAATCTATTTCCCTTAAGTTAACGATCCTCATTCACACCTGTGTGACCATCTTGTTTATCACTTCAAAAGTTTTTTCTTCCCCTGCTGTTATGGTTCCTCTCAACTAATTAGCCTCTTAAGATTGGTCTATACACCTTGACCTTATCATGTTTCTCTGACTGTATAAATATCTGTCTACTGTGTATTTCATTCCATGCATCCGATGAAGTGGGTATTAACCCACGAAAGCTTATGCTGAAATAAATTTGTTAGTCTCTAAGGTGCTACAAGTTTTTCTTTCTTATTTTCGTTTTGCTGACACAGACTAACACGGCTACTACACTTAAACCTAGCAGTAATACAGTTGCTTTTACATAGTAGCCAAATTTAACTTGACAGTGCTTTTTGGCTGATTGGTCAAATCACCTCAATCTACCATATATGGGCAATTAAGTTGGCAATCTCTTATTTATAAAGCACGTAGTTTTTCTTTTCTTGTTGCTTGGGGGTTCCTTCGCTGTATACGGATATCTTCTGGTGTCTTTGTGGTGCAATATCTTCTGGTGTCTTTGGTCTGTGGGATGCAATCTTAAACAGCTTAAGTTACTTTACATAATAACATTTTTGTTTGTTTTTACATTTCTGTTTTTAGTAACCCAAATTTAATACACAGATTAATTTAGTGTGTTTACAATGTAATAGGGACCAAGTATTTTATAACACAAGCTATACTTTTGCAATTGTTGTGTAGACATTCATTTTCACTTGAGGTGCATTACTAATATTTTATACTAAATGTAAAGCTTAACGGCTAAAATAGATGCTCACAATCTTCCATGAGGTGTATTGCTTTCCCTTGCTGAACACTTTGTTTTAGCAAAAGAGTTAAAATTATGTTACTAACAAGTTTTTTAGAGTTAATTTGCTTGTGATACCAATTTCACTTTTGTTAACTGTTTAGAAGCACAAATGTTAGCAACCACTACTTTCCTTAAACATAACTTAAAAGAATAAAAATTAAAATTCATTTTGGTTTAAATATAGGTCGATGCAAATAATTTGAAGGTGTTAAAGTTTTCTGACACTTGGTTGTGTTTGGGAGACAAAGGTGGAAGCATGTTGAAAAGGTGGAAACCAGTTGAAATTGTTTGGTTAGTTTTATGCATAAATTGTTATGTTTAAACATTTTTGCTATGACATTTTTATCACTATATTTAAAAGTGCAAACAAGTTTATAAAAACCCAAACAAGAAATTAACATTTTGTTAATATTACCTTAACCTTAATGTTGAGGTTTCCCATTACATTTTTCTTTTTTTGAATAAAAAAAAAAGAAAAGAAAAACAAAACTGTGATTAATAAAAGGAAATTCTTTGTTTTTAATTGCATTATTTGTTGAGGCAGAGCTATGTGTACATATATTTATAACTGAGACCTTTTTGAACTTAAAAAAAAATGGTAAAATATGATGGTTATACCCCAACCATAATCTTAAAATAGTGTGGTACCACTTATAATTAATATAATTTAATTCAAGGGCTTAGTAGGATTTTAAAAGGTATTTAGGCATATGTGGCTAATGAGAACATATGCAGTTACATTGGATAGGATAATTTTGTTTTAATAAGGGATATAAACCTTCATGCTCCATGCCATAAACCCTGGTATGTTATGGGCGAGAGAAATTTTCTTATGGGTCCATAACTGTCCACTGGTGCACGGCACCTTAATCTAAAGCAGCTAATACTGTACTGGACCTTGTCAGAGATAAGATACTTGACAAGAAGGACTGCCAGTCTGATCCTGAATGGAAATTCCTATGTACCACCTCAAGCAGACCTATATAATCTCCATAGTACATTTGAGGGTGAGAGATTTGGCAGCTGGTTCTGTCAGGGCTGCTTTAAGCGGTAATATCTTTTTCAATTTTTCTTACTCCATGCATTTATTGCAAATATTTGCAACTTGTCTTATTTTGCTTAACTTTGGTGACTGGATCAGCATGCAAGCACATCCAGTAAAGATGTGCCTTAGTGTCTGTCTACACATAATGTTGTTCATAAATAACAAAAGGTGTGGATTAAACGCAATGTAGTTCCATGCAAGTCTTTTTTTTTGCTCAGCTGATCGGTGGCGGGGCCCCGCCATCGTTATTCACTTGGGGCCCCGCACCCACTAAAGCTGGCTCTGGATAAGGTTACTACTTTTATTCCATAGTATTGTCACATCAGTTTCAGATCACATTATTATTATTTTGGTGTAAATCTGTGTATAAATTAGCCCTTAGAAAGGAGAGAACACAACTGAAACCAAAGTGTGTTTATAATGCAGATGCAATCTAGTGTAGCTTGCTAGCTGCGTGCATCAGCGGGGAATCATGCACTTTAAGAGTCTGGACACTTGCTAACAGCTGTTGATGTAGCAATGGAAAATACTATGGGTTCCAGAGATTACAGAGCTATAATTCAGCCTGCAATGAAAGTAAGCAGAAACGCTCACTAAAACAGGCTGGTTCCTGTTGCCATTGAAGTCAATGGGGATTTCGCCATTAACTACAACAGGAATAACCTTGGGCCTCTAATGCTTTTTGTGATCATTATTGTCTCAACAGTATTTTTTTTTTAAAGTTATATGCTCATAACAGCATATATACTGCAGAGAATGTCAATATATTTCTTCATCCTGTTAGCATATTATCTAGTGAGCTAGAAATTTCTAATTGCATGTGAGCTATGAATCTGTCTTAATTGTATTTAGCATATATAACAATTAATGTTAATTATATTAAATAATCTTTGTTTTGCAAATCAGTAGAAGCACCTTCTATTCAAAGATGTCAGTGCTTTACAACATGTCCCACTGCTCCTTTGTGTATCGTATGTAAAACTGAGTGTTGTTAAGAGGCAAAAGTTTATTCACAATGTGCCTAATCCTGCATTCATCCAGGTCAATGGCAAAACTCTCATTTGACTTCACTGCGCAGGATGAGACTCCATAGCTGAAGCATAACCAACAGCAGTAGTTAAGGTTTTCTAAGTTTTTCAATGGTATTTGAAGTCACCTGTAACTTTCTGAAACTGTTTGTGAAAATGATATTTCTTTAAGTTCAAGCAAAACCAGTCCAGATGTTTGAGAGTGTGTGTGTGTGTGTGTGTGTGTATATGTGTGTGTGTATATGTGTGTGTGTATATATATATATATATATATATATATATAAATTATAGTAATATAATATACTAATATAGTATATCATACTATCATATATAATATAGTAAATATAAAATTTTGAGTTATAAAATCATTGCTGTCACATTTTCTTGAACATCTCTGCAGCCAAAACTGCTAAAGTTGGTAAGTTGAAATTTATCAGGAAACTAGCCCACACTGCGAAGAAGTACCTTTAAGTGTTCTGGTGAAAACAGGGTTGGAGTTGGCTGAGTTTGGAGACTTTGAAAGTCATTTCCACACAAGTGTGCAGCAATTTTTTAAACAAAGATAACTCTGTGTTTAGAAGGCAGATAGGCTGGTGCATGCTGATTAACATGGCTGTGTAATAAACAAGCACATCTTGTCCATCACAACCCTAATTCATTCAGTATGTTCTCTTGAGGTACACATTTCAGAAGGCAGTGCTTTGTGCATAATTATCCCAATTCAGAAGGACTTCAATGAGACTTCTCACATGCTTGGAATTAGGCACTTGCATATGTACCTTGCATAAACTGGGCCAATTTGCAGGACTCACTTTCACAGCTCCTGTCAAACTGATCTTAATACCCTTTAATTCTAACAAGTGGAATCAGAATCACTAAAACAAATACTCAGGTGTTAAGTTATTGTTCTGCTGGGGATTGGGTGAAGCCTAATTGAGGCTGGTGGGTGTAGCAGCTGCCCTGCATTCAGGATAAATGAAAAAAGCAATTTAATTCCAAGTTTATGGAAGAGACAGCTGAAACAATAGGAGCCACCACTTAAAACACAGAGAGAGGGGTTTTTACTGGGGTCTGAATGCAAATACAGGGGGCTAGGTATTGGGTGAGGGAGATGTGTGAGTGACAGAAAAGGGGGAGCAAGAAAGAGAAACTACAGAAGCACACAAAGAAGGCAGCAAGGAAGCTCCAGAGACAGCCAGAGAACCACGTATAGCATGACTGAGAAAAAGTGAGCAGGAAACACTTTTGGACAGTGCTGGCTGGAAAGAGGCTTGGAACTGTGAGCAAAGAACTGTCTCTCCTGCTGTTTTGATTCATATTATGTTCAGAGAAACAGGACTATATATAAACAAACAGGATTGCATCAAAGAAATACCTGGCTTCATTATTCATGCTTCCTTCTCATGGAAACAACCCACAAGACTGGCTAACCACTTGGGTCAAAGGATGTAATGCATTTGAGGCTACGTGTACACTAAGAGCTAGGGGTGGAATTCCCCTGCTCATGTACACCGACTCGTGCTCTCTCTCATCAGGACTGCCTGAGTATAAATAGCAGTGTAGCCTTGGTACCACTTCCGAGTATGTACTGTGACAGACTCAGACAAGTGGGGTACAGAAGTCTGATAGAAGGCAAATATACTGGCCATTGGCTGAATAGTTTTCTGTTCCCTGAGTGACCAGAGCAGGGGCTGCACTAGAACAAACAGGAACTTTCTGGAACCAATTTAAGACAGGCAGGCTAATCAGGGCACCTGGGTTTAAAAAGGAGCTCCCTTCAGTTTGTGGTGTTGCGTGCGAGGAGCTGGGAGCAAGAGGCACACAAGGAGTTGAGTTGAAGGACTGAGGAGTACAAGCATCAGCAGACCATCAGGAGGAAGGTCCTGCAGTAAGCATAAAGAAGGTGTTGGGCGGAGGCTGTGGGGAAGTAGGCCAGGGAGTTGTAGCTGTCACGCAGCTGTTACAGGAAACCCTATAGACTACTGCAATCCACAGGGCCCTGGGCTGGAACCTGGAGTAGAGGGCGGGCCCGGGTTCCCACCAAACCTCCCAACTCCTGATCAGACACAGGAGGAATTTGACTGTGGGTTCTACCAGAGGGGAAGATCTCTGAGGTGATCAGAATCCACCAATAAGCGCAGGACTCACCAAGGTAGAGGAGGAACTTTGTCACAACACCCACTGGTTTCAGATGGGTTTGTACTTGGTATTGCTCAGCCATGCCTCTGCTGATGCTGTCCATGCTACCACAGCTACACTTACTGTATGTGGGAAATTTAAGTAGAATGAAGCATGAAAGCCCCACTGCCTTTTTAGCCAATAAACATTATACAGAGAAATCCATGCACTGAATTTATGCAAAGCTGTATTCAATCATGTTTTAGTACCAAACTGTACCTGTCTAAAATAAATGTCAGAATTGTGTCCCAGCAGGAAAACATCTGGACTGGAGATCACTATTGTTAATTCAGTAGGCTCGTATGCCTCACTGGTAATGTTGTTTAGGTCGAAGTCTCTACTTCTGCTTTTGGAATTGCACCTTACAGCCATTTATTGCTAGCCCAGATGTCAGAAAAATCGAGTCTGATTTTTAGACCACAATTTTAAAGTCCAAGTGGAAAGAAGTCTCCCTGCACCATGTTTTATGGGTTAAAGCTTTCATCTGGAAAGGCGACCAAGAAACAAATGCAGAAATGGAGCAATGCTTTAAAATGTGCCTGTGCTATGGAATCCTATAAGTGAGATCTGTGGCGCTCAAAGCCCAGAGGCAAGATTCCTACAGGGCGGTGCCACAAAAGGAGGAACCAAGAAAATACTTAGAGATCTGTTTATGCAATTGGAACATGGAATCCTAACTTCACTTTTTTATTCTAGTGGACTGGCAGATTATAATTGATCAAACCACAGTGTATCATGTAGTTGCCTTCCATTATTAACAGCCATTATTCTCTCCATGACTGTGATGATATTAATACTAATACATATGATGAAAGAAGTACTCTCAAGGTGATTTTCAGACTATGCTGTCAGCTTTAGAGTCATAGATGTTAAGGCCAGAAAGAACCACCGGATCATCTAGTCCGTTGCTTCTCAATTGTGATCCACCGCTCCTTCAGGGAAAGCCCCTGGCATGCCGGGCCGCTTTGTTGACCTGCCGTGTCCGCAGGTTCGGCCGGTCGTGGCTTCCACTGGCTGCAGTTCGCCGCTCCAGGACAATGGGGGCAGTGGGATGTGGCGCGGGCCGAGGGATGTGCTGTTCGCTGCGTTCCGCAGCCCCCATTGGCCTGGAGTGGTGAACCGCAGCTAGTGGGAGCCACGACTGGCCAAACCTGCAGACGCGGCAGAGGCTTTCCCTGAAGAAGTGGTAAGAACCACCAGTCTAGTCTAACCTCCTGTATATCACAGGCCACCAAACCCCCATACACCAAACTCAACCACCAATTTGTTACAGCCCACAGAAGACTAGACTAGTATGTGTCTTAGGGAAGAAAAGAGGAGCAGGGCCGTCCTTAGGCATACGCAGCATATGCGGCTGCGTAGAGCACCCAAAAATTTGGGGCATCACCCTGGTTCGCTGGTGCGGATTCCTCTCCTCTCCAGCCTCTCCTCCATGCTGGGCCGGCAGGTTTCTCCATGACCCAATGCCCTGGCCTCTCCCCTCCGTCCTACTCACTCAGAAGACCCAGAGCAGTGGCAAGCAAGGGCCTGGATGAGGGCTGGACTCAGCCATTGGTATCAGCTATTTCTTTTTTGTTATTCAAATGGATTTTGGGTCATGGCTGACATCCCAGCCACCGTGTAAAATGCTTCCCTGTGGCCTTTTGACATGCACACAGAGGTATCTCACTGCAAAGTCCCTATCCTAGCAGGGGAGGGAGAGAGGGAAGGCTGCAGGGTGATCTCCCACCTCCATGCAGCCAGTGTCCTATGCTTGCCACTGCCACGCTGGAGTCTCCACATTTATTTATTGACAAAATCTGCAGAATTTTAAAATATTGTGCATAGAATTTAATTTTTTGGTGCTGAATTCCCTCAGGAATATGGGGTGCTGGGCAGTTTGGGCGGGGCGGGGGGTTGTGAGAGGGGCGCTGGGCAGTGGGGGGGGAGGCTGTGGGGGGGAGATCGCTGGGCATAGGGATCTGTGGTGGAGATCTCTGGGTGAGGGGCCACTGGGCATAAGGGGGCATGGGGCAGGAGGGTGGTGTGGCAGGGCATGCTGGCAGTGCAGGTGGGAGGGAAGTGCAGGGGTTAAGGGTGAAGGCAGCACTGCGCAGAGGTTAGGAGTAAAGGCAGCACAATTATACTGTTTTCTAAAAAGTGCAAGTGGCAAGTTTTCCAATACTGTAAGCTTATGTTTGTGTTGCTAAGAGCAAGTTGGGCATAGGGACACCAGTTTAATAATACTGCGTAGGGCCCCATAAATCCAAAGGACAGCCCTGAAGAGGAGGGACTGACGTGCACCAATCGCAGGGAATTGATTAAGTGAGATATATCCAGATAATCCTGACAAGTAACCCACACCTCATGCTGCAGAGAAAGGTGAAAGACCCTCAAGGTCACTGCCAAACTGACTTTGGGGAAAATTCCTTTGCGACCCCACATATGGCAATTGATTATGAATGTTTATATGCTGTGTTATACTGTGCTATATGAAAGGGTAATCAAAAGATAGGAAAAATTATAAACTGATCATTAGAAAGGCTCCACAGACAGCCAGAGAGGGAGGGTTTCATAACCATTTCTTTAAAACAGTTGTTTCTTCTTCTTCCATGCTCTCAGTTGATGCTTATTTCGTATCCTTAATATGAAACAAGATCTGGTGTCAGATCCCTCCAGCTGTCTTGAAGCTCTACAAGACATACACATTCTCTGTCTCCCATAACAGCTAAGCACTAGGAAATAGTTTTGCAATAAAGAAAGTTATGGCTACCAGATTTTCTTTATAAACAGAAAGTCCTCTAAGTGGAGCACTGGCCTTCATTGGCAAAGCAAAGGACACAGACACAAGTATCTCTCTTCTGTCCAAACAATATAGGGAACAGCAGCTTTTTGTTTCCCATGTTCACCCTTCCTGTACCTGCCTGAACCAGAGGTTTAGTACTTCTCAGCCACAGCAAGGATTAAGGCTAAAAATACAGCAAGGTTTTCAGCAGCAAGGCTCAAAGGGAAAGAAAAGGGACTGAAGCAGATGAGGAAGACTTTCATTTTTAAATGTCTTCTGTGCTTATTATCATGCTACATTTCAGATCTCAAGATCACTCAGCCTTCACATAGACACGATCTGTCTCTGAGGGTGACATTGCAAATGAAAAAGCCAGTCTTTGGGAGAGATCTTTTGAAAACACATTACTCTAGGTCATAGGTATATGAGAGGGGGGGAGGGACAGGAGGGGTGGCTCCAATGGGGCTGTGTGTTTGTGTGTGTGTGTGTGTGTGTGTGTGTGTGTGTGTGTGTTTGTTTGTGTGTGTGTGTGTGTGTGTGAGGGCAAATTCTGTGCCTGCCCACAGGGGTGCCATTTCAGATGGGGTGGGGGGAGCCCACAACTTTAACCATGATTCCAGGGGCTACTTAGGCAATTGAAAACTCTAATGTTATTGCAAATAATAATTGAGAAATATTTGACAGAAGCATTGTATCTAATTCCTATATCAAGAAAGAAAATAAATATTAGACCCACTCAGCTCTAATACTAACATGTTCTGACATCTTGTGGCAAGTCACCTAAGGGGCGATGGTTAGGTTTCAAATTATAATGTATATTATGTGACAAAGTTCCTCCTCTACCTCGGTGGGTCCTGCGCTTATCGGCAGATTTTTGCTTGCCTCAGAGATCTTCCCCTTTGGTAGAACCCCCAGTCCAGATCAACTCCTCCTGTGTCTGATCAGGAGTTGGGAGGTTTGGGGGGAACCCAGGCCCGCCCTCTACTCCGGGTTCCAGCCCAGGGCCCTGTGGACTGCAGCTGTTTAGAGTGCCTCTTGGAACAACTGCATGACAGCTACAACTCCCTGGGCTACTTCCCCATGGACTCCTCCCAACACCTTCTTTATCCTCACCACAGGATCTTCCAGCAGTATGCCTTCTCACTCTCAGCTCCTAGTGCCTCTTGCTCCCAGCTCCTCGCACGCAACGCCACAAACTGAAGGGAGCTCCTTTTTAAACCCAGGTGCCCTGATTAGCCTGCCTGTCTTAATTGATTCTAGCAGGTTCTTCTTAATTGGCGCCAGGTGTCCTAATTAGCCTGCCTGCCTTAAATTGGTTCCAGAAAGTTCCTGTTTGTTCTAGTGCAGCCCCTGCTCTGGTCACTCAGGGAACAGAAAACTATTCATCCAATGGCCAGTATATTTGCCTTCTACCAGACTTCTGTACCCCACTTGTCTGGGTCTGTCACAATTCGTAGATACTCTTACTAAAGTCAGAAGGGACCATCATGATCATCTAGTCTGACCTGAACAGTGCAGACCACAGAACCCCATCCACTTACGTCTGTAATAGACCCCTGACCTCTGGCTGAGTTACTGAAGCCCTCAAATTACCGTTTAAAGACTTCAAGTTCCAGAGAATTCACCACGTACACTAGTTTAAACCTGCAAGTGATCCCATGACCCTTACTGTAGAAGAATGCAAAAAGCCCCCAGGGTCTCTGCCAATCTGACCCAGGGGACAATTCCTTCCTGACCCCAAATATGATGATCAGTTAGACCCTGAGCATGTGGGCAAAACCCACCAGGCAGATACCTAGGAAAGAATTCTCTGTAGTCACTCAAAGCCCTCCCCCTCTAGTGTCCCATCTCTAGCCGTTGGGGAATTCTGCTACAGGCAGTCACCGATGGGCCACATGCCATTGTAGGCAGTCCTGTCATACCATCCCCTCTGTAAACTTATGAAGCTCAGTCTTGAAGCCAGTTAGGTTTTTGCCCCCTCTGCTCCCCTAGGGAGACTGTTCCAGAACTTCACTCCTCTGATGATTAGAAACCTTTGACTAATTTCAACTAAACTGGTTGATGGCCAGTTTATATGTATTTGTTCTGGGGTCCACACTGATGCTTAATTTAAATAACTCCTCTCCTTCCCTGGTATTTATCCCTTGGCTGTATTTATACAGAGCAATCATATCTCCCCTCAGCCCTCTATTGGTTAGACTAAACAAGCCAAGCTCTTCGAGTCTCTTCTCATAAGATAGGTTTTCCATTCCTCATAACATCCTATTAGCCCTTCTCTATACCTGGTCCAGTTTGAATTCATCTTTCTGAAACATGGGTGATCAGAATTGCACACAATACTCCAGAGGACGTCTCACCAGTGCCTTCTTGTATAATGGCAATAACACTTCCCCAACTCTGTTAGAAATACCTCGCCTGATGCATCCTAGGATCACATCAACCTTTTTCACGGACGCATCACATTGATGGCTCGTACTGATCCTGTGATCAACCAATACACCCAGCTCTTTCTCCTTCACTGTCACTTCTAATTGATAAGTCCCCAGCATATAGCAAAAATTCTTGCTGTTAGTCCCTAAATGCATGACCTTGCACTTTGCACTATTAAATATCATCCCATTTCTATTACTCCAGTTTCTAAGGTCATCCAAATCTTCTTGTATGGTATTCTGGTTTCCCTCTGCATTGGCAATACCTCCCAACTTTGTGTCATCTGAAAATTTTATTAGCACATGCCCATTTTTTGTGCCCAGGTCAGCAATAAAAATGTTAAATAAGATTGGTCCCAAGACTGAGCCCTAAGGAACTCCACTAGTAACCTTCCTCTAGCCTGACAGTTCATTCACCTTTCAGTATGACCTGTTGTAGTCTTCCCTTTAACCAGTTCCTTCTCCACCTTTCAGTTCTCATATTAATCCCCATCTTTTCAAATTTAGCTAATCATTTCTCATGCGGAGAATGCCTTCCTGACATCCAGGCAGATTAGATCTGCTGCATTTCCTTTGTCTAAAAAATCAGTTATTTCAAAGAAAGATATTAGTAACTTTGTTACCACCTCTTGAATACAACAATTGAAACAATTGTAGAAAAATCTACAATTACTTTCTATCATTTAGGCTACTTATTTTTTGCAGTTAACCAAGCCTGGAACAGATCATTTAACTGTAGGAAACATCCCAGCAACCAAAAGAAGAGGAGTACTTGTGGCACCTTGGAGACTAACAAATTTATTTGAGCGTAAGCTTTCGTGGGCTACAGCCCACTTCATCGGATGCATAGAATGGAACATATAGTAAGAAGGTATTTATACATACAGAGAAACATGAAAAGGTAGAAGTACCCATACCAACTGTAAGGGGCTAATTAATTACGAGGAACTATTATCAGCAGGGGAAAAAAACTTTTGAAGTGATAATCAAGATGGCCCATTTCAGACAGTTGACACAAAGGTATGAGGATACTTAACTAGGGGAAATAGATTCAATTAGTGTAATGATCAAGCCACTCCCAGTCTCTGTTCAAACCTAAGGTAATGGTATCTAGTTTGCATATTAATTCAAGTTAAGCAGCTTCTCGTTGGAGTCTCTTTTTGAAGTTTTTCTGTTGCAAAATTGCCACCTTTACGTCTGTCACTGAGTGATTAGAGAGGTTGAAGTGTTCACCTACTGGTTTTTGAATGTTATGATTCCTGATGTCAGATTTGTGTCCGTTTATTCTTTTGCATCGAGACTGTCCGGTTTGTCCCAGCAGCCCTTTCTTATCTTAATCACCTGTTAATCACTCTGTTTATAAACAAAATTCTGACTCCCTGCCTCAGGGGCGCAAACTGGGAGCAGCAGGTCTCCTGTCGCCTCTGCAGAACTGATTGCACTCTCAGGCTGCCTGCTTGGGGAGGGGTGCAATGCCCTCCTCTCCCCCCCCCCCAAATTCCACCTATGCTCTAGAGTCTAGGTTATGGCAAATATTCAGCATAATTCTTCCCCCACCACAAACAAAACACAGCTCTTCTTCAAGCTCATCTCAAATGTTGTCTTTCACACTGGAATAGACTAATCAGGACATAACACTCAACTGTACTCAAGAAGACCTATAAAATCCATGTAATCCTAGGATCATAGAATCCTAGGACTGGAAGAGACCTCAAGAGGTCATCTGGTCCAGTCCCCTGCACTCATGGCAGGACTAAGTATTATCTAGACCATCCCTGACAAGTGTTTGTCTAACCTGCTCTTAAAAATCTCCAGTGATGGAGATTCCACAACCTCCCTAGGCAATTTATTCAGTGTTTAACTATCCTGACAGGAAGTTTTTCCTAATGTCCAACCTGAACATCCCTTGCTGCAATTTAAGACCATTGCTTCTTGTCCTATCCTCAGAGGTTAATGAGAACAATTTATTCTCCTTATTATCTTCCAGGAGTTTGCAAATTGATTGCTTAATTATTTGCTCCATTATCTTTCCAAGTGCTAAAGTTAAACTGACTGGTCTGTAATTCCCAGGGTTGTCCTTATTCCCCTTTTTATAGATTTGCACTACATTTGCCCTTTTCAAGTCCTCTGGAATATCTCCCTCAAATTCCATGACTTTTTTGAAGATAATCGCTAATCGCTCAGATAGCCCCCTCAATCAGTTCCCTCAGCATTGTAGGATGTATTTCAGCAGGCCCTATCATAGAATCATAGAAATGTAGGTCTGATAGGGCTTCAAGAGGTCACCTATTCCAGTACTTAACAATTCTTAGAGTTAGAAAGCTTTTCCTAATAGCTAACCTAAAGCTCCCTTTCTGCAGCTTAAACCCATGACTTTTTGTCCTACCTTCAGTGGACATATAGAACAATTGATCATCGTCCTCTTTGTAACAGCCCTTAACATATTTAAAGACTGTTATTAAGTCCCCACTCAGTCTTCTTTTCTCTAGACTAAACATACCCAGGTTTTTTAACCTTTCCTCATATGTCAGGTTTTCTGTATCTTTTATCATTTTTGCAGCTTTTCTCTGGACTCTCTTCAGTTTGTCCACATCCTTCTTAAAGTGTGGGGCCCAAAACTAAACACAACATTCCAGATGAGGTCTCAACCGTGCCTAGGAGAGCTAAACAATTACCTCCCATGTCTTACATATGATACGCCTGTTAATCCATCTCAGAATAATAGCCTTTTATGCAACTGTAGGCAGCCTCTAGTAGATGGGCTTAATTGGAAGTGTTCCATTTGGGAAGATGCTGAGTTCTGCAATACACCCTTGGAGACTACAACTCCCATGATGCCTTGGGGAAGAGAGAGACTTCCATTTCCAGGGATGCAGAGAGAACATGTGGTGGGTTCCTTCTTCCAGGGGAGCTGAGATCCTGGTCAGAGGACAGTGGAGATTGCTTTGTGGAGCCTATGTCCAAGCCAGGAGCTGCTGCTAAGCTGCTGGGGCTCTGACCAAGCATGGAGCCTCAGAGGTGGTTGGTGGCTTCATTAGAACCAGGAAAGAGACTGATGCTGTGTGTGCCCAGAACTGACCGAGATTGACCCGTAGTGAAGGTAGCCTGAGTAACCACTACCTTTGTTGTTTGGAAAAGTGCTTGCAAGGAAAGGGGGATAGCAAAGAGACTGTAAGGGCTTGCCTGAATCTGAGAAGAAGCAAAGTGGTTTTATCTAACTAGAATCCAGGGTTACTGATCTCTGGTTAAAACAACTCCAATCTTGAGAGGGGTTGTACAGTTGGAATGATCCCAAGTTAGAATTGCTCTGCCCCTTGTTGCCTTGGCTGGACTGTTTTACTGGACCAACAGAGTGCTGTCCCCAGCTTCAAGATCGTCAATTGCGCCCATGCAAACACGTGCCTAGAACTCTGAAATTCAGCAGCATGCACATTCGGGGGAGGGGTAACTGGTGACTGTAAATGCAAGTTGGCTAAATTCCATTTACTTCTGTAAACTGCATTTATTAACTGATTTACTGAAATGTTTGTGACATTTTAATTAATCTCAATCTGTTATATCATGTTTTTTAAGTTGTTAAGTAAAGGGGCATTAACTCTTAAGTGTAAACTGGTTGTATATTGTTTATAATTGGTATTTTGAATTAGACCTATTGCATAGATTAGCTCAGGTTTATTCCTGGAAGCTCTCAAGGCACACCTGCAAGTGTGTACCGGGCCCAGCCAGGTGCAGGCACCACTAAGATTAATTTCCTTTACAAGTAAAAGGACTGCAGAGGAAGAGTGGATAGAGGATTCCCTGCTATCCAACATCACCACTAGGATACTCAGAATCTCCTTTACTGTTGATATCAGGGGCCCAGGCACACAGCTGAGTGTTGCCTGCTCCTGAGTAATCCAAGGAGGAAAGTGGGAGGTTACACAACTGCATTACATTGTTGGTTCTTCATGCTCAATTTGTGATTCACTATAACCTCCCAATTCTTTTCTGCAGTATTGTTGCCCAGCCAGTTATTCTCCATTTTGTAGTTGTGCCTTTGATTTTTCCTTCCATGTAGTACTTTGCACTTATCTTTATTGAATTTCATATGATTGATTTCAGACCAATTCTCCAATTTATCAAGGTCCTTTTGAATTCTAATCCTATCCCCCAAAGTGCTTACAAGCCCTCCCAGCACAATATCATCTGCAAATTTTATAAGCATATTTTCCACTCCATTATCCAAGTCATTAATGAAAATATTCAACAGTACTGGACCTAGGACAGATCCCCATGGGACCCCACTAGATATGTCCTCCCAGTTTGACAGCGAGCCATAGATAACTACTCTTTGAGTACAATTTTTCAGATAGTTGTGCACCTACCTTATAGTAATTTCACCTAGACCACATTTCTCTCATTTGCTTATGAGAATATCATGTGGGACTGCTTCAAGAGCATTACTAAAATTACTAAAAGATAAATCATGTCTACTTCTTTCCCCCCATCCACAAGGTCAGTAACCCTGTCAGAGAAGGAAATTGTGTTGATTTGGCGTGATTTGTTCTTGGCAAATCCATGTAGGCTATTTCTTATTACCCTATTATCTTCTAGGTGCTTAATATATATCCTTCCTGATGTCAGATAAGGTTTTCCCACATGCACAAACTCCAACAGAAGGTTGGATGAACTATTGAGACTAGGCAGAATACTTGCTTCAGACATAGTTCTATGCAATTCAGTAAGACTTTAGTAGCCTGACAAGCAATTGAAATGCTGCCAAAGTGAAAAAATCCCACAGGTATTTTTCAGAGTTGGGTATGATCCACCCTGGATGGGGTACACACCATGTTTAAAGTTTGATTACTTATGTTCAATTGTCATTATTGTACATTCTTGATCTTGTAGCACACATTTCTATACACATAACGTACAGAAATATTTAGGAAAAGATAGAAGACTTTTACAGAGAGGAAGGATGGTCCAGTAGTTAGGGTGCTAGCCAGGAATGTAGAAGATGAGGGATCAATTCCCTGCTCTGTCACAGACATCCTGTCTGACTGACCTTGGGAAAGTCTCTTAGTCCCAGTCAAAGATATTAGATGTCTAATGTCCATTGATTTTAATAGAAGTGAAGCACCTAAATACCTTCCATGGCTCAGTTCTCCATCTGTAAAATGGGAATAATAGCACTTCCCTTCTTCACTGGTGGGTTGTGAGGATAAATACATTAAAGACTGTGAGGTGGTCAAATATTTTGCTAAGGAAGACCATATAAGAACCTAAAATAAACAGATAACTCAAGAAAGATGGAAGTTAACAAATTTAGCTGAAGCACGTATTGTTAACAGAACAGTAGATAATAGTTGGACTTGCCCTTCTGGATGACACTTCAGGCTTCTGGAGAAAAAATGTTTTATTAGAAGAACTCTTCTTTGAACGACTCAAGCTTTAGTACCATCTCTTTTCTCCATGTTCCTTTACACTTTGATTTTGGTCTGCTAAAGGGTTTATCCTAGGAAAGATTCTTTCTTTATACTGCACTGCAGTACTGGGTGATATATAGCAGAAGTGAAAATTTAATACACTTCCTCCCGCTGGTGTTGTAGTCCCTACTAGATCTGATGTGAAGCCAAAAGCTAGTTTTAAGATCCCAGATGTGTACTGTATGGCTGCTTTAATGGCAGAGTGTTGCTTTATGACATCTTAGCTCTACAGGGGGAAAGGGGGGGGAGAATTAAAAGAGGTTTGAGGGAGACACTGACTTTCACCTTAAGAAAACAAGTCAAGTATTATAAAAGTGCAGGAGGTTTTGGTTCTTTATTTGAATGGTTCTACAAGTTCAATGAAACTTCTTTATAAGCCAACAGAAATGGAATATAGATCACTCTGAGATAGCTGTGCAGTAATCTCCCTTTTCATCAGTCCCCATGGTTTCTGAGGTGTCAGTTAATGGGGCCAAAACAAAAGGCATGAATGTATTAATGCAAGTTTTTAAAAACTGAGACATAATCATACTTAGTAGAGAGACATTCAGCTCCTAAGTTAAAATTCCCCTTTTGGTTATTTCCAGCTCCCCAAAAGTCCAATTTGTTTTCTTAAATGTAAATACAGCAAAAGCTGTGTTATCTGGCACTTTATCAACTGGACAGCTCTATTTACCGGCATTTCTGATATCTCCCAATACAAATCTTCAATCTAGTAACCAGGACTAGTATACTACCCGGGAGGTTATGCAATTGCACATTCTGAACTCTACTTTTATACAAAGGAGGCACAAGACAAGTAAGCAAGCTGATATCAGGGATTTATTCAAAAAGGCAGCTTCCAGGGTGTGTCATAGGGTCATTACAGATTCAGCCCGATCTCCTACACCTTCTACATCTACAATGATAATTGATGTTGATAATGATGACCCTGATGCACTGCAAGATCCTGAAGTGCCTTCTGAATCATTGAAGAAACTGTAAAAGTTGGTATGGTTACTTCCACCTTTTCATATTTCTCTGAATGTATAAATATCCTCCCACTGTATGTTCCATTCTATGCATCCGACGAAGCGGACTGTAGTCCACGAAAGCTTATGCTGAAATAAATTTGTTAGTCTCTAAGGCTAGGTCTACACTAACCCCCCCTGTCGAACTAAGATACGCAACTTCAGCTACGTTAATAACGTAGCTGAAGTCGAAGTACCTTAGTTCGAACTTACCTGTGGTCCAGACGCGGCGCGCAGGCTCCCCCGTCGACTCCGCCTACTCCACTCGTCGAGCTGGATTACTAGCGTCGATGGCGGAGCACTTCCTGGTTCGATTTATCGAACCCAGAACATCGATCCCGCGCCTCCGACGCGAGAGGTAAGTATAGACGTACCCTTAGGTGCCACAAGTATTCCTTTCTTATTTTCTTTTTACTGTATAGAAAACATTACCTGTATATACCTAAGTGCTTCAAGAAACCAGCCACTCTGCAGTGCAGTAGTACTACTGGATTGGTAAGTACTTGTATACTATTTTATACTTTATTCATTTTATTGTATTCTAATTCTTTGAAAATTGGTATTCCATTGGTAAGTATAACTCTTAATTAACCAGAATTTTTGACTAACTGCCACTCCCTATTCCCTCAACATGCCAGATAACAAAGCTTTTGCTGTATGTAAGGCTATTAACAGCTTGGCAATATGTTGCAAGGTCATGTTTGCAAAATGTTGCAAGCTGATGGGTCTGCTTTTGTCACCTCATATCAGTACTTTCTCTTCAAGCTCTAGCTGAAATCAGGAATAATACTTTGCCACTCACATGTAAGGATTTCAAAGTAAGTGTTTGAGTTTCACAATATACCTGCGAGGTAGGTAAGGAGTATCAGATCCATTTTACAGGTGAGGGAGTGGAGGCAAAAGAAAGTGAAGTGACTTCCACACAGTTGCATGGCATGGTTCTGGCTCTTGGTCCTAACCACACTTCTAGCCATGAGAGGTGGCTGGAAATAGGAAGATTAAAAAGTCACCTGAACTTAGTTGAGTCTCAATACAGATTCAAATTGGGCAAAAGTTCAGGCCAATTCTAAACCTGTTCTTTCACCTTTAGGGCCAGATTCTGCCATCTTTTACTCATGTTATCTTACTCAATATATAAGTTTGGGTGACAGAATCTGGTCCTTAAGTACTAGAAGAAATAAAATGGGAAGTACATTCCTCTATGACACCTAAAATATACCCAGTACTAGTCATTCGTGCTCTTTATCATTGTTATTCTTATTTATTGTATCAATGGTCAGCAGCAGCCTTTTGGTCCCTTGAATTCAGTCCCAAATTCTCAAACCAAACTCAGGGATACATTCTGGCTTGTCCTGTGCTGGGGCATTAGGGGCTGAGGTAGGGGAAGAGGTTCCTTAGAGCACATAGATGCAGGACTTTAGGAAGCTCGGCAGATACCAGCGCTAGTACTCCCAAGCACAATCAGCTGGCACACCTGGAGCGACTCCAAAGCTCCAAAGGAAGAGCACCAGCCACAGTGGGGGAGTGAGTCTTCCTATTAGCTACTGGCAGCAGGTATTGGGGAGGGAGCGTGGACTTTACACCTTTCATTGGGAGGTGTAAAAAGTGCTGTGTAGCACACTCCCCCAGTACTTCCTGAGACTTTGCCCCTGTGTCTAGCCTGTGCAAATAGAATGTACCTCTGCTTAGTTACTGGTGCTGGGTATGTGCACCGTAGGCCATGTCTACACTACCGCTTATGTGAACAAACACACCCCTGAGCAACATACGTTTTGCCAGCATAAGTGGTAGTGTGCACAGTGCTGTGTCGATGGGAGTGCGTCTCATGCTGACATAGCTACAGCTGCTCATTGGGGGTGGTTTAATTATGTTGATGGGAGAGCTCTCCCATTGGCATAGAGTGTGGGATAACTTGCAGCAGTGTAGCTGCATGGTACCACTGGGCCGCTGTAAGCTCTCTAGTGTAGCCATAGCCTTCATGTTTGCTCCAGGGCAAAAAAGGAACAATGGCCCAGAACCAGAAAGATATTTAGGCTTCAAATTGCCATTGAAATAAATGGAATTTAGGAGCCTAAATACCTTTGTGGATCTGGACCAATCTTTCCCCAGTATATGGTGGACTGTGTGTTTCCCAATGCAGAAACGTTACAATGGAAATGAAAGACTGATTAATTTTCTCCGGTAAAGTTGTGTGCACACAACAGGGGACAGAAAATACCTTTCATTGTGTGGGGGTTCATTTCAAAGAGATATTACAGAAAGCAAGCCATGCTAAGGGCCTGGAATGGTGCATGCTACTCCGATTAGTGGATTGAGGGTTGCCAATAATAGAATTAGAAAGCACTATTTTTGGATTTCTTTTGCAATGATCAGCAGTAATATAAAACATTTTTCAGGTCTCAACAGAGATAGGAAAATGGTCAGGAAGCCTAAAGTAGTGCTTATTTCTACACTCATATTTTCATCAATAGCTTAGTTACTTGCAGTTTGTTTAATTTACTACAGACGCCTTGACCACCCTAGAGCTTTAACGGAGAGCACAATCACTTGCCTTTACCTAGAATTAACCTCTTTATTTTTCCTATTTGAATGCCAAGTTTAAAAACAAAAGCTCCCCTTCGTTCTGAATTATAGCTCCTGTCATAAATATGAAGGGAAGGGGGAAAGGGTCTGATGCAGTGCTATAAAATCCTCTTTTCAGTAAAGGGTTAAAAAATGCAGGTAGCCAAACTGACACCTGACCTGGCTGGGCTCTGACCAATAAGGGGACAAAATACTTTTAAACTTACTTTTAAACTTTGGGAGGGGGGAAGGTTTTAGTGAGTGTCTTTGTCTAAGAGAGAGTGATCTTGAAAGACAAAAGAAACCTACAAAAACCTTCCCCCCTCCCAAAGTTTGAAAGTATTTTGTCCCCTTATTGGTCAGAGCCCAGCCAGGTCAGGTGTCAGTTTGGCTACCTGCATTTTTTAACCCTTTACTGGAAAGAGGATTTTATATCACTGCATCAGACCCTTTCCCCCTTCCCTTCATATTTATGACAGCTCCATACTGCTCTTGTTGCCAAGACAACTCCAATACATGCAAACTCTTAGAATTTCCCATTATCAGCGTAAAAGGATTTCCCAGATATAGTGTTCAAGTTGAATTGATTGCAAAATGAAATATAAAGAGAATTCCCTTGCTGTTTTCTATACGTTATCAATGTTGTTGATATGGGGAAATTATTCCCCAATCACCACCACTGTAGTTCCATAATAACCATCGCTGTTAAGATGCTCATTGCCCTTTGACTAATACACAAGGAAGAAAATTATGTGAATTTTCTCTGGTGTTTATAGAGTGAAAAAAGTGACAGGGTCTATTTTTGTATGCATACTTTCCATTACAAGAAATGCATACCCTCTAGGTTGCTCAGAAATCCATTATCTCACTAATTGATTCTTTGAGAGTGACGTCTCTTCATCCAGCACAGTAATATGTTAGCTACCATCTTTGAAAAGTCTCTTAAATCAGCCAGACAAATTAATCAGATTTTGGTATTTTTTGAAACTTTTGTGTTTACATCATTCTTTCTTGGCGCTGCACTTAGGTCACCTCTATGCAGGCAACTGTTACTGACACTGGTTCAAGACCAAAGATGTTAGCACAGTGATACTCAGACTGAGGCTTGTGACCTACAAGTGGCTCGTCAATGTGTCTCCTGCGGCTCTTTGTAGTACATGATATTAAAACACTGTGTGATTTAATTATTAACCAATCAGGATGCTTTAACTATATTATTAACTTATTGTAGTTGATAAAATTATACATATTATTCTCACAGCAAAATGACTGACCAAGGGGTGTGTGTGTGTGTGTGTGTGTGTGTGTGTGCGTGTGTGTGTGTGCGCATGTGTGTAATATATAAATAGTAAATGAAACAATTAATTCACACCATGTAGCTCTTTTGGGTAATGTTGATCGCTAATTTGACTCCTGGGGTCTGAGTATCACTGTGTTAGCAACTTTGGGATCCCTAGTGTAGACAGGTCACTAGCTGCTACTGCAACCAATGCATCAATTAGCCCTACTCTGTGGGTCCTCTGATTCAGGGGTCTCCAAACTACGGCCCGCGGGCCAGATCTGGCCTGTGGCTTCGATTTATCTGGCCCCTCAACCAACATTGCATCGGGCGGCAGGACCCCGGCTGCCAGGAGCCCGTGGCGGGAACCCCAGAGCGGCGGCGGGCTGAGCTGCTCAGCCCGTCGCTGCTCTGGGATTCCCGTCATGGGCTCCTGCGAGCCGGGGTCCCGCTGCTGGCCTGGGTGAAAGTAGGGCCGGCCTTAGGAGCCCCGCAATGTCCGAGAGGGGCCCCGCAATGTCAGTTGGTGGCAATTCGGCGGCAGCTTAATCGCTGCCTCTGTCTCTGCAGCCACTGCCTCGGCAGCACTTCGGCAGCAGCTCAAACGCTGCTGCCACTTTGGTGGTATTTTGGCGGCGGGGCCCCATCGAAATTGGGCCCCACACTCCCTAAAACCGGCCCTGGGTGAAGGAACCGAGGCTGGCAGCGCAGTCACTTCGGCACGCGAAGCCCCTTCAAAAATCTAATATGGCCCTCGTCTCATAAAGTTTGGAGACCCCTGATTCATTAACGTGTATTTGTTATTGGATTTTTATTATGTTTGAAGGATTATTATTCAACCAAGAAGCAGAAATCCTAGCAAGTGACTGAGTTGACTAATCACACACCATCAACAGTAAATAGCAAATAATCACACATCCTAATTCTCCTTTGCAATGAGGTCCCTGTATACCACTCTGTAAAAGAGGCTGGAAAGTGGGCATAAACTAGAGGTGGTCAGGAAAAAATATCTTTGAAATTTTCCACCGAATATTGAGTTTTTGGTGAAAAATAAAAAACTTAAATATTTCAGCTGAAAACTGAACTATTTCTGTACTGAAATGCCAATGTGATTTCTCTATGCTTCCATTCTCCTCTATAATCCAGGCTCCTTGCTAAGCCTATATCTTCCATGATGCACTGTTACCAGGGGTTCTTTCAACCCAAAGCTCTCGGTAACTTTACTTTGTGTGAGGTGGTGTCAGGAAATAAATCAATGGAGACATGGCTGTCCAACCGATAAGAGGGCTAGCACAAACAGGACAAAAAAAGAATGCTCTCACTTAAAGTTATACTTTACTTAGTCTCAAACACCTACACGCATCTGCAACTGGTTAGTAAATCGCCCTCCCCTGTGCAAAAAACCACCCAGATTTATATTTACCCAGGGTCTTGAGGCAGTCTCAAGTGGATAACTGCAAGTGTCCAGTGGCCAGCCAGCCATCTGCAGGGGAACTTGAGAGGTGTCCAAGCATTCAAGTGTCTATCAAGCTTAGATTTATTCCTCTTTTTATATCCAACTTGTTAGTATTACATAGCTTGTTCATTAACAAAACTGCTGAGCAGAAGCTAAGTTAAGGGTGGAGATTTCCAGCCCATCAGATGGCAATTTTCCATCAGTCAGGCAGGGACCTTTCCATCAATTAATCAGCTGTATAGCAACAGTTAACTATTGTGAGACTCTCTATCTTGCAAAACCTCATGCTTTGGAAAAACAGCTCAAGTCGAGGGCAGAGGGTCATGTTTACTCCCTGAGGTCACTCACCGCACCCTCCCCTTCTGGTCTGGTACTTGTGCTAAGGTTTCCGAAAAGCCTCCTATTAGCTGCTTTCAGCAGTAAGCATGACAATGGGTATTGCAGCTGCTGGCAGTGGTTTAAACATCTTACTGGTCTCTGGGCTATCAAAAATCTGCTCCTACTGCACCACAATCTTCCTCTCTTGATGAAAGCAGGCTATGCATGGTGGCAGTCGCATTGCCATGGTGTATCATGGGAGATGTAGTCTAGCAGGGGATCCTGGCCTATTGAAGAGAACAAGAACATGTGAACTCCTGTAAGGCACCAAGGCAGCATTGAAGAATCATAATATTTCAGTTTTCGGGTGTTCATTTTTTGTAATGAAAAATCAGAATTCCCTGCAGAAAACAGACATTTCCCACCCCAAAAAAAGTTGTTTAAATGAAACCCAATTTTCTGTCAAAAACAGTTTTGATGGAAAACTTTCAATCAGCCCTAGTGGAAGCCTATTTACTCAGCCAGAGCAGTGTAAAAGGGCCTTCGTGTAAATAAGAATAAGGCCAAAAATGGACAGAGGCTAAAATTTGTTTACAAAAACTATTTGATGAATGGTAAATATAATAAATGCATTTGTGGCTGTAACAGGGTGGTCTGCCCATTTAAGGCCAAGGGGGCCTGGGACTAGCCACCTCTGTTCACTTATCAGCTAGGAAGGGACCAAGTGATTATAAAAGCCAGCAAGTGACTCAGTTGAAGAGAGCTGTAAGAAGGAAATTGCTCCCCCCGCCTCCCCGTGGCTGGCCTTGAGTGCAGGGGAGAAAGGTACAAGGGAAAAGGCTTCTGGCTCCCAGTGGCCAGCTTGGGACAAGGAAATAGCTTTGTTTTGGTCTACATTTGTGAGCCTTGTTATGTTTGAAGAATGAGACTAATCCCTGAAGGAAGGACCAGAACAGACTTTGGGTGTGGTGTCCTTCCTGGCTGGGGAGTCAGGGGATCAGCCTACAGTGGACAGCTGGATTGGTCTGAGAATGACTCAGAAACACATAAGAAGCCTATGCCTATATTGTCAATAATTTATTTGCAACAAATATTTCTTCCAGTGATTGCAGGGAGTCAAGGATGGGGAAAAGAGAGTAAGCAGCTGGGAGCACAATGTGTCTTCCTACCCAAACCGCTCACCCTTCTATAGAGATTGGGGTACTGCAATGACAATTCACGCCCTCTTCCCCCGATAAACAGTAATTTTTACAAAGGCACAAATCGACACCAACATAATTGTCTAGTTTTCCAAATACAATCCCCTTATCAGTAATTTCAGCGGGATAGAAGGATGAAGGTCCATATAATATAATGGCCAATTGAAGATTCTGCTTTCATATGAGCACAGCTTAGACTTGAGTTCTCCTTCAGACCTACAGACATATTTGTGTAAAGTAACCAGCATTTAAGAAGGTTTGTAAGAGGATTTTGGCAACAGTGAGTTATTCTATCCTGCAAGAATATGTTATCTGTGGAGTTCCATCAGCCTATTTGTGTTCCCTTCCAAGAAGAAATTCTTCAAAATTAGCATATAGTATTTATAACTCATTCTCAGAGGTGCTATGTCACATGCTCTATAAAGCTCTTCATTTATATCTGATGTGAAATGTTTAAACCTTCATTAGGCTACAAAATAGTCCCTTAACTGTGGTGATAAAGCATCACTCACACCCACACAAACTGTATTAAACAAATATGTAAGGGGAGTGTTGTTTTTTGCCAGTGAATGGGGTGGCTGTAATAAATCTGAGTGTGACCAAAGCTAAATTAGGTAGAGTTTTGAGAAGCCACAAGATTTTGCCCCCTCTTTGAACAGCCCCAAAATCTTCCTGGCAAAAAGACATTGGTAAGATTTCCTAGATAACCTGTCAAACAGCACTTCCAGTTGCTACCAGCCCCCAGGAGCAGGATGCTGAACATCAAACTCCAACTGCCTTTGTGCTAGCTCAGAGAACTATTGTAGGCAAAAAGAACATTTTTTATTTGAAGCAATTTTTGTCCGATGCTGAGTCCTTTAATTCCTACCGAATAGCTTTCTGGAAAAAGTAAAAGCCAGAGGCTATAGAATTGGCACTGCATGCTGATCTGTATTATTGTAGCTGACACCTAAAACTAAAGATTAATATAATTACCACTTGTGGATATCGTTAACATTTTGCTGTAGTAGTTAGTGTAAAAAAAAAAAAATTGGAATCCAGCTTTCCTCCTTCCCTCGCACACCCGTTACTGACTTTTCCCTTCTTCTGCGTGACAAAGTGGTGCTAGTGGGAAACTGTTAAATTAGAGTTCTGGTATTTGGGTTTCCATTATTGCATATCGCAATCAAATTTGTACATGGAGAGCGGTGCCGTAACTAGGGCAAGGCGAGTGAGGCACTTGCCTCGGGCGCGGAAGCTGAGGGGCACAAAAAACTCCCCAAGCCGGCGGCATTTCGGCAGCAGCCCAAACTCTGTCACCGAAATGCCGCCAGCTCGGGGAATTTTCTGCGCCCCTCAGCTTCCATGGCATTTCCGTGCCCCTCAGCTTCCGGCAGCATTTCCAGCGTTTGGGCTGCCGCTGTCTTCGGCGGCATTTCGGCGGCAAGGGTTCTTCCGTTGCCTTGCCTCGGGTGCAAATATCTCTAGTTATGGCTCTGATGGAGAGGTTCAAGATTGCTTGTTGCACTTCTACTCATTTGTTAACTGGATGATAACTGGTTTAATGGGAAACTCAATATAAGCTTCAGAATAAACCTAAATAAACCCAGAATAAACCTGGGGGGAGGGATAGCTCAGTGGTTTGAGCATTGGCCTGCTAAACCCAGGGTTGTGAGTTCAATCCTTGAGGGGGCCATTTAGGGATCTGGGGCAAAAATGTGTCAGGGGACAGTACTTGGTCCTGCTAGTAAAGGCAGGGGACTGGACTCGATGACCTTTCAAGGTCGTTCCAGTTCTAGGAGATTGGCATATCTCCATTTATTTTTTTTATTTTTTTATTTTTTTTATGACAGAGCCTTTGGTGGATTTCCAGTTCCTGGTATTCTTGAATGCTGCGTGTTAAATGCATGCAAGTGATGCATACAAGCCTTTTCCCTCCTGTGACAGGGATCTTCCCATGATATTGGTAGGCCCATCCTACCAGGGACTGCAGTGATATATGTGGGACACATCATGTTGCATGTAGGGAAACTGTCAATGCAGGCCGGAATCCATGGATATCAGCAGGACTCTCGTGGTATTTACAGGTTTCAGTGTAGTAGCCGTGTTAGTCTGTGTCAGCAAAAAGAAAACAAGAAAAATACCTGTGGCACCTTAGAGACTAACAAATGTATTTCAGCATAAGCTTTCGTGGGTTAAGAACCCACTTCATCGGATGCATGGAATGGAACATTCTGATTACTGTATGTTCCATTCCATGCATCCGATGAAGTGGGTTCTTAACCCACGAAAGCTTATGGTATTTACAGTTCTTGCAAAAGCCTCAGCTCTGTACTTTTAGTGATTTTCATTGTAGACTCTTTGGCCTGGTCTACACTAGGACTTTATGTCGAATTTAGCAGCGTTAACTCGATTTAACCCTGCACCTGTCCACATTACGAAGCTATTTATTTTGACATAAATGGCTCTTTAATTCGATTTCTGTACTCCTCCCCGATGAGGGGAGTAGCGCTAAATTCGACATGGCCATGTCGAATTCGTGTTACTGTGGACGGAATTCGATGCTAATAGCTCCGGGAGCTATCCCACAGTGCACCACTCAGTGGATGCTCTGGACAGCAATCTGAGCTCGGATGCTCTGACCAGCCACTCAGGAAAAGCCCCGGGAAAATTTGAATTCCTTTTCCTGTCTGGCCAGTTTGAATCTTATTTCCTGTTTGGACATCGTGGCGAGCACAGCAGCACTGGCAATGATGCAGAGCTCTGCAGCTGTGGTGACCATGACATCGCAGAATAGGAAGAGAGCACCAGCTTGGACTGATCGGGAAGTCTTGGACCTGATCGCTGTGTGGGGCGATGAGTCCGTGCTTTCGGAGCTGCGATCCAAAAGACGGAATGCGAAAATTTATGAGAAGATTTCCAAGGCAATGGCGGAGAGAGGATACGTCCGGGATGCAACCCAGTGCCGCGTGAAAATCAAGGAGCTGCGACAGGCATACCAAAAAACCAAAGAGTCCAACGGACGCTCCGGATCGCAGCCACACACATGCCGTTTTTACGAGGCACTGCATGCTATCCTCGGTGGTGCTGCCACCACTACACCACCAGTGTCCGTGGACTCTGACGACGGGGTCTTATCTACGGCCACGTCATCTGAAATTTTCGCGGACGGTGAAGAAGAGGAAGGAGAGGAGGAGGATGAGGCAGTCAACAGCGCTTTCACCGCTGATTTCCCTGACAGCCAGGATCTGTTCATCACCCTCACCGAGATCCCCTACGAACCCTCCCAAAGCAGCAGCCCGGACCAGGACCCAGGCGAAGGATCGTCATGTCGGTGTTTTAAACATTTATTTTGAATAGAATAGGCATTGGTTTGTTATCAATGTGTTTTTATTGCTTGCTTTGCAATAGGCGCTTCAGTTTTCAATCTTTTCCAAGGCAACTACTCGAATAGTCTGTCAATATGTATGGGGATAGAGGAGAAATCCCCATCGGAGATCTCCGCGAAACTCTCCTGTAGGTACAGTGAAAGCTTTTGCATCAGGTTCCCAGGGAGAGCGGCCTTACTATCTTCTCCATGGTAGGATACTTTTCCGCGCCATGCGAGCTGCAGGTACTCTGGTATCATTGCCTTGCATAGCATGGTGGCATACGGCCCCGGGGTTTGCTGGCATTCACGCAGCATGCGATCTTTGTCTGTCTCCAAAATCCTCATCAGAGTGATATCAGTCATGGTGCCCTGGTTTGAATGGGTGTTTTTGTTAGTATAGTGACTTCTTGATTTTTCCTTTAAAGAACGACAATCGGCGGTTTGCAGACATGCGGCGGGGGGGGGGGGGGGGGTGGTAGCTGTGAGGCTAACCGCTGAAACTTTGCGGTGCGCAGGCAGGGAGAGTTCCCTGAACCGGCCATGCGTAGGGGGTGGGGAGGGTAGGCGAGCCGTTAAAACACAGCCGTGCGCAGGCAGGGAGAGTTCCCTGGACCGGCCACGCGGAGGGGGTGGGGAAGGTAGGCGAGCCATTAAAACACAGCGGGTTGCGGGCAGGGGGAGTTCCCGGTACCGGCCCCGCGGAGGGGGTGGGGAGGGTAGACAAGCCATTAAAACACAGCCGTGCGCAGGCAGGCAGAGTTCCCTGGACCGGCCACGCGGAGGGGGTGGGGAGGGTAGGCGAGCCGTTACAACACAGCGGTGCGCAGGCAAGCAGAGTTCCCTGGAACGGCCACGCGGACGGGGTGGGGAAGGTAGGTGAGCCGTTAAAACACAGTGGGTCACGGGCAGGGAGAGTTCCCGGTACCGGCCCCACGGAGCAGGTGGGGAGGGTAGGCGAGCCGTTACAACACAGCGGAGCGCAGGCAGGCATAGTTCCCTGGAACGGCCACTCGGAAGGGGTGGGGGCGGGGGGGTGTAAACGTGTAGGCGAGCCGTTGTAGCCGAGCGGTTTTGCCGGCATCAGGAACTGGGCACCGCTAGGAGCTGTGCTTGAAACGTGGGAGTACCACACTGCTGTGAAGTTAGGTCACAGCAGTCCAAAGGCAACGGCTTACCATGGTCTCCAGAGAGCAGTTTTCCAGTGTCCAGGTCTGCTTGTGTGATCTGAACACCAGGACCCCTGGCACTTAATACAAAGACATAATATTCGACCTTGTACTGAGTGCACATGTGATAGATAGTATGCATGGTCTTGTTCACAGGGAAAGAGTATAGGCATTATTCGGGAAAATGTATCTTTCTGAGGAATTCACTCCCTTTCTCCCATCCCACAGTTGCGAGTGTCTCCCTCCCTACCCGTGGATCGCCCTCCCAGAGGCTTGCGCAGATCAGGCGGCGCAAAAAAAAACCCCGGGACGACATGTTTTTGGAACTGATGGTCTGTTCCTGAAATGATGCTGCACAGCGGAGAGAGGACGTCTCAAGGTCTGAGCGAGCAGTCAGCGAATGGGAGCAGAGGGCTGAAGCTCGCGAGGACAGGTGGCGGGTGGAAGACCAGCAGACGACTCAAACGCTGCTTGGACTAATGAGGGAGCAAACAGATACGCTCCGCTGCCTTGTTGACGTTCTGCAGGAACGGAGGATGGAGGAAAGGGCACCTCTGTATGTTATTTCCAACCGCCCTGCCCTGCCACAAAGTCCAATTCCCCCCTCACCCAAAGTCAGTAGAACGAGGGGAGGCAGGGGCCGCGGAAAAAATCACTCCACCCCTGCGGACTGCTCCAGTAGCAGAAGGCTCTCCTTTCCAAAAATGTAGATGGGACCTTTACTTCCCTCCAAATGCACCCCACCCCAGCCCCCGTCCAAGTTTCATCTTAAAATGTTGCTCTCCTTAATAAAAAATTGTGTTCTGAAAATTCCTGATTCCTTGACTATCTTTCAAAGGGCTGTTCGATTTTGGGGGAGGGGAGGGGTGGTTTGTGATTTGAGACGATAGTCGCCGATAACAGGGTGGGGACAGGGGAAAAGGTTCTACAGAAAGTCACACTCACATTGCATTCACTAGGCACACTTGCCATTCTGGGAGGGGGTTTTCCTATTCTCTATGGGGGGGGCTGTCACTTTCTGGTGGTGGAGGGTGGCTGTAGATCGTTGGCGGCAGGCAATAGCCTGCATGACAGATCCATGCAGCAGGGGATAAGTGGCCGCAATCCCCGGCCAAGAAGTTACACAGGCCCCCCCTCACAGAGTTGTGAACAGGAGGGGTTGTAGGCTCCGTTGAAACAAGCAGTACACCACTGCGGACTGCTCAGGGAGCAGGAGCCTGTCATTCCCCGAGTTGGGAAGCGTCCTTTCCATCACTCCATCCTCTCCCCAACCGCGGTATTCGTCCCAGTCTCAACCCTTTACCGAGAAATCATTAATAAAGAAGACGGTTTTAATAAACAATGTTTCCTTTATTATACTTTTAAAGCGGGGACTGAATGGGGGGAAAAGGGTGCTGGTAACTGGAGAGGATAGACAACGGTAACTGGGTAAAGAAATGGGGGCTGGTTCAGCTTCAGTTTTAACAAGCGAAACAGTCACTGGTTACCCTGCTCGCTCTGGAAGCTAGCTTTCAAAGCTTCCCGGATGCGCAGCGCGTCCCACTGGGATCTTCTAATCGCCCTGGTGTCCGGCTGTGCGTAATCAGCAGCCAGGCGATTGGCCTCAACCTCCCACCCCACCATAAACGTCTCCCCCTTGCTCTCGCAGAGATTGTGGAGCACACAGCAAGCTGCAATCACAATGGGGATATTTGTTTGGCTGAGATCGGAGCGAGTAAGTAAGCTTCGCCATCTCCCCTTCAGATGGCCAAAGGCACACTCCACCACCATCCTGCACTTGCTCAGCCGGTAGTTGAAGAGCTCCTTTTCAGTGTCCAGGGCGCCCGTGTATGGCTTCATGAGCCAGGGCATTAGCGGGTAGGCTGGGTCCCCGAGGATCACTACAGGCATCTCCACATCCCCAACAGTTATTTTGCAGTCCGGGAAGTAAATACCTTCCTGCAGCCATCTGAACAGACCAGAGTTCCTGAACACACGAGCGTCATGAACCTTGCCCGGCCATCCGACGTTGATGTTTGTAAAACGTCCTTTATGGTCCACTAGTGCTTGCAGCACCATAGAAAAATAGCCCTTACGGTTAATGTACTGGCTGCCCTGGTGGGCCGGTCCAAGGATGGGGATGTGTATCCCATCAATAGCCCCGCCGCAGTTTGGAAATCCCATAGCAGAAAAGCCATCTATGATCACCTGCACGTCTCCAAGGGTCACTACCTTTGAGAGCAGCAGGTCAACGATTGCATGGGCTACCTGCATCACAGCAACCCTCACGGTAGACTTGCCCACTCCAAATTGATTCGCGACTGACCGGTAGCTGTCTGGCGTTGCAAGCTTCCAGAGGGCTATAGCCACTTGCCTCTGGATAGTCAGGGAAGCTCGCATCCGGGTGTCCTGGCGCTTCAGGGCAGGGGACAGCAACTCACAAAGTTCCAGGAAAGTGCTCTTACGCATCCAAAAGTTTCTCAGCCACTGGGATTCATCCCAGACCTGCAGCACTATGCGGTCTCACCAGTCAGTGCTTGTTTCCCTTGCCCAGAATCGCCGTTCCACAGGATCAACGTGCCCCATTGCCACCATGATGTCTAGGGGCCGGGGTCCCGTGCTTTGCGAGAGGTCTGTGCCCCTCTCAGAGTTCATGTCCTCGCGGAGCTTCCGTTGCCTCCTCACCCTATTTCTCTGCATCTGCCTCTGGAAAAGGTGGACGATAAGGCGCGAGGTGTTGACAACGGACAGAACAGCAGCGATAATCGTGGAGTGTTCCATGCTCGCTGTCCTGTGGCGTCCGCGCTGTCAATCACCAGAAAAGAGCGCGATGTAATTGCCCACCAGTGCTTTCACGTAGGGAGGGCGGGAGTGTGGGTCGAATGACGACATGTTCCCAAAACCACCCTCGACACATTTTTGGCCCCAGAAGGCACTGGGGGCTATACCCAGAATTCCAATGGGCAGAGGGGACTGCAGGAACTGTGGGATAGCTACCCACAGTGCACCGCTTGCAATGTCGACGCTTGCCCCGTTACTGTGGACTCACAAACTCGAATTAATGTCCTCGGTGTGGATTCACACGATCGACTTTGTAAAATCGGTTTCACAAGTTCAGTTTAAGATAAATCGAACTATTCTCGTAGTGTAGACATACCCTTTGTTAGGCAAACAAAAGTGAGGCTGTGGGGAGATAATAAATACCTTGAAATGTGTGGAGGACATGGGGTCTGGAAGATGTCCTGATGAATTGGTCTTGTCAATTAAGCTTGTCCTAATTAAATGGGTTCATACTATGTTCACTGTTATCAAAGCCTATAATATGTTATTTTAATATTACCTACCAAGGAGGACACATGTTTGAACAGATTCCCAACCATTCAGAAAATATCCGTTGTTTATCCTACTTGACCGTTAGTGGCCACTGAAAAGAATTCTCCCAGTTCAATGTAAAATGGTAAATGGTCTTGGTCAGCTCTCCAACCGGCAATTCTGCAATAACTCATTGATATACACTGGCCTCAGCTGTTAAAAGTCACAAATAATAACTGTGAACTGCGATAACCAGCATAAAGCATTATGATACACTTACAGATTGGCACACCATTTGATTTACTCTGGCCTACTGGCAGACTACAATTCAGGAGTTCTGTATTTCTGTGCTGTACAGGGTGAGACTCTCAGTTCATTTCTCAGAGAAATTGTGGGGTTGTGAATTACAACAACAGCAACTCTTTTTATCTTGAAACTCCAGGCAAATGAATTAATCCTCAAAGCAGCTGTATTCCAGGGGAGTGGAAGAAAGGAGCATTATAATCGCCTGGTAGCATCACAAGTGGCTGGATGAATTACCATAAAAATAGGCAATCTCTATTGGGAAAGCCAGAGGAAACCAATAAAAGGGAAAGGGATAAGAAAGAGAGAAATAAGAGCATGCAATGTGGAATGACACGTGCTTTTAAGTATGGTAGTAGCACTATGATGGGTAATGACATTGTCCTTATCAGATTTGTCCTATTACAAATCAAGAGAGGATTTTTCTCAACAAACTCAGCCGGAGATTTGAGGACTAACCTGTGTTCTTCCTGTCTCTTACAGAATAAAGACCCTGTCTCATGAGCTAGCTGACAGTTTGCTGATGATGTGAGGCATGCCAGAATCCAGTCTGCGCTTGCTCTCCTGCTGTATTGACTTTGAAGTGCTGAGAGTAGTAAAACTTCCACTGGCTTCAGTGGAAAATTGCCAGAGTAAAGACTGAGGAAGGCTCCTAGGGTTTAGCCCTATCAGAGGACTCCATTCTACATTGGGCCTGATTCTCCAGCCTATGACACCACTTTTAGAAGCCTCTGGAATTACAAAGAAGACATTTTAAGTCAATGCAGTTACACTGGTGTAAACAGAACAGCGAATGAGGCTCATGATGTGTAAACAGAATAGTTTCTAAATCAGATGCTTTGCTAAGTTTTCTGTGAAATGATATCCGCTCTTTTAGATGTGCTTTGGTAGTTAAATGAATGGGAGGGTGCTCACCTGCAGGATCTGCCACTGCATGAAACTTCCAGTTCTCCCCTCCCCTCCTGCAGGGGGCAGCACTGGAACTATGGAGTACTAGGTGATCTGTAGAGCTGCCAAAGGAAGCCACAGATAGTGCACTATGACAACTTTTATTGATCCTACAAATCCCAGGATTTGCTTCATATTGCACTCTGCTACATGTTCCTGAGTGCCATCTACTGGCACCTTTCTAGTAACTAGCTAACTACGTATATACAGCACACATGGAGGACTACTTCAAACACTGAACTCACTTCAGTGGATCATCTCTGCAGCCTGAAGAGGAGGATTCCTAAACCTCCCCTTTGTCAGCCTGTAGAGATACCGAGCGGGCTATGCAGGCTGGATGCTGAATCTCTAGATATGGTGCTTAGTGTAAAGAGGCCCTGAGAGTGGTACTAAGTTAATTTTCATTCCTTTCTCTCTCAGATTGTGCTAACACATTTAATTCTTTTCAATGGGGAGAACGTCTTATTTACCCAGAAACACATCCCTTCTGATGCCTATTGTTTCCTAAATACACAACACAGAGCAGGTCCAGGAAAGTCCCTATTTGTAACTTCACTCTGTCTCAGTCAGAACTGGCTTTGTGGGGGGGTTTCGACCAGATATGCAGTAACAAAGATCTGCGTATTCCAACAGATTAGCAAAATATGATAAATAAACATTCTTCAACTGACATTGAAAAATCTAACCTGCTTAACCAACACATGCATCACCAAAAAGACTGCCAGAGAGACAGCGTGCTATAGAGAGGGACAAAACGGTCTAGTAGTGAAAGCTGGGTGGCTGAGACTGGACTCCTGGGTTTTATTTCCAGTTCTACCACTGACTTGCTGCATGACCTGATCTTTCTGTGCCTTTAAGAATAATATTTGCCTATTTAAAAGCTGTGCTTTATGGCTTAATTCATGTTTTTAAAGTGTTGAGAGAGATTTTAATGGTGATATAAATCCCTGCTTCCTATTTTCTACCGATTGCAGCATTTTTGTACAAGCAGTTTTCGTTCTGCAGCATTTTCTTGCACATAGTTTTCAGAAAGAATTAAGTAAAATGAAAAATATTACCCCAGGCAGGGGAAAAACCCACTTATCCTATATAGTTCAGTCGTTTATGGATTCATAGTACTTCAGGGAGTGCTAGATTTTACGTGTGGATCTTAAAGTAAAGCAAGCATCACGTATAGCCAGACAGCTCCTTATTGACAATAGATCTGTGGAGACTTAAGAGCTCTATTTATTACAGTAAGGACATAGAATAAATTATGGTGAAGAAAGTTAATTGTGGATGGTAGAATATGAAAAACTTGAGTGTTGAACCAAATCCTCCCCCTTTTGGCCCCACTGCACCTCAGCAGGGGGAAATCAGCTATTAGAAATGAAACAATAATGACAGAAATCTACCAGTGAGGACCTTCCGCGCATTCCAAGGATTTAGGCTCCTCACACGTATTTTGTTGTCTTCTAGAAAAATTTAGGTCTTTCTTCTAGGACAAAAATTTCTAGTCTGGCGAATATGGTCCTCGCAATGTACAGCTGGAGTCAGACTGAAACAATAGCACTCAGGGTGAAATGCTCATTGAGCTAGGCCAAATCCCCAAGGCTAGAGAAGTGGAAACCCATCGAAAGAGAAGACACTACGTTTTCTCCATTGAGCCTCTCGCTTACTTTTCACCTGTGCCGAAGGTCTGAGTGGAGACTGAAAGCCTTGTTACAAGGGCAAGATTCCATCCACATCAGAGGGGAGTGAGGAGGCAGAACAGTAGTAGCAACTGCCTCCCCCTTTGTCTCTTCCCCGCTTAGGTGGGGGAAGGTGTAACCGAAACAATTGTTACAAAGGTTATGTACTGGGGTGCCACATGCGCTTGTCACAGATAAGTTCTTTTTCAGGCAGCTACTTACAATTAACAGAGAAGATGGAATTTAGTTAAACACATGGAGAGAAACTTTATTTAGTACAGACAACTATAATTGAAATCATAGGAAAGGATCAATATACATAAATATAAAAATAAGATAAACATAGTAAGGTGGTTTCCTACATTGTGCATACTTACAACTCATGGAGACCATTGGAAACAAAGATGGAAGATAAAGTAAGAGGTCCTAATTCAGTTTACACCATTTTTGGGGACCAAATGAACCAGCTGCAGTGGCACAGGAGCCAGCAAACAGAGCTGTAAACAGGGGAGTTTGAAAGGTTTAAGTGTAGTAGCCGTGTTAGTCTGTGTCAGCAAAATGAAAATAAGAAAGGAAAACTTGTAGCACCTTAGAGACTAACAAATTTATTTCAGCATAAGCTTTCGTGGGTTAGTACCCACTTCATCGGATGCAACAGGGGAGTTTGAGTGGAAGTTCTGTTGGAGGAGAAGGTATTTGTATTTGGTTTTGTATTTGTATTGTTAGTATGTGTAGAGGCTTGTAGGGACAGTGTCCTGGGAGAGAAGCTGAGCCCTGATTAGGGGATGGGGCTTTGCTGATAAGGGGTCCTATAAAGGTAGCCAGCCAGTCAGGCAGTGGCATAGACAGCTGCAGCGGCACAGGAGCCAGCACACAGAGCTGTAAACAGGGGAGTTTACATTTCGGGGTTTGTTTTTGCTGTGGGTGGTGGTGGTCTGATTTGTTTTGTGTTTTCCGGACTTGCAGGATTTAGGTGAGAAGGCTGACAGATACAGAGGCAGCAGTGGTATGACCCAAGCAGTGGAGGACACAATGAGGATGACTGGATGTGGCAGCTGCGGTATGTACATGATTCTGGAGGGGGTACCTGAAAAGAGTTTTGTCTGCATGAAGTGCCGCCTGATAGAACTGATGGAAGAAAAGATCCGAGGATTGGAGATGCAGGTGGAAACTCTGGTCGAGTTTAGAAGGGGGTTCGAGCAGATAATGGAGCAAAGGCATGAGGTGGCTGAAGGGGAAAGCTCAGACGTGCATATGGAAGCAGGATGAAAGGCCTCTGAGGGGGGACTGCTGGGTGAAGAAAATGGACAGTGGAAGCATGTGACTAAGAGTCGATGGAGACAACACCAAATATGAGCCCCAGGAGGATACAGGATGAGTTGAAGAGGATTACAAGAGAAAATAGGAATGGAAAGGACTTGCAGCCAGAGGGAACAGGGGATAGACCGGAGAATCGCATTGACACCAGGAAAAGGCAGGTCTCTGTGATTGGGGACTCCTTACTGAAAAGAATAGACAGGCCTGTAACCAGAGCTGATCCAGAGAACAGAAGTGTGTGCTGTCTACTGGGTGCTAAGATATGGGATGTGGACCTGAGGTTGAGGAGGATCCTAAAGGGAGCAGGAAAGAATCTATTGATCATCCTTCACATAGGAACAAATGACACGGCTAGATTCTCACTGGAACGAATCAAGGGAGACTATGCCCGGCTGGGGAAGACGCTTAAGGAAATCAAGGCTCAGGTGATCTTCAGTGGGATTCTGCCTGTTCCTAGAGAAGGGCAACAAAGGTGTGACAGGATTATGATGATCAACAGATGGCTCAGGGAGTGGTGCTATAAGGAGGGCGTTGAGATGTATGGCCACTGGGAGGCATTCATGGACAGAGGACTGTTCTCTCGGGATGGACTTCACCTGAGTAGGGAGGGAAATAGACTTCTAGGATGGAGGCTGGCACAACTGATTAAGAGAGCTTTAAACTAGGAATTTGGGGGAGACGGTTGGGAGATGTCCAGGTAGTCTCCATGCCAAATTTTAACATTGAGAGGGAAGAAAATGAAGTAAGAAAGGATATAGCCGGGGTAGGAGAATGGATATAAGGAGGAAGGGCAGAGTGGATACTAGTTTCATAGGTCATACTGGCAGTACAATGTCCATAACAAATTGGGTAAAGAATGTGAGTGAGGCCAAACAGCAAAAATTAAGATGTTTGTACACCAATGCGAGGAGCCTAGGTAGCAAAATGGAGGAATTAGAGCTACTGGTCCAGGAAGTGAAACCAGATATTATAGGAATAACAGAAACATGATGGAATAGTAGTCATGACTGGAGTACAGGTATTGAAGGGTATGTGCTGTTTAGGAAAGACAGAAATAAAGGTAAAGGTGGTGGAGTAGCATTGTATGTCAATGATGAGGTAGACTGCAAAGAAATAAAAAGTGATGGAATGGATAAGACAGAGTCTGTCTGGGCAAAAATCACACTACGGAAGAAAACTACTAGAGCCTCCCCTGGGATAGTGCTTGGGGTGTGCTATAGACCACCAGGATCTAATTTGGATATGGAGAGAGACCACTTTAATGTTTTTAATGAAGTAAATACTAATGGGAACTGCGTGATCATGGGAGATTTCAACTTCCCAGATATAGACTGGAGAACAAATGCTAGTAATAATAATAGGGCTCAGATTTTCCTTGATGTGATAGCTGATGAATTCCTTCATCAAGTAGTTGCTGAACCAACAAGGGGGGGATGCCATTTTAGGTTTGGTTTTGGTGAGTAGTGAGGACCTCATTGAAGAAATGGTTGTAGGGGACAACCTTGGCTCGCGTGATCATGAGCTAATTCAGGTCAAACTAAATGGAAGGATAAACAAAAATAAATCTGAGACTAGGGTTTTTGATTTCAAAAGGGCTAATTTTAATAAATTAAGGAAATTAGTTAGGGAAGTGGATTGGACTAAAGAATTTATGGATCTAAAGGCGGAGGAGGCCCAGGATTATTTCAAGTGAAAGTTGCAGAAGCTATCAGAAGCCTGTATCCCAAGAAAGGGAAAAAAATTAATAGTCATAAACAACCAGTGGGGCCCCTGGATGATAGAGATAGAAAAGGAGCACTTAAAGATAATAAAGTAATTGCGGAGAAACTAAACGAATTCTTTGCTTCAGTCTTCACGGCTGAGGACGTTAGGGAGATTCCCCAACCTGAGCCGTCTTTTGTAGGTGACAAATCTGAGGAATTGTCACAGATTGAGGTGTCAGTAGAGGAGGTTTTGGAACTAATTGATAAACTTAACTGTAACAAGTCACCGGGACCAGATGGCATTCACCCAAGAGTTCTGAAAGAACTCAAATGTGAAATTGCGGAATTATTAACTAGGGTTTGTAACCTGTCCTTTAAATCGACTTCTGTACCCAATGACTGGAAGATAGCTAATGTAACGCCAATATTTTAAAAGGGCTCAAGAGGTGATCCCGGCAATTACAGACCGGTAAGTCTAACGTCCGTATCGGGCAAATTAGTTGAAACAATAGTAAAGAATAAAATTGTCAGGCACATAGAAGAACATAAATTGTTGGGCAAAAGTCAACATGGTTTCTGTAAAGGGAAATCATGCCTTACTCATCTATTAGAGTTCTTTGAAGAGGTCAACAAACATGTTGACAAGGATGATCCAGTAGACATAGTGTACTTAGATTTCCAGAAAGCCTTTGACAAAGTCCCTCACCAAAGGCTCTTGCGTATATTAAGTTGCCATGGGATAAGAGGGAAGATCCTTTCATGGATTGAGAACTGGTTAAAAAACAGGGAACAAAGGGTAGGAATAAATGGTAAATTTTCACAATGGAGAGGGGTAACTAGTGGTGTTCCCCAAGGGTCAGTCCTAGGACCAATCCTATTCAACTTATTCATAAATGATTTGGAAGAAGGGGTAAACAGTGAGGTGGCAAAGTTTGCAGATGATACTAAGCTGTTCAAGATAGTTAAGACCAAAACTGACTGTGAAGAACTACAAAAAGATCTCACAAAACTAAATGATTGGGCAATAAAATGGCAAATGAAATTTAATGTGGATAAATGTAAAGTAATGCACATTGGAAAAAACAACCCCAACTATACATACAATATGATGGGGGCTAATTTAGCTACAACTAATCAGGAAAAAGATCTTGGAGTCATCGTGGATAGTTCTCTAAAGACGTCCATGCAGTGTGCAGCGGCAGTCAAAAAAGAAAACGGGATGTTGGGAATCATTAAAAAAGGGATAGAGAATAAGACAGAGAATATCGTACTGCCCTTATACAAATCCATAGTGTGCCCACATCTGGAATACTGCGTACAATTGTGGTCTCCTCATCTCAAAAAGGATATACTGGCATTAGAAAAGGTTCAGAGAAGGGCAACTAAAATGATTAGGGGTCTGGAACGGGTCCCATATGAGGAGAGATTAAAGAGGCTAGGACTTTTCAGCTTGGAAAAGAGGAGACTAAGGGGGGATATGATAGAGGTATATAAAATTATGAGTGGTGTGGAGGAAGTGAATAAGGAAAAGTTATTTACTTGTTCTCATAATAGAAGAACTAGGGGCAACCCAATGAAATTAGTGGGCAGCAGGTTTAAAACAAATAAAAGGAAGTTCTTCTTCACACAGCGCACAGTCAACCTGTGGAACTCCTTGCCTGAGGAGGCTGCGAAGGCTAGGACTATAACAGGTGTGACAGACCCAGACAAGTGGGGTACAGAAGTCTGATAGTAGGCAAATATACTGGGCATTGGATGAATAGTTTTCTGTTCCCTGAGTGACAAGAGCAGGGGCTGCACTAGAACAAGCAGGAACTTTCTGGAACCAATTTAAGGCAGGCAGGCTAATTAGGACACCTGGCGCCAATTAAGAAGAACCTGCTAGAATCAATTAAGACAGGCAGGCTAATCAGGGCACCTGGGTTTAAAAAGGAGCTCCCTTCAGTTTGTGGTGTTGCGTGCGAGGAGCTGGGAGCAAGAGGCACACAAGGAGTTGAGAGGGAGAAGAGTTGAAGGACTGAGGAGTACAAGCATCAGCAGACCATCAGGAGGAAGGTCCTGCAGTAAGCGTAAAGAAGGTGTTGGGCGGAGGCTGTGGGGAAGTAGCCCAGGGAGTTGTAGCTGTCACGCAGCTGTTACAGGAAACCCTATAGACAACTGCAATCCACAGGGCCCTGGGCTGGAACCCGGAGTAGAGGGCGGGCCCGGGTTCCCCCCAAACCTCCCAACTCCCGATCAGACACAGGAGGAATTTGACTGTGGGTTCTACCAGAGGGGAAGATTTCTGAGGCGATCAAAATCCGCCAATAAGCCCAGGACTCACCAAGGTAGAGAAGGAACTTTGTCACACAGGGTTTAAAAGAGAACTGGATAAATTCATGGAGGTTAAGTCCATTAATGGCTATTAGCCAGAATGGGTAAGAAATGGTGTCCTTAGTCTCTGTTTGTCAGAGGGGGGTGATGGATGGCAGGAGAGAGATCACTTGATCATTACCTGTTGGGTCCACTCACTCTGGGTCACCTGGCATTGGCCATTGTCGGTGGACAGGATACTGGGCTGGATGGACCTTTGGTCTGACCCAGTACGGCCTTTCTTATGTTCTTATGTTCTTAGACCAAGCTGGATGAGCAAGCATCTCAGAGAAGTGATTAAGAAAAAGCAGAAAGCATACAAGGAATGGAAGATGGGAGGGATCAGCGAAGAAAGCTGCCTTATTGAGGTCAGAGCATGTAGAAATAAAGTGAGACAGGCTAAAAGTCATGTAGAATTGGACCTTGCAAAGGGAATTAAAACCAATAGTAAAAGGTTTTATAGCCATATAAATAGGAAGAAAACAAAGCAAGAAGAAGTGGGACCGCTAAACACTGAGGATGGAGTGGAGGTTAAGGATAATCTAGGCATGGCCCAAAATCTAAACAAATACTTTGCCTCAGTCTTTAATGAGGCTAATGAGAAGCTTAGGGATCATGGCAGCATGACAAATGGGAATAAGGATATAGAAGTAGATATTACCATATCTGAGGTAGAAGCCAAACTCGAACAGCTTAATGGGAGTAAATCGGGCAGCCCAGATAATCTTCATCCAAGAATATTAGAGGAACTGGCACATGAAATCGCAAGCCCATTAGAAATTTTTTTTAATGAATCTCTAAACTCAGGGGTTGTACCATTTGACTGGAGAATTGCTAATATAGTTCCTATTTTTAAGAAAGGGAAAAAAAGTGACCCTGGTAACTACAGGCCTGTTAGTTTGACATCTGTAGTATGCAAGGTCTTGGAAAAAAAATTTAAGGAGAAAGTAGTTAAGGACATTGAGGTCAATGGCTATTGGGACAAATTACAACATGGTTTTACAAAAGGTAGATCATGCCAAACCAACCTGATCGCCTTCTTTGAGAAAGTAACAGATTTTTTAGATAAAGGAAACACAGTGGATCTAATCTACCTTGATTTCAGTAAGGCATTTGATACAGTACCACATGAGGAATTATTGGTTAAATTGGAAAAGATGGGGATCAATATGAAAATTGAGAGGTGGATAAGGAACTGGTTAAAGGGGAGACTACAGCGGGTCATACTGAAAGGTGAACTGTCAGGCTGGAGGGAGGTTACTAGTGGAGTTCCTCAAGGATCAGTTTTGGGACCAATCTTATTTAATCTTTTTATGACTGACCTTGGCACCAAAAGTGGGAGAGTGCTAATAAAGTTTGCAGATGACACAAAGTTGGGAGGTATTGCCAATTCAGAAAGGGATTGGGATTTTATACAGGAAGATCTGGATGACCTTGTAAACTGCAGTAATAGTAAAAGGATGATATTTAATGGTGAGAAGTGTAAGGTTATGCACTTAGGGATTAATAACAAGAATTTTAGTTATAAGCTGGGGACGCATCAGTTGGAAGTAACGGAAGAGGAGAAGGACCTCAGAGTCCTGGTTGATCACAGGATGACTGAGTCGCCGATGTGATATGGCCGTGAAAAAAGCTAATGAGGTCTTGGGATGCATTAGGCGAGGTATTTCTAGTAGAGATAAGGAGGTGTTAGTACCGTTATACAAGGCATTGGTGAGACCTCATTTGGAATACTGTGTGAAGTTCTGGTCTCCCATGTTTAAGAAGGATGAATTCAAACTGGAACAGATACAAAGAAGGGCCACTAGGATGATCTGAGGAATGGAAAACCTGTCGTATGAAAGGAGACTCAAGGAGCTTGGTTTGTTTACCTTAACCAAAAGAAGGATGAGAGGAGATATGATTGCTCTCTTTAACTATATCAGAGGGATAAATACCAGGGAGGGAGAGGAATTATTTAAGCTCAGTACCAATGTGGACACAAGAACAAATGGATATAAACTGGCCATCAGGAAGTTTAGACTTGAAATTAGACGAAGGTTTCTAACCATCAGAGGAGTGAAGTTCTGGAACAGCCTTCCAAGGGAAGCAGTGGGGGCAAAAGACCTGTCTGTCTTCAAGATTAAGCTAGATAATTTTATGGAGGGGATGTTTTGATGGGATAACATGATCTTAGTCAAAGGTCAATTAATTGCCATCAGTGGTAAATAGGACCAATGGTCAGTGATGTGATGTTAGAAGTTACTACAGAGAACTTTTTCCTGGGTGTCTGGCTGGTGAGTCTTGGCCACATGCTCAGGGTTCAGCTGATCGCCATATTTGGGGTCGGCAATAGGGTGACCAGATGTCCCAATTTTATAGGGACAGTCCCGATTTTTGGGTCTTATTCTTAGGGCTGGTCTACACTAGCCCTGAAATTCAAACTAAGATACGCGACTTCAGCTACGTGAATAACGTAGCTGAAGTCGAACTATCTTAGTTCGAATGAAAAAGCACTTACCCGGGGTCCACACGCGGCGCACAGGCTCCCCCGTCGACTCCGCCTACTCCGTTCGTCGAGCTGGATTACCAGCGTCGACGGCGGAGCACTTCCTGGTTCGATTTATCGCGTCTAGACAAGACGCGATAAATCGAACCCAGAACATCGATCCCGCACCTCCGACCGGACACGTAAGTATAGACGTACCCTTATATAGGCTCCTATTACACCCCACCTCCTGTCCCGATTTTTCACACTTGCTGTCTGGTCTCCCTAGTCGGGAAGGAATTTTCCTCCAGGGTAGATTGGCAGAGGCCCTGGAGGTTTTTCGCCTTCCTCTGCAGCATGGGGCACGGGTCACTTACTGGAGGATTCTCTGCATCTTGAAGTCTTTACACCATGATTTGAGGACTTCAATAGCTGAGACATAGGTGAGAGAATTATTCCAGGAGTGGGTGGGTGAGATTCTGTGGCCTGCATTGTGCAGGAGGTCAGACTAGATGATCATAATGGTCCCTTCTGACCTTAAAGTCTATGAGTCTATGAACCTGGAGCAATGGGAACTGGGTGTGGTATTTTATACCCTATAATGATAGTATGGATATATATGATCTAGACCCTTTACCCTGATTATAATAAGGTCAATTCCTGCCCCTATCCATATGTTGCTGTTGGGGTGTCTATAATGAAGCATTAATATTCATGATTTATATCACTTTTTTCTTAATTATTCTTATACATAAATGTGATCTAATTGCTTAGACACTTCATAGCAATCTAATTGCTAAAGCCTCCCAAAATTCCCTTCTTTTGATGTTCTGTGGTGTACTGGACCCATTTTTGGTTATTTGTTTGCATCTCAGAATGAGAGTGCCAAATATCTGACCTGCGGTTATCTCCTTAGGCCTATGCTATTCAGCGAAATCCCAGCCTTTAGCATAACTACTCCCACAGGGCCTCATACTAATATAACAGGCCGTTAATCAAAATAAGCCTGATTTTCAGAGTGACTGAGCATTCCTGTCGCTCACTGACTCCACTTGTAGTTAGTTATAGGTGCCTGGTTCTGTTGAAAAATCAGGCCTTGTGCATTTGTGTAGGGCATAGAGGCTGAAGCTCTGAGGTGGCAGGTTAGACCCTATGGTCAGAGCAGGCAAAGAGATGTTGGTCATCAACAAACTTAATGCTGCCACATCATTTGCCTGAAGCTCAATTTACAGCAAATTCCATAGTACATGTCTTATAGTCTAGAGAGCCATGTGTATGGGATAGCAACACACTGGGGTAAAGAGAACATAACTTGCTCTGGCTCTTCCCCTTTTCTTCCTTAGCATGTTTCCCATGTCCCTCCTTACTCTGAGATGGAAAAGAGCACAGAGCTCTGCGTGTGGCTGCAAAGGAAGCACAGCACAGCATGCAACCGGCAGAGGTAAGCTCAGTGCAATCCTCTCTCTATAGGCTACCCACTCTGAGATACAACAGAGGATACCAGCAGTACTGAGAGCTACTTATGCAGCATTCCAATACTAATTAAATATAGTTTCATTACACATAGCAAGAACCTAACCGGCTTCACTTCAAGGAGCTAATAACTTCTAATTGCCGTGTGCCACTTTTCACAGTTAAAATGACCAGTTTGTTTAATAAATCCAGCAAGAAGAAAAACAAACAAGTATTATTAGAGCTTCCCCCACCCTCACGATGAGCTAGATATTCTGAGAATTGCTTACTCTCCTTATTTCATGAGCAATAAAGTGATGTGACACATGTGAAAATTCTTAATAGAGTATGCAGGCAGACCAATGTGATCAGCTGATACCAGCCTCGCATCCATTTTGACACCGTGCTTCCTGTTTCAGCACATTTTTGGTTAAAATATCTCTTTTGTTTCAAATGGTGAAGTACAACCTTTCCTTTGTTTTTGTTCTCTTGTTAATGGTGACATGTTCCCTATTGTTTGGAGTTTTTCTAATAGAAATGAAACTTTTCAGTTAATAGATCACTCAGGCTTGTGATTCCCTTTAAACAGTCTTTCCTCATTCTTTTATTTATAGATAGATAGATAGATAGATAAAAAACTTCATTCTTAACAGTATGGTCTAGCAGGTGTTCCGAGGCTGAGATTTTGGTTTTTAAGACTCTCTGTGAACAGCATCTGGAGAATCTGAATGACTTCAGCTTGCTCAGCTGAAAGGAAAGCTAAGGATGGTGATGCATCTTGGCATCCTTTGAAGGCTGTGTGTGCATTATAAGAGACATCTCTGGTTTAACATTGATAAGATGTGGCAGGAGATCTATTAAGGTTATCTCTTGCAGTGCAGCTGTACTGAATAAAAGAGTCTAATGAGGCCAAGTCCTCCATGTGATGGGAACCTAGGAATCAAGTATCTAGTCTCCCACCCAAACACCCCCTGACATTTCACATAAAACTTGAGTCAGATTTAGAATCGTAATGGAGGAAATATTCAATTTTAGAAGAGTGGGGAGTGTGCTTATATGCCCTTGTAAAGACTAAAGGACAATTTCCTAACAGTGAGGTCTATTTAAGAGTCTCCTAAGAGAAATGCTGGACTCCACATGCTTTTGGTCACTTAAAACTAGATTGGACAAAACACTCAAAAGCATACTATAGAGAACAATACTCTGCTGGTGGTGGGACGAACAAGGTGACCTAACAGGTTTTTTCCAACTTTAATTTTTCTGACATAAGCCCTGAAAAGATAAATTGTTTGTTTAAGCTTTAGGGAAGCTGTGCAGTCTCACAGAGGAGGAAGGTTGTAATATCCAATCACAGATGATCCACTGACTCTGTGTGTGACCATTATGAAGTTTTTTGACCTTTTGGCCCTTTAGTCAACCCTATAGGATAATAGGATAGAAAGCAGAACCATCATGGAAGAACAGATGGTTCATCAGAACTGATTTTTCCTAGGTAAATACACTGTAAAAAAGAATCCAGACCAGGTAAGGCTGCACACTTTTCTGATGTAAACTTTCCAAAGCTACTTTCCTCTGCTGTCACCTTGACATGAGTTTTCTGTTTCATAGCTTTCTCGGGAAAGTGTAATGCTGGAAGTCTATGTATATTCTTCGCAATGTTCTCTGTTAAGAAGAACCCATCTCTAATTCCTCTGGAAAGGGAGTGTAAATGAGCTGTCTTCATTCTTTGTTTGTACTGCAGATGGTTCAGCCTATAAACCTGGCATGGATGGCTCAGGGGCTTTGGTAATGGGGGGATGGCACCTGCCACTACTAAGTCATTAGTTCAAATCTGCTCCAAACATTGTCATATGAGGTTACTCCTCTTGATTTATGTGTTACCCTTTGAAGGCTGTTTTGTTTGTGCCTTGTGAAATGACATGGTGGTCTTAGTTTATTTCCCAGTGGACAAGTATCTACATCACAATAATTATCAGCACTAATTGGCATTTTTGTTGCCAGTCTCAGAAGAGAGGCCAAGGTTGGAATGGGCTGGTAAACTGAAACACTCCCTTATACGTACAAGTTGTTGTTCCAGAGAGTGGACATCTTGAAATAAGAAAGCTTGTACTGTCTGTGCTGTATCTCTTCAGTAATTAAAGAGATCTCAGCCCTGGCATAAATCAAATAAGTCAGCATGCGTGACATTTATAATTCACTTTTAAAAACAAACTTGGTTGGAAATTCTATTGTGGACATTATGAGCTAGTACAATTTTTAGCTTGCCAAGGAAAACCAAAAATATTTTTTTAAAGTTCACCCCTATAATGCTAATAGATCAGAACTAATATTAACAATAGCTGCATCCATGGACTGTTTCTAAACTAGTGAATTTTGGTATATGTAAAATCATCTCTTTTTGTCACCTCTGTCCCTGGGATATTTATTAAGTAGAGTGTGACTATCATGCTAGCGGCACAGTACTCTACCAATGAAAAATTCCAGCCCCTGACAACTAAGAGCTGATTATAATACAGGGGTATATGTGGTTGTACCAAAATCCTCCAACCTTTCCTGTAAAAGTTATGCAATTTGCTATACCAAACTGAAGAAGTTCCAACGTTATTGGCTCTTGTCTATAGTGTGTTCCATAATTTACTGTAATATTCTGCATCATGGTGTGACCTAGGGTGGGAATGTATAGTTTCTGTTAGTGAACATGAGTGCCTCTGAATTATTAAAATTTTTCAAGTAGCAAACTAGAAATTTCTTTAAAAAAGCAAAATCACTTAAATCTAGAAATCAAAATTGAACTTGGCTCTTGTACGTGAAAAGCCAGAGGTTTTAATTCACTCAGCTATCTAACTGTCAGGACCCGAGCATTCTTATTAAACGTGACAGTCATGAACACAGTCATCTCTTATGGATTACAGCTTTATGACTTGCAGCCAGATGCTCACATAAGCACTCAAGAAAAAAGTTCACTCATCAAAAAAGGCACTTTGTAAAAGTGACACCTTTCTGTTTCCCATCTAGTCACATATTCCATCTTTTTAGGTCTAGTCATATTTTCCTCACTTTTACTGTCTCAGAACAACTTTTCCTGACAATCTGTCCTGCAAGTTAACCTACAAAAAGCAATTTGTCTGCCTCAAAGATCATTTCCAAAATCTATTGCAGAACGAATGGAGGCAAGGGGAGGATTAATTCATACATTTTCTTAAAGAACCTAGGAAATGCTTTTATGCTTATGTTAGGGTTCTGCACTTCTAGTCACTGATTTTAAAAAAACCCTTTCATTTTATATTATAAATTGTCAGTACAAGCAGATACGGCCATATTTTGTTTAACAGTTTCACAGTGGCGTGCCTTGTCATTGGCTTGAGATTTGTTTTGTTCTGCAGTTCCTATAGTTTATGTTGTGCAACTGAAGACCCTGATTAAACTTGGTACAACATTTTTCTGAGACTATCATGTTTTGAAGGTGATGCAATTGATATCTGGAAAGAAGTCATGTGGCTTAAATACACTACTGGCCTTGCTTAGCAAATAAATACTCTCTCTCCTCTTGGTTAGAGGCATGCAGGAAGAAGTAAGCAAATTACAAAAGGAGAAAGCTAGAGAAACTTCATCAAAGACCACGTAGCCAGAGGCTAGGTCTTACACTGGGAACTCGAGGTAATTATGGTCAGGCTAAGCCAGAATGGAGCTACTATACAGTTATACAGTTCAGTTCTATAAAACTTAAATGCTAGAGCTAGATAATCTTCCAAGTACAGCAGTTGAGGAAAGAATAAATGATTAGGGTATGTAAGAAGGCCTGCTGCTTCCACTCACAGCCTTGCACTATCTGCAAAGGTATATGTCAGGAGAACAAGTGGGGAGCAATGTATCAAAAGTTTCTGTGCTATCCTGGGGTCCTGTTAGTGAACATCAGTGCTAATGTTGTGTGTTAACAGCCAATCTATCACACATCATGTGACACACTAGCACTAATGGTTTAGAAGCTTGAGCCCTACAACTAGACAGTCTGAACTTTAGTTATAAGCCAAGTATCATTCATCAAATGCTTGTTCTGTCTTGAATGTGGAATGAGGTTGACTGATGAATTAGGGTAACACATCATTTTCCCAAAGATATATGGTGTGAGGCTAGCATGTCTTCAAAGCCAGCAGAAGAATATAGGACAGGATTTCCATTCTTATTAAAGAATCAGCATGAGACAAATGAATGCTTACAAGGAGCTGAAAATCGATAGGACAGGATCAGAAAATTATTGGCTAAAATGGGGGGAAATGATTTCATCTCTAAATAATAACCAGTTGGTACAATGTGACTGTGTGCACAAAGCAAGCATCCTTAGGGATTCTGTTCTAGTCTCATTTTTTTATCCCTTTATACTCTGGTCATTATTGTGCCTGATGGGTATTTCATTTGGTAGAAACTGTTTTTGCTCTGATGCATGGTTGCACAAAGACAATTATCTTTTAAGCATGCACAGCATTTGTCATTTTTTTCAGGGACTTTTCAACCCAAAATGAAATCAGGATTAAAATGTTGCAGGGAGGACAGCTTGCCACAGACATTCTTAAAGAGATACAAATAAATGAAGTCAAATTCTGACACCTCCCCACAGCAGGGGAACACCGGGAACTGGACCCCCTGTTCAACTGGCACTCTTTCCCCTTCACTGCAGGCCATCCACAGACAATGCTACCAGGGGATCCCCAGTCCATAGTGGTGCCAAACCATAAATAGAAAGGTAGTCTGCAGTGTCCTGGTCAAGCTTCCTAGTGATTAGAGCAGATTGAAACAGGAGTGGGGAGCTTTTGTCATACTAGCTATGAAGGCATGGAAGCTGCAGGGGAGTGTTGCTTATATAACCAGGGAGTGTCTCTCTTACTCTCTATGGCAGATGCCTCAAAAGATAGACTATCTTTTAGTGTAGGACTTTTGGTCTCTCCCTCTACCCCTCTCTAAACCCTTAGAGATGGAAATCCAAGAGAGGACCCCCTGTAGAGGAGCCACTGCAGAAATGGGTAGGTGTACTTGCAGAGGTGTAACTCTCCTCTCTCACCCTGCCATCAGCCTGCCCTGTGCTGGTCAATGAGGAGATGAGAACAGGGCCTTGCTTGTTAGAGAGAGAGAGACAGAACCCAAAGAGTGCTGCTTGGAGCAAGACCTAATCAACTTGGACAGGATTAGTGATGTCGTCATGGGGCTCTCCAGTACTCATGCAAAGGGACTGAAACTACCAAAATAAAAAAAAAATCCTCATGGCTGTTCAGAAAAAGCCAAACATTTATAATGATTTTGGTGAAAACATTCTCATTTTTCCACTCTTCTCTACAAAAAAGAGGTGACATTCTTCATTTGGCCATTCCGCACACAAAAGACTAATACCTTGCAAATACTATATGGTAACTGGAACGGGTGTTCTTGCTGGGGCCTGCACTAGATCCACAGCCAGATGTCCCTTGGCGCCAGGGAAGGAGGAGTTAGGACTTATCCCTAGGTGAAGAATTTACTCCGGGGCCCAAAGCCCAGTTTCTGTATTCCCTCTAATTGAAAATGTTACTTTCCCTCTCATTGAAAATGTTTTTATATTTAAAAGGCAAAGGCACAGATAAATGAAGACATAGGCCAAGATATTTAAAAGTGACTAGTGATTTTGGGTGCCTCCGTTTTTGGGCACCCAACCTGACACCTTTACAACCCCTAGTCTTCTTCTATCATCTCTCAGCTGACCTCCAAAGACAGCAAGATTTTGATGTCTTAAAGCAGAAATCCTGTAATAATTTGATACAGCCTCTCAACACAATCCTAGAACTAAATGGGGCAACAAAACTGCACCATGTAAAAAATGTTACTATGTCTTGCATTTAGGGCACCAAGCCTGGCAACTATGTCTCCTTCACTTAATATGTATTATGGGCCAAATAAAGTCCTTGGAGATCCACTGAAACTTTGTTGCCACTATGTTGCCATGTAAGAGCTCTTTGGCATTTCTAAAACAGCAATTCCAAGTATCAGAGTCAAGGCTTGTGTCAGTTTGTTTTCTAGTTCAGTCATCTGGTGTTACAGCTGTCTCTTAAGTATCATAGAATAGAATCTGGAGATGAATCTTCACTATGAGAATTCTCCTCCAAAGTACTTAGCAGCTCATATGTTCTGAGCAATGCATACCAGGAATGTCACACTTGTAAGAAGCCAAAGAAGTCTTGATGTATGAAGTTGACTTGTTCCTGTAGCTGATGAAGAATACAATTGTCAGTATTCCATATACATAATAATCTGTAAAATATGCTAATGTAATTTATAGGGAGGCACAAAGTCTATTAGGCCAGAGTATGGAAGTGGGAATTGGGATTCCTAGGTATTTATCTTGGCTGTGATGGTGACTCGCTCTGTGACTTGGGGCAAGTCACTTAACCTACCTCAGTTTTTCTCCAACCATAAGTGGGGAATAATAACATTTATCATACCCAATTATTGCCATGTTGTGAGGCATAATAAGTTAAGGCCTAATTTTCCAGAGGTGCTAAGTGTTCAGAACACCTATTCCATACTCTTCCTTCTATAGAGTAGTTTTCTTTGCCCCTGCCCCCGCCCCCATACCTACCCCCCAGGAGCCTCTGATATAGCAACTTTCCTCTGTCATCTTCCTGGGAAGTTTGCTCCATCTTCAGTGAGAATCTATTGGTCTGTCAGCTGTTCTGACTTCAACTGGAGTTTTGCATGGAGGACGTGCAAGATCAGTCCCTAAATATGTGTCTATTTTGTTTGGGTGAAAAAATTAGCAAATTGTAAAAGAACAAATTGGGCGAGCGAAATGACTGCTTAGTTCTTCTACAATGACAATAACCAAAGTTCCAGAATGATGTTCTCCTTAAAGTATCCCAATCCAATAACTGTGGGGATGCCTCTCGTGCCTGGAAAACCATTAAAATTAATGGAATGTTAATAATCACAACTGAATTTTTAAGATCCCCAAAGCTGACATTCCTGGGTGCTATATAGTTGAAATACAGTAAATACAATTAAACATAATAAAACCATATAAAAATCTAATAAATGCAAAACAAATCATCAGCATACATTTTTTTTCTGATAAAAGTATGATCATCCCAATACAGTTCTGTACTTCGGGAGAGCTTTGACCATCACATGATATAACTTGCAAAATGCAGCAGGCCAATAAAAAGTTTTATTCAGGGAAAGCTTACTGTGAAACTGGTTAGAAAGTGAGATGGGTGTTTTCACTATTATCATACAGGCTGAAAATCACCTCTGAAAAGAGGACGTCTAGGCAGCACACAACTCCACCTAAAACCCTGTTTTGGGGGCTTAAGTGGGACATAAGCCCTGTGTTGGATCTGCACAGGCGTGAATTTAGGGTAACCAGATAGCAAGTGTGAAAAATCGGGATGGGGGTAAGGGTGGCAATAGGGTCCTATATGAGACAAAGCCCTGAATATCGGGACGGTGCAGATAGTATCATATGTCTGGTCATGCTAGGTGAATTTCACTTGCATTGGCTGAAAACCCAAACACTTTTATTTCAATGATGCCAACTGCCAGTTACTTATCTTGTGCACGTGGGAGCAAATTCTTCTCCCTTCTCTGTGGGAGTGATGAGCCCTCTCACCATTTGGAGCTAGCAGACTTTAGGGAGCTTGCGTGGTGCTAACTGCATGGGCAGTGAGTAGCATAGGCAGGGGAAGGCTGTGCCTCCCCAAACAGCCTGCTATGGCCCCACCCATGCTCTGCCCCCAGATCCCTTCCTGCCTGCTTCCAGTTCCCTTCCCGCTCTTCTGTGGCCGAGAGGCTGGGGCAGGCAGGCTGAGGCCAGTGTGCAAAAGGCTCGGGGCTGGGTGACACTGGGGCTGGGGCCATGCTGCACCATCTGTCTGCCCGGCACTGGGGGTTCTGGGACCACAATGCCTGCTCGGTGCTCTGGGCCTGGGGACGCTCTGGCCATGCCGCCCGCCCGCCCAGTGCTGAGGCAGGGGGTGCTCTGGCTGGTGCTCTGGGGCTGGGGACATGCGGGGGAGGAGGGACGGCAGCTGTGGTGTGTGTGTGTTTGCTCTGGTCTCCAGCGGATGAGGGGGGGTGAAAGGGAAGGGGGGGGTCTTGGTTAGAGTGGGAGGGCCGGGGGCTAGTCTCTCTCAATGGGGCGTTCACCCACCACCCATGGTGCTAAGCATGGCTCAGGAAGGGTTCTCTGAGTAGTGTGAGGTGGGAGAGTCTGCAAAAGGGGAGACGGAGACTAAGGGGTACGTCTATACTTACGCGTCCGGTCGGAGGCACGGGATCGATGTTCTGGGTTCGATTTATCGCGTCTTGTCTAGACGCGATAAATCGAACCAGGAAGTGCTCCGCCGTCGACGCTGGTAATCCAGCTCGATGAACAGAGTAGGCGGAGTCAACGGGGGAGCCTGCGCGCCGCGTGTGGACCCCGGGTAAGTGCTTTTTCATTCGAACTAAGATAGTTTGACTTCAGCTACGTTATTCACGTCGCTGAAGTCGCGTATCTTAGTTCGAATTTCGGGGCTAGTGTAGACCAGCCCTCACAGAGTGCATGAGCTGACATTGCCATTGTCATGAAGGTCCTGCAATCCTCCCTTCATCCACTTGCAGGGGGTTGTTAGGGCTGCAGATGCTGCTCCAATCATTAGGCGCAAAGAATGGCTGCAGAGCAACTCCATGGAATTTGCCCAGTCTTCAATCCACTTACTTGGCTGGATGCTAGTGTGAGGGTTTTGGCCCATCTACTCAGGTTAATTAACTTGGAACTTAATTAGGGCTAATCATCCTGTGAAGCAAGGGAGAGCAAAATAAATATGGCATGTACATTTTACCCTTTACAGTAGAAGACATTTCTCTGGTTTTGGTGAAGTCTATGCTATGGTGACTACACCAATTTACCTATGTCACCATAGCTATGCCGGCATAACCCTGTAGCTGCAGCTGACACAGACAGAAGGGTTTTTTCTTTCAGTGTATGAACACTACCTGCCCAAATAATGGTAGCTACATCAATGGATGCATTCTTTTGATGACATAGCTGCATCTGTTTTGGGACCGGCTCTGTTCAATATCTTCATCAATGACTTGGATATTGGCATAGAAAGTACGCTTATTAAGTTTGCAGATGATACCAAACTGGGAGGGATTGCAACTGCTTTGGAGGATAGGGTCATAATTCAAAATGATCTGGACAAATTGGAGAAATGGTCAGAGGTAAACAGGATGAAGTTTAATAAGGACAAATGCAAAGTGCTCCACTTAGGTAGGAACAATCAGTTTCACACATACAGAATGGGAGGAGATTGTCTAGGAAGGAGTACGGCAGAAAGGGATCTAGGGGTTATAGTGGACCACACGCTAAATATGAGTCAACAGTGTGATGCTGTTGCAAAAAAAGCAAACATGATTCTGGGCTGCATTAGCAGGTGTGTGGTGAGCAAGACACGCGAAGTCATTCTTCCACTCTACTCTGCGCTGGTTAGGCCTCAACTGGAGTACTGTGTCCAGTTCTGGGCACCGCATTTCAAGAAAGATGTGGAGAAATTGGAGAGGGTCCAGAGAAGAGCAACAAGAATGATTAAGGGTCTAGAGAACATGAAGGAATTGGGTTTGTTTAGTTTGGAAAAGAGAAGACTGAGAGGGGACATGATAGCAGTCTTCAGGTATCTAAAAGGGTGTCATAAGGAGGAGGGAGAAAACGTGTTCATCTTAGCCTCTGAGGATAGAACAAGAAGCAATGGGCTTAAACTGCAGCAAGGGAGGTTTAGGTTGGACATTAGGAAAAAGTTCCTAACTGTCAGGGTGGTTAAACACTGGAATAAACTGCCCAGGGAGGTTGTGGAATCTCCATCTCTGGAGATATTTAAGAGTAGGTTAGATAAATGTCTATCTGGGATGGTCTAGACAGTAATTGGTCCTGCCATGAGGGCAGGGGGCTGGACTCGATGACCTCTTGAGGTCCCTTCCAGCCCTAGAATCTATGAATCTATACTGGGAATTAGGTCAGCAGAGCGACCTTGGTATGGGGTGTGTTTTGGTTTTTTTCACTTAACTTTTAACTGTAGACCAAGCCTTGGATTGAATTGTGCAGTTGATCTTGTTATCCATATGACTGACACTAGTGCATGTGAGTGTTTCTAAAGCCAATTAGTGTCTGAATAGCACAACTTTGTATGATGGCTGTGACGGTGCACCCCATAAAGCTTTATGGAAATATGCTTATGAATGTATATATATAACATAATTGGAATAGGTTACATGGCATATGTAGCATAAAACATATCTCTGTAAAGGTTATGATCTACTGAATCTATTCATTCTATTTGTATACATGTATCATTTTTGTATTCGAAGTTATGAATATTGGCTGTGTACTTGCTTGATTTTTAAGTAGCCTTTGTAAAGCATTTGGTCAGCTTCTTGAGAAAGGAATGTGCAAATTAAGTGCCCAGTCAAGAAGCACTTAATGGACAATGGCTCTTGGACAGCTCCAATCTACATAAGAAGTCTACATGAGGACGTTCAAGGTAGCATGTGAACCATGGCTGCTACCTGTAAGTTTTGAGTCATGCATGGACAGGTGACTTGCCCATGTGACTCCAAAACTCCATCTTGTAGCTGGAATTCTACACAGGGGGAGGAGGGGATCTCCACCCACAAGAGAAAGTCTATTTAAACCTCCATTTTGTCTTCAGCTGGTTCTAGAGATAGCCTCTCCACCCCCAATGATACCTGAAAGAAACTGGAACAAAGGACAGTAACCACAGGAGGTGTGAGTGATTGCTGGACTCAGACTAGAAGGAAGTCTAGTCTGTAAAAGAAGCTGATTGGAACATCTCTGAGGGTGAGATTTTATCTGTATTCAGTCTTCTTACTGTATTAGGCATAGGCTTGCGTGTTTTATTTTATTTTGCTTGGTAATTCACTTTGTTCTGTCTGTTGCTACTTAGAACTACTTAAATCCTACTTTCTGTATTTAATCACTTTTTACTTATTAATTAACCCAGAATATGTATTAATACCTGAGGGGGGGGGGCAAATAGCTGTGCATATCTCTCTATCAATGTTATAAAGTGCGAACAATTAATAAGCTTTATACAGGGTAAAACGTATTTATTTGGGGTTTGGACCCCATTGGGAGTTGAGCATCTGAGTGTTAAAGACAGGAACACTTCTTAAGCTGCTTTCAATTAACCCTACAGCTGTTAAGGGATGTGGTTCAGGCCTGGGTCTGGGTTTGCAGCAGGCTAGCGGGTCTGGCTCAAACCAGGCAGGGCACTGAAGTCCCAAGCTGCCAGGGCAGGAAAGAAGGGGCAGAAGTAGTCTTGGCACATCAGTTGGCAACCCCAAGGGGGGTTCTGTGATCCAACCCATCACAGTGGTATTGTTACCATGGATCATCCTTGGGCTCTTTTCCATCTCAGTCAGAAATTTGTCCATCCTTGTTAATTAAATGACAATCTTCTTTAGCCAGCAATTGAATTATCCTCCAATAGCTGCTTAAAGGGATTAAAATTAACTATTTGTAAATTGCTTCCCTTAGGGTTCTGATAATGTAAAAAGGAGGATCAGATTAATCAATGATTGTTAGTAAGTGGAAGGATCTATTTTAAATGAAAATGTAACTTTAATTTTAAAATGGATCCAATGAACATTAAAAAATAAATTTTGTGTGCTGAGCAGCATGAAAAATTGAGTGCCTGACACATGCGCTATAGTATGACCTTAAGTATGGCCAAGTTGGATTTGGTTTGGTTACAAGATATGAAAAGAAATGTAACTTGCTTTCAATAACTCTATCCTTGAAAGCTAAGCATTACAACTATGTTTGAAAGATGTCTTTATTACTAACATGTAATGGGTGACCAAGGCCAAATAAAATAAAGATTGCCCCATCCCTTCACTCCAATCTTGAGTAACACCACTTTTTGGCATCTTAAAAGACAGGATTCACATTTTCCTCCCATATTTTTCATGCAATTCTGCACTTGCTGGTTTTTGGCTGGAGCCAGAAGTAGAAAGCCCTTTGCAATACCAAAGCAGGGGGTATTTTTGGATAGTTCTAATCTGGATGGAACACAGACTTCTCAAAAGTTTGCAGGAAAGTTTTTGCTTTTGACAATTTTCTAATGACTTCTAAACTAAGTAGGTTTAAATATATTCAGACAAGCATTGAAATGTATCCAGACCTATATAGGAGGAAAGCCTGTCAAAACGTGGGCAAGTCACTTAATTTCTATGTAGCTCAGGCCTGGTTTACACTACAAAGTTAGGTCAACATAAGATGCCTTGTATCAATCTGGTTGTGCATGTGTCTGCATTTAAATTTTGTCTCCCACTGATATAAGTGCCCTCTCTGCCTGCCCACTTCCTGGATCCCAATAGGATCACTGTCCTGTAGCCATCTGGCCTGACCCTGTCACAGTGGATGCTGTGGACATATAGAAACCAGTGTCAGAAAAGAGACTACTCCAACTACTACAGCAATGAAGTAACACCACCTCCCTGAGTGGCATTGAGACACGGTTGATGTACTGAGGCCAATGCAGCACGAGAGTAAACACTGCGTTACTTATGTCAAACCTAACAGTCCCTCAACAGCTGTCCCACAACACCTGACACTGACTGCTCTGGTCATAATTGTGAGCTCCAACACCCAGGGGTCACAGAGACAGGAAGAACCCCTCCCTTTTAAAGTCCCACACATTTTTGAAATGCCTTTACCTGATTGTCCAGTTGGCGAGCACACCTAGCAGCTCCCCATTGTTGTGTGCAACTTCCCAGCTGACCATGTGGGCTACATGCTCCGGATGTGGTCTGGATTGGAGTAGATGGGAGATATTGAATCTCCTGGGCCTGTGGAGAGAAGAAGCTGTGCCAGCACAGCTATGGACCAGTCACAGGAACATGGACATCTACAAGCAGATTGCATGGGGGATACTGGAGATATAGGGCATGCTAGGGATCAGCAGAAGTGCTTCATGAAAGCAAAGGAACTGCATCAGGCTTATCAGAATGTCAGGGAGGCCAACAGTCAATCTGGTGCCGAGTTGCATGCCATTCTTGGCGGAGATCCACTACCACCCCACACACCACCATGGATACTTCTGAGAAGCCCAAGTCAATGGTCCCTGGCCTGAACAGCAAGGAGGAGGAGGTGGAGGAGGAATAGGGTGACCAGATGATAAATACAAAATATCGGGACCGCCACAGGGGGAGTGCCTTTTCAGTTGTTACATTCACCCGGCACTTCAGCAGCAGGTAATAAGTCTTGCTGCTGAAGAAAGAAGTACCCACCGCCGAAGTGCCGCCGAAGACCATCAGCGACTGAAGGACCTGCTGCCGAAGACCCGGATGTGCTGGGTGAGTGTAACAACTGAAAAGGCGCTCCCCCTACCTGTCACCACCGCCGAAGAAACGAAACAAACGAAAAAAAAAAGGAGTGCCGCTGCGCCCGAAACAACATATCGGGACAAATGGCGTCCCGACCGTACTTCGGTCAGGACGCGGGACAAACTGCTTAATTTCAGGACAGTCACAATTTTATCGAGACGTCTGGTCACCCTAAGGAGGAAAAGGAGGAGGATGGGGAACATGTGGCCGAGGGGTCTAGCTATGCTGTGAGCCAGGATCTGTTTGAGACTCCACCACAGTCCAGTCTGTCCTGACTGTTGAGCATGGGCAAGCCCAGTGCCAGGGAAGGAATCTCAGGTAAGTGTGTAAATGTGTTTCCCATTACAATGATGTACTGATAGCCCCGCCCCCCAACTTAACAGGACACAGCTGTTCACTTCATTAATTACTCAGGCTAAAAGAGGTAGAGGTACAACAAAGAGAAGTAGTATTATCTGCTTTCCTCTCCCCTGTAGAATTAGGCAGAGGGAGCCATGGAGAGCAGTTTGTTTATATATGCAGCGATGTCTCTTGAATCTTCCTGAGAGATTTGGATTAAACTTACATGGAGGTTCTCTGCATCCTGCTCTGAAGGTTTCTAGGGATGACTGCCTTATTTCTTCCTCAGCAGTAGGACATTTCCCCATGCCAGTCAGCAGGCCCCATTGCAGTACACATGCAAGCAGCATATGGGCCCAGGTAGTTTTGGGATGCCAGCGGCACCTATGCTCTCTGTGCCATTGTTACCTTCAGGAATGAGAGATTCACTAACATCACCACCACCTGTGAAAAATGGTGCTAGTATTCAGTGCCAGGCCCTATACTCAGTTTCATGCAACCGAGCAATTCCCTCCTCTTTTCCCTTACCCCTGGAAGCCCATACTCACCATGGCTGGTGCTGTGAGTGGCACCGTGCACAAGCACTCCAAAGCAGAAGTGTCAGTAAGCATGTCTTGTTTAAAACTTTAGGCAAGCAAGGGAACAGAGTTCTGAATCTTAACTTTCACTTTCCATTGTGACTGTGTTGACAAGGGTACCTCTGTGTGTTTTATCTGTAAGTGTGGCCTTGAGGGTCTCTCCTTCCACACCTATGGAATGCCTGAGCCAGATGAGGAGAAAGAAGAGGACTCAGAATGATGTGTTCACTGAGATCCTGCAAGCCAGTGCTACTGCATCAGACCATGAGCACAGGGCCCAGAGAGTGAATGTTTCAGACAGCCTAGAGAAGGAAAGAGTGGACAGAAGAAAGACCGAGGAGTCCCAGCACAAAAAGGAGAGGGAGCTGCATCAGGACATAACTGGGTTTCTCTGACAGCAAACACAGATGCTGCAGACTCTTGTGGACCTACAGGTTCAACAATCAAAGGCTCGCCTCCCTTTGCAGTCCCTGGAGAACTCATTACAACACCTCTTTACATGCCCCATCAACATTCCACGTGGTATCAGGGGCCACATCCGTAACCTCTACCACTCCACCCCAGAGGACAGTAAGGACAACCACAGCTTCACATACGCTGACCTGGGAAAGCCATGGTTTCTGTAGGTGTAGGTAAAATGGACATGAATGTTCTTTCCTCTTAAGTTCTGTTACGTTAATGTATTAAGTTTGTAATGTGTTTGCTTTTAAATTGCACAGACTTGTCTTTGCACTGTTTTTTACTGAATAAAATTCTATTTGGAAAATAATTAATCTTTATTAATGCTTCAGAGTGCCTAGAAGATCTGAAAGTACCCACTAACTAGTTACTGTACAATGTGACACAGCTCATAGGATCAGAGACAAACACAGTGTAATAATCATAAATGCACAACAAGCACTGCAAAATTAATAGGTGCATTGACAGTGTTTATATTCAAAAATGTACACCAAGCAACAGACAATCGGGATTATCTAGTTTACTTGGTCTTGCTTCAGCTCAGGGGGCTGGACTAGATGACTTCTCAAGGTCCTTTTCTGTCCTACATTTCTATGATTCTATGCAGTAGCGTAGCCAAGGGGAGAGCAGGGTGAGCGGCTGCTCCTCCTGTGAGGAGAAGCGGCGCTAAGGCACCGCCCGAGCCCCGCTGCGGGAGGCGCTTTAAAAGGCCCGCAGCTCCTGCTGCTGCGGGAGCCACGGGCCCTTTAAAGCGCCCCCCTCCCAGCCCCGCTGCCGACCCCGGGCTGGGGGGGGGTGCTTTAAAAGGCCCGCAGCTCCCCACAGCGGCAGGAGCCGCCAGCCTTTTAAAGCGCCCCACCCTCCCCAGCCCCGCTGCCGGACCTGGGCTGGGGGGGCGCTTTAAAAGGCCCGCAGTGGCTTGATCCCCGGGCCCTTTAAAGTGCCACCGGGGTGAGTAGTACAGGGGGAGCCGGGAGGCGGCTTTTTATAGCGCTGCTCCCCCTGTGCTCTAAACCTGGCTACGCCACTGATTCTATGTACTACCAATAAAGAAGCTAACAAAAAATTCCCATCCCCAGATGGTGATAAACCCCACACACCAGGGGTTCATAGACTTTAAGGTCAGAAGGGACCATCACGATCATCTAGTCTGACTTCTGGCACATTGCAGGCCACAGAACCCCCTCCACCCACTCCTGTAATAGACCCCTAACCTCTGGCTGAGTTACTGAAGTCCTCACATAATGGTTTAAAGACTTCAAGTTACAGAGAATTCACCATTTACACTAGTTTAAACCTGCAAGTGACCCATGCCCCATACTGCAGAGGAAGGCAAACCTGACCCCTCCCCTCCAAAGTAAAGCTTTTTTGAAAACTTTCCTGTTTAAAGAAAAAAACTTACCACCGTGACCAAGTAGGGAGGCAGCAACACCATCTGACACGCAAGCTTAAATCTATATTGTGTTTACTTGCTGGAAAGATTTACAATTTGTTCCTGAAAGCTATACTCAGAGTGTAGCCCAGCATTCTGCTTAAGCGATTCTACCTGGAGGTAGAGGGGATGAAGGCCAGGGATCCACGGGGGCCCTGGAGGAAAACAAAAAATTAAGATCTCTTGCACTTCTTTGTGAAATCTGCTCCTCTCCAAACTAAACTAAAATTCCACTTTTATAAGCCTGAGGGATGGTTTAGCAGGAGCCAGAGAGAATTTGAGTTCTATTTAGAGCAAGAAATCACCCCAGCTCTTCCTTCAATTTGTTACAAGGGGCTCCCATGAGCTTACTCCATCCCATCATCGTAGATAGGATAGAAGATATTTAGCAGTCATCTCTTTCAAATAACCCGGCCCCTCCGCAGATGGTTATTCCACAGGAGGCTTTTCAATTCACACTGCTGTCATGCTGCAAATGATTTACCACACACTTCTTAACCCAGAACTGACATGTTCATATTTCATTGTTTGCAATAAAATATCTGATGCATTTGGAAATTTCTAAATGGTTGAAGGCTGTGTAATGTACACTTGTTTACATGGTTTATTAAACAAAAAAACTGCAATTTTACTTGGAGCAAGTAGCTATAGCATGTGTTGACCTGGAACTAACTGAAAGTTACCTGTGTGAACTTCCTGAGCAGTACTACGTGCATGTTTAAATAAGCTTAGTATGTTTAAATGATAATAGCTTGGACAACTTGCAAAATAAATAAACCAAATTATGTCTTCTGTGCAATTTCATATGCACATAACTGGAAAAAACTAGCCCTCCATATAGTGGATTCTAACATTATTAGTTCATAAACAAAAAGAACTGAGTTGGATAAGACAGCAGGCAACAGATAGTAAAGAAAATAATCAGAGTGCCTAACACAGTCGGAGGAATTGCTCAAGAACACATTGTCCTTATATACAGATTGCCCCTGTAACGCCGCCAGTGTCAGCAAGACCTTGGGTGCATCTGTCATGCAAGTGACTGTAGATGAGTTAAGCTTTTTTGGAAAATTCTTGAAACTTTTTTGCTCTTATGTGAATTTATTTCCTTTGCTTAATACATCAGATTGAATGGTGATGAGCATCCCGATTCAGGGCCAAAAACAAATGTGGCAGGAAGTCAGTTTTTGTTTCTGGTCAGAAGAACCACGCTTTACTATCTTCAGATCTGCTAGTACCTTATTGGAAAATAGGATTTCTATGCAGTCAGTCTTGTCTGAAAAATATCAATATGATTTTTAATAGCATATTGAAAGGGATAGAGGAAATAGAATGAAAGGGAGAATGAGTATCTGGAGACAGTGAAGTCTTTACTTTAAGATGAATTAAAGGAGATAATGTAGTTATGACTTGTGCTTAGACTATTATGAAAATAACAGGAGACAAAATAGGAAAAGTAATCATTACTATAGGGAGGGTCATTGTCCAGAACTCTGAGATTAGAGGAAAAGACAGTGTTTCTGGGAGTGAGTTGCTAAACTGTTCAGGTCACAGATTAAAAGATGGAAAGTGGAATTCCATTATTTGATAACATTTTCTGAAATTGTTTCTGAATTAGTTGTTTGTGTTTCGTGGCTAGTGTACTAGGGTTTATACTACTTGACAAGATGTTGGAAGCTTTTGGGTTTATTTCTCATGCAGTTACACAAATAGGTAAGTTACATTTCTCCCTTTTTACTCTTGCTCGCTAACCCTGCTATCCTTCTATTGTTTCCTACATCCACAGCTCCTTGTGAAACACTTGAATGTATATTTCCAGATTTTAATCTCAATCACATTTCTCGCACAAATCCTTAAATGTCCCTGAAATGAATAAAGAAATGGAAGGATTCTTCTCACTACCCTAACACAAGTGAAGCCTATAGATGGTATTACATGTAAATTGCAAATATCCAGCAGAACAGAAATATACTTGTCACGGAGTGTGGGGGAGTCAGCGCCTGCACCCCTCTTCCCTGGATTCACTGGGAGTCTCAGCCAGCCAGTAGAACAGAAGGTTTATTAGAGATGCCAGGAGCACAGTCCAAACAGAGCTTGTCAGTACAACCAGGACCCCTCAGTCGGGCCCTTCCGGGGGGCAGGGAGCTTAGACCCCAGCCTGGGGCTCCCTGCGTTTTACCCCACAGCTCCAAAAGGGGGGCAGGGAGGCCAGACCCTGTCTGCGCTTCCCTCCATGTTCCCCACCCAGCTCCAAACTGAAACTGTCCAGCCCCTCCTTTCCCTTTGTCTCCTTCCCGGGCCAGGAGGTCACCTGATCCCTTTGTTCCAACACTTTCAGCTCTCACCTTTGCAGGGGAGGGGCCGGGGCCATCCGTTGCTAGGAGACAGAGTGTCAGCCATTCTCTGTGTCCAGGCCCCTGCCCTGGGGCTCTGTAACAATCATGCACCCTTGTCCCACCACCTAGATACTCAAGCACTACATAGGGAAACCGAGGCACCCACACAGTACTCAGGGAAAACATTAACAACAGTCCTATTTCGTCACAATACTACCAAGAGAACTTTGGATTAGAAAGCTGGACAGAAAATAAAATGTGATTCATATTGGAAAAATATGAGCTAATGTATCTATAGGGAGGAGAATAATCCAAATCACAAAATTAATGGGAGAGGGAAATCTTGAAGCACAATAATTTTGAATAGGAATTAGAAGTAGCAGTAAATGCCAAATTGAATAGGATCTTGCAATATGATGTAAATCAAACACAACTACAGCTGAATACACAGAGCAAGGAGATTATAACCCCTTCTCTGGCTTTTGGTGTGGCCGCACCTGAAATAGCGCATTTAGTTGTTGGTACCTCATCACCAGAAAGACAGGCAAACTGGAGGGAATTCCGAACAGCTACAAAAATTAATGGGGAACTAGAGAAAAAGGTGCTTTATAATTATATAGAACTTATCTAAGACAACTATGGGAGAATATGGTAAGTCTGCAAATACTTAAAAGGTATAAACACCAAGGGAGGGAAAGGAATTGAAATTAGTACCTGGGAATATAGCTAGGAGTAATATGAAGAAATTAAGAGCCTGATCCAAAGCCCACTGAAGTCAATGAGAGTCTTTCCTTCGATCTCAGTGGGTTTTGGATTAGGTCAAGTGAGAGGAAAATTTTAAGATGAATGTCAGGAAAGTCTTGCTGGATATGACATCCTTTGGACTGTGACAGTCTGTTAAAGGAAGAGGTGGAAGCCTATCACTTGGGACATTTACAACCATCCTTGACATAATATTATAAAATATACAGCAGAGAACAACAATTCTGCACTGGCAGGGAGATGGACTAGGTGACCTAATGGGTTTTTTCCATATCCAACCTCTGTGATTTAATTAAAAGAAGATAAATAATCTTTCAGTGCAATTCTAGTTCTCAAACAGACATGCAGCTGCAGAAAAACACCTGGCCTCTTTTTAAGAGAAACTTAGAGCTGGGAAGAGCGACGTGGAAAGTTTTTTGTGATTAATGATATGTCGTGAACAATGTGCCTGGAGTACTAGGTGCTTGTATTCCAAAAGGGAATGGAGGAAAGCAGAGTGGTAAATGGAAAAAAACCCAAAGACCACAATCCCCCCCTGCAACTGTAAATATTTCCAAAAAGGAAACTGTGAAACATGTTCCTTTAGAAAGATGGGAGTGTGAAATTCAGAAGTAAGTGTTGGGTGTGGTTATCCATAAACCTGGCTCCACATGTAACATTCTCTAGTTCAGAAGGACTGGAGAGGGAGACTGACTGCTTCTGACCAGCAGACGCCATAGTTTTGGAAGGGTGCAACTAACAGTTACATAAGTTACATGAAGCACACAACCTCCAAGCCAAGTTGGTTCACTTCCAACCCCTGAAAACCTATTGTCCAAAGGCAGCTTGGGGGAGGGAAGGGGGAGGAGAGGAGGAGCCCCTTTAGGAACTAAACCATGCAATTTTTACATAGCCCACCTTGCCACGGATTATGTCATTCAGTAAAACTACTGATGTGCTGAATCAGCAGAGGTGGAGAGGAAACAGAATCTAAATATATAATTAGGAGAATTAGGTCCACTTGGGCTAGACTCTGAGGGTATGTCTACACTACGAGAGTAGTTCGATTTTACTTAAACCAAATTTGTGAAACCGATATTACAAAGTCAAACGTGTGTATCCACACTAAGGGCAGTAATTCGACTTTGTGAGTCCACACTAACGGGGCAAGCGTCGACATTGCAAGTGGTGCACTGTGGGTAGCTATCCCACAGTTCCCGCAGTCCACGCTGCCCATTGGAATTCTGGGTCAAGCCCCCAATGCCTGCTGGGGCAAAAAATGTGTCGTGGGTGGTTTTGGGTAACTGTCGTCATTCAACCCTCACTCCCGCCCTCCCTCTGTGAAAGCGCCGGCGGGCAATCAGTTCGCACCCTTTTCTACTGATTGACAGTGCGGACGCCACAGCACCACGAGCATGGAGCCCGCTGCGATCATCGCTGCAGTTATGGCCGTTGTCAACACCTCGCGCCTTATCGTCCACCTGTTTCAGAGGCAGAGGCTGAGAAATCGGGCGAGGAGGCTACGGCAGCGTGGTGAAGACATTGACTCTGATATGGTTACAGACCTCTCACAAAGCATGGGACCCCGCACCATGGACATCATGGTGGCAATGGGTCATGTTGATGCTGTGGAACGGCGGTTTTGGGCCCGGGAAACAAGCACAGACTGGTGGGACCGCATAGTGCTGCAGGTCTGGGATGAATCACAGTGACTGTGAAACTTTTGAATGCGTAAGAGCACATTCCTGGAACTTTGTGACTTGCTGTCCCCTGCCCTGAAGCACCAGGACACCCGGATGCGAGCAGCCCTGACTATCCAGAAGCGAGTGGCCATAGCCCTCTGGAAGCTTGCAACGCCTGACAGCTACCGGTCAGTCGCGAATCAATTCGGAGTGGGCAAATCTACAGTGGGGGTTGCTGTGATGCAAGTAGCCAACGCAATCGTTAAGCTGCTGCTCTCAAAGGTAGTGACCCTGGGAAACGTGCAGGTGATCATAGATGGCTTCGCTGCGATGGGATTCCCAAACTGCGGTGGGGCTATTGATGGTACTCACATCCCTATCCTGGGACCAGGCCACCAGGGCAGCCAGTACATTACCCGAAAGGGCTACTTTTCAATGGTGCTGCAAGCACTGGTGGGCCATAAGGGACGCTTTACCAACATCAACGTCGGGTGGCCAGGCAAGGTTCATGACGCTCGCGTTTTCAGGAACTCTGGTCTGTTTAGACGGCTACCGGAAGGTATTTACTTCCCGGAGCACAAAATAACTGTTGGGGATGTGGAGATGCCTATAGTGATCCTCGGGGACCCAGCCTACCCGCTAATGCCCTGGCTCATGAAGCCGTACCCAGGTGCCCTGGACAGTGAAAAGGAGCTCTTCAACTACCGTCTGAGCAAGTGCAGAATGGTGGTGGAGTGTGCTTTTGGACGTCTGAAGGAGAGATGGAGAAGCTTACTGACTCGCTCTGATCCCAGCGAAACCAATATCCCCATTGTGATTGCAGCTTGCTGTGTGCTCCACAATCTCTGTGAGAGCAAGGGGGAGACATTTATGGCAGGGTGGGAGGTTGAGGCAAGTCACTTGGCTGCTGATTACGTGCAGCCAGACACCCGGGCGATTAGAAGAGCACAGCGGGATGCGCTGCGCATCCGGGAAGCTTTGAAAGCTAGCTTCCAGACTGACCAGGGTAACCTGTGACTATTACGTTTGTTTAAGCAGAAGCTGAACCTGCCTCCGTTTCTTTATCCAGTTACTGTTGCCTGTCCTCTGCAATTACCAAACCCCTTCCCCCCCCTTCCCACACACCCTTAAAAATAAAATAAATGAAACATTGTTCATTAAAACCGTCTTCTTTATTAAGGATTTCTCAATAAAGGGTTGAAACTGGGACGCATACTGTGGTTTGGGGAATGGGTGGAGTGATGGAAAGGATGCTTCTAAACTCGGGGAATGTAAGGCTCCTGCTCCTAGAGCAGTCCGCAGTGGTGGACCGGTTGTTTCAACAGAGCCTGCCACCCCTCCTTTTTGGGACTCTGTGTGGTGGGGCTTTGTGACTTTGTGGTGGGAGAGGGCGGTTACAGATCCCCTGCTGCGTGGCTCTGTCATCCAGGCTACGGACTGCTGCATAAGATCTCTAACCGCTATCCCCCACTGCAAACCCACAGAGCCCCCCCACACAGAACATGAAAACCACCTCCCAAACTGACCAGGGTGCCTAATGGCTGCAATGTGAGTGTGACCTTCTGGTGAACCTGCACCCCTGTCTTTACCCTGCTAAAGGCGCCTATCACCTCTAATTACCAACCCACTTCCCCCTCTTCAGAAAATCAAGAAAATCAAGGAAACAATACCTAACAGAAAAGTAATTTTTATTAAGAACTTCACAGTTATGGGATGAAACTGGGAGGGTGGCTAGGGCGGGGTGCAGTTGGAGGGAAGGAAAGGACCCATCAAATCTTGGGGAATGAGAGCCTTCTGCTGCTTGAGCAGTCCTCAGGGGTGGAGTGATTGTTTCCACGGCCCCTGCCGCCCCTCCGTCTTGGGACTCTGGGTAAGGGGGGGATGGGACTTTGTGGCGGGGGAGGGCGGTTAGTGATAGAATGAAGCGGGGCTCTTCCCTCCAGCCTCCGTTCCTGCAGAACATCTACAAGGCACCGGAGCGTGTCTGTTTGCTCCCGCATTAGCCCAAGCAGCATCTGAGTAGCCCGCTGGTCTTCCTGCCTCCACCTGTCCTCACGAGCTTCAGTCCTCTCCTCCCGTTCGCTGGATGTTCGCCGGTACTGAGAGATGTCCTCTTTCCGCTGTGCCGCCTCAGTTCGGGAACTGACCATAAGTTCTGAGAACATCTCGTCCCGTGTTCTTTTTTTGCGCTGCCTGATCAGCGCCAGCCTCTGGGAGGGGGATGCCGGGGTAGCCCGGGAGACACTCGTAGCTGTGGGATGGGAAAAAGGGAGTGAATTCCTCAGAAAGATAAATTTTCATGAACAATGAATATAGTCTTTCCCTGTGTACTAGACCATGCACACTACCTGTCACATGTGCAGTCAGTACAAGGTCGAATTTTCTGTCTTTATATTGAGTGCCTGTGGTCTTGCTGTACAGATCACACAAGCGGGGCCGGACAATGGAATTCGGCTAGCAGGAGGCCATGGTAAGCCATAGACTTTTGGCTGCTGAAAGCTTAATTTACAGCAGTGCCCTCCTTTCACGTTCCAAGCACTGCTCCTAGCGTTGGCCATTTCCTGCTGCCGGCGATCCGACAAGCATGAACTCTCCCCCTGTCACACCCACGGCGTGGCTGTACCCGTGAAAGATCCCTGCATGCTGCCAGCGAACTGCTCAGCATGAACAGATCGCCTCCCCGCCCCCGCCGCGTGGCTGGAAACCGCCGGGTAGAGTCATTTAAAGGAACAGGCAACCAGTCCCCCTACTAAAATTCCCCTAATTCAAACCAGGAAACCATGACTGATATCACTCTGATGAGGACTGCGGAGACAGAGAAAGACCGTATGCTGCATGAATGCCAGCAAACACCGGGGCCGTATGCTGCCATGCTTTGCCAGGCAATGATACCGGAGTACCAGCTACTAGCCTGGCACAGAAAAGTTTCCTACCATGGAGGAGGCCATAAGGCAGCTCTCCCCAGGAACCTGATGCAAAGGCTGGCACATTACCTCCAGGAGAGCTTCATAGAGATGTCCCAGGAGGATTTCTCCTCTATTCCCAGACATGTTGACAGACTTTTCGAGTAGCTGCACTGGCAACGACTAAAAACTAAAGTGCCTAGGGCTAAATAATCATGAGAACCCATTGCTAACATGCCATGCCAATTCTATTCAAAATAAATGTTTAAAACACTTACCTACTGATCCTTCCCCTGATTCACGGTCCGGGTTATCGCCTTGGGAGGGTTGTTAGGGGATCTCAGTCAGGGTGATGAAAAGATCCTGGCTGTCGGGGAAATCAGCGTTGAAAGCGCTGTCGACTGCCTCATCCTCCTCATCTCCTGCCTCATCTTCCCCGTCCGCGAAAACCTCTGAGGAAGCGGCCGTAGATAAAACCCCATTGTCGGAATCCACAGACACTGGTTGCATCCCGGCTGTATCCCCTCTCCGTCATGGCTTTTGAGATCTTTTCGTAGATCTTCGCATTCCGTTTTTTTCGATCGCAGCTCCGAAAGCACGGACTCATCGCCCCACACAGCGATCAGATCCAAGACTTCCCGATCAGTCCATGCTGGGGCCCTCTTTCTATTCTGCGATTGCATGGTAACCTCTGCGGGAGAGCTCTGCATCGTTGCCAGTGCTGCTGAGCTCGCCACGATGTCCAAACAGGAAATGAGATTCAAACTGCCCAGACAGGAAAAGGAATTCAAATTTTCCCAGGGCTTTTCCTGTCTGGTTGTTCAGACCATCCGAGCTTGGACTGCTGTCCAGAGCGTCCATGGAGTGGTGCACTCTGGGATAGCTCCCGGAGCTATTGGCGTCGAAGTCAGTCCACACTAACCCTAATTCGACATGGCCATGTCGAATTTAGCGCTACTCCCCTCATCAGGGAGGAGTACAGAAATTGATTTAAAGAGCACTTTATGTCGAAATAAATAACATCGTTGTGTGGATGGGTGCACGGTTAATTCGAGTTAACGCTGCTAAATTCGACATAAACTCCTAGTGTAGACCAGGCCTGAGTCACCATCTCAAGAAGATGGCATATGCCCTTGGTTAGTCCTCTCAGTGACAAGGAACCTCATATCTGGAGCTTTCACCTCAAAAAAGGGAACTTATTCAAATAGATGTCAGTTAGTGAGATTGCTCAGTGCTGTATTATCATAGGGTGGCATGTTAGGTCTGGCATTTGGCAAACCGGGGCTGTATTCGTCAATCAATTGACCATCCAGAATAGTCAAACAGGCTATGACTTGGCATTGTTTAAGATAGAGGAGAAGAGGTTCTCGTTTTTCACAACAGTGGCATATTTCTGTGGGAAGTCCTTGTGGTCTTGTCCTAGGCAGATTGGAATGGGATTTGTGGCATTCCAGTTTTGACCCTGTTTATCTGTGACTCAAGGTTTTCTGTGTGGGCAGCATTGGAGAGAAGATGGTGCCTACAGGCTAAGATGTTAATGACTATGCAGCTAGATGGTGATATTGCTTCGTCGGGTGATTGTGCTTTGGCCCTGTAGTTGGATGACATTCTTTTTCCTTTCTCCCTGAAAACTTGTTGGGTTCATGACATGAGTCTGCAAGGGTAAACAAGTCTAGTTGTTCGACTACTCAGGTAAAAGGAAAATAAAGTAGTGAACGTGTCTAGCAAAAGGTCTATGCAGGAAAGAGATGAGTTTGCTCCATTCCTTAATATCCATTCTTGGACTGAAGATCAGATCCAGTAGGTGTCTAAATGACTTTGTGGATTCAGAGATAATCTTCATGGATTTGTCCCAGCATACTGTACAAACGTTTTCCTCTTTCATTTCTTCCCTGCTTCATCTGGACACATAGCACCTGTATCTCTGTGCCTTACTGACTCTCCAACTGTTTTCATAATTTGGGTATGAAGTATATCTTTCTCCTCTGCTCATGGGCCTTAAAGTCTAAAAGAGAGGGGGAGGAAGACATTAGGAATGAATGCTTTAATTTATTCAGCATACAAAGCCTTTATACAAGCCTTTCAGCCACTGCCTGTTGCATTTCTTCTCAGGCCAGTTCCCTTCCCTCTAGGGAAGTTTTTCGCTATGTTTGATGGCCTTCTATCTGGTCCCAGTAAGCAGCCAGATCTTGTTCCGCCTGCTTTTGCTGATGATGCATCTTTGGCTCCATTGATGCCCATCTACGTTCTCTGCTGGGAATATCATCCAGCTGCAGGGCCAGTACAGATCACTGTGTCAGTTTTTTAAGAGATCTGAGTGTCTGGTTCTAGCTGGTCTTCCTCTGACTGACCTGTTCACGACATACCAGGCAATATGCTTCCCTTTCAAAATGTTCCCACGCCAGAGAAAATCTCCCCCCCCACATTAGCCATTATGAAATTTACCCCACCTCTTCACCTTACTCTTCTATAAATCCAACTTTAAAAGATGGCTACAAATTGTTGTAACTTTGCATGCCAGAAATGGGCTTTATAATTTTTCCAAATTGCAAAATGGAGGCTGGTGAGTCAGATATGCAAAGATGGTGTGAAAATATGCTGAACTTAATTCTGTGTCTGCTGTCTGAGAAACATTTTGCCACGTCCTTTGTATGAAAGACACTAAGCTAAATAAATTTGCTTAAAAAAATACAATGCAGCTTTCAGAACTAAATTTTCCTTTTTCATCTAATCTCCATTGCATTTTCTATGCTAGGTTCTGTACACAGAGCATCCATAGCTGTCAGTGGGAATTCCACACACTGGATAAGGGTGGGAGATGGCAATAAAGAACAGTCCTACAGATAAGAAACTCATTGCAAAGCGAAGAGGAAAAGTTTGGAGTGTGCATAAAGATTCTTTTTTGTCCATCAAACCCAGTCACACAGTGAAACCTTATCATGATGAATTTCCTGTGCATGAGGGTTTGTGTATATTGCTCAGGCTATTTTTAACATATTGTGCATCTGTTCAGTGAATAGCCAATACAAGTTTATCATGCTAATAATAATTTCTGAAGGATTAGCCCACTTATGTAAAACTGTAATTTGGTACAGAATATTTGTTCTTTGCTGGCAGTCTGCAACAGTAATTTAATTAGTTTGTATTTACTTGGTCCAAGTTAAACAGCATCTCAGTTTTGTATATGTTGACTTCTTATAGCTTAATTGTGTCTACCTGCTTGTCCAGGAAAAGTTAAGATTTAGAATGTGCCCATGTCTGTCCTTAAAATACCTATATATTCAGGGCCAAATTGAGATGTTTTACAAGTGGGTGTAATTCCACTGACTTAATGTTGCCATAGCTCTTTCAGTTAGAAAGTCTACATGCCACACAATATTACATGATCAGCAAAGTCGTAGTTGTCTAAATTTGAGTGTAAAAATCATTTGAGATCATTTCCTCTTGTAAATCTGTTTTCAGGTGAAACCATCCAAAAAAGGCAGCAGAGTAACTATCCTTCCAAGTAATTTTTCTTCTCTAAAATTCAATTAACTCTTTTCCTCCAGACTCTTTCTTTGGAGTCTACCCTTTCATGTTTGCATCCCAATTAGTATTCCCACCCACAGTCTGACAGCAAAAGCTGTATCTTCTCCCGGGAAATTTCTCTCCTTCTATTTGTTTTACGTGCTCTGATCCAGCACTGAAAGTTCTCACTCTTTGATGCCCATTAAAGTCACCCTCTCACCCCAGTTCTGAATCTGTGCTTTATGATCCTGTAAGTGTAAGGTATTAAAGTCTCAAACCTCAGCAATGTTCCATGAGTTCCTAACACATGCAATTTTAAATCATGTTCATGTCACATCAGCAGATATCTCTAGGGTGGTATTTATAACAGCCTCGGCCAAATTGAAGGCATCTTGTGATCCAACAATATGTATAGTACTGTATGCAATTTAGGACCGACACTACAGCATCCCTGGAAAAGTCAAGGATTAGCTAATCTTTCCTACAGTGAATTGGGTTTCAGAGAGAGAACACTATAATTCCGAGGGGCAGCTCCACTTTTGTAATATGTAGAAAAGTTACATCAACAAGTCAGTGACTTCTACATAAAAAGTCATGCAGTTATTCACTTATTGTAAGTACCTGTTTGTCAACTACATTTTATTATCAAAATGAAAATCTTCAAGAGTTATTTTTCCCCCCAAAGGATTGAGTCTCTTCGCTATTTGTAGCTCATTATAATGCAATTCAATCTCCCACTGAATGTCACTTTGCTCATGGTTTCAGTGTAACAGAATATAGTGGCTCCTACCATTTCTTAATCTTGTATTGGTATTCAGGCCATTCTGAGAAGGTGACCTAGTATCATTCATCCAGGCATTCAGCTAATGTGGTAGCAAAGAACTTTAAAGAGTAGCTGCTTTAGGCTGTTTGATGGGAGAAGAACTTTAGCTTTGTAGAAATATGCATCCAGAAAAGGATTTGTATCTGAGACTTAAACTGGAATGATATGCATATAATAATAAATACTTTGCGCTTCTATAGCACCTTTCATCTGAGGCTCTTGAAGTGCTTTAGAGACGTTAACCCCCACAACATCCTTCAGGGCAGTGGTTCTCAACTGTGGTCCACTACTTCTTCAGGAAGAGCCCCTGGCACGCCGGGCCGGTATGTGTACCTGCCACGTCTGCAGGTTGGGCCGGTCGCAGCTCCCACTGGCCACAGTTCACTGCTCCAGGCCAATGGTGGCTGCTGGACATGGCGGACAGCACATCCCTCGGCACGCGCCAAGTCCCGCAGCCCCCATTGGCCTGGAGCGGCGAACCACAGACAGTGGGAGCTGCGACCGGCCGAACCTGCGGATGCAGCAGGTACACAAACCGGTCCGGTGCACCAGGGGCTTTCCCTGAAGAAGCAGTGGACCACAGCTGAGAACCACTGCTTTAGGGAGAACTAGACAAAATGCACATGGTGGTCATGTGATTTGCCCAAGGTCACCCAGGCAAGTATGAAGCAGACTCCTAGCTCTAGGACCTGCTCTAGTCAGTAGACCACAGTCCCAAGCACTCAGAAAATAGAAACAAGGAAAAAACAAGTTTTCAGTCGTTTGTTATGATGGACTGAAAATGAGGCAATAGTTAAGAAAAAATTACTAGCTGTATGAGGTATTTGTGATTTCAAATGTGTAAATTTGAAACTGACTTTAATTTTCTATGACTACTGTAACAAGAGCTAAATGAGGTTGAACTCCAATGAATTGGAATTTCTCTAAATTGAGAAATGGTGTGATAATGTTTTCCAGAGTTCAATTAGCCAGCCATCTCTTACTTTTTTCTTTTTTTTTTTGACAGTTGCATTGCCTGGCTTAGAAGCGATTCAAGCCAATAATAAACCACTGTCTAATTTTAAAGAATTCATACACATTATACAAAAAACAATAGACAATAGGCAATTTGAGGACAATAATGTACCAGGAATTGTGTATGTCAGGGCAATGAAGATACATTTTGTACTCAAGCCATTGGAGCTGGACTAAATCTTCTGGATAAAATTTAACCTGCAACTGCACTGTTCTTCTCTCTTATAACTTTTGGTGTTAAGTACCCATGAATATTTCAAACACATCCATGTGGAGAAATTAATCTCTCACTGAACCTATTATCTTGTTAAGCATCTGTTTTCTGTAGCTTGATACATTTTGGCTTGGTAAGGTAAAGCCTCTTTATAATTGCCCTCTCTTCCTTTTTAGAGCACTCCAATTCAATGGCTTCAAATGAGTAGTTTTACAGAGGGATTTGTTTGTTCAGATGAATTCTATACTCTATAGCTTAAGTCAATGAGCAGTACTGCTATAGTGAAGTAGGCTACAAGGTAACAAGCTAGAAGGATTTAACATGCTGAGGGATTGGGAATCCTTCATTTTGCCTAGAGTGGGATGATAAAGGAAGGATTTTCTGTGCTGCTGAAGGGTATGTCTGAGCTTGGGGTCAGAGAACATAGAAGTGATCAAGTTGGAGTAAGCCCTGCAGTGCAGGACTGATGAGACTATTCAAGTAACAATTTTCTCTACCTGGCCTTAAAAGTTAAGAAGGAAATAAAATTTGATCTGAAACTTCTATTTCATTTCAGAAGAAATTCTGGGTTTGGACTTTCTCATCTAAGCTTCTTGGAGCACTTAGCAAATAAGAATCTGTGTCTCAAGACTGCAAATGGCGACTCTGAGGTTTTGGCAAAAAGGAAGAATGCTATTCCAAATTGCTAGAAGAAGGGAGGATAAACCCTTGGGTGCAGAGTTATTTTTAGGCAGTGTTCAGTAGCACTCATCGTAGCATATGGATAGAAAAGACAGCCGGAAACTCCTTTTCTTTAGTACATGCTCCCAACAGGTGCCACCTTAGGTTAGCATCGTAAAGAAGTGGGCTAATAAGACATAACTCAGGAGATAACTCAGGAGAGTTCTGATGGGGCAAACCCAACCTAGAATAGTAGTGTTCAAAAGGCCCAAGGACTTACACTTGATACTTTCTGTTACAGAATGTCCCAAAGAGAGTTATAGGATACATATTGTGGCACTGAAATGCTAGTATCTCTGGACAGGAAGCTTGCAATCAAATGGGTGAAGGGGAAATTTTGGCCTAGCTAACCACTACTCTTGTGAAAAGTGCTACGGTATTTTAATGTCAATGTAGAGTACAACCCCATACACTAAATGGCATGAAACCCCTTCATCTGCATCAGAAGGATGAGGAGATGAATTAACCCTATGTTTTCAGGGGGACAAGGGGCCTAGTTCTCCTCACTCACCTACAGACGTTTTACACTAGAATGATTCCTGTGGCCTCCATGCAGTTACTCAAACTTACACCAGAAACAGAATCATGTGCAAGGTGTTTCAAATCTGAATTCTACATGTTGTTGCTGCTTAGTGGTCCATGTGAAATGAGGTGGTTGCACTCTAATACCTATTGGTGAGGTGTCCACATCTCTCTCTCTCTCTCAGGCACATGCACAGCCAACAGAGTTGACACCAACCAGCAACCATTTTTGGTCATGGGTTTGAACACTCCTCTAACGCCTTGAAGCGATCACTCCACATAGCCAAGGTAGCATAGCAATTTAAGGAAAAAGGCACAGATGCTTTCCCTCCAGTTCCTGTTCTGTGGACAAAGAGGGGACTAGCCTCAAGGGCTCCCAATCAAGCCTGACTTTTTCCCCAGAACAAAAATTCACTTAAAAAAATACCCTACAAAAGACTCTAAGGGGGGGGGGGGGGGAAGGTGAAATTTCCTGAGAAGTGGCCACTTGGTACTGACCCAAGCAAGAACAATTTTCCTAGTCTTTCATTTCCTAACACATTTCGGATTAATAAGAGCCTGAGGAAAGTTAACACAAGAGACGAGCAATGCAATTGAGTCTTTGCAACTACCTTCCCTAGCAAAGATCTAGATGTTGCTATTTACCTTACTGTGGTCCCAAGGGATGCCAGAGATAATGAAAAGCTTTGGCTCAGAATAAAATAGTATATTCTTGCTGTATGAACATATGCAGAAGTCTACCACAGATTCTATATTGGATTGGCTTCTCTTGTCTGCCAAACAAAAGTCTGTGGCACTGTTCACTGTCGCAGAATAAAGGCTGAAAGAACTGTAGCACTATGCTGCAAGGTAACCCTGCTAATATAGTATGTGGCAGTGTTTGGTCTGGCACTGAGGAATCTGAAAAATGGAGCAAGACTCTGGAGGGGGGAATAACAGAAGATGATGGTCAAAGCTAGATGAATATATGATGAGGGACAAGAGCTATCAAATAAACAGGTCTTCAGATTAATTTTAGGACCCATCTGCATTCAAACTGAAAGCTTGAATACATTTTACACACACAATTTCCAATGCTGAGAGCCATGATATGATAGTGGATTTATATTATGGTCGCAGTCACCAGGTGGTGCAGCTCAAGTCCTACGGGTTCTTTTTTCTTGACATGTGAGTGCTGTTCAGTCTTTGAAGTAGTGCTTGAAGTATTAGTTTTGTTGAGATACATTTTCTTTTGGGGGAGCTGTGACAAGAAGCAAGGGAGTTTACTCTCTGCCTTAATCTTTCTAACTGGAGTCTGTGTTGCTCCCTGAGAACTGGGTACTGCAATTTGGGCCAAGATTCCTGAAAGAAGGGACTGCCTGCAGGCTGTTTCTTGACCATCTGTGTTCAAGGATAAATATAGACAGTGTAAATTTAAAAAGTTGCACTAACAAAAACACCCACATTCTATATTACTGATTTTTTTTCTTCCAAAGGGAAGCTGAGTTGCCGGACCCCAACATCTGTTACTGCTTTATAGATGAGTGACAATATTCTCACAAGGCATCCTGGCCGTTGCTACCTCTACAACTCTGCCTCACTTACCATAGCCTATGTCATCACTCTGATGATAACTCTCTAACCCTCGTACTGCGTGACATTGCAATACATAAATCAAATGTATTGAATGGATGGGCCATGTCATGCAGGGTTTAGAAGCATCCTACCTGGCTGACGCTGATTTGCCTTAAAGGGGCACTAGACCGATGAAAGGATAAACAAATTCCTAAGTAGACAACATTGTGCTAATCTTAATATTACATGGTCCTTGATAGGAGTTTATTGATTCATATTTGGACCATGATGTAGACATTTACTAAATCTATGTATTTAGTAAATGTTAAACAAGGAAGGGAGTTATTAATGGAACCTGTTCTACCTGTAAAAGCCAGAATCATGTACCTTGAGCCAAATTCTAATCTCTGTTACCTCTGTGTGAATCTGGGTTAATTTAATTGACTCCTAAAGCTACTCCAGAATTACTCTGGGATAACTGAAATAGGTGTCTGGCCTGATATTTCTATATGTTAAATCTAGCCACAACTTCAGGTACATCTACATGGGGATAAAAAAAACTGTGGCTGGCCCAGGTCAGCTGACTCAGGCTTTCGGGACTTGGGCTCTGGAGCTGTGTAGCTGTTCAGGTTAGGGCTGGAGCCCGAGCTCTGGGACCCTGCAAGGGTCTACACAGTGATTTTTTTCCTGCAGCCCAAGGCCCCTGGGCCCAAGGCAGCTGACCTGGGCCAGTGGTGACTGTGCTGCAGGGCTTTTTATCCCTGTGTAGATGTTCCCTTAAAGACTTACTATTCTTTGAACACCGATTGCGTTTTTAAATGTAGATTTATACATCTTTCCCACAGTTCTGCATTTCACTTATCCTCCCAGTCATGGACACACAAACTTGTAGAGTTTCTGCTGTGGAGAACATGTAGAGATTCAGCAACGTTTCTGTTTTAAACACTTTTTACTACCAAAAGGCAGCATTCTGACTTACTGCATATATGAAAATTGGGTGGGGGGAAATCTCATGATGTAAAGCTCAGAGATAACCTGTAACAGTAAAATAAAAGAAATATAACTTAATCATGTACATGCACTGTAAAATGTAAATTAATGATGCAACAATTAAAAATATTGTAATACCAAATTTGCTCACCTACCGTGTTTAGAATTTCTCTACACTGAAGGAAGATAAACAGTAGTCAATGCCATCTGTATAGCAACATAGCTTCTTGCTAAACCAGGAAGCACTGGGAAAATCTGGCATGTGAGATAAGGTAGCAAAAATATCAGATGTTGTTGACAGAGACTTTGAATAAGAATTGAATGATTTGATGAGACGGTGGTAGGTTTGGGATGAATATCTCCTGCTTTTCATGAAACTTAATATTTCCTTGCCACGAAACCAAAGTAGAATATTTTTGGAGGAAATTTGCCTACTAGATAGAGCACAGGACTGGGACTCGAGACCTGAGTTCTATTCTGGATTATGCCACTGGACTTCCGGGTGACCTTGGGGAAGTCATGGCCTCTCCTTGTGCCTCAGTTTCCCTTTGACATTGACTGATGAAAAGCTCTATATAAGAGCCAGTATTATAATTATTACTATCATTTTCATACTATCTACAGGATGTCTGTATTAACTTAATTTCACCAGAACATGCAGGAATGATGTCATGTAATCATTGTCCCTATCATTCTTCTAAAAATCTACCTATTAAAAAAGTACATCATGATACCAATATGCCACTGGTTAGCAAACCCCATTAAAGATATTAATGAAAAATATATCTGCAATCTTTTAATTTTCTTTTCGAATAAAGAACATATAGTTCAAATAGTAAAGGTTATCCTAAATTATATCAACTGTGGAATTGAATGTTGCCTCTCAGTGCACACTGGTACATAAAGCACGGCAAAAATAAAAAGGTAGTTTGGATACTTGCAAGTCCCAGGCTTGGTTTAAGTACAAGTAAAGTAAGTACCCAGTGAAAGCTGCACATCCTGTGTCAACTCTGCAACTCATGAAGAGCTCAGTTGTGGAAGTCCCTAAGCACTCTTCTCCCAGTCCAGCAAAGCACATACTTTAAACATGTATAGTGCCATTGAAGTCAATGGGTTTACTCATGTGCTTAAAACTAAGCACATGCTTAAGTGCTTCCCTGGATCAGGGCATGAATGCACAGCACCTTGCAGGATTAATACCTAACTGGGCCTGAATCCTTTTTGGGAGCACAGCTATATTTTCCCAGATGTCTATTCAAGCAGCAGGACAAAGGAACTTCTTGTCTCCCTTCTGATAGCTTGGAGTTGAAATGTATTTTTAAGCCAGGGAGCAGTAGCTATATGCAAAAGTTAAAATAGTCCCTCCCTTTATTTAACAAATAAAAAAAAAACGTGAACTTGTATCTTTTGTTCTGAGGCTCCCAATTAGTCTTTGCCTGCTCATGTGGTTCAGAGACGTAATCCCAAATCTTGCCCTTTCTGAAGATATGTTAAGACTAGTCTTCAAAATGAGCTCCAACATATATCTAGGTATTAATGTATCCTGGGAAGAAAAAATTATAGGCATCATAGTAAATTGCAAATAAATGGACTAGCTGCTTGAAAGCAGATGGTTTCCCCTTTATACTCTGAGTATGTCTGATGTTCGATTATAAAAGCTAAGCAGATTTACACCTGGTGGCTGAGAGAATAGCTGGCGTTCCAGGTTTGTTACAATGGATGTATTTAGTGCATATATATTTTTCAAAAGTCGTTGTCTTTTTTTTTAAAGATGTTTTTATAAAAAGCATATATGTAATGGAAGCGTTCATATGGGAGACAGAGCTTTGATTCCTGCTGCTATTACCGGGGTCCTCAAGTTAATCAGTTAAATTAGTAAATATTCAGTGTATACAGCAGACTTTAGGACCCTATAGAATCCTTAGCCTGGCAGCTGACTTCAGGAATGACTGGCAGTGTCCACTGCAGTGGATTCTGACAGCAGACCCTCTGTGTAATTGACATGCAGCAAAGTTGACTGCTGGATTTGAAATGGGATTGACTAACAAACAGGTGTTTCTAAACACATTATTTTTGATGAAACTGCTTTTTCCTCCTACAATAAGTTACATTTTAGAAGAGCTGAAAGCCAAAGACGGGCGTGCTGAACTGCTGGTTTCCTACAAGGAGCTAGAGGTTATGACTCTACATGGTTTTAGAGTTTCTAGTGCACCAGATTAAAAAATTCCTGCAACATTTTAACAGACAAGACAATATAACAATTCTACTCAGCCATTCATTAACTTGGAACAAGTGATTTATTTTTAGGATCAGTGGGTTAAAAGAACATCACTCATACCCTCTTACGGTGATGATAAAGAAAAATATTGAAGATGTTTGTACCCATTATTATTTGCATTATACTAGTGTCCAGATGCCCCAGTCAGGATTGGGGCCCCATTGTGCTAGCCACTATACAAAAGACATGTGAAGACAGTTCCCTCCCCAATGTTTGCAAGATGGTTACACAAAGCTGTTACAAAAATGTTTGTTTTACTCTTTCATGTTCTTTCATGGGCGTGTCCACTCAGATATGAAGGAAGGATTAAAGCAGTGGTACGTGACCCTGAAGACCTCGAGAGCTGCTTCCATAGAGTAGAGTTTCAAAGCAATACAGGCTGAAGTCCTGACGCTGTTGTATGCAGGGTGATACTGTCATCCCATCTTGATACAGCAGCACAATAAAAATACCACAAAACAATGCTAGAGCATCATACTATGATGATCTGGTGGCTCTTTACAAATGGGATGACACTCTTCTCTCTCTCTTTCTCTCTCTCACTCACTCCTGGGAGGGATGGGTCTGTTTCTCCTCCCTTCCCAGCAGCTGGGTGGGAAGAGGTATCCCTTCTAAGCATGAAGGGCCAGAATTTCAAAGGTATTTAGGTGTCTAAACATGAAGATAGGCACCTACTGAGATTTTCAAAAGTGCCTAACCTGCTTAGGTACTCTTGAATATCCCAGCAGGCACCTAAATACCTTTGAAAATATGACCTTCAGGGCCTGGTGCAAAGCCCACTGGAGTTAGTAGAAAGACTGTCACTGCTGGGCTTTGGATCAAGCGACTATACTAGCCTCATTGCTGTAGTTGCTATCTTCCTCACTCTCCCTATCTCTTCCTGGTTGCAGACAGGAATAATAGCAGTTCCAATCTAATCATATGCAGGTCTTCAGAGGCATAGACAGAGCAAGAAACAAAACAGATCAATGCATGCCATGTGAGTTGCATCAAGGGTCTTACTGAGCTTCACACAGCTTTGCAGCCATATGCTGAGCTGCCTGAAGGGATCTATTATACATTATATTTATTTTATTTGTATTTCAGTAGCACCTAGAGACCAGATATCATACGAGCATAGCAAAGAAATGGTCCCTGCCCCAAAGGGGTTGCAATCCAAGTAAAATAGACAACAAACAGATCGGGGTGGGGAGCACAAGGAAACAATGAGACAATGCTGGTCACCATAATGAGCTGTGGTCTCGCATACTAGTTGCCTAATTTATTGATGCGTTTGAAGGTTTTGCTTTGTTTTGTTTTTGTGTATAGTCTTTCTGGTTTGGTAAGCTGTGCTGTTTCCTTGTTTAGTTGCTTGTGTATTTGGCTTTCTCCCTGTGTTTTTCAGTAGTGGCTGCTTTTATTTGTATCTTTGGTGTAATTTTTTACTTGTCTGACTTAAGAAATCATGGGGGCACCCCTAAGAGAGTTTGGGGCCTGTATACCAGTACTTTAGGGCCCTATCCTTCAGTATGCGATTCTTGCTCATATGCACATGGTTGAACAGATTACCCCTTTTGGAGACAAGAGGTAATCTTCCTCCAGGGAAAACTAACAGAGACCTGAGGATTTTTCACCTTTCTTTGAAGCACTTACAAGTGGTCATCTGGTTGGGTTGCCCCATATGCTTTGCTTCCTGGAATTGCAGGAATGGAAAATTGATGGACCCCAGCCCTTCCTGTTTTTATTCCTTGTTCTCTCCAGACATAGTGATCTTTCTTTCCCATACCACAGAAGCAGAAAGTCACAGAACTGAGTTGCATGATAAGAGAGATCTAGCAAAATACCTGTCAGGCCCACAGAAGCCCTTCTACTTTCTTTGTCTGACAGTGGGCTGCCCAGATCCATGCTGGAAAGAAGACTTATATTCAGGGCCGGCTCCAGGTGCCAGCTTTCCAAGCTGGTGCTTGGGGCAGCATCCAGAATGGGGCGACAGTCTGTGTCCCGTGGCAGCAATTCTGCGGCAGCTGCGCTCCCACCGCAGTGGCAATTCGGCGGTGACTGCTTGGGGCGGAAAAATTGGTAGAGCCACCCCTGCTTATATTCACACTAGTGGGACTCTCTTCAGACTTGTGGTACTTGTGTGATTCTGGAGAGCCCTTCAGACTTGTGGTACTTGTGTGATTCTGGGGAGCCCTTCAGACTTGTAGTACTTGTGTGATTCTGGGGAGCCCTTCAGACTTGTAGTACTTGTCTGATTCTGGGGAGCCCAGCATGCTTTTCTTAAGTGTGCAGCTTCTTATTACTATTTTTTATTAAGTGCACAATGTGAGACACCAGTCTGTACAAGGTGGCCAAGTTAATGTTGCTGCTAGAGCCTTAATTTTGGCTGCTCTTGACATTTTCAGATTTTAATTGAATCCTCAATGCTACATCAATGCAGAGTTTGTATTTAGCATATACTATACACATTTTCCACTGGGTGAGGGCTGATAGTTGTCTCTCACAGGTGAGAATTGGGACTCCTGAGTAATTTCACTGAATTGAATACAGCTAAACTGGTATTTTGTAAGAGGAGAATAAGGACCCATTAACTACAGTGTCTGCTTATATATATCATTATTAAAGGACATGTACAGTGTGGGACCAATACATGTAAGAAGACCCAAGGGAAAAGGAAGGGTGTAAGCAGAAGGCTGAGGTAGATACTCCACAGATGCAGACACCAATTTTTATTTAGTCTATATGGGTATTTTCTGAATTGACATGTACAGAGTCAGTTTTTTGTTAGATCGAGCATGTGGGTTACAGCATCTTCTAAGATACTCACCGTGAGTGGTAGGAAACCTACTCAAACCATTCTGCTGAGATACACTGCTGACCGGCTAACAAGAAGATCCAGCCAGTGGGATGAACCAACACTTTTTGACAGATTCCAATACTAAAGTGTTGATATTCTTGCTTGTAAAGTGGAGATAATACTCACCTATTGTGTTTCACAGGGGTGTGATGAGGCTGAATTAATTAATATTTGTCAACTCCTTTGATGGCTTTATAGAGAAGGCATTATAGAGTTGCAGTGTTTTACCAGGCTAAATGCTTATTTCATTCTCTGAACAGGGATTGGAGATGTACACAATACAATGGACTAGGTCTTTAGCTGATGTCAACTGGCAAAGCGCCTCTGCAGTCTATAAAAGGAACTAATACTGGAGATATTGTTCACTGGTTAAATACACTTTTTTCTTTCTCTCTCTCAAACTAGCTCTACATACAGAAAAATATACCCCAATCACATAACTAAATATTTTACACTTTAAAAGCTCTGAAATCCTCAGCTGGTGTGAAGTAGTGCAGCTCCATCAAAGTCAGTGGTGTTACACTGATTAACACCAGCCTAAGATCTGGCCTGTTGTCTCAGAAAGGAGCATTTGACATGTTTGAGTTCTATCTGAGAATTATTGGAAGTTAGTTTTCTGCTTCTGCAGCTGTGTCTACACTAAGCTTTTTTTTTCTTTGTTTGGAAAAATTTCTCACTGTTATTAATATCCGTGCAGCTCTCTTTGAATCGGGCATAAGCTTTTAAAATTTGAAATGAAGGTTCTGGCACTGGACCTTGTATTGCAATAAAAATCTCACTGAAGTTGATAGAGATTTTGCCTGCATAAAGACTAAAAGGTTGAGTGCTTTTTTGTGTGTATCACAAGAACAAAACAGAAAGGTAGGAAGGCCAAAAAAGAATTTCAAGAACAGCTAGCCAAAGACTCAAAAAGTAATAGCAACATTTTTTTAAAGTACATCAGAAGCCTGCTAAACAACCCGTACGGCCGCTGGACGATCGAGATGCTAAAGGAGCTCTCAAGGATGATAAGGCCATTGTGGAGAAACTAAATGAATTCTTTGTATCGGTCTTCACGGTTGAGGATGTGAGGGAGATTCTCAAACCTGAGTCATTCTTTTTAGGTGACAAATCTGAGGGACTGTCCCAGATTGAGGTGTCATTAGAGGAGATTTTGGAACAAATTGATACACTAAATGGTAATAAGTCACCAGGACCAGATAGTATTCACCCAAGAGTTCTGAAGGAACTCAAATGTGAAATTGCAAAACTATGAACTCTAGTCTGTAACCTATCATTTAAATCAGCTTTTGTACCAAATGACTGGAGGATAGCTAAAGTGATGCCAATTTTTTAAAAGGGCTCTAGAGGTGATCCTGGCAATTACGGGCCGGTAAATCTGACTTCAGTACTGGGCAAACTGGTTGAAACTATAGTAAAGAACAAAATTGTCAGACAGATTAACATAATTTGTTGGGGAAGAGTCAACACGGTTTTTGTAAAGTGAAATCATGCCTCACCAATCTACTAGAATTGTTTGAGAGGGTCAACAAGTATGTGGACAAAGGGGATCCAGTGGATGTAGTGTACTTAGATTTTCAGAAAGCCTTTGACAAGGTCCCTCACCAAAGGCACTTCAGCAAAGTAAGCTGTCATGGGATAAGAGGGAATGTTCTCTCATGGATTGAACTAGTTAAAAGATAGGAAACAAAGGGTAGAAATAAATGGTCAGTTTTCAGAATGGGGAGAGGTAAATAGTGTGTTCCCCAGGGGTCTGTACTGAGCTCAGTCCTATTTAACATATTCATAAATGATCTGGAAAAAGGGGTAAACAGCGAGGTGGCAAAATTTGCAGATGATACAAAATTACTCAAGATAGTTAAGTTGCAGGCAGACTGCGAAGAGCTACAAAATGACCTCTCAAAACTGAGCAACAAAATGACAGATGAAATTCAATGTTGATAAATGCAAAGTAATGCACATTGGAAAACATAATTCCAACTATACATATAAAATGATGGGGTCTAAATTAACTGTTACCACTCAAGATAGATCTTGGAGTCATTGTGGATAGTTCTCTGAAAACATCCACTCAATGTACAGCAGCAGTCAAAAAAGCAAACAGAATGTTGGGAATCATTAAGAAAGGGATAGATAAGACTGAAAATATGATATTGCCTCTATATAAATCCACAGTATGCCCACATCTTGAATACTGCATGCAGATGTGGATGCCCCATTTAAAAAAAGATATATTTTACACAAGAACCAGGGGTCACCAAATGAAATTAATAGGCAGCAGGTTTAAAAACAAACAAAAGGAAGTATTTTTTTTCACACAACGCACAGTTAACCTGTGGAACTCCTTGTCAGAGGATGTTGTGAAGGCCAAGAGTATAACAGGGTTCAAAAAGAACTAGATAAATTCATGGAGGATAGGTCCATCAATGGCTATTAGCCAGGATGGGCAGGGATGGTGTCCCTAGCCTCTATTTGCCAGAAGCTGGGAATGGGCAACAGGAGATGGATCACTTGATGGTTACCTGTTCTGCTCATTCCCTCTGGGTCACCTGGCATTGGCCACTGTTGGAAGACAGGATACTGGGCTAGATGGACCTTTGGTCTGACCCAGTATGGCTGTTCTCATGTTCTTAAGGTAGCCACCATAGAAAAGGCAAAAGAATAACATTTCAAAATGACCTCAGTTACCAATGCAAGAAAGGGATGAGATTAATATAAAGTTAGCTTAATCACATCTGTGTGCATTTAGAACATGATCCCATATTTTTTTAAATCAAAGCCAAAGTTCTCACTGACTGCAATAATAGCATGTTAGGCCTTAACCCAGTAGTCTCAATCTCGAATCATCAGGAGGGCCACATGAGGACTCGTACGTTGGCCTGAGGGCCGCATCACCTGCCCCCTGCTGCCCCCAGTCCCGCCCCCCACTCCACCACCGTCCCTGCCTGCGGGGTACATCAGGGGACTCAGGGCAGGGGATTGGGGTGAAGGAGGGGTGCAGGGTGCGGCAGGGGGCTCAGGGCAGGGAGTTGGGGTGCAGGAGGGAGTGCAGTGTGTGGCAGGGGGTTGCGGTGCGGCAGGGGGCTCAGGGCAGGGGGTTGGGGTGCAGGAGGGAGTGCGGGGTGCAGCAGGAGGCTCAGGGCAGGGAGTTGGGGTGCAGGAGGGAGTGCAGTGTGTGGCAGGGGGTTGCGGTGCGGCAGGGGGCTCAGGGCAGGGGGTTGGGGTGCAGGAGGGAGTGCGGGGTGCAGCAGGAGGCTCAGGGCAGGGAGTTGGGGTGCAGGAGGGAGTGCAGCGTGTGGCAGGGGGTTGGGGTGCGGCAGGGGGCTCAGGGCAGGGAGTTGGGGTGCAGGAGGGGTGCAGGGTGTGACAGGGGGCTCAGAGCAGGGAGTTGGGGTGCAGGAGGGAGTGCAGGGTGTGGCAGGGGTTGGGGTGCAGGCAGGAGGCTCAGGGCAGGGAGTTGGGGTGCAGGAAGGGTTCAGGTTCTGGCCTGGCGCCACTTACCTGGAGCGGCTCTGGGATGGCAGGAGTGAGCACCGGGGCCAGGGTAGGCACCCTGCCTGCCCTGGCCCTGGCCCCGTGCTGCTCCGCTCCCCGTTCCTGGCCAATGGGAGCTTCAGGGCAGGTAACCACGGGCAACAGCAGCTCACGGAGCTCTCTGCTCCCCCTCCCCCCGGAGCCGCAGGGACGCCATGTCTGCATCTTCCCAGAGCAGCATGGGGCTCTCAGCACCATGGGGTTGGCAAATCCACGGGCTGGATCCAAAGCGCTGCGGGGCCGGATCCGGCCCGGGGCCATAGTTTGCCCATCCCTGGCCTGGAGATAGGCTGGGGACGCGGTGCACTGGGGAGGGAACGAGCGGGGGAGGTGGGGAGCTTGGCGGGTCGCAGGGAAGAACCCCTCATGTTTGAGATCTCTGCCTTAACCGGTGATACAGGCCTTTAACCAGTCAATATCATCATCAGTATTAGTATAGTTCCTTTCTTTAGTCTTTTTAGTTTTGATCAGTTTTGCATCACACACACAATATAAACCTTCAGCTTGTCCCACAATGACAACAGAAATTCAAAGAAGTGGAGAATTGGTCACAAATTACACACTCACATGGGTGAAACCATGACTCGAGGTAAGAAAAGTGTATGCTGTAAGAAATCACACTGATGGTAACCCAACCCTTGCTGCTGCATCTGGACTCTGCATACCTAATGGTTGCAACACTAACATGTTTTATGTTGGAAAAATATTTATTTATACAGTACCTGAGGCTGCTTGGTCACTATTGTTATTGTACCCTTACTCTCATTTTAAATATAACCTTTTTGAAACTTCCGTGAAGCAAACAGTTGTGGCATTTGTGGTTTCATAGGATGTCCTAAGAGCCCTTTGGCTTAAAGCACTCTCTTCATCTTCTGTGTGTGTGGTAAAATGAGACTGGTTCTACTCTGTCCCCCCTCCTCCCACCCCCGACTTCAAGTAGGCCAAAAGAAAGGCTGGCTGAAAAACAACAATTTCATTTTGTGAAAAATGTTACTGTTTTGATGTTTGTTTTGGTCCAATGCAGAATGAAAACGAGACCTTTCTAAATGTTGAGAGAGACTGTCCCCCACACCCACCTACTCTAGAACAGCCTGGTGGTCAGGATACCCACTGGGATATCAGAAATCCAGATTCAAGTCTCTGCTCTTCCTGATTTGGACTGGGGACTTGGCTCTCACTCTCCAACATCCCAGGTGAGTGCCTGAACCATGGGGCTTTAGAGTCAGTCTCTCTCTAGCCCAGTGAATACTTTTAAAACAAAGTGGAACCCTACCCTTCCCTTGTTCTTTTTGGCAGGAATCCCTGGGGATTAGCCAGTTTCCAAAGTGTTAAGGTGTGTAGTATTTTCTGTAATATAAACCTCTTTGTATTTACTGTGTTATTTATTTTATGTTAAATTATAATGACAGAACATTTTTCTACACTATTCACAATGTCCAGGTATTTGCCTATATGAAGATATAATGCTTTTCAGCCATATAGTACTTATGATATTGAACATTTTGTGAACACTATTAATTAAGGCTCCCAGCATGTGTGAGAGACAAGGAAGTATTATTCTAGTTTTACAGATTGGGAAACTGAAGCAGAAGGCCCCAGATCTATAAAAGGGACTAGGCATTATGACACTGAGCACCATGGCACCTAGACAATCACAGAAACAATGTTGCAATCCACAAAGCCTGAGTTAGGTACTTAGGCTTCCTATACAATGAATGGGGAGAGATAGGCACCTTCGAAAACAATCCACAAAGCCAGCATGCTTGGCGGGGAGCTGCCTAAGCCATTGCCTAATGGGAGATGCCAACGAGAGGGCTGTGAACTAAGCCCTGCCCGTCTCCTGCAGTTTGGTAATTATCTGTCTTAATGATTCATGAAGCTGGAGAAGAAAGGTGCTTGGCCACCTAAGTCGCATGCGGGGCCCAATCCAGAGGCTGCTCACTGGCTCAGGCCCTGCACAAAAGTTCACACAAAACACCTGGGGGGGGGGTGGAGGAAGGGGGACCTCCCTCATTACCTTTAGCCCAGTGGTAGGAGACCCATGACTCAAGCCCCCCTGTGCCTGATGAGGAGAAGGGATTTTGAACATGGATGTGATGGGGTTCCTCCCCCACACAGACATAGAAGGGATTAATCATGTCCTGTCCTGGAAGGAGCAATGGAGGTGAGTCATCCAAGCAGCCCAGAGAGGTTTCCTGAAGCACAGCCTATCAGGGAGGAGTTGCAGGGAGCAACCAATCCAGGCCCGGCAGGCTCCGTTAAAAGGGAGCTGCAGGGTACATATAAGAATGACCATTCTGGGTCAGACCAAAGGTCCATCTAGCCCAGTATCCTGTCTTCCAACAGTGGCCAATGCCAGGTGACCCAGAGGGAATGAGCAGAACAGGTAATCATCAAGTGATCCATCTCTTGTTGCCCATTCCCAGCTTCTGGCAAATAGAGGCTAGGAATACCATCCCTGCCCATCCTGGCTAATAGCCATTGATGGACCTATCCTCCATGAATGTATCTAGTTCTTTTTGAACCCTGTTATACTCTTGGCCTTCACAACATCCTCTGGCAAGGAGTTCCACAGGTTAACTGTGCATTGTGTGAAAAAAATACTTCCTTTTGTTTGTTTTTAAACCTGCTGCCTATTAATTTCAGGGGCGGCTCTTACAATTCTGCCGTCCCAAGCAGGGGTGGCGGCGCCCCGCCCCCGATGCAGGCAGACGTAGCGGGGCCCCGCCACGTCTGCCTGCGTCGGGGGCGGGGCCCCGCCACGTCTGCCTGCGTCGGGGGCGGGGCCCCGCCACGTCTGCCTGTGTCGGGGGCGGGGCCCCGCCCCCGACACAGGCAGTCCCATTCCGGAGCGGCAAGGGGACAGCGGCGGACCTGCCGCCCCTTTGCCGCTGCGGCAGGCGAGACTGGGGCGGCAGTCCGAGTCCCGCAGCGGCAATTCGGCGGCGGGAAGAGCGGACCTGCCGCCGAATTGCCGCCGCGGGACTCGGACTGCCGCCCCATTCTCACCTGCCGCCCCAAGCACCAGTTTGGCAAGCTGGTGCCTGGAGCCGGCCCTCATTAATTTCATTTGGTGACCCCTGGTTCTTGTGTTATGAGAAGGAGTATATGACACTTCCTTATTTACTTTCTCTACACCAGTCATGATTTTATAGACCTCTATCATATTCCCCCTTAGTCGTCTCTTTTCCAAGGTGACAAGTCCCAGTTTTATTAATCTCTCCTCATATGAAAGCTGTTCCATACCCCTAATCATTTTTGTTGCCCTTTTCTGAATCTTTTTCAATTCCAGTAAATCTTTTTTGAAATGGGGCATCCACATCTGCATGCAGTATTCAAGATGTGGGCATACTGTGGGTTTATATAGAGGCAATATCATATTTTCAGTCTTATCTATCCGTTTCTTAATGATTCCCAACATTCCGTTTTTTTTTTTTTTTACTGCTGCTGTACATTGAGTTCTTGTGTTATGAGAAGGAGACAGTATCTGGGACAGTTCCTCAGATTTGTCACCTAAAAAGAATGGCTCAGGTTTGGGAATCTCCCTCACATTCTTAGCTGTGAAGACCAATGCAAAGAATTAATTTAGTTTCTCCACAAAGGCCTTGAGTGCTTCTTTAGCATCTCGATCGTCCAGTGATCCCACTGGTTGTTTAGCAGGCTTCTTGCTTCTGATGTACTTAAAAAATTTGGGTGGAGTAGGATCAGTTGCTGCTGGGAACCCAGGGAGTAAAGACTGTGTCCCTGCAGGGCTGCGAGAACTGTAAGCACCTTGGACAGAGCAGGGGCTGGCTTCAGGGACTGAGCAGCTGAGTGCCCTGAGGTGAGGACGAAGAAGGTGCTGGGGCCAGTGGAAATGGCTTAGGGAAATAGAGCAGCATTGACAGAGGTTACAGAGGATCAGCAGGAGGCTGCTATTTACAGGGTCTCTAGGTGGGGCTCAGAGTAGGGGTGGGCCTGGGTTCCCCCCACTTGTCACTGGGGAAGTGGGGCTGGACAGTTGGACAGAGATTGCCCCTCTCCCCCTTCCCCCAGAAGGGGGAAACACAGATGACCTAGCCGGGGGGCTGAGTTGCAAAGAGGATGCTGTGGTTCTGGGAGCTGAGAGAAGAGCTGTAGGTGGGAGTAGAGACAGAGTGCCAGTGTGAAGACCATAGACGTGGATGTTGGCCTTGAGCGAATCCCCAGCTAATCCCCAGCATGATTAGGAGGTGCCGGTCTGGTGGTGAGGACTGCACCTTGTGACAAGGGATTTGCTACCTCAAACCCTTCCCCAGGCCCAACCAGTATTTAACTATTCAAGTATTTATTTACAGTGAAGCAACTTTAATAGGAAAGACGGAGGGATACACATGTCAGAATATGCCATGGCCTAGTGGTTAGGGCACTCACTTACTAGGCAAAGGGGAAACTTGAAGCATGGTCTCTCACATCCTGAGTTCCCTAACCACTGGCCTAAAGGCTGTAAAGGAGGTCCATCCCCACCCCAGCTCTTTTGTGTGAACTCACCTGTGGAGCCTGATCTGCTAGGTGGGCTCCTGAGCATACCTACCAGATTGGGACCCACACATAACTTGGGTGGCTGAGCACCTATCTTTCCTAGTCTGTGAATAGCTCTGGAATTTAGGCAGGAGACTGGCAGCCAGATGCGTAGAGGGAGTCAGCAGTAGGCGTGTTCAGTGGCAGAAACATAGGCTCCTAGGGAACTGTTACTGCAAAAATTTAGGCATCTAGTGAATTTAGAAGCCTATGGGATTAGGCAGCAGCCAAGTGGGAGTTATGTGGATCACAGTGGCACCTAAAAACAGGACTTACGTGCAGAAGTACCTTTGTAGATCCCACCCAGGGAGACTTGCCTGATGTCATAATGTGGCATAAATGGGAATAGAAACTAGGGGCAGGTCCACGCTGCACATTTACATTGGTGTGGCTGTGAGAGAGCTCTCCCATCGGTTTAATAATTCCACCTCCATGAGAGGTGCTAGCTATGCAATGATTTAGCACTGTCTACATGAGGGGTGGGAGGTAAGGTCGGTATAACTACGTCGCTTAGTGGTGTAGATTTTTCACAACCCTGAGTGATGTAGTTATACCAAAGTAAGGATGTAATGTAGACCAAGCCTAGGAGTCCTAGCCCCATACTTCAATCTCTGATTAGGTAAAATTTGGTTCAAATTTGGGTGGATAACAAATGTAATGGGTCACTTGCTCTCCCATTTACCTATTTCCTTGGTTTTTTTAAACCTCTCTATATACGGTAAAATTAAACTGTAGAGAGCAAAATATGACATTTAAAATTCCCTTTCCTCCAAGTGTGCAGATTGTCTTTAGCAGCCCATTCCCTCTATTTATTTATTTTATTTTAAATAACACCAGGCTGACTTAATCTTTAGCATAACTTCATAGACATCGATGGAGTTATGCCAAGCATGAATTTGGTCTTTTTGGTATTGAAAGTTCAGTTTGTTCACTTCAGCTCAGTATCTGAGTTTGGGGGTGAGTGAGAAATCCACACTCACATTCCAAATTCTGGTATCTATCATCTCTATTGTATATTTTTTCCCTTCTTTCTTTTGTTCCCATCATTGCAATGTGAAAAAACTTCTTTCCTATAAGCATAAGACAAAAATGTTGTAATATATACCTATGCATGGCTACAGTCCTCCAGCTGTTTTTGGCTCTTGCTTGTGTTGTTATTGTTTTTCTAATTAGTTTAAAATTAATAATTAATGATATATGAAAAAATATTTAAAAGCAAATATTTCTACTAAAATAGGCTGGTTTGGTTTCCTCCATCCTATTTCTCCTGATATATATTTAATCCCTAAGAAGAAGAATTGTCCTGTTTGCTGGGAACATCTCTAATTTGGATTTTGGCAGGTTAAAAAAAATCTCTAGTTTTTGAAGAATACTTTAAATACTTTCCATCTGAGATACTGTACACAGAATATCCACAAGAGGGAACTGTTTTACGTAAAGACGACTTGTTTTCTGGTTGCTAAATTATTGCTTTCCAAAACCAGACCATCTTGATTTATATCACCCTGTCAGGATCATGTCCCAGATCTTATTACTTGGTAGCCACAGACAGAGTAAAAAAAATACAGTATTCATTAGAGATGTTTAAACACTAGCAGTTACGTAAACAAGTTTTTCAGGTCTTCTTTGTTGAAATACTAAGTAAAGGAACTTATATGTAGGTTTATGTTTACTCAGAATAGATGACTCCAGAAAAATGTAGCCTTAAATACCTTGTTTGCTTTGAATACAACTTCAAGTGCAGTTGTTAACACAGTCAATTAAGCTTGCAGCTTCTGTACACTTTTTTTTCTAAATGGATTATATGTTTTTTTAAATGTATCAAAAGAAGTGGCTTTTCTTGATCTAAAGCTGGACAGTCTGAATAATTCATTACAAATTTTATTTCTATGCATTCACAAATCCATGAACTAACTCTAAAATTATTTGACTTATTTGTGGTTTGCAATACTCATAAGTTTCTTCATACCGTAGTTCTTGTTCACAGATCACTTATGAAGAATTCAAAGCAAATACTCAAAATTTGCCATTTACTCTGTTAACTGATTACCTACATAGAATATCAGGGTTGGAAGGGACCTTAGGAGGTCATCTAGTCCAACCCCCTGCTCAAAGCAGGACCAATCCCCAATTTTCACCTCAGATCCCTAAATGGCCCCCTCAAGGATTAAATTCACAACCCTGGGTTTAGTAGGCCAATGCTCAAACCAGTGAGCTATCCCAGGTAATCATTTGAAGTCAGTTGGTTTACACAGAGGGTGAAGTTTAGCATGTGCATAAGTCTTTGCAGGATTGTGACCATATGTAACTAAACAGCAGGAAGGATTTCAAACTGGATATCAAGTATGAAATTACAATTTACAGTTCCCTATACACTATTTGGTTAGTTATGTAATACGAATATTTGACCAGCAGAAGCCTAAAATTAACTTTTCACAAGTATTCACAATGAACTGCATGCTAGAATATTCATATAAAGAAGTTCAAAGGGAGCGTGAACAGACTAAGGAAATTAATTTTTAAAAACCAACTTTAATTGGGGTCTAGTGCCGGTTAAGATCTATCCTGATCCTACCCTTTTAAAAAGAGGATTCTTTGTAGGTGTGGGAACTGCTGCTTGGAAAGACCAGCCCAGTCTGCACAGCAAATTCCAGTGTTCAGGGACCTTCATTGGGAATCCTCTGACATGTTTCCAAAGGTGTTGGTGACCTACAGTTTCCACTCACACCTCTGAAAAATCCGATATGGAGGAATGGCTGTGCACTGGTACACAACCATCTCTGTTCTACTCCACAGGTGGCTGCTTTTTCCTGATGGGTATAGGGATTTCTATGTATGTATAACCCCTGTTAAAGTGAGCTCTCTCCTTCATCTCCAACCCAGAGGCCTCTGGCAATTGAGCTACTCTCAAGGTTCTAGTCCTACTTCAAGTGTGTGGTTATCTAATAATTACATCGTTGCAGCACCAGCTGTCCCCGCTGTGGGTTTTTAAACATCTGTGAGCAGTCAATAACTGGTAAAGCCAATGTCACCACCATAATCTGGGGCTGTGTGTGTCAGGGGAGAGCGCTTCACAACCTGACCCACTTTCCACCAGCCAGAAGAACCCCCTTTTTTCCTTGTCACAGCAATCCTTGCTAATCCTCTAGTTCCCAGGTGTTAAATATCTGGCCATTAGCCAGTTTCCTAAGGGGCCAGGTGTGTAGTATTCCGAACATACAAAGACCTCTGTATTGACAATGAGACCTCTCCTACATACAGAAGAAAGTTATCAGACTACTACTGAGAAGAACCCACCTCTTTGGTGGAATATGGGTGGTATACAGGAGCACACTAGGATCAAATTGCACTATGTATTTAGTGGTCAGGTTAGTGTATTTTTCAAAAGCGGCCCTGTAGAAAATCTTAATGCAGTCTTCAAATGTGGTTATTTCGATTTTTAAAAAGTCTCTATGACAGATGCAGAAACGGACACCATTACGGTCAGAGGTTAAGTAATGATTATTTTATAAGGGTGGCTCTATGCACGACCAATAAACAGATCTGCTGGGGAAATGTCATGCATGCACAGGCTTTGGTATTTTAGCTTTGGAGAGATGACAGCAGCATCTGCCTAGCACGTTGTGCAGACAACAGGGTTAGCGGAGCATGTGTCGAAGGTGGATTAAAAACCGTTTTTGTATTATCGTGAGCGTCTTTGTAATGGGCAGACGAAAATCGCTAGGGTCAGAGCAGATTTTTGTTGTTTCTTTTCCGTTAGTGTCGTTAGATTACATTTCATGGAGGCACCTGTGACATGCAGCCATTTACTGTGTTTGTAACGCATGGGAAAGACCTTTCTCCCCCGCCCCCTAGTTTCCCCATGTTCAGTTCACTGTTTTTTTTTCCAGCGGGCTTTGGAAACAGCAACTCCTCCCCGTATCTTCTGGCACCTGCTGCTGCAACTCAAGCGGCGTTTGGAAGATCTGTTTCTCTCCCTTCTCTGCCCCTCCTCCTCACATATAACCCCTCCCCCCCCCAAACACCTCGCAGTTTCGCATTAAGATTCTGATTAAATTAAACAGGGCAGAAATCCACGCTTCTGCCCCCCGCCCCAGCAGGATTAACGCCCCTACTCTCCCTCTTCGTCTTGCTGCGCCTGGTTAATTGCACTGGCCTTGTTGCTTCCAGGGAGGGCGATGGAGGAATAAATAAGATGAATGGCACCCGCGCAAGCTTCCAGCAGCTCCGCTGCCCAGTCCCATCTCTCTCGGTGTGTGTGTGTGTGTTTGTGTGTCTCTCTCTGCCCCGCATTTCGTATTCCAGTCACTACGATCTGCTGTACAGAGAGAGGATAGAAAACATCGGTATTGGAAATAAATCGCATTAGCCGAAGGGAGGGAGGGAAGCGAGACACAGAGACATGACAGGCACCGTGCGTTAGCCGGTACGTCACGGCAGTCACCAAACCAGCCAAGAGCACATTGGCTTTTAAGTGTGGGGGGGATTTTGTTTGCACCCTCCCCATGCTCCCCCTCCCTCCTTCTCTCCATCCGTCCATCCCCATCTTGGCTCTGGCGATCCGCGCCCCGGAGCCGGGGATTGGGCAGCAATGGGCTCAGCGAGGCGAGCAGGACTTGTTGGGCGGGCAGGGCTCGGGCTGAGCGCGGCTCCGCCTCGCTGCTACCTGTAAATTGTGTCTCTCGCGCGCCTCATCCAGCCCAATCGGCGGCTTCACCGGAGCTGGGGCGCCCGGGCCAGCTGGAGAGCAGAGCGCACGGGAGAAGGAAGCCCGGAGGGTGGAAAGCGCCGAGCCACGGCCGTACCGTGGCCATGGGGAGCCGGCATCCGGAGCTCTCCTGAGCTCAGCATCCTCTGCTCCAGCAGCCGCCGAGTCCCGAGCGGGGGAAAGCCCCCCCCGGGGTCTCCTTCATGCGCTCATCACCCCCCGGCGCCCGGGCCACACGCGTCGCAGCGGCTGCGAAAGCGCGTCTCCCGCCGGCTGCTGCCTCTGACAGGTAGAAGAGGAGCCGAGAGGGCGGCGCAGACAAACCCAGCCGGGGCAGCGGGGGCTGGTGTGTGGCCGCGTGCCTGGAGCAGCAGCAGCCGCCGCCTCAGCCCTGGAGGAGGACCCTGAAGGATGGGCGAGGAGGAGGCGGCAGCAGCAGCACGAGCGCAGATGGGCAAGTGGAGGATGAATTAGGATCCCCAGGAGGCTGCTGCCAGGAGAGAGCGGGGAGAGGCGCGGAAGGGGCTGGACTTGGAGGAGGAGGGGGGTGTTTGCGGGGGGGGGGTTGATTATTAATAATAAACAAGTTCAAGACTGCTACTAATAAACCACCGCCGGGGAGAGCCGCGGCAGAAGCTGGAAGAGACCCGTTGGGGGAGGGGGGGGGTGCGGCTCTGGGTACCTTGGAGAAGGCGCGGGTGGCTCGGCGGCATTAGCCTGGTGGACGTGGGGGTTGCGATTTGGGGGGGTGGGGTGGGGGCCGTGCATCTGGGCGGAAGAGGAGGCAGCGGGCTGGGCATCTCCTCTCCACAGCAGCAGGAGGGGGACATTTGGCATCGGCCGGGGGCCCCGGGGACTGCGCGGCATGGCTGGTGAGGGGTGTTTTGGGGGGCGCTGGCGGTGGGGGGAGCTCCCCGGAGCCCCCGCGCGCCCTGCTCGTTGTTAGCTATGGCAAATGGCAGCGGCGTCGGCAGCAGCAGCAGCGCCTCGGGAGGCAGCGGCGGCATTAGAATGAGTAACAGCATCAGCGCCAGCAATCTCAACACGGACTCGTCCTCGTCCCCGGTCAGCGTGCCCAAGATGGATGCGCTCATCATCCCGGTGACCATGGAGGTGCCCTGCGATAGCCGCGGACAGCGCATGTGGTGGGCTTTCCTCGCCTCGTCCATGGTCACGTTCTTTGGCGGGCTCTTTATCATCCTGCTCTGGAGGACCCTCAAGTACCTGTGGACCGTCTGCTGTCACTGCGGGGTCAAAAACAAGGTGAGCCCCCTTCCCCCTGGCGGTGGGGTGAGGGTGCCCAGTCTGTGGGGGTGATTTCAGGGGGTCTCCAAGGCGCTGGGGCACTGGGAGCGAAGGCGAGGGTTGTTCGGTGTTATTGTAGGGTCGTGCACTGAAGCGTTGATCGAGTAGCGGTGGCGGTGTTGTTGTAGGGTCGCCTTTTAGGCTCCGTGAGAGGAGCCGCGGCTGAGTATTGTAGGGTGGCTCTGTTCGGTGTCACGTTAGGAAATGTTTCCCCTTCCCCAGAGACGGCTCCATCTTCAGCGACTGGTGACAAGAGAGTTCCCCCCCTGCTGTCTGCTGGCCAGGTCAATGCTGCCCATTGACAGAGCGGGACAGTTCCGCGGAGATGGCCCCCAAGATGACTCTCCCCTAGACTAAAGAGACCTCTTGGGGGGAAGGATAATTCGTGGTGCTGGTTGTTCTTTGCTGAATTAAGTTGTTTTCTTCCATGGTACCAAGAAGGAAAAACTTGGTAAAATTCATTCCTCTTGAGGCTAGGTCCACAGAACCAAGCGCCTCTCTTGGGCTTCTATTTGGTGTGGTAAATGTAGATGTATTTTGTGAATGTGTAAGTAACTGTACTGGATCAAATTTTTTTCTATAATGTCCCCAGGATGTAGCACTTAAGGGTGCATCGGAGTCCTGCCACCATTTACACCTTACCTTACCAGATGGGAAGTAGCGCAGTGAACACGTCAGCTTCTCTGAGGTCGCCTTCAAAACCCAAACTAGGAGACCGATCATGGCTAAACACAGATTATCATGATCGTTCCTTTTTTTTTTTATTTGAGAGAAATGGGACAGAAAGTGTTAAGGCTTTGAATTTGCTAAAGTGGATTTTGACAGGCAATTTAAGACCCCAAAATAGACTGGCAGCTGGAGTTTCTCCCCTTCCCTTTTCACATTTTTTGGATTACACATGGAATAATATCTGCTTTAGTTATTCCTGGCACACACATACTCACAAGAACACACACACCTTTTAATATATGGTTGCTAGGTTGCTAGCTTGCTTTGACGTACAGTGTGCTGCCTGCCCCTCCCCCCCTTACATATGATCTGGCACAACCTGGCTGCACAAGAGGGGTTTGTTTGTTTTTTACTGGAAATAGGAAAAAGTTATAAAGTAAGGTAATCATGTAACATCTAGGGAAATGTGATACAATTCATTAATATCTTTCTTGGGGTGTTCAGGTAGTTTATGGTAAAGTTGCCTGAAGAAGAATCTCTTAATTTCAGTTGGAAATAATCTGGGTTTATAATAATTGTGCTATCAGTGGAAAATGTGGCAATTAAATAGATGGGGTAAAGTAAAACTTTTAACTCAGGTTTGACTTACAGAAAAAATACCAGGCAGTGGATATACTTTTATTAAACAAGAAATCTCCAAGGTAACTGAAATGTGAGCTTGTGGAAGGAGAGATTTGCCAGGTGTGCTCATAGAGCTTAGTTGTATTTTATGACAATAAATATGTGCTTTGGAAAATACTGGTTCCTATGAAAGGAAAAACCAAATTCCTAAGAGAGGGGTATCTAGCTAGATTTGTCTGGAGTTTCCCCTCTATATTTTAGTCTCCTCGTCTGCTGGTGGTGATGAGCCACAGAAGGCACAAAAGATACAGAAAATCCTAAGAGGTGATTGACATCATCGCCTACTTCTTCACCCATGAGATTCAAAAGCTAGAGCAAGCCACCTTTTAACAAACTGTTTATTATATGGCTTTCATAAATGTCCTTGGACTGACAATCTGTTCTTAGGAGATGGTCAGTTAAAGCAGCTCATGTATCTCTTCAGGAAAGTTAAGAAAGGCACATCTACATTGTCTTCTAAATATGCATTTCAAATAGTCCAAATATGTTTATTGAGTTACATAATTGTCTGCCATCACTGGTCTGAACCTTTTATGTTTGAGTTGTCTCAGGGCTTACTTACTTGTGCAGGACAAATCCTCATCCAGTAGTAAGACAGGATCTTACACATCTTGGAGCTAAAATAGCCAGCTCCATGACAATCTGTCCGTGGAAGAGGTTAGGGAGGACAGTGGAGGACTCTGCAGGCAGGGGAAGACGTGCACCTTTTTTAGGACGCACCTATTAAATTTGTGCAGGTTTTCTAGCATTTGGTAAAGAATAATTAGCAAGGCTCCAGTCCTGCATTACTGGCACACCCAGTAGTCCCACTGATTTCATTGAGAGTTCTGGGTGCACAAAGAGTGCATGATTGTACCGCAAATGCTAGAAAAGGAGCTTGCAACAGATACTAGCTGAAATGACAAATGAAGCCCCCTTAAACTTCTGCACAAGCCTTATGCCCCATGGCCACTTGGGAAAGGCAGTCTCAATAGACGTGTAAATATGCACACCTTCCCATGTATATTATGTCCTCTACTTTGAACCCTCAGCAGAAGTACTGGGGCTGCCCCATCTGTTTGGCCTGAGAAGCAACTGTGTTGAGATCCTTCCTTCCTAGTAGGTCCCTTTTCCTTCTCCTCTGGTGGGGCAGAGCTAAAATATCATACTCCTCCATCTATGTAAGGAGTGGTCACAGTGTTCTAATACATTTTTTCCATCTCTGACTTCTATGATTTATACCAAATAATTTACTTATATATTAAAAGTCAGAGGGAGCAGAATTACTTTGTCAGCAGCTGATCAGTACATCAAGTTCATGGCAGATTCCAGGAATTCCATCACCTGTTATTCCAATAGCAGCAAATCAGTAACTGTATGCTTTTCCTTAGAACCCCAGTTTAAAGCCCTGTACTTAATATTCCTGCATAACTCTGTCAGATTCACTTTGTGGATCTAGCTCTTTTTAGCAGATGCATTTTATGGAGCTACAGTTCTTTTTTTTTGCTTTTTTATTTTTAACTGCATTGTGTTTACAGTTGTTTTTGGACTTTAAAACGTATTAAACACACTGTATTTAACCCTTTATGATATACAAAATGTGTGGCGGCGGCATTTTTCTTAGGGATGGGTACAACAAGAGAGAAGGGAATGATAATATCCAATAGAATGCTTTTCAAAATTCCAAAACTGTTGCATAGTAATATGAAATTAATACTCTCCATTTTTGCTATTAACTCTTGAAGTTACAATTTATTTTGGACTGTAGGCTTAATTTGAAAGATGGCAATATTTCTTTCTTTCTTACTGTTTTTTCCAGTCTGCCAGAGAGAATGATGTAAATTCTGATCTGTGTTAATCAGTACTTCAGACAATATAAAAGTCACTGCAATTTCTGGCCACTATTTTTTTGTTTGTTCTGTATCTAACAAGTTACAATTTTAATTTTGCAACAGTGCCTTTAGTCTTGTTTTTAGAGAGTTGTAAAATGCTGTTTGTTTCTCAGTGTTTTGTGTTTAACGCTGCATTTTAAGTAGTAAGTAGCTGTTTTCTTATTAAGAATTAGGATTGGTTCTTGAGTATGGTTTACCTTTTCTTTGTCTTCTTTGGCAAACCTGTTCATTTCCTAAATTAGTATTTAAAATGGTAGAACATGAGATAAGAATAAGGTAAATTAAACTCTGGTAATTTTACTTGCTATTATGTGTGGCAATACAATAAAAAGATTCAAATATGAATAATAAGAATTACATTTGCATTGTGTAATTTACACAATTACATTTGATGGGATTAAAAAAACAAGGGATATAATCCCTTGTGCTTCAGGGCATAAAGTAATCACTACCGTCTGAGGGTAGGATGGAACCATCTCCTCCATGGACATAATTGTCCATTACAGGTTTTCTTGGAACTTCTTTTGAAGCATCTGATACTGGTCACTTGATAGATATTGGATGAGATGGACCTGCTACTGGCAATGCCTGTGTTCCTGAATGACACTACTCTACCTTCAAAGTGTTTGGTTATATACTAGTTAACCTATAAACAAGCTAATCAGACAGACTGCCTGGCCCTTGCACAGGTTTGTAATGGAAAGAGAGGACATGTAGAATGCCTTTCCCACAGGGATTGCATGAGCATGCAAGACAGGGAGTGGGCCCAATGGGAGTCCTTTTGCGGAGGTGGCCAGGCACAGAGTGCCCTCTAGAAGGGTGGGACATTGGCACTTATCTGTGCTCCCTAGATCCCCAGAGGGCATTATTGCCTTAGTTATGTCTCCCAGAGCTCCTTCTAGTATGGCGCATCTTTGCGACAGCCCAGTTCATAGCGTTCACAGCTGTTTCTTTAAAAACAGATGTTTTGGGGAATTTGCTTGACTCACATATGACTACTATAAATAGCAAATCACTGGGACACACCTAGTTAGTGACTGAAATTATTAAGCGACAAAGGGTCCTGTGGCACCTTATAGACTAACAGAGGTATTGGAGCATAAGCTTTCATGGGTGACTACCCACTTCGTCAGATGTTTGCATCTGATGAAGTGGGTATTCATCCACGAAAGCTTATGCTCCAATACCTCTGTTAGTCTATAAGGTGCCACGGGACCTTTTGTTGCTTCTACAGATCCAGACTAACACGGCTACCCCTCCGATACTTGAAATTATTAACGAACTATTAACCATAAAACTCCTCTTTGCAATTAACTTAGGCCACTTATTTCAGTAGATTTTAAAAAAATCACAGTGTTAGGACTGGTTGAAAAAAATTCTTCAACTGTTTTTGATTGGCAAATTGGATTTTCAGTGAAACTAAAATTTTCATGAAGTATCTGTTTTCCTTGAAAATGTTAGAATTTTCATCCACAAACCAAACCCTAAACTGGAAAAAGTTTGCCAATGAAAAGTCAAACATTTCCCTGGAAGGGGAAGCCCCATTTTCATATAGACAGGCATTTTAGCTTTTTATGTAGTGACATCTTAATCTGTGGACACTCCTCCAAAAAACCCAAATATCCAGATATATCAGGGGTATACTTGTATGTCAGATATACACATATCTGTAAGGTGGGAGTGCCCTTGGTTCAAAGCTGCCTATACAAAGCTTGTCTTGCCTCTCTTTTTAATACGTACTAAACAGAAGAGGATTGGATGGCTCATCAGATTAATAGCGAACTACAGAGATTTTGCTTTTAGGTTAGAGGTCAAACCCAGCCAAGGTTGGTAGTGACTGAGACATTCATCATAGAATCATAGAATATCAGGGTTGGAAGGGACCTTAGTAGGTCATCTAGTCCAACCCCCTGCTCAAAGCAGGACCAAACACCAATTTTTGCCCCAGATCCCCAAATGGCCCCTTCAAGGATTGAACTCACAACCCTGGGTTTAGCAGGCCAATGCTCAAACCACTGAGCTATCCCTCCCCCCATTACCATCTTCGGGTTGACTGTATGAAACTACTTGGTGAGTCTGAGTTCTGTTTCTAGTGGGCAGGTTGCCAGTTGTGATGTGAATATGTCATCAGAGAGGTCAAGGAGGGAAAGGGCCTTGAAGGCAGAACTACCTTCAATCCTTTAGCAGTTCATTCCAGAACAGCAATTAGGCACCTGCATTGAGATGCTCACACTGCTGTTGTCCAGGCCATACATCTGCTGTGGAGAAAAATGTGCTTTCAGTCTCCAAAGCTCCTAATTCATTACTAAATTCATTTCAATTTTAAAAATGTAGATGATAAAAATAGAAACAAATCCAAAATATCAAAGATATGGATAGTGCTTTAAAAGGCAAACAAAAAGCCCTTTAGTGGGCTATGAGTTAATCACTATTCTGACCTAGCACCATCCACTGGCTTTTGCAACAAATATGTTTGACAAAGACAAAAATAAAAAGCAAAATCTAAAGTGACGTGCTCTAATATAACACTGGATTACCCCATCACATCACATAGGTGTAAGTGTTACTATGGAAACCATTAGACATCACACTTTTTCCAAGTGTAGCACAGTTGAAGCAACAACTGTGATAAGGAGCTTTGTGCTGTTTAATATTGATCCACATACTCAAGTCTGATGCCTGTGGGATTCCTGCATGCAGTATATAACTCTAAATGTAGATTCACTGTGAACATTTAGACATTTCACTAGGTCTAAACATAACCTCTCTCTAACAGTTACATGTTGATCTGCAATAGAGAAGGTGTGTGAGGCACTACTGTAAGTCCTCTTAAAGGACCTTTTTAATCAATTTAGCTTGCAACCTAAATTTTCTGAACAGGAGAGTCCTCTGTGGAATCCTACACTCAAAACATAGACACTCTTGTAGCCCTTCAGTACAATCACAGGAAAGTGGATTGTGAGTTTCTCTCATCAAAGCTCCTTATTTCAGAGTGTGGAGCATGTAGTGACCAACTTGCTAACTATGGAACAACAGTCAACATTTAATGTCCTGATCCTGATGCTTCAGTCCCAAAAGACTTCAGTGAAGTTCTATGTGAGTTTAAGGGTATGCCTGTGCAGTCGCTTTGCCTGATCAGGCAGTAAACTAGCAATGGCTACATATTCTAGTATGCTGGATTGTAGGATGGAAGTCCTAGAACCTAGCTAAAACCAGGAATATGACAATATAGAGTATTCCAGCAGGACACTAAGGGGAAGAAGGAGGGGAACTTTTCAGTTTTGATGAAAAGTTATCTGTCTGGAATTGTATGAAGATCCTGGAATTTCATGAAGCTGAATATTCAAGTTTTCAGCTTCCCAATTGAAATTTGTCCAGGGAAATCTTAAAAAGCTGCACTCTGAACATGCATTTGGTGGAGTTTCTTGTCAGAGGAAATATAGTGTGTGTATGTGTGTGTGTGTGTGTGTGTGTATATATATATATATACACATAGAGTGTGGGTGTATATATATGTGTATACACACACACACACTATATGTATATGTGTGTGTGTGTATATATATATATATATATATATATATATATATATATATATATATATATATATAACATCTACTTTAATGGATGGAAATGCATTATTCTCCTGCACATTTGAATTCAGGAACTGAAAGGAAGGTGGGGAAAGAGATATTGTGTTGCAAGTAGAAGGGCGTTGCAATGTGGGTGCAAAACTCTACCACAGATCAGAACAGTAACCTTTTACACCTATTACACCCATCATTTGCACAGGTATAAAGGATAAATGACAACAAAAGGTGTAGGGCAGTGGAGAATTGGGCCCTGTATGCTTGTGTGTGTGTGTGGTTGGGTGGGGGCGAGGGGATAAACACGGAAGCAGCCCAGCTGCTTTTGAGCAAAATGAAGACTGGAAGTACAGCAGCAGAATCAGTTAGTGCTTGTGTCTCTGAAGGGGGAGATTGGACTTGGGTGAATTAAAAAAAAATTAAATTTGTCAAATTATTCATGCATATATTAGTCAAATAATTATCCCGGCTCTAAACCTGGGTGAATAAATTATATGCACACACACGGAATAATGTATTAATTCACCTTATTTGACCAACTCTAATGGATTGCTATGGAAGGGCCCATTTTGAAGTCTAGATATTAATGGTCCCAGATTATATGCCAGTTTTGAATCTATGAAAGGAACACTTTATTCCGATAGGTAGCACATATGATCCTGTTTGAATGAATGCAATGCTGTAGGGTTCAGTTTGATTTGGCCATGTTGCTTTTTGATGATCTGTGATATGTATTTGTCAGTTTGGTAGCTCCAGAAACTGAGAGCCTTAATCAAAGCCTGTTGAATTTGATGGAAACAGTTCTACTGACTTCAGTGGGCTTTTGGTCCAGGCCCTGGATGAGTATTATGGACTTTAAAACATTTTAAAAAATCTTTTCTGTTAACATTTTTGAACATTACAACTAAATTTAAAAAAAAATCGAATCCAGTTTTTACCATTCATGCTGTTAATGTACTTTTTGTATTTTACTTATCTTGTTCATGTGCTAGCTTTAGCCCTTTGCTGTTGTGTTTGGGTTTCTAACAACACTACAGGAGAAAAGTTAAAAACTTGTGTGTGTGTGTGGGGGGGTGTCACATTAAGATTTTTAACTATTTCTTGGCCCCTTTGAAATGAAAGTCTGGGTGCTGAAACTGTATTGATAGTACATCTACCATGGTCCATATCCTGCAAAAGCGATCATCATGGGTGGGCATCTGCACTTTTGCAGAGCCACACTGATTTCAACGGAGCCATGCATGGGCAAAGGTCTCCACTCACATGGATTAGTTTGAAGGACTAGGGCTTACGTTTGCAGCTAGGTCCCAAGCCTGCAAATCCTTGAGCATGCACCTCACTTTACGACTGTAAGCAGTTCTGTTGGTTTAACTGGGATTTCTCCCACTAAGTAAGTTAAACGTATGCAAAAGTATTTGCAGGATTGGGGCCTTAGTTTGGTGCATTTGAAATACAGCATTTGACGTATCCTTGCCAATATTTTAATAAACATGGGTACTAGTTGTACAAGTCATGTCACTTCTCTGTTCCTCAGTTTCTCCATCTGTAAATTAGGAATAATAATACTTTTTTTTGTAAAATGCTTTGAGATTTATGGCTGAAAAGCATTATATAAAAGCTAGTATTGCATTTATTGTGTATAAAGGGGAATCCTTCAGGCTTTTATGTCCTTCAGTTGTGTGTATGTAATGGCATAAAATAAATTATACTCTGTCAAGTATACAGTATTCATGGAAAAACTGGAATTTATATGCAGAACTGAATATAAAATATATGGGCAAACAATATGACCTCACTATTAATATATAATGGGATAAACAAATACCCATTAATACCTGGTCATAATGCCACTGGGGAGCTATTGTAAAATTATAAACCACAAGAATGAAGCTTGAATGGCTTGTTACTAAAACCATCAGATAAAATTCCACCATGTTACACATTTATTGTTTGGTTTATTAATGTACAGAGAAGTAAGTTTAGAATATATCTTTCTCTTGTTCAAAAAAAATTGTGGCTAAATATTTCTTACCTTTTTCTGTGCACTTTGCATGAAATACTTTAATACTTAGATAACTCTTTGATCGCCTTTTTGTTAAACTCAAAGGGAGACGCGTTCAAAGGTTGTATTGATAAGTTAAGGGTAACCACAGCATCAGTGATGCTGTAGTTAATTTCCATTCTCTATATAAGGAAATACTGTTGTGGTTCAGATACTCTGTAGTAACTATTTGTAAATGGTGTCAAATAAAATGATTCAAAGTATAGTGCTTTTCTTAAACATCTTAAGATTTTTTTTTATGAAGAGCTATGCTAATGAATTTATTAATTTTTGTGAATTTGCATAAGTATTCCATTGGGCATAAATGATTGAACTGATTTACCAGTGGCTGGAGAGTTGTCTTATTTGGACTATGAGAGTCATCATGGGTTAAGATTTTGTCATGGTTATTTTTAGTAAAAGTCAGACAGGTCACAGGCTTCCGTCAATTTTGTTTATTGCCCGCAACCTGTCTGTGACTTTTACGGGGGGTGGGGAGGGGAGAAACTAACAGCTCCAGCCTCCATCACCTGTGGCAGCGGCTAAGAGCTGCAGGGGCCTCTGCTGCTAGGGTGACCAGATGTACCGATTTTATAGGGACAGTCCCGATTTTTGGGTATTTTTTCTTATACCTCCAACCCCCTGTCCCGATTTTCACACTTGCTGTCTGGTCACCCTATCTGCCGCCCATGGCACAGGGCTGAAGCTGAAACAGAAAATGTCACAGAAGTCTCTGAAAGTCAAAGAATCCATAACTTCCATGACCTCTGTGACAAAATCTTATCCTTAGCCATGAGTGATACAAGTTTCTTGTCAGTTGTTCTCAACTGAGTCCATTGGCCACAAGTTATTGAAGTCACTTGAATTACAAAGCCTATTTGCTAATCATAAATATATGCTTCTATTGGGTTGTGGGGTTACAGTTTTTGGGTTATGATCCTGCAAACCTCTCTCATATATTTAATATAATTTAAGTAACCTAGACTACTTACTCACGTTTCCTCTTCCCCAATACGTACGTATCTGGCCCTTAGATTATATGTGATACAAACACTCCCCTCCTTTTGACTACATGATGATTTCCTTCATTTCCTTAATTTTTGTAGAAGTGAATATTTCTAACATTCTGTTAGTTTAGTGCAACTGCATAATCTATCTTTATTATGTGGCACAGCCTTTAATTTTAGATTCCGGTTCCTGTATTCCATATATACTTATATCTGTTAGTGTGCCAATTTGTATCAACAACAGAAACAATGGACTGCTATTAACCCTAGGTTATTTTCACATAATTTGAGGTTCCTTGCTATAATAGATACTTGTTTTTGTTTTGTTTAGTTTTTTCCACCATACATTTATAGGGCTATAGTCCATACTTATTCTTGAGTATTTTTGAGAGAGGTGTGAATTATATGTCCAAGTAGTGAAGTATTCCAGTAGGAATAGTCTGGCTTAAAAAAAAAAGACATGCCTAGCTTTGGTGCCTGTTATATTGACTAGATTTTGGGATCTGAAGGAGTCATTGGATGATCCTAACTCTTGTTGGCTTCAAGTGAAGTATGCCAGTGATGAAGGTAGTTCAATGTGCCTAAAATATGCAAAATACCCCAAGTGAATGAAATCCTAAGAGTTAAACATTTTGTGTAGTGAGCAAGATATTTTAACATTCCTTTGGGAAAAGTTACTTCATATGTTAAGTTATAATAAGACAAAATCCTCTCCCCCTTAATTGTGCAAGTAATGGCATTGGTTTTGTATAAGTAAAGGGAACAGGATTTTTACCCTATGTCTTACACTCCTCAAAGATAACAAAGAACTTTACAAACTCTATACACAGAAATCACGTAGGATCAGATTCTTAAAGGTATTTATGTTCCTAAAGAACCAGGTAGGTGTTAATTTGGATTTTCAAAAGCCCCATCTATACCTTTAGGTGCCTAAATACCTTTAAAAATCTGACCCTTAGTGCATTGCTGGAATGCATCCACCTCTAGGATGAAAAAAGTTGACAACTGTCCATTGTTAACAGTACTACCCAACTGTTTAAAAGTCTGATGCTTCGTGGTATTTAAGCATTTCCTGGGAGAGGCACTGGCTGAACACCTCACATGAGCTGTTCAGCAGCTGATAAGATTTGGCCCCAAGGCAGGAAATGAAGAAGAATGGAACATTTAATTCTCCTGAAGTTTAAAGTAGTAATAGTTGTAACAGTATTATACTTTGCACTAATATTATAGGACTCTTACATTAATTCTGTTAAAGTATGCATGATTTCTATAGGAAATTGTGCATCATGTAGCACATGCTATTTTTGTTGATACATGGCACTTAGGCCAAGACTTTCAAAAATAGATGCTTGAAGTTAGGCTCTTAAATTCATATTTAGGCACCTAAATAAGTGGTCTGATTTTTCAAAAGTGATGAGCACTCAACAGCTTCATTTGACTTCAGTGGGAGGTGCTGGGTACTCAGCATTCTGAAAATTTGGTCGCTTATTGAGGTACCTGAATATGAATTTAAGACCTGTAGTTTAGGCACCTTCTTTGAAAATATTGATCTTGCAGTGTTCTCTGAATTTCACTGATTTATGCATAAATTCAACATCCTCCCCCTGTCGTACACACACTCAGGAGAGTGTACCTCAATGTGCTATTAGCTTATGTACAATTTTACAAATGCTTCAAGGCAATAACATCTGGTACATTAGCCTGCAGCATTTATACATGTCTAGCCCTAAATTTCTTCCAGCCTAAGAGGCTGACGGGTATGGCTCCCACACAAACAAGGGTTTTGTTTAAAGCCGTTTACTTTTCAAATAATTTTAATAGTGTGTTAAGTGAGGAACAATGCATTTGTTTGGTATTTTTTGGTACTCTTCATTTTCTTGAATTTGTGGGGATTATTCTGAACAGAATATGACATGAATAGCTACACTTATTTCCTTTATGGGCTGTAGCGCGTTATTCATCCACAGGTGCTTTGTGCGAGTGGGTATATATGATCTTTCAGTGTTACCTTTAAAGAAAAGTAATGGCTTAAATATAGAAGACCTACATTCAACTCCTATGCCATAAATAGAGAGGTTTTGTACAAAACTAGAACACATCTCTGGAACTGAATGTATAAAATGCCTGCAGAAATAAAGACAGTCCACCATTAATATACGATAGGATGAGAGACCTGTGTAAAACCAGGTTATAAAAACATTGAGAAGTTCTGGTAACATTCTAAACTTCAAAAGTGGAACTTGTGTGGCTTGTTGCTAAAACCACAAGATCAAATTTCATGGGATTGCATGTTTATTATGTTCTTTTGTATAAAGGAAAGTATAATGTTTAATTTTGAAATCGCTAACATTCATTTTTGAAGCTGGTGAAGGGTACTGCAAAAAAGTGGCAAACTCTAGTACATTGGGTATAGGAATGCAGGACTCTTGTTCAGTCACCACAGCTCACTTGTTAAAACCCTTCATTAAGATTCAAGGTGATTATTGCTGAGTCATGCCAACAGATGGGTCACATTATCTCCAGCCAGGACATATAGGAATGGGCATATCCCTTCTGTCTAATGGGAATTAGTGCAGAGAGGTGGCCTAGATCAGGCTGATTTTGAGTTAGTAATAAATCCAAGCTCCAGGAAGTTTGTGTTAGCTTGCATACCCTGAATTAGAATGCTGTGTCGATGAGGGGCCAGGGACTCAGCCCATTCACAAGTACTGATAATATTTCTGATACTAATATAGGGTTGCCAGCCCTCCAGGATTGTCCTGGAGTCTCCAGGATTTAAAGATTCTTTTTAATTAAAGATTATGTCATGAGATGAAATCTCCAGGAACATGTCCGACCAAAATTGGTAACCCTACAGTGAGACAGGGTGTCATGCATGGAGTGCTTCCAGGACTGGGGAGCAATTTCTGCCCATTGAGTGCCTATAGCAGGGGTGGGCAAACTACGCCCCGTGGGCTGGATCCGGCCCCTCAGGGCTTTGGATCCATCCTGCGGGATTGCCAGTCTCGTTGTTCCGTGGACCTCGGGAAGCGGCCAGCACCACGTCCCTGTGGTCCCTGGAGGATGGGTGGCAGAAGGCTCCATACTGCCCTTGCCTGTGAGTACCTCCCATTGTCAGGAACGGGGAACCGTGGCCAATGGGAGCTTCGGGGAGGTACCCACAGGCGAGGGTGGTGCAAGGAGCTCCCTGCCCCCCCTCCCTCAGGGGCCGCAGAGACGTGGTGCTGGCCACTTCCCGGAGCAGTGCGGGGCCAGGGCAGGCAGGGAGCCTGCCCTGTCCCACGCCGCTGCCACCCTGGAACTGCTCCCGGAAAGCGGCGCCGGGCTAGAGCCCGAACCCCTTCTGCACCCTGCACCAACACCCTTCCCTGAGCCCCCTGCCGCACCCCAACCTCCTGCCGTACCCTGCACCCCTCCTCCATCCCAACCCCTTGCCGTACCACGCACCTCAGTTCTCTGCCCTGAGCCCCCTACCACACCCCTCCTCCACCCCAACCCCCTGCCCTGACCCCCCACCATACCCTGCACCTCTCATGCACCCCAACCCCATGCCCTGAGCCCTATCCCACACTCTACATACCTCCCTGCACCACTGCCCTGAGCTTCCTCCTGCACTATGCACCCCTCCTACACCCAAATCCCCTTCCTTGAGCCCCCTCATATACCCCACACTCCTCCTCTGCCCCAGCCCCTTTCCCTGAGCCCCTTCCTGCACACCGCACCCCCTCCCACACCCTGCACTCCCTCCCGCACCCCAGCTCCCTGCCCCAGCCCTACATTCATGGCCCTGCAAGCAATTTCCCCACTCAGAAAAAAAAAGTTTGCCCACCCCTGGCCTATAGGATTGGGACGGTAGGTTGTAAGCCCTTAAGGTCAGGAACTGCTTCATTTTTTTGCTCTACAGAGAGCATGATGCAAACTAGTTAAATAATATCATTTGGTGACTACAGTGGTAAAGATTTGGGGAGAATTGTAGATGAGTTATGGCCCATTTTGTTAATCTCCATGCTGTTGTTTTTTTTATCAATGTATGATATGTAACCGTTCCTACCCATCTCTCCTTGCTGCATTACCGGGGTGGGAACTTAGTGCAGATTGTTCCAGCAGGCTGGCTTGTCTTTATTGCTGGCCTGTATATCTTCACTTGTTCTGGCGCTGGAAATCTGGAGCCTTTTGTATCAGGCTGGCTGATGTCTTCAGTGCACTCTGTGGATGGGAACCTGGAACCAGCTGATTGGCAAAATTTAATGGCAAGACCCATGACTCTGGATGAAACCCTGCTGCGCTAAAAAATGTCATAGATGGGCTCTGACAATATCCCTGACTAGTGCTGACATAGCTACTTTGTTATGCCCTCTTAATTTTCTCTCAAGCCAAGGGGAGTTTTGGTGACACTATGCAGCCTGTATAGACATGTGCCTCATATGTTGAGACTGAGTTTAAAGGGAAACAGGTAGTCACAGGCTATATTTAACAACTGCTTCCTAATTCATCCAGTATATAAAGAACTCTAGTGTGAGATAATGGGTGAAAATATGTGACATTAAAGAAACAAAATGCCATAGGGCCTCCTCCAAAAGCCACTGAAGCCAATGGAAATATTCCCATTTGTTTCTATGGGCTTTGGTTCAGGCCCATTATCATTAAAAACCTTGGCCCTAGAGTTTTTGTTTTCAAACACTTAATATTCAGAGTTTCCAATGTTTCCATTATTTCATAATTTCTTGTAATCATCAGTGGCTGAACTGAAAACTAGAAAAAAATCATTTGTTTTTAGATTGTTTGAACTTCTGTTTATAAAAGAAGTAAAATTTGCAGTAAAATTCAAAACAAAAAGGCATTTTGAATGGAAACATTTTGTTTAGAAAATGTGAAAGCAAACCATTTCAGAATTTTTTTCCTGGTGTTTTTTTTGTTTTGTTTTGACCAAAACATTTTGGCAAATTTGATTTGAATTAATTAAATGTTTTGGTTGACTTGAATCTATTTTTTTTTCACGTGAAAAAGTTTTGAACAAATTATTTGCCCCAGCTCTAATAGAGACTTAATTAAAATATGTTTTGAATTTATTATGGTTTTCCTGTCAGGGAAATGTCTTCCCTCACTGACTTTAACTATTAAATAGTGCTGCTGTGGGCCAGTAAGTGTCTGCTATGTTTCACCCCTGAGCTGAATACTTTTCAGTGGTGTATCCTGAATGTAGTTTCTGTATTTGTCTTTTGAGTCCTCTGGGAATATAGACATTATATGTATTGTGTAACTGTCATAGAAAAAGACAATGGCTGTGTCATTTATAATTGGTGGAGATAATCATTCTAGGTGAATTGAAATCTGCTGATCTTACTGCCCCAAAAGCTTATGCAAATTATTACATTTACTTCTGAAAAGCTCAAATAAAATTATTATGCTTTCAGAGAACCATAGCAATCTTTCAGTCAATAACATAAGGATGTTCTACTAAGTGCTTGTCTCCATACAAACAATTTTAGTTTAAACTGGTGCAAACTCCTGTGCAGACACTCTTGTTTTGGTTTAAGAGTGGTTTATTTTGGTTTATCCTAAACCTAAATGATTTAATCTAAATTGAATCAAGCCTGAGTTAAATTGAAATAAGTATCCACATATCCTTTTGTACTAGTTTAATAAAATAGCTTTAAAATAACAATTTAAATTAACCCAGTGCAACTCTGTATGCAAATCGTAAGGATACAACATCTACCCCAATACACCCTTTACAAATGAAGGGTGGGACTTGTAGCCATTTTGGCTATTTTTGGACTATTTTGGGGTACTTTTTGACTGGGACTAGATGACAGAGGATGGATCACTCAATAATTGCCCTGTTCTGTTCATTCCCACAGAACCATCTAGCACTAGCCACTTTCAGAAGACAGGATGCTGGGCTAGGTGGATCATTGGTCTGACCCAGTATGGCCATTCTTATATTCTTATGGAAAATCACACCGGAAATCCATTGTGTTTTTTATGTTGTGTTTGCCCCCATGTATTATAAATGCTAAACATAGGAACATGGGGGGGTTTAATGTTATCTAATAAATATATGTTTAATATATTCACCCAGTTATGTTATGTGCCTGCTATTATATTTGTTTATTCATGCATAGATTCCATATTTCTCATTTCTACAGCAGCTAACTGACAGAGATTGTACACTTTCTCTACATGTCTCTTCAGTTCTACAGTACTGACAACCTCAGATATTGAAAAATTATGAGTCAGGCCTAAAAAATCATGGTATTTGTTTAAAAATCAAGACATAAAAATAATATATTATGAGTACTTTTTATTTGTCTTCTGATTTCTGAGTCTTGGAAGGTACATTTGATTCACATTTTCAAGTTTTTCTCCACAGTCATAAAAGCTAAAAACTTATTTTTGTTTTTAAATGAAAGCGAGAGTCTCACATAATCACAATTCCATAAATTTGGGTTTACGAAAACATCAAATATCATGAGACTTGCAATAAAATTGTGAGAGTTGGCAACACTGCTATGCCATTCTGTGTACCTTATTGATGGAATTCACTGCTATGCTATGCCTTTGCATTAATAAGGTGCATAGGTGTTGTGTGCCTCCATTGCACAGAGGTGAATTTTACCCTAAAACAAAATCAGGATCTTTAAAATGCTGCTATAAAAGAGGCCCAACATGTTCATTCCCTTCATACACAAAGCACTCATTGAATTCAAAGCTGGCCTTTGTGGTCTTCACAGCCCCCAGTTATATCCCAACCTGTTTTGGGGAACTAGAAATACAAAGAGAACCTAGAGATACAAGGTGGCTAAGGATAATATTTTTTACTGGACCAGCTTCTGTTGTCGAGAGAGACAAGCTTTTGAGCTTACAGAGAGCTCTTCTTGAGGTCTGGGAGATGTACTCAGACTGTAGGTCTATACAGCAATTAGACACCTGCATCTGGCCCATGCCAAGTGACTCAGGCTCACAGGGCTCAGGCTAAGGGGCTGTTTAATTGTGGTGTAGACATTCGGGCTCAGGCTGCAGCCTGAGATCTGGGACCCTCTTACCTCTCAGGGTCCTAGAGCCCAGGCTCCAGTCAGAGCCCAAATGCTTACACCACAGTTAAACAGCCCCTTAGCCTGGGCCCTGCAATCCCAAGTCACATGGCACAGGCCAGCCACAAGTTTTTATTGCAGTCAGGGCTGGCGCTACCATTAGGCAACCCTAGACGGTCACCTAGGGCACTGGGATTTGGGGGGCGGCGTTTCAGGTCCCTTGGCGGCTGCCGGCGGGAGAGGCTGCCGCCAAAATGCCGCCGAGATCCCCGGTGGCCAAAGAAGCTGCCACAGAGGACCCCGGCAGCACTTCGGCAGCAGCTTCTTCGGCCGCCGGCAGCCTCTCCTGCCGCCACCGCCTAGGGCGGCAAAAAAGCTGGCGCCGCCCCTGATTGCAGTGTAGACACACCCAGAATTTCACAGCTAAATACAAGGTGGAACGGATTGTTTAGCTTAAGCAATTAGACCATTCCAGGTGAAGTGGCCAGTTAATATCTTTTGCAGTCATGGGCATGGGGAATTATAAATTGTCCATAATAAGCCATAAATCCAGTTTCTCTGTTAAGTACATGATTTTTAGTGTCTAGCAAATTTATGAATATAAGCGCCTAGGCTCATCCTTTGAAGGTGTTATACAGAGAATCTAAGTATTATACAATATCATTTGTATCACAGTAGTGCTTACAGACCTCACTGAGATTGGGGGGCCCTACCATGCTAGGCACAGTATATACACCTAGTGAGAGACAGTCCCTGCCTCAAGCATTTTATAATCCTAAATCAGCAAGATGGACAAAGGATGGGGAGGGATAGCTCAGTGGTTTGAGCTTTGGCCTGCAAACCCAGGGTTGTGAGTTCAATCCTTGAGGGGGCCATTTAGGGATCTGGGGCAAAAAATTGGGGATTAGTCCTGCTTTGAGCAGGGGGTTGGACTAGATGACCTTCTAAGGTCCCTTCCAACCCTGATATTCTATGATGCGAGAGGAAACTGAGACACAGAAGTGAAGTGACTTGCTGTGACACTTTACGGGGGTAACCCAGGTGTCTGGGGTGGATCGCTGTTACCTGCATATAGGATCACGGAGTCTTGTCTGTGCCCACCAGGGGAAGTTCTAAAACTATCAGTTGCCAGCAACATAAGCGCTTCACTCTGCACTACTACGAGCCTTGCTCTGTCCCTCTGCAGGCTAGCAATTTATGAATCCCACTTTGTTACCCTTGAGTGTCCAGTCACTTACCTTCTTGACACCCATAGTGTACACCAATATATTGCCTCTATGGAAGTGGTGCACTCTGGATTACCAGCTTCAACTCAGTTCAACACATTCCTTAGCACAAGGCACTTAGATGTTTCTATAGGAAAACCAAATTGAAGTATATTTAACAAGCTTGAGTTAAAGAATTAAATAAAAGCAAATAAAATGATTTTGAAACCTAATGTTACAGGTAAAAGAAAAACATAACATGCACTGTATAGCCTATATTTATTAACGTGTTACTTTCCTGTCTAATAATATATTTCGTACAGTGCTCGTCTAACCCAGAGATCTGGGATCCACTTTTCATGAGACACTCTCACTAGCAGAGTATCTCCCCTATAATTGGTAACATCTTGGGCCCTTTCTCCCTCTGTTACAGAGTCCCAGACATTTTGTCTCCATTCAAAACCAGGGCATTTCATTAACTTCAGCTCAGCCCTGGAGGTCCTTTGGCCAGAATAGTTTCTTGGGGTTCTCTTGTCTTTGTAAATGATTAGGCCTGCACCTGATCCAGACTGTAAAAACAAGACTGGGCTGGGTTGGGTTGAAAGATGTTGAATGTTCTCACTCTTGACTGAGGTAGCTGAGACCCCCCTTCCGCTCATCTCTTCACAGTTTTAGAACATAATAGTCTACATTTTACATATCACTTAAAATATTTCCTGTACCAACAGCTTGCAATAACCATGATGATCAGCTAGTTCATAGCAGAGAACAGACATGACCCCCTTCAGGGAAGTATCATGAGGATGGTTGGACACCGGTATAATATACCTGTCTGGGTACCTCTGTGTCACGCCTACTCAAGTCCACTCAGCAAAGTCAAAATTAGAATGCAGATTCTCTTACTCAGAGGGCACTGTAATATCAGCTAGACCCCTCTCTATCTGGATAGCAGGTTATTATCTTCATTTTACAATGAACTATAAAGTGCTAAAATTCACCAGAATGTACATCCCTGGTGGACTCCTTTCTTTTTACATAAAACAAATCACCTGAGTGTTTTATATCTCAAAGATTTATATCTCTAACCCTCCTCAAAATTCTCAGGAGAGCCCTAAGCATGTGGGACAGGAGGTGGTAACAGTGGAGTAAAAGATGCTGGCCCACCCAAAAATGCAAACCTGGGCAAAAGCCACAGGAAGTTCAGAGGGTGCAAGTAATGCAGAACTAAGCTGCTAGTGGAGTAACATCACCACCTGCTTGATACCAGCAAGTGCAATGTTGTACTGCAACTAGATACTGCTAATAAACCAAAAAGGCCTATAGAAATGACTAAACCATTAAAATTCCAATTTTTGGCATAAATTCAGGCTTGGTTGCTGTAGGTTATGAGATGTAATCTATTTACTTACAAGGAGATATGAGCTCCTCAATAGTTCTGAGTCATCTTTTATTTCATAAGAAGAGATTCTGTGTCACAAAGCCATGCACGTTGTACAGTATTTGCTGTCTATGTATGTAAAACATTCGTAGGATGTGCTTGCATGAGCACTGCTCTACTGCTGTAATAAAAAGACTATTCATACTGTAGAGAGTTCTTGAGCTGTTTTATATATACAATGTATCTGCATAAATAGGTCATAACACCATGTAAAAGTATCTACTTTTTTTCCTTCCGTTGGTAAAGGTATTTTTTTTTCTTATAGACAAGTAAACATCTTTTTTTTTTCTTCTTCTATTTGTCACGTCTCTCAAAGGAGACAGGTGATTCCTGTGTTGTGCTAAAGGTTTGATATATATATAATATTTATTTCTTAAAGCATGTGGACGGCTCCAAAAATAATGCTGCTTCTAGAACTTGAGGATTTCCAGTTAAACATATGCTTGTTGATTGTACTATTTTTAGTTCCTTTGAACAACACATGCTGTTCCCAGATATTATTCGTGAATGTAGTATTCTGTTCTTAAGAGGAAAATATCTCAGTGTCAAGGTTCTCTCTTTGTAACCAAGAAAGGAAAGATTCAGGGTGCCTGTCAATGTTCTATTTCTTTGAAAGCCTGGGAGACAAGGCTAGAGATAATAACAATTAATAATACATGAATTGTATCTAAAATGTACCCATTTGACTGTTGAGCTGATGCTAACAATGATTTTGGCGGGGGGGGGGGAGGCGTGGAGAAGAACAGGTGAAATGATCTGAGCCAAAATAAACATGAAATACATTGTACAACCCATAATGTAATTGTGTGATATATGGCAGATGAAAAACAACCTAGCTCAAAAATCAGTCTGCTTTTGTTCAGAGCAGCATTTATAAAGGCAAATAGACTTCATGTAATATTCTGTTTTAAACACTTGACATTATTATTGTACTTTATTTTAAGAAAATTTAGGGAACTGTACCTTGTTTGCAGAATGGATTAAATACATTTAGTGTATCAATGATGCTTTGGAAATAAGAAAGTATTTTAGATAGTTCATAGCAAGTGTCCAACTGCATAGAATTTGGAAACTTGTTCTTCAAGCACAATCCTTTTATAGTTTTTAACTGCCATACAAATCAATTTCCCCCCAAAATTTAGATTATTGTAAAAACATTTTCTATTGTTCTTAGGCTTTGTAGAAATAAATAAAAATCCCTTTTCATAATTTCTCTGGGCAAGATTATGGTGTTCTTAAAGAAACAGGCATTCCCAATCCCCAGTGCTTCAAAGTCTGCGTTACAAACACTGCAAGGGAAAGAGATTGCAAACAAAAATGAAATTGCTTTTGTCCCTGTTGGGAGGAGTGCAAAAATTAAACAGCATACATACTGGAAAGTTGTAAAAAATGGTTATTTGTACCTACATAAAAGAATGGAGGTATTTCCAATATATTATTTCTATTTATGATGGTGTCCCTTAATATTTATTCCAGTTTTATTTTTTACAGATCAAAGTGTGGTTCATATATCATTGCCTATAATATTCAGCATCTGCTAATACCAGGTTTCTTAGATACAAGCCAGCGGGTGATGTTGCTTCCTCATGGTTAGAGTGGGTAACTGGGAGTCAGAGATTTTTCAAAGATGATGAGGGAATTGAGCCACACCAGTTGCTGGTGAAATTGATATGAGTTCAGTGATTAAATCCCCTAATCACCTTGAAAAATGCTGAACCCGGTTTTTACTTCCAACTCTGCCACTGACCTGTTGCTATGTCATTTATCTTTTTGTGTGTCTTGAATTCTCTCTGCCTCATTTTGTCCATCTATAAAATTAGGACAATAATACTTACCTACCTCACAGGAAGGTTGTGAGGCTTCATCACTTGTTGCTTGGAAAAACATTTTCAAATCCTTAGATGAAAGGTGCCAAATATTTTAACATCTCCAAACCATAATAAATGGGACTAACCCAATATGACCATAAGATGAAAGGACTAAATATTCATTCATATTAAGAAATTAATTGCATTATTTAAAATGCTTTCGCCAGTGTCCATTTAAGTGTAAGAAACAGAAACAAATTATATACTAGATTATTAGTGAAAAGCGTGCACACTGAATATTGCTTGCCAATAGCTCTTGTATAGGTCTGTAATAATTTAATAATAACTAATAGTGGTTATGACCAAACACTGATGAACCTAGAGAAAGTACTAGAAAATGTATGATAGGAAACACTCATGCATAGGATGATGCAACAATAAAGCTGAGTGGTGTGGTGATGTGCTGAAGTAGACTGGACCGTTTTCTGTCAGAACACGCAGTTCAGTCGAAAGCGAATTGCTTCCCCCCAAAAAAGGGAGGGGAAGATGAGGTTCTGACAATGTCAAAACATCTCATTTTTATATTTTTGAAATGAAACATTTTGATTTTTCTCCGTGAAATGACGTTTTCTTTCAAAATATTTTTAGTCTGTATTACATTAAAATAGATTTGAAATCAAAACAAAATGAGACATTTTGATCAAACTGAAATAGTGACGAGGGAGAGTTGTGTGGAGAATTTCAAAATTTTGGGGTGTTGTTCCAACTTGGCATAAAAATAAAATTCAGAATCTCAAAATCCTCCACAAAATGGAATTACTATTCTCCACTAGCTATACACGATAGGCCTTTTTCATCCCTATGCCCTGATTCTCCACTGCCTTGCCCAGTGATTGTTCGCTTGTGCTTGTGCAAAGTTGGTACAAAATGTGACCATCCTGATAGCATATCACATTCACATTGTGTCTGTAATGGTCCACAGAAAGTGTGAGACAGGAAACATGCCTGATTTTCTACTATATCAGCAGTTGATTTTAATGGACTAAAATCTGAATTCAGACACATCCATATAATCCCACTGAAATCAATTGATTAGATGCTAAAAAGGTAGGGCTTGGCCTTTTGCATCTGGAACGATGTCTACACTGCTAAAAGGTACGTTCTTAACTCGGGTTAGCTTGGGTTAAAATGTCCATGAAGACACAGCAATTCAGCTTTTAACTCTGATTATTGGCTCAAGTTAAATTATTAATTGATAATGTTGATTATGGTAGAGTCTAAGGAGCAGGCAATAATGGAGTCCCAGCATGCTAGGCATTACACAAAGACAAAGTAGTAGGTGGTCCCTGCCCCAAGGAGCTTGCAATCTAAATGGACAGACAGACCCAGGGTGGGGGAAGGCATAGAACACACAAGCAGAGTGAACAATGTGACAACAGCAAACGTCATGTTAGTTCCAGGAAGGTGGGGTTTTTTTTCTCTTTTTCTTTCTTTTTGGAATGGGTTTAGTTCAAAGGGGATGAACTAACTGGAAAGAAAAGTGAAGGGAGGAGAGAGAGGAGGACAGTGCAGAGGAGAAGGAGGTGAGAGGGGCAGCTGTGCAATGAAGCTGAGGTAAAGAGACTGTGGAGGAAGGGGAGGGTGGGAGCAAACAGCCAATTATCACAGGGCAGGGAAAGTCCATTCAAAAATGTAGAAAGTTCCCTGAATGTCCAGATAAGAGGTCTCTGCTTTGGCTGATTCTGCTCCTACCCTCTGGAGCAGTGGTTATCAACCTGTTTACCATTGTGGGCTAAATATGCAACTCTCTATGTGTTATGTGGGCCGCATCCACGCAATATATATACTACTTGTATGGCTCTGAGGATGTCATATGGGCGACAGCTGTATGCTAATTGGGCTGCAAGCAGGACGTGGGTTGAGAACCACTGCTCTGGAGTCTGGCTAGCTCCTTGCTGCAGTTTTCTCCCATAGGTGGTGGGAAGGTGAAGCCTAGGGTTTTACTTAAGCTGCTCACCAGAGTTAAAAGTCTAGTTGCTGTGTCTTCACTGCTGTTTTAACCAGAGTTAGTTAACCTGAGTTAAGAACATGCTTTCCCCCCCCTTCAGTGTGAACATACCCTAAGTGACTGCAAAAGCTGAGCTCTGTATTCAGTATGTTGCCTTGGTTTAAATGAACAATCTTTTCATTTTCATAACTTTTAATTCTTTGTCAGGAATTTTCTGTGGCTTATTTGCTGAAGTGGCTGTTCTAACATATGCATATGTAAGAAATCAAATCCTAAGTAACTCAATTTTACTTGTCCAAAAAACTTTATGGTTGTCCTAGGTACTGGACAATCTTGACAATATTTTTATTTTTTGTATTCTGTTTGAAAGACAGAAGTAGTTTCTGTAACACTGCATATTAAATATGAAGGTCAACATGTTAATTGTTTTAGACATTTAAAATGTACCATAACTGCAGAAAAATTGATACTAGAACATTTTAGAAAAGAAGCTTTGGAGTAACACCCTTCCTGACTAACTGGGTTAAGTTGGGGCTAATTGAATTGCTATAATACTTTTGACACACTGATAAAATCTGTGGCAAAGAATGAATAAAGAGCTAATGTTTGCTTTTAAAAATATGATTATTGGTGGCAATTGCTATTAGAAATTAACAGCATAAAAGATATAGTACTTTTCAATTAAAAAAGCAGTGTAATTGAGGTTTGTTTAAAACTGTTCCTCATGAGCTTGGTTAGAATAAGAAGTACTGTATTTTACAAAATATTACTACCGCTCCCTGATAACACATGATGAATACAGATCATGAAATGGTGTATTCTCGCCTACCCTGGGTTCAGATGTCACTGTGTGGAGGGTGCTTGGATTATGTCATTAGCTAGGAGGCTTTGTAAGCAATCAGGGGCTTTTTTTGTTTTTTAAATAAGAGGACAATTGTTCTCTATTATAGTCCTGTGTATGGGGTCAATTTGTGAAGGTGTTTTATTTTGATTAAATACTTTAGTCCGTACTCTGTCATCTGTGTGCGGACAACCTCCATGTATGTCAGCAGGAATTATGTATGAGGAATGTGAATGTACATATAATTATGCAACTACGAAGAATAGGGAAGAATAGGGAAAAGATAATTTGATTGATGCCAAGGGTCACCAAAAACAAACAATATAATATAAAACAACTTCAGCTTCAAAGCAGTTCTCAAAACCAATAACTGTAATTACCTCGTAGAAGCCTCCAAGGGGACCGTATTTTATTGGCACCATATGACAATGAGACTGGATGCTTCAGGTCAAAAGGGCAGATGCTCTGGGACACTGTGACAGGGGGATAAATTAATACAGTGAAAACTTCTTATAGCAAATTCAGATACAGCAAAACTGTTCAGAGTGAAGTAGAATGAAAGTTACTGTATGCCTCTTTGTGTATGATGTCTTATTTAGATTGTAAGTTCTTTGGGGCAGGGACTGTGTTTTAACATGTCTATGCAGAGTAACATTTTTCAAAAGTGCCCAGATGATTTAGGACTTGTGGCAAACTGGAATGTAAATCTGCCTGTCGTAGCCTGCCGCTCATTAATGTCCAGGTGGATCCCATTGACGTGCATTGAATGTTCCATAGTGTGATTTGATCTACTCCTGTTTTGAAATGGGACTAGCTCAAAACGCACTATGGGCGTTTCAGCATGGGCCACAGGATTCACATGGACACTTAGAGTGCGCAGGCTACTGCAGGGTAGATTTATACCACATCTTGCTGTAAACTAAGTGTTGGTGTAGACATCTCTTTAGACTCCTACATCATTTAGCTTTTGAAAATGTTAACCATAATATCTAGGGAAATCTTGACTGGGGCCTCTTAGCCCAAACAAACAAACAAGACACGCACACTTGTGTGTGTGTGTGTGCGCGCACACACACACACACACACACCTCCCCCCCCCTACTCACCCACCCACCCATCATCTAGATTAATTTAGATATGTTAATATTATTTCCTGTCTTTTTCCCCCTTGTACTTTCCTCTAAATTATGGTACTATAAAGATCTGATACAGTGTATAAAGAATGCCTTATAAAAATGAATGGTATTGTATTGCTTTTGTATACCACTCACTAACTGTTTTATTTTTCCTGTCTTAATGGCAAAACAATTCATTCTTTTTCTTAGTCTGATTCATTTTCCAATAAGATACTGATGTCATCCTAGACCTAAAAGCTCTGCAGTTTGTGCAGCCAAGCAGCAATTAGGTTACACATCCATTTCCTCTCATTTTTTCCCTCTTTCCTTTCACTAAGAAGAGCCATTCTTTGGCTTAATGAAAAGAACTTGTTCTAGTGGTCCCGATGTTGTGTGCCTTTTCACTAGGTTATGTTGAACTACCTACACACAAGCCAGAGTTGGTGCATTACAGCAATAATCCATTACAATGTGGCACTTAGGATCAGTTCCTAGATGTCGGAAAGACCCTCCGGGATTCAGCTAACGATGTTGGATTACCTCTCTCCTATCAAAATATTAGAAGGCAAAGGAATGTTTGCCTCAATAAACAAATGCATAATATTTGTTCCAGTTTTAGTTGGAATTCTAGTGCTTTGAGAAACTAGAACCAATCAAAGGCAAACCCGCTCAGGCTTAAATAAAGCTAGCAACGTTAGGAATAGTATGACAGTCTGTGCCCTAGTGTAACAAACTGTATGATATACAGAAGACTAACATCCTATCTCTCCCTGCTCTCAGGCTGAAATTAATTCCAGTGCAGAAGTCTTCAGTGGACCTTAAGTGGTGCACAGGGCCTCAGTGCATTTAAACCTATACATGTATTGACTGCCTTTTGATGAACTGTGCCAAGGCTAATTTTGGCAGTATGGTCCAATTCTGCCAGGTTCTGAGTTGAAGTTCCTCATCACTTCACAGAGTCTCACTCTTAGTGATTTAACTATACCCTCTGTTATGGTTGTTGGTAGAAATGGCCCAATACTCCAGACTTGAGATCCAGATTAGGAACCAAATTTAGGTTCAGCTCTAATTATTAGTAAGTGTGACAGATCACTGGCCAGAAATATGCCAATTTTACCCTAAAACATGCCAATACTCCAGCTCCAAAACATCCATTGTCAGTCTTTTGTGATACAATGAGCTACCAGCATTTGAAAATCAGGTTTTTAGTTAATTAACTATTATGCGTCTCTTGGTAGCAGCTGTGTAAGGCGGGGGAGAGGTAAGGAGTTTAATAACAAAGGAAGGCCTGGGACATTATGATTTCCCAAGTATACTGTTTCCATAGATAAGATTATGCTTGCAGGAAAGTGAATCTCAATTTTGCCACTGAAATTCATAATTAAAAGAAAAAAATCCTAGCCCAGGCACTGAGTTATGCCTTGTAGGGACTCATATATTCTGCAGCTTTAGAAATATTGTAACTCTGTTTTATTTTTTAGCAGCATAAGGAACCCCGAGGGCAATAGGGGCATTAAATGTTTTGGAAGCTTATTTTTTGCTCAGGCTTTCAAATTGAACCCTGTTAGTTTTTATTTTCCTTATTTGCCTCTAAAGTCACAGAAATGAGAAAATATTTCCCCTATATACTAAGGCAAGGCAGCCTGAAAGGTAAGCTCATTCTGTAAAACTTTTTATTTTAGTTTGTACAGATTTCCCCCAAACAGGTGTTTAAATTAAGAAGCCATAGAATTCTCACTTTCAGATTTCCCCTCTATGCTGATAATCAAAGGAAAATAATTTCCCCTGTATTTATGAATTTATTATTAATAAGCTACTCTACTTTTTATATAGTGACTTTTATCCCAGTGGATACCAGAGCACTCTTCAAATTGAATAATATATATAAACTGAATAATATATATTAACTTATATATATAAAAAGCCAATGGGTTACACTGGAAAAGGGAGTTAATAAAAGAGCAGAGCTATAACAGAACTCAGAGAAAAGTAAGTGTGTGTGTTTATGAGAGAAAGAGAGAGAAATGACTTGAAGAACATTGAAGTATAGCCACCATTGAGGTACAATGCAGCATCTGTATAACAGCACATGGAAACAGGTAGGCAGATCAGGTCACCAAAGTTAAAATCCTTACTCATATATGTAAATATAAATTGCACACACACACAGAGGCTATCAGATTTTTGATATACAAGAGATCAGAACCTCAGATTTACATCTCTATGGAAGGATGTCCCTTGTAGCAGCACAGTGGTCCCTAGCATCACCTAGGGGGATTGATTTTAGTACTGAATCACCGACACCACTTCCTTCAACACTTGTATGTTTGGAGATGCATCATCCTTGCACACTCTAGAGCAGGGGTCGGCAATCTTTGAGAAGTGGTGTGCCGAGTTTTCATTTATTCACTCTAATTTAAGGTTTCGCGTGCCAGTAATACATTTTAACATTTTTAGAAGGTCTCTCTCTATAAGTCTATATATTATATAACTGAGCTATTGTTCTATGTAAAGTAAACAAGGTTTTCAAAATGTTTAAGAAGCTTCATTTAAAATTAAATTAAAATGCTGATCTTACACAGCCAGCCCCGCTCAGCCGGCCTGGGGTCCTGTTCACCTAGGCCAACAGCGGGCTGAGCGAGCGTTGAGTGAGGTTGGCGACCGGGACCCCAGACTGGCAGTGGGCTGAACGGCTCAGCCCGCTGCCAGTCTGGGGTTCTGTCTGCCGACTCCTGCCAGCTGGGGTCCCGGCTGCCAGCCCCGCTCAGCCTGCTGCTGGTCTGGGGTCCCGGCCCTGCCCACATAGAGTGGGTACCTACCTTCTCCCTGGTTCACCCATTTTCTTTGTCTCTCTCTGCACTGAGCTGAGGATGGGGGTGCACTGAGCACAGGGCTGGGAGTGAAGGAGCAGGCTGGGGGTTGGGGTGCAGGGTCTGGCCAGGAGCTAGAATGAGGGAGGGGGCTCAGGGCTCAGGGCTCCTGCCCCAACCCTGAGCAGCTCATGGCAGGGGGGTGGAGGGGATATGCCCCAATTCCACCCCCGTCCCCAAGGCCCCGTCCCCGCCTCCTCCCCAGAGTAGCGAGCGTGCTGCGGCTCCGCTTCTCCCCCTCCCTCTCAAGGGCCATCAGCTGATCGGCAGGGAGCGAGAGCAGGAGGGGCGGGAACCCAGCATGCTCAGGGAAGCTGCTGGCGGAGCCTGCCCTGCTCTGCCGACAGGACCAAACTTCTGCTCCCTGCCCCCGCAGGAGAGAGCGGTGAGCAGGGTGTGGGCGGAGAAGAGCGGGTCGGCTGGGCAGGATTTTTAATGACAGGCATCCAGGCAAAGGAAGTGGATGACAGAAAATGAAGGGGTAGCTGCATCAGATGTTGTAGGATGTAAGTAATGGATGGAGTAATATCCTACTTTATCCCCATAATGTAGTAACACAAAGTACTGAATGGTCATCACAGAAAACTGCATAAAAATATTCCCAGGCTCAAATAAATCTAGCAACATTAGGAATAGTATGACAGTCAGTGGCCTAGTATAACAAACTGTATGATATACAGAAGACTGCAACATCCTTTCTTCTTTCTGCAACTAGAAAGGGGAAAATCAAAATGTCAAAGAACAGTGAGCAAAGAATAACTGCTTTTGAACCCTCATGTGATGGAAATTTTTCCTTGAAGCATTTTGTCCTAAAAGACTAGGAGCAGAGAAGGGGAAAAAACAGCAGGGCCCACACCAGCAGTATGATTAATTGTGGCACAGAGGGAGGGGAGATACTGGTTGACTGCTGGTAGCTGGTTGCTAAAAAACAGAATGTTTATTAATTTGCTTATTCAAAGTACCCCTTTCATCCAGTGTAAATAGGAAAGGATTGTGTCACTATTACTACCAGCTTATGGGCCAACTTCTAATTCAGTGGGAGACTTACATGTCTATCCAACAGCAGAATTTATCTTGCTGGCATTTGAAAACTCTTTAACCCCTTTAATAGATTGCTGTTAGATAAAAGGGGCTCCTGCAGTAAATTTCTCCTGGCTTCCCTGTAATAAATTCCTCCTTGTTCAAACTCCCTTTATCGTGTACAAATATTCTTGCGGTGTTCCCTCTCCTGCTCTGCCTAAATTGAGTAGCTATAGAAACCAGTTTGAACAAGGTCAGCCTGAGATGATGCAGAGGAAAACACGTGCCCAGTACTCCTCCTTCTGTCTTAAAACTAACTATAAATACTGATGCTTGTCACTAATAAAGTTGCCACATGCCTCCGAAGCTGTTAGCTGCGGGGGTGTGTGTGTGTGTGTGTGTGTGTGTGTGTGTGTGTGTGTGTGTGTGTGTGTGTGTGTGTGTGTGTGTGTGTGTCCTTTGATCAAAGCTACTCGGCCTAAGTGTGTTTCTTACATGGCCTCTGACAGTTTGTGAGCTGTAAGTCCGACTCCGCATTGCTCGGGTGTTGGAACGGTGAGTAGGACAAGCTGATTTTTACCTAACATTGCCAGTTAAATGTATTTAGGTCTCTTGAAGACTAGTGGACGGCAGAAATAGCCTGTGAAAGTGCTTACCTTGTTATTTTTAAATAAAAGTTGAGATTCTCCCATAATCATATAACTCTGGGACCTGAGGAAAACACCAAAGATCATGAGAGTGGATGAAATTGTGAGGAAAGGAGGGGTTTTTGGTTGATGTGCTTGTTTGTTTTAAATCACTGGCTTTAAAAGGCTTGATTTAAACAAATGAACTCCTTTTGTTTCTGAACTTTGGGAAGAGAAGTGTAAGCATGTAGTAAATTGCATTAGCTGAAGCACCAGAGAAGCCTGTAGAATGCCAGAGCATAGAGATGTTTCTAGTTGTAGGTCTATCACTTCTTGCACAGCTTTATTCAAGGTAAGGGAAACAGATAATCTTTGTAGCCCACTATTTGGTTGTAATCCCACTTTCCTACTTAAATGAAAAAAATATGATTCTCTCGGTGTCTTTTTCTACTGTTAGCTCATAAATGTTTGCAATTAAATTCTCAAATGAAATCTCTCTTAAGCAGGGCTATCCTAAGAACATAAGAACTCCCTCACAAAACTCCTGTTAGCAACTCCTGGTCACTAGCTCCTCTGGTCGCTTAGGACTGGGCTTTTTAAAGCCCTGGTCTTCCTGAGTAGTCCTGCCCCCTGGTTAAGGGTTGATGGGTGCTAAAAGGTTTAGGGATCAAAGCCTCGTTAAGAAGCTCTCAGCCTTGCCTAGCAGGCTATTAGGCTCAGAACACGGTCCCCCAAACAAACAGATCACATCGTATATTTCAGTCAAGCAGCAGGTACACCACACACACTACAGACAACAAACTTACCCCAAGGGTCACATAATTGCTCCTCCTTCACCTGGAGAACTCCCTCGCAAAACTCCCCTGTTAGCCGCTCCTGTCTCACCCACCCTTGCACACGGCGCTCGCTGGCACAGGCGCAGCCTGTTGAAATCCCCGCTGGACCAGCAGGCTTCTCCTGGGGGTTTGTGGTGTGCAGAGCAGTGCTGCAGCTGGGGAATGGTTCTAGGGTGGGCTTCCTCCCTGCCTCATAGCCACCCCCCCAGCCCCTGGCCAGCTCACAGGACAAGCTGGGGCTGCAGCTGGGATTTGCTTGCACTGTGACGCTGAGGGCTAAGGATGGGGGTCTACGCCCAGCAGGATGTTAACATGGCTGGTAGTTTAAACCTCATTGGAGAGGGGGGAAATACTTGTCAGGGTTACCGATCCCCAGAAGGCTGAGCAGGAGCAAGGTAACTGGGGCTATTCCCAGCGTGCAATCTCTACCCAGAGTCATGAAGCATGGCTTGTCTGTTCTGCTGGGTGATTCAAATACTTTGCTCACTCATTAGGCAACTGGCACAGAGATTGGCTAGATGATTTAATGTCCTTTCTATTTCAAACTTTTGGGATTCTGTGGTGCAGCTGTAGCATTCAGGAATTAAAATACTAAATAAAATCCCCAATCTTGCAAATATGTGCCTGCCTAAGTATTTGCAGGAGCAGGGCCTAAGAGATTAAAAATAAATGATGTATTTTAAATGAAACCATGGTGCTATAGATAAATCTTTGCTAAATAAAATGACCTTTATACCACCCTCCATCCCACCCCCAGTTCCACTGCAGGGGACTGGTCTATGGTAGCTCTTGGGCTAGAAGGCGGGGACAATTCAGACACTGGAGCTCTAGATGATATGAGGTGTGTCAACCAGTTTGACCACTAAATGCTCTTAAGAAAGAAATTTCCCCTCTCTCTGAATCTATCTACTGTGTCACTGGACATAAGACCCAGTTGGCTTTGAACAAGGAAGCTAAAACTTTATGATCTTGGAGCTGCAAGTTCTTGGTATCTTTGGACATCAGGTGGTTCAACTCACGTTATTTTATCAACAGGTGGCTAGTAAACAGAATCCCTCTGCCCACCTCCAGCAACAACACATTTCAGCACGGTAACAACCAACTGTGTGGTTGAGACCAAAAGTGTGAGAAAGGGCAGTCATGTGAAAACGTATGGCTCCATCATGTTCTTTGACATAGTACAGCATGTGGCCATACAAAGAGAAAGTTAATGGCTTAGCTTTTAGCAGTGGTATTTGATGATACAATAACATATTCGATGTAAGAATAAAGATACAACTCTCACATGTTGCCTGTATTGCACTCACTTTAAAATATACAGAAATTAGTTGTAACACCTATACAGAAACTAATTTACACCATGTCACTTACTGAGTTATGCATTTGCCCCTTTGTTTATGCTGATCAAGAATGTTCTTTCTTGTGATTTGCATAAATATGGGTATAACTGGACCATTGTGTTATGACCTTGCTACATCAGAGTGGATGACTTGCAGCTTTACTACCACTGAAAGCAGCACTTTCCAGTGGAGGCTAGTGAGAAAGCAGGAAGGCAATACAACATGTACAGCTGAGTTTGTTGCCAATATACAGCCAAGAGTAAAGCTCACTCTGGCCTTGGCTACACTTGCAGATGTACAGCGCTGTTAGTTAAACCCGTGTTCGTACAGCTGAGTAGGGAAAGCGCTGCAGCCTGTTCACACTGGCAGCCGCCAGCGCAGTAACTAGCACTGACGTGGCTACATTTGCGGCACTTGCAGCTGTATTGGGAGTGGTGCATTATGGGCATTCAGGTAGCTGCAACGTGCTTTTCAAATGGGGGGGGGTGAGGGGGATTTTGACAGGGAGCGTTTTGGGAGAGAGAGGGGGTTTTTGAAATCTCCACAGAGTGTCAGCTCATTATTTCCACACCTCCACATCCCCTGCCTTTCTCTCAATCACTGAAAGCAAACAGCAGGGGCTTTGTTTGTTTTTAAAGAGCAGATAAAAGAGAGGAAACGGAGCCTTCCCCCTCCCCCCCGCCGTTCTTCCCCCCCTCCCCCCCCCCCCGTCACGCCGTCTCTGTCCAAGGCAACTTTGCTGCCGGCATTCCTAACGGAGCCCCTCCCCTCTCCTCCCCTCCCCCCCCCCGCCTGCAAACAGTAGCTGTGTTTGGTTTTTTGTAAAGCACCTCAACAACGGAGCTCTGAACTCCAACCCAGAAGTGCCGTTTCAAAACAAAGCAGCTTCCGGAGATCAGTAACTGCGTTGTTCCTCGGCTACACTGAAAGACCAACGTTCCACCCACTTCGCAACAGTGATTATTCCTCTCGGGGAGGTGGAGTACATGCAGCGCTGTATCTGAGGAGATACAGCGCTGCACGTGCCTTCCAAGTGTAGCCAGTTAGTGAGTTACAGCGCTGCAGGCAGTTTTATTGCGCTGTAACTCGTAAGTGTAGCCAAGGCCTCTGTAATGTAACTGCTTCTACTAAGGAGCCTTGACTGGGATCTTCCAATTTTCACATAAAAACTTGGTTTAAAAAGAATATTTATATATTAAAAAAAGTCTTGCTTGGGGATTAGAGGAGAGACAAGTTGTAATGAAGATGTAATGCAGCAGGAATGATAGTTCTTTCTAAATTCCCAGCAAAGGGAAGGCAAATACGGTATTGTGCTATCAGCAATAGTGACAAATGGTAGAAGGAAAGGGAAAAGGTTTGAGCCAAATGTTATGTTTGCATGTCCAAAACTCTAACTGACTTAAAGAAAGAGGGGGCCCCTGGTTTTCAACTATTCTTATTTTATTTTAAACGCAACCTAAGATGGCATTGCATGACATAGTGAATGGTTGTGATCAACACTTAAGTCTCTGTCCAGAAGAATTTGCAGTCTAAGCCCGCAAAGGGCATCCCTAGTCAGAATTATGCCTTGTGGTCCTCCCCACATATTCTGTGCAGTAGCAGCAATCTTTCTGAGTTTGAGATAAGTTCTTAGTATTAATTTAAATTCCATCAGTTCAATTGTTATGAGAGTAGCAAGGGGCATCTTTTGCTATGGGGCAAGAGGGGCAGTTTCCCCCACCCCCAACTTTCTCATAGCTGTACATGTTCCATGATGTCTTCCACTTTTAGCCCACTTTGTGCCTCCCACCAGACTTTGCAGGTTATAATATAATCACATCTATTGTTCTATAGACTGACACAACTTTGCCTTCCCCCCACCCACCCGCCCAAATTTTTCTGAAATGACATCCCTTAGAATAGAATTCAATCCAGAGAGGGGAAGTTGGGTCAGAGGAGTAGAATAAATAACATAGGGGAAAAAGCCAATCCCTTTGGGCTCCAAAGGTGGTCTGTCTGTGGTTAATTCAAGGAGGATGACTAATTAGCTTGTGGCAAACAGAAGTCCCAACTCAAGTTCCAGATGTCTCATGTCACTGATCTCGTCAGATGTCTTGTCACAGTGTGTTTGTTTCAAGAATACAAATGAGATCAGATTCAGTTATACACCAGATTGGTCTATTTAAATATATATGTACATAGAATAACGTATAGAATATGTACGTCTGTAAAATGAATGTAATAGTTTTGCCCCATCTCCTGCAATTTAATTATGATCTTTATCTCCTTGGTTTGAGGGAGATTTCATATGCTTATACTCTGCTTGTAATATTATAAACACGGAATCTCATCAAGGGCAGGCTGCTGTTTTATCAGGGACCAGCTCAAAGAGACCTGCAGGAGTGGAGAGGAGAAAAGCTCAACCTTCTATCAGAGGGCCAGAATCTGCTCTCCTGACTCATGCTGAGTAGCACTTTACTCAGTAACTAGCTTCAGTGGGGCCTCCCAAGGAAAAAGGGGATAGAATCAGGCCCATAGTGTGTGCGGGGGTTGGATATCTCTCCACTTTTGAGACGAAAGGAGGGAAGCTGAATCTGGCCAGTCCTCTCCCCCTTCTCTCTCCTGTGTTCTAACATGAGTACAAAGGGCTGGGTGCTAGTGAGAAAGAAGCCATGAGGCCACACTCAGCTGTACTCAGAGCAAAAGACTTTTGGGTTGAGTGTCTGGCTCCTGTGTGTGTTCAAAGTCAATATATAATTATGGTTTCCTCAGAAATGAATCTGCTGTAGGATGGTGAGCTCACTCAGACCACAGTGTACCAGTGACTAATATTCATAATTGCAGGAAATTTCCACTTCTTCAAAATCAATCTCTTACCAATAAGTAATGCTGTAAGGAGAAACTTCTTGTTGGATGCTACATTTTGTCTTGGCCACATTCCAGCTTGGGTAATTACATTCTGCCTGTCATACCTGCATTGAAGTCGGCATTATAAACTTGCTATTCTAAACTATTAGGGTTGCAGTGCACTGTTATGTACTGTTGCATGCACCCCACAGGTGGCTGCACTTCAGCTTGTCAGAATGGTTTCTACAGTTATGGCTGTCCAGTCTGTTGATAAAACACTTTGGAATTCATTTGGATAAAAGTTGTTGCATAAATGGAAGCTCATTATCCACTTTAATGATTTCACTTGGCCTGGCCTGAATAATAGTGAAAATAGCACAGATTCATTCTTGCTTCTTAATACAATATGCCTGGGCTTACACTATTAAAAGCTGTGAGCCAATGACCTAAACTCAGCAAAGAGATTGTTTAAGGAACTGGAGAACACTTAAGAACATCTATCATATCTTCCAATAAATCTATTCACTTCTTACACTTAGCCAAAATTACCTATGAAAGGGTTGCTAATTATCAGTGATATTTATGCTCAAACAAAGACATTCTCTTTCAGTCCTCTCGTTCCTTTGTACTTGATCCTGCAATGAAATCATAATGCTGATGCCAAGGAAGAATGGTCTTGTTTTTCAGGCACAAGGCTGGGATTCAGAGGGTCTTGTTCCTTTCTCAGACATCCTGCCTTTGGATGTTTTTCTAAAAGATGTGCTCAGCTACAAGTTATTGGGTGTAATGCAGTAATGATTGGCCTGTCTCTGGCCTGTGCTATGCAGGAAGTCAGACCACATGATCAAAATGGTCCCTCTGGCCTTAAAATCTATTAATCTAAAGTGCCCATTAGTATAGCATCTATATTTGGTGATCTTGGAGCTTTCCAGGCTAGGAGAGATACTGCTCATATCTCCAACTCCTTCTGTTTTAGGAGAAAATCCAAACAAAAGTCATACAACTACTCAAACAATTACTATGCTTCACTGCTCAGTCTCTCTGGTTTGGGTCCCCCCAGTTCCCCTTTCTGTGTTTTTATGCTGTTGTGTAACTGGATTAGAAACACTTTAGAGCAGATACCTGGCCTTACTAATGGTTTTTGAGGTGCTTAGCTCACTGTGGATATATCCAAAAATCGGGGTGAAAGTAACTTAGAGGACTTACCGGTACGCCGGAGTCCTGAGCGGGGGCGTGGCCTCAACCGGAAGAGGCAGCTTTAAAGGCCCTGGGGCTCCGCCTGTGGCTGAGAGCCCCAGGGCCTTTAAATCACCCGGGAGCTACCAGCTGCGGAGGTGGCTGGGAGCCCCGGGGCGAATTAAAGGGCCCGGGGCTCTGGCCGCCGCGGAGCTCCAGGCCCTTTAAATCACTGCTGGAGCCCTGCTGCCACTACCCGTAGCGGCGGCACGGCTGCGGCGGTGATTTAAAGAGGCAGGGGCTCCCCGCAGCGGCCTGAACCCCGGGGCCTTTAAAACACCTCTGGAGCCCGGCTGCCCGAGCCCCGGGGCTCCGGCGGTGATCTAAAGGGCCAGGGGCTCTGGCTGCTGCGGGGAGCCCTGAGCCCTTTATAGCTCTGCCAAGCCCCGCTGCCAGAGCTCCGGTGGTGATTTAAAGGGCCCGGGGCTCCCACAGCGGCTGGAGCCCCAGACCCTTTAAATCATCGCCGGGGAAGCCAGTCTGGTCCGGTCGTATGTACGGTACGCCATACCGGACTGTACTGGCTTACTTTCACCTCTGCCAAATATTCTCTTTTCACCTTGGCAGGCCTGGCTTCATGGGATGCCTTCTCTCTGGCCCTCCAGGAAGGGGACAAACTTAACCTTATGCAATCAGGGCTTTAAAATATGTTTTTTTATATTGAAGGACATCAGTGTCTGGTATTTTATTGGGATAGTTTTATTTATGTTTATGTTTAAATTTTATTGCTGTCTTTATGTAAAGTGCCAGGAATTCCATGGCAGATAGGGGCTTAGTAAATAAAATGTATTATTAGGGTTATTTCTGTGGCTGCTCTTTATGATGTCATAAACACAGGGCTATGACTTTGTCATCATGAGAAGAGCCAGGAAGAACTTTCTGGGCTTGGATTCCAACACACATTCTGTACCTTCAGTAGCTGGCTGAGGGAGTAGAGAGGACTGTGTGGAAAACTCATTGCCTTTTTGGTATAACGACGTCTCTTGTTTTTCATGACTATTCCTAGGTGAAAAATCCCACCTGTCAACAAAATGTTTGAGACTCACAAATGTATCTCTGCTGTTAGAAACAAGATATATTTTTAGCTATTTAAGGATTAGATGAGTGTTTAACTTGTCTAATGAGTTTTGCTTTTTAAATGTGAAATGTTTGGAAGGAAGTGCAAACTTTCAGGCTCTGCTTCACAAGTTGTGTTGGCTGTTTACATGAGCCATTGGTTCATAGCCTAAAAAAAGCATTCTTCCCTAGCATTTGATGTTAATGATTCGTAAGTGTTTGGAAAGTCACTCTAGCATTGAGAGTGTGCTCATACATTGCATCTTTTCAGAGTTTACTTGAAAAATAGAAGTTATTTCAGAAAGATCAAACATCCCTGTTTCCCTTTCCATGGAGTCACTATGAAAATATTTATAAGCGCACATACTTTTCAGAATTAATGTGCTACGGAGGGGTGGTTTGTCTTTAACCTTGTTGAAGCCGGGGCATTCAGGCTACACAGCTGTCTACAATGTATCCTACTCAAACTCCATGTAAGGGTTTGTCCTTGCAGTTAAATGTTTGCTATACTGTGTGATTTACTTGAGTAAATGGAAAAGGCCCCCCCCAGGGAAGAGTTTTAGATGCATTCAAAATATACTAGGAGAAATGTAACGGATGGCCCAGTTTAAGAATTGTTGTATATTCCATCAGAGAGAAACATTTTACATTGCAGACAGATACATACGACTGCAGAGACCTAGTCTACAGGAAAGGTGCATTAAACCATTTATGTTGCCCTGTGGGGCTGAAATTGCACACAGCTTTTCAGGACTGAGCATACTTAATCAGTCCAGTGTAATAATCAATTCTGAACAAATCAGCTTTGGTACTCTGGATGTTTTCATGTTCACATATTTTATTAAGTAATGTCAGAGACCAACAAAACCATAAAATACAGAAAACAAGCAAGAGCAGTTTAAACAGTTATACAAAGTAAACAAAACCCTAATGGCATGCAGAAAACTGTAGAACTAAACTTACAATAGACCTAAAACTAAAATGGGATCAGATTTAAGGGAGCCTTCTAATATACTTTCAAAAAACCCATTCCTGCAACATGCAACGTGTCTTCACAGTCATAGAATTCCTGACAATTGGGGCGGAGGGAGGGGCACTAAAATGTAGCCAACAGGAATAATTTTGACAAATAACTGGAAGTATTCTCCCTTTCCCAAAGCTGATTCCATGAGGTCTTGACCATCTTTTTAATAGGAAAATTGATGGGGAAAATTGCAATAAAATAAACAAGTTTCTAATCACTTGATCTAAGGTAAAATGTGGCTAAATCATTACTACTATATTCTTTATAAACATTTTAAATATGATATAGTTAAGCAGGAATCAGCCATGTTGTCAGTTAGATGATGTCTATCGGGAATCCAGGAATATAAGAGCTGTAGGCACAGACACTGGAAACAGCAGGGTTAGTTTTATTTTGACAGACTTTCTCCACTTCTGCCTACTCCCCCTCTTGAAATTTTGGTTTGTGTGTACGTCTGTGTAGCACTTCCACTCCTTCCAAGAGCCAGAATTCTGTGGGGAGTGTGTATCAGATCATCTCTGAAGACTCCTGGGGTGAAATTCTGGTCCTGTTGAAGTCAATGCCAAAACTCCCATAGACTTCACTCTTGCTGTTCTCTTGTGTTCTGATTCTCCACTGTCTTGTACCTTATATAGTAATTTACATGGGTAAGGTGCTATCAAATCCGAGATTTCTACCTACTGGTATATTGCTGATACGATTTCACATCCACTGTGAGGAGGTGTAAGTGACTACACACAGTGCTAGGTATTTCCTGTTGGAATTACCAGGGGAATGGTAACCTCTAGATTTTACACAACTGCCTAGTGGATCAATGGGAATTTTAAAATGCTGCTCTGAAATTGCCTTGTTTAGCGTATGTAATTATGAGGAAGTAAATTTCTCTCTAGTCATCTGAAAAGGCAAGATTTAAAAAATCACTGCAAGTTTCATTTTAAAATGATTATATTAGTATAATATGTGCCTCTTTCATACCTTTGCTTAAAGAGATTTGGAGAATCACTAGTTTATTTCTCTCTCTTCCCTTTTTTTGAACTGGTCTGGAGTCCTTGTAAAATCCTTTCCATTCTCCTCGCCCATCAATGGAAATGCAGCACTTCGTTCACTTCAGCAATGCTGTCATAAATATAAAGGGAAGGGAGAGAGGGTCTGATGCAGTGCTATTAAATCCTCTTACCAGTAAAGGGTTAAGAATGCAGGTAGCCAGGCTGACACCTGACCGGGCTGGCATCTGACCAATAAGGGGACAAGATACTTTCAAATCTTGGGAGGGGGGAAGGTTTTGTGTGTGGGTCTTTGTCAGAGCCAGAGTGATCTTGGGAGACCAAAAGAAAATCAATCTCCTCCAAAACCCAGCCTCATCAAACCTTCCATATTTCGAGTAAGTTAGTCAGCATTGCGAATAGGCTTTGTTTGTTTTGCTTGGTGAACTTTCCCTGTGGTAGAGGGAGGGGTTATTCCTGTTTTTTCTGTAACTTTAAGGTTTTGTCCAGAGGGGGAATCCCTCTGAGTTTGGAAATTGAGTACCCTGTAAAATAGTTACCATCCTGATTTTACAGAGATGATTTTTACCTTCTTTGTTTTAATAAAATCCTTCTTTTAAGAAGCTGACTGTTTTCTATGGTTCTAAAACCCCGGGGTGGGTTTTTAGATCACTGTGTAACCAATTGGTTAGGAGATTATTCTCAAGCTCCCCAGGAAAGGGGGTGTACGGGCTTGAGAGGGTATTTTGGGGGAAGGGGAACTTCAAGTGGTTCCTTTCCCGGATTCCTGTTTAAACCACTTGATGGTGGCAGCGAAAGAAGGATTTCTCAGGGTGCAGGGAATTTTGTACCTTGGGGGTTTTAACCTAAGCTGGTAGAAATAAGCTTAGGGGGTCTTCATGCGGGTCCCCACGTCTTTACCCTAGAGTTCAGAAAGGGGAGGGAACCCTGACAAATGCACTAGACATGCTATTGGCACTCCCAGAACTCAAAAGAAATGCTGAGTCAGATTGTGCATCTGGTGCTATAAGTAGCGACGCCAACTCTTGCAATTTTATTTAAAGACTCACAAATTTTGGTGTGTTCCTTAATGCTGCTGGAGTCAAGTGATGAAGTAAAAAATATCAGCTGTACACTTTTCAAAGAAGGAAATAATGTATGGAAGGAACTGTGAAGATGACAAACTGAAGAAGGATATGAATGGGACATTCATTGCAAGCTGCTTAGGAAGAGGGGTAGGAGAGAGGGAGAAAGGAGTATGGGTGGGGGAGGAGGCATTGGGGAGCCATGCAGGGATTTTCAAAGTGGGATGAAGTATGCACTTGTTGTGGAAAGTAAGAGGTAACAAACAGGTGGAGGACTCTGAAGGAGGGTGTGAAGTAGTCAGAATAGTGGGAGAGGTTTTAGCATTTGATATAGATGACAAGGGTAATGGAGACTTGTAATGGGGAGGGTGCAACAGTTGATCCAAAAGAGCTACCAAGGCCCCTGGATTTTAGGGTAAAAATTGATGAGATTTCAGAGGAAGAAGTGATGAGGTGGCTAGAGTTTGGATAAAAGGGAAAGGGAGAGACAGGAATTGAACTGATGGAAGGGATGATGACTCTGTGAACAAGGATGGGAAAGGGAGAGAAGAGAGAGTTTGGCTGCAAAGGTATAAAGGCCAGTTTTAGCCTTGCAGAGTTTACAAAGACAGTGGAACATCCGGCTGCATATAACACAGAGGCAGCTACAGATGTAGGGAGGAGAGGTCAGAGCTAGAGGATAGATTTGGCAGTTGTTGCAACAGGAGAGATGGCAGTTAAAGCTGTGTCAGTAAAGGAGTGGGTGTAGTTGCCATGGGAAAGTGTGTAAAGAAAGAAGAGGAGGGGACAGCGGGACAGGAGGGGCAGCAGCCCATGGTAAAAAGCCAAGGGAAAGGAGCCAGTTCAGGAGGGAGGAGATGGGAAAGAACTACTGTCTGGGTGTCTTCCGACAAAGAACTAAAGTCCTTTGGCTCTATCGATAGTTGGGCCCTTGTTTTGGTTTTTATACATCTGAGAGAGAAATATTGGTGTTTGCCTACAGCATTATTTGCTTATTTGTTTATAATATTTAAATGCCAGTTGTAGTTTACACTCTTTTGACCTGATGCTGTTAGCTGCTTTTGTGCATGGAACTCCCATAGACTTCAGTGGGAGCGCCGTATGTAGAGTTGCTATGAATTTGATTCCTGAGGTCACAATACCATCATACGGTGTAGGACTGTCCTATGTCACGTGTAGGGCATGATATCTCTTCTGCTGAAGGAGAGTCTCCTGTTGAGCAGAATCAGGCCCATAATGTTAGAACTTGTTCACTCAATAGAATTGTGCAATAAAATAAACCGGTCCAAAATTGTAAGTCCTAAATTCAGGAACATTACAACAACACTCTGAGCACTTGCCTATAAATCCAGGAGAGCAGAGCTGGTATGTGCAAAGATAAAATGCAGGATGTGTTGGTTTTTGCCTTTGTGCTTCAGACAATAGCTATTTCATGTCTTGACCTAGTTACTATGGGTAGCAGATTAAAAAGATATTAATGGCCCAATACGTGAATATCTTGACAGTAACTAAATGAAGCCCTATTTAAACTATTCACTGGGTTCACCAAAGGATACAAAATCTGTATCTTGCTTTAAAAGAATGTCCGAATAAATGAATTTTGTTCATTGAAACTGGCGGTCAGAAAACAAACAAATAGTTCTAGCCATTGCTTTATTTCCATATCCACAGAAAAAGGGCACATCAAAATAGAGCAGAGCTCTAGTTTATATACAATAGATTATTATTAGGACTACTCAGCTACTTTTTAATATTAACAAATGAGAATACCATTAATTCAGAGATTAATTTCATTAATGTTGTAACAATAATAATAATAAGGAAGCATATTTTTAACATTTCAGTTGGGATTTCATCAGGTCTAGCAGGTTGTGGACAGTCAATACTTGGATGGGAGACTTCCAAAGGGAGAGCAGCATTGGTAATTCTGTAGGTGGCATTGTCCCCCCGGAGTCAGTACAGAGCCAGGCCAGCGCCAGAACCTGTGTGCTTGTAGGGGGAATTGTGCTTTTAGAGGTGCCCTCATTAGGATCCGAAATGGAATGGAATGGAAATCACATGGCACTTCTTCACATGGCAAGTGGTGTGAGCTTCAGTGTTCAAAATTGGGCATTTATGATCTGCTTACCTAATCTGCTCCCTACCTCCCCATCTGCTTTTTCAGTTTCTGTTGGGTACAATATTTTTCTTAGCTTCCTGTTCTAAACTTTTTATAGTGTGTTGTGCTCTAAGACCCTGATTCAGCCACATACTGAATCACATACTTTAAGTTCATGGTTAAGGCCCATTGAAATCAAAGGGACTTAAACATGTGTTTAAGTATTTTGCTGAATCAGAGCCTTAGACACATGCTGTGACACAACCCAGTGGCTTACATTTGCATGGTGGAAGAAATGATTCCTGTGTACTCTGTAAGTAATTTGTAAAGTGCTGTGGGACTAAAAGTGCCATATTATGTTAATTGATTATGATTAAATCTGCATCTCTATGTGTCAATAGGAAGCTGTGCCTATCTTTCATAATTACACTTTGATTTGAACCTTTTAACCATTCAAAATATTTTCAGGCTTTCTATTGGGAAGACCCTTTTAGACCTGCCTGCTTCCCCACACATACTGAGTGTCCCATCCTCAAAGGTCTCGCCACATGAGAAATCTGTGTAGGCGGGAGGGCTGTGTCAAACTTCTATTGCCAGGCAGTGTGGTGGTTCATTTAAGAAGGATTAAAGATGCTCCATGTTCACTTTACAGTCGATCCAAGGAGCAAAAAACACAGGGCCTGAACTAAAGGTCATCCTTATGGGGCCTCTGAGTAAGACTATTTTAATAACAGAAATCCCGGTGAAAATGTTTCACACGTCATATGCTCAGCTTTTCATCCTAACTATAACAAACATTCTGTCTCAACTAAATATTGTTTTTTCCTGCTCAACGGACAACCAATCCCTGACAGTAAAATTCTGTTATTTAGGCTCATGTGCATTTTTTTCTAATCAAGTTACAGGCTGGTGAAGTGGGATATTTTTCTTTCACTCATAATGGAAAAAGTTGCTATATATTCAGTTGACAACTTGCTGAAGTTAAAATGAATGGGCACAGACTGGTGAATCACCAAGTACTCCACCAAAAGACTGTGACTACATAAAAGGGTGTGTGCTGGTGTTACCAAAAGACTGTGTTATGCTGTTTAACTTTTGTGGAATAATGTGAATTGAATATTGATGACCAGAGATTTAGCTGGTGTAAATTGATTGAAGTCAATAGATGTACAGTAACTTAGAATCTGGTCCAGTGTTTTTAACTGTGGTTAAACTGCTCTGTCTAGCTACAGTGAAATAAAGTTCTTGAAAGTTCAGGTGACTGTTCAGTTCCTAATGCTGTTGTATAGTGTGCCAGTGCAGTTGTTCAATAATGGCCACATTCCACCCCAGAGCTGCTGCATTTCAGGGGTGGATGAAATGATAATATAATTGAAAGTTTGTAAAGTAATTTGGGATTCTTTGGCATGAAAAGTGCTATAGAAATCCAAGATACTCTTTTGTTTTCCTTTATTTTTAGGCAGCAGCCAATTTTTCGGTTTCACCCAACCTAAGAAAAATTGCTATAGGAATACAGGCTGTCATTTTAACAAAGGCTTCTCTTAAATGTGATGAATCAGAATGATGTATTTACTGGAACTATAAAGTAGTATGTTTAGAGACCATGGCAATCCTAGACTCTGCAGAAACCACCTTCACACAACTGGTACTAACTAGCTACATTTTTGATAGTCTCAGCAAACAGTACAGGGCTTGAATGGGCATGAACTCTCTCTTCATCTTGAAAAGATGGTCTCTCCGGGTCCAGGGTGTGTTATGTTCATGGCATGCAAACAGAATTTAGATAAAAACATAAAGTACTGTTGCTGAAAGGTTGCAATATAACACTACTTTATTTCTTAAACTTTGGAATGATAACCCAACACCAGAGATAGACAAAGCAGGCTGCTCCCTAAGGCAGAAAAAGGCAGAACTCAATCCTCCATTTTCTAGGCTGGATGTTTCCAGAATGATCAAATGCTTCCCAATAGAGGTCCCTAGGCTGTAGACAGGACCAGGAAAGCCCCATAGAATTTAAAATGAGGACAATCTTAACGGTTTTCAGTACGTCACAGGGTAAGGTACATTGATAGCTAAGTGTAGGAGAAGTTTGTAATATCGCTGGCTTTGCTGAACCTGTTCTGTGGATAAAGGGGAGACATCAGCAGCTTGTCAGTCTGACACATTTTGCCACTAATTCTAATTAATACCTAACAAAATAAAAATGGATTTTTTAATAAATTGCAGCCATTGTGATGATACATGCTGTAAACTGCAATTTAAATTTAGTAGCTAAAGTAGCTGTTATAAGCAGTGTTTCAAAGCAATTCACTTAACTACCTGTCAGCACAGACTGTACAGCCAGAATTAGATAGTAAAATTTAAAAAAAGCTGTGCTATGCAAATAATCAAACATCCTTCCAATCATTTCAGAAAACTGTGATATTTAACACTGTCCTTAAGCCTATACCTTTACCCTCTGTCCTATAGTACATGTTGAAAATTTTGCAGAGCAGTTACGGAAGGCCTATGAAGGGATTAGGGGAGAGACTGACTGACTGGAGGCCAGGGGTGATGTGTACAAAGTAAATGGGCCAAATTTAGTGGGGATGTGTGAGATAGATTTGCTTAAACTCCACTTATCAGTGTATAAGCTTCACCATTTTAGACTGCTTATCAAGAAGAATAATGTTAAAGTATGGGGGTGGCCTATTTTAATTTTTGCCAACTGTTGTGATTTTTATCACGAGTATCATCACAAGTTGCACAATGCTTGGTATTTTTCTTAAAGCTACCACTCCTGGAGTCCAGTGAATATGTGAGAAACTTAGTTTTTTAAGTTAAGTTCTCATGAGTAAAGCTTGAAAAGGAGAAAAGCTTGAAAACATAAAATGTAAAGGCTCAAACCCTAGATGGCATAATTTATTATTGTGGAATCTTGTGGGTTTTTTTAAGCCAATTTTTCATAATTGTTTTAGTCCTGACTAGTGATTTTTGAATGTTTGGGGTTGGCAGGTTGCCAATAATGCTATCTCCTGTTAGTTACTTTCTTTGCTATACTGTACTCCTCTCCGCTGTCTTCAGGATGGGTGTTATACCAGTTTATACTCTGTCCTGGAATTGTCATAGAATTCACAGAAAAGCAATTCTGGGTGTAAATCTGAGAGCCAAATGCACCAGGACTCTACTGGGATGTGCTGAAATAGAGAGTCCATCCCTCCCCACTCCAGCTCTCATATTGACTAATAAGAGTCTGTTTTTTGGTTGCAGTCTTACTCCATCCCCCTTCCCTCTTGTCCTGGCAAGCAGCAGAAGGCGCATCAGTGCAGGAGGGACATAGATACTTCGTTTCCTTCCCAAATCTGCACCCTTCTTCATGAGCCTCCCTCTCTTTGGGTCTCACTGTCCTCAAAGGGACAGAAGAAGGAATCCCGCTAACTGATCCATGGCTAGCAGGGAAGAGCCCAATGGGAAGGGCTAAGATAGCACCTGAGAGCAGGAGATTTCCCAGGCCCCAGCAGTAGGGCAGACAGAGGGAGTCAGAGTGGAGAATTCCACCTGCCAACCCAGTAGTTGATGCATGCCTCACAGAGAACCTAATGAGAGAAGTTGTGGTGGAAAGGACATGTGGAGACTCACTGAACCTTCCCCCTGTCTCTATTGAGAGAAGCAGCCAAGAGGAAGAAAAACAGGGAAGGTGGAGAGGTAGTTAGCAACTCTCAATCTCCTCTTCCCCACGACCAGACTCAACAAACTCCTGCTTTACAACAGATGCTGAATTCTGGTACTGATTCTCCCCCACCTCCAAATGGGGAGCACAAAACCCATCTTTGCATAGGACACTGATGCATCTAAGGCTGACAATGAACACATTGGCCCAGATTCAAGAGTCATTTAAGTGAGTAGAGAGGGAGTCTAATTTAGTGCACATTTTCATGATGAGAAAATTAAATTGTCCCAACAAAACAAAACACTTCCAAACTTCGAACATTAAATTAGGCTAAAAATAAACATAGTGCTATACAGCAAGGCAAAATTCAGCACAATAACTCTCTCTCCTAATTTGGAAAGCTGTTTGGTGAATAAGAAAAAGTGGGCTAGGTCTGGCCAGTTGTGTGTTATTTCTAGGGCCAGAATGGAAGGGTAACTGGAAGGGTAATAAGCTCCGTGTCAGGTAGGAGGGAACACCTTACTTTGCTCTCAAAGACTGGTGTCCTGGAATGGTGGGAGAATTCCCATGACACAGGGTCAATAGAGACAAGTAAAAGGGAGACGGAATGCTGTAGGGTTTCCTCTGTGATTCCACATCCCCTGCAATCCCATTTTTTTTAGAGAGGGCAATTGGTGGTGATAAGTGGTTTGTGTTACATACAAAGAATTCTGACAATAAGGCTAATCCCAGGGGACTGTGTGTGGTAGATTACCATAGCCTTTCTCACAGCATGAAGGGCTTTCAGCTGCTGTTGTTTTTAAATGAGAGCTGTCATGAATGTTTATGTACAAGGCTATGAGAGATACAGCTGTGGAAAAGGAAGAAGATATACACAGAAGGGGTGCTGTATCTTGGCAAAAAAATATGGTGCACATGCTACCTCTCCGCTCTCTCTAGCATAAATGAAGCCTATATCTTAAAGATATAGTTGTTTCTCTCTCACGCACACCCATTTACCACCACCAAACAAGGCTCTGTGCAGATATATTTATTATTTGGATGAAAGCCTCCTTCAGCCTCAGAGAAACCTGTTTCTGTTCCTACAAATTAATACTCCTAGCTCCTTCAGCACCTGTGGTCTTGTGTAAACTGATTCCCGTTTCAGACATTAAGCTAAAAAGAATTAGCAGAGAGCTTCTGGATCTTGTCACGTCTGACAAGTGGATTACAATTTAGGACGCATTGACCTTTCCCTTCTGTCTCGATGTCCATGTGTATCAAAAGGAGGGGGTGGAGGAATGGCAGAATGAGATGAATATATTTCCTTAAGGTGATTCTTCAAGTACTGAGCTTTTGAACAAGTTGTTCTTAATGCTTGAGTAGTGACCCTTAAATAATTGCTTTTAGATAAAGACTGATATGCTTAGTTTATTAAAATAATAATCATGTGTGCGGGCGTCCCTTTTTAAAAAAAACAAAAAGTGTTCTCATTAGCAATTTTTCTTTCCTCTGGTTCTCTTCTGCTCCTCCCCACCCCAGTAGAGGATTTTGCTTTTCTTCTGCACTAAACATCTATAGGCTAGAGATGGTAAATTGTCATAAAATCTTTTTTGGCACAAAGGCCTATCTTTTGTTTCTTGTCCCACTTTCCAGTAAACACACACAAATACTAACTAAGCCTTTTAAAAAATACTGGAAAAGCCTTTTCCAGTCAGTAGCACAGTAAATCTCCAGCACTGCATGTCATAATAAAGCATGAGTTACTAACGCCATAGAAAATGCTTTTGTCTTGATACAACCTTGTCTCACAGTGGCTTATGAGGGCCTTAATGGTGTGTATGTTTGGGGGTGGGTGGGAAATGTCCTCTTAATAAAATTTCTATTGGAGAGGCAAATAATGGGAACGAAAGGGGTAAGAGGCGTTTGTCTAAAACTCCGCTAGGGAGGCTTTCTGTGGAGCCTTAATCTTGTTCTGAAAAATATCTGCACAAGTAATTTGCAGCAATTTGTGGTTGCAGCATAAAGATTATAGGGCCTGATCCTGTGCCCACTGAAGTTAATAGCGAAGCTTCCATTGAATTCAGTGGTGCAGTCCTGTCTGGCCCATAATGAGCAGTTGCAGAGTTCAAAGAAAAACTGCAGTTGCAGAAATTGAAGCATATTCCTAAAATACACATCCTAGAGATCAAATGGACACCTGTTTTAAAGATACCAATAGAAAGAGGGCAGTAATGAATGGCATGTGCTTTCAGTAACCTTTGCCACATGGTCATCATGCTTTGATTCCATCTTGAATAGTTCTGTGCAAATTTGAGTTGTTTTGTTGAGTCTGCAAGGAATTTTGCTGTTCCCCTTCCCTTTGTGGTCCTTGACATAGGTGCCAAATTGACAGATCAGGAGACTAGAAACCCCAAACCACTAAGACAGCCAATTATTGCCAGTTGTGCTAGTCATGTGGACGCATGTCCATGTGGGGGGACCACAGCGAAACTATCAATTCATTTCACATATGCCATGAGGCAGCAGATAATGTTCATCATTCACTGGGGCTAGATTTGAACTGATGATTTAGTGATGAAAAGTGCTTTATCTTATTCCCTGACATGTGAGTCCTTGTAACTCTGGATTTCTTTTTGTAAAATATGAATGATGGGGGAGACCAGGTGGCTTATCTGAATTTTAAAACAAAGCAAACAAATTGGTTTAAAAGCTTAAACTTAAATATAGACAAAAGAATTCAGACCTTGCTATCACTAAGTTGGTATGACATTGTTTTCCAATGCCTAAGCTCCATCAGGGTTGGTTTTTTTTTTTCTTTTCCACCAGCTGTGTTTGGTTTTCCTGCTTTTAACCCTGGTAGTTTAATTTAGCTTTACTCGAAGTGTAGACATACTAATTATATCTCTGCTATCCTAGTTTAGGATGATATGAATAGGATGCTTGACACTGGTGCAATTTCCATCCCCATTCTGTTCCATCCACTCCACTAATTTGGCTCTTGAGGCTGCAGTGCAAGCTGGGGAGCAGAAGCTTTTTTATTAACCCTAATTATTTTTGGATTCCTGCCTAGCAGTGGGAATTGGAGGTACCAAGATTTTATTGGAGGTTCCGGGGCTAATGTTGTGTATTGGAACAGGAGTTAAAACCTTTCATTGGGGTCTGTTCTCCTCCACACAGGCACTAGGGGATGTTCTCCTCTCTCTAGGGGAGTTTGTGGTTGCAAGATCTCTTCTCCCCTTTGTGTTGCAGAGCACAGGGTCACTTCTCCCTCTGGTGAGAGCGCAGGTGTGGGGATGAGTCTGTTGGCCCTTGGATGCCCTTGTACGACTGTGTTTGACACTAGTTGAAGTTTGTGTATGCACCAAGGGGGAGCACTGCCCCCTGTCTCTCTGTTATGCTGTTGCATTGCTCAGAGTGCTGTTTGGCCTTGTGCTTAAAGCACTGGAGTGAAACTCAAGAGATCTGGGCTTTGCTACGAGACTTCTTGTATGATCTTAGGAAAGTCAATCACTCTGTGCCTCAGTTTCCATTTGTAAATGGGGATAATAGTACTTTACAAGGGTGTTAAGAGGCTACATTGTTAAAGTTCCTGAGGTGCTCAGATACCATGGTGATGTGGGGTGGGGTGGGCAATGCCAGTACCTAGTTTGAGTTGCTCTGTGGCTTGTATTTATGAGTTTAGGAGGAAGTTAAAAGATAACACGTGTCTGGCTCATTGCACTGGTGGTGGTCATAGGGAGTCCAGCCCGTTTCTCCCTCCACTGTGGCAACAAAGATTGCTTGCAGAAATACTTACCCTAAATAACCCTCCAGCATGTGATTTCTCATCAACATAATAATAAACATTAGCATAAAATTTATATATGGACTATACAGAATGAATGATCAGTGACTTTACTTAAAAGAACACCTAAACTCAAACCCTGTTATTAATTATTTCACTGCTAGACCTATATCTTTGATGTGGGATTTGCTTTCATTAAGATGGATTGGGGAACAGCAGAATGTATCATGTAGCTGCAGGAGTCACTCAAAGGATACGCATTTGCTGATCATATGTTGTGAGTTCTGAACATTAAAAAGTTAATTTGGCTGGCTAGCTGGGTTACATACACTTGCTCCATACCTGTTGCAGTGTAAATTATGTGCTGTAGGTCCTATCCTTGCTGTCATGTGCATGGCAATGAAGGAAAGTGAGCAAGTTACTGGCAGCCTAGTAGGCGAAAGTGAAAGACAGCTAGCCAAACACAAAAGTTACACCCATTTGCTGCCATCATGAGCATGGGTATATGGAAAGCAGCGTGCACAGGTTGCTTGTGAGCTGTGAGCTGTGCGCTGCATGAGGAAAAGTTAATATGTACATCCAAAATGGAGTCATGATCAGGATATGTGTGATTCTCTCCAAAATCAGCATATAAATGTAAGTAAAAAGCAAGCAACTTAAAGCTGCTCTAGGCAATTATAAGTTGCTCCTTTCCCCCTCCTCACTTGTGACTGGGACCATTTTGAGGCTGTGGCAGGAGGGCACTGCTTCTGGAATGGGGAAACACTGCCTATTTGGAAAATAGATCAGTGTCAAGTTGTGAGTGGATGGGACAGGTTTAATGCACTTATGGTGTAAGCCGACATTTCCGTAGAACCGTCGATGATGGGCATGTATGCAGTTGGATTTGGTCCAGCTCTGTCACATCCAAATTGATCAGGAGAGAAGGATTGCTAATGGACTGTCATGCCCGTCCAGTTTCATTGTGTTATGAGAGTTAAAACCTCCATCACAATAATTGGTGTTTACTATAAGAGCACTTCTTTGAAATAACTACCTGCCAATCAGAGACCTCATTGATAGCCATTCTCTTCCCTGCTTAGAATCAATCCAGAATTTTAACTGGGGTTATCAACCCACTATATAATATGTGGGAGGAAAAAGGAGTACACAGCTATTGGCCAGGTATTCCATAATGATAAAATTATGGAAATGTAGATTATCAGAGAACTCCCGGGGAATAGTAATATATCAGGGTGGGATTATTTTCAACTAACGCATTATATAACATCATCAGCGGTATCTGAAGGAATTAGGTGAATCCATATTGTCTAAACATCCACCCACTTTCATCCAGCTGAAGCCCTGACACAGTAGCAGCACCTGAGTCACCTAGAGCTGGCAATGGGTGACACTTCCCATCACAAGAATACTTTTTATTCAGTCCTATTCCTTCATCTTCTTTTTCAAGCCACACCCACCTGCAACCCAGCCAGCGGAGGACGGGTAGCCAGCTATAATATCAAATAGCATGTGGAAGCCTAAGTTTCAGGAGACTTTTGATGAGTCTGGAAGCACTAATTATGGCAAAGGCCACCTCGGAGATAATGCCATTATGTATGGTATTATGCATCATTACTGGTGGAGCTAGGAGATAAGATTACCTTTATGGAAAAAGGGGAAAAAGGATCTAGAAACAGATACCACTTTGGCAATGGGAAATATCTGGAGGAAGGCCAAAACTATTTTATTTTTGTAACCATTAAGGAAAATTATTATAATCTGCTTTTATCAATGACAACTCTCTCCATTTGAGCTCAGGATATTATATTAAAATGGAGTAATAAAAGCTGGAGAGGATGTGGAGCTAGAATTTTCAAGATAACCACAGAGAGGATGTCTACCGAACCCATACTGATTCTGCTAGGTTAGAGTCCAAAGGAAGTTATTGCCTTTGGGAAGGAGCGATTGATAACACAATAATTACTGTTTGCCATATGTTTGATAGCTCCGTTTTAGAAAAGGACAGGGTCCCTCAACATTAGTGCCAGGATGGAATAAAATTTTCAATGGGAAAAAATGGCACACAACCTTACATCAGAATCAGTTAGACCTATAATGTATGGTTACCATTTTAGAACTTTGAACATAACAAATACACAGATAACGGTATGGTGATTGACCAAACACAAATGGGCCTTTTAAAGGTAACAAATACATCTAAACAGCTGATGCTTTGCCATACTGAGAGTGTTGGGAGAGCACTCTGTCTTTTTAAAAATGATTAGAAAAATCCTATTGACTCAGGACAAATAAAACCTAGGCTGGATAAGTGAAATGTGATAGTTTATTGCCTGTTGGCTATGGACCAGCAGTGACTTGGTGCCTCTGACCTGCGGCCGAGAATTAAAACAATGCATATTGTTTGTTTCTTTGTAAATGGTTCTGAATAGCAACAGAAATGGTGGCTCTCTCCCCTATCCGACTCTAGTGTCAAGCAGCTACACCCCATACTGAACTCTGGGAAGTTGTTCTAGCTAATGCATATAGGTACTAAAAATATATATTATGACAACTCTATTTTCTTGTCATGCACAAAGTCAAACTCTAGATCCTGGTTTTCTTGGACAGGTCACCTAAAAAGAAAATGTTACCAGGCTGGCAAACGACAGGCATTTGTACAAAGATTTGAAGGAATAAAAACACATAATCAGATACTTAGATAAGTGCTTTAACAATAGTGACAGCCCTATATATCTGCCTTAACTTTTTATGTAGCACCCGACTGTGTGCTATCTGTGCCATGCAAAATTAAAAATAACAGGAACAAAAAGTTACTTCTCAACCTTAGTTCCTCAGAGGTAGAGGAACATGACACAAAGTATATGTTGACTTATTTTGGGTATCTTTCACTACAAATCATGATGCCTGAACACATGCAAGGAGAGTCAATAGTGAATGTGCATTTGAGCCTGGTGATGGTCAACGTTCCATCCTAGTTTTTCAAGAAATAGCCCCCTCCTCCTCACCAACTCAAAAACCCAACAACCAAAAATATTTAATTACAACGTTGTGCTTCAGAGAGTATTCTTACCAGTTTCAGCACCCTGCTTACGCTCAGTAAAGGAGCTGGCAGGGAGAGCAGAGCAAACAGCCCAGAGTGTATGTGCACATATCAAATCAAAGGTAGAATTATTAGTCACCTGGAATGAAGAGCTGGTTTTCCAACATTGTGCCAGCCCTTGTTTTGGCCCGGCTGATAGATTTTATGTTTTTGGGGATGCAATATTGTTGAGGGCTGTTAATAGATGCTGGGTCCAAGGGGTGGCTGCATTACAATGGTAGGTGAAATGATTCCTTTTTGAGTGTCTCTTTCTCTAATCTGCCTATGGTAGTAAATGTATAGGGTTATGTGTAAAGTGGGTTAGGATCCTTCAGGATGAAAGGTACTTATAAATGTAAAGTCCTAGCCCTTTAAAACTCTTCCTATCCTGCAGGGAGGGAGTTTCTTCTTTTACTGGCTTTCAGTACTGTCTAATGGCACTCACCCTGGAGACAAGAAATCCTCTAAAGAGAGATGGAATTATACTTTTTTTTTTTTTTTTTTTAAAGGCCAGCGCTACAGAGAATTACATTCTGGCTTTAAATAGAAATCATAGGCAGAGACACAAGGAAAGAATCATAGAAGATTAGGGTTGGAAGAGACCTCAGGAGGTCATCTAGTCTAACCCCCTGCTATTGTAAAGAGTGTTCTTTGGGGTTGCAGGGTCCACTATTGGGTACCAAATCCACAGCTTGAAAGTAATTTTATTTTCCTTGTGGATTTTGTCCTTTTCCATCTGCTTCCCCCCCTCCCTTTGTGTTGTGAACTGAAATGAGCAACTGTCACCACTTATTTACTCTGTAGGGTCTCATCGTGCCATAGCATTTTTGTTCATACACCAGCATCTTTTGCTGTCAGCCATCATAGCTCTGGAAGTTCAGTAGGGCATTTAAAGGAAATAACCAGCAGCTTTGCCAGCAGAAGGGTGAAGGGAGGGGGACACTCAACTTTGTGTTTCTGCAGGTGCTATGGAAATAGTGGCTATTCAAAAATATAAGCCTGTAATAACTCAAAGACTGATTGACTTCTTACGGTCTCAGCCACTGCGTAGGCATTTTGGACAGGGTGAGGACGCAGCGTTTTTGCTTTTGGAAAGCTACTTGAGAGGAGTCGGTCCCAGCTCACTTCCTGTTGCTAGGATCCTTCTCCTCTCTCCCAAGCCTGCTTTCCTACTGTGCTCCTCCTTCCTCTGCTGCTGGTGCCTCTTGTGACTTTTCCCTCAGACCTGGGACCACCAGGCAGGGCCGGCTCTAACGGTTTTGCCACCCCGAGCAAAAACAAAACAAAACCCAAAACGCCACCCCCCCAAACAAACAAACAAAAAAACCCCCACGCCCGCCGAAACAACCTCCTCCTCCCACCGCCTCTCCCACTCGGAGCGCCAGCGGGGAGCGCAGCCCCGCTCCCCAGGCCGGCGGGGAGGGCGCCGCATGTCCACGGCCCCACTCCCCCGGCCGGTGGGGAGCGAGCGGGGCATGCCCGCGGCCCCGCTCTCCACGGCTGGCGGGGAGCGAGCGGGGCATGCCCGCAGCCCCGCTCTTCCCCGGCCGGAGCGCCGGCAGGGAGGGCGGCTTGCCCGTGGCCCCGCTCTCCCCAGTTGGCAGGGAGGGCGGCATGCCCGCGGTCCCACTCTCCCTGGCCGGAGTGCCGGTGGGGAGCAAGCGGGGCATGCCTGGGAGGGAGGGGGAGAAGCGGCGCGCAAAACAGCTGTTTTGTGCGCTGCAGCCGCTCGGGTTCTCTTCTCCCCCTCCCTCCCAGGCTCTCAAGCCAGGGAGGGAGGAGGAGAAGCGGCGCGCAAAAGCTGCCCGCGGCGGCGCAGAGCAGAGGTGAGCTGGGGTGGCCGGGGCACATTTCTAGGGGCGGCATGGCTGGTGCCAGAATGCCGCCCCTAGGAATGTGCCGCCCCAAGCACCAGCTTGTTTTGCTGGTGCCTAGAGCCGGCCCTGCCACCAGGAAGAAGGCAAGTCACTTTGGGTATCAAGGCAGGGAAGAACTTGCATAGAGGCAGCAGTGAAGGAGATGAAAGGCAGGGCTGGTGGAGGTGGGCAATGTGAGGGTATCATCTTATTGGTTAAGGGATGTTCTGGCATTTGGAGAAGAATAATCTTAGTTTAGGGGTGTAAGAGGAAAAAGCAGAGTGGGGAGAGACTAGGAGCAGGGAGGGAAGCAGATAACACTGGGTGGTTTATTAGCCTTGGTTTAAAAAAAGTCATTTGAAACATTTTCCTGTCAAAATATTTTTGTGGAAAATGTCCATTTTCACTGGCTTTTGGGGGGTTTTCATTGAAAACAAAAAACAACACTCAGATGTACATGTTTGGGGGCTTCGTTGTCAAGAATACTTCAGGTTTTCTATTCAAACTTGAAAAATGTGGATGAAAAGAGTTTTGTTTTAATGGAAACTTTTCCAAGGGGTAGGGAAGGAGAGTACTTTTCCAACCAGATCTATTATTTAGTGCTTTAAGACATTCCTCATAGCATTACTCTTTAAGTTACGCTATGCTGCAAAACAGAAATCTCAATGTTTTTTAAAACATTGTTCATATAACTAGCTGTTATTTTTTTGGGAAGCTTTTGTTGTAAATAAGCAGTCAAAAGATACTATGGGGTCTTTGAAATGCCACCTCTCACTGCCTAGATAGAAAAGGGAAGGATTGAATCTATTTCTAAATGTTGCCGTTTCACTGCAACCTCTGTAGAAGCATAGAGATGTTTTCCTTTACTCTTCTAACCCAGCTGGGAAAATGCCCTCCCATTACTCATTTAATTAAATTGTTCCTATAAATTAATCAGGATTAATTATGTTTATATGTGCCAATAATTCCTCAAGGGACCATTAAATGCTGAACGGTTAAAATATATTTATTTAGAAATCAATGGCAGAGATTACAAGTTACCCACCAAGATGGATGTTGATGGCTGCAATACAGCACTTTCAGTCAGATTAATTGTGAATAGTTACAATAAACCAGTGTTGTATTACTAATCTTGTTTGCAGTGATTAGAGAATAGCATCCATGTTAGAGGGTTGACAATCTTGCTCAGGCTATTATAAATCTTAGCACTCTGATTCTGAAGATCTCACAAGGTGCATAAGTATTACATTCTTGTTTTGTAGAGGAGGAAGCTGAAGTTGTTTTTTCCAAGATCACACCAGCAAATCAATGTCAGTTGGGATTAAAGTGCAAATCTTCTGACTCTCAGCTGCAGGTCTTGTCCACTAAATCAAGGCTTGGTCTACGCTACCAACTTATGTTGGTAGAACTACATCGCTCAGTGGTGTGGACAATCCATACTCATGAGTGATGTAGTTATTCTGATCTAACCCCCATTGTAGACAGTATTCTATTGATGGGAGGCTTCTCCTGTTAACATAGCTACCGCCTCTCAGGCAGGTGGAGTACCCAGGCCAAGGGGAGAAGCTCTCTTGTCGGCGTAGGTAAGGTAGCATCTTCACTAAGTGCTACAGTGACATAGCTGTGCTGCTGCAGCGCTGTAAGTGTAGACCAGCCCCAAGTTGGCTCTGCTGTGCAAGAGCCCTGATTTATTTTGCTGTCTGTACGTTGGCTTGTTTTGGGTCTTAAGGTCATGTAAGGTAAAAATAAGCGTGTAAGCAGTCACCTTATTTTTGCCTTTACCAGTTTTCCCTTTAATAACTTGAGGCGCATACCAAATTGATGTGTGGTGGTGGGAGGAGAGGTACAGGGAAGAATAACCCCCTGCTGAGGGGATCCTGGGGAGAATTTAACGATTCATAGATTCCAAGGCCAGAAGGGACCATTCTCATCATCTGGTCTGACCTCCTGTATAGCACAGGCCATAGAATTTACCAAGAATATTTCCTAGAGCAGAGCTTTTAGAAAAACATCCAACCTTAATTTAAAAAATTGTCAGCGATGGAGAATCCACCACAAGCCTTGGAAAATTGTTCCAATGGTTTACTCTCACCACAAAAAATGTATGTCTTATTTCCAGTCTGAATTTGTCTAGCTTCAAGTTCCAGCCATTGGATTGTAATATACCTTTCTCTGCTAGATTGAAGAGCCCATTATTAAATATTTGTTCCCCATGTAGGTACTTATAGATCGTAATCAAGTCACCCCTTAACCATCCCTTTGTTAAGATAAATAGATAACCAACCCTTTGTTAAGCTCTTTGAGTCTACCACTATAAGGGATAGCTTCTATCCCTTGAATCATTCTCATGCCTCTTCTCTGAACCCTCTCCAATTTATCAACATTTTCCTTGAATTGTGGACACCAGAACTGGACACAGTATTCCATCAGAGGTTACACCAGTGCCAAATATAGAGACAAAATAACCTCTTTCAGCTGATTATCTACCATGACCCCAAATCTTTTTCAGAGTCAGTCTTTGAGCATGTAAGCCTTGGCCACTCGAAACAGAAGTGGTAAAATGTAGTAGTACTTCGGGTATCTCGTTTAATATCCAACCTCACCCTAATTTGCATTACTGCTCCGTTGTCTGATGATGTCATGAGGTTATGCATTCTACAGAGTTTACTAGACACATTAATTCTTTCCCCTCTGCTGATTGGCTTCTTGTTCCAATCTCCACCCATCCCCTTCACACAGACTCTTCACTTTGTGCTCACTCCATGGTCCCTTCCATTCCTCTTTACATCCTTTCCCTCAATGTCCCCCTCCCTTCCTTTGTTCTTCCCTTTAGCTGATCCTGTAGCTCTGTAATTCACTCTGCCATTCAATAAATAAAGTAAAATAAACTAAAACCCACCCAGAATTATTTTTTAAATGATGGAACTAACATAATGTTGTCACTGTTCATTCTGCTTATATTTTATATTCCTTTCTCTAACCCTATGCCTGTTTCATCTTTTTAGGCTCTGATCTTGTGGTTAGTGACTAAAGCAGAGATCTAGGAGTTGGAATCATGGGTTATTTTCTTGGCATAACCCTAGACTTCCTGTGTGACCTTGGACAAGATCCTTCTGTCCTTCAGCTTAACCATTTTGAAATGTGAATGTAGTTAATATTGATCTTGCTCACCTGAGTATTATGAGGTTAAAATGTTCTGGGATAATCAGACACAAGCCTACTATTAAAATAATAATTTTAGGTAGGTTAAACCCAAAATTCAGGCTTTGTCCACAAAAATAACATTCAAAAATCTAATATTAATAGAAATATTTGTGCAACATTAAAAAAAACTGACAAAAACACCTATTGGCTTGGGTCTCACCCTGCAAACATTTTCTGTTGGGCATATTGCTTAGTGTCTGGAATAATTCCAAGGGCAGTCAATAGGACTAAATGTTATGCTCATTAGTGTTTGCACGATTACGATCCTACTGCATGATCCAAAGCCCACTGAAATCAAAGGGAGTCTTTCCATTGACTTCAATGGGTTTTGGATCAGATGGATAGTTTGGATTTAAAAGTCGTCTTGCGTTGTTTGCAAGCAGACATTTTACTACTGTATGAGAACTAGAAAATGCAACTGAATACAACCAGAAGAGAAATGAGTGATCTATTTTTATTGTTCAGGCAGAATGGTACACCAGCCAAGCAAATGGTGATGAGAATTTTAAAAATCTAGTTTACTTAATTCTTATAATCTAAGGTATGAGTAACAGAGTTATGAGGGTTTTTTTAAACTACAAGATTTGTAATCTGACTGCTATTTTAAGTACAAACTTTCATTTTAATTACAGTGTTTTATATATTAAAAATTAGAAAAGTTCAGAAAGTAATTAAAAAATAAATAAATAAATGGAGATATGCCAATCTCCTAGAACTGGAAGGAACTTGAAAGGTCATCGAGTCCAGTCCCCTGCCTTCACTAGCAGGACCAAGTACTGTCCTCTGACAGATTTTTTTTGTTTTGCCCCAGATCCCTAAGTGGACCCCTCAAGGACTGAACTCCCAACCCTGGGTTTAGCAGGCCAATGCTCAAACCACTGAGCTATCCCACCCCCTTATAACATAAGTATAAGAAATTGCTTCAAAATCAGAGATGACAATATTTATTTTGCTAGTTACCTTTGTCTATTCCCACCTCCCAAATCTTACCTGGAGGACAAAATCCTATATTTAAGAATATAGTATTTCTTATTACTTATGACATTTCAAATATAAGCTTGATCAGAACAGAAATTGAAAATTAACATGGGGAGTCTGATTTTGCTTTTGCTTACATGGGCTTGACACTGATCTAATTCTTTTGACTTCAGTGAGGATACTCCTGATTTTATACCAGTACAAGTGATCTCAGAATTAGGTCAATTTTACTGGACATTTCTGCGTATGTATCTTTGTTTCCTTTGCTTATTTGTACTACTAACACATATAGTTAAACATTTTTAAAAAAGATTGGTCCAAGTTTGCCAGACTTCTAAAAAACATCAGAAAACATGACTATTGCTGCTTCATTAGGCACTAAAACATGAATTAGAGCCAATCTGTGCCCTCAGATGCACACATGTGGCTCACGTTGAAATCGGTGGGAGGCACATGAATATATCTGAGGCCAGAATTTGGCTCTCTACCCAAGTTTGTAGTAGATCAGTGTGCAGTAGGGGCTGGGAGCTAGTAGATCCATTCTTTATTTACAATAGATAAATATAATGAGGGAGTAATGTTTCATTCATGCGTTGTTACATAAAGCCTTTGGATAGATGCAAATATACAGTACATACAGGTTACTGAGCAGGCTTAAAAAATAGAGATATTAAAAGAAAGCTGTTCCCATTTTATAAAGGATTTGAGGATCTTTTTAAGATGTTTTAAAACAGTATGAAAGCAGGATGGCAAGTTGTTTACACAATTTGACACTGGACTCCCACTCTATCAGTGTCACAAATGAAGTCACTTTCCTCCAGCAAGATAGATGCTGCCAACAGTAGGCTGCTCCAGAAATGCCAATTGTAACCAGAAATTTTCTTTTCAAGTTAGATTTCACAGGTTCCTCATGGTGAGAAGTGCTTCTCACCATGTGAACTTTTCAGATTGCTGGGCTGAGCAGAATGGCTGGCGTTTAACTGTAAGGTGAAATTGACTTAATTGATTTTTGAACAAGAGAGACCTATTCATATCAAATGGTTTAAGAATGCTGGGGTATATTTTCCAGTCACTGCACATCTGTAACTCCCCTTAATGCTAAGTGGAGCTAGGTTCCCACCTCTAGGGGAGAATATAAACCTGTCTGTGCGGTTCAGAAAACATCTGGTCAGAAGCTAAAGATTTTCTTTTTCATCCCGTATATTGAAACAAGGAGTTTCGTTTTTTGTTTTTCCCCCAGTGCAGTGGATTTCATCATCCTTTCACAAGCAACAAGGGAGTGTCACAAACAGAGAGCTGGAATTAAGTGGGGATGGGGGGTGAGAAGGAAAGTGGGGAAGAAGCACTATTTGCTGTTTTAGCATAGGATTCTCTCAATAACTATTCCTGAAATCAGATGATGATCAGTAAATCAAGCCCCCAAATCCCTTACTGTTGTGTTGGATTGCCTCCTGTTCTTTCTTGGTACAGTTCCTATTTGGAAGGGGCCTGTCCTGCATCCTGCCAGGGAGACTTGCAAGGCACTAAAATTGCCTTGAATGACCTCTAAGAGGTGATGGATGCAACATTGCAGCCTGCAACAACATGACCATGTTAAGATCCAGGGTGGTGGCGCTTCATCAGATGTGATGGCTGCATCATTACACTTCATGCTGCTGCTGTATTACAACACAGTGATGGAGTGTCAGGAAGAGATACCATGCTAAATTAGTTGTACAAGACAGACTCGTATAGGCCACCTACTCCCAGAACTGTGTGTCTGTGGTTGAGTGAAGAGGAACACTGTGCAAGGACTTTAGTCTCATTATGGGCTTCAATGAGAAACCGATTTAATCCTGAATAGCATGTGTCTTCCTAGTTCTTAATTTCAGGAATTTTTCCCACACATCTTAGTGCTGGATACAGCAATGCCCTAAAAATCAAAAATAGAAATAACATCTTAAAGACTGTCTGTTATGTTCATTCCCTCTGGGGCACTTGGCACTGGCCACTGTTGAAGGACAGGATACTGGGCTAGATGGACCTTTGGTCTGACCCAGTAAGCCATTCTTATGTCTCTGTCTGGCAGCAACATGCATGATTTGTGTGCATGTCAGGGATGATCTATATAATACTTAGTCCTGCCTTGAGTGCAGCGGGCTGGACTAGATGACCTCTCGAGGTCCCTTCCAGTTCTATGATTCTATGTTTGGTGGCAATTGTTTTAATTCCAGGAGAATAAACCAGATAATAAGAACTATGACTTGGCCTTTTCCGATTATTTAAACATGTCCCTCCCCATTTATTTTTATTCTTTCATTGCTCTCAGTATGATTCAATAATTTAATTTAGGTTTGATAGCATATCTGTCTGTGGAGCTGGTGATTTACCAGTCAGCTTCTCTGTAGCAGAACATTGGTAGACTCTGCTGTATGACCTCTGGGGAGATGCCCTCCAACATCCCTGCTGTGTCAGGATCCAGAAAATCCCTATAAATAGTATTCCCCTTCCATATTATTCTGTCAGCAAGGTGTCTTGGGAATCAAACCACCTGCAGTCATGTTAATTCTCTAACCCCAACCATCCTTTAATTGAACCACAAATAAATAGCAAAAGGGCATTTATCTTAGGTCTCTCATTGGTGGTTTCATCAGCTCTGGCTCAGCATGCTGAACAGAGGTTGCATACCTGCTAAACGGCAGGGGTGGATTTATTTATTTATTATTTTATTTTGCGTTAGAAGCTTCATCAGTTCAAGAATTTAATACAGCACACTTTCCTTGTAGGGTTATTTTTAAAATGTATCTATTTCAGTATAGAGATGAAGAATGTAATTCTGTTCTTAGGAATTTAGCCTGTCACTGGATAGGCAGTAAATATGTTTGCATCCTTATAATCAGAATGTAAAAGTCTGTTCCTTGATTGGATTTACCATTCCTATAATCGCTGATTACTGTTGGACTCCCTACCTCAGAACTCATCTTCAAATGTAGGACTGTTGACTGTAATCACATTTTACTGTTCCAGGGTCTCCATTGCCTGGTACAGAATTCTTGACTTAGGTCATGCACATGGAACTGAGATGAACGTATGGATTGGAACTATATTCAATTTCTTACATATTTATAACTTTAAAGTTCAATCATGATCCTGCTAAAGTCAATGGGAATTTTGCCAGTGATTTTGACTGGACCAGATTTAGTCCTTAATATGATTGTGCAAAAGGGCAACACCAAGAATAAATTCTTCTTAATTCTTATTGATGTGCTAGCAACCTTTGTAGAAAGGTGGGAAACAACAATCTGGAAAGTGTGTGAGCCTATACGTATGTATGTAAACACAATAAAAACTTGTATTATTTATTAATAAGCTTTGAAGTGCTAATGTCTTTAGTTTATAGTTAGCCAAGAATCTCCGTGGGCTTTGCAACCATATCACACTCCTTTTACACTCACCTCTCATTGGGGTGGAATACAATAGTATGTAAACAGTGTGTATGAACATTATACTGAAGTTTGTGGTGGGGAAGTGGGGAAGAATATCATCTTCAATTGAAACTTCAGTGGGAATGTAGCCAGGTGAAATTGAACTATCAATCTTGAAGTTTGGCCAGGCTAGTTGTGAGGACATTGCCAAGTTAATATATTTTTTTAAACGTTACTTTGTAGAACTAATGACACCTTAGATTTTTAAAACTGAAATTATTTTAAAAATCTGGCTTCTTTTCAGTATATGTGTTGTCTATTTTTTCGGTTTCTTCTATCCAATTTCACTTTCAGGTTCTTATGCAGTAGCATACCTTCAGCATTCCTTAGCAGAGGAAATGTTGTAACGCAAAAGTTTCTCTTGGAATTTTTTTTTTTTACAGACATGAAAATATTTCTGTTGTTGTTAGGTTTTGTATATATTTGTTCTTATACAGAGCCTGCAATTTGGGCACAAACTGAGCAGGAAGTGTTTCTTGGACATTTCTGCTCTCATGAAAAGTGTTATGGAAACTTTAATAACCAAACAGTCTGATCTGCATCTTTGCTGGCTGAGGTGCAGATAGCAATGCTCCCTTCATACTTACAAGGGGAGGAGTGCCGCCTACTGAATCTGTAACAATTTCTATGATGCAAGTACCAATCCAACCCAAACCACTTCTCCTAAGAACAAGATGACATAACTGTAGGTCGTGTTCTGTCTTCCTCCAAAGTATCAAGTTTTGGGCTGTGGTTGGAAGCAAGATCTAGAACAAGAATTCTAAAGAAAGATACATGGTGAATTGCATGTAACTAAAAGCAACTAATTACCAAAATTGAAAGGATATTGAGAACTATACTGAAATTATCGTTGAGTGTCTGGAAGATTAGATTATCAAGCAGATAATTAATAAGGACAAGGGTCAGAATTGTATACCTCCATCTGGTACTTGACAGGGTAACACATAAACGGATTTCCTCCCCCACTCACCGCCACATGGGCTACATTTTATCATATCTGTACTAACAAAATATGGTTAAATAATTTTTAAACCAGATGTTGCTGTTCCTAATTATTTGATTTATTCATGTTCCCACCTCTATCAACTTTAAATTTAGACTCCACCTACCTACATGTTGACTTCACTTGTTTCTAAAGCAAAAACCAAAACAACCAGAATTCCACAATTTCCAACTTTTGCATCTAAAGTTAATTTGTGAGAGAATTTAAACCACCAGCATAAAATGTAACTGTTCCTGATATCATGCTCATTGTATTACAGGAGTCACCAAATAATTTACATTCAGAGATGGCATTGGATGTGTTAGAGTCTGACAGTGACTTCAGTTTATGAATGTATGGCATTTCTGATCAAACAAACTGAGCCTTGTAAAATTGTAGCCTTGTAGCATCTTTTCCACTTTCTGTCCCATTGATATTTTTACCTCCAACCAGAAAGATCCATCATCTATGATAATTAGGGAGAATTCAGTCTTCCCCTAGTCGATACACTGTGTTATAGGCAGATCCCTAGAGTATCATTCAAAATAATATGTAGGTTGTCATTTTCATGGTTATTTGGTCACTGCCTGTGGCTTATGACCCTTTTAATTTGTCTAAGCTCAATAAAATATATCTATTAAAGCATCCTGTCTCCTGCTAGCTGCAGAATAGTGTCCTTTGAGTGGTCTGCATGCTGAACAGTTGTTAAATGAAGTGGTTTAATACCATGGAGCATTGTCCACAATTACATTTATGTCCTCAGGCTTTGTTTAAACTCAGGTATACTGTTTTCTTTAAATTTACTATGAATATGTTTATAAAGTACAGCCAGAGAGGAATTCATGCAAAAGTCTGCACTACCATATGATTTTTCAGTCTGCACAGAGAACATGGCTCATAGCAGAAGCCCTTACTTCTGGCGGTTATGTAATAAGATATGTTAATTAGTAGTGATTCCATTTCCATTGCAGTATGATGGGATTCACCAAGGAAATAAAGTCCAAAGTTGCTAATGTGGCTTCAGGATCTCAGGTTGAAAAATCACAGACAGTTCTGTCACTTGTCCCTATACATACATGTACTGGTTTGGGATTCAGCAAGTCTAAAATCTCCCTGGATCATGGACCAGCAGTCTAAAAGGAAAGCTACTTACTGGAGTGAATTTGCTGGTATTGATTAATGAATGCCCCACACTTTGTAAGCTGTGTGCACATGTACATGTCTTCTGTCTTCAGTTCATGTTGAAAGATGGATGGATGGAATTCGCTTACTAATTGAGACTTTTTTCCTGCTTCTTCTTTTTATGTTTTAAGATTCTATTAAGTGCTTACGCAAGGCAATGTCCTGACAGCTCAGATTGAAGGAGACTGCCCACCAAACAAGTATAACAGTGGCAAATCGAATTTCCCTACGTGACTCTGTCAATTTGCCTCAACCTTTGTCCAGAGAGATCACTTCTGTCAGCATGACAGGAGAGTGAAGTCTCCATGTTCATGCAGCCTCTTTTCTGAGGCCATCAGTTAGTTAGTTCTAATATTAAGATAGACACCAGCTCACTAGCAACTAGACTATCAGGTCACTTCACATAGATCAGCGAGATGGTAACAAACTTTGTTCCCTGCCGTTGGAGGCCAAATACCTCTCAGTTGTCCCGCATTTTGAGGGATTTCCGTTTTAGTCCCAAAGTTATTTCCATTCCACACAAACTGGGCATCCCCCCACCTTTATTGTTGAAAACTTGTATCTCACATGAAGAATTGTGGTTAAGGAAAGGATTATTTAAACCAAAGACTTTTAAGTTCCGTGAATGAATCATTTGTGTGTGTCCCTGATTTTGAGGGTCATTGTCGTACACTGTATCCCACATTTGGGTTACAGCAGGCTGAGAGGTCCAGTGGGCCAGGTTCAGGCTAGAGCTTATGGAAACATTTCATTTTGTGGAATTCAGATCAGTGTTACAGAGGTAAAAGGCTTCAAATCTCTTGGCCATTGCAGCCCTCCCTTGTGTGTGTTTATTAGATGTGCACTTAGGATTTAAAGTGTTCAAAATGGGTTGTATATGCTGCTGACAAAGCTATTCCCAATATCATGCATCCCCCCAATCTTCCCTGCTTGTAATGGAAATATTGCTTTCAGAAAGCAAAAAATACTGGGGATAAAATTACAGTACTAGAAACTTAATTTCAGGTACATAATTCCTGGACATAGACCACCACACTTTCAGAAATACACCTGCATTTTTGCAAGCAGGGTACACTAAAGACTAATGCATACAACCCCTGAATTTTGTGTGCATAAATGTATGCATACGCTTGTGTTAGTGTTTGTATGGTACACTCTTGTATTCATACTTTAGGACCTGGCCTACCATCTCCAGGAGTTGTTACTTCAGGTAGTGACCGTAAGAAACAAGGTAGTGCCCCTGACAGTTAATTGCAAAATTACCAGCCTGCCACTGGGTTGGTGATGATACCTCCTATTTAAAAGACTCTGACAACATGCTGGAGCAATGAAGAAACCTTCTGAAATAGAAATTCCACAGATGGGCTAGGTCTGTATGTATGTAATGTACAGTATGTGTAATGCACAATTTCTTCCATCTGAAGGAATCTTCTAGCCAAAGAAGGCTTTCCTTAGATAGGAGTTATATACCCACTCATTCACTTCAGCATGATGTCCTTATAGGTTTAATAATAGGACATATTTTGGGCTTGTTCCCAGTTACATTTATACAAAATTCCAGGAAGAGAATAAAAATCCATAATTGTCCAACATATCTACTCTAAGGATTTTCATCCTCTAGGGAAAAAATTAGAAAGCTAAATTTATAAGAATTAAAGATCTTACCTTCCTGACAATGTGTATTGATAATTAGTGTAGAATTTCCTGCACATTTGGATGATTCTGTTTGAGCAGGAAAAGAAGTAAAGGAAAGAAACATTTTTGTACAAAAAAAAAAATAAAAGCCAAGTCAAGGATATTCCTGCACGTTCAACCCCAGTTTATAGATTATTGACTGGAGAGGAGTGCTGTGCAATTTCTGTTCTTGGACTAGACAGATAGCCTTACATAAAGCACAGCTTACCTTTCTAGTTTATTTGGTGTGGAATGCATGCTGAAAATAGGAAGTTTTGCTAGCAGGTTGTGAGAAGTTAGAGCAGCTTTTGTACTGTCTGTCCCAGTTAGTTTATCTGCCCTGAAAACATACCTGGTTCATTTTATTAATTCTCTTAGAAAAGACCCTTGTAGATGAAGTATATAGTGTGCTTAAATTACTTCAGGCTGATTCCTTATCAGCATTAACAAATGAGGATTTGGATACAGAAAGAATAAATTTGCTTGGAAGGACGAATTAGGAAGCATGCAGATACCATCAAAATTGGTTCTAAATTGGTTAAACACTCTTAAACCTAATAAAGGCGCTAAGGGGACAAACCTGAGAGTGTTATATGAGAAACAAGCAATGCACATGAAATTAAGGAAGAAGTTTTCAGATTGCAGGTATTGTATGCAATAGACGCACAATGGCTCAAGGGCCTTCACCCACAGGGCTTTGTGACCTTCTTGGCCTGGCTCTTATCAAGCAAGTGCCCATCAGTGCCTGCCTGTTAGTGTAATATTTAAATCTTCAAGTGGAAATCTTTCAAAGCTCCCCTAGGGGATTTGAAATTAATGTCCAAATCTAGTAGGTGGCTTTGAAAATCTCAGATCTACATAATAAAAGAGCATTCTGCCTGGACTACTAGCTGCTGCTCTATGCCAATCACAGAATTATGATCGCTCGGGTTAGGACTGGTAACACTGGGCCCCCCTGCCCTGGAGCATTCCCTTTCTCTGCTAATACCAGAACACATCTGCAGCTTCCTTCTGAACAAAGCTTTTTTTTTCTTTCGTTTTGTTCTTCAAGGGTTTTGTGCTTGCTGGCCCTTGGGGTTCTTTTCTGTTTCAAATAGGCCGGTTGCCTTTGCTTATTATCATTTGGGTTTTAGAAGCTGTCAGGTGTGGGTTCCCATATATTAAAAAGTGTTGTTAATTATTATTTTTAGTGCAGGAGTGGGAGGAGGAAATTCCCTGAGTGGGAGAAATAACGTGAAGTATGGTGACCAGATGTCCCGATTTTATAGGGACAGTCCCGATTTTTTGGTCTTTTTCTTATATAGGCTCCTATTACCCCCACCCCCTGTCCCGATTTTTCACATTTGCTGTCTGGTCACCTTAACGTGCAGTAAATGAATTGCTACCTCTGCGTCCCATAAAAATGTCAAGAGATGTGCCAGGAAGAGACAAATGGTCCCTTCTCCTTTTGATTTCAGAGGTGAGAAGTTTGAGGGCTAGAATCTGTAGTGAATGGGTGTGCAGTACTTCCTCTGAAGTTCTGTGTACAGAGCAGCAGAAGCAGGAAGGTCCATTTGGAATTATGTAGCCTGTTGTAAAAACAGGCAGATCTCTAGATGAGTTGATGTATCCCCTGGAAGACTTCTGCTTACCCTCACGGGTACACGTACCTCTGGTTGAGAACCATTGGTTTAAAACAGTGTCAACAACTGTACTCCACGGCACTGGAGAAAGTTGTGAAAAATCCTGCAGGTTTAGATAATACTCGGCTGGCTTGGGTGACAATCATAAACTGGATTCTGCTATATGTTATGCTGGTATAAATCTGGAATAACTCTCCTGAAATTAATGAATTTACGATGACATAAACCCTGTGTCAGTGAGCTCAGAATGAAACCCAAACATTTAATAGGGGGAAAAATGATAAAATACTGGTAGCATAAAGTCACAGCTATTCTCCATCAAAGTCCTGCCTGTGACCAACATAAATCTAGTTGTCTTTATACCATGCGAAGAATGGTCAGAGTGCCACAAGCCTATCCAGCAGTCCTGCCATAGGAATTGCAGCCCCCTTTGGCTCAGGGCCAGCCCTAAGCAATTACCCATGACTAGGTTTTTGGGTGGGAAGATCAAGTGGTGAGTTTCCTCGCCTTCTGGACTGGGGTGTGGGACTGGGCCCAATGTATGCGTGATGTTGGCCCTAATGCAATGTGTTTGTGTGGCCCACAGAGGCATTAATTGATCCTCTACTAATGCTTACTAAGAAAGATCACTTTGGTGTCATTGGTGTTTCTGGAAGTGAAGGAGCAGGGTTCCAGCCCTAGCTCTGTGTGACTTACATAGAAATTGTTGGTAAATGGTTCTACCACCCTAGTCACGAATTGCTGAGTCCACATAGGATAACTGGGTATAGAGGCTGGGAGAAATGTGGGTCTCCAAGTAGCTGTTTATCCTAAGGCGGTCTGTTTAGGCCAGTATTCAACTATAATCATTAAGAAGACTATAAGGTGGTTTATTTAGCTTCCAGGAGCAGTTTAAAGAAATAGTTGTGTAATGTGACTTTGTGATTACAGAAGTGGTTCCGATATGTGGAAAGCAAAAAAAAAAAAAAAAAAAAAAAAAAATGCAGTTGGTCCTTCCAGGTCAGGGCTAAGGCATGTTGTTGCCTTAGCTTGTGCTGCTACTATTTATGCTTAGGGTGACCAGATGGCAAGTGTGAAAAATAAGGACAGGGAGTGGGGGTAATAGGCATCTATATAAGACAAAGCCCCGAATATTGGGACTGTCCCTATAAAATCGGGACAACTGGTCACCCTATCTGTGCTGTACCTGTGAGGTAATCAGTCTCCAAGGCACCTTCCTCTATCTTCTGCAACACAGTGCTCTACAGACCCCAGGAAAAAACACAGTCCCTGCTATGAAGAGCTCACAGTTTAATGAGACCGAGATGCAATCTTAGGACAACAATTCAGAACAGGGGCGGATATGAAGAAATCAATACTGCAGATACTGGTGTCAAAGTGAAACTGAAGAAGTGGGTTTTAATGAAGGATGTGGGGAGTGTTTAAGTGCTTGTTGGCCAAGAAGTGCGATATTGTTTCAAGCACATGCGTGAGGAGGAATGAATTTATTCCTAACTTGTGAGTGAACTTCTGTTATCTCTTTTGACCTGTCTCTCATCACTCCGATATATTCATGTGCCCATGTGTATAATATATAGTTTCTATACGTGTTTAATGCTGATAGTCAGCAGTTTAAATGTTTTTTAAGATTTTTGTAAGATTAAACAGTTTGAGCAGCTGTGGGTCATTGTCAATGAGACTGTAGTAATGAAGACTTCTCTCTCCAACTCTCTGCAAATTCATTCATGAAGTTTGTTTAGTCTCATTTATCTTTGGAAAAGCCCCCTCTTGTACTAACTCCTGTTCTACAATTGCATCTCTTTCCTTTCCAAACACAATTGTCTTGAGTTATTTATACTAACTTTAAAAATCCCCCCAGGGGGTGGGGCTGGGAAGAGAAACAGACTAAGTACAAGTAACTAGGGTTTTAGTTTTTGCAGTGGTTGTTTCCCATATGTATATAAGGTCTCTGGAATATGATGGGCAGAGATAAGATATGCTTTATGTATCATTGGCTCTTTGTTACACTGTCAGCCATAGCGCAGCAACTTACTTTTTGGCCTTGGAAGCTTGGTTGAATAATGATTAACTTTTCATACTGCCATATGGTTACCTTTTTGGTGTATCTCAGATGCAGGGGGAGAAATCATTAGTGGCTCTATGCTATTCTAATAAAGGTGGAGCAAGAGGAATGGTTTAAGTTCAGTTAAATGACATAGGTGAGGCATGTACAGATCATAGGAAGGATAGACTAAAGGATAAAAATGCTAATTTGTTTTTTAAAGTTACAGAAGAGCGTTTGGCAGTAGTTTCTCTTCAGAGGTTCTGGAAATGTATCGAGATAAAATGTCAACTAGGAATGTCTCTAAATCTGCCCTATTTAGATGTCCCTACCCTTAGGAGTCAGTTATTTATGAATAAGAGGAACTGCTTAGTGGTACATGTTCAGAACAGGGCATGGGAGATAAATAGACTCCAGTCTTGTGAATAAATACCAGGATTTGTTAGTGCACCTTCCCTCCCACATGCAATAGGGAATGTTTTGTTAACTATTTCACTGATGCCTCTGTAAAACAAGGCTAGTTTCTGTGTAAGGTACGTGTGACGGTCCACGCCCCTAGGGTCAGGGCAGCGCGGCCTACCAGTCACAGTCTCTGATGCTACCCCTCGGTGTCGAGCAGCGTGGCCTAGCAGCCGGAGTCTCTAGCACCACCCTTTGGTGCAGGGTAGAGTGGCCTAGCGGCCAGAGTCTCTAGCACCACCCTTTGGTGCAGGGCAGTGCGGCCTAGTGGCCAGAGTCTCTAGCACCACCCTTTGGTGCTGGGCAGTGCGGCCTAGCGGCTGGAGTCTATAACACCCCCCTTTGGTGCAGGGCAGTGTGGCCTAGCGGCCGGAACAGTAGCGTGGGTATGCGTCGAAACGCGAGATAGCGTTGACCTTCCAGAAATCGATACAGAATCGAGTGGTCCCGTCGGGTTTTGGTACCAGAACGATTGGGCTGCGCCATTCACTCTTCGACTCCTCGACCACCACCATCTCAAGCATCATATTCAGTTCTTGTCGTACCGTGGCCCACATCTTGGAAGAACTCCTCGGACATGGAAGAACTCCTGGAACGACTCGGGGGAGCGAGGTATTTATTATCAACTCTCGATTTAACCAAGGGGTATTGGCAAATCCCCCTTACACCAAACTCCCGGGAGAAAACTGCCTTCCCGACACAGTTCGGCCTCTTCCACTTCGTAACCATGCCGTTCGGGCTATGCGGAGCAGCAGCGATGTTTCAGCGACTGATGAATGAGGCCCTATATCCAAGGCCGGCCGCGCTCGGGACCGGCCTCACCCCAGCGCAGCAGGATCAAATACAGCGGCTCATGAAAGAGCCGCCTGGGGCGAACCAACTGTATGAGACATCATATCGCCACAACACAGGGTCAGAAAGTGAGGGATAACCACCAACCGCTGCCCCGGAAGATGTGGGCCATGGTACGACAAGAACTGAATATGATGCTTGAGATGGGGGTGGTCGAGGAGTCGAAGAGTGAATCGTTCTGGTACCAAAACCCGACGGGACCACTCGATTCTGTATCAATTTCCGGAAGGTCAACGCTATCTCGCGTTTCGACGCATACCCATTCCTCACACCCACATGTACAGTTTTATGGTTCACTGATGGTGTCAGTTATTCATCTTGCCACTACTTCAACTGGGTGCAAAGCCAGGAATTTCTCTTCCTATATGCAATAGGTATGGCTGAATATTTTGGCTGTTTATTTAATGAATGGCTTACAGGGCAGAAAGGGGGAAACAGCTATCCATTTTGCTTAGATCAACCATCTGAGAACGGAGCCTTTGATGTTCAAGTTCTCTAGCACATACTATGAAGACGTTTGTGTTTGAATATTAGACATGGCTATGTGTCTATCTTGCCCAAATTAATTATTGAAATATAAACCAGACATTTTAATTGCTCTACTGTTTATACTTTCTGGGCTTATTTTACCCTTTGGTACATGGATATGTACTGCCATCTAAACCATCTTTTAGAACAGCTGCTGTGCAAAATAGTTCACTTCAGAGATTTTTTTAATATACTCATCAATACATTCCTACACATCTTTTAAAGTTCAAGGGTATCATAGCATACTACAAAGAATTAAGTCTCACGATTCCTCTGTGAGGTAGGGATTAGGGTTAGCATCTCTCAACTCCCTGCTAAAGTAGGGGTTATAACTATACTCATTTGACAAACTGAGGCACTAGAATGTAAGTGATCTGTGCAGTTCACATAAAGATTCTATAGCAAAATTAGAAAAAAACCAGAGAGTTCTGGCTCACAATCTTATTCTTCTGGTCATTAGGCCATATTTCAGAGGGCAGGTTTGACTACTCACTTTTCAGATTGCCTGTGAGCTGGACATGTGTTCTCTCAAGAGCTTTATATTCAGTTTTCCCCTGAGGCTATTTTCATGGTCCCTGTGCCATAGAGTATGTTTTAAGAAAATAAATTAAAAATGGCATTAGACATTTCCTGCTGTACATCATCATTAAGACCAGGATTGTGCCTAAAACACTGGAACATTGGGTTTTTGATAGTGATCTTAGTGAGAAAGCAAGAGGTAGAAATTGCACAATAGAAAGACACTGTATCCAACATCATGTTTTTATAACAATTTTATCTTTAGAAGCGAACTTTATTGCTTTCTGAAGATAAACTCTCAAAGCATTTTGCTAAGACCTGCATTTCGTGAGACCCTGCCATAAAGTCCATAAACCCACCAACCCTATTTCTTGAATCCTATTAGCAGCCGCATCGTGGTGGTTCCTACCCTGGTGCAAGAAACATACTGAAGTTGTCACCGATGTTACCTAAGAAGTGATTCAAAGGGCTAGAAATGTGCATGACCCTGTTCTAGGGTGACCACATGGCAAGTGTGAAAAATCGGGACAGGGAGTGGGGGTAATAGGCATCTATATAAGACAAAGCCCCGAATATCGGGACTGTCCCTATAAAATCGGGACAACTGGTCACCCTACCCTGTTCTATCTAGGCTTTGATGTAGAGTGAAGGCTGCAAGCATGCATGTAGCTTCCCATGGTGGAGCTCCTTTCTAAAAGGGCCAGATTAGCTAAACCTGGCTTAATGCACACGTTCAGCCAAAGGGCAGTCATCTGAGTCACAGAAGCAGACAAAAACTGGAATCTCATGGGAGGGAGACTTTTGCTGGAAAGGGGACCCCAGGCCAGAGGAAGTTTAACATCAGATTGAGTTTGATTTTTTTCTGGTAACTTTTGGTTTGGGGTTATTGTTTTGTTTTGGTTGCTTCTTCTTCATGAGGAAAACAGTTTTTTTTCTTACCCTGACTGGTCTGGAGCGTCCTTGTTATAAACTAACCTAGCTGCTCCATCTCCGTGACAGTTCCCCTCTGAAGTCTAGCTTCGTTCCATCTGTGAAGACAGTATGACTTGCTCCCAGGATCCCAGGATTGCACTATAACTAACCAAAATGGAGCATTTGTAAGTGTTTTGGGGTTAATTCTCATGAGCATTTGACTGGGTGGCCTCCAAGGATCTGAGGTATTGCAAGACTTAGTATTAGTTATTCGGTGAAAGGCATTTTTCCTTCTGTGACAGTACTGAACCTATGCTCTACTATTGTACTTGAGGGCACTATATCGACAGAGATGCAGACTTTCAGATGAGATGCAAAACTGAAATCTTGACCACTTGCAGTAATTAAAGTTCCCATGATGCTTTTCCCAAGAGTGAGGGCATTGAGGGATCTCGGATCTATTCAAGAGAGTACCCTTCCTCTTAAGACTCAGTGTATCATCTCTTGGGGAACCAAAGTTGTCCTATAAACGTGCTGCAAATGAAGAATAAACTTAGCAACTGAGGCCATCTGCAGGTATAATATGGAAAGGAAAAGTTATAGCTAACCGTAATCAATAACTATTTGCATTCCTGGGGTGGAGGCGTGGGAGTAAGGAAGAGGCCAAAGACCTGAAGGTTTGTTAGAATGTTTGTGTGAACTTTATTTTTTCATTTTCTTTTAGTGCAGTTGCTGATCAGAAGTGGATGTAGAGGCCTTGTCCTTGTAGGTAGATCAAAGTCCTCCTGTCTAAACCAGATGTTTGCAAGTTAGTGTTAGACTCTGCAATCCGTGTCACTGACCCAGACTCATTCTTTCATTTTCCTTGTTTGCAGAAGATTTTTAATTAAACAGCTTTGTCAGAAAATGGATTGGTGAATAAAAGGGATAGGTGTGACATACAGGGATTGGTTTTTTTTAGCACCTTTACTAGTCGAGTGACTCTTACTTCCTTACTTTAGCAGTCTCCTCTCCAGCACCAGAAAGTTTATTGTATTACTGGAAGACTTTGTTTCGCTCCTGGGGACTCTGAGTTCAGCATCTGAGGAGGCACAAGGTTACTTACTTATGGATTGGAGTAGGTTTGAAACTGCCACCCCATCATATAAATAAGGATTATGAGCCAATTTCTCTCACCCTTAATCACATTGAATGGTAATTTACCCAAGTAGCCCCACTGGAATGGATGACTGCATTCAATGAGACTACTTGGGTACTATTCAGTGTGAGTAAGGGAGGCAGAATCTGGCCCTATATGTACAAGAAACATCTGTATTCAATTCATACCAGCTAGAAGATGGTAGAGATGAAACGCCTGGGTTAGTATTTTGTGGAATATGCTGATCATGTGCTGGGAAAAAATGAAACATTGAGTGGGCTGCACACAAAATAGAAATGCAAACATCTGTGCTGTCGTATGTTAAATGATTATGGTTCCAGTTGTAAGGGATTTTTTCCTAGGCCTCTAAGTGTATTCTGTTTCCTAATCTAGTGTCTGTCTACTGCCAGGGGAAAGTACTTTCTTTGTGGTAAATAGTACTTTGTTTGAGCTTCACATTTTTTTCAGAGAGATCCTGTACTCAGAAGACTCTCCTTCCCAGATCTCTCAGAGAGACAACTATGAAAATAAACCCATTAGTGTGGGGAATTTCATAGGCGTTGCAGGAGGAATTGCCGGTGAATAATTCAATGGTAGTACCTCAGTGGACATAAGATGCATTTTATGTACATTATTCTTCAGGAGTTCAATTAAGTTCAATTAACTGTGAAGGCATAGTGAGGTGGATACCAGGAACATGATTTTGGAACTGTCACCAACTCCTGTCATTATTTGTAACCTGCAGGTGTGGTCTTGCATACTGTTCAGCCTTCGTAATCTATATTTCATAGTAACTCAGTATTAAGCATGCTGAATATTACCAAAATTCAGTACTGAAAATAATGTTTTTCACTGTAAAATCTTCCAGTTTTATCCTAGAATCGGGACTCTCTCTTTTCCTTATTAAATAATGTGAGCAGGTGTGGAGAAGAGGGGGAGGGAAGTGGGAGACACTGATTGAAATTAAAGGACATCACATTTAAAATCAATAAAAAGAAATGCTTCTTTACACAGCGTGTATTGGAGTTGTGGAATTCATTGCGATAGTAGGTCATCAAGGCAATCTGTAAAAGGACTACAGTTTGAATAGCTGGTAAGAGCATTTATAGCTATGGTATGATATGGGTAATTATAACTCAAGCTACAGGAGGTGTGCATTTTGCCTGCAGGAGCCCAAAAAGAAATTTTTCTTTTATGTTCAGCATTATGCAGTTGGACTGAGGCATGATGCGGGTACTTCCTTAGTATTTTTATTTCAGTAGTGCCTAGAGACCCCAATCATGGTTCCACAATTGTAGGTACTTTACAAATATATAAAAAGAGGCAATCCCCACCACTGAGAGCTTATAAAATAATTAAGAATGGAATGTAAAAGATGGATGTAATACAAGGGGAGGGGGAAAGGCCATAGTAACAGTAACAGACTCTCACCTTTCCTTGAATCATTGAGTAACTGGCCACTAATGGGGGCAGGATGGCAACTCCAATGTTCTTCCTTGGAGAAGGGTCCACCTATGTTCACTGGGGCTATGTCTTGACCTATCATTTGTCTCCTTTTCACTTGTTTCCTCAATAATAGGCTCAACTGCTCCTGAACAGTCTTGTCAAGAGAAGTGCAGATTTTTGTTTGTTGAGGCCTCCATGAATGCTGCTTCCTTAAGCCACCCGCAGGGAGCAGTTGGGTGAGGTTTGGGAACAATGCCATGTGTCTCCCTCAGTTTGGAGGAGGAACTCCTTTGCAACTGTCCCTATCTGCTGAGAAGCTGAAGTCCTATCCAAAAGCCATAACTCCTGAACTCTAAAGGGACGAGGTGGGAGATTACCAGTAGAGCTGGAAAAACTCAGAACTTCCATTTCATAGGAAATGTTGATTTTTCACTTTTTTTTTTGTTCTAAATCAGAACACAAACAAATATTTTGGAAAATTCTGAAAAAAATAGTTTCAAAAGTTTTGTTCTGGAAAAATTTCAAAACTTTATTTCAACATGAAATGTTTCTTTGGAATTTTATTTTGTTTTATGATTTTTTTATTTTATAATTGTTACATTATTTCATGTAGTAGTAGTGCATAATGACATGCCATATGATATTACTACTGATGTATCATATTATGACAAGAATGGAAATATTCTATTCATTTTTATTTTATTTTAAAATCATTCTGAGCAGCTGTTATTTAGTTCTGATTGAAACATTTTATCTTATTTTCTAGAAAAATGATTGCAGACTTAACCCAAGGATATTGAACACAACTGATCCTCTCGTTAGTACACTGAATGCTTATCTTCCTTTTGTATTTAAAGTGTTAATGTCAAACTGTTTCATGGCCACTAACAGGAAACACTTTCATCTAGAAAATAAGATAAGATGTTTCAATCAGTACTAAGTAGCAGCTGCCCTTGATGATTTTAAAATAAAGTTAAATATAAAATAAATTAATAGAATATTCAGACTAGTATATTATGTCATAATATGTAACATATGTCATATTATGACACAGCAGAAGTGTATACTAGGATATGACTTGACATGATGATGTCATTATGTACTGCTACTATGTCTGAAATAATGTAAAAATAAGAAAAGAAACAATGAAGAAAATAAATAAATTTTCAAAGGGTTCTCCATAGAGAGGGATATCAAGTAGCCAAAATAAAAGATACTACTTGTACACATAAAGGCAGTTCTGTAATTTAGAATTTAATTTCCCTGCTCTTATGCTTTGTCTTCAGCAAAGACAATTTGGAATAAAATATTCACAGTGGGGTATAGGTCTCATCATAAAACATCTTAATTATCTTGAAGATTTAAAGATCTGCAAACCCCACAGCTGGCCCCAGTAACAATTTTTTGACCACACACCTCATGTAAGTTCAGGTTTTTAGATCCACCAGGGTAATCTCATGACCTTGGATAATGCTTCTCTGTTCCCTTTCCTTAATAACGGAAGTTGCTTGTGATTATTAGAAAAGGTCCATCACGTATGAGGACAAGTTGTTTCCTCTGTATGTCTAGGTGAATAAATAACATTATGGGATAGATATTTTCCACGCCCTGAATGGGACCAAGACACCCAATTCCCATTGACTTGTGCCTTTGAAAACCTACTCCTACCCTGAGTCTATCTCATGTTTAACAGAGCTATGTGAAATTCTGCAGCTTTGCTTCATTTTACTTGTGCTCACATTTTCACTTTTTCAAACACATAATTGTTTTAAAATCAAAATGTTTCATTTTGACATTTTTGAAACTAAAAGTATAGATTTTTTTCAGTTTGAAATGGTTTCAAATTCTTTTAGTTTTATTTAAAAGATTTTTCAAAAATCTTTAAAGTAATGCTCAAAATTGAAACAAAATATGTTGTTTTATGTCACATAAATGTTCTGTTCGACTTCACTTTTTTTTTGTGATGTAAGAAAATTGCCAGTGAACCAAAGCTATTTTACCAGCATTATCTGGAATAGCCCGATGGTTGTTCAGACAAGGATCCCATCCTGCCTTGGTGGCAGTGTCTGTGGTTGGGAATACCTGGGGAGCACTTAGATACCCAGACTGGTGAGGCCCTAGCCTGTGCCAGGCAATGCAACTGATGGCAATTCTGGTCCCTCACACTGGATTTAAAACCAAACCCATTGCACACACTCATTGCTACAATTAGTAACAGTGGAATTAAACTAGAACTGGCTGAAAAATAACAACTATTTTTGTGAATTTTGAAATTTTGTTTCTGCTTGTTAAAATCATTTTTTTTTAATTTAGAATATTTTGCAAGTTTCGTTGTCCCCTTTCTTTTCCCTGTTTTCCATTTTGCCATGCGAAAAATAGGGGAGACGGGGATATTAAAACTGAATTTGTTTGTTTCATTAAATTTTCATTTTTTTCCTCAAAGTTTCTAAGAAAAATGTCACTTTTTTTTTAAAAAAAGGCCTTTTTTCAACTAAAACCATCTTGACTGAAAATTTTCAACCAGCTCTAGTTAAAGTGTATTTGGAGCGTGTGTTTTGGAGGCTCTGGTGTACAGACCTGTTTCATTTGCTTCCTCTTCCTTGCTGTAAGATGTGAAGCTGGGCAATTTTGTTGTTGTTGTTGAAAAATTCATTTTTCTAGGGCCAAAACTATTCAGTTGAGGGGGGGGGGGGGAGATCAAAAGACTTGAAACATATCATTTAAACTTTTTGTTTCAAAATGTTTTATTTTGACTTTTCAGTTCAAAATGGTGTTTCAATTTCAAATTTGGCATATTCAAAGAAACAACAATACAAAAAAGGATGAAAAACATGAAGTGGCCAGATAGGAAAAAAAACTAAAATAAATTGTTTAGATTCCATTCAAAACATTTTTGTTGATTCTAAATGAAATATTTTTGAGGTTTTTTTTTTAAATTTGATGAACATTTTTTGAAAAAAAATCATTATGGTTTGAACTGAACCAGATTTTTTTTTTGAATTTTTCAGTTTGGCCCTGACCCAAAAAATCCATTATTTGCTCATCTCCAGTGGGATACCGTCATCCCACACATGGTGTGGAGGAGGAGTGAAGAGGCTCATTCCTGTGCTTCCCAGTAACCCCTACTACTACACATTTCATAGGACCATGTGCAACAGCTCTGTTGTGAATAAAGCTGCTGGAACTCTTCCAATAAAGCAGTTCCATTCCTGTGGATTAGTCCCTAGATTTCTTTATCAAAAGACAGCACTCCCTGCACTAAACTCTTAAGGGCTGATCTACACTACCCACCAATTCGGTGGGTAGCAATCGCTCTTTTGGGGATCAATTTTTCGCGTCTACTGTAGACGCGATAAGTCGATCCCCGATCGCTCTCCTTTCAACTCCGGTAATCCACCCCGGTGAGAGGCGGAAGCGGAGTCGACGGGGGAGCGGTGGCAGTCGACATTGCGGCGTCCTCACGGCGAGGTAAGTGGAGCGAGGTACGTTGACTTCAGCTACGTTATTCACGTAGCTGAAGTTGCGTACCTTACATCGACCCCCGCCTCTAGTGTAGACCTGGCCTAAATGCTAGTGCCCAGCACAACACTGATGCCTAGGTATGAAGTCAGCCCAGGGCTAACAACTCCTATGTGGCTCCATTAATTGAAAGACATTATGGAAATGAAAGGGGAAATCATCCCAGAAATTCAGGAACTGTGGAAAAACTACAAAGATCCCTTGAGTCACTGCTTCAGAACAAGCCAGATACTGTATTCCACCTTGTCCTATGTCTCCTCCACTGCCCATTCTTTGCATTGCATGATGGTGGAAGAGAGCTCATAAATAAACATTCAATGTCCCTAGCTAAAAAGAGGAGGAAATGTCAGAAAACACAAATATAAAATGCAAATCCAATTAATGTTGTAATTGAAGAAAAGGAGAATTCTCTTGTTCTGTTACAGATAATGCCCTGGCACTCAGAATCTAGATTTACCAGGATTATGAAATAGGCCATGCATCAAATGTCAGCTTTAAAATACCCTGACATTAATGGAAGGTAGAGCAATTGTCAAACATAACATTGCTTCAGTATGCACTCCTTTCTTATTGTAGCTGCCCCTGCTGTAGATTTCCGTGGCCAATCTCCAATGGCATTCCCACTGGCAGAAGAGAGTTCAGATTTGGTTCATAGTTATTGTAATTTAACCCACTGGAGACTAATGACATTACTGCATTAAGCTGGAAGTCGGGAAAATGCTAGCACTCTAGGGGTTAAATGCAGAAAACATTAAAACTTAGAGTCCCATGTCTGTTTTTGTTTTGGTGCCATATTGTGGCTTGCTAATAGCGTTTCAGCACTCCCAACAGGATGGCCCTGGCTTATGTTAATATTTGATTAGGGTTTAGAGTACTCAATATAACTTCTGGACAGCTGAGACTGCCATTCCTAGAATTGGAAGATTCTATTTCTGAAGGGGAATAGAGCAACATTTAGTGATTATTTCATATTTTCTTTTTAAATGTTAGTCCTGTAGGGAAGGCTGTTTTATTTTTGATGGCAGAACTGTTTAAGATCTCAACTCAGTAACAGAATGGGTGCTGACAAAGATGTAAATGGTGGGATTTTCAAAATCACTTTGCACTGGTCTTTTTTTGCATCTCATTGAAGTCCATGTGTAAGCGGGGGAATAGTCCCGCTATTGAGGGGAACTTTCCTCGTCTCTGCACTACCCCAGTGAAATGGGCTAGCGGAAGGATCTGAGTCCTCGCTCCCACCTCCTTTACCCCGGAGGCCTCCCTGCCCTCGAGGACTCCCCTTGCACTCTCCTGTCTGGCAGAGTCCTCGTAACCCCAACAAGACTGGGCCCAGGATTCCTGGGGGGCTCGACCCCCAACCTTGCTGTGGTCACCTAGGTCAGGGGCTAGGGTGTCCCCACTCCGGGGTACTCTCTCTGAACAGGATGCTTCCCTGACCCACTGATCACTGCATACAATTCAAAGCAAATACAAATTATTTAATTAACAATTAATTTGTAACAGGAATAAGGAAAAATGGGAAAGGCTAATGAAAACTCATCACCCCGCTCTGTGGCAGAGAACATCACAACAGTGTCTCTGCAATGTCAGGGCAGTTCAGTCTGTTCCTGTGTAAGTCCCAGGCCTCCTTCTCAGGCCCCGGCTGTGCTGCAGGGACGCTGTGGCTTGGATATTTGCTCCGGCGGTGGCCACACGCTCGCAGGCTCTGGGTGGCAGGACCCTTCTTCCCAGCGTCACCCCCGCCCTGTCAGGGTTTAGATCCCCCTGCAAGTCTGGCCTGCAGAGCCTCTTGGCTGAGGCGTCTCCCTGCGCTGGGCCCACTGCCCAGGGTCCCCCTCGCTCTCCCCAGCTGCTCACCGCACCCGGCTCCGGATGGCTCCAGCCCCAGCTCTGCCTCAGCTCCAGCTCCTCTGACTCAGCACAGCTGCTGCTGCTGCTCTGCCTCCAGCTCCCTGGGCTGCTGCCCTGGCCCCTCTGGCTCGGGCTGCTGCAGCTTCTCCCCCCAGGGCAGGTCTGTCTCTCTGGGCTGCACCTCTGCTCCCAGGGCAGGTCTGTCTCTCTGGGCTGCACCTCTGCTCCCAGGGCAGGTCTATGTCTCTGGGCTGTGCTCTGGCTCTGGGGCTGCACCTCTGCTCCCAGGGCAGGTCTGTCTCACTGGGCTGCTTTTCTGGCCCCTCTGGATCTGGCCCAGCTCAGCTCAGCTCAGCTCTGACCTCTGCCCTCTCCTCAGCTCAGCCCCACTCACTATGACTCAGGCAACTTCAGTTCGCACGGAGGACGGGATCCACCCTGACCACCTGACTCCCTGATTCGCCTGCCCGCCCTGTCAATCAGAGCTGACTTGGAGCATTGGCCTCTCCCCATTGCCCCTGGGGACTGTCAGTCCCATCAACCCTTCCCCTTTTGGTACTGGGAGCTCTGAATGTTAGTAAGGGGATAACAGTCCCCTTACACATGGTTAAACTTCCAGTGATTTCAACAGAAGTGAGGCCACTTAGGTCAACGCCGAGTACCTTTGAAATTCCTACTGTATACTTACAGTGTACACCAAGTATTTATAAATCACTTCCCTCCTTTATTTACTTGCACATTTCCAAGCTCAGAATCCCTAGTTATTGCTGCAAAGTTGGACTATGTCACAAACATACTGAAGGTCAGAAAACTGCAAAGTACTTTTAGGAGGCAAAATATTAAAAAAAACTAAAATTGAAGGCATTCTAATAACCTGTTCAGGACCCCACATCTGTCTGTCTTTATGGGAGGTAAGCCGTGACAGCAGCTCTATGGACGTTAATAGTACAGTTCCTTATATATTATGTTTTGTGTATGTAATTAAAGACCTAACAAAATTGTTAGGGTCCCCAGTCTCTAGACCGTGTACAAAATCTACATGTCCACTCTTCATGTCATGATGATGATTGATGAAAAAAATGATAATTTATTCATCTGTAAAGAAAAAATACTTCCACCTAGGTAACTGGTAAGGTTGAATTCCACACACTGAGCGTACAATATTTATTTCCTAGGCCTTATGCAGCTGATTTCTTACTTCTGCCCTATAAGGCATAATGTGTGCATTGTTGGCACAATTTTGGGGTACAGTCTGGTAGTCAGTTGAAGATTTTGAAAAGGACCTTGTGATATAATGAAAAGTAGTGAGAAAGAAGAGATAAGGGAAGGACGTAGTGTTAACAGTGACAAGAGCCATTAAGAGAAGAGTCCATAGAATGGTGAGATACAGACTGAACAAGTATCAGGTTGGGTCCCATCTGAATGTTGCTGACTAGAGTTCCCATCTGGATTGATAACTTGTTTTGTGTATGCCTTAAGACTCGGTGGATAAGAAGGTGTTACAAAACAAGAGGACTGGCCTTGATCTATGCAAAGCAGGAGAATTTTGTAGTTTAAACTGGAGTAGATGGTGGAATTCTTTAATGAGGAGGTGAGGCCCACAGAAAGAAGAGGTCCCAGAATAAGAAGCTCCATGTTGATTAAAGCAGAGGCTGTGGTGAAGTTAAGTGATTGGCCTAACATTGCATACGGTCTGTGGTAGAGCTGAGAACTAAACCTACACACGTAGAACTCTCATTATGCCTTAACCAGAAGTAAATTTTTCCTCCTGGATTTTGCATTCCCTACCATCCCAAAGAGGAGCCAAGGAAAACAAAAGTGAGAGTTTTTAAATTACCAACATTTTTTGCTGTCCCATTGTGTTTGTGGAACATTACAGAACCACTGTTTACACTCTACCAAACCTATATATTCATCTCAGAATTCACTGCAAGAGCATGATTTGAATGAGGGGTTTCTTTAAGATACATTCAGCTGTGGACTGCTCCCTCATTAGAGTTATTTCAGTAAAATAATTACCTGCCCACTCCCCCGCTCTCATTTTCACAAATGAAATTTATAAAGACATCATCACAATGCAACTGTTATTGTCTATTTAAAAGTTTTTCCTAAGAGTTTTAAGTCTTTATTTTAGCAGTCCAAAACACACAACAACAACAACAAAAAGCCAAACATACTGATTTCTTATGTTCAAGAGTGTGTGTACATATACTATATATACCTACCTGCTTCTTACTGTGCTGTCTATATTCTAATCTTGATTGTTTAAAAGCCAACTTGCAAGGGGTACAGAGGGAGCGTCTAGGGGTTACAGGAATCTCCTGAGTCTGGTAGGTATATTCTAGCTAACCAAAGAACGTCAGACTATGTCTCAAATAAAAGCCAGTGTCACACTGGTCAGATCAATATAATTGTGAAATGTGTGTATGGATGTTGTGGAAGGAGTTATGTATTGTGACATATCAGGGTACAATCCAAACTAATGAGCAGCTCTGTCACCCCTGCCCTGAAACCTTGGGTGCCTTTCAGTGCTTTGCTGAAGTAATTACCACCTGGGTTGCTCACAAACAGCCTTCCAGCAGGCAAGCAAAACCCTGAGTGTCTATGTGTAACTGTAGCCTGCTAGCCACATTTGGGTTACACTCAGAGTCTCACCAACCTTGTTTATACTTCAAGGTGACCCCAACACACACCCCAGTCATAGATTTCCCCCAGAAATGTATGTCCTGTACTTCCCAGGCCTTTCCTGAACAATACAAGTTATATCAAGTCCGTTATTTCTTTAAAAGAATAATATGCACACCACTTGTTACCCCAAATGGAGTTTCCCAGACACTTCAGTTAAAACACACTGGGTTAGATAAAACAATAAACAAGTTTATTAACTACAAAGAGATATAGTTTAAATGAGCTCAGGTAATGAGACATAAAAGTCAGAAATGGTTGCAAGAAAAATAAAGATAAGATGTTTACTAATACCGAACTTTACAAACTATATCAGATTCAAACAAAGTTTCTCATCACATATTTTCAGCAGTCTTACTGGCCAAACCGTATCGGTCAGGACCCTTTCTCCTGGAGTTAAATGTAGGCTTCCTTTGTTGCTTCAGGTGCAGTGAATGTGATGGGCAGGGAGAGAAAAAGGGGTCTCCTTGGGTGTTTGTTCTTCCTTTTTATAGTGTCAGTCCCTCTGAAAAACATTTCCAGATGGGCACCAGGAGACACAAAGTCTGTGTGGAAGGATGTTCCCTGCTGCTTTTTTCTCATGTGTTTGAGCTTTCTTTGTTTTTCTCCATGCTTGATGACTGTTGACTGCATAAATGCAAATCTTGCAGAGCACACATTCCTTTGTTTAGGACAGACCTCTTTGCCAGCTTCTGTTTGGGCAGGTCTGTGGGGTTGGGAACATGTGTTAATAACACCATACAGGGATATCTTATAACTTCACATGCAATGTTACCATGCATATTTTACCAAAACAATAATGACCAGCAAATGATGAGTTTTCTCACAAGGCAAACTTTGGACAAAAAATATTACAATTGTGTGTAGGGTGTGAATACAGGGGTACATTTTGTCACGTTTATATATAGTGAAAATATGTTCTTAAAGTCTGTGTCTAGGTACTGGTCACCAGCAAAGATGAAAAAACAGGTTTTCTGTCAGACAAATATGTTTATCCATCTATCTGTTTATGTGTAATTTGAATATTTCTTGTTCACAATAAGTCTTCTATCACCAGTCTGAATTGAATGCAAATGAAGGATAATGAGAACTTCAGAAAGAAGAGAAGAACACTGTGTGGGGAGGGGCTGGGAAAACCTTATCTTGAGGTGTACTTCACAGATTTGCGCTACTATATTTGGGGGGGGCAAAGACAATACCCTGACATTCCTCATCTAGGAAGTAAATGTACAGCTAGTTTGCTTCATTAAAATGGGTTCTCAACCAGGATTAACTGAAAACGCTGGAGAGAACTTTGGGTGAGATAAACTTCTTCAGAGAGGAGCTTAAATTGTTAGTTTAGTTTCTAGAAAGCATGTTATGAATTTTGTTTTATATGTAACCATTTGTTTCCAGTATTCTTAGTGGCTATAACTTGAATCTCTATTCTTTTAAAATAAACTTATTCCTGTTTTCACTATAAGTAGATCTAAGTGCTGTGGTATTAAGCAAAGTGGTGATCCTGAGTTGAATGTTATAAGCTGGTATTGCTGTTCCTTTTGGAACAGCAGGTCTGGTAATGCTGTGAGTGTTCAGTGCATAAGGGGGTAGACCAGGGGTGGGCAAACTATGCCCTGTGGGCTGAATCTGGCCCACCAGCCATTTTAATCTGGCCCTCGAGCTCCCGCTGGGGAGCAGGGTCTGGGGCTTGTCCCGCTCCGGAGCTCCAGCCAGGGAATAGGGTCGGGGGCTGCTCTGCGCGACTCCCAGAAGCAGCAGCATGTCCCCCCTCCAGCTCCTACGCAGCTGTCCCCACCCCAAGAACCACCCCACAGCTCCCATTGGCTGGGAACCACGGCCAATGGGAGTTGCAGGGACGGTGCCTGAGGACGGGGCAGCACGCAGCGGAACCACCTGGCTGTGCCTCCATGTAGGAGCCGGAGGGGGGATATGCCGCTTCTTTTGGGAGCCACTTGAGGTCAGTGCCGCCCGCAGCTTGCACCCCTGAGCCACGCCCCCACACTCCAAATCCCTGCCCCAGCCCTGATCCCCCTCCCGCCCTCCGAACCCCTTGGTCACAGCCCGGAGCACCCTCATACACCCCAAATCCCTCATCCCCAGCCCCACCCCAGAGCCCGCACCCCCACCTGGAGCCCTCATCCACCCTGCACCCCATTCCCTCTACCCCATCCTGGAGCCTCCTCCCACACCCTGAACGCCTCATTTCTGGTTCCACCCCAGAGCCCGCACCACCAGCCAGAGCCCTCACCCCCTCCCACATCCCAACACCAATTTTGTGAGCATTCACGGCCTGCCATACAATTTCTATACCCAGATGTGGCCCTTGGGCTATAAAGTTTACCCACCCCTGGGCTAGACATTGCAGGGAATGCTCCAAGTATTCTGTGTTTTTTGTGTGCCCATCACTACCTGTACAGAGAGAGCAAGGCCTGTGGAGGCCTGGAAGGCAGTGCTTGTGCTCCCAGATGCTGTTAGTTTCAGGGAGCTCATCCATAGCAAATACAGACAAGATTGCTTCATGCCAAGGACAGGTGGGGGTGAGGGGCTTCACAACCCTGGGTATCCCTGGGGTGAATCACACCTACATATCTGTTTAGTCATAATATGTCAATCTTAGGGTACCTATCCTGATTACTTTAAACAATTGATGTATCACTTAGAGCAGAATAGGCCTGAATTTGAATTTTGTATTAAGTCCCACAGCAGGAAATTTAGCACTGAAATGTAGATTTGTCCTGTATTTAATGCTTAGTGTTCACTGTTACTCATGGATTCATTATTCATGCATTTTAAGGACTGAAGGGACCATTTTGATCACCTAATCTGCCCTCTGTATAGTATACAGTATAGAATGTCACCCAGTAATTCTTCCACTTACCCCAGTAACCTGTAGTTTTGTGATTTTTGAGATGCTCGTTGATTTACTTATTGAAAGGTTAGCAAAAATTTAATGAATATCTACCAGAAAATGTATGGGTTTGCTATTTGTTGTTCACTTTTGTCAGGGTTCCCTCCCCACTCTGAACTCTAGGGTACAAATGTAGGGGACCTGTATGAAACCCCCCTAAGGTTATTTCTACCATCTTAGGTTAAAACTTTCCCAAGGCATAAATCCTTTGTCCTTGGACGGTATGCTGCCACCACCAAGTGATTTAACAAAGAAACAGGGAAAGGACCACTTGGACTTCCTTTTCCCCCAAAATATCCCCCCAAGCCCTTACACCCCCTTTCCTGGGAAGGCTTGAGACTAATACCCTAACCAATTGGTTACAAAGTGACCAATGACCCAAACCCCTGGGTCTTTGGACAATGGAAAAATCAGTCAGGTTCTTAAAAGAAGGATTTTATTAAAAAGAAAAAGGTAAAAATCATCTCTGTAAAATCAGGATGGAAAATAATTTTACAGGGTAATAAGATTCAAAACTCTAGGCAAAACTTTCAAGCTACAGAAAACAGGAATAAACCTCCCTCTTAGCACAGGGAAAATTCACAAGCAAAACAAAAGATAATCTAATGCACTTCCTTGCTATTATTTACTATTTTTGCAATATTGAGACTCACTTTAGGATGGTTGATAGCAGTAGCGCAGCCAGGTCCGGAGCGCAGGGGGAGCGGCGCTATAAAAGGCACCTCCCGCTGTACTCACCCGGTGGCGCTCCGGGTCTTCAGCGGCACTTCGGCGGCTCACTCTGGGTTTTTGGTGGTACCCCGCGCCAAAATGCCGCCGAAGATCCGGAGCGCCGCCGGGTGAGTGCAAGAAGCGGCGCTTAAAAAGAAGCGGCGCCTTTTTTTAGTGCTGCTAAAAAAAGGCGCCGCTTCCGCCGCTTCTGCTCAAGGGGGAGCGGCCTCTCCCCCTGCTCCCCCCCTGGCTACGCTACTGGTTGATAGGAGAAAGAGTTTTCTGACCTGATGCTTCTCTGCTTCCCAAGAGAACACACAAACAAAGAGCACAAACAAAGCCTTCCCCGCTTAGGGTGACCAGATGTCCCGATTTGGGGGTCTTTTTCTTATATAGGCTCCTATTACCCCCCACCCCCATCCCGATTTTTCACATTTGCTGTCTGGTCACCCTATCCCCGCCCCCCAACCCAGATTTGAAAGTATCTTCTTTCCCCATTGGTCCTGTTGGTCGGGTGCCAACCAGGCTCTTTGAGCTTTTTAACCCCTTACAGGTAAGGAGGAATTCTAGGCTACCCTTAGCTGTATGTTTATAACAACTTTTCATTACCTGTTTTGTTTTGTTTTAAAGTTTCAGATAGACAATAAAGGAGTACAAAGAACATCATGTGACATAAATGACTAATCACACATCACAAATAAAGAACCGGAAGTAGCCAAAATGCAACTGTGAACATTCTTCGTGCTGACTTACTTTTGTCCTCGTAAGCTATTTGGTGAATACTTACAAATAACTAATATGGTAATAGAAACTGGGATTGGTTTGTGAACAGTTAATGAACAGGAAAGTATAGGAGACTTTCTTGTTGCTAATAGAATTATATGGAGGTTAATGAGGTTGCACAGGTGTAACAAAAACCCGAACTTGGCCCAGTATGTATGTACATACATATGTATATGTAGCTCTGTGTGTGTGCGTAGTGTTCCTCAGGATGACAGAACAGGATTGACTTTGACACCTACATAGGTTAATACTGTCCCTTTAAGCCCTGCATTTTCTTTATGTAGTTCATTCATGGCACAGTGCATTACCCTCAGAGCCTTCCTTTCTTCCAGGAGTGCCCAGAAACCATAGTGGTGTTTTCTAGTGAGCGCAGATAAAATAAATGCTATGCTATCTTCTGATGTGTCATGAAATACACTCCTGCTAGTCTGTGAAAATTGATATTTATGATTCAGAGTGGTATTGTTCCAGAATGAATGGGATACTAAACTTAACTGAATGTTCCAGATGGAGGATGGTGTAAAATAAAATAAGCCAGTCTTGATATTTTGGGGCTGATTAGTGCAGCATGTCAATCTTGAGTAAGCGGCAGAAGGTGGGAGATACTTATCAACCATTTCAGGGCAGGGGGAAGTTAAGGGGGAAGCAGGAGTGGAGACAGGTAGGAATTAAAATTGCCTCTCCAAATATTTGGGGGTGTCATAAAAATAAAGGGAAGGGGGAGAGGGTCGGATGCAGTGCTATAAAATCCTCTTACCAGTAAAGGGTTAAGAAATACAGGTAGCCAGACTGACACCTGACCTGGCTGGCATCTGACCAATAAGGGGACAAGATACTTTCAGATCTTGGGAGGGGGGAAGGTGTGTGTGGCTCTTTGTCTGAGTCAGAGTGATCTTGGAAGACAAGAAGTACCTGCAGAAAATCAATCTCCTCAACCAGTCATCTTCTCACCAAACCTCACTTTTCTAAAGTAAGTTTAGTCAGCATAGCGAGTAGGTTTCTGTTTGTTTTGCTTGGTGAGCTTTCCCTGTGTTAGAGGGAGGGGTTATTCCTGTTTTTTTTCTGTAACTTTAAGGTTTTGTCCAGTTCCTTGTTCCCTCTTACTGTTGCATGGCCAGAGTCGGAACCCTGTTCCTCGATCCTCTTAGCTTGCTAAGAGAACTCTTGTCCGTTCCTTCTGTAAATATTTTTTCTAGTTATATATAGTTGTCTGCCAGTTTTTAGTCAGTTAGGGCTCCCCTGTTGGACATTTTTCCCCTTGCAGGGCACTCTCCCATTCTGCGGACTACACCCTGGCAAGATGGCTTCAAAAGCTGTGCTTCATGCTTGTGCTCCTTCTTTGTAAGCAACAAGCACCAACGCTGTCTCTATTGTCTCGGCGAGGCCCACATACCTGGCCCCAGACCCATCCCCAACTGCGGCCCCAGCCTTGGCCCCTTTACCCCATCCATGTTCCCCCCTCTCAGAGCATGGCCCCGCTCCTGACCCAGGCTCCGGGGGTGGGGGGAGCATGGACAGGGAGAAGCGGGGTACACAACCCTCAAAAGTTTGTGGACCGCTGTTCTAGTAGCACAGGCAAGTAGCACTGTAACATTTTCACTATTCTCTCTAATATTTAGGCCTTTATATGGTGGCTGTAAGCACTTGCTGGGACTTAAAACTTTCCTAAGGTTTAGGGGACTGTGAATCAGGTCTCCTTGAGTCCATTCTCAGCTCTGCCATTGATTTTCTGTGTGTACCTCACTTTCTCCATCTGTAAAATGGAAATAATGCTCGCCTGCCTTCAGTCTTTGGATCAAACATCTAATAGAATAATTTGTTACACAGCACCAACGCTGTCTCTAGGTTGACCAGTTAGCAAATGTGAAAAATCGGGACGGGGTGGGAGGTAATAGGCGACTATATAAGAAAAAGCCCTGAATATCGGGACTGTCCCTAAAAAATCGGGACATCTGGTCACCCTAGCTGTCTCTATAGTCTTAGTAAAGTCCACGTCGTTGCCCGCTGCTCCATCTGCCGCTTCTTCCTGCCTTTAACACGGGAAACTAGGAAACTTCACCTCTGCAAACCCTTGATAGAGGAGGCTATGTGCCCCCATGTGCAATCAGATCCGGCACCGACGGATCTGCTGGAGCGACGCCCATCACCGATGGTGAGCGTCTCCCGAGCCCTTCCTGTACAGCATCAGAGGAACTGATGCAACCGCTAAAGCCCCACTGTGCATATAAGAAACACGGGCATGGGCATAAGAGAGGCTCACTGATGGGAAACCACCTCTACACACAGCATTGCCTTCCCAAGCTGCGCTAGGTCACTCCAACAATGCGCTTGTCCTGCCTTCCCTTCCCCTTCCCCCTAAGGACCATAGTCAGTACCAGAACCTACTTGAATGCATAGCTGTGGCTCTCAATCTGCCAGTGGAAGATGTTCAGGACCCACAGAACGAGTTCCTGGACATCGTGTAGCCTTCTGGGACTTCCTGCATTGTCCTCCCTATCCACAAAGCCACCTTGCAACCAGCTCCAGCAGTCTGGCACACCCAGGCTTCCTGTGCCCCTACCCTGAAGTGGGTGGAACACTGCTACTTCCTGTCATCTAAGGGTATGGACTACCTATTTACGCCCCTGCTCCCCAACTCGCTTGTGGTTCACGCAGTGACCGAGCGTGCCTGACATCTCAATGTCACCCATCCTGACTGGGCGGCGAAGAAACTTGACCTGCTGGGGCGCAAGGTCTATTACTCCGTGGGCCTCCAGCTCCGCAATGCCAAGTACCAGACCATCCTGGCCAAGTATGACTTCTTCTCTTACTCCACGTTGGCAGAGTTCTAGGCCTTTCTCCTGACAGAGAAACAGCAGGATTTTCAGGCCACTCCTTTTTCACTCGCTATGTCATTGTCCCCGCAGCAGTGGTGGATGTGGCATACAGACTATGACTTATTGAGAGTCCTTTCTGTGGGAAAACTTTCCACCTGAAAAACTTTGACTAGCTCTACATATCTATTACATTACCTAGTAACAATCATGGAACAGCCCCTTACTCTCTACTGCAGAGTTAATGTTGAACTGGAGCTTTATCTCAACTGTAGTATGAAAGAAAACCTACTTCTTGAAATCCAATATATAAATATGTTAATATAAACGCCAAAGTACACAGATTCCCCACGCCCCCTTGTTTTCTAGGTACAGCTCCCTCACAGTGACAATTTTGAAAGGAATATTTTGGAACAAATTTCAGTTAAATAATCAACTAATTATTTTGAGAACTGCTGTCACTATCGATAATTTTAAAAATATTATGTTTATATTGAAATGCTTTATCTGTCTGCATTTTCAGTATTAAAACAAAATCCCTCTGAACTGCACAGCCACTGAGGTGGATGGGTGTATAGCAACAGCACCAAGAGGTCTTCAGTGGATATTTCTTGGCTCTTTTATTCTTCTTTTGAGTGTTTAAGTTCCAGAAACCTGCTACTAAAAAAAAAAAAAAATTATCTCAGGTGCTGGGAACTGAATGGAACACTGAGAAATAGTTTGGTTTAATGTATCTATTTAAACCATTTTAAGTGAATTTAGTGGTCTTGGAAATATGCTGAATTTGAGAGTCTTGAGGAGTTGGGTCTTCAAGACTAGTTATCCATAAGATTATCTCACATCCATATGTCTTTATTCTAACCTGGAATATAGGGATGAGAGAATAGTTTAATCTCCACACTCCTTCAGTTGCTTCTCTGCTGACAGTGCTAATAAAAGCCAACTGTGATAGTGGTTTTAGTGATGTGGACATCTATCCCATGGGAACTATGATAAAACATAACAGCTATCAAGAAATACACTACAAACCTGCCCCACTAGTTCGTTACAGGTAGTATGTTCTGATTCCATTTCTAAATCCCTGAGACATCTTTATTTAATAGGCACTGTACCTACTTAGAAGCTACTGTACCTACTATTTGTGGCCCATTATGTTTGTTTTTGTGTATCAGTTGTTATATTGTAATACACTTAGACCTTCCACTGTTTACTAAAGTTTCCAGAATCCCAGTGATATACTGTAAAATTAAGTCATCTGAGGCAATAGGCGAGAATGCACAGTGGTCTAGTAATGTCATTCCAGGAAGGACAAAGGCAGGGAATAAAAAAATCGAATTCATTGAAGCCTCACTGAGACTTAACACGCCCTTTTGGTAAATTGCAGGGTTAGCATAAGGAAGTAAACATTATGCCACTTTGTCTCCCCACTCCAGAAATCCCTGTATGGGAATTGAACATCTTAAAATAAGTCTTGGGAGGTATATTCAAATTTTAAAAATTGGTGGTGGTGGGTGTATGATAGAGAATAGAAATGGATCAAATCCTAGAAAACTGAATTTGTAGCATCCAGTGCAGTAAGGTCCACAAATAATCTTGAATTTATCTCCTGAAAGCCTTTTTTTCCAGCCTCCCTAAAAAATAAGATACAGCTATGCTACCTAGCACAAACAAATCTTAAATACTGGCTGTCAAAGTGGCTTTAAATTTTCTTCTGCCTTTTTAATATTCAGTATATTTTAGTTTTTGCTTGTACTTAGGTGGCAGGAGTTGACTCTCTTTTAGAGGCTAGATGAATACTCTATCTGATTGTTCTACATTATAGGCATGTGATTGAAAGCATAATTCTCATGCAAGTGTCTGTTATATCTGTGTTATGTGTTGTATTATGTACGGTGTATATTTATCTGTATATACCCTCATGGAAAACATCTGTACAAAGATAACTTTTCTATATGTTTATAAGCCATCCTAGACTATTTAATAAAAATGTATAGCTGAGCAACAAAATTCTATAAGAAGAGTCTTGGGGTGGGGGGGGGAGAGAAAAAGAGAGGATATCATTCATTTATATTATATAGGTTTCTAGAATAATGTCTACAAAACACTATTCAGTTTCCACAAGACCCTATAGATCTTACTTGTCACCTTTTCACAAATGGGTTGTGTGTGTGTGTAAAGTATCTATTATATATCATTTTCTTTTCATATACATGCACCCACATGAAACATATTCCAGGCTGTGTCTGAGATGCACATGGTACAAGAGTGCTCTGCATGCAAAAAAGGCTTTAAAGTGAGGGGGCTCTGTAGAAAATAAAATAAAATAAAATGGAATCCCAGGCTGCATTACCCTTTCTGTGGATCCCCTGCCAGTTATATGGGGGGGAGAGGGGGGAGAATTAGTAGCATAGCCAGGGGGGAGCAGGGGGAGCAGGCGCCGCCCGAGCCTCACTGGGGCGGCGCTTTAAAAGGCCTGCGGCTCCTGCCGCTGCGGGGAGCCATGGGCCTTTTAAAGTGCCCCCAGCCCCGCTGCCGGAGCTGGGCTGGGGCGGAGGGGCGCTTTAAAAGGCCCACGTCTCCTGCCGCTGTGGGGAGCCACGGGCCTTTTAAAGTGCCCCCCCCAGCCCCGCTGCCAGAGCCGGGGTGGGGGGGCGCTTTAAAAGGCCTGCGGCTCCTGCCGCTGTGGGGAGCCGCGGGCCTTTTAAAGTGCTGCCGGAGCCCCGTTGCCGGAGCTCCTGCGGCGGGCCTTTAAAGGGCCCGGGGCTCCCCAGCGGCTGGAGCCCCAGGCCCTTTAAAGTGCCGCAGGGTGAGTACAGGGGGAGCGGGGAGGCGCCTTTTTATAGCACCGCTCCCCCTGTGCTCAAGATCTGGCTACGCTACTGGGGAGAATGAGACATGTATGACAACCCCCAGTTCTGATCCTTGCACTGCCACAAAGTCAACATACCACAAAGGGTCTTCATGGGGTCTGGTGATCAAATCATAGAATCATAGAATATCAGGGTTGGAAGGGACCTTAGCAGGTCATCTAGTACAACCCCCTGCTCAAAGCAGGACCAATCCCCAATTTGGGGGAGAGTGGGTCCTGGAGAGTGGGTGTGATAGACTTCCCACACAGATAGGAGGAAATCCTGCCAAGTGTTAGATATGCCCTGTAGGTACTCCTCCCAAATAGCAGCTTTGTAGCTACAGGTCACAGCTGCCTGGCAGCCTCTCCTCCACTCTTGCTTTCTCTTACATCCAGTGGGGAGTTGGGGGAAGAGAAGAAGATTGGAGTATTAGTTGGTGAAGTGACTCCCAGAGAGGCAGGTCAGAGCTGGAAAACTGTTAGGGTGAGGGCAGGAAATTGAGGGGATGGAAATTGAGGAGAAGGGAATTGGTAATAAACTGGTAGGGCCCTACCAAATTCATGGCTGTGAAAAACATGTCACGGACTGTGAAATCTGGTCTCCCCCATTAAATCTGTGTAGTATAGGGTAAAAGTACACAAAAGACCAGATTTCACGGGGGAGAGCAGTGTTTCTCCGGTGAGGGGGTCCCAACCCAAAAGGTGGCTGGGGGGGGGGGTGTTGCAAGGTCATTGTATGCGGGGGTCACAGTATTTCCACTTTTACTTCTGTACTGCCTTCAGAGCTGGGCGGCCGGAGAGTGGCGACTGCTGGCCAAGGGCCCAGCTCTGAAGGCAGCAGCACAGAAGTAAGAGGGGCAATACTGTGACCGCACCCTCCACACACACACAATAGCCTTGTGACACCCCTGCCCCCACAACCCTCTTTTGGGTCAGGACTCCTACAGTTACAACACCATGAAATTTTAGATTTAAATAGTTGAAATCATGAAATTTACCATTTTAAAAATCCTATGACCATGACATTGACCAAAATGGACCATGAATTTGGTAGCCCATACGAATTGGGGAGAAAAGCATTTCTGGATAGAACATGACAGGGTGTGAGAGGGGAATGGTGTGGATTGGAGGGGAACCGTGAAAAAGGGAAAGGAGCAACATAACAATTCAGCCCTCCCCACCAGGAGGCATTCTGCCTTGCCCCTCAGCTCTGAACAAGTCAGAGCAGTGTCACTCCAGGAGCTCCTCACAACTTGGCAGCGCACATGAAGTTAATGGAAACAATCGGTGCACAGGTGAAGACTATTTTTATGAAGTATAATCATTTTAACCTTACAGTGTCCCTTTAAATTGTCTCGCTCCCTCAGAACTGCACATCAGTTTGCAGAACTTTTTGTTCTTCTGAAGATGCCTCCTACTTTGGAAAGATTACAATAAATAGAAAGCTATTTATATTAGAGCTGTAGCAGTCTCTCTGCATGTCACTTCAGACAAACTACAGAATTAGTGGGAAAGTGCGGGGGAAGTTACCTTTGCAGATAATATATTGCAGTCAGTTCCTACGAGTATGAAACTCCTTTGCAAAGGTCCTTACTTTATCCCATATGACTCGTTGTCGGACTCAGTCCTTAAGGATTACTCAGAGCAGTAAGGATTGCTGGATCAAGCTCGTAATTTCCAGCTTCCTTTCTGTAGCTTCGTCTTGGTGATCACTACTGAATTATTAGCAATAAGTTAATTATAAGGGATAAGGGCTATTATTTTAAATAGGATTTTTAAATTTGGTGCAGTAAGTGCCATCTCTATTTGTTGTTTATCATCTTTTGTGTGTGATGACCACTTTTATGGACAACTACCAAAGGTCTATATTTACAGGAAACTAGAAAACTAGTCCAATTACAGTTACCAGCTCCATTTACTATTTTCAAAGGACCACTTTTTCTTATAAATGAGAAATGCCATTTATTTTGACTCACTCCGCAGTGCATTTATGGGAGAATGGGCCTCTTAGTATGCTAAGCATCTATTATTTATGAAATTTTTTAGTTGGTGATGAGAAAATCCTAATTTGGATTTGTACTGTGTCTGAACAGCTTTAGTTTACATTGATTTTTTTTCCTGAAGACAAAAGGTTACCATTGCAGATGTTATTGGTGAGACATGATGTACGTGTAAAGTATTACAATGGTTCCCTGCAAAATACAAAGGGTTTGGCAAATGCATCCTGTAAACTCTAGTATAAAAACACGCCTCCCTTTTGCAAAACTAACTCTTTCATCTTTAACCTATCTTACTATTTGAATTCACTGAGTCTTTTTTCTTGTTTTATTACCATTTGTTTTGGCTTCAAAGCAACAGTGACACGAAGGTATGCAATTTAGTAAGTAGTTAGGCAGTTAACCTTCAATATATTCTGTGCTGCTATGCAGATAACAATGTTAACAGGAAGTAATATACAGGAATTAACAGTCCATTATTTCACTGGTAGTTGGAAGTCAAGCTGGGACTTGGTGCAATAAACCAATTTCTAACCAAGCAGCATGCGGACGTGCAGGCTTAAATACAAAATATACAAAATAATATTGATTTCTTAAGAATGGATTCAATAAAGAATAAGCAATAACTGAGGGCAAAAGGGTAAACAATGAAGTTCATAGGTCGGGGAAACATACACTAGGATCAAGTATCAGAGGGGTAGCCGTGTTAGTCTGGATCTGTAAAAGCGACAAAGGGTCCTGTGGCACCTTATAGACTAACAGAGGTATTGAAGCATAAGCTTTCATGGGTGAATACCCACTTCTTCGGATGCAAGCAGTGGAAATGTCCAGACATTTCCACTGCTTGCATCCGAAGAAGTGGGACATTTCCACTGCTTGCATCCGAAGAAGTGGGTATTCACCCACGAAAGCTTATGCTTCAATACCTCTGTTAGTCTATAAGGTGCCACAGGACCCTTTGTTGCTTATACACTAGGATGAAATTCAGCTGCGTGAACTGGAGGTGTATGGGGGGAATGCGGGGAGGGGGAGAACAGAGCAGCTCTGCACATCTATATAGTGTGGAGAGGGTAGAGGTGTTAATGTAGATCCAGTGCCTGCCTCCCCATCCTCTGCTGCAACAGCAGGCTCAGAGTTGTGGGGAGCTGCTCAATAACCCCCATAGGGGTTTCTTTTAATTTTTTTTAAAGTAACCAGCTATTGTACCTTCTTATACAGTTCCCAACAGTTGTAATCTTTCCCTGCTCCTGTATATTGTTACCTCTCAAATATTTGTAGGCATGTTTATCAGATCTCCCTCATCTAACTTAAATTAGAAACACGACATCTACCCAGTTTTCTCTACTGTTTCTTGAGTAAGCTTCTTATTTCCACTTGGAATAGCTGTAAAAGCTGTGAAAAAAGATTCCTGACAAGGCTGGTTTATCATGAACATGTACTATTACTTCCTAGTTTTTTTAAGAGAAAAATTCTTTAAGATCCACACAGCAGACCTCTATACAGGTATTTTACAGTTCTTGTGTGTGAAGTGGATCATTGGGCTATATAGCTTCCATGTTGCTCAGAGATAAGAATTTTGTTCAAAATCTTTCTTTATTCTGGTTTATAGATGTTATTATTCCTTTCAGTAGTGGCCCAAAGACCGAACCCCATACAAAGCAATGCTTTTACATTTAACATTTACACTAGCCACTCATAAGTAAAGTTGACTAGAGATGATAGTGGTGCTTTGTGGCAACTTTCATACTATCAAAATTTTGTTTCTGTTCCACACTGGAACAAAACCAAAACTGTGTGTGCCTTGCCATCTACTGGGGGTTAGGGCACTGGCTTAGAATGTGCAAGACGCAGGTTGAGGTTCCTGCCTCTGCCTGATTCAGAGCAGAGTTTTTCTTCCCAGATCACTCAGAATCAAGCAAAAGCAGGGAGTTGAACTTGTGGGCCTTCTACATCTCAAACCAGTACCCTACCAGTAGTTTATAGAGTGGGAAGGAAACTTGTGCTTTCTCCTCCTCTTCCTTTCTGACAAAAGTGAATGTGCCCAGGGCTGGCTCCAGGCACCAGACGGCAAAGCACGTGCCTGGGGCGGCACCCTGTAAGGGGCGGCAGTCTGGGGATTCTGGGGCGGCCGTTTTTTATTTTTATTTTTTTGCTTTGGCACTTCGGCGGCGGCCATTTTTTTGCTTGGGGCGGCCGAAAAGCTGGAGCCAGCCCTGAATGTGCCACATCTCACAGAACATTTTGATTTCCACTGAAATTCACTTAGCAGTAGATTCTTTGGCTTCTCCCCTGCATGCTATCTTGCATGGAGAAGGAAATGCATAGAGAAGATATGTACCTCATGGGCAGCCCTTCCCCACACCTCCAGTAGCCCTCTTCTGATGGCGAGGGTGGTTTTGCTGGCCTTCCAGGAGAGGTTGGATTTTGCATCAGTGCAGCAATTCCTAATGAATGTATTTCTGGATCTCTAGACTTTGGAGAGAAACGTAATTCTCATCAATAGTAGATGCTGAACATTTTGATAGATACAGACCTTGTCTGAAAGCTAGTAACAAGTTTATTGTTTAATAAAACACTCACTTCTATGGTTAAACTGAGAAAACCACCACAAACAACGTAATTAAAATGTATGAAGTTATACAAGAGCTGGCTAAATGGAGAACAATTTTTAATAGCTGGCTTTTTTGTTGTTAATCATCTCAAAATAACGTAGCACTTTCTCTGTTGTTGAGAATAGGTGCTAGTTATGAGCTCTGTGTGAGATTTACAGACACTGGCCCTAGATGGACAGCAGTGTAATAAATATATCTCCCTCCATCTTGTTTGTTATGCCACCACAGTACAAACCTCTTGTTATCAAGTTGCTGCCTGCCTTTCCTTTTCTTTTTTGCACCTCCTTTTCCCCCTTTCAGGACAAACTGCTAAATGGCTATGTAGTGTGATATACTGTATACACATCCGTTTTACCTTGTGCAATTAGATCGTGGATAAAGGGATTTGAAAGGGGGAACAAAGGGAACCTGAGCTCATTGTTTGGCTCATTTGTAACTTTTAGGGTTCTTGACACAGATGCTGTGACATGCATGATGGTTTGAACTAACATGTGTTGCTCTAATTATGGTGCTTTCCTAGTGGGACCCGCAACATAGAATATTCACTTGTTGTTTCATGTCTTAAGTTAGTTTTCCAAGTTTAACATAAAGGTCATTTTGTGTCTGGTGCTTTTGAAATGCTGTGTAACAAACTTACTGAAGAAAAATCATGATATAGCACCAAATAAGTAAATACCTTTTGTCCCATGTGGGTTTTACCAACAGATTATGATTTACAGCTTGCCTTTGGGAACCCAAGAAAGGTCATGATAGAATCTAGTAGTGAGATTGAATGAAGCAGTAAGAGATTTTTGAGCTGAGGTCTATGAATGTAATGAGCAAGGGTTTCCTTTTCTGTTAGAGTGAGTAATTTTGATTTTTTGTGTCCGGAGTGTTGTGTAATCCACTATATTTAAGGGCAAAATACCCTAGAAACATTTTAAAAAAACCTGGAATATAATATAAAAGTGATTCTAGAGTCTGTTCCTGTTCTCTTTGAAATTAACAGGAGCAAGGTCAAGTCCCTACTCTACATCAAATTGCATAGAAGAAAATGTCACTTTTTGAAAAGTGTATTAAATGTAATAAAAAGGGAAAACTAATAATGAAAAAGAGTCTGTCTCGACAGTATGTAGGCACTGGGCAGTTCTGCAACTAGCAAAATTTCCACTGAAATCAGTAAGACTTTGACTCACAGCTTGAGATGCAGGGAATGCAGCTTTCAGGCAGAAAACTTTCAAAGCCTTTCTGACATAGTTTCTATTTTTAAAATGTCTAATTTATAATAAATTCAAACCACAAAAATTAACCAACATTTTTTTTTCTAAAATAGAATAATGCTTACTTTGTGACTTAGTCTTCTGGCCCAGTTTTTCAAAGTGCCTAGTGATTTTTGGATGACTCAATTTTTAGGTGCCCAATTTTGATATAAATTATGGCAAGTTGATTTTCAGAGGGCAGGTGTTCAGTACTTTTAATTAGATGCCTTTGAGGTGTCTGAAATCGGGCAGCCAAAATCTGAGGCAGCCAATATTATAGCCAGTTAAAAATCTTGGCTCCTGCCTTTTTCATGCATTCAGATACAGAACTGCATTTCCAACCACAGCACTAGACTGAATTTTAACTGTAAGAAATATAATAAAATGGCAGCTTTCACTACAAACCAACAATGCTTACATTTATGGTGAGACTGGAAGAGTGACAGATACTTTATTTAATTAAAAAATATAAAGTAAATAATAACTGGGTTATGTCTGGACATAAACACTCCCTTGCTCACTTTGCTACACAATGATGCAACACTGAGCTAGCTAGTATATGAAAACCAGAAAGCAAAATTGTCTGATTAGTCTGTTTCAGTAATGCAAGTTAAGTGAAATGCAAAATAGCAAACCTAGTTTGAATGGTAAAAAGTAAATTGGATTTTGAGATTTAAATGGAGAGCTTGAACAATGGAAGATGTTCTCAGTGATGCAGTTGTATACCACTGGTATTCAGCCCAAAGTTGCCAACTCTCACTGTGTTGTTGTGAATCTCACAATATCTGGTAGTGTTTCTTTTCCTTAAAGCCCCAGCTTCTGGAGTGATGGGATCACATTAACATCTTTCTTTCTGTCTTTCTTTCGTAAATTTCTAGCTTTCATGGTCGTGAAGATGAGCTTGAACACATGAACCCTAAAGGCTAAAAAACAGAAGTTAAATAAATGGAACTCAAAATATTATTAATATTAAAATCTCATGATTTTGAAGCCAATCTTTTGATTTTTGTGGGGGTTGACATGATTTTTGAATGCTAGGGGCTGGTACTAATGTCAGCCTGTGGTCCACTGAGAGCCAGCTAATCACAGGGTCTTTCCTCTTTATTACCAGCTGCTACATTGTATTAAAAGGCACATTAATGGAATTAAAAGGCTAAAACACATTAGACACCTCCCTAACTCTACTTTTCCATGAAGGCAACTGATGCAGTTGCCATAGGGAGGATCTGCAATCATGATTTGGAGTGGATGTGGCCTGAGAGATCATAATTGGGAGAGAAGGTTTCTACAAGACAATCTCTGTTAATATGTAGTGTGTGCTTTGGAAGATATGAGAACCCTCAGTATACATCTCTTCTAATCCTGCATAGAGACACCAACAACAAGTCCCATAGGAACACATACTGTCTGAGATCTTATCTGAATTTTTCTACAGAAACCCTACTTCTCATCACTTGTGCATGAGCCTTACTGTAGTCTCTGGATGTGTTCATGTTATTTAATTACCTTATTGACAATCCAGATTACATTGTTCAAAATAAGCAACACATTCAAGGAATCAGTATGGTACTAGGTTTTTAAGGCCCAGGTTGACAAAGCCCTGGTTGGGATGATTTAGTTGGGGTTGGTCTTGCTTTGAGCAGAGGGTTAGACTAGATGACCTCCTGAGGTGTCTTCCAACCCTAATCTTCTATGATTCTATATCGGTGACAATTTATAATTTGGCTGAGAAAATGGCATCTCTTGGTACATTTTGTCTTTAAACAAATGACTTCTTATTTGAAAAAAGCTCCACATTCAACACACAGAACTTTGTGTGATAGTTTCTTACAAGAACATTTGTGTACAAAATAATGCTAAATGAAAATATCTTGTATTTTAGTGATGCCTAAATACCATCTATTCAGATTATAAGGAAATGTAGGGTTAAAAAAAATCCAGTATGCTGGACTCCTCTAGCCCGTATTTTAAAAAATGCTTCGGGCTCTTCACAGTAATGTAAATGTAAGAAAATTGACGTGCATTTTTTTTCAACTGCTTTATAAATGATGATTTCTATCTTTGTTATGTATTTAGTTTTTAGTCAGGATGTGTTGCCAGATTTTTAATCCCCTAATTGTGAACATCAGTAACTATTGGCACACAGAAGAGGTGAAAATTGATAGCAGTGGTCATGGTTAGTTGCAGGGGAGTAGATGTAATACATATTGTCAGTGTTGTGTAACTATTGTAAATCTTAAGGAATCCTTTTCCGTTTGTTTCTGGTGGTGATAAGACAATAGTCAGAGTACTGATTCTCAGACTGCTGGTAGAAGAAATTCTTCCCACTTCATTCTCAGAAATGCAGAAAACCTCACTTACTAATGGCATGTCTACATGACAGGTGCTAGTAGCACAGCTGCGGCGCTACAAGTGTGCTGCTGTAGGCGCGGACATTGACGGAAGGGATTTTTCCCTAGCTGTGTTCATGCCAGCTCCTACATTTAGGTTAGGTTGGCTTATCTATGATGCTCAGGGGAGTGAATTTTCCCCACCCATGAGTGGTGTAGCTAGGTCAATCTAAATTTTAAATGTAGGCGAGGGCTTAGTGATTTTTGGGGTAGAGGTGGTGAGAGGGAGTTTGCAGTCTGCCATTTACATGGGTTGCTGAAGTAACCTCCAGTCATGCTTTTCTCTCTCCAGACGTAACCTCAGCAGATGAGCAGAGGGTGAAGGTTTGGAGTAAATGGGATTAGGAGTTAATGTACTCTGCAACTACATTTTGTAAAGATGAAGTGCATACACTTTGTCATCATGCCGTCTTTCCAAGCTGTGAGGCAACCCATTCAAATAATCTTCCTTACATAATCATTTTCATAGCTCAAGGACAGCCACAGTTCAGAACAATCTAATTTCTTCCTTATGCTCTGTATCACATATGATGCTCACTAACTGAGGGCCAGATTCTGGAGTCTTGACTCAGGCAAAGATAACTTTGGCCCAACATGCATAGTTCAGTGAGCTGATGATAGTTGTTGGTGCTGAAGAACAAAGCAGTAAAACACTGCTAGAGATACCAAAATTTATCAGCAGGCTGATGCAACCCAAGTAGTAGCTGAAGGTGAACTGGCCCTGTTTGAAGGATGGAAAGGAGTCTTTTCAAGCAAACATATTACTAGTTTTACTCCCTGGGAAGTTATGTGCTATTTTTCTGTGCCAAATCACAAATCTAGTGAGTGACCTAGCTAAGAACTGCTTTAGATCTAAACGTACTTTGATTTTTACAAGCAATTGCTTTCTTGGATTTGTATCTGCACTTTGATAATTTTGGATTAGGAACATAGTTACTTTGCTTTAGAAAAGACAGACAACTCAAGAAAATAACAGGCAGGAAGACAGTGGTTTAGCAAACCCTAACTTTTTTGCAAGAGTACTGGATAGCTGGCAGCACCTACCAATTTTGTTTGTATTTTGTCTATGAAAACATCTGCATGTGATCTATATTTGCTAGTCTTATCCCCTTGTTCCAGGCCACACTTGCACTTGCCGGCACTTAGTTAGATAAAGCACTTTGTTCTTTGCTTATGTCATGTTTTGTGCCTTCTGAAATATTGTGGTAACCTAATGCCTTCTGCTGATCAATATCAGGGTTATTCATACTGATCTGGGTTAAGAGACCTAAGCTGTTTAGCTGAGTAGGGTAATAGTTTTCAACAAGATTGGAAAGAAATGGAAACCTTTTTTTTTTAGCTTTCTCTAAGTGCCACATTGAGGAGGAATTATTTTCAGTGGATTCCTTTGGAAACCTACTGTAAATCAAGAAAAGGGAAGTAAAATGTGGGTAGCGGAATTATGCAATGTTACATTTAACAGAGTAGGCAAACAGTCGAAGATGTTAGAAATGAATGGTGCTACTCCAGCATGATGTAAAATGCTTCTTAAACTTCAATACCTACAATATTTTATGATCTTTAATTTATAATGGACACACGGACAATTAATTTGCAGTTACCTCTGGCCTCACTTCCAGCTCTGGACAGAGTTCCCCCCATTCATTAGCAAGAACTTTTGTCTGTCTATTTGACCAGTCTCTGAGCTCCCTCTCCTAGACACAATCCCATATAATATTCATATTTCCCACATTTTCTACACCTGTTGTGAGCCCATGTCCCTTAGTCAGCTGACTTTCTTCCCATCTGTTAACTCCATAGTCTCCACCATCAACTCTGCCTTCTGTTCCACACTTGACAATTTCTCATTCCTCTGCTCCTGCTCGCACATTAACTCCAGGGAAAGCCTAGGGACTGTACAGACTTCCATGCTCCAAAAGGTACCCCTTGCTGAAATAGTGACATGGTGGAAAACCTGGAGTGCGTATGGACTTGAGAGCAATATGAGGGCTACATTTTGTGCTCTTCATCCGTGCACAAAATTCTCCTTCATATCCATGGGAATTAGCTTGTAGCTCAAGAGGATAAATGGCACTGAATTTGGAGGGTTTAAGGAAAGTACTGCAATGTCAGGCAGTGCATCTGGGGGAGGGGAGAGAGTTTATGGGGAGAGGCGGCAAAAGACATTTCAGAAAAAAACATCAGGCATATACAGATAACCTAATGTCTGTGGCAAAATGGAGTTGAGTTGCTGAAGCAGTGAAGCTCCAGGAGGTGGGTACTGTGTAGCTAATTGATTTTCCTGCCTGCAGAATGACTAAAGATAGGAATGGATAGAACTCCATTGGCACCATCTGTGATTCACAGCCATTTCATGGCATGCTTGTTACAAATGTAGGAGTATACTCAAGTTGGCAATTTTGCATGTAAAAGTGGCTGTGATATGAGAGCTAATGCAATAAATGTGAGTCAGTTCAGCTACATAACAACAAATGGCATACAGTTGCTGGTTGTATCAGAAAAGAGGCCAGAATTACTCTCCTCATCTATAATGACTACAGTTTACCAGATTATGCATTTTGTAGGTTACTAGTCCAATTGAGACTAGAATAAATTAATTGTAAATGCATCTTGTAGTCTCCATAAAGTCTTAGATATTATAGGATGTTGTTAAGGAATTTTTACTTAAAATAACCCTCTAGATTTAGCCTGATTCCTGTTGTCCATTTTGCTGGTCTTCAATTCCTGCATTTTTCAGTCCTTAGTTTGGAGCTGTGCTCTTGGGCTGCTAGGAGTGGTAATAATGCTGACTAGATCAGTTCTGTGGGAGATGCATTCTGGCACATCCAAATTTCAGTAATTCCCAAAATATCGGATAAGAATATGCCTGGATTTTATTCTCACTAAATCCTACTCACATATGATGAATAAACTTGTCTTTCTGCAGGAAAGATACTAGAGTCCTGAACCTTCAAGTCGACAAGAGGGACATGACAGTTCAAAACAAGAAGGGATGTAAAGTTTTATTAACTGGTTTGTGTGTATAGTGAATTTAGTGCAGGTGCAATATCCCAGATGGACAGCCCTAGAGAAGAGAGGACTTCTATGCATACAAAAAAGGAGTAGTGCCAATGAAAACTTCCCAAGATGGTCCCACCAGTGTTCTTCAACCATATTCTTAAGCTCTCCTCTTGGTGTGTGAGGACAATTCATTCTCTGTGCTTATTCAGTGCTTGGCCTCTCTCCCAAAAAAAGTACCAATTGTGATGACGGGTAATTTTGAGTTGTGGACACGAGTTCACTGTCCATTATCTTAGTCTGATTAGCCAACAATCAGCACGCTTCACTTTGGCCATTGAACAGTAGTCAGCTGGTCACTTTGAAATCATATGGTGCTAGATTTAAACAATGTAATGTTTTTCTGTACAAGATCTTATTAAAATCATTTTATTCTAGCCTTCTAATAAATGGATCACATTATCTGCCAAGTGATATATTTAGAAATACTATTTGCATGTTTAGATTTTTCTCAGTTGTGTTTATGTTTTAAACTAAATGTAGAAGCATTGAGTCTATGATCCTCCACTAAAGATTTTTTGGTCCTTCTGCATTTTGGATATTTAGGAGCAATTTGCCTGTTACCCAAGACAGAGTATTCAAGTACTGACCAAAGAGTGGTGAAACTGCACAACCCATGGTTAAACCAGATTACTCTGAATAAACTAAGGGCTGGTCCACACTCGGGGGGGGGGGGGGGGGGGGGAAGCGGGATCGATCGAAGATACGCAACTTCAGCTACGTGAATAGCATAGCTGAAGTCGAATATCTTAGATCGATTTTTAAAAGTACTTACCCCAGTCCACATGGCAGCAGGCAGGCTCCCACGTCAACAGCGTTTCCTCTGCTCGTGGAGCTGGAGTTCCGGTGTCGACGGGGAGCAGTTCTGGGATCGATTTATCGCATCTAGATGAGACGCGATCCCAGAACATCGATCACTACCCGCCGAATCAGGCGGGTAGTGTAGACGTAGCCTAAGTGTCTGGCAGCAGCTATGGGTGTTAACTGAAGTGAAGGGGCTACTTAACCTACATAATAATCCAGAGAGTTATTTCTGTCACAGCTAGCCAGACAGTAATATTTTTCAATAAAACTACTGTAATTCAGAGAAGTCCTGAAATATACAGCAGAAATGCAGCTTGGAAAAATGTATCAATTTTTCACATAGAGTTTCACATAGAAAATAAAATAAGACACAAAAAGTAATTAAGATGGTGGAGAAAAAATGTGGAAGGTGGTAGATGCTTCAGAAATTTCATCTGTATTGTAGTCCGCTAGAGATAAATTAGTGACTCTGTCTTTTGGTTGGGTTCCGTTTTTTATTTAAAGGAAAGACTGTGTTATATGAACGATACAGCATATTTCCTCCAAATTTATAGCACATAACTTTGGGGTAAAGACTGAGTTTTTTGAGAATTTTCAAATAAATCTTTTTGAGTTAAAAATGAATTTTAAAATGGTAGCGTTAAGACATTTTCAGTGTCTTATCCTTTTCTGTACCCTTGTTGCTAACACGTGGCTTGTTTGTTATCACTTACGCTTTCCTTATAATTAAAACTCATGGTCCACAATCTTCAAATATGTATTTCAAGAAATGAGCTATTAACCATTATTTTGCTGTCTTTCCCATGACATTCACAATTTTCCTTTACTCAAAATGGCTGCCTGTGGGACTGAAGCTACTCAATGGGTTTAAAGCCACTCATGACCTCAGTAATGCTATATTTACATTTTTTTCATATTTAAATGTGACTGCCATTTCCCATAATTTACAATGTGATTGAAACTCCATGACTCCACTACCACCTTCCTTCTTTGTTCTACAGTTAAGGGAAGACAGTACACCTAACACATTTATCTCCTTAACAGTTATAACACAAGTCTCTAATTATGACCTCATGCTTCACCCCATAAACAATCCTAAATATTTACTGATGTTCCCGAGTTTGTAATTAAGGTTTTGCATTATACTGTGAGGGACATTAATGTTTTATTAAGGGGCAGAGTCCATCACTGTGAAAATGTACTATGTAGGCATTAGGGTCTGGTTTAGAGGTGTCCCATCGGTTGGCCTTTTCTTGTTTTTTAGAGAGACTGTTTCATTTAAACAACTTTAACCTTTTTTTTAAAGAAAGGTGTTTTTTGTGAAATGGTGTGTGGGCTAGTTTTACCCTGGCCAGTACTTCTGCTACTCTGTGTTGCAGTGATGACTGAACCTTAACATTTTTGGATAATCATCCAAAATTCAAGTTTTTATGCAAGCTTCTCAGATCTGCAAAATGGGTTTGAAAATCTTAATCCAAATCCTGATTACCATGATTACATGACAAGTCCTAGTGGGATCAGATTTTCTACCAATATTTTTAGTACTTCCGGCTTCCATTTAGACCACACATACCACTGGAGCAGTCTTTCTTGTTTAATTTCAGAACTTCTATTTCTAGATGAAACCAGCTAATGAGAAGTATGGGAAAATGAAGGGAAAATAATGTGTATCGCTGGGATAAATTATTTAAAACCAACCCTCTTATTATGTAGATGAAGATTTAGCTACAGCATTTATCTTGTGTTATAGGTTGGGTCTTCCCCCATGATATTGATTCTTATCCTTTTTTCCTCTTTTGTATGGTCCAAATATTGTGAGACGATTCAGGTCAGTTCTTATTTTTATCCAATCCAACTCTAAACTAGTTTACTCATCCCTCATCAATTTATTCTTAAAGGAACAGTGTTTCTCCCCCATCTCTGCCCAAGTAGACTCGTGAGTACACAATTATATTGGTCTAATGAGTAGCAGCCCTTTGAGAAATGTGCTATAAAGCATAAGGGCCTTTAATCTGGTGCAAAAATGAAAAAAAAAAGATTTGATAAAGTTTTACGGAAAAAAAGTTAGAAATTCATTAAAAATGCCATTCATTTGCTTTAGTGGCTTGCTCAGTTTAATGACAGTGCCATCATTAAACCTGGGAACATTTAATGGGGAGGGGAGCAAGACCACTTCAAGGATGTTGATTGAGGCGGGGGGAAGAGAAAAAGATCTAGTAAGGAATACAATGTCACCTGAGTGGTTAGTTTTGTAATTCAGTATTGCAATGACAGAACTTTTGAGCCTGCTGCCTCTTGAGCAGGGACAATGTAAGCTTCTTGGCAAGATTTAAAGAATGACTTTGGTCCTAAAGTTACTCTCATAAGCTCCTATTTAGGCACTTAAATATGTTGCCTGATTTTCAAAAGGGGTGGTCACCCTACACTTCCCTTTAGGTCCGTAGGAATTCTCCAGGATTGCAGGATAGGTTTTGCAATAACTATTGCTGTAATAAAACCAAGGGTCTCAGTAGAGGCTGACATACCAAAGAAGGAACAAGGGGAGGGACTGTGCTCATGGGCCTCCCCCCGCCCCACTCCTGGACTCCTGAAGTACCCCAGTTCACTGGGGGAATGTGCAGACTTGTTCCCCAGGTGCACCCCGGTTTCTTTTGCTGCCTAGCACGGAACTCGTGGTTCTGCTTCCTTCCTGCCATTTGGCATGCTTCGGACTCCAGTTGTCTGTGGCCTTGTGTGTGGTGTGGAAGGTAGGGAGGCTCTTTTACATAGACACAGCAAGGACCAGTGGAGCAATCTGTCTTTAAGGCTGCAGGCACAAGTAATCTACCTCAAAGTTAGTTTGACTACATTAATTTCCCTCTGTTTGGATAACACTGTGGTGATTATGGATGGTTCCCTTCTCTCACCTCTTTCCCCACCCCCATTTTTTATTATATATTGGTGATAAAACTGACACATTCTGTAAATAGTGAATTATAAGCCTGTCTTGAATATTAAAGATTTTGAAAATGAAAGAGTTGTGACATACTAATTGTTTTTTCACAACTGATCTTGGGATAGCCACTGGGGCAAAGCACATTTAGACCACAGCTCCTTCTGGTGTCTGCCTTTTTGGGGAGGCTGTCAATTCAGGCGTTCAGGAGCGAATGGCTTCAGTGAGCAGTTTGGGCTTTTACTGATGGCATAATCATTTTCTATGCATAAGTGGGATGGTTTAAGTGGGATCATTGTTAGATTTCCTCACTGGCTCATGACCGGTTGTTGCTAAGAGATATTTACACGTATTTGCTGTATGAAGGAGTTCATCTCTGATTCTATGTGGATTTTGATAGCACAATCCAGCAGAGATGAATATGTGAATGTTTGAGCAGTGCAGAGTGGGGAATGACATGGTACCAAAAAACCCTGCACAGTTCTTTTCTGTCAATACATGTTTTCTGTCAATGCAATACAATATAAATGTATACTGTACATGAGGCTGTTCTCTTGTGTGTTTCTTTCCTCCATCCAAACAAGTCTTTCCGAACAGTGGCATCAAAAGGGTTGGGGGCATGGCACATAATATAGAAGCCTTATGTCATCCTGAACTTGTGAAGAACTGAAATCCCAGAAGTCCCAGTGAAATTCCTGGGACGGAGAGTCTTCAGCACAGATTTGGATCAGGACCTCCATGTTTAGCATAGTGCCAAGGACTGTAAAAATGTAAACTGTATGGGTTTTGGGAGAAAGGGTTCAAAAGTTGGGTTTGACTAAGCACCCAAAAGTCTGAAATTTGCCACAGACAGCTTCTATCTTAATTCTGATTGGCCCAGAATTTCCACAAAAACTATTTTCCTCCCACATTTTTCTCCTGGTACATTTCTCCTTCTGCTTCCAGCCAGAACCAGGAACTGCAAAGACATGCAAAAATAAAAAGCAAGTTATCCAAACTCTTTTATTGAACCTCAAGAAATGTTTTAGTTCAAGATTTGGGAGAAGGTTCAAGTTAGTTCTTGCTTTATGCGGACCTTGTTCATCCATCCTTATCCAGCTCCCATTGACTTTAGTGGATCAGGCCCCTAATGAATAGGTCCCATGCTGGGATTGGACTACATCCATCAGTGGAAGATAAGGAGTTCTGGAAGAAAAAAACTAATAAAATAGGGAACTGATAGAAGTTCATGGTAATGCTTGAATTGGGAGGTGGATCATACCCACTTCTCTCTCTTGCCAGTTCAAAACAAGTTGAGAAGAAAGTTGAAATCACCATAATATTTTTAAGGGCATTTCTGGACCATGATTATCTTATCTCTGAAGAGGGGTGATTGTATTTGGCTATTTAGAGCTAATTATAAAATTGTTTGTTTGAATTGGAATTAGTTCCCTGCAGAACATATCTTCATAGCAAAAAAGCTAATTAGAGTGAACAGTTGTTTCATTTCCCTTATGACTATTGGGGCACATAAATGTTGGTGTCAGAAGAATTTAAAGAGAGATGGTCAAGGTTTGTGGGTCCCAAATTAAACCTACCATTACCCTTCCCTCACCCACTGCATGTGTTTGCTAAGTCTTTGTAATCCGTTTATGTGTTTCTTTTCTTCCTTCATTATAAATGCTTCAGTGCTGTTGTTTATCAGTATAAATAAATTCAATTCCACTAGCCTAATTCTCTATAACAAACTAGTGTCTTTGTGTGTTTGTTTGAGATAGAGGAAATAACATTTCAGTGAGGAAAGCAGTTTCAGTTTCAAGCTTGTAAGAACTCATAAACAGTACAGATATATTTTTAATTATGAAAAATTACCTTGACAGTGTGTCCTTAATTATTCTCAGGATGTAAGACAGATAATGAACACTTCAGTACCGGCACAAAAATAACTTTACATTTCTTTGGTTGACTTTGAAATATTCTGGAAGTACATTGGTGCTGGAAATAGGCCAGTGGTGCTTTGACTACCACTACAAGCAATAGGAGTCACTGATGCCATAGCCAATGAGTGACCCACAATAATTTCAGAGGTAATGGGGAAAACAAGATGAATTATGGACCAAATGATTGATGTTGTTTGGCTAGGATAGAGCTGTAGGCTCTTTTAATGGACAGTCAGTGCTTTAAAAAGGGAAGGGTAATTAGTTCTACAGGACTGAATTAAGATAAAATCTCCAAGCTGAATTAGTTAAATTGTTTGTCTCCTGGTGAGAATTTACTTGTAAAGAGAACCATCTTTTCAGCAGCCTGAAAGGATGATGGGCTGAGGGATCTTGCTGCTCTCCTGTATATTGTTGATTAATGGAAACTTTCCAATGGAGATTTGACTTATGTCTGATGGAGACTAAACTCCATGACCCTAGTTCAGAAAAGCACTTAAGCACATGCTTTTAGTCCCATTGACCTCAATAAGACTTAGCACATGCTTAAGTGGTGTCCTGAATAAGGCTGCTTTCCTGCATCTGGGCCTTAAATTGTACAACATCGCATTACTTCCTGTTTATCTGAAGGACTAGGTTGTTTGGTCCTTGATGTTTGAATATAATAGTGTAATAATTAATATATGAATCTCCTTAGACAGTCTGGCTGAACAGAAGAGTTTGGCATTGTTCCCTGAAGATCCATAGGAGAAGTCAGTTTAAGAGTAGAGTGCCCTCTGCTGAAGAAGGGAAAGAGTGGGGAAAATTTTTAAAGGTGAAAATGGCAGTTAGGGGCCCAACAACCACCTGAGCCGTTTAAAATTTCTCCCTTCATTACTACTAGAAAAATCCTGACATCTGCATCTTGGTATATGTAGTAGATGTTGAGGGGGAAATTGCCCTGAATATCCCTGTCAGGTTGGGCTGAACTCCAGAACTCTGATGATGTCCAATTCAAACTTGTCTGTAGTGCATTACGTCACTGGAAAGTTAATATCACTAATAGAAATTGTCAAACAAATTCAAATTTTGACATTTTTCAAGTGGGGGGTGAAGGGAAGGAAATGTTTTCATTAAAATGTTCACAGTCCTCCCTCCCCCAGTTTTCTTTGCTTCTCTTAGTTGGGTTTACTCAACACACTCTGCCTGTCTTTCAAAATATAAGAAACAAAATTGAGGTTGTCACAATGTGGTTTTGTTGCTGCATGGTCAGTGCCTAGCATTGGCTCCTGTTTGAGAGATGCTTGAGGCTTTGCATATTTTCATTGTCTAGAAAATGAGTTCCACAAGACAAGTTTTTTCTTAATCGTAAGTTGCCAGTGACACATTTCTTTCTTTAGCTTCCTGCAAGAATTAGTATTGTTCAGCATTCTAGCCAACGTTTCTGAACAGAATTTGATGTCTGAGTAAAGAAAAAGCAAGGGCTGCTAATAATGCATTCTAAGTTGTTCAAGCGATCAAGTCAATTGGATGAGAAAATGTTCAATCTGATGATGCAGCTAATTCATAAGAATATAATGCTTGCACTATAACATTTTAGCTTTTATCTCTGTCTGTACTCTGTATGGTATCTACATAGCCTTCAGGGCTAATTTTAAAAAAATATTTTAGTAAATGTAAGAAACATCTGATTTAAGGTTGCATGTTCAACTTTAGCTGTTGCATTTCCAAAGTTATGAGTGCTTGACTAGGCACCCTTAACATAATTTTTGCATTTCATTGTCTACGTCAGAAGTAATAAATAAAGTTCCCAGTTGTGTAATTAGAAAGTACTCACTGGTCAAAGCCAGCACGGTGCCTGTCATCATCAATAGTAAACTACAAACGTAACATCAGTTAGGCCAAAGTGTGTCTCATTGGTATTGCAGCCTAATTTGTATCTTTATACCTGGACTCACATATCTTATAAGTGCACAGTTTAAGAAATAGTTAAGGCAGATATATACCTCCCAATGCCTCTCCCACCCACCGCTGTCAGCACTTCTGCCTTCCTGCAGTGCCCTCAAATTATGTTTTTTCTTGATTTTTTTGTTCCCCCTTCCCCCCTCACTCTCTTGTTTAAATAGATCTAAAGTATTAAAAGCAGGTTAAGGCTTAGGATAGGTTTAAGCGGTTTTAGCTGCTTTAATGCTGTAGCTAATATTTTGTGCTCCCTCCCACTGCAAGAAAACAAAAACCAACCCAAAGAACACAATTTTTGGGGTGGACCCTAAAGTTAGCTGGCTAGTGGATGGGAAGCTTAAGGAACAGTCAAACAAAACCAAGTTGCTGATGCTGTATAAACGTATCCTTTCTTTAACTGTACATTTTCCAGTCTAATGAAAAATATACTGAGTTGCATCCTATTGGCTAAAAATTATTTTCTTTAATCAATTTTAAGTATGTGATTTAGCCATATCAAAGTGGTATTCCATCTTTTAAACTTTTTTAAAAAATACAATAATTGTAATAGTTTAAAGGAACCAGTAAATGCATACATCGAAAAAATATTCTGTGGTTGCTTAGTATATAATTTGTAAATTCTTCTCCTTTTTAAAAGCCAAATAGTTCCCCCACCCTCCTTCAACTTTCTGAGGGCAGTGTCGACTGGGAGATTGGAGGTAATAATCACAGACATTTTTGCATGCAGTCCAGGTAATGAAGAACCAAACTTGGAACAGGTGAAGAGAGGGAAAGGGCCAAGGTTGTACTAAAATGACAATCACTTGGTATCAGAGTAGCAGCCGTGTTAGTCTGTGTCAGTAAAAAGAAAAGGAATACTTGTGGCACCTTAGAGACTAACCAATTTATTTCAGCATAAGCTTTCGTTGACTACAGTCCACTTCTTCGACTCTGTCTTGCAGCAAAAACATGAGGCTGTTGTTGTTTTGTCATGTTCCCTATGTGAGGGCTACTGTTCTCAGAGTATTCTACTCTTCAAATTCAAAGCTGTTCTTTACAAGGATCTCTTAAGTTTCCCATGTCAAATCATTATAATGGAATATGACTTCTCTAGAAAATGAACAGGTTCTGTGTAAAGCTTCAGAGAGCCCATTGCATTAATGGTGCTAAGCTGTTGCACAGCAGTTAAGCAGAAAAGGGCAGGAGCCAGTAGTGGCTTTGTGAGCTGTAGGGATGATATTTAGATTCTGTTCCACTCAAGAGACAAATCCTCTTGAATATAGGTCATAAGATAACAGCAATTAACCTTAGGTTCCTGGATCAGATGGAGGACAGAGTCTGTGTATGTGAGGGGTGGAGAAGGATGCGAGGGATAAGGAACTTGTTGCTTAATTTCCTTTCAAGAAAAATCAGGATGAAAGGATGAGATAAGGAGTAAAAAGGCAGAGCTGGCATTTATTTTCAGATCACATGACTGGTATCCTTAGGAAAATGCTGTTTCCTCATCGCACTGTTTTCACCAGTGAACCAATTAAAGAATACTTAGCACTTATCCATTTATATCTTCAAAGCCTCACATAAATATTGAGCCTGCTCCCAATTAATATTTTGTCCCTGGAGTTCAATGGGAGCAGATTGGACTTGTTTACTAATCACACCTCTGTGAAGTAGGTGTGAATAATGTAACTATTACATTCTGAGATGTTTGTATTCTGTGTTCTGCACTTTTTTATATTAAGCCTATGCAGAGATGGCAGGCATTTTCTTCGGAGCTGATGTACCCTTATACAGGTCATACATATGCATACATGTGCATGTACACCCTCCCTTCCCCCACAGACTTTATTCTTTCATCAGAAATTAAAGTGAATTTTTGCAAAAACAAACCAGTAGGCAAATAAGCTGTGTTAAACCTAAGTTTACAGTTGGGAAACTGAGGGGCAGAGATTTGCTCAATGGAAGATAGCGAATTGGTGACTGAGACTGGCTTAGAATTCAGGAATTTTTGACTTGTAGTCTCATGCTCATTCCTCCAGACCACACTGCTTGTGAGATAAAGAAGTACTGCAGAGAAACAAAACTATGAATGAGGGGGGGGAACCAGATGTGTCATACTTTTATATAAAGTAGCCATGCAACCTCTGACTCTGCTCTCTTAACCTAGACTGGATTAGTATCTAAGGTGGAGATGTCAGTCCAACAGACCTCTTCTACCTGTGACTAATATTCTAGTTTATAGTTGTTATATTTCTAGATTTTTTTTTAAAGCCTCAGAATAAATTGCTTATAGGATTTTGGACTTAGTTATCCTCAGAGAGAACACAAAGAAAGATCTAGGTGCTGCAGGAAATGGGATAGTTAATTCTGTAGGTGATACTAGTTTCTTTGAGTGAAAATCAACCCTACAGTAAAATACAGTAGAGTATTATACTGTACTCTAGGAGGCACACTGGCCACTTATCATTAAAAATCTCTAGGCATTGAACCCCAGTGTTATGCCTGGGAAACGACATAAGATGTTCTTCACTGTGTATAGCTATAGAGTGCTGCTGTGCTTTGGATAAAGGCTGCCACCTTCCAGCATTGGAAATGTGTGCACTTCAGTGATGGATAAAATTATTTCTTGGTGGTACTGTATACAGTACAGCTTGAAATGTTTGAATGGTGTGAGATCCTTGGCTGAATGGTGCTATATAAATATTGCAGTTTTATTGTGCGTTTTTGTAAACAATTGATTAAGCAAACATGACTATCTCCTATCTCCATGCATAAATAACAGGAGTTCCTGCCTGTGAGTCTCTGATAGTTGGAATCACCTCTTCATTGGCATGTTTCTGTTTCTATTAGGTTGGCTGGAAGTTAGGGGGATTCTACAGAATGTCAGAAATATTCTTTGTGCAAAATCAAAAATGTGCTGATTTGCTACAATTGAACACTTCCAGTTTGTATTTTTATCATAAACGAATGAAAGACAATGAGACAAGATAAGTGCTTCAGAATATTAATTAAGGCAGCTTACAATGTAATGCCTATAAGAATCAGGGACATATAGCAACATGTGTGAATGCTGAAATGTAGTCACTGAACTCTTAGTAAATTACTTTAAATTCTAATAATTACTAGCGCTTGTAGTTTAGTAGGCAATGAGAACTAAAGGTTCAAATAAGTCAACAATATCCATGTTGGCTGTGAAGCCTCCATAAGGGTTTCCATGGCTCCAATCCCATGTAGACTCGTGATTTGAAATCCATATGTTTTCGGGTTCTCCCAGTAACAAAGTCATACTCAAAGGTTTGGCAGCCTCTGCCTTTTGCTACAGTGGAACATGAAGCTACCTCTCCATCCTTTGCCATACGTATGAATGATGGCTTGAGGGCTGATCATTACAAGCAAAACAAATGACCGATTCAGTACCTGCTCTGTTCAGAATTCCTTCATTTTATGGTCCCGTGAAATATCTTCTTCCATCAATGGTAACAGGGGAAGAAAATAACTCCCTTCCAGGTTGCTTCCCTCTAACAGCTGGACTGGATGAGGAGGAGCAGCAACTGAGGCCTGATCCTTGTCCCTAAGGACATAGGGCCCTCAGAGTGTAAAGCCAGCTTTCTGTGGCCTGCACTGCTAACATCAGTGATTCCACTGAGCATGCCTAGAGAGAATAACATGACATCCATATGCAAGAGAGCTTCCTGAGACAGACTAATGACCCCTCCTCTTCCCCAGGTAAAGAATTTAAAGTGCAAGTGCAGTCAGAGAAGATCTGTGTAAAAACAAGTGACTTTGTGGTGTTTAGGGTCACCAATTCTGGTTGGACAAATTCCTTGAGGGTTCATCACATGACATAATCTTTAATTAAAGATTAATCTTTAATTCCTGGAGACACCAGGACAATCCTGGAGGGTTGGCTCATTACTCCCCATGGTGCCTCACTGACTTCCTGGTCAAATTTGAAGGCCCACAACAGCTCTGCAAACTCCATCCACATTCTAGAAGTCAGATAAGACTCTTCTTGCCTATCACACACCATTACTGCTAATAAAGACACTGCCATTAGGACTCAGCTGGCAATATGCTTGGAACATGAGGCAGAATAGAATCCAGGTTGCTCTCCTATTTCAGTGTTGACACTCTAGAGCTAACAAAAATAAAACAGAAAAAGATTGTTTTTTATCTGTCAAATAAATAGAACTGGCTTGTAGACACACAGGGAACTGATGTTGCTCGTTTTCCTTTGGCTCAATCTTTTTTTTTTTTTTTCCTGACCATAATCTCACTTTAAGGAGAAGCACATTTGATTATAGCTTATGTCTGCCTGAATGCTTCTAAACTAGTATTTACAGACTTGTTTTCATGTTAATAGCAGACCATTGTATCTCTTAATATATCTCAATCCATGTGAGGTTTGGACCACTTGATCTACCCTATGTATTCTCTGCTATAGCTATGTCTACATATCAGAATAGAGCCGTAAGCAGAACAAACTGGTATGAGGTCAGTATTCTGCCTTTGTGATACTGGTAAGAGCACCACCTGCCAGGCTTCTGAGCACTAAAGTTTAATCTTTGCCTGGTTGCTGCAGATCATGGCAAGAACTGCGGACATGAATACAACTGGATTCCCTGTTCAGTGGTTTACCTTGTCTTCTGCAGGCCTTTTCTGACTTGCTAATGTCTGCAGGCAGCATTGCCCTGTTATGTGTACTCTGGTGACCCAAGGAATACAGATGGATTTCTCTGGCACCTGCAAGTATACAGTCTGTTTTGTTGACATCTAAAAGAGCCAATATAACCTACCTGAAAAAATGACCAATGGGACTGTGTTTTCCTCACAGTACAGCTATCCTTTCATTCCTACCCAAGAGTGAATAGGGCTGTGATACCAATGAGTTGTGCCTTTACAGAGAAGGGACTGTTCCACTGAACAGATGGAATGTATACCATTGTGCAAACTGTCTGTTTAACCCGATTATTCTTTAGCACCAAGGCAGTAGCGTAGCCGGGGGGGAGCAGGGGGAGCAGCCGCTCCCCCACTGAGCAGAAGCAGCGCCTTTTTTTGCTCCCAATGCCTTTTGCTGCGGAGCATTTTTTTTTGCTCCCAACACTTTTTGCTCCTATGCTGCAGCCAGAGCGAAGCTTTTTTTTTTTTTTGCTCCCGGCGCCTTTTTTTGCTCCTAACGCCTTTTGCTCCTGGCGCCTTTTTTGAGCGCCGCTCCCCCTGTGCTCTAAACCTGGCTACACCACTGCACCAAGGGTGAGAGTCCAAACATCGTCTGAGTGGGCACTGTGTCATCCAAACAGGTGGGCATGCCACTAAGCAATTAGTCATCAATCCAGTCCTGGCACACACAATTACTTCTCTTAAACATTTTGGTACGGTAGCAGGAACTTGGCTGTTGTGAAAAGTGGTCTTGAGGTTTTGGGGTTTTTTTTTTCATTTTATCAGAGAGATGGGCCATACAGAGGTAATTTGTTGCACATACCACCATTTTAGAAGTCAGTTTCTCTGGCACATTTGGGAATCTGGTGAGCTGGGCACCTCATAAACACAGCTTGGTACTGTATTCTGGAGGTTTTGAAAGGAAGCTCCTGGCTGAAGCACTGATTTTGATGCTTTCGTGTGATGACAACCCATTTATCAGATTCCTAAGAGACACTTCTGCTACAAACATCTTTTTCTCCCACTTCACTTTCTCTTTTTCTGTAGCAATTGGTCTGTATCTGGCAGCTGGGTTAGGACCCTGCTCTAAATGGGGAAACTCCACCTGGTGGTCCTTCTATGCATGCCAATGACACTATAGATTTCTACCTGCGAGATACACTTCTACACTCTGTGTGTATGTATGTATATATATATATATATACCTACTGCATGTTCTACTCTATTCATCTGATGAAGTGGGTTTTAGCCCACGAAAACGTATGCCCAAATAAATGTGTTAGTCTCTAAGGTGCCACAAGTACTCCTCGTTCTTTTTGCGGATACAGACTAACATGGCTACCACTCTGAAACTTCTACACTGGCTTCTTTATTCCCTGGCTCAGTTTCAACCAAGACCCTGCTCCTCTTGGTGCATTTTCAGCATTGTTTACCATGTTCCTTTTTGCTATTAAGGTGCTGAGAATATTAGGTCTTCTAGCAAGTAAAGCAATAGTGGTTTTATAAAATCACCATTCATTTGAATTAAGATTATCAACGTGCCCCCTCCATGAGCCTGATTTCATTGTAACATTACATGAAAAACATCCTGGAGAGAATTATAGACTCATAGACTTTAAGGTCAGAAGGGACCATTATGATCATCTAGTCTGACCTCCTCTACAATGCAGGCCACAGAATCTCACCCACCCACTTCAGCCACTTTTTAATCTCACAGACGTCTCTCATATGCAGGGCATTACAAATAACCTGGTGGCTAAAAACAGCCTCAAAATAATGGCCAGGAAAGTATTTAGAAAAGATGAAATGGTAACTAAAATTAGATTTCTGGAGTTACTTGTTTATTGCTGATTTCCTTTACTTTCTGGAATGTTTTCTGCTTTATGTTTAGTAATCCATGTACATCAAAGTGTATTAGGGTTATTTTATCCAAACATAGTACAGTATTAATCAGGCTGGGCCTATATTTTTCATAGTGTTATATCTAGCTATCTGCAAAGGTCCTGTAGCTCTGTATTATGTTTATCATGTTGTAAAGTACTTTGGCCAGATTTTTCAAAGCATCCCATATATTTTGGATACAGCCTTCAGCATATTTCCTGTGGTAATTTGTGAGTGTCTTATTTCGTGATTGTGTTTGCATGGTAAGCATCTCGCGCTTTTGGTATGATCCAGTTTTATTCAGTGCCGATGCAAAATTGTCCCCAAATAAAATGGAAACCTGGATCGAAAATGGAGTGAACAGACTCTAAATGCTGTTTATTTAATATATTATTTTCCTATAAAGTGTATTTTCGTGTGAAAATATTAAAATGAAAACCAAGATATATAAATTATTGGGAAAGTCATTTTATTTGTTGACAGGTACAACATTGACTGGAAAAAATAATTTTTTTAAAGAAAATGTTATTTACCAAGTTACTTAGTGAAATTAGCTTGAAAAATTGCTCTGAAAAAAAACTATGCACTATAATATCAGAAAATATTCTATCCAAGAGACAAGACATACCGTACACATACTGTGAATACAAGAGAAATAGAGTAGTCAGTACGAGGAAACACAGTGTTGACTTAAACTCTTTTTGTTTCCCATGGTTTTGAAAAATAATCAAGCTTAAAGACATCTTGCAGTAATCACAGAATGTACCCAAAAGCTATGCAGCCCTTGGATGGAATCAAGAAACCACGGAAGGGAATGAAGATGCCTTATTTTCCAGTTTCTCCCTCTCACACGGTCTCAGAGGCACTGTAACAAAGTATATTTGAGCAATTTATTCATCCTGTGTTTTCCATTTATGAAGACCATTCACAGTAGTGGACTAGCAGTGTACAAAAGGCCAATTTACAATGGCAGCTGCCTCTGAAATGGATGTAAGGCAGAGAGTTAACTTTGGTAATAACAGAAGATAAGAGATGATACTGTTGTACCTGGCTCTGCATTTCTGGTTTCTATATCAGCTAAGACACGTTTTCAATAGTACATTTGTTTTCAGACAGTCTCTGATTCTATAGGTGCACCTGCTGTTAACCTTTCTGATGGCAAAGGAAGTTTCCTGGGCATGGCCATGAGGCTTCTATCTGCAAAAGGAAAGGACAAAGAGAAAATGAGTCTAGTACAGCAAAACAAGTAAATTGCAAAAACATGTTTGGCTCTATGGTGCAAATGACTTCTTGTTTCTGCCTCAAGATCCTTGTCCAGAAAAAGACTGACCTGATCATAAGACTGTGTAGAAACTGAGTGAAAACCATAACTTTCAGTTCATCATGGGACACAGCGAATGAAACTCATTAACAATTTAAATATAATAGTATTTTGTAACGTGTTGTACAGATGGCTTGTTGGTATGTGTAAATCTCAGGATGCTTTATAAAAGTGGGTAAGCATTATTATACCCAGTACATAGAAAGGGTAACTGAAGTCCGGAGAGATTAACTCATGGCTTGTCCAAGGTTATACAGCAAATCAGCTTCATAACCAGAATTAGAAATTAAGTCACCAGCATATTATGTCATCTCTCTCTCTCTCCCCTAGAGAGACCATTGTGTCTTCATTTTCTCCTTGTCACTATCAGAACTTTATGAATTGTCTGAAAATTAGTGAGAGCTGAACTTCATTAACAAGCAGATGTGTACATATATTTCATGTCTGGAGTATGTCATTTAAATGGACATAATGAAGATGTTTCATATCTTTTTAGGGAAGTGGGGAGAGAGAGGAGGAAGAACGATAATGATTAGAAAGACGTTTTCAGCAACTTTCTTCCTAGACTTTTCGTTGCTTGATTTTTCAGTGGTGCTGAACAGTGAAGTCAGTTGGAACAGAGGGTGCTCAGATCTCTGAAAATGAGGTCATGGTTGTATGAAAGGCAAAAAATTATTTAACTCTGATGCCTTTCAGTTCCACTTGCTACTCTCTGATTTTCCTCATGAGTCACATGGCACTGTTATGCAGACCTGGCATTTAGCTGGCATTTTTGCATTTTGTTCTCAGAGAAGCAAAAAACTAACATAGTAAAGGGGGTGGAGGTAGAAATGCAGCCTGAATACTTCCTCTGTCAGCAATTGAAAATTGAAATGGACTCGTGGGCCAGGTAATGGCTGACTATTGTTAGCACCATAACCTCTGCTGACAGTTCCCTTTGCCTGGTCTTGTCTGTTGTGCGGCATTCAGACACCAAATCTTTTGTTGGGAAGAAATCTGGAAATGGAATTGTCAACACTTTTGAGTGATAATGTGATCCCTCTCCACCCATGTAACTCTTCTACTCTGCTTCCTGTCAGACAGCCCAACCACTTGGATTGATTAACAAGACAGATGTAGGCAGCTGTTATTGATTGATGGTATCCATTACTTGATAAGCGCAAGCCGGCCCAGTCTACCAAACTATGTCCACGTAGTACTTGTGTTTAGAAAATTAAACAACATAATGTCATCAAATACCACTTATGCCTGTTGGGTTGCTTTCTGCTTGGTAACATGATCAAATAAATGGTTGCTGGTAGATAGCTTTCCAAAGGATATACTGATTCCTGTCTAATTTGAAGGCACTTACAACAAGTGCTATTCCTGGTGAAAGGTACCTGACTGATAGCACTGGAGGTTTGTGTCTCCTGTTTAGCCACAAAAATTTTTATAGCACAGGCAATGGCAGCCACAAGCTTCACCCATGGTACTTTGCCAATGTGTCTCAAACTACCACTGTAGAGACCTTTTCTGGGAGTGCAAGGTTCATTCAGATTCTGCACCCATCCAGTACTTGGCTCTTTGGCTGAGACTTACAATAGAAATGCTGAATGCGTTTGTTTGTTTTTCCTGTGGTGAGAACATATCTGCTAGGAAGCAGACTGGGGTGCTTATCAAATATGTTAATAAGCCACCAAAGAGCTGACCAATGATAGCGACTCTAGATAAATACTGATCTGAGATGGATTGAAATTAGCAAATGAGAATTGAAAATCTCCATTGCCCAATAACAATTTCCTAAATTATCCAACTTTTTCAACATGTCCTTCATCATGCCCTTCATATTGTAACTGTTGTGGAAGATAGCAGGGAATTCTATTCTAAAATTTAAAAACATTCTAGTATGGAAGTTACTGTATCACCCTTCATTATAACACCAACTATTCTCTAAAGTCCTAGTTTTTAAAATGATATTCAAATCACATATGGCCTCTGTGTTATTTTAGTCTCTAACTTTACAAATCACCTAGCAGATAATTTTAAAAGATATATTAGTTCACCTACTTTTCTGTTAGTCAGGTTGGCTTTTTTTCTCCAATTTTTAACTGGCTCAGTTTTGAAGTATGAAGTGGTAGAAGGCTCATAAATTATCTTTCCAACCAAATGTTTCTTTTAAGCACAGTTTCCATGAGCAAACTCAACAACCTACATGTAACCATTGCTTCCTGTTTGTAATGGACTGCACTCCATCTGCTTTAAGCTCTGGGTTATAGAGAATTTAATTTTATGAAGTTTCACCCTATGGTAAAATCTCCCAGGTCTGGATTTCTTTCATGTTAGCTCAGGGAGTGCAACCATTCTGTTTGCTTTAGCTGCATCATCTCTGGCCCTAAACATGCTTTTGATAAATACTGAATAATTAAATGGGAATTATTCAATATTCCTGGATCTGTTTTGACACTATCAAGGAACCAGGGGAAGATGGGGGTGCGGGAGGAGAAAGAAACCCTGTGTAAATATACTACATACCAACACTACATTTGTTTATTTCCAGTATTGCCTGTCTCCTTAAAGTAGCTAAGCTATTAGTGCCCTTGATTTTAAGTTGGAGAGTGCATATGAAATGCTGACAGACCCTGGTCATCGGCGGGCAGGATCGAACCTCTGAACTCTGGAGCTTAGGGCATGAGCCTCTACCACATGAGCTAAAAGTCAACTGGCTGTTAGCTAAGGCTGTAGAGCAGACTCATTTTAGTTCTCTCTTTAAGTGATCTCGGTGCCACTAGATGGGACAGAACACTACACCCTGAATGTGTGGGGGGAACACATAAATGGAGATAAGATAATTCATCTCTGACTTGAAAATCATCTTTGTAAAAGCATTAAATGATACAGCTATAACAGTTACAATGCTTGTAAGTCATGACCTGATTTAAATTGCTTTAATCCCAAACAGGAGTTATAGCGTCTTAGTTTAACAAATGAAAACTATGGATATTTTATCTGTGATTACTTCCAGCAAAATGGTCACATAGATACTTAATGTCATCACCCTAAACCTCTTTCTCCCATTGGAGTACTAGAAAATATCTGGGAGTGTATGGCATAGCAGTGTCTTTACATTGGAGTGCTTTGCTGAGATTCTGCAAAAAGCCCGGATTTACGTTCTGTGACTTCTTACTATTGAGACTCTCAAGGTCTTAGCACCCTCACCAATTATCACTCTTCAGGGCAATAATATGCATCTCACAGGACTGAAATACGTCACCCCCTCACTCCACATCATGTATCTGGAGTCAGTCACAAGTCAGCCTAATTGGGTATATACATAATTGTAGTTAAATTAATCTTAAAAAATAATGGGAAATATTTGTTAATCTAAATTAATAATTTAAAGGAACCGCTGTCAAGATAAAGATGATAAATCATTATAAAGTCCTTACCTGTGTATCTGGAGGACATGGTTTAATGGCTTGACATATTTCTGGAACTACAGGATGTTGTGGTTGTTGTTTATTTCTATTACTGAAGCACCTGGGAGCCCCAAACATGGAGTGGGGGCCCCATTATGCTAAGTGTTATACAAACAGAACAAAAAGATGGTCCCTGCCCCAAGATACTTATTATCTAAGTATAAGACAAGAGAGAACGGATGGATATGGACAGATGGGGTGTATAAGGAAACAATGAGACAACATTGACTAAAAAGCTAAGACAGACACAGGGTGGGGGGAATCATAGAACTATAGGGTTAGGAGGGACCAGAAGGGTCATCTAGTCTAACCCCCTGCCAAGATGCTGGATTTGTTGTGTTTAAACCACCCAAGACAGTGAAGGAGCTTCCATAAAAAGGCTAATGATATGTTAAGAATGATTAGGAAAGGGATAGAAAATAAGACAGAAAATATCATAATGCTACTATATAAATCCATGGAGCTCTCCCACACCTTGAAACTGTGTCCAGTTCTGGTTGTGACAGGCTCCCCTCCGGGGTGTCACCTGGAACTGGGGTACTACTCAGCCCCCTGACCCACCAGCCCGGGCTCCCTCTCACACTGTACTGCTGTGACAAGCTGCAAAGCCCTCCAGCCTGCACTTTTACCACCAGCATATATATAGGTAGGGACACATCCAGCTATAGTTACATGCAGGCTCTCTAACCAGCCCCTGCATGGGAAGGCTACTCCCAGCTCCTCAGGCACACATCCCCTCTGGGGTATAAACCCAGAATTAGACCATCCACAGGGAACCATACAGAGTAAGTTCATAAAATTTGCCCCCTTCCCTCAATGTGGAGAGGAATATGCAACTACATTTTGCCCCTGAGTTATGATTCCCACACACTTCACTCCAACTCACTCGTTTAGATAAAGCAAAAACAAGTTTATTAATTACAAAAGATAGATTTTAAGTGATTACAAGTGATAGCAAACAGATCAAAGCAGATTATCTAGCAAATAAACAAAAATGCAAACTAAGCTTAATATACTAAATAGATTTGATAAGAATAGCAGATTCTCACTCTAAGAGATGACACAAGCAGGCTGCAGATTCTTAAGGGGCAAGCTGCACTTGCTTTACAGCTTGGAATTCCCAGGTGTTTCATTCAGAGGCTAAAAATCCCTTTAGCCTGGATCCAGCACTTCCCCCAGTTCAGTCTTTGTTCCTCAGGTGTTTCCAGGAGTCTAGAGACATGTGGTCACATGACATGTCCTTGTAGAGTCATAGCAGCCATTACTCGGAAGCTGTCTGTAGCATTCTCAGGAAAGCTCCCCAGGTGGGAGATAAGCTTTTCCTAAGGCCTATTGTTTTTTTTCCTAATGGTCCATTAACCTGAATAGGCGCTTCCCCACCCACTATCTAATCTGAAAGCATCTTGTCTAGTGGGCATTACCCAGGTGTAACTACATTTGAAATACAGATACAGAATTAATATTCATAACTTCAGATACACAGGCCCATCCTTACGGGGGTGTGGGACCCGGGGCAGAAGTGACGGATTCGTCTTCTGGCTTGCAGATACAAAAATGATACTTGCATACAAATAGGATAATCATATTAAGCAAATCAAAAAATTTCCAACAACACCTCACATGACTTATCTTGCATAAAATACATTATAATTATGTCATAATCATATTATAATAATATCACTGCAAAGAATATGGGGCGCAGTGTCATACTGGTCACCCCTTCTCAAAAAGGATATAGTGGAACTGGAAGAAGTTCAAAGAAGGGCACCCAAGATGATCAAGGGTATGGAATGGCTTCTGCATGAGGAGACACTATAAGATTAGGGTTGCTCATTTTAGAAAAGAGAAGACTAAGGGGGGAAATGACAGAGATCTATAAATCAGGAATGGTGTGGAAAAAGTTAATAGAGGAGTGTTGCTTAGCCTTTTGCACAATACAAAAACCAGGCATAACTTAATGAAATTAATAGGCAGTAGGTTTAATACAAACAAGAGGAAGAACTTTTTCACACAACAAATAACTAACCTGTGGAACTCATTGCCATGGGATGTTGTGATCGCCAAGGTATAACTAGTTTAAAAAAAGAACTGGATGATTTCCTGGAAGATAGGTCATTAGTCGGGGATGCTACCCCATGCTTTGGGTTTCCCTAAACCTCTGTTGGAAGCCATGAGTGGAAGATGGGGAGATCACTTCATATTTGCCCTGTTATTTACACTCCCCATAAAACTCTGGCATGGGTCACTATCAGAGAAAGTATGCTGGGGAAGATGGACCCCAGGCCTGTGACCCAGTATGGCAACTCCATTGTTCTTATGTTCTTTAACATCATCCCTTGTTTCTTTTCCCTTTACCTGGAGAGTCTTTAGAAGGAACTCTCCGCCTGCCCTTGCCTGACAGTCTCTTACATGAAATCAAAGTTGGTAATAGCTGTACTTTTGGGGGAAAAGAGAAGAAGTTAGTTGAGATGGTCTGGAGCTGTGGTTATTGCTGTTGCTAAGGTCTAGTCCTGTTTCCTAAAAGGCAGAACAAGGCAAACATAGGGGAGAGCCAGTAACAGGAAAGATAGAAAATGTAGTTTCTGTCTCTGGTGTTGACTCTCACTTGTAACCTCATTGCTGGAAAAACGCAGTCACAGATCATGGTCTTATAAGCCACTTTGAGACCTGTCAAACTGGTACCAGCATCGGGATGTTTAGGACATTGCTTTTTGTTGCCTCACTGGTTACAGGCTCACAGCAGTGTTGCAAAATATACAGTCTTAGCCAGCTAAGCCATTCTTATTAGACAGAAGGCAAAATAAGAGAGACAGGAAAGAAAAGAAATAAGGTTGGGGAAGGAAAATGACACACTGCAGGAAGGTGTGTGTGAGACAAAGTGGTATTCAGGATTTAGCCACTGTCAGTAGAAGTGGCGATATCATCTGGGTTCTTGTCTCTGGCCCAGTCTGGTCAGGATATCTCTTAGGATCAGGGGAATGAAGGCCTGGAGATAGTGGGGGTCAGCCATGATGTTGAAGCTCACTCCAGTAGCCAGTTTTTCTCCCAATGTCTCTTTCTTTAAGAACCCCAAAAAGCAGTGTTGGGTGGAATAACCCATCCCCTCGTTGTTTTGTCTAGCTGCAGTTACACCTAATTTCTGGCACACCAGTTTTGGTTCATTGATTTCCAGTCTGACTGGTCTTGTTTACCAAGCATGATCTTAACACAGTCCTTGAGTTATATCAGTTGGCCTTTTTGTTTGGACTAATGAAATCTTGATTTGCTTTTGCATCTTTTCCCTTCAACATTTGTTGTTTTAGGTTATTGTGACATTTTATGAACTCTTATAATCACTTCTCATAATTTTGCTCACAATAGGGTGACCAGACAGCAAGTGTGAAAAATGGGATGGGGAGTAATATATAAGAAAAAGACCCAAAAATCAGGACTGTCCTTATAAAATTGGGACATCTGTTCACCCTAGCTCACAATTAGGGTAAATTTGTAGGCCCTTTATTACACCAGTCTACACTAGGTGCCAGTTAAAGTTTAAAACCAGTTCCCATTGTGAAAAATTTTGATAATCTGACCTTCAGTATACACTCACTTTTGGGTAGTTTATGGCAGCCTGACCCAGTGCTGCTGAACCAGTTTTAAAATCAGGTAGCAAGTTTTCTCAGTGTAGACAGGCCTCTTGAGGATCCCCTCAGCTTTGTGAGCTTGTGCTGTAAGGCCTATCTGCCTGCTTGGGCTGGAAGGGAAGGGGCAAGGAAGAGGGAGGGGAGTTTTAGATCTTGGTTTTTATTTTGTCATTTATTTGTATAACCGTTGCACAACCCCAACTGAGATCAGGACCCCATTGTGCTAGTCTTTGTACAAACATACTGAGGACCGGTCCTTGCCTCTTGTATTTTTAATGTGTGTAAAAGCCTCTAAGAGCAAAGGATAGGCACCTTTTTTTGTATACATTGGTAGAAAATTCAATAAATAAATGGAGACCATGATTGCATTGTCTTCTTGAAGCATACTGATTACAGTGTCCTCATCTTGGAGAAGTGCTGGAGGAGAAACTCCCCTTCCCCCACCCACCCCAAAGACTCTACCCTCTCATCAGCAAGAAATGCACCAAAACAGGAAGCTGAAATGAATTCATAATTAATTGTTGCAAAATGGTGTGGGTTTTAAAGTTGGATAAGCAAAATTTGAATTGTCCCCTTGAAGGGCTTGTTTAATTAGATACCCAATTGGTAGTGTGGATGTTTGACTTATTACTGCCTGGAGAGGACTGAATGATGAATGGAAATCACTTTTAATGTAAATTAGCTCGTAACCTCACTAAATCAGGTTCTAACCAATACAGATGGTACTTAACTGACTATATGGATGGCACATGTTCATTTTCATTATAACGAGTCTCATGAGAGCAGTTCAATAAACTGGGAAAGTTGCTGTAGGCAGGACATTTTTCACACCTTGCTTTCTAATGCCTCTCATCTGCAATAGAAATTATTCATCATGAGAAGCCTAATGACTCTTTTGTGTGTTAAAGTCATGAGATAAAAGATTGATTATGAGATTGGTCAGTGACATATATAGATAGCATTGATAAATACACATACTGACATGAGGTTAGTGCATTCTCTTTTCACTCTCTTGACTTAAAAAAAATAAAAAAATAAACGTTAATCAGAATTAGGCCTTATATTCATGAAAAAAATTGTGTTCTTAACTCAAATTAACAAACACAGGGTACAATTCTAGTGATGACCAGGTAGTTTGTAGTTTTCACAAGAGTTAGCAGGTCAAACTAAACCCCAGAATGCCCCGTTGTCTTTAACTAGACCTGCTAACTCAGGTGAAAACTACGAACTCCCTTGTCTTCACTAGGATTTTACCTCATGTTTGTTGTCTTGAGTTAGCGGTCTCCAGTTAAGAACACATTCTTTTTCCCAGTGAAGATGCTTCTTTAAAGAGAGGCCCAACTCACACTTTTCAGATACAGATCTGAGCTTCCCCAAAGTTTGGAAGTGTTTTGATGTAGGGTTTTGGTGTGGCTCATTATGAGCTCTGAAGTTCATATCTGGCTCTGAATACCCCTAAAGTTCGGGGAAGTTCACATTCATGGATTGGCTTCTTGTCTGTGCCTGGTCACAACAAGTGAAAATAAGATGGTATCTCAGTGTAGACCAAATCACTGCAGTTTGCTTCATGGCTGGGAGTTTCTGCTCAAAGGAGCTGTGGCTGTAATAGAAGGATGTGTTGCAGATGCTACATGAAGGGCAGAGGGGAAACTTGCACATAGAGCTGGTTGGAAATTTTCCAGTGAAACAGAGTTTTATCTGACAATGAAAATGCCAGTTCATTACACCTGAATTGTTTCATGAAAACAGTCTGGGTTTGATGAATTTTCATTCGCAGAACCTGGTTCCCTGCCAGCTTGCCTGGCAGGCTGCAGGAGACCTCGGATTTCAGGGTCTGCAGCTCTAGGACATCCCTGCTTCATGGACTGCCTGGGGGCTAGAGACCCAGGACTTCCAGGGCTGCTGTGCAGCTAGGAGCCTGGAAGCCCTTGGGGTCCACCTGAAGCCATGGATTTAGTAGGCAAGAAGCAGACACCACTGATTCAGTTAACTTAATGCACACTTTCTACACATATGCACATCATATGTCATTTGAAATTGTATTATGTCTACTTCAAGATGATGTATGCTGTGGAGTGCTCAAGTGGTACCATTACCATAGAAACAGGGACAAACAATAATACCATCAACATATTAAAATGACCATTTTTTGAAATATTTGCATTTGTTTCTGTTAGTTTAATGACTCTGTGTATTATTTCAACACATGAAGTTGGATTTCTTTGTGACCTCTAAGCATCACAACAACAATCTAAAGGATAAAACAAAATCTACAAGAATAATTGAAATGTACAAGAATAAAATGTACAAGAATAATTGAAATGTACAAGAATAAAATGTACAAGAATAACTGAAATGTAATAGCACTGGTGAGATTTCTAATCAACATCATTATCATTATCTTATTCATCATTATGATCTCTGTCGAGATTGTGTGGGTTACCACAGTCTTCATTACCTTGTACTCAGTTCAGTGCAGGGAGGATTGTTCTGAATAGAGGTACAGTTGATTGTGCAGTGACCCTTACTGGTACAGGCACAGATAAGGTCTTGTAGAAGGTTAAATGCTGTTGGGTCCTTGAAGAATACAGCAAATGGTTTATCATCCACATTTTTCCATTCATGTTGCAATGGTAATCTAATATTCGGTTTACCAGCGTGCAAAGACATCCAAATCTTTGTTTGCCAAGATGCTCTTTTGACATACTCTTCAAAACTGTCCTCACACAATGGGAGTTTGGCCAGTGACTTGTCCTTTTTGATGGCTAGACTGAGGCACAAGCAATTAAAGTCTCTGTGAGTCTCCTTTTCTTTGTCTCTCTGGTCATACAGCACTGCTACCAACTTCCTTGCTGCAGAAATTGTGGCTTGTCCCAATTTGGCAAGATCTCTGAAGCAGTAAGCAACTTCTTTTCTTTTCTTTTCAACAACATTAAACACAGATTTTTTCTCAATATCGAATAGGGATGACAGCAAGAACTTTCTTATAGGAGTGAGCGCATCACAAATTGCATGCATAGGTATGAAAAGATGGTTATCAGTTGTGCTGTGCCTATTTCAATCCACAAATTATATCTGTGTTCCAATTTTTGAAAGTAGTGAACAGCAAGGACCAAAACATCTGTATCAGTAAATTTCACTGGAAATTATAGAAAACTATTATAATCACTTGTGAATGACTTTGACAATAAAGATTATGCTGTGTGAAAACATTTCATGTTAGTATATTGCAAAATGTTGATAGCTTCATCATTTCTGGAAAAAAAAATGTCCATACAAAACCAATAACATGTTTTCATACATTGTTATTTGACCAATAAACACCACATTAATGTGTTGAAATTAACTTAATCAGTAAAAACTGCAGTCATATTCATATTGCAGTATTTCTGGAACTGTGCAAAAAATGACACTTTCTCACTTTTAATACCATTGTTTCACCTCTCCTGTATGCTTGCAAGCACCACTTGACATCTCCACATCATTCCTAATTTAAATGTACATAAAATAATATATTTCAATATATTTCAATTTCAAATTATATATGTGTATGTGTATGGGTGAGTACATTAAAGTCCAAAAATATGACCCTTTTTGAGAATTGCCACACGCATAAGGGTCTAGGCCAGAGGTGGGCAAACTACAGCCCACGGGACAGTCCTGTCTGGCCCCTGAGCTCCTAGCCAGGGAGGCTAGACCCCAGCCCCACCCCCGCTATCCCCCTTCCTCCGCAGTTATGCTGCCGCGCGGGCAGGTCTGCGCGCTCCTGCGGGGCAGCGCACCAGCGTGTCTGGCCGCGCAGCTGCCAGACATGCTGCTCTGAGCGGCATGGTAAGGGGGCTGGGACCAGGGCTGGGGGGGTTGGATAAGGGGCACAGGGTCCTGGGGGGCAGACAGGGAACAGGGGCCAGTTGGATGGGGCAGAGATTCTGGGGGCGGGGCAGTCAGGGGACAGGGAACGGGGGGAGGGGGGGGTGTTGGATAAGCATGGGAGTCCCGAGGTGCCTGTCCCGGGGTGTGGATAGGTGTCAGGGGACAGGCAGTAGGGGGATTGGATAGGGGGTGTAGTCCTGGGGGGGCAGTTAGGGGTGGGGGTCGCGTGGGGGGGCGGTCAGTGGACAAGGAGCAGGGAGAGGGTTGGATGGGTGGGGAATTCTAAGCGGGGAAGTCAGGGGGAGAAAAGTGGGAGGGGGAAGAGGCCAGGCTGTTTGGGGAGGCACAGCCTTCCCTACCAGGCCCTCCATACAGTTTTGCAACCCCGATGTGGCCCTCCGGCCAAAATGTTTGCCCACCCCTGGTCTAGGCTTCTGGCACTGCCGCAGGCAGCCTGGAAGACTCTTAGGCCAGCTGGCTCCCCAGGCTGCCCAACTTTTGGGGCGGCTCTCTCCCCAAACTAAAGGAGTCAGCCAGTGGCGTAGCCAGGTTTAGAGCACAGGGGGAGCGGCGGCGCTATAAAAAGGTGCCGCTCCCCCTGTACTCACCCTGGCGGCGCTTTAAAGGGCCCGGGGCTCCAGCCACTGCGGAGCCCCTGGGCCTTTTAAATCCCCGCCTGAGCCCGGCTCCGGCAGCGGGGCTGGGGGCGCTTTAAAGGGCCCGCGGCTCCCCGCAGCGGCAGGAACCGCCAGCCTTTTAAAGCGCCCCCCCAGCCTTGGTCCGGCAGCGGGGCTGGGGGGACGCTTTAAAGGGCCCATGGCTCCCGCAGCGGCAGGAGCCGCGGGCCTTTTAAAGCGCCCCCGAGCCCGGCTCCCGCAGCGGGGCTCGGGCGGCGCCTTAGCGCCGCTTCTCTTCACAGGGGGAGCAGCCGCTCCCCCTGCTCCCCCCTTGGCTACGCTACTGTGAGTCAGCAGCCTGGGAGTTTGGGAGCCTTGACCCAAATCATGTCAGTTTCACTGAGCTGCTGCTAGGGATCCTGGGGACATATTTTGTTTTGAAAACACCAGGTTTCAGTGTTTCCAAGATGACATTTTTTTAACTCTCCACTCTGTGGGAACTTTAGAAATGTCAGAATTTCGCATGAACCAGAAATGCTGAGTTTTTGGTATCTGCCTGCATTTTTCTTGGCTCGAGCCAGTGCTCTGCCTTTGATCTTTTCTTAAAAAATTAATTCAAAATTTGCTCACAGTTTATTTCCTTTAAAACTGCACCTAAGCTATTAATATATTTATACCTCATTTACTCTTGTTTAATCTTTAACATAAATGCTAGATATAACCACATTGGACTGTGCAGATAACTGTTTTTCTACAGACGGTGCTAGAGGACTCTCATTAATTTCTCTCATCTTTGGGTCTACTTAATAACTTCTTTATTAGTGTTATGGAAAGATAACAGTATAGATGGATGGAGTCCTTTATTTAGGCAAACAAAAGGAGCAGGCACTTAGGCAGCATGTGCTACAGATCAGCAATTCTTACTATCACTAAGTATCACTAGATCCAGGGAGAAAATTCAAGTTTATGGTCTGGACACATCCCTTGGATTCCCCTGGGTTGCAGGTCCCTAGTGGCAGACAGTCTATGAAGCACAATTTCAGGTAAATATAAGCTTTGTAGAAGCTGCATTTAAAGTGAGATCAAAACTGGAAATGGTTTGTAGTCACCTGCTAAGACAGGGGTCTCAAACACGCAGAGCTCCCCCCCTCCTCCCCTGTGTGCGCGCTTCCCGCTCCTCCCCCCTCCCTCCCAGAAACTGCAAAGCCGCCAGACAGCTGTTCTGGCGGCAGAACTTCAGAACGTAATGGGGGGCGGAGGTGAGAGGGGGGCGTGGGGAGCCCGGCGGGCTGCAGGGAAGCACTCCACCAGTCTCCCCCCCCCGCCCCCTCCCCAAGTTACGTTCTGAAGTTCTGCCACCAGAACCGCTGTCTGCCGGTTTCGCGGTTTCTGGGAGGGAGGGGAGAGGAGTGGGAACCGCGCACACAGGGGAGGGGGGGGAGAAGAGGCGGGCCGCCCCCCCACCCAGTTACGTCCTATGGCCGCCAACTCCCCTCACCCCCGCCCCCCCCCCCAGTTACGTTCTGTGGCCGCCAACTCCCCTCACCCCCATCCCCAGTTACGTTCTGTGGCCGCTAAGATCGCTAAGATCCCTGTTCCTTCCACGCTGCTCCAAGGTTCTATTTTTACCCCCAGGCAGTTCCTGCCGCCAGAACAGCTGTCTGGCGGCTTTGTGGTTTCTGGGAGGGAGGGGGGAGGAGCGGGGAGCCACGCGCTCAGGGGAGGAGGCAGAGAAGGGGTGGGGCCTAATGGAAGGGGTGGAGTGGGTGCGGGGCTAGGGGCAGCGAGGAGGCGGGGTCAGTGATACGGCCCTCAGGCCAATGCACTAGTCCTCATGCGGCCTTCATGGTAATTTGAGTTTGAGACCCCTGTGCTAAGACCTTGGTATCCAACAGCAGAGCTGTATGAATAACTGAGTTATCAATTCAGTGGCCAAGCCGGCAGAGGTGGGACTTGGAGGTGATAGAGTTTGTTTCAGGTCAACCAAAATAAAAAAGTTTTGAATTTTCTGGTGAGTCAAAAAAGACAAATGTTGTTTTGTTTTGAGTTTTTTAACCTTGTAAAATAAAATTCAAGTAAAAATCAGAACACCAGGTCATTTTGAAATGAAAAATTGAAATGTTTTGTTTTGAAAAGTCTCAACAATTTTGAAAACTGAGAATCAGAAAAAAATTAGAAAACATAAGATTTCATATTACTTTGCTCTGCATGTTTGTGAAATAGGATTTTGTTCTTGACCCTCAGAATTTAGAGTTGCCACTTCTCATGAGACACACCAATAAAAGTTGCTAGGCGGCCCCATTGTTCAGGACATGCATGGGCTCACCTTGTTATGATGCACTGAAGGTATGTAGATATAGCCATCACACTGCATGCCACATTCCTGTATTCTGTAAATGAAAAAAATACTGATATCACATAGTTATTAAATTCCAGACATATCATTTAATTGGAATGCCCTTAATTAAGATTGCTGAATTATTGCACTGACTCTTAAAAAACCAGTAAATGCTTAATTATTGGGACAGTTTTAATATGAATGGGGTTTAGCTAGTGCCAAGGGGTTAAGTGGAGCTTAACCAGATGCTAAATATTGTATGGATAGTAGATGTGTGACATAGTTACAGGGCTAGCTGCATCCCAGTCCCCTTTTCAGTCTCTCTGTGTGCATGCCCCAGGTATTAGGCCTCATGCCTTAACTTATCCTGAGGTGGAATTTGCAATCCTCCTGCTCCTAGACCAGCTTCTGGTCTTCAGTATGCTGTGTATCAACCATATTTGCCCTGGAGGGGCAACTGAGTTCAGGCACCTGCGGTTCTGCCCTTCGGGAATATGTGACCACTAGTATGCAGTGATAAGACAGCCTTCTTAAAACCAAAGTATTGTTTATTTAGCAGAAGGATCAATGCTTCTACAGAGAAAAGGGATTGTAAAACAACAAATAGCCTAAACACTTCTATCTCACCTAGAAGCTCCCCATACCCTGATGATAACCTAGGCAGAACTAATTTCTTCAGACACCACCACCCATTCCCTGTGTCTCCTCTGGTTCCCCTGAATAACTACTTCCTCTCTCTGAGAGAATGTCTCTTTTCATCCTGCCAGAGTTCTTTTGTCCTTCTTTGTTTATGGGGCTTTTTCTATCCTGGTCCAAGCACGGTTTTTAGGTTGGCTGGAGAGGAGGCAAAACTAGTAAAGCTAATGGTTCTAGCATTGTCCCTTAACTGTTTGCTGAAAGGTGGCTGTCTTAAGCCATTCTTTTTCTCCTGGCTGTTTTTTCCAGACTCCTGTTGTGTTAAACCAATAGTCATATAGAAAAACTCCCAGTAATCAGGCCAACCTGCAGTATTCATAAAATATGACAGAGCAGCTCCAAATCTCTCACAATGTGAAATTTTGAACTCTGGCTTTTCATAGAGAAGCCGGCAGTTAAAGACACAAGGAATAAGACATAAAGTTGCATGCACTTATTCTTGCATTTGATTTAGTACAGTATCTTATTTCATGAACACTTTTTTTCTTCAAATTGTTTAAAGGTACCTTGACTTAAGTAGGGCAGCTGATTAATTGGGCTAATAGGCTATCTACCATGGTGTCTCAATTAAGAAACTGTGCCAAGCTTGTAACACAATGGAATAGGTCTATAATGAACTTGGGATATAAGCAAAATCTCTTTATATTAGAGGTGTCTGTGAACCAGGAAATCTGATCCAAGCACTCCAAACTTTTGAAAACTTTTGATCCAGATCTCTGCATCATGACTAAGGTTTATTTCTTGTCTACAGTGAAGCACCTCAGTTCTCCAGTTTCAAATACAGTAATTGTGGGAAAATATGTGACCATGCCATGGGCAAAATTTTCAACTTGAAATCCTCAATTGTGCATGTAGAATTGTATGTGCCTGTACTTTGCAGATATAAACAGTTGTGCAAGTGCATAGGAAGGTGTTAGAATCTGCACCTGCAAAACAGATTAGGCACCGCTTTGTTTTGCAGGCATGAATTCTGTCATGTTCATGTGAATTATTAAAGGGCATGCCCAAGTTCGTGGGCAGGGGCACAAATATATGTATGTAAAAGAATGTGCTTGCACAAATGGGGGCTGGATAGGGGCTGACTGAAACCATATCCTTATAAGACTTCTGTAACTGTTACCTGTATGTATTGAATTTTGCTGGTAGCACTGAAAGACACAGAGTGGCAGTATGTTGTATCAAATGGCTCCTGCAGAGGTACGTTTTATTCATATAGCACACAGCATGTCATAGTTTTACTGTATTTTTTAAAATATGAGATGTTATAGTGATGTACAAATACATCTCTAGTGTAGTCTAGTAAGCATCCTGGGTTGGATTAATCCCAGGGGTAATTATCTCCATTGAAATGGGAGAGTTTGGTCTATTCTCTTTTCTGTTTGCAGTCTTCAGAATCATAGGATCCATTGATCCTGGTCCTGTACCTTCACTGGGGACCAGAGCAAAAGAGGGACACAGACACCTAGCCTAATGAGGATAGTGTGAGATACCTGCCGTTTAAATAGGTATTTACCATTAACAGCCACAAGCCTATGACGCGAGAGGCTGTCATTTTTCTATTTCTTAGGGCCCACAAGTTTATGAAGTGAGAAACTGAGTCCAGCTAAAGCCCCTCATTAACTTAATGACTAATTGAGTCAGAATGAAAAAAGATTGAGTTAACTTGCCTACTAGCTACCCAGCAACGAATGTGTATTACAACTAAAAGAGTGATAGATAAAGAAAAGAATCGGGGGGGGGGGGGGGGAGAGTGAGTGGTTTAAAAGACATTTTTGATGCATCGTTATCAGTGCATCCAATTAAAAATAAATTAAAGTGTAAATCTCTGCTGACTGCCTGAATTAAAAAAGGTTCCTCTTTTGGCCTCTCTAAGCACTTGAGCAAATTAATTAGATATGTGCTGAAAGGGGTACCAGTGAAGTTCACCCATCTGAGAACATCACAGACACCTACCTCTTCCTGCTGCCAAATGAGTCTATTCTGGGACTGAAATGAATGCCACTTTCAGAGACCAGAAATAAGGCTAAGTCAGGAATTGCTTTAATTTTGGTAATTACATTCATTTCATCATTAGGTTTTAATTTGTACTGATAACATGGTGGATTGACATATTTGTAGTGGATGTAAGGATTCTATATGTGTGGTTAGTGCAGGCATGGGTGTCTGTCTGGGGGAACAGGTAAGAGAACATATAACACTTGTAACTGCAGTAAGTTGAAATAGAGTAAAAGCTTGAGAGGGACATATTCCCCACTGCCCTTAGTGATTCTACATATGTTAGGCAGGAGACCTGGAGTCAGGACTTCTGGATACTGATCTTGGCTCTGCCACTGACCTAGGGCAAGTCAGTTAACTGCTCTGTCCATCCGTTTTTTTGGGCAGGTCTACACTATGGGGTTAAGTTGGCCTAAGTTACACAACTCCAGCTACATGAATAATGTAGCTGGAGTCGATGTAGCTTAGGTCAACTTATTGGAGTGTCTACACCGCGCTGGGTTGATGGGAGAAACTCTCCAGTTGACTTACCTTATGCTTCTCATTCAGGTGGAGTTCCAGAGTCTACAGGAGAGTGATCTGCGGTTGATTTATTGGGTCTTCAATAGACTCACTAAATCAACCCCTGGTGGATTGATCGCTGCAGTATTGATCCATAGTAAGTGTAGACATACGCTAAGTCTGCATAATGGGAACAAAAATGCTTCATAAGGTATTATGAAGATTAACTAATGCTTGTAAAGCAGTTTGAGATGCTTGGCAAAAAGGTGTTACAGAATTTTTGTGTAGGCAGCCATTGTAAGTCCTAGAAAAGCAGCCCTCCTTATTGGACATTTGGGAGTCTATATATAGTTGCTTTGTTCTGCAGCTTTATTCTCATGCTGCTTACTACTCTGCAGGTACTCAGCATTTAGAAGTAGCTGAATTTTCTCTTATTACTTGGGCTTGACCTTTGATTCCAGCTGATAGTGTAGAAATGGGGAAGACACAGGAAGAGCTATTGCAGTTCATTATATTATAAAAAATTAAACCACGGGTTATCAAATATTTAATTCATTCTGATGAATGGACTGTATAAAATCTATAATGAATTCTTTGCTTTGATTAAATAAAATTGAGGGACTTAAATATTCATTCCAGCACTCTGAAATAAATTGTTTTTGGATTGTCATAATAACCTCAGTGCACACAGTGGTTTTGGCCTAAGTCCACTGGCGATGAACATTTTGTGCGTATGCTTCAGACCAGAATTATCTGAATTAGAGCTGAACTGCTGACCCGTTCATGGAGGTCATTATTGCTACCATAGTCTTGACTTTATTATTTACTATGGAATAATGTCGTCTACAAGAAATACAGAAAGCACTTAAACGCTGTTTGTTTGCAAAAAATGACATACAATTTAGACACATTATAGTGTTGGAGAATACACTGTTATTTTAATTCCTATTCCAACATGCAGAGTGGGAAATAAAGGCTCCAATTATGTAGCCATTGGTGAGGCTGTGCTTCCTCATGTGAGTATTTCCACTGATTTAAACGGGACTATTTGCATCGCTGTGTCCTCACCAGTAGTTATATGGGATGCATGATGTGGCCCATAAGGGTTAACATTGGTATGTTTAGATAAAGTTTAATGCTGATGAATTACAAACATGCACTGAAAAGATAATAGAGCAGGTAATGAAATCAAACATTTAAATATAGACATTTCAAGGGGATTGTTGTTCTGATATGGTGCCATCAGTGCATTTCCTAGTGCATGAGATTCCATGTCACAAAACCGCCAGCACACCCGGCCCTCTTGCTGGCAGTCTTGGCAGAAAGGCTAAGGACTAAACTGGACTGAAATTGAAATATCTTGTCACTCCACCATGTGGTTTTTTTCCCTACATGAAGGCATATTGGAGAGCTGGTAACAGGTAGGCCTGCATGTATCTCCCTGATTATGGGGTAACTGTTCTGAGGATAACTATACTACTATGACCTGATACTGCAACACTGAACTCAGTGGGACTTTTGCTATTGACTTACAGGGGAGCAGGAAGGGGATCTTGATGTCTCTCTGGCATATTTCACCAGAACTGAAATTCACTGGCATAGTAAAGCGAGCAAAAACAATCCCAAAAGATTTCAAGACAGAGTAACGTAAAAATGGCCTTTCAAAGGAGACCACAAAGGGGCCCTAAGATGATGACCCTTTAAGGGCAACTAACATAGGCCATTAAACTGGCAGGTGTATGAACCCAACACGAGTTACAACTGTACCCATTGCCTGATCACAACATTTGATTATCCTCGTGTGAATCTGATCCCCATTGTGGGGAACTTAGCTATTAATTGCAATTGTGTAGTCTTTTTTTCCTTTTGTAAAAGTTTGCAAGAAAGAAGAGGGAAAAGAAATATGGTGCAAGGCTCATGAGACCTTTCCCAATCCCATCTTCTCCCTATTTTGTCGTGTTAATAATGGTCTCTAAGGAGTTTTGCAGCCATCCATAGTGTCTGGATGAAAGAAAATCAAGAAAAATTGTTCTTACTAGAGCCACACACACGTGATGAGACTATTGAATTATTTTTTGGCTTAGTGAGTTGGCCTCCCTAGGCAGAGACTAGCTATTAAATCTCCATTTTCTGAACACTGCAATGTGAATCAGTTGATGCTAACTATTTTAGTATCTTGAGTTATCCTTTTTAGCTCTATTATCTGCGCAGGTTTATTCTGTTGTCCAAAGTAGTAAATGAGTTTCCCTGGTTGCTTTAGGAAACCATGACATGCTGAAGTAATCTCAGGGTTTTTAATACACTACTGTGCTTGGGGGACAAAAAGGACGTAATCAATAATCACCATAGCTAGCCATGAAACGGGTATAAGACATATAAGCATCAGAGTCTGGGGCAGGGCTGGCGTGCCCACTAGGCAACCCTAGGCGGTTGCCTAGGGCGCCAGGATTTGGGGGGCGGCGGGTGGCTGCCTCCTGGCTTCGCGGCTGAGCGTGGAGCCGGGAGCCGGGGGGGGGGGTGGCCCGCCGCGGGAGCTGGGGGGTGGCTGGCCGCAGCTGCCTCCTGACTCTGCAGCTGAGCCTGGAGCTGGGGGGTGGGGTGCCGCGGGTGGGGGGCTGAGCTGCCGCGGCCTGCGGGGGTGGGGGGCAGCTGGCTGCCATGGGGGGGGCAGCATTAGCTGGGTGGGGCGCAGGGCTGGTGCAAGGAAGTTTTGTGTAGGGCGCGAAAGTTCCTTGCACTGGCCCTGGTATGGGGATGGATAAATAAACAAGGCTAAAGAGGAAATGCCCACTCCTGGGAAGTGGCATTGCTGGGGAATGACATGGGTCATATAGATGAATCAAAGAGCCTGGAGTTATCCTGAGGCCAAGGTCTGAAGAGGATTATGGAGGAGACAGGCATGGGAAGTCTAATGAGTAAAATGTTCACTGTATGAGAAATGCTGATGACAACAGCTGAGTTTAAAAATACCAGTGAAGTTGTTTTGGTTTTGAATTTGCAATATGTATTCCTTTTGTGTCTGCCCTTTTGACACGATATATATTAATAGCCCTTAAATGTATCAAGGGCTTCTAGTGATTAGAATATAGAATAGCAGGCTCCCAGCAGTCCCCGTGAAGAGGTGTGCTTGACACAGAATGGCTTTTCTTTTGAATGTCTCAGAATGTAGCTCTGAATGTACCTTCAAAACATTGGCTATAGGTGCTGTGACCTTTCTGGGGAAAACCAAGAGGATATGTCCTTTAAGACTAACATAACAAGAAGTCTCCATGGCTGTGAAATCCTAACATTTTACATAAGAAGAAGAGTTGTATATAGAAAGAGCAAGATCAAAACAAAGTAGCTGACTCTCACTATTCTGGTCTTTCAGTGATTTTACAGCCTGACCTTGAGATGACCACTGTCTGACCTTGACATCACACTCCCATCCCAACCCCGGCACTTTCCTTCAGAAGGGAGATAAGGTGATTTTTCTGCTTTGGTCCAAGTCCCTCTCCACAACCTTCCCTCTCCTCCCAGTGATCATTCTTCATTTCAGCTCCTTGCCTTTTAAGGACCCCAAAATGGGGTTTCTACCCTTCTTTTTCTCTCAGGTAGTTCCAGCCTGACTGGTTTGTTGAAATTGTACAGGTGTCCTAGGTTTCTCAGTCAAATGTGTTCAGAAGCACCTTACTATGAAAGAGTATGCACAGGTTAACACAAGTTGGCTGGCCTGAAGGATGGAGGCCTACACAGCCTGGTAATAAAGACTTCTTAAAGGTGACCTGCAAAGAGAGAGAAAATAGAATTTGCACCCTCCCACCATCACCACCACCACCACCCCTTTTTCTTTTCTTTTGTCTTTTTTTGCTTTTTTTGATGCTATATTTTAAAAGGTCTGGAAGTCATGTTTTTTATTTTCCATTTCTATTTCTAATTTTTGTGCTCTTTGAATTTGTGAATATCCCTTGGTTTGGTACAGGATGTGGAGATTTTCAGGTCTATGACTTTTACCTGAATGCTGAGGATATTGAATCTCTAACAAGACATGTTTTCTTCCAAATGTTCCTCAAACATTTGAATTAAATGGGTGGGTTGTTTTTAATTTAGTTCCTGAGTATTTCTGATGTTATCCTAACAGTTGTTTGGACAGATGTTAGGTTGGTTTCATGATTAGTCTGAATCCAAGAGCAATGTAACTTGACAAAAATACAGAGTTTTGAAAAATTTGCATCAGTTTTTATGGTGGAGAAATATTGGCCAACTTCCCTGTTAGGATGTACATTGTAATAGTTCCCTATTTGCTAAAACTGAGCTGTATGTGAATGTGATATGGTTTCAAAAGCTAATAGTGGGAACTTTCCTTCCACCATTAAAAAGAAATAAGCACGTCTCTATTCACCCATCTTAAAAATAGGACATGTCGATGAAAACTCAGGGCATGAATACTAGGACTCAGTGATACAGCTAGCTAATTCAGTAGTTTCATGAAGATATGTTCTGAAACACGCACACAAGCAGAAGGAGCAATCACTTCATTTATGAGGCTGATTATTTGTTCTCTCCTGTACTTCTCCTTGGTAAATTGCTCCAATATCTTCAAAATGACTTCAACATTATAAGTGATGACAGAAAGCTGTAGCCAACATAGAAACCACTAGAACAAATGTACCTAGACTCTTTGAACTCAAATCTCAGGCTGTAGTATGATTTCAGTTTAATTGCTCATCGCTAGCAGAACTGACTCCTTAGTCCTTGGCATTACTAGTGTTTTGGCAGAAGTTATACAACATCATTTTGAGACAGATGAAAATTGCTAAACTTCTTGTCAGATGGGCTGTATAGACACTATAAATGGAGTCTGAGTCCACAGCAAAGGTTGCTTCAGGTTGCTGGTTCTTTGCTTGCCTATTTTACTCTTGTAATTCTTACCCTGCCTTCCCCTTTTTGGCACAAAACACTCTCATAATTTCTTTTGCTGTGCAGGGCCTGTCTCTTGCCCCTGCCTTTTATAATGCTTGACAGCCACTGGAACCAATGGAAACAGAAGACTTTATCTCAGCTGAGCCCATATCTAAAAATAAACATTCATCTTTACAATACTTATAATAGTTTGTTGCCTACTGTTGACAATCTGTTATTGACAGGGGAAGTATCTGAACAAGAGATGTCACCAAGGGAGTGGCATTCTAACAGGAACCCTGTCAATCTCTTGGAGTTGGACACGAGGGAGTAGATATTACAAACTGCAGAGGTTTAGTCCTTCTAACATTTTGCATGTATGTCATCTGCATATTAGTTTGACTTGCCTGTTAGAACTGTAAACCCTTCAGGGAAGGGACTGTCTCCAGCTCTGTGTCAGTACACAGCCTAGCACAGTGGGACCTTTCTCATGGTTGGGGTTTGTTTGTAGGTGCTACTGTAATTCAAATAATAC